>CM066036.1:308101819-309338069 GCA_033557465.1 Ichthyophis bannanicus | reverse complement strand
TTGGCAACAAAGAAGGCGGCAAAGTGGTTGGAAAATATCGATTTGAAACAGAAAGAAATTAAGCTGTTTTTTAGCAAAAGACTGATAGAATTCTGCAAGACCAATGATCTCGTCATCTCAAATACCTTCTTCCAGCAAAACAAGCGGCACCTATATATTTGGGATCACCCAATGGAGTGTATAAAAAAACTCAAATTGACTACATCTGTGGAAGTCAACGTTGGAAAGTTCTATAAACATACAACAAAGACAAAAACCTGGAGCTTGACTGTGGTTACAGATCATCAACTACTAGTATGCAAACTCAAGACTACCGCTGAAAAAAGAGCAAAAGACTCATGAATGCAGCAAAATATGACCTTGAGCCTATACCACTGGAATTTAAAGACTGCCTGCAAACTCGATTTGCAGCTTTAGATACAAATAACAGAGCTCCTGGAGATTTATGGAATGACATCCAGAAGGTTGTGTTGGAAGAAAGCAAAGAGGTTTCTAACCAAAGTTGAAAAAGCAACACTGGCCAAAATGGATGACGGAAGAAGAAACGTCTGAAAATTGCCCAGAAACGCAGAGAAGCGAAAGCCAGAAGGAGAAAGAAAAGAAAGTCAATCGCAGAACTCAGCAGAGAACATATAAGAACATAAGAGATGCCATACTGGGTCAGACCAAGGTCCATCAAGTCCAGTATCCTGTGTCCCAACAGTGGCCAATCTAGGTCATACATACCTAGCAGTTTCCCCAAAGGACCACAGGTTCCACAAGGCGTGTTTTGGGTCAAGCATTGATATCCTGGGTCCCTTATTAATAAGGGTTTATGGACCTTTCCGCAGGAACATTGTCCATTCCTTTTTAAACCCAGCTACACTAACAGCTTTTATTACATCCTCCAAGTAACAAATTCCAGAGTTTGATTACACTTTGAGTGAAAAAAATATTTTCTCTTATTTGTCTAAAATAGGTTACCACTCTGAGCATTCAATGCATGTCCCCTAGTCTTTCTATAGTATGATAATTTAAACAATCGATCTACGTTTACCCGTTTCCACTCCGTTCCATAATTTATAGAATTGCTATCATATCTCCCCTCGGCCGTCTCGTTTCAAGGTTAAAGAGCCCTAACATTTTTAGTCTTTCTTCATAGGGAGTATCCTTCCATCCCCTTTACCATTTTGGTGGTATTCTTCTCTGAACCTTTTCTAATAACGCTATATCCTTGTTAAGATACAGATGGACCAGAAGTGGCACACAATATTCAAGGTGCCGTCGCACCAATGGAATGAGGATACAAGAGGCGAATTATACTATCCTTTGTTTTATGTTCCATTCCTTTCCTATGAGGTCTCCTAGCATTCTATTTAATCTCTTGGCTGGCGCTGCATGCTGGTGGGAAGAGGAGATGCGAGTTTTAACATGTTATCCAACAATGACGCCTAAATCTTTTTCCTGGGTGGTGGTTCCTAATGTGGGTAACCTTGCATCGTGTAACCATAGAGTTGGGTTTTGCTTCCCTATGTGCATAATTTTGAACTTGTCCACATTAAATTTCATCTGCTATTTTGATGCCCAGTCTTCCAATTTATCCAAGATCCTATTGCCAATGTTCCACAATCCTCCGGGTTTTAACCACTTTAAATAGTTTTGTGTCATCTGCAAAATTTGATAAACCTCAACTCGTTATTCACTTTTCCAGGTCATGTATTGAAGTATGTGAAAAAGCAGCGGGACCCAAGCACAGATCCCTTGGGGGAAACCACTATGCACCCTTTTCCAGTGGGAAAATTGGCCATTTAGCCCTACCATCTGCTTTCTGTCTTTTAACCAATTCATGATCCACAATGAGTACACTGGCCTCCTATCCCATGACCTCTTTAGTTTTGCTAAAACGTCTCTAGATGAGGGACCTTGTCAAAGGCTTTCTAAAAAGTCCAAAATACACTATATCAACCGACTCACCTTTGTCTACCTGTTTATTCACACCCTCAAAAAAATAACCGATAGTAGTAAGACAAGATCGTCCTTGTCCTAAAAGCCATGTTGGCTGTCTATTAAGCCATAGCTATCTACCTGTTCAGCAATTGTGTTCTTTATGATAGTTTATTACCATTTGTTCCCAAGTACTGACAGGCTCTCCAGTCTGTAGTTTTCCGAAGCACCCCTGGAACCCTTTTTAAAAATGGGCAATCCTCTACTATTCAGGTATTACAGATGATTTTAATGATAGTTCACAGATTGCTAATAGCAGGTATGCAATATCATATTTCAGTTCTTTTCAACACCCTTGGAGATTTCCAACGTGCAGCAAGACAGGACAAGGAAAAGTACTACAATGACACATGCAAGGAAATAGAAGCAGAACATATTAGAGGAAGAACAAGAATTAGCTTTCCTAAAGATAAGCGAGTTAACGAAAAAATTCCAGCCGCGAATTGGAATGTTTAAAAGATGCTCAAGGGTCTATGTTGAATGATGCTGAGAAGATCAAGAAAAGGTGGAAAGAATTATACAGAGTTTTTATATGATAAAGCTCAAGTGGACCAACAGCCATTTCAACTGGTACCTTATGAACCGGAAACCATTGGTGATGAGGAGTAGAAGACGTTGAAGCAGCATTGAAAGCCTTATCAAAGAACAAAGCAACAGGCAGTGATGGTAATCCCATAGAAGTATTACAGCAATACTGATGCAGCTGGGACTGGACTACCAGACTCTGCCAAGCCATTTGGGAAGACAACATCCTGGCCCAACTGACTGGAAAAGATATATACCAATACTAAAGAAAGGTGATTCAACTGAATGAAGAATTATCGCACAATCGCTCTGATCCCACATGCCAGCAAGATTAACTGAAGATTATTCAAAAGAGACTACAACCATACCTGCAACAAGAACAAACACTGAAACCCCTCCTCGCCACTGAGCACTTCCATACCGTATGCCAAGCATTAATAACACCCTTACTGGACTTCTGCAACCCAATCTACCTTGGACTAGCAAAACAAACACTCAAACCACTACACCAAGCACAAAACACGGCGGCACGCATAATATCTGGATCAACAAGACATGAACACATCACACCTGTTCTGAAAGACCTACACTGGCTCCCAATCAGTTCACGCATCAAATACAGAACAATCATAAACATATTAAGATCAACACCACACTTCGGCCAACAGCCTGCACACCCTCATACAACCAGACACCAGCACACGCCCAAGAAGAAAAGGAACCTCCAACCGAGTTAACACCCCTCGAGATCTCAGAAAAACACGCAAGGGACACCACAGAAAGAGCCACTCTCCCTGGCTGCCCCGACAAATCTGGAACACCCTCCCAGACGATCTGAGATAGACGAAGGACCTCAAAGACTTTCGCAAACAGCTGAAGACAACGCTGTTCATAGAACACTATGGGACACGTCCCATGATCTAACTACCAGGAACAACCAACATACCCCCCTCCGACCCACTGTTAAGAGAATGTATAACGGCACATGATGTTTCTTAACACTTAATATATAGAAGAATGTATTATAGCACATGTATCATAGCGCACAATGTACATAGCTCAACCTAATCAAACACACAACACATCTTGCACACAAATCACGATATAACCTTCACTGCATGAAAAACACAATCACTCCTTTTGATTGTTTTTCTGTGATACCGCCTTGATTGTAAGATAAGGCGGTATAGAAATACTGTTAAATAAATAAACTACCTGAAGTGCAAGCAGGGTTCAGGAAAGGGCGAGGAACGAGAGACATCATTGTGGTTGTGAGATGGATCCTTGAAAAGACTAACGAATACCAAAAAGGATATCTATTTGTGCTTTATCGACTATAGCAAGACTTTTGACTGTGTAAACCATGAGAAACTCTGGGCCACATTAAGAAGCATGGGTATACCACAACACCTGATCGTTCTCTGTCACAATCTGTACGTTGATCAAGAAGCAACAGTGTGAACGGAACAAGGAGAAACAGAATGGTTTAAAATAAGCAAAGGTGTAAGACAAGGCTGCATACTTTCTTCCTGTTTAATTTATATGTAGAACAAATCATTAGCGAAGCAGGATTGTATGAAGACAAAAGAGGTGTGAAGATTGGAAGACTCAACAACCTTCGCTATGCTGATACCACATTACTGGCTGAAAGTGAAGATGATCTGAAACATTTGCTTCTCACGATCAAAGTACATAGTCTCAAAATGGGCCTGCACCTTAATGTAAAGACAGCGATCATGTCAACTGGCAAAATCAACAGGTTCATCGTTGAAAGAGAAGAAATTGAAATCGTGAACAACTTTAACCTACTTGGATCAACTATCAATAAAGAAGCAACAAGCCGTCAAGAAATCCGACGACGCATTGTTCTTGACAGAATGGCTATGAAAGACCTAGACAAGATTCTCAAGAGCACAGATGTCTCTCTCCATACAAAGATTCAAACTTGTTCAAGCCATGGTATTTTCAATAACATCATATGGATGTGAAAGCTAGACAGTGAAAAAGATAGACAAGAAGAAAATTGATGCCTTTGAATTATGGTGCTGGCGGTGAATACTGTGTATACCATGGACTGTCCAAAGAACAAACTAGTCAGTACTAGAGGAGATCAAACCTAAGCTTTCTTTAGAAGCTCAGATGACAAGACTTGGACTTTCATACTTTGGACACATCATGCGAAAGAGAGAGATTATTAGAGAGAGACGACATGCTTGACAAGATAGAAGGTCAATGCAAAAGAGGAAGGCCAGCAATGAGATGGATCAATACAATAACAGCAGCTACGGCTACCAGTCTGTCGTCAATGAGCTGCCTGACTGAAGATCGAACACAATTTAGGACAACTATCCAGAGGGTCGCCATGAGTCAACACCGACTCGACAGCACTTAACAACAACAAACCACTTAAAATGTTTTTTCATTTACGGCTAGCCTACATGATACTTTAATAACCTTTTAAATTTTATTTTAACTACTATTTTGTATTGAATTACACTATATATTTTTTAAACCCCCTCTCAAACAGTAGACCCAAACATTTTAAGCAATGTGGACTAAAGTTGCTTCTGGGGCTCCTCTGGGATTAAGGGCCTTGAAAATTAAGCTTCATTAGTTTCACAGTAGATCTGTCCCTGGGGAGGTGGAAGGGAAGGGGAAGGGAGGAACAAAAGAGTAAGGGGAAGAAATGGATGGGGGAAGCGAAGGAAAGGAGGGGAATGGAAGGGAAAAAAAATAAACTGGAACCATTGTTTAAAAAAAAGGGGGGTAGGTGGTCAAAAAATTAGAAAATTAAAAAATTAAATACATAATAATCAAGAAATTAAGTCCCGCAGGTGAAATTAAAAATAAAACATTGTTCCTCTTGCAATAAAAGATTGTTGGTGTTACTTCCTCACCATATAGCCTTAGCAGTCTTAATGACAAAAACTTTGAAGTCAGAAAAATTTTCTTGGTAATACAATGTTCCACTAGTGGTGCAGATACAACTCTCCTTTTTATGCGAGGTCCCAGTTGCCATTGTGGAGAATATGGGGGTGGAAGATAACATCTTCAAGGAACATAAAAGTATCTATCTTCAACATCCCATCCCACTCATTACCTCCTGGATATGAGATGAGCACGTCAGAATTAGTTGCAGAGAGGGTCTGAAGATGGGAGAGTGGTCTCTGTGATGTGTACTGCTGCTTTAACCTGATCTCTGAAGAAATTGTCTCCTTGAAGGGCAAGTTAACAGGATATGCTACACATCAAATCTTCGGTCTGAGGCCCACAGCCATGAAAGTCTGTGGGCGCCAGTTCCCATGGCAGAAGCTTTTGTTGCTGTCTCAAAAACATCATAATTTTGCCATTGTCTACCAGTGCCTTGAGGACATCATACTTCTCCTGAGTGAAATACTGACATACTTCACATTTCCCAGTATGTCTGGGATTTAGTGGTCTTTGAAGAGCTGGTAAGAAACTATATAGAAAGCATAGCATTCTGAAAAGCTTTTTAACTTAAGAAGGTCAAGGGTATAGGCATCTCTTTCTGAGGGAACCAAAGAATGAGTTATTTGTTTGGCTTTTTTGAAAGCAAATTTGACTGCTACAAGTTGGTATAGTATGCCTTTCGGACTGCATATGTCCTGTTTATAGGTAATACAGAGAGAGGGGTCTGCCTTCTCAGCTGTACCTCCTTAAGGATGTCATGGATGGACACCGAAGGGGAATAAGATACTGGAGGATACCCAGCCTGTTAGCCCTTGGCTCATCCTTTTCCTCTTCTAAAGTAAATAGAATAACTTCTGGCATTTCCTTAATAAAGTCTGCAAAGTAGAGGCTTTCTGGAGGGTAGATTTTTCTTTCTTGTGGAGGAGAGGAGTCTGAGAGGAGACCCGTTGGCTTCTGATTAGAGTAGTCTTCAGATATGTAGTCATAAATCTCTGGATTGCTCATAATCCCTTTAAGAATTGCTATGGTAAAGTTTAGGTGGAACTAAATAAAAGGGCCTAGGTCAAACATAAGGAAAATACTGGTTTAGCCTCTTGCAGACAGCAGAAAGATGATGCAGAAAGAAGCTGTTTATGTCTCATCCAGCCACATAGAATGTAATAACCCAAAGAGCAGAGAAAAGACCACAATAAGAAGCATTTACCCACAGAAGCTCATATATCTGGCACAGTTTCTTGACATGCCAAAGCCAAATACTGTGGTCTAGCAGCAGGAAAAGACATGCAGTGTAACCCTGTGGCGATTCAAGAGTGAAGGAGGGGCATCTGCTTTTTCATGATAAATGCAAAATAAACAAGTAAAACTTGTGCAATTAGACCTTTAAAAAAATTAAGTCTGAAAATCAAGAGGTTAGTTCCGGCAGCAGCAACCCCAACTGATAACAAATGGAGGAGACATCAGCCGACCAGGACCCAGGAACTCGGACTTGGGGAGGCCAAACCAGAACAAAGGGTGAAAAACTAAATATTGGGATAAATAGGGAATAACATAATAGATCAAGCATGGGCTATATTGAACACATACTATATTGTGTTGCTAACTTCCAGTCAAAATATATTATTGTACTGTATGAGCCCATAAAGTGAGATTATCTATCTCAGTATGATAAGTGTATGAATTGCCACAGCGATAGTATTCATACAGGTTCCTCTGTCTTTATCCTTGGGAGTTCACTTCACTAGTAGCATTGACATTGTAGCAGTGTTCATGGAAAAAATTCTCCATTACATAATGTTTCCGTGGGGATGTCTAAGTATAAGTGGCTAGTAGTCAAGGCCTCATTTAAGGTTCCCCTGTTGGAGTTTAGTCTCTGATGCAGGACATCTCCTCAGTGAAGCTCTCTCCCTGATGCTCTAGAATTTGGCATTGGCATGTCTGGTACAGTTAGTGCCTTTCAAAGCATTGGCATTGATGCCATGCAATGTTACTAGTCTCCAAGATTTGTTGCACCTCCATTTACATCACAGATGATGTAGTTGATGTTCACAAGATGGCTGCTGAATGCCTCCTGGATCTTTCTGTCCCACTTCTCTTCGAATACTGTTAATGCTAACAGTGCATTGGAAGCAGGAGGAGAAGTGACTTTGGATAAAATTGAGGACTTAGAGCATTGGAACCACAGATGTAATCTCTGATTTTGTGGCATCCTTGAAGGCCTGGAGTATCATGACTGCGAAGAGGTGGTGCAGAAGATCTGTGCTGCGCTCCTAGAAGGTACAGAAGAAATAATCAGAGGCAGTAAGCTCAAAGTGGAGATAGTGCATCGTGCACAGGGTCAGAGACCAAATCAACTGAAGGACATTATAGCATGCTTTCATTCCTTTAAGGACTGAGATCTCATTACACGGAGAGCACTCCACAGTGGACAGATCAAGTGGGACAGTCTGAAAATTGAGGTATATCCAGATTTGTCAGCTGGAACTTTACAAAAGAGACGGACGGAAACTATGGCCTTTAACTGCAAAGCTGCGGATTGAGTGGATTCCTTACCGCTGGGTATTTATCTTTGCCCTGGCTTGTAACCATAAAAGTTATGTGCACAAAGTTAGATCATGTGTGAAGGCTATGGAGTTGGTGAAGGAGCTGGGGCTGAACAGTTTCATAGCAGAGATGGAGAACCAGCAGAGATATTACAGCATCGTGTAGTCTTCAGTAGCCAAAAGTGGCAGCGTGTCTCGAGTGGCAGCAGTCATCTGAAATGCTAGTCAGCAGAAAATATATCTGTGCAGTGAAACAATTGGACTATGTGGGATATTGGTGCTGTTGGAATCTTGAAGGGACTCGAGAAAAAAAATTGCTTGCATGGTTTAGCTGGGCGTTTTCTGAAAGTTAATGTAGGGCGGGAGCATGGTATGTGTCTTTTAGCGTGCAGGTTACTGTTTGGATGGCTTAAGGAAGAAAGGGAGATTGGTCTGCTGACTTAGCTTCCTCATCAGCAGGGCCTGCCAGGTGGGAATGGTAGACTTGGAAGTAGGGGGGAAGTAGAATGGCTGTCCTAATCTGAAAAATAGAGTTCTTTCTGACTTTCCTGAATTTGTTAATGTATTGTAAACCACATAGCTTGCGTGCACTGTTGCAGTATATCAAATGAAATTGACCATAACCATAACCAAGGGGCGGGTATGACTGGAGGGGGTGGGGCAAAGGGGGGCACTAAGGGGATAAGGGTAAGCCTGGGAGGCAAACATAGTAGTGGGGGGGGGGGGGGGGAATAGGCTTTCAGGGTGGAGGGACCTAAAGTTATATATATTAACACAAGAGGACCGAACTCACCATTTAAGAGGCATCTTTGATGAAAGAAGTACATAGATTGAGGGGCTCCATCTATTGGATCCAGGCAACACATCTCTTGAGAAAGGACACATTTAGTTTCTAGGGTGTTGTAAGGGGAGAGTTTCTTCATGTCCAGCATTATGGGGAGATTTTGTTGTCATCCAACAAAATGGGGAAGAAAAAAGGGGGCGTAAAGATATACACATCACATTCTTTAAACCCTGTTATAAAGAAAATTGTTTAGGACAGAGGTAGGTATTGTGCAGGTGGAATAGGGGGAGGTTTGCACAATTTGGTTAGTGTGGACACTCCCAATGTGCAACAAAGGGAGTTTTATCAAGAATTGGGAAGAACTTGCATGAGGGTGGGGGAAGGACTCTGGGTGGTGGGGGTGGCTTCAATATTACCTGTGCCTCTAAGTTGGACTTTTCTGCTCAAACTGCAGCTGGAAGGGAGGATAGGTAGGCTTTTCAGGGATTTGTAGGAGGGGTTGGGGTTATATGATGTCTGGAGGCAGGTGCATCCAGGGGAAAGGGTATGCACATTCTTCTCATCAGTTCATCTAACCTCTCAAATTGATTATAATCTTTATGGATAAGGGGTGTGGTGGTTGGATCCAGGGGGCAGAAATAGAGGGGGTGATATGGTCCTATCATTCTCCAATTTGGGTTGAATGGGAGCAAGTGTGGGAGGGTCTGGGAGTTAAATTCTGGAAATTGAATGAAAGCATTTTGGAAGATGGAGGGATGCGTAAGGAGGTGGAAGAGGCTATTAGGAAATATTTCCTTTTCAATGGTGGGGGGATGATGTTGGGGAAGGGGTGCAATGGGATGCCTTTAAGATTGTGATCCTGGGGGGATTTATTAAAATGCGCTAGTAGGTTGAAAAGGGAAAGGAAGGATCAGTTGGAGCAAGCTCTTGCTGGAGAGGTGCTTGGGAAGGGAGGGAGAGAAATGGTTAGAGCTAGGTTGAATGGGGTGCGGGAGCATATTAAGGGGATTTGGGCGGATAAGATAGCTTACAACCTCCTTAGGGTTCGCCAGAGCTATTTTAAGGGGGAAATGGGGCTGATAAGGTATCGGCAAATTAACTCAAGGCTAAGAGGCAATAGTGTCATATAACATCTTTGAGAGAGCAGAGTCTGGGTCATTGTTCAGGGAAGGGTGATATAAGGGAGGAGTTTGTGGGATTCTATAGGGACCTCTGTAAATCTGAGAGGGGTGGTGGGAGGAAGGATGTTAGCACTTTTATGGAGGGGGATCAGTTTGCCCAAATTAACTGAGGCCCAAGTGGGGAAGTTGGAAGAGTCCAACAGCAAGCAGGAAATTTTGGCTGTGATTAGGGAATTAAAGGATGGGAAGGCCCCAGGGCTTGACCGCCTCGCCAGTAAAGTTTAGAAGAAATTGGGAGCAAGTCTAGCCCCACATTTGGTCAAGGTATTCAATGCAGTACAAGGAGGGGCATTCCTACCACCTTCGATGTTGGAAGGCAGATATTATGATACTCCCAAAGCCAGGTAATAATCCAGAGCTGACAAATTCCTACTGACTTACTTGCCTGCTAATCTTAGATGCCAAATTGCTGGCTAGAATTCTGTCCACGTAAATGTCTTTTTTCCTAGTTTCATTCATGAAGATCAAGCGGGTTTTGTCCCGGGGCAATAGGCAGGGGATAATGTCCGAAGGGTGGTGAGTCTAATTGAGGGTGTGTGGGCAGGTGGTACTCCAGCTTTGCTGTTTGCTATTGATGCAGAGAAAGCCTTCAATAGGGTGGAGTGTGGGGATATTTAATGGAAATAATTAAAATTTGGTTTTGGGCCTTATTTTAGGAGATGGATACAGGCACTATACTCCCTCGCTAAGGGAGAGGGTGAATGGGGGGTACTCAAGGGCCTCCTTGCACCATCGGGGGTACACATCAAGGGTGCCCACTTTTGCCCCTGCTTTTCGCTCTGGCAGTTGAACCATTTGCAGTGAAGATTAGAACAAATGCTGGGGTAAAAGGGACTGAGGCTGGAGGTGACGTTTTAACGTGTTCCTTTTGTTGATGACATTTTAATGTTTCTCACACAGCCGCTGGTATTATTCGGGGTGGTAGTAGAGGAAATGGATCCGGGGGGGGGGGGGGGGGGGGTTGTTTCTGGGTTTAAAGCCAATTTAACTAAATCTGAACTATTACATTTGACTGTGGGCAAGGAAATGGAGGAAATTCTTCCCCTTTAAGGAAGCTAAGGAGAATATTTGATACCTAGAGGTCCAAATTGGAAAAAAAAGCATCGGGCAGTTTTATAGATTGAACTTTCCTCCACTGTTTCGGTGTATTTCTGCTGATTTAGAAAAGTGGCAGAGCTACCCAATATCGTTTCTTGGGCGAATAGCCTGTGTAAAAATGATGGTGCTGCCAGACTTTGCACTCAGAAGTACTAAAGGTCGAATTTAGTACTTTATGTAGGAGGCAAAAGGAGGGGGGTATGAGGATCCTGATTTTGATAGATATTATGCAGATATTATAGAGCAGCACATATCTGGACTATTTTGGAATGGAGGAGAAAGGCCCGTAAGCCTTGGGTTAGAATAGAGCAAGCTTTGATGGGACATGTCCTCTTAAAGGAGTTTGTTTGGGGGGGGGGAGCATAGAATGAGTGGGTTTGGGGAATTTTCTTCTCGGTGTATGGTGTTGACTTTGAAAGTATGGTAGGAGTTCAGGAGGTGTTAAGAACATAACATAAGAACATAAGATATGCCATACTGGGTCAGACCAAGGTCCATCAAGCCCAGTATTCTGTTTCCAACAGTGGCCAATCTAGGTCATATGTACCTAGCAGTTTCCCCAAGAGACACAAGTTCCACAATGCTTGTACTGGGTCAAGCATTGATATCTTCGGTCACTTCTTAATAATGGTTTATGGACCTTTCCTCCAGGAACTTGTCCAAACCTTTTTTAAACCCAGCTACACTAACAGCCTTTACTACATCCTCCGGTAACAAATTCCATAGTTTGATTACACGTTGAGTGAAAAAATATTTTCTTTTATTAGTCTTAAATAGTTTACCCTGTAGCTTCATTGCATGTCCCCTAGTCTTTCTATATTCTGATAACGTAAACAATCGATCTACGTTTTACCCGTTCCACTCTGTTCATTAATTTATAGACTTCTATCATATCTCCCCTCAGCCATCTCTTTTCCAGGTTAAAGAGCCCTAACCTTTTTAGCCTTTCCTCATAGGAGTATCCTTCCATCCCCTTTACCATTTTGTTGGCTCTTCTCTGAACCTTTTCTAAAATTGCTATATCCTTTTTAAGATACGGCGACCAGAATTGCACACAATATTCAAGGTGCGGTCTCACCATGGAACGATATAGAGGCATTATAATATCTTTTGTTTTATTTTCCATTCCTTTCCTTATCATACCTAGCATTCTATTTGCTCTCTTGGCTGCCGCTGCACACTGGGCCGAGGGTTTTAACATGGTATCCACAATGACGCCTAAACCGTTTTCCTGGGTGGTGGTTCCTAATGTGGAACCTTGCATCGTGTAACCATAGTTTGGGTTGTTCTTCCCTAGGTGCATAACCTTGCACTTGTCCACATTAAATTTCATCTGCCATTTTGATGCCCAGTCTTCCAGTTTATCAAGATCCTCTTGCAATTTTTCACAATCCTCTTGGGTTTTAACAACTTTAAATAGTTTTGTGTCATCTGCAAATTTGATAACCTCACCCGTTATTCCACTTTCCAGGTCATTTATGAATAAGTCAAAAAGCAGCGGACCCAGCACAGATCCCTGGGGTACACCACTATTCACCTTTCTCCATTGGGAAAATTGGCCATTTAGCCCTACCCTCTGCTTTCTATCTTTTAACCAGTTCCTGATCCACAATAGTACACTGCCTCCTATCCCATGACTCTTTAGTTTGCCAAAAGTCTCTGATGAGGGACCTTGTCAAAGGCTTTCTGAAAGTCCAGATACACAATATCAAACCGACTCACCTTTGTCCACCTGTTTATTCACTCCTTCAAAAAAACATAACAGATTAGTAAGACAAGATCTTCCTTGTCTAAAGCCATGTTGGCTGTCTCCCATTAGGTTGTGACTATCTACATGCTGAGTAATTTTATTCTTTATGATGGTTTCTACCATTTTTCCCGGTACTGACGTCAGGCTCACCGGTCTGTAGTTTCCCGGATCACCCCTGGAACCCTTTTTAAAAATTGGTGTTACATTGGCGATCCTCCAATCTTCAGGTATTAGAGATGATTTTAATGATAGTTCACAGATTACTAATAGCAGGTCTGCAATCTCATATTTCAGTTGTATACCATCCGGCCCAGGTGATTTGCTACTCTTCAGTTTATCTAATAGTTGTAAGACATCTTCCCGATGTATCGATATTTCCTTCAATTCTTCCGCACCTTTAAATACCACGTCAGTCATGTGTAACATCCCTACATCTTCCTCAGTAAAGACTGAAGCAAAGAATTCATTCAGTCTCTCCGCTATCGCCTTGTCGCCTCTTAGTGCTCCTTTAACCCCTTTATCATCTAATGGACCAACTGACTCTCACAGGTTTTTTGCTACGAATGTACTTGAAAAGGTCTTTATTTCGTGTTTTTGCTTCCGCAGCAAGCTTCTTCTCAAATTCTCTCTTTGCCTGCCTTATCAATGCCTTGCATTTGACTTGCCAGTGCTTGTGCTGTTTCCAGGTTTCGTCGCTTGGCTCTTTGTCCATTTCCTGAAAGATGCTTTTTTGGCAACAACAGCCTCTCTGACCTCACCTTTAAACCATGCTGGCAGTTTTTTGGACTTCCTTCCACTTTTCTTAAAGCGTGGAATACAGCTGGTCTGGGCTTCCAAGATAGTATTTTTCAACAACATCCAAGCTTGATGTACGTCTTTAACCTTTGCAACTGCTCCTTTTAGTTTTTCTAACTGTTTTCCTCATTTTATCATAGTCTCCCTTTCGAAAGTTAAAGGGTAGTACTGTGGATTTCCTTACTATCCCTCCTCCACTAATTAAATCAAAGGCGATCATGCTATGATCACTATTGCCAAGTGGCCCCAACACCCTTATCTCTTGCACTAGATCTGGTGTTCCACTAAGGACTAGGTCTAATATGGCTTCCCCTCTGGTCGGTTCATGAACCAGCTGCTCCAAGAAGCCGTCATTTATTTCATCTAGGAACTTTATCTCCCTAGCATGTCCTGCAGTGACACTGACCCAGTCGATGCCGGGGTAATTGAAATCACCCATTATTATTACTGCACTGTAACTTTTGCTAGCTTCCTTGATTTCTTTGAGCATTTCATCATCCATTTGTTCATTCTGGCCAGGCGGACGATAGTACACCCCCACTGCCATCGCCTTCCCCTTTTTACATGGAATTTCAATACATAGAGATTCTACAGCAAATTTTGTTTCTTGCAAAACTTTAATCCTTTCTGACTCAATGCCCTCTCTAACATAGAGCGCAACCCCTCCACCAATTTGATCAGCTCTATCATTACGATATAGTTGTACCCAGGTATCACAGTGTCCCACTGGTTGTCCTCCTTCCACCATGTCTCTGATATTCCAATCATATCTAACCTCTCGTTTAGTGCTATATATTCTAACTCTCCCATCTTGTTTTTTAGACTTCTAGCATTTGCATACAAGCATTTTAGAAACTGTATTTTATTCATATTAATTTGGCTATTGGTAGACATGGGTAATTTGGGATCTTTAAGCTCTGTCTGCTCCATACTCGAGGGCATTTGGGCTACTTTACTCTTTTTTGGAACCTCTCTGCTTTTTGTAGTATCCTTCAAGGATACATTCTTCCGAACCATGCGCTTTTGGGCGGACTGTCGGCTTTCCCTATTATCTAGTTTAAAAGCTGCTCTATCTCCTTTTTAAAGGTTAATGCCAGCAGCCTGGTTCCATCCCGGTTAAGGTGAAGCCCATCCCTTCGGAAGAGCCCCTCCTTTCCCCAGAATGTTCCCCAGTTCTTAACAAATCCAAACCCTTCATCTCTGCACCATTGTCCCATCCACGCATTGAGACTCCGGAGCTCTGCCTGCCTTTTGGGTCCTGCGAGTGGAACGGGAAGCATTTCGGAGAATGCTACCCTGGAAGTTCTGGATTTCAACTTCCTACCTAAAAGCCTAAATTTAGCTTCCAGAACCTCCCTACCACATTTTCCTATGTCATTGGTACCGACATGTACCAAGACAGCAGTGTTAGGTGGGGAGGAAATTGTTCCAAAGATGCCACTGGTTTTTATGGGGGTATTTTTGAGGATAAAAGCATGGGCACAAAAAGAGTTGCAGGAGGTGGAGCAACTTTGAGGGTGGCAGTATTACTACTTTTATAAAGTTGCAAGAAATATTTGAGTTCGACAAATCTTTTATGTGTTTCTTCAAATCAAGCATATAGTTTCCCCACTGTAAAGTGTTGAGGGCAGAGGGAGATGGACTGAAATTGTTTAAGAAGCTATTAAGGGTGAGGGTGGGTTGTAAGGGATTGTCTACATTTTTGCTCCAGCTTCTCAGGATCTGAGATGATCAAGCAGTGTAGAAGACACTGCAGGTCATGCTGCAATAATTGGGGGTAGTATCTCCACAGAGATTAGATGAAATCCAGAACACCTCCAGGGCAGATCTCTACTTTCAGTTAAACCAAGTGCCATTCCCCTCACAAGATCAGAATCTATAGGACCTGCTGAGCTACTGCTTGAGCAGAATGGACATTACTTTTTGCCCTCCATTTCCCCAGGATGGGAAGATAAGGTGACACTCAGTGGGTCAGTGATGCACAGTTCCCAAAATGAGCACTGCAGTGTCTACCATTTTGTTCCACACCCCACAGTGAATGAAGCAATGCATGGAGTTTTGATTATCCAAAAGCCAACCATGTAGTTGCCTTCCCTGACCTAACCCTACCCACGAACATCTACAAAGGTGTGACAAAAAAGAAACGAGACTGTGGCAGCCACGCCCATGACTCAATGCCAATTGGCTACCCGCATATGTCACTGCATTGTGCAACATCTCACCACTATTCTGCTATAATATTTTTCATCTCTCACTCTGGTTTTTTTTTTTCAAGTTTTTTTTGTAGCACACTGCTCCATCGCTTTGTCACGCAAACTGGAGGTGGCATAAATATGGAGCAAAGAATCAACTTGAAATTTCTGGTTAAGTTGGAGAAGGGCCCAACTGAGTGTCTCCAATTTCTCCTAAAGGCTTATGGAGAAGATGCAATGTCAAGGCCGCAAGTCTTCAAGTGGCACAAACACTTCAAGACTGGCCGCGAGGAGGTGGAGGATGACCCCAAGTCAGGACGGCCTTCCACGACAAAGACGGCTGAGAACATTGACAGAGTGAACCAACTGGTGCAGAGTGATCGCAAATTGACAGTGCGGATGATAGCTGAGGAGCTCAGCCTGAACAGGGAGTCAGTGCGGACCATCTTGGTGCAGGAGCTGGGGATGCGGAAGGTGTGTGCCAAGATGGTGCCCAAGCTTTTATCGAACGACCAGAAGGAGCACCGGGTCAATGTTTGTCGAGACTTGCTAGAGAAGATCGGAGAAGATCCAGAGTTCGTTGGCCAAGTCCATCACAGGAGACGAGACTTGGGTCTTCCAGTACAACCCTGAAAGCAAGAGACAGAGCCTGCAGTGGAAGACGCGACTATCACCTAGGCCCAAGAAGGCACGCATGTCCAAATCAAGGATCAAGGTCATGCTGATCGCATTCTTCAACCAGAAGGAAGTGGTCCATCATGAGTTTGTGCCTGAGGGTCAGACAGTCAACCAGCACTTCTACCAGCAGGTCCTCAATCACCTCCATGACCGGGTTCAGCGCAGCAGGTGGGCTCTGTGGAGAGACAAGTCGTGGCTGTTCCACCATGACAATGCGCCCGCACACACCGTGCTCAGTGTGAGGCAGTTCTTGGCCAACTAACAGGTCACAGCTCTCGACCACTCTCCGTATTCTACAGATCTCGCACCGTGCGACTTCTGTTTCTTTCCCAGGCTGAAGACTGTGCTCAAAGGAACTCATTTTGCTTCTGTAGAAGAGATCAAGGCCACTGTGACGAGGGAGCTGAGGAACCTCAAGGAGGAGGACTTTACCGAGTGCTTCCATACGTGGCAGAAGCGAATGTAGAAGTGCATTAACTCTGGGGGGGATTACTTTGAAGAGGACAATGTGTAATTCTCTGTAGATTTTGTATTAAAACATTTATGGGACGGTCTTGTTTCTTTTTTGTCACACCTCATACACACGTAATACTTCTACCCATGTAGAAAGTAGGCAGTAATCAAGCAGCCCATTTTACCCATTATCACCCTTTTTAGGACTTGGATGCATAACAGTATACAGCTAATAGTTTTTTTTTAAACTAGCGACTTCTTAGATAAATAAAATTGTGTGCTTGTAAGTGAAGGGATTTTCAGCACCAGGATTAGATGTCTATTGATCTGATAGTTTATTTCATTTCATTTAATCTCATATGTCTAACTTAAGAGACATAACTCAAAGATTAAAACAGTACTGCATACCTTTGTAAATTTGGCCGTGTAGAAAAACAATTTATACTTTTGCTGTTTAACTTAATTTTAGGATGATGTCATATTAAATCAAATGTGATATTTTTGCTAATGTTATGAAAATGGAATAGGGTGCTGAGATTTTATTGCCAAGGGAGAGCTATATCTATGAATTTGCTGGCTTTATTTTGGAAACCAGAATATTACTTGAATGTTATGTCCGACTATATTTCAGTCCTAATTGCCTGCAATTAATAGTATGAATTTTCTAGCACTATAATGGGCAAGATTCAGTCTGACATGGCTATCAACTTAAGGGTCCCTTTTACTAAAGCAAAAATTTCAACTACAGTTAACATGCAAAACAAATACAATTTAAGTGCAAAGCCTCTGTGTTAACGTTGGGGGCTTGACCAATCATGTTCCTAGTAGTTAACACACAGTGAGCTACCTTAACGTGTTACGTCCTCCATGGAGGTGTCAGGCGCGCGTGGCAATTGCCTTTGTGCCTAGCGGCAGTGTACTTTCCATGTCCACACTTTGCCCATTCCCACCCCCCACCCCATCATGTGATGACCGATTACCATGCGGTCGCTGGCATGCTCCCACATAGGTGTTCCCAGTTGCTGAAAGTCAAAAACGCATCTTAACCAGTTATTGGACTTTAGTAAATGGGGCCCTAGAAATTGGAATTTGTTGTTAGGTTTTACCAGATACATTTAACTAAAAAATTAACATGTAACTTCAGTTGACTTGTAAGAATAATTCATTTATACTGTTTTTTAGGTATAATTTCGACATTCCTTCATGTTCACCCTTTTGGCGCCAGCATAGAGTACATTTGTTCTTATTTACAGCGCTTAGACAGCAAGGTATGTGTAAAATGTTGGGGTTTTTTTGCTTTAAATCAGGGATGTCCAATCTCTAATATTCAGGGGCCACTGGTTTTGTATGTGACGAGCATGATGGCCAACTCCTTATCAATGATGAATATTTATCTAAAAATATAATACCACTAATAATAATTACAGTACTTCATTAACATGCTACTACACTACAGTTAGCTCCACTCTCACAGCCATCACCTGATGTTTCCCTCTCTCTTTTGCCCACCCCCCAGCCATCACTCTGTTTCTCTCTCTCTCTCTCCCACCCAGTCATCATCCAATGTGTTTTTCTCTCTCTCTCTCTCATAGCCCCCTCCTCTATGTCTCTCACCTTTTGTTTTTACAGGTGCAAGGAACCGGCTTTCCTACTTTCTCACCACAAACGGCTTTGCAAATCTGAGCTGTGTGGTGAAAAATGTTTTTGCTGATCCTGTGGTTTCAAGTCTCTTCAGACTTGAAATAACAAGATCAGCCGAATTTCCTCACCGCAGCTCAAGCTCTTCATAGAACCAATCGCAGTGAAAAAGCAGCAAAGCCATTTTGCTGCAGCTGCTAGATAAAAGGTGAGCATATTTAGCTCACACATTTCCAGTGGTAGTTCAAAGCCACTTACATTCAGGTATGTAGGTGTTTCCCTGTCCCCAGAGGGCTTACAATCTAAGTTTGTAACTAGACAATGGGGGGTTAAGTGTCTTGCCCAAGGCCACAAGGAGTACCAGTGGGATTTGACCCTGGTTTCTCTGGTCACCAGGCTGCTGCTCTAACTACTAGGTTACTCCTTCACTCCTGGAGTTAAGTTGTCGGCCGTCGAGAGCCAGTCAGAAACCTCTAGCAGGCCACTGGTTGGGCACCCCTGCTTTAAATAAAATAAGAACGGGGATAAGATGGGCCACCACCCTCTAGTCAAATGACACAGACCAAAACAGGTTCAATTTTTGGGCAGTGTTTTCTGCCTGGATGTATTTGTTTGCTTCCCCCTGATGGTTTGTACAGACTGGCAAAAGCAATAAGGGAATTGAACGTTGGCAAAAATAAGGTACATAAATATAAGGTTTCTTGATCTCCTAAGAACGTAATAGAGAAAAACTTTGGTATATTGTGAAGGGTGATATATCAAACTGAACTGTGATAGAAAAATGTACATTAAAATACACAGGATTGAAAGCACATTGGGATCAACATACCAAGTCTGCACAGACCAGTGAAATCATGGATTTGTGCTATATTGGTCAAATGTATCAAGGGTCACTCAATAAAAAAAAAAAAGCCTCAGAAACGTTCTTGGGCAGTATTTATTAAATAGCCATGTAAAAGTGCTGTTCCATGGCTCTGAAGTCTGGACTAAGTGTGCTTGCTGAGGAGAGAGGAACTGTGACAGCAAGAGTAAAGATGAGCAATCACTTCTAAATATTATCTGCTTAAAACTGAAGTTTATAACTATGTCAGCACAGGCAAAGAGAAACTGAGAAGAACAAGCAGAGAAAAATCGAAGAATATGTTGAAATTTTAGTGAAATACAGTAGATGAGGGCACGTGAAGCTAAGCTGTTTTTCCAGAGTGTACCCAATAACAGCCCTAGAGTAAAATCTGTGATGAAAAGCACAGTTTTCCAATTAAATAGACACTAGCACGTGCAAACGAAACAGTGATTGTATAAAAGCCGCCTAGATTTACATGAATAAATCTAGGTATTTTAGTCATATATACATACATAAGTGGCCGCTTATGTTCATAAAGGACACAGTCGCAATTCCGTAAGTACTTTTACCGTAGGCATGCACAAGGGTAAAGTTTGAGCGAAACTTAAAGTTACACATGTAAATAGTTAAATACTATATAATGTATGCATGTTCTGTAGAAATTTAGGCATGGGCATCTATACCAAATGATTGGGACTAAATTTAATGTGTGCTTTCTAACATTTATGTGTGTACTTGATGTTATAAAATAGGCATGAAATGCACATATAAAAACACGCATTAACGACACAGGACTTTATAAAATTGCCATCATAAAAGTCCTGTTTTACTCAAGGTAGGACTTGGAACATCCAGATTGGGATTTTTAAAATTCCCCCAGTATTTTACAAAAAGCTCTGCTGAACGTGGAATCTTCTTTAAAATATGTATAAAGGCACTGGCAAATACAGCAGGAGAAGTCATAACAGAAAAAAAAGCATGCTCAAAAAAAGAGCAACATCACTTGGGGCTTTAGACCCCTAAGCACCAGTATCTATACATGTAAATGCCTATCTTGTAACATGTATGTTAGCACTTACATGTCTGTGTCAGATTTCACAAAGCTGCACATACAAGAGAAGCCAATTAAGGAAGTGAGTCGGCAGACGAAAAGTCAGTCACAGGCGGGTCCGATCCTGGCAGGCATGCAGAAGCCAACTTGAAGCTTTTCCCACTAGAGTTGCAGCAGCTGGTGTCTGTGGAGTGGGAAGCTCCAGATGTTACACCACGAAGTGGATGCTGATTAGGTAAAATTTACACCTGGTATTAAGCCAACTTGGATACATGGCTAAGTTTTCCCAAAGTGGATGCCTTGGTGACAGCGGTGGCCGTCCATTACCACTGACATGTGGGCTCTTCAGGTGATGAGAGAGAGTTAACTCCTCCTCCTCCACCTCCACTAAATACCCCGACCATTCTTCCCGGAAGAACCCCCAGGACTCCCCTCCACCGGGACTTGCTTCGGCAGGAATTCGCAGGCATTCTGGAGGCCCAGGTGGTGGATCCCGTTCCAGCCCAACTCAGGGGCATATGGTTCTACTCCCGCTACTTCCTGGTACCAAAGAGGACCGGAGGGTTCCGTCCCATCCTCGACCTGCAGGACCTCAACAGATTCCTGTGAAAGAAAAGTTCAGAATGCTCTTTTGTAACATTGCTGCCATACCTCCAGCAGGGAGACTGGCTATGCTCCTTAGACCTAAAGGATGCATACACACGTATACTCATCCACCCCTACACAGACAGTACCTCCACTTTGTGGTCGGGGCAGAACATTATCAGTACAGAGTGCTACCCTTCAGCCTGGCCTCCACCCCAAGGGTATTCTCCAAGTGCCTGGCAGTGGTCATAGCCCATCTCATACTCCAGGGGGTATTTGTCTTCCTCTATCTGGACAACTGATTCATAAAGGGCAGCATAGCTGTCGAGACCAGTCAGGAAATGGCATGCACCATCCTCCTTCTGAAGCGCCTTGGCTTTGTCATAAACAACTCAAAGTCCCATTTCCAGCCATCCTAGGTCCTGGATTTGGCTGGAAATGGGAGGTTAGAGGCAAGGTATTGATAAGGCAGGCAAAAAGAGAATTTGAAAAAAAGCTTGCTGTGGAAGCAAAAACACATAAAAACTTTTTCAAGTACATTTGTAGCAAAAAAAACTTGAGTCAGTTGGATCATTGGATGATAGAGGGGTAAAATGGGGGCCCTAAGAGGGGACAAGGCCATAGTAGATAGACTGAATGAATTTTTTGCTTCGGCCTTTACTGAAGAAGATGTAGGGAAGTTACCCATGATTGAAGTGGTATTTAAAGCTGATGCAGCAGAAGAATTGAAAGAAATATTGATAAACTGGGAAAATGTATTACAACTATTTGATAAACTGAAGAGTAGCAAATCACCTGGACCGGATGGTATACATGCAAGAATGTATAAAATCATCAATAGTACCTAAAGATTGGAGGATGGCCAATGTAATGCCAAATTTTAAAAAGGATTCCAGGGGTGATCTGGGAAACTACAGACACTTTAACTTTATTTAAAACTTGATAGACCGCCAAAACCAGAAGGTATACGGTCTGGTGAGCCTGTTGTCAGCACTGGAAAAAATGGTAGAAACCATTATTAAGAACAACATTTCTGAACATGTAGATAGTCATGGTTTAATGAGACAGCCAACATGGCTTTAGCCAAGGAAGGTCTTGTCTTACTAATCTGTTATATTTTTTGAAGGTGTAAATAGACAAAGGTGGGTCGGTTGATGTAGTGTATCTGGATTTTCAGAAAGCCTCTGACAAGGTCCACCAGGAAAGACTCTTGGCAAAATTAAAAAGTCATGGGATAGGAGGCAGTGTACTATTGTGGATCAGGAACTGGTTAAAAGATAGAAAGCATAAGCTAGGGTTAAATGGCCAATTTTCCCAATAGAGAAAGATGAATAGTGGAGTACCCCAGGGATCTGTGCTGTCTCTGCTGCTTTTTAACATATTCATAAATGACCTGGAAATGGAAATAAGTGAGGTAATCAAATTTGCAGATGATACAAAATTATTCAAAGTTGTTAAAACCCAAAAAGATTGTGAAAAATTGCAAGAGGACCTTGATAAATTGGAAGACTGGACATTCAAATGGCAGCTGAAATTTAATGTAGACAAGTGCAAAGCTATGCACCTAGGAAAGACCAACTCAAAACTATGGTTACACGTTGCAAAATTCCACATTAGGAACCACCACCTAGGAAAAAGATTTAGGAGTCATGATGGATAACACGTTGAAACCCTCTGCCCAGTGTGCAGCAGCGGCCAAGAAAGCAAATAGACAGCTAGGAATCATTAGGAAAGGAATGGAGAATACAACAAGGAATATTATAGTGCCTCTATCATTCTATGGTGCGACTGCACCTTGAATATTGTGTGTAATTCTGATCGACGTATCTTAAGGAGGATATAGCGGAATTAGAAAAGGTACAGAGAAGAGCCACCAAAATGATAAAGGAGATGAAAGGATACTCTTTGAGGACAGGCTAAAAAGATTAGGGCTCTTCAACCTAGAGAAGAGAAAGCTGAAGAGGTCTCTTCTATGATAGAGGTCTATAAATTAATGAATGAAGTCGAACGGCTAAATGTAGATTGATTGTTTACGCCATCAAACTGAAGAAAGACTAGGGGACATGCAATAAAGCACAAAGTAACCCATATAAGACTAATAAGAGAAAATATTTTTCACAACGCATAATCACACTCTGGAATTCATTACCGGAGGATGTAGTAATGTTAATGTAGCTGGGTTTAAAAAAGGTTAGGACAAGTTCCTGGGGGAAAGGTCCATAAACCATTATTAAAGGGGACCCAGGAAATCTACTGCTTGTCATAATACAAGCATTGTAGAACCTGTATCTTCTGGGGAAACTGCTAGGTACTTGTGACCTAGATTGGCCACCATTGGAAACAGGATACTGGGCTTGATGGATCTTGATCTAACCCAGTATGGCATATCTTATGATATTAAGAGTTAATAGCGGCTTCGCTGGACGCTGTCCAAGCCAGATCCTTTCTCCCTCAGGACAGGGCCCTATGTCTCCAAATGCTTGCGGCAAGCGCACAGCACTTTTGCTTGGCATCAAGCCCGCCTGATGCTGTGCCTGCTGGAACATATGGCATCCACAGTGCATGTCACTCCAGACACTTACCTGTGGATGTGGACTGCTCATTGGTCCCTCTGCAAGCAGTTGTCCCAGGTCACGGGATGCTTGCAGGATATGTGTTAATCGCCCATCCCCTGACTCTCTCTCGACTGGTGGCAAAACCTCCAGTGTCTACTGGCCTGGATGCCCTTGCAGCCTCCTGCACCCTAAAGGACCCTCATGGATGCCTCCAAGCTGAGCTGGGGCACACATTGCGACGACCTCTGCACTCGGGGCAGCTGGTCACCAACAGAGTCTCCAGCAAATCAACCTCCTGGAGCTCTGAGCCGTAGCCTTAGCCCTCCGGGCATTTCGCCACCACCTGCAGCACCAGGCAGTTCTGGTTCATACCGAGAACCAGGTGGAGGTGATCTGCATAAACAGGCAGCGGGGCATGGGTTCAGCCCTGCTGTGTCAGGAAGCAGTGAGCCTGCTTGTATGCCAGCAGCAAAGGGATTTGCCTGTGGGCGGTTTACCTCCCGGGCCAGGACAACTCCTTAGTGGACTGGCTCAGCTGGGTCCTCCAGCCTCATGAATGGAAGCTGGCTCCCAGGGTGACCGGCCAGCTCTTCCCACACTGGGGGCTCACCCTTTGTCAATCTAGCAAATGCACAACTGCCCTGCCTTTGTTCCCAGCAGCCTCACCTCTCCCGGGTAGCGGCAGATGCATTTCTGATCTCATGGGCAGAGGGTCTCTTATGCCTTCCCGCCCACACTACTGATCGCCAAGACACCCTGTTCAAGGTCCAGCGTGACAGAGCCACAATAATCCTGGTGACCCCATGTTGGACCAGGCGGCCGTGGTTTCCTCTGCTTCTCTGCCTGGCCACATCACCCCCAGTTCTCCTGGAGTGCAACCCAGGCCTACTGATGCAGGAGGAGGGCTGTCTCCTGCATCCCAACCTAGGATCTCTGACATTCACAGCCTGGCTGCTGAAAGGGTAGCCCTGGCCTCTTTCATTCTCTCTATGGAAGTGAAAGAGGTCCTCCTCACTTCCCACAAAACCTCCACCTGTTGGACGTACGCATTCAAGTAGCGGAGGTCCTCAGTCTCATGCACAAGAGCGTCTGATCAACCTCTTCTCCTGCTCCATCCAGCTAGTGCTGCAGTACCTACTTCACCTGTCCATGGCAGAGCTGAAGTCTAACTCCGTAAGAGTGCACCTCAGTGCTTTCATATCGCACCACCATCTCATTGAAGGCAAACCTCTCTGCTCAACCCCTTGTGCCTCACTTCCTGAGGGGCTTCTCCTGTCGAATCTGCCTGCCTGTGGCAATGTCATGCTCTCCAAGCTCACTGTGCCACCCTTTGAGCCTCTCAACTCCTGCCACCTAAAATATCTCTCCTGGAAGGTGGTGGTCCTCGTGGCGTTCAACTCTTCCCACAGAGTCATTGTGCTTCAGACGTTAGTGGCAGAACCACCATACACTAGGTTCTACAAAACAGGGTCATGTTCCACACGCACCCAAGGTTTCTACCCAAGGTGGTATCTTTGTTCCACCTCAACCAGCAGGTGGTGCTCTCCACCACCTTCCCGCGGCCTTAGGCCAGCAGGGTGGAGGCAGTTCTCCACACACTGGACTGTAAGCGGGTGCCTTTTATCTCTGGCGCACCCAGGAGCACTGCCGAGTTTCTCAGCTTTTTGTTTCCTATGATCCAAGTCTGTTGGGAGCTGCCATCTCTAAGCGGACCCTGTCCAACTGGGTCGCTGACTGTATCGCCTTCGCATATGAACAAGCTGGTCTCTTGTTGGAGCGTGGTGTCACGGTACACCGCATCCAAGCCATGGCAGCCTCTATAGCGAACTTACGCTCCGTTCCCTTGTCGGAAATCTGCCAGGCCTTGTCGGAAATCTGCCAGGCCACCACCTGGTCCTCACGCCACACTTTTGCAGCTCACTACTGCCTGGAGAGAGACTCCCATCGGGACAACGCCTTCAACCAGGTAGTACTCCATCATTTATTTGGGGTATAGGCAGCTCCTGCTCTCCAGCCCTTTGGTGTGTTTAGGCTACCGGCACATTGGCTCCTTGCTGGGCACTTAGGCCGCTCTCAGTTCATTGCTGCTGCTCACGCTTCCCCCTTTTTCTGATTATCTGTGTGCTTTTTACAGGTTTTTCAGTAGCCTGTAGCTAGGGAGTCCCATTTGTGAGGACAGACTTCCTGCGTGTTCCCAGAGAAAGCATAGTTGCTCAGCTGTAACAGGTGTTCTCTGGGGACAGCAGGCTTCAGTCCTCACAACCCTCCCTCCCTCCCCGTGAAGTTGATTTTTCTTTTTGTCATCTTGTGCTTGGGCGCGAGGGGGACCACACAAGTGTGGTACATCTCCCAAAGGCTTTCTTTGAAAGTTGGGGAGCAGTTACCGCGTGGGCTCTGTCGGCACCCATATGTGAAGACTGATTCCTGCTGCCCCCAGAAAACACTTGTTACAGGTGAGTAATTACACTCCCACAATATGCCACGATACCACTGCACGTCAAAACCATCAGAGAACTCCGTAACAAAGCTGAAAACCCACTTGTTCACAGACTTCTACGGTGCAGACACTCGATAGTATCGACTCAACATGATCAGCCTCTCAAACTGTAATTGTTTGTACATAATTTAAGCCTATAAATAGTCACCCTTGTATATAATTAACATTACTACAACTTTGTTACTACAGATATCTTCCCTGTATGTTCAACCCTGGACCTCCTCATTTTACTCACTGTTAATTGTATGCACACCTTTGTTACTTCTTATGTTCAAAGCTCTATGTTACTTGTAAACCGTCCTGACTCATAGAAAGACGGTATAAAAAAGAAGCTAAATATTAGAGACTCAACAGGCTATCATAGAAGGGTGCATGAATTGCAATAATGCCTGTTGTTTGGACTGAAGTGACACTATGGATCCTTGTGCTTCTTTTCCAGATTTCTACAAGTGAGGTAGAGATAATTATGTCTCGTCTTCAACATACTTTTAAACAAGAGTTGAGTGGGGTAGGAGCCAGCTTGGAGAAGAGATGGAAGTTCTGTGGCTTTGAGGGACTAAAAATGACTTGATTCATTTTGGTTTTATGAGTTGTGAAAGTTAACAAGTAAACAGACATACCTATGTGCATTATATACACTTGGGATGCTACTGTAGCCTACATATTTAGTAGTAATCATATGTATATAGATCTAAAATCTGAGCTTTCTGATGTAATATCCCATGATACACTGGGCAAATGTTGAATGGAATTTTAAATGCCGTAAGGTTTTCTTCCTCCCCCACCCTGTGTATGGTGGGGGTGTTTTTTTCATTTTTGTAATGAGTGCTCTCATCCAAACCGATGTCAGAGGCATATAAGATGTCTGTACTGCTGTTGTAAACATTGATTTCTTATTTAAACGCTACTGTGATGGTAGTGTGACACTGTTAATAGACATGTTTTCTGAATTTGTGCTTTGATTTTTTTTTTTTAATCCTATAAATTATCAAGAAATTTCCAGAGATGTATAGAGAGTGGCATAAAATGGAGACCATGCCATACAAAGTATTCTTATTTTCCACGTTTAAACTGTAGAATTTGTACCCTGTTGAAAATGAAGTGATAGTGGAAATTTCTGCAGCTTAAACAGTGCAGGTGAACATTTACAGAATGTTTATTACCGACTTGGGGTTGTTTGTGACTAATCCATGCCACCGATATAACGAGCCTCTTTTACCAACACTTAGCTTGAGCTATCTGCCACCCAGCCCATAGGGCTAACTTATTAAAAAGGGGCCCTTTAATTGGCTATGAAAAACTCAGTACATTTGGGCATGAAAGCACAAGTTCATAGATATCTTTCTCATGATTTTAACAAAAAAATAACTCTGAGATGCCCAATATTTTTGAAACAGATTATAGAAATGTAACATTTTCTCTGTTGCTTTTTCTTTCTCTTTTTTTTAACTCTCCATTGTAAAAATGGAACTGTCTCTTAAATTCAGAAGTCAATATCCTTCACTTGAAACAGACAAATATTCTTGATGATAGAAATAAAGGTATTAGGAAAAAAGGATTTTAAAAATAACATGACAAACCTGTTTAAAAGTTGTGCCTCTCCAGGTTACAAATATAACCTTATAGCTGCCTGCCATCTGCTATTTTTACCTACTGCTTCTTTCATATTTTTGTCAGAGATCTTATTTTTCTGCATTAAGTAGAAAAAAATGTATTACTAATGAGGGATATTTTTGTAAGCATGCTCTAAAGTGTCTCCTGTCCTTGTTCAGCGTTACCAAAATCCTTATGTAGCTAAAGTCAGGATTTTCTGTTGAAACTAAAACAAACTGAGAACATTTCAGGAATACATATTAAATTGGGAAGGTCTGTTATGATAAAAAATATTTTTAAATTAAAATCTTTTTATAGTTTATATGTTGCTGTGAATATTTTTTGGCATGTTTCACAAAAAGGTCTTGAGTGACTGTTTGTGGAAAGTCAGTCCATCCATCCTCCAGACATGCTTATACCCTTCCCATAGACACAAAATACACTGCAGCAATCTCACACTACTCATATGCACTACTAGTCATCACATATATTCCTCCTCCCCATCACCCATGAAACCCCTACCTCCCTACCAAGATACACGTTAGTATGTCTCTACCTACAGCATCCCCACACACAGACATTCCTAAGTTTGCGAATGGAGGACAGGAAAATGTGCCATTGTGTGCATTTCTAACTAGAGGTTTGTTTGTTTTTATCTGACAGTTTCTTCCTTGTTTGAGTTTCCAGTTCAGTCAAAACCAGGGCTGGGATCTGTCACACTAAGCCTTCCTTTGTATCTACCTAGGGCTTTTCTTCCAGTTTTATATCCTCTCCCAACTTGCCTTAGTCTAGCTACTACAGTAGCAGTCCTGAGCCAGTCCCATGCATGAAGCCTTCCTCAGGACCCCATTGTGAACCCTAAATCCAGCTGTCATTGCACGATGACATTGACTCCCTTCTTCTAGGGTCTGTGAATGCCCGGGAAGCAGAAGATCAAAGCTGGGCTTCAAACACAGGCCCTTCTGCTGTGCATTGCCATAGCCCATGAATACTTAATTCTATTTTACTTGCACATTACATTAAATATTGGAAAGCAACAACCAGCTCAGCTTTGTCACATTTTATCGATGTACAGATGTAGTTTTAAAGCAGTGGTTTGACTGGCATTGCGCAACGTGTCCGCTTGTTTGTTGCCTGATACAGTTGCTTCCCATATTGCTAATCTGTGTGGTCTTAGCTATACTTTTCTTAATATTTTACTTTGTATTCATTTTATTTTTTGGAGTACAAGATGTGTGCATTAAGGCACCATAAAATAAAATTAGCCATATATGAAATGAGAAGTGGGAATAGGACTGAGACACTAAGATTCAGGATGCAAGGGACTTCTGGTGATGTCACCGAACCGCATGGACGGCTGAAGAAGAGCTCTGCTAATAAACCCCACAAAAGCAAAAAAATCTCCCCTATAAAAGCAAACCAAATACCCCAGAGTGGACAGGAACAGGCAACGGGTCCAAAGGCGAGGGATATGACTGCGGCATGAAAAAACACAGCGGACATAAGAGAGTACACTTTCACGGCATTGCGAGGTGAGCAGAAAGAAGGAGAAAAAATGGGAGGCGAGGTGAATTTGGGGTCAGAGACTGAAGAGCAGCTTGGTACCTTGGAAGGGGTGCAGAGTAAAAGTGCCGTTGTGCAAATCTCAAAAGAAGAGCTACGTTCCTGGTTCGGTGAACTGCACTCAGAAATGGCGGGATTTAGGACGGACATGGAGGTGGCCATAACAGAATTCTGCGCTGATGTGCAAGAACTGGGAAAAAGAGTGGAAGCGATGGAAGGGCAAGTAGAGGAGATGCAAAGCAATATGAGTGCAATAAATAAGGCAGTAAACGTTTTGGAAATGGCGAAGGAACAGATTGAGCTGAAACTTGAGAACTTGGAAAATCGAGCGAGAAGACATTAAGAATAAAAGGGGTACCAGAAAATGAAGAGTACAGAGACTATGAGCAAATGGCACGAGAAATATGCAAGGCCGTGCTGGAGGACCTCGAGGAAAGAGAGATGGCTCAGAAAGTTAAAATTGACAGAGCGCACTGCACGCTTGGCCCAAGGAGAGGGGAGGCACTGAGAGAGATAATCATATGCTTTCAGGACTTTAAAATTAAAGAGAGAATAATTAACAAAATGAGGGGAGCAGGCCAACTTGAATGGAAGGGAAACAAGGAGGCAATCTTTGTGGATTTGGCTACGGCTATGCTACAACGCAGAAGAGAATGGAGTGGATTTACAATGAGAATGCAGGAAGAGAACATTAAATATAAATGGTTGTATCCAGCAGGAATTGCGTTTACAGCAACAGCATTACAAGGCAGGCGACAACAGTGACACAGTTGGCGGCGGCTGCGATGAAGGAAGCAGGAGTAACACGTTTACCAGAGGTGGGAGACATGAGGAAACCGGGGAATGGACAGACAACAAGATGGCAGAAAGTGGATAGCAAAGAGAGGAAAAGTAAACGTGTAATGCAAAAGAGAAAGGACTTGGGAGTGAGTAAATAAGCAGAGGTGAGATGGCAGGAAATGAAAAGGAACCCAGAGTCAAGAAGGAAAGATGGAAGGAAGAACACTTTGAGAATTGAAAAAAAAACCTGAAGACAACAGCAAGAAAAAAGAAACCGCAAAAAAAGACTGAGTATTTAATATGAAAGGGAATTAAGGGGGTAGAGTGAAGTGAGCAAGGATGAGAGTAAGGGGGAGATTAAGATAAGTGAGATTATGTTCAGAAATATGAGTCATGAGTGGGAGAGGGGGGAGGATGTCACAGCGGAAGGGGAAGCTACTAAAGTTAGCATGAAGGAGGGATGGAAAGAGGGGGAAGTCAGGTGGGAGAGGGGTGAGAGGGAGGAGGGAAGGGTGGGAAGAGGGGGGGGTAACTGGATCCTGTGAATGTACAAAGAGCAGATATAGAGATCTGAAATCATGGGGAGTAAGCAACAGAAATTTGATGAATGTAAAGTAGTAGCCATTAACGCTAAAGGCCTTAATTCCTGGTACAAAAGACAGGCTCTATTAAAAGAGGGTAATAGATTAAGAGCTGATGTAGTGCTTATTCAAGAAACGCATGTAAAAAATACACAAGAAAGGTGGTAGATGAGTAAAGAGTATGATAAAAGTGTACTTGGCCTATAATCGGGAATCACCAAAGAGGGGTGGAGTTGGAATTCTCTTTGCAAAAGGGTTGAGCCTGGAAGAAGTAGTAGTGCTGGACCCGGGGGGCGTTTCATTCTGTGGAAAAGGAAAATAGCAGGGAGGCCCATTGTAATAGGGAGTGTATATGCACCAAATATACAGCAAGGGGGGTTCTACGGGAAACTATATGAAGTGGTGGAAGTGCATATGCAAAATCCAGTGATATTAGGGGGGGGATTTTAATGCAACTTTAAACCCCAGAATGGACACCACGGGGGGCAACCTGCAAGGCAAATAAGGGTGTGAGTAAGAAGTTAGGGAAATTGCTACACAAATTGGGTGCAGTGGATGCTTGGCGATATATGCATGGGACGCATTACTCACACCCATACACATCCTACAGTAGATTTGATATGATATGGGTGGATGGAAGGATAGTAGATCAGGTAAAACGAGTGGATATAGGACCCATAAGCTGGACGGATCATGCACCAGTGGAGGAGGCCCCCATTGAGATTACAAAGTGAAGGAGGAAGTCTGCGCTTCTGGAGGTTGAATGAATCCCTTATAGATGAGGAAGAGGGGCTAAGGCATATTCAGAGCACTATAAAAGGGAGTATATGCAACATAACAATGGGGGAGAGGTGGGACCAGCTGGGGTGTGGGATGGATTGAAAGTGATGGTAAGGGGACACTGTATAGCTATGGCGGCGAGGCGGAAGTGGGAAAAAGAACAAAAGGAGCGTGAGTTATTAACGAAGTTGAGACTAGAAGATACAATGCACAAACAGAAGGGTTGAAAGAGGAGGCTGCAAAGTATTAGAAACTTAGAGGAAGAATTAGGAAAGACTGAGGAAGAAACATTTAAGTTGAATCAACTTAGACATCAATTTTTTGTACAGGAAAATAAACCAGGCCGATATCTTACGCGAAAACTTAGGGAAAGAAAGATGCAACAACAGATCCTGCGAATAAAAGATGAGCAGGGTAGATGAGTTAATGATAATGAACAAATACAAAAAATATTTTGGGAATTACTGTAAACTTTATGAATCAGAAACATCAGGGAGAGAGAGTGGATATATAACATTCTCCAGGAACAAGGAGGAAGTCAGTCCTTGCGTATGGGTGACGTCGGCACCAACAGAGCCCGCGCGGAGCAATTCCCCAGCTTTCAAAGATAGTCTTTGGGCTTGCTGCCACACATGCATGGTCCTCGTCCTGCCCAAGAGTGCCATCTTGCTCAGTCTCCCTTTTTCCACAGAGCCCTTCGGACACAGATCCTTGGAAAACGTTTTTGGTTTTTGGCCTACTGGCCTTCTATTTTCCAGTTGCACCGGTCCTCTACCCATCCTTCCCCTGCTGTACCCTTTTGGAGTTGTTGGGGATAGGGTTTTTTTCTTCATTTTTTTTGTAAATGGGCTTTGCGCCCTTTTTCTTTCCCTAACCACTGATTGCGTGGGTCGACCTCATGGGGGCCATTTTGCCCTCATGGCCACCGGATTCAAAAAATGCGATAGATGCTCTAGGAACATGTCGCTTACGGACACTCACGACTGTTGTCTGCGGTGCCTCAGAGCTGACCATGATCTGGAGCTCTGTTTGCTCTGCAAGAAAATGTCCTCTAAGGCCCTGCTCAGTCATAAGCAGAAGTCCGAAGACATTTTTCGAAAGGCCGCCTCAGAATCCCCGGTGGCATCCTCGGTCATCTCTCCCCCAGTGGAGTCCCCCTCTTCATCCCCGTGCTCTCGACGGCACTCTGACTAGGGATCCCCTGAGGTGGAGTGATGCAAAAAGAAGACTACCTCGAAGTCACTGTCGGGGGCTCCCGATAAGCGCGAGCGCTCCTGTGCTCGGTCGCTCAGCCCCCTTCGGCATTCCTGAGAGTCGAATAAGGAGCGGCCCCGCAAGGTATCCCGCACGAATATGGATCCTCCGGCGAAGGCGCCCGGTCTCCTGAGGGCCCTCCCAGTGAGGACCCCCCTCTCTTCAACGTCTGACCCGGTCACTCCGAGGTCAGCGTCACAAGGCCCCATGCCCATGTGGGAGTCCTGTATGCTGGTGTTAGAAGCAGCGTTTCTGCGTTCATCGCTTCCCAGCAGGCACTCGCAGCCAGCTTCGCTGACTCGCGCCCAGAGACCGTGGGTCCCTCGCATGGGACACCGAAATCCGTCCAGGAAACCCCCGAGAGCAGCGGGCCTCGTGAGGGTCTTCTACGTCGATCTCACTCGCCCTCCCGTTCTTCGGAGGCGAGATCCTCCAGGGCCTCCAGCTCCAAAGGGGCACCAGCCACTGGATAGGGCGATCTGCCTGGCTCGGACTCCTCGACCGATTTCTCGGAGTGGGAGTCCGATAGGGACACCTCCCCAGAGACCCGTACTCATCGGGATCTTCCGTCGGACCCCTCCCCACCCGCATTTCAGCAGCACCCGAGGACACCACCTTCCTGGTGTTCGTCAGGGATATGGCACGGGCTCTTAACCTGGCCACCCAGGCCGAGGAGGACCCTCGTGCTGAGGAACTCGATATTCTTCAGTATGAGTCTCCACCTAGGGAATCTCTCACAGTGCCAGTCCCTCCTATTCTGTCTCGACTGCTGCTCCACATGTGGGAGGCACCCGCCTCGCTCGGCATCGTGAGCAAGCGCCTTGATAGAATGTACATGGTGCAGCGTGGGCCGGGGTTCAGGAAGACCCAACTTCCCCACACCTCTATGGTGATGGAGTCGGCCATGAGGAAACAAAAGAGCCCAAAATCACACTCGTCTGTACCACCTGGCCGAGAGTCGAGAGCTCTTGATGCCCTGGGCCCGCAAGGCCTACCAAGGCTCCATGCTTTCTTGTCGCATTCAAGCATACCCAGCTATACGTGGGTATGTTCTTGCACGATTTAGCCAAGGAGCTCGGAGGGTTCTCTACGGGCCTCGAGGGTGAATGCCTCAATAGGTTCGGAACTCTGTTAAAGTCCGTTGCAGACTGCTCAAAATAACTCTCCTGAGCTGCCTACGATGGATTCGAGTCATTGGCTTGGGTGGCGGCTGCGGGCATCGGGGCCCACCTCCAGGCATGGCTCCAATCATCAGATTTGGAGCAGTGGGTGCAGGAAAAGCTCCTGGATGTCCCCTGCCTTGGCGAGCGGCTTTTCAGCAAGCCAATGGAGGATAAAGCCGCGGAGATAGAGACGGAGTTCATCACCGGAACCTGTCTCTCACACAAGACCTCCACTCTGCCCCGGAAAAAGCAATAGGCCAAAAAGCCTTTCTTTCCGCGAAAGGACCTACAGTACTGTGGCTACCCCCCGTACCCGGCTACCTGCACGCCAACTACCCCGGCGCAGGGTATCTCCAGGAACAAGCAGGAATGAAGTCATCACATATTGGTATCGTCGGTACCGACGGAGCCTGCACAGGAACGCTCCCCAGCGTCCAATTAGAAAGCTTTTGGGAGCATCCCACAGCGCCTGCGTGCTGCCTTCCTGCCTTTCCCAACTGCCTCTCTCCAGTTCTTCTTTTTCCACGGAGCCAGCAGGTCGTGTTCCTGTCACCGCAGAAGAATTATTTTATTTCTTTTTTGTGGTCGCGTCTGCTTTCCTCTACCGGTACCGCCGGTTTTTCCCTTCTTGTTTCTGTCTTAAAAAAAAATAAATAAATAAATAATCTTTTTCTTCAGGTGCACGCGCCTTTTTTTTGGGCCTTAGGCCCAAAAACCTTTTCTTATCATGGAGAAACCTGCCTCAGGTTTCAAGACGTGCACCAAGTGTGGCGGTACCATTTCCGTCACCGACACCCATGAATGTTGTCTAAAATGTTTAGGTCCTGACCACTCCATCACGGATTGTATGTCCTGCGCCATGATGTCTAAAAGAGGTCAGCAGAACCGAGCTGCTAAGCTCAGTACCCTGTTTCCCTCTGATGCAGCTTCGGTGTCATCGACATCTTCCAGGACTTCTTCCTCCCGTGGATCTCAGGTAACTAAACATAAGTCCAGCCGGTCCTCGAAGGGTAGATCTCCTTCTAAGCATCGAGATGCCTCTGGCGTTGCCCTCGAGGATTCTGTACCAGCAAAATTACCCCAGCGGGAGGCTTCGGCTTCCAAAGCATTATCGGGGTTCCAGGATGTTCTCGAGGCCTCGACCTCAGCAGAACTACCATGCTCTGGGGTACCGGTGGTCTCCTCCGGTACCGACATCCAGGCATTGGCAGCGTCGATAGACCAGAGAGTTCTGGCTATGGAGATTTTGTTGCTGATCCGGTCCCTTGATAAACCCCTAGTGGAGAAACGCAAGGGCGCCTTCAAATTTGGCGTTGGGACATTGCCTTCCTCCTAACAATGGAGGTTCAGGCAAGCTGAAACGTGATATGTTTTATATATAAAAAAGAAATGACAAAAAAAGGAATAACAGCATAAAAACAACAACAAAAATTTATGAAGACCGAGACTATTCAATATTGCTCAAGAGCTCAGTACTTTTTTATTATATTTGGTGAATTATAAATGGTTTCATCAGGTCTTCATAACTCCTAAGCCGTTGATGTGATACACCCCTGCACACACTCAAGAGATTATTCAATATTCTTTGATATTGTGGTGCTTTGTGGGTTGTTTTCTGAGGCTTTTGGAAAGACACTCAAACAGATGTTCATTTGTGATACATAGGTTAATTGTTGAATGAGTTCTTATTGATTGAGTTGTATTTATCATTCACAAAATTTGGCCGTTTAGGTATTTAGTACTGGGTTTCATAAGACTCAGCTTCCTCACCACTCTATTGTAGTCGAATCAGCTATGAGAAGGATCAAGAGTACAAAGAGGCATGCCTCTAATCCTCCAGGACGTGAGTGCAGAACCCTGGATGCTTTTGGACGTCGGGTCTTCCAAGCTTCCATGCTTTCTGCCAGGATCAGTTCCTATAGTCTCTACATGGGAATGTTCCTGAAGGAGGTCACAGATGATTTAGAGGCTTTAAGTCCTTTTCTTTCTGAGGAAAAAAGGCAAGACTTTCTCACTTTGGTCAAACATGCCCAAGATGTTTCTAAATTTTCCAACTGTGCAGCCTTCGACTGCTTTGAGTGCATAAGCAGAACCTCGGCTATTGCCATAGGTGCACGTAGAATTGCTTGGCTCCAGGCATCTGATCTAGAGCTCTGGGTACAAGACAAATTGGGAAATATCCCTTGTACTGGTGAGAACCTGTTTGGTAAAGATTGGCAGGAAAAGGCCAATGAAATGGATGCTGAAAATTCCACCTTGGATAGATTATCCAAGTCCACTGCTGATCCTGCTAGAAGGAAATTGTTCAAAAAAACATTCTTTTCTAAAAAGAAAAGATTTTATCCTGCTTATGTTCAGTAGGGACGTTCTGCAGGTCAGCTTGCCAAGAAAGGTCAGCAACCACCCAAACAGAAGAAAGCAAAGACTGCTAGGCCTTAGCCGGCCCAGCAGACTCAGCCTCCACAGGGCCTTTGACTCTCAACTAGAGAACTTAGCCTTCCTGGCTCTCGAGGGACCAGAGCCTTCCACCATTCCAGGAAGGTTATGTCATTTTGCCTCCAGATGGGGGCAGATAACAGCAGAGCATTAGACACTCTCCATCATAAAGGAGGGGTACAAGCTTCATTTTTCAAGCATGCCCCCTCACACAATAGTAAAGCAGTTCAATTCTCCGACCTCTCTCATCACCCTGTTAGGTCAGGAGGTCGCTATCCTTCTTGCCCAAGGGGCAATAGAAGTGCCCATTCATCAGCAGGGTACAGGGTTCTATTCCCCTTATTTTCTTATCCCAAAGAGAACAGGGGGTTACAGGCCTATCCTAGACCTCAGAGAATTGAACAAATTCCTTGTCAAGGAGAAATTCAAAATGATTTCTCTCGGATCTCTGCTGCCATACCTTCAGAGTCAGGATTGCCTTTGTTTCCTAGATCTCAAGGATGCGTACACTCATGTCCTCATCCATCCAACCCACAGAAGGTTCCTTTGGTTCCTTTTTCAGCAAAAGCACTACCAATACAGGGTGCTTCCTTTTGGCCTGGCCTCAGCACCAAGGGTGTTCACGAAATGCATGGCTGTAGTAGCAGCATTTCTCCGCACTCTGGGAATATTCGTCTTCCCTTACTTAGACGATTGGCTCATTCGAGCGCCAACAGAGTCAGAGGCCAGGACTTCTCTATCCTTCACGATGCGTATCCTTCAGTATTAAGGGCTGGTAATAAACATCCCAAAATCCAGTCTAACTCCCACTCAGTCTCTGGAGTTCATAGGAGCGTTGCTGGATACCACAAGGGCAAGGGCCTACCTTCCCCAGGCTCGTTGCCTATGCATGGTGCAGTTAGCTTCTCAAGCAGTGCTAAAGTCTCATCTAACTGTTCAAGAAATGTTACAACTACTAGGCCACATGTCATCTACGGTGCATGTGGTTCCCTATGCTCACCTCCACATGAGGGCAGCTCAGTGGACTTTATCCACCCAATGGTCCCAGGCATCTGGATGCCTGTCAGACAAAATAGCAAACACAAGTCACCTTATTTTGTCTCTCCAGTGGTGGATGTCCACTCAAAACCTGTTGCTGGGGTCCCCTTTTCAACAACCTCTACCCCAAGCAACTCTCACAACAGATGCTTCTCCAATGGGTTGGGGAGCTCATCTGCAAGACCTCTCCACCCAAGGCACCTGGTCGCCACAGGAGACTCATCTACATATCAATCTTCTGGAACTCAGAGCAATCTTCCTTGCTCTTCGAGTGTTCCATACCCTGCTCAGCTGCAAGACAGTCCTCATCCATATGGACAATCAAGTAGCCATGTTCTATGTGAGCAAGCAGGGGGGAACAGGCTCTCTGTCGCTCTGCAACGAAGCTTTGCGACTATGGGTCCTCGCCAGAGAGCATCAGATTCATCTCCTGGCAGTGTATCTTCCAGGCATACAAAACTCTTGGGCAGACAGTCAGTCAAGTTCTGCTTCCACACGAGTGGTCTCTGCATGCAGACCAGGTGGCCAAGATTTTTCAAATTTGGGGAACCCCGGACATAGACCTCTTTGCAAGTCGATGGAATGCCAAACTTCCCCGGTTCTGTTCCAGAACTCTGGCTCAGGGGGCTCAGGCCAGGGATGCTTTCCTCCTTTATTGGGGTCAAGACTTCCTGTATGCCTTTCCACCCATTCCCCTAATTCCCAAAACCCTGTTCAAGCTTCAGAGAGACAGAGGCCATATGATTCTCATAGCTCCACATTGGCCATGCAAGTGTGGTACCCTCTGCTTCTACATCTCTCTCAAGCTCCCTCCCTGGAGTTAGGGTCTGCTCCAGATCTCCTATCTCAGGAGGATGGAATGTTATGGCATCCCAATCCCTAGTCTCTGTATCTCAGGGCTTGGTTGCTGAAGGCCTAGATCTCCATGATCTCAATCTCCCTCAGCAAGTAAAAGATATTCTTTTTGCTTCCAGGAAATCTTCCACGAGACACACTCATGCTGTCAAGTGGAAAAGGTTTACCATATGGTGTTCACAAAAGGGTCTTAACCCCCTTGCGATACCTCTGGAATCCTTGCTGGAATATCTCTTTCATTTATCCAATGCAGGACTTAAAACTAACTCAGTAAGGGTCCATTTGAGTGCTGTTACAGCTTCCTTTAAGCCTCTAAATCAGTGGTTCTCAACCTGTGGGTCACCACAGGATTTAGCGGGGGTCGCCTCGTTAAAAAAAATAATAATAAATGCGCAGAAGTTGCTGCCGCTGCCGAGTCCACTTCTTGTCAGCGGTAAACTCACCGACTCCTTCTGCAACCGCGGCTCCCTACCTCTTAGGGAACCGCGGCTGTGCTTGTAAAATCATTGTGGAGCCCTTCCTGTCTCGACGGGCTCTGTGCAGCATTGTCCCGCCTTTAAAGGAAGTTGTTTACCACTTCCTTTGGAGACGGGACAATGCTGCACGGAGCCCATCGAGACAGGAAGGGCTCCACAATGATTTTATAGGCACAGCCGCGGTTCCCTAAGAGGCAGGGTGCTGCGGCTGCATTAGAAGGGAGGCTGACATGGGGAGAGGGGGGCTGACATGGAGGGAGGGAGCTGATAGGGAGGGAGGCTGACATGGAGGGAGGGAGCTGATATGGAGGGAGGGGGGCTGACATGGAGGAAGGGAGCTGATATGTATGGATGGGGGGGCTGACATGGAGGGAGGGAGCTGATGTGGATGGATGGAGGGAGGGGGGCTGACAGGGAGGGAGGGAGGGATGGGACTGACAGGGAGGGAGCTGACATGAAGGGATGGAGGGAGGGGGGCTGACATGGAGGGAGCTGATATGGAGGGAGGGGGGCTGACAGGAAGGGAGGGAGCTGATAGGGAGGGAGGTGGGGCTTACATGGAGGGAGGGAGCTGATATGGATGGAGGGGGGCTGACATGGAGGGGAGGGGGTGATGTGGATGGATGGAGGGAGGGAGGGGGCTGACATGGAGGGAGGGAGCTGATATGGATGGATTTTAGGGAGGGAGGGAGCTGATAGGGAGGGAGGGGGGCTGATAGGGAGGGAGGGAGGGAGCTGATAGGGAGGGAGGGGGGCTGACATAGAGGGAGGCTGACATGGACAGGGGGGCTGACATGGAGGGAGGGGGCTGACATGGACAGAGGGGGGCTGACATGGACAGAGGAGGGCTGACATGCAGGGATGGAGGGAGGGGGCTGGCATGCACAAATGGGAGAGACGGGGACATACTGGACAGATGGGATAAATGCTGGACAGAGGCGAGAGACAGAGCGGGTTAGGATTATAATGGGCTGATGGGGGAGCTAGCACTGGTAATGGGCAGATGGGAGGGGGCTAGGACTGGTAATGGGTTGATTAGGGAAGGCTAGGACTGGGAATGGACTGATCAAAGGGGGGTTGGGACTGGTAATGGGCTGATGGGGGGGTAAGACTGGTAATGGGCTGATGGGGGCTAGCATTGGAAATGAGCTGATCGGTGAGGTTAGGACTGGAAATGGGCTGTTGGGGGGATAGGACTGGTGATGGGGGGGTGGTAATGGGCTGATTAGGGGAGCCTAGCACTGGTAATGGGGTTGAGGGGGGACTAGCACTAGAAATGAGCTGATTAGGGGGGGGATAGGACTGGTGATGGGGGGGGGTGGTAATGGGCTTTCTCCAGGACCAAGCAGGAAGTCAGTCCTCACTTATGGGTGACGTCGGCGCCGACGGAGCCCTCGCGGAGCAATTTTCCCCAGCTTTCAAAGAAAGCCTTTGGGAATTGCAGCGCGCATGCACGGTCCTCTTCCCGCCCAAGGGTGCCATCTTAGCCAGTCTTCTTTTTTCCGCGGAGCCCTACAGACGTCCCCGTCTTGTCCCCGCGAAAAAGTCGATATTTCTTCATTATTTTATTCTTTTTCCTTCGGTTCGACGCCGGTCTTTTTCCCGCCCGGACTCGCGACGCCGGTCACGAGTCCTCTTCCTTTTTTTCGGTTTTTCTGACTTAGTCAGCTTTCGTTTTCGTTTTTCCCTGGCAGCCCGGTCCTTTGACCTCGCAGGGGCCCTTTTTCCCCCGATGGCTGCCAGTGGTTTTAAGCGGTGTGGTCAGTGTGACCGAAATATGTCACTAACTGACACACACGACTTTTGCCTCCGCTGCCTGGGCCCGGATCATGAGGAACTGATCTGTGGGCCCTGCGGCAAAATGTCCTCAAAAGCGTTGAGAAGTCGGCGGCATCAGCGTGATAGAATCTTCGCTGACCCCAGCCGTACCCGGACCTCGTCGGAGGCCTCCGCATCCAAAGGCTCCAGCTCGGACCGTCGCCGGAGTTCCTCCGACCGGGGTTCTCCCTCCGGGGACCATCGTCGGAAGGTGAAACCCGCGAGGGCGGCGTCGGTGGACGCTCCTGGTTCCGCGAGGGCCAGGTCGCATAGCCCCGACAGCCGCCCCGGGTCCTTGGAGAAGGAACACCTCACGAAGCGACCTCGCCTGGAGTCGGAGATGCCTGCTCGGGTAAGTCCTGTGGTCCTTCTGGACTCGCCTCCGCGACAGCCGACGTCGGGGCCCGAGTCGGGGGCTGCTGGGTCACCTGAGCTCGGACTCAGGTTGACGGCCTTGGAGAGCAGACTGCCTTCATGGACCAGCAGCGGGCACTGCTCGCTGGCCTCGCTGGCGCCGCTGCCCCGACCGCCGGGACGTCGACGTCCAAGTCGACCCCGGAGACCGAGCCGATCCTCGAGTCGATGCGAACTCGAGTCGATCCTCGGTCGAGGTCACCCTCGGCCTCCCGTTCGGGACCGAGGTCGCCGACGCCGACTCCCTTGGCGTCGGGGCGGCAGGCGCCGCGCCCTGCCCGAGCCGACCCCACCGAGTCCTCGTCGGAGTCGGTCTGGGAGTCTGAAGAGGAAGAGTCGCCTGATTCTTTCCGGACTCGGTGTGTCCCCTCGGACTCACCGGAGTCCGAGCCTCGGAAGCAGTCCCCCCCGGAGGATGCCCGGTTCTCGGACTTCGTTAGGGATATGGCCAAGGCTTTGGCCTTCCCTGCGGACCCCGAGGAGGAGCCTCGAGCCGAAGAGCTCGACGCCCTCCAGTATGACTCTCCCGCAAGGGAACACTTTACTGTACCGGTTCCTCCTATGCTGGAACGACTACTCTTCCGCATGTGGGAGAGTCCGGCCTCCTCGCCGGTCCTGAGCAAGCGGGTCGATTCTATCTATCGAGTCCGCAAGAGCCCTGGCTTTCAAAAGGCACAGCTACCACACCATTCCATGGTAGTGGAATCGGCCATGCATCGTCTTAAGAGCCAGAAGATGCACTCCTCGGTGCCTCCTGGCAGGGAGGCCCGTAACCTGGATGGCCTTGGTAAGAAGTGTTTCCAGGGCTCTATGCTCGCATGTCGTGTCCAGACTTACCAGCTATACATGGGCATGTATCTCCGAGATCTGGCTAAAGAGCTAGCCGGATTCTCCGCTGGTTTGTCCGAGGAACCCTTGCGGAGGTTCCTGGCCTTGTCCACTGGCATTCGGGAATGCTCAAAGTTCATGTCCCGAGCAGCCTATGATGGCTTTGAAGCATCGGCTCGAGTGGCCGCAGCCGGCATCGGTGCCCGCCGACAGGCTTGGCTTCAGTCGTCAGACCTTGAGCCCTGGGTGCAGGACAAGTTGGTCGATGTCCCCTGCCGAGGCGAAAACCTCTTTGGCAAGCCCATGGCGGAAAAGGCTGCACAAATTGAGACTGAGACTCTCACCAGGACCAGGCTTTCTAGGAAGACCTCCGCCCCTTCCCAGAAAAAGAAGGGCTTGGGGAAAAAGTCCTTTTACCCGAGGAAGGCGGCTGCCTACAAACAATACCCCCATTATCAGGCCCCTGCAGCTCCCCAACAGGGCCAGCAGGCCAAGGGACGGGGTAACGGGTCCCGTAGGCAGCAAGCCCCCAAGCCTGCACCACCAGCCCCTGCTCAGCAGGGTGGGGGTTTTTGACTCACTAAGCATAGCCTCTCCCCTCCCGCTGGTTCCTCCCAGCACCGGAGGCCGGCTGGTTCACTTCGCCCACAGGTGGTCCAGCATCACCGCAGATGCCTGGGTGCTTCAAGTCGTGCGAGAAGGCTATCTTCTCCACTTCCACCAGGTCCCCCCCTCCTATTTTCCGGGAGAACCTCCACGACCCCCTCTGCACAGGGAATTACTCCTTCAGGAGTTAGCAGGTCTTCTGCAGGAACAGGCGGTGGAACCGGTGCCACACCACCTGAGAGGTCAAGGCTTTTATTCCAGGTATTTTCTAATACCAAGGAGAACAGGGGGCCTCAGACCCATCCTGGACTTGCGCAACCTCAACAAGTTCCTTGTGCGGGAGAAGTTCAAAATGCTTACCCTTGGAATCCTTCTGCCCTACCTCCAGCAGGGAGATTGGCTATGCTCCTTGGATCTAAAGGATGCCTACACGCACATCCTCATCCACCCAAGCCACCGCCAATACCTAAGGTTTGTGGTGGCAGGAAATCATTACCAGTACAGAGTACTGCCCTTTGGCCTGTCCTCCGCACCGCGAGTCTTCACAAAATGTCTCGCGGTGGTGGCGGCCCATCTCCGGCTTCACGGCCTCTATGTCTTTCCGTACCTCGACGACTGGCTCATCAGAGCAGCGTCCGCTCTGGAGGTCACCAACGCCACGCGCCGCACGGTGACTCTTCTGCAGCACTTGGGCTTTGTTATAAACTTCGCAAAGTCCACTTTGCTCCCCTCACAGGATCTCGAGTTCATCGGCGCAAGGCTGCACACTCCTCAGGCGCGAGCATACCTACCGCTCGACAGGGCTCAACGGCTCATGGACCTAGCCGACCGTTTTCGCAGCCAGCCCCTGGTCTCCGCCAGGCGCTTCCTGAGACTACTCGGCCATATGGCTTCCACCGTCCATGTGACCCCCAATGCCCGCCTGAATATGCGGCCTGCTCAATGGTGTCTCCGCCAGCAGTGGCGACAAGCCACAGGCGGCCTAGCAGACCTAGTGCGCGTCTCCGAGCCGCTGATCTCGTCTCTCCGGTGGTGGCTTCGGCAGCCGAACCTGATATTCGGAATGCCTTTCCAGTCACCTCAGCCGACCCGGGTGCTGACCACGGATGCATCCCTCCTGGGCTGGGGAGCACATTGCCAAGGGGCACGTACTCAGGGCCTCTGGACCACGTGGGAGTCTGCTCAGCAGATCAACTTCCTGGAGCTCAGGGCGATCCGCCTAGCTCTCAAGAACTTCTCCCACCTGACTTCCCACCAGTCCGTCCTTGTCCAGACGGACAATCAAGTTGCCATGTTCTACGTGAACAAGCAGGGGGGCACGGGCTCCTTCCTCCTCTGCCGGGAGGCACAGAAGCTCTGCTCTTGGGCCGTCAGTCACGGCATTCTCCTCAAGGCAGTTTATCTCCCGGGCCAAGAAAATTGCCTGGCGGACAAACTCAGTAGGGTCCTCCAGCCGCACGAGTGGCGTCTGGATCCCTTGGTAGTTCAGAAGCTCTTCCTAAAGTGGGGCCTCCCCACGGTGGATCTCTTTGCCAGTCCTCACAACCGGCAGCTTCCTCGCTTCTGCTCTCGTCAGCCACACCCCCTTCGGGTTGCGGCGGACGCTTTTCTGATTTCATGGTCGGGGAGCCTTCTGTACGCTTTCCCTCCCGTCCCGCTAGTCTCTCGGACTCTTTTCAAGGTTCTCCGAGACAAAGCCTTCATGATCCTGGTGGCCCCTCGCTGGCCCAGACAGCCGTGGTTTCCGCTCCTACTGCAATTAGCGGTGGAGGATCCGTTCCCTCTGGGGGTACAACCGGATCTCCTCACTCAGGATCAGGGGTCTCTACTACACCCCAACCTCAGGTCTCTCAACCTCATGGCCTGGCTGCTGAGAGGGTAGTCATTGCTCCCCTTCTCCTGCCGGCGGAGGTGGAGGAGGTCGTCTTGGCTTCGCGACGGCCTTCTACCCGCAAATGCTACGCCCTTAAATGGCGTCGCTTTGCAGTCTGGTGTACCCAACAGTCTCAGGATCCCTTCTCCTGCCCGGTGTCGGTGATCTTGCAGTACTTGCTACACCTCTCTAATCTGGGACTTAAGTCCAACTCCGTCAAAGTTCACCTCAGTGCTCTTTCGGCACATCATGTGCCGGTGGACGGTAGACCTCTCTCCAGCGACCCTCTCGTAGCGCGGTTTCTCCGAGGTCTCCTTCTACTTAAACCACCTCTGCGCCCGCCAGCGCCTGACTGGGACCTGAATGTGGTTTTGCAGCGGATCACCTGTCCGCCTTTTGAACCTATGGCTACCTGTTCTCTCCGTTTTCTGTCTTGGAAAACACTGTTCTTGATAGCCCTCACTTCCGCTAGACGCGTAAGTGAATTGCAGGCCCTCGTGTCTGATCCCCCTTACACTCGGTTCTACAAAAATAGGGTAGTCCTACGGACTCACCCAAAATTTCTTCCTAAAGTGGTCTCCCCTTTTCACATCAATCAGGAGGTGGTACTTCCAACCTTCTTTCCCAGACCACACTCCAGCCGAGCTGAAACGGTCCTCCATACCCTGGACTGTAGAAGGGCTTTGAACTTCTACCTTGACCGTACGCGGGATCACCGTAAAGCTGCTCAGCTTTTTGTGTCTTTTGACCCCAATAAATTGGGGCTTCCGGTCTCCAAGCGTACTCTGTCCATCTGGGTTGCGGACTGTATCTCTTGGGCTTATGGGGCAGCCGGACTCTCCTTAGAAAGTCGAGTCACGGCTCATTGCGTTCGGGCAAAGGCTACGTCAGTAGCTTACCTCCGCTCTGTTCCGCTGGCAGACATCTGCCGGACCGCTACTTGGTCTTCGAGCCAGACTTTTGCGGTCCATTACTGTCTCGAGAGGGAGTCCCGCAGGGACAGTGCTTTCGGACAGGCAGTCCTCCGTAATCTCTTTGAGGTCTGAGCAACTCCTACCCTCCATCCCGGATGTGGGCTACCGGTGGGTGATAATTCAGCGAAGATTCTTTCCTTCTGTGCTGCTGAGCTAGAGGGAGCTCATTTTTGTGCTTAGGGTCTCCGGTAGCCTTGAGCTTGGGAGTCCCATAAGTGAGGACTGACTTCCTGCTTGGTCCTGGAGAAAGCGTAGTTACTCACCTGTAACAGGTGTTCTCCAGGAGCAGCAGGAATCAGTCCTCACTACCCTCCCTCCTCCCCTTGGAGTTGCAATCGTCTGCTTATGTTCTTTTGCAAATTTTTTATGCTGTCTTTTTTAGCTATGTCATCTGACTGGCTAAGATGGCACCCTTGGGCGGGAAGAGGACCACGCATGCGCGCTGCAATTCCCAAAGGCTTTCTTTGAAAGCTGGGGAAAATTGCTCCGCGAGGGCTCCGTCGGCGCCGACGTCACCCATAAGTGAGGTCTGATTCCTGCTGCTCCTGGAGAACACCTGTTACAGGTGAGTAACTACGCTGATTAGGGGAGCCTAGCACTGGTAATGGGGTTGAGGGGGGACTAGCACTAGAAATGAGCTGATTAGGGGAGACTAGGACTGGTAATGAGCTGATGGAGGGTAGGACTGGTATTGGGCTGATTAGGGGAGGCTAGCACTGTTAATGGGGTTAACGGGGGATTAGCACTGGAAGTGAGCTGATTGGGGGGCTTTGACTGGGAATGGGCTGATTGTGGAGAGGGGAGGATAGAGCTGCTGGCCCTGGAAGAAAACTGGGGGCTAAGGCTACAAATGGGCTGATATGAGGGGATGGAAGAATGAAACTGGAAGGGAGTGGATCTGAGAGGGGCTGCCATGGTATTTGTACTAGAAGGGACTGGTCAGTAGGGAAGGAGGGGGACTGGAAGGGAATGGACACCAGTGGCAGTCATGGGAATGCAAGTTGACATTGGAAGGTACTGGGAGTGAGGACTGGAAAGGGGCTGATACTGGGGAGGGTTACTAGGACTGGAAATAGGCTGATGGAAAGAAGTGAAGAAAATGAAAGAAGAGATAAGAAATGGCAGATGGACCATAGACCACAGAAAGAGAGCTAAGAGAAGACAGGAAAGCAGAAGCCTCAGATCGGGACCAGCATGATCAGAGAATAAATTGGTCAGACAACAAAGGTAGAAAAAATAATTTTATTTCATATTAGTGATTTGACTACAAAATCATCATAATTTTGAAATCAAATATTGTTACTTGTGATTAATTATTGTGGTTTAAATAAGTATTTTATAAATAAAAACATATTGCAAAGGCCTATAATATATTAATAATTCAACAAATGATTACAGTGACAATGCGTTAACGGTAAAGGAAGAGAGACGCATTTGATTTTATCATTGGGGGTCACCACAAGTTGACCAATGGTAAAAGGGGTCACGGTACAAAAAAGGTTGAGAATCCACTGCTCTAAATGGACAGCCTATTTCCTTTCATCCTCTTATAGCAAGATTTATGAGAGGCCTTCTTCTTACTAAGCCTCCCATTAGGCCACCACCGGTGGCATGGGACTTAAACTTGGTTCTTGGGCAGCTCATGAAACTACCCTTCGAACCTTTAGCTACCACCTCCTTAAAATTCCTTTCTTGGAAGGTTATCTTTCTTATTGCAATCACATCAGCATGTCGCATTAGTGAATTGCAAGCGCTAGTAGCTAATCCACCTTATACAAGGTTTCATCATGACAAGGTAGTCCTTAGGACTCATCCACACTTTATGCCTAAGGTGGTCTCGCCTTTTCATCTGAACCAAGCGGTCTACCTACCTGTGTTTTTTCCAAGGCCTCATGCATCAAATGCAGAGAGGAATCTTCATACCTTGGATTGTAAAAGAGCTTTGGCCTTTTACTTACAAAGAACACAGCAACATAGAAAGTCCTCTCAGCTCTTTGTTGCTTTTGATCCTTCTCATTTGGGACTTCCAGTCTCCAAGAGAACTCTATCTAACTGGATTTCTCAGTGTATTTCCTTCGCTTATCAGAGTAAGAACCTTTCTCTGGAAGGCCATGTCACAACTCACAATGTGAGAGCCATGGCAGCCTCAATGGCTCATCTACACTCTGTGTCTATCGACGACATCTGTTGAGCCTGGGCCTCAGTTCATACCTTCACAGTCCATTACTGCTTGGACAAGGACTCCCGCCGGGATGCCTTGTTTGGTCAGGCTGTTCTTCAACACCTGTTCCATACCTAATCAACTCCTACCCACCATCCCTGGTAGGATGCCAGAGATCCATGGAGGGAAGTGGAGCCCTTCTCAGGGACACACAACTTCTGGTGTCTCTCCCTGGCATCTAAAGCTAGGGAGTCCCCATATGTGATGACTACATTCTTGCTTGTTCCTGGAGATAGCATAGTTACTCACCTGTAACAGGTGATCTCTGGGAACAGCAGGAATTTAGTCCTCACAACCCACCCACCTCCCCTAGGAGTTGTATCTCTATCTATCTCTTTCCTTTCCCTCTCTCTCTCTGTCTCAGCTTTAAAACTCAACTGGAGAGAGGCAGTTGGGAAAGGCGGGAAGGCAGCATGCAGGCGCTGTGGGATGCTCCCAAAAGCTTTCCAATTGGACGCTGGGGAGCGTTCCCACGCAGGCTCCGTCGGTACCGATGATACCCATATGTGAGGACTAAATTCCTGCTGTTCCCGGAGATCACCTGTTACAGGTGAGTAACTATGCTAAGTCTGGCCAAAGGCATCGCAAGCCGAAGGGACCAAAAGCCCAAACTCCGGCTCCTCCAAAACCCGCACAAGGGTTTTGATGCCATTGGCATAGCCCCTCGCCCTCTGGCGACGCAGCAGCCAGTGGGGGGGACGCCTGTCTTATTTCACCCCTTTGTGGGCTTCCATCACCTCAGACTCCTGGGTTCTCCAGGTCGTTCAAGATGGCCATCGCCTTCGCTTTGACAGGCTTCCACCCCCCTTCTCCCTGGCGGAACCTCCTTGGCTCCCCATGCACCAGGTTTTACTGCAGCAGGAACTACTCTCTCTCCTTGCCCAACAGGCAGTCGTGAAGGTCCCTCTACACCTTCGAGGTCGGGGCTTTTATTCCTGGTACTTCCTTGTCCCAAAAAAGATGGCAGGTCTGCGACCTATCCTTGACCTCTGAAAGTTGAACAAGTTCTTGGTACAGGAGAAGTTCAAAATGTTATCCCTTGGTGTCCTGCTGCCTTTCCTCCGTCAGGGCGACTGGCTATGCTCCTTGGATCTAAAGGACGCTTACGCCCATATCTTAATCTACCCCCAGCACAGGCAGTATCTGCGCTTCAGGGTGCAGGGAGAGCACTTCCCGTACAGGGTGCTCCCCTTTGGCCTCACGTCCACCCCACGAGTCTTCACAAAATGCCTTGTCATGGTTGCTGTCCGTCTCAGGCGTCAGGGCATGCCGGTCTTTCCCTACCTTGACGACTGACTCGTCACAGGATCCTTGGTCGAGGAAATCCAGTGTGCAGTGTCGCACACAATCCTTTTGTTGGCGAGCTTGGGGTTCTTGGTCAATTACCCAAAGTCTCACCTCGAACCGGTGCAGGCACTCTAGTTCATCAGGGCATGCCTAGATAGTCAGTGGGCGACTGCATTTTTACCAGCGGACCATGCCAACCGCCTGCAAGCCCTGGTGGCCCGGGTCCAAAGCACTCCCTGGGTCACAGCTTGGACCATGCTACTTCTCCTGGGCTACGTGGCCTCTACTATGCATGTTGTCCCCCATGCCCGCCTGCACATGGGGACAGTTCAGTGGTGCCTCAGCACCCAATGGAGCCCGTCCCTCAGTCACCTCAGAGACCCTGTCAGGGTCCTTCCCAACCTCCCCTTGTCTTTGAACTGGTGGCAGAACCCCCACAATCTCCTCCGGGGGGTTGCCCTTTCAGGCTCCTCAACACGATGCGGTGCTGACAATCGATGCTTCCCTGTTAGGGTGGGGAGCTCACTGTGGGCTGCTGTGCATTCAGGGGCAGTGGTTTCCCAAAGAGTCTCAGCAGCAGATAACCTTGCTCGAACTCCAGGCAATTCATTGGGCCTGAGGGCCTTCGAGGACCACCTCAAGGGGAGGTTGGTCCTCGTGCAGACTGACAACCATGTAGCGATATTCTATGTCAACGAGGAGGGAGGCACGGGATCGTGCTCCCTTTGCTGAGAAGAGGTTCTTGTAATCTTCTGACTTGTAATCTTCAGTCTAGTCTCTGCTTGGTCCTGAGTTCATTTCACAGAGACAGTAAAGTAAGCATCACAAATAAGATAACCAAACAGGTGTGGCTTGGAAACAGGTTTTTATGTAGAAGTAGGCTTTTTACATATTGAAGTAAGAGAGAATAGTCTATATGAAAGACTCTGTGTGTGAGAGAGAGAGGTAAGAACAGGTGGGTCAGAGCCTCATGGCAAGGTGTGTCTGATGAAAATAGGAAGGGGGGGGGGAGAAGAGGGGTGAAGAGAATTGATTATTAGAGCCTCCTGTCCTTCATGTCCGATGAATAGTGGAAGAGAGAGAGTGTTTCTGTCCTTTATAGTGAATTTTCTCTAGCAACTCCCTTTGAGGTCTGCTATTCATGATTTAGCAGGGAGGGGCTGCAAACCATTCTCAATAGGCTTGGAGACTTACATCAACAGGGGGTCAGAGTTAATCTCATCTTGTAAACTACCCTATTACCTTTGGAGACTGAAATCACCAGAGTAACAAAGCTGCTTGAAATCCAAGGTCTGGGGAGCAGCCATTACACCTGAGTCATGCTGATGTATGTTGACATCTTCCACACCTTTTTTATTTGTGCCTGGAAATGGAAGCAAGCCTGTGGTACCAGTCCCAGCTGCCATTACATGATAGTAGGCAGCTTGTCTAATACCTCCTGTATTAAATATCTTGCTATGTCCAGCAAGTCCCCTGTCCTGCACAATACTGTCTCTAGTGTTCTAGAGATAAACAAGTCCTCTTGTGTCTTAGGTAGGGCAGCCACTACGGGGGGGGTGGGGGGGAACCCAATATGCTACCTCCATGCCTGTCTTAGAGAGAGTGAACAGTGCATAAGGGCTGCAGGAATTTTTGAGGAGGTTAAAGCCAAAAGGTACCAGGATGCTGTGAGTGAGGGTAGGAAGCAATAATAGACTGCAGCTGACTCTGGTATTCAGTGTAATAGGAAATGCCAAATTAGCAGGCCAAATGAGCCTGGATGTAGGGGTAGATGCTAGAGAAATTCAGTGTAACTACCTTAACATGATGATGTTCTGTAGGACATGTGTTGCAAGGATATGTACATTTGTTTCATTTTACAACACAGGAAAATTATGATAATGCATAGCAATATTTGTACAGCAGTTAAAATAATAATAGGGTGAATAAAAACATTAAAGACATGATCAGCAGTAGGTGAGTAACCAAATAATTCCCACACAGACACATGAGCATCTTGTAGCAAGTGTCCAACAATTTGTTGAATGTGTCCATTCTCATAAGTGATGGTGTGATTCACTTCAGTGGATGTTGTTTTAAGGTGATCAATATAGGCATGGAGTTCTGTAAAGTTGAGCAGTTTATGTAGTGTCTCTTCTCCCATGCCAAGTGGTCATGGATGCACAGCATATGAGATAAAGTCTGGAATGTCCATAGAGTCATTGGTAACCAGTGGTGTGGAATAAGTTGTCCCATTAATGGTGAGGGAGACCAGTGGTGTATGACTGCACCAGGTATTGTTTGGTAAATAGTTTGAACTGTACAACAAAGTGTTCTTGGGAAAGTGAATGTCATGCATTCTGGGAGCAATCAAAAAAGAAACATTCTGGGGTAAGAACAGATGAAAACAAAAGTGTCCAGCTCCAAGGTAATACAAACTGTGTGAGATAGGGAGTATGAGAGCTTAACAGTCAGGAAGCAGGAGGTGTTAGCCTCTTTAAACTGGTGAAGTTGACACTTGAACTGAAATGTCTGCTCACACAAACTGGGGTCCATCGGCGTGAATGAAGTCCAGGTGTTGTCCAGTGGCTGCACCCATGTGAGATGGTCCACAGGATACATAAGCATATTATCAAACTGCACCCCAATATTAACAATAGGATAAATAACTGTGTGTTGTCCTGACCATGGGATCAAAGTACAGATAGAGCAGCCTTGTGATGAACAAATGGGAACACTAACTGTCCACCAATCAAGGTGAGCTATAGCAAATTCAGGTATTTTGGTACTAGCCATATGGATGAGAGATGGTGGCTAATGTCCTAACTTAGCAGTGATCAGAATTTCCTTTAGTATAGTAATAAGCTCGATCTGTACTTGATCACAGGCAAGAGCCCAGGAAATATTCTTTCCCAATCTATATTCTGCATGTGCTAAGATAACAATTTTCTGTTCTATAATGGGAGATATGAGAGCAAAGGTATCTACAACTACGTTGGACAGTTTAGAGGAAGCTTCATTAATAATATGTTGTGAGGTAAAACCATCAGCAGCATGCTGAGCAGTGGATCCCATTTTATTACAGAGCACCTCTATATCAATTATACTAAGGGCACCCAGTGCAGTCCCTGTGCCACCTAAAATTAATTCACGCTTGTGTCGAAATTACTTGGCTCGGGGTGTTACTGACTGCATATCAAACCAAGTATTGAGCATTTGTATGTGGTTGGCAACAAACAGAGCAATTTGGATATTTGTGAGTAACTAGAAACAATTTGGGAAATAGATGCCAAGTAAGAAAATGGTATTCCACATCATATAAAACATCATGTGGTGTATCATATTTAATCTGAAAGGGATGTCCTTCCTGAAATGGGTGGATATCAGAAAGGTAGAGTACAGGAGGAGCAGAAGTGGTGGGATGAGGGGTGGTAGGTAAACAAGATACATCCAAAAGGAATGAAGTCTCAGTGATGTGCTGTTGATTACTCACAACCCATGTATAAGTTATTTTCCAGGTACCTCTGTCCTGACAGGAGATATTGTACAAAATGAAAGCAGGAGGACCTAGAAAGTAATGTTCTGGAGGTACCCTCAATTCTTGTGTCCTTTCTAGAGAAGTGGAAACTGGTGGCTCCCACTGTACTTGTGTGATGTTTAATGAATAGAACACTGGCTTGTCCTGTATGGAACAGAAACTCAGGATGACCAGATCCTTTCCTTCTGGGAAAGGTGGGGGTATTTCTTGATAGCGATATGCCCCACCTGTGGAGTTAGCCCAGCCAATCATGCATATTCGGATGATAGTTCCTGTAATGAGACTGGGGTAGACGAGAGCAGATACCAGAACAACAGGAAACCGAGACATAATAAAGCTAACTTGTTTCACTCTACTAGGGAGTAAACTAATGCTCCCCACTTATACTATGTAAAAACAAAACAAAAAATAATTTTTACTGCTTATTTACATAACTATTAAACACATGTCAACTATTCAGCAGAAGTAAATAGTTACCATCCTCAAGCGACTTTTGTTCAGAAAGCAGCTGTCTGTGCTGTCTTCAGGTGGTATCTGAAAACAAAGACTGATAACACGTATTACCCATATGGTTTCAACTGGGTGATGTGTTTCCAATACTGCTGGTTGTCAGGCATTAGGATTTGGTATAGGCTTGGGCCTAAGGTATCAGTAACTAAGTATGGTCCTTCCCACTTTGCAGTTCCAAAGGGGAGGTTTGGTCTAGGTCTCAGAATCATCACTTTACTCCCAACCTTGAGGGGCCTTAAATCAGAACCTTTTGCATGTACCTCCTGCAAATAATCTCTAGCATTTTCTGTGTTAGCTAACACAGTGGTCTGAATTTCTTTTAGATGTTCTTGCAGGGATTTCATCCACTCATTGGTGAGAATTACGGTCTGATCCTCTGGAAGGAAAGGACTCAGCATATTTTCCCACCGTTGCATTGGCCTTCCCATTAAGGCTTCATAGGGTGCAAAACCTGTGGATTTACAGACATTAGCTCTGATACGCATAAGGACTAAAGGGAGCACCAGATCAAGCATAGGGCTGAGGTGGGCCTTAATTGTTTGATTCATTCTTTCTACCTGCCCTGCTGCCTGTGGATGGTACAGAATGTGGAGGAGTTGTTCTATGCCTAGAAAATCAAACAATTCCTTGATGAGCTGAGAAACAAATGCAGGACCATTATCAGAATCAATAGTCTTGGGAATGCCCCAGCGTGTAAAAAATTGCATAGTTAGGAGTTCTGCAGTGGTTCGAGCAGTTTGATCTGGGACAGGGAATGCTTCTACCCAATGAGAAAAGGAATCAACAACAGTGAGTAAAAATCTATTTTTCCTAGCTGTTAATGGGAGAGATCCCACATGATCTATTTGCAATCTCTCAAATGGGCCACGAGGAGGTGCTCTCATTAACTGTCCCCTTCTCTTTTTAGGTTACCTCCCAAATGAAGCACAGATTACACAGGAGGAAACATGATCCTGTATATCATGTTTCATTTCTGGCCACCATACCAACCTATTGAGGATAGTCTGCATTTCTTCTGCTTTAGGGTGTCCCATAGGACCTGCACCATGAACCCAATGCATCCATTCTTTACCTCGAGCTCTAGGGATAGTTATAACCAAGCCTTCCTCTCTTTTTGCACATAGAATGTCTTTCTCTATAGCGAGTGTGAGAAAGGGTGTGTGCTGATATAGGTTATCTGGGGCATCCTGCACAAGCTTCCTCAAATTGGAAAGCTCAGGGTCCTTTGTCTGCAGTGCTACGAAGTAATCTGGTGGTATTATCTGATCATAATCTGTGGCACGTATAGCAATAGCAACCATGCGTGTCTGCTCATACCAGGGCCATATGAGGCCTACATGGCATGCTTCCTTGGCTAGTGAGTCTGCTAATGTGTTTCCTTTCACTAAAGGGCCTTTCTTCCTATGTGCCTTTACTTTAACTAAATGTACTCTCTGAAACTTCTCACTCCGTTCTTGTGCCATAGTCCACAGTGATGAATTTTTCACTGTGGACCCATCCGTAGATTTAAATTTATTTGCCAGCCACCAGGGTAACAGGGCAATGGCACTTTTAAAGAAATAATCAGAATCTAAAATGATTTGTATCTCTGGGTGTGAATCCTGATATTGTTGCATACAAGCTACAAAAGCAGCCAGCTCACAGTACTGTGCTGACCCACAGGAATACTGTCTCTGCAGTATCACTTGGTTATTTGGGTCCAATTGTACAATTGCAAAACCTGCTAGTCGCCTGCCTCCTTCACATTGCCTACTACCATCAATATATACTGTAGGAAGAAAAGGTGAAATTTTGTCTAGTCCTAGTTCCCTAAAGATCATGTGATTAGGGGCACTGGGTGAGGACTGACAGTCATGAGGTTGCCCCTCCAGCAAGATTCCAGCCACTTGCACGTTAGGTTCTTTCAACAATTCAAACTTTACATTCTGTGCCTGCAACATGAGAGTCCACTGGACTATTCTCTCAGTCCTAATCTTGCTACATGCTAACTTTCCTTCTACAATGAATTTGAGGGGGGTGTGATGGCTGCATATGTATGTGGTTTGAGCACCAATGATGTATGTAAATTTCTGCATAGCAGCATAGGAAGCCAGTACATGTTTTTCACAGTTTCCCATTTTGAGTTCAGGAGAAGTGAGAACTCTGGAACAGAAAGTGATAGGGCGATCTACTCCTCCTAGGCGTTGTGTTAGAGCTGCACCTATACTGTTCTCTCCAACTACAGTGTACAGGAAAAAATGTTGTGTGTGATCTGGGTGTGCAAGAACAGGAGCAGAAGTCAGAATGTGCTTTAATTTAGTTACACTTCTGTATGTTCTTCCTCCCAAACATAACTTTTACTTTTTAGCAGGGAGTAAAGTAGAGCTGCCACTTCAGCATAATTGTGCATGAAGTCACGACAGAAACCAGTGATCCCTAGAAATGACTGGAGTGATTTCTGATCTGTAGGAAGTGGAAGTTTCTGTATCAGCTCTATCCTCTGAGAATCTACAGATTTACCATCCTGGCCAATAGTAACCCCTAAAAAGGAAACCTGTGATTTGCACAGTTGAGCCTTGGCAGAATTAACTTTAAGACCAGCTTGTAAGAGGGTTTTTAAAACTTCTCTTACATGATTCCAGTGTACAGCTTCATTCTCAGACTGAATCAGAATGTCATCTACATACTGAATTATATTATCTCTGCAAGACAATAGTGACAGGGCTTCCTGCATGTATTTATGAAATATTGAGGGGGAATCCTTATATCCCTGTGGAAGCACAGTCCATGCATATTGTTTATTCAGCCACTGAAAGGCTGTTTTGTACTGGCATTCAAGGGCCAGGGGCAGACTCCAAAACCCATTGGATATGTCTAAAACAGAGAAAAATTTACATTTGGGGTTCAGTTTAGAGATCATTTCAGGGTATGAGGCTACCATGGGCACTACAGATTTTGAAACTTGATTCAGGGCACGGAAGTCCATAGTGAGCCTGAAGGAACCCCCTGGTTTAACTATCAGCCAGGCTGGTGAATTGCATGTGGAAGAAATAGGTCTAATCAGACCCCTCTCCTCTAGTATCTTCACAATTTTATTCACTGGTTCTATAGCCTGATGAGGTACTGGGTATTGTTTCTGTGGTGGAGGATCCTCGCCTTCCAACAGTATTTCTGTGTGCATTTTCCCACAATCTAACTTGTCTTGAGCCCAGACCGGAATATCAGCCACCTCTGAGGGAATTACACACAGATCATACTGCTGAGCTGCCTTGGTGCACTGAGTTGCTAACTGCATGGGAATGACTTCATGCACTAAAGTTTTAGAAGCACTTGAAGTTCCTTAATACTGCCACAATTTAAGATTAGCCATATCCACCACCAAATTTAACTGGTTGAGAACATCAATTCCAATTATTTCTTTTGGTGTGTTCACTATAGTGGAGGCAGTGGTTTCCAACATTTCCTTATTTTGTTCACTGTGCACAGGGATACCCCATTTAACTGGGATAGCCACACATTTGGAAGCTGTGTCATTAATTCCTTGAATTTCATAAATTTCCATATTTTTCTGATCTGCAGTGGGAGAAGCTCTGTTTGTAAAACTAATTCCAGCCCCTGTGTCAATCAAAGCTAGTTTATCCTGACCCCCTATTCTACTGATAACATTGGGGCGTCCACAAGAGTCCAGTATCAAGGATGTTACAAGCCTTAAACTGTATTCTGGGCCTGTATCTGTTTCATCATCCAGAGGCTCTGGAATTGAGTCCTCTGCTGAGAGAACGGAGGCAGGCTGGGCTATGAAGGCTTGAGACATTTTGATATCTGAACTCAAGAGGTCAGGACATCCCTATGCACTAGCCTTGTGTTTGTCCTGAGCTGCTTGTAAGTCCTGTTTTAATTTATCTAGTTCTATCTGCAATATGTATTTGTCCTGTTCCCATTTAATTTTCTCCTTTACTAATCCATCTCTCTGTGCTTTGCGCTCCTGAAAGAGAATGTAACCTGAGGAGTTTCTAAAAGTACCTCTGCTTTGTCCTCTCCAAGGTGTCTGTCCCCTGTATCCTTTGTGTTTTTTGTGTGTTGGGAGGATCCCTCAGCTTGCCTCTTCTGTGCTTCTGATACTGTAATGACCTGCGAGGGCTGGGTCTTCCAAACAGACCCAATTCTGAGCATTAAAGTATCAAAAGGGGTTGTTTTAGGGTCTTCAGAAAATAACAGAAGGTGTTTTGTAATCTCAGGGGATAGCAATTCTAATAAAAATGCCTTATGCATGCTCTCCCCATAATCTTCTGCATTGGGCCAGGACTCCTGCTCATTAAGAACTGCTTTTAAAATCCAGGCTCTATATGCAAACTCTTCCAGTGTATCATTTGGTAGAGGTGAAATAATTTTAAATACTTGCATTGGGGAACAGTGAAATAGTTTCTCAATGTCCCTTTTAACCAACTGGTATGGGTGAGTGAGAGAGCCAACTTTATAATAGTGTGGCCCCAGAGCCAGATGCATAAGTCTATCAAAGTCTGATTGTTTTCTTCTGTATTTCCCTAGACCCCAGTGAATCAGAATATCAGTCGCCCATTTACATCAGTCATTAACATTAAAAGGCATAGGGCCAATTTTCTCAACTATTTTTTCCATGTCTCTGTCTTTTAAATTGTCCTGCAGCATCACTTTAACTGGTGCTCTGAGTTCAGTACTGGGTGCCATGTCTAAGTCATCTGAATTATCCTCCTGACACAAATCCTGATTATTGCTCTGTTCAGGCTGAGATAAACTATCAGGGTTTTCTTCCTGTGATTCATCTTTATTTTTCCCATTCCTAAGTCCAGCTATGCATACTTTAGTATTCTTTTGTTTGTCAATAGCTTGTATACATGGCTGATAGGGTGTGTCATAGGCATAGGGGGCTGAGGGAGAAATGGGCGTATATTTATTCTTTTGTTTTTCAGAGGCCAATTGATCCTTAACGTGCCTCAATTCAAGTTTAAGTGCTTCTAATTGCTCACTAACAGTTATAAAAGAATTTGTGGCTTGGATCACTTGAGTCCTTTGCATAGAGATGCAAATTTGTGCCTCCTCAAGGTCTTTGGTCAATTGGGTACAATGAGACGTCAGTTCAGTATTGTCCTGTTTCATGCTAATGAGCCCCCTGCACATGCCTTGGATAAAAAGGCATTTTCTTTTGTTTTCTTTTTGAATTCTTGATAATGGTTTAACATTTGTCTTTGAATATTATACCATGATGACTCAGGGAATTCACCTTCAAAGGGACCACCTTTCCTCTTACAGTATGAAACTACAATTTCTTTAAGTTCTTTAAAATCAAAGGCTTCCATATTTGATACTGCAGAAAAGAGTTGGTACAGGGGCCTACGCTTATGTTTTTATTTGTTTTATGAGACTATAATAATGTGCAACCTTGGAAGGAGGAATGCTCACTTTTATGAAGAAGTGTGACTTAAAATTATAGTTGGAATGGTATAAATTTTATGGGTGTTCAGTAAAGAGTACTGGCATAAAGACCACACCTTAAAATTATACCTGAATAAAAAGTGCTTATCACCTTTTTAACAGGGTGGAAGTTTAGGGTGAAGTTATAGTAAGAAGGTTTGTTAGGAGATTAACAGAATTGTCAGATATTCCTGCTCTCACCAAGGTATATACTGACAGGAAAGTGAGAAATAAAAAGGCAAACAGACAGGAGGTAAATTAGTGTTACCAGGAAAGATGTATATTGTATTGTATGAGGGAATATTTAACTGTGTAACTCTGTCTTTTCTTAGCAGCTCAAATACTATAGAAAAATCTGTAGCAAGCCTATATATAAAAATAAGACAATTGCACGCCACTCTGTGTAATGTCCTTAAAATTCTAGATTATTAGAGAGCCTTTTGACAATAAAAACCTCACCTTGTCTAACCCACAAAACAAATTTATCACTGGAACTTTTCACTAAATAGTGTCTAAGTGTCATCCAGCCTGTCAATTGTAAATGGTCACAAGGACTTTTGATTCTGTCTCACCTTGTCTGAAATCCACTTTACTGTATCAAACAAAATTATTACTTACCCAACTGAAGATCTGCTGTGAAGTCTGAGAGAGCCCCCATATGTAATCTTCTGACTTGTAATCTTCAGTCTAGTCTCCGCTTGGTCCTGGGTTCATTTCACAGAGACAGTAAAGTAAGCATCACAAATAAGATAACCAAACAGGTGTGGCTTGAAAACAGGTCTTTATGTAGAAGTAGGCTTATTCCATAGTGAAGTAAGAGAGAATAGTCTATATGAAAGACTCTGTGTGTACATGTGTGTGTGAGAGAGAGGTAGAGGTAAGAACATGTGGGTCAGAGCCTCATGGCAAGGTGTGTCCGATGAAAATAGGAAGAGAGGGGGGGAGGGGTGAAGAGAATTGATTATCAGAGCCTCCTGTCCTTCATGTCCGATGAATAGTGGAAGAGAGAGAGCAAGAGGAAGTGTTTCTGTCCTTTATAGTGAATTTTCTCTAGCAACTCCCTTTGAGGTCTGATATTGTTTCTAGCCCCTCCCTTTGAGGTCTGCTATTCTTGATTTAGCAGGGAGGGGCTGCAGACCATTCTCAACAGGCTTGGAGACTTACATCAACAGGGGGTCAGAGTTAATCTCATCTTGTAAACTGCCCTATTACCTTTGGAGACTGAAATCACCAGAGTAACAAAGCTGCTTGAAATCCAAGGTCTGGGGAGCAGCCATGACACCTGAGTCATGCTGATGTATGCTGACAGTTCTCATCTGCTTCTTTGCTGTCAGACGGAAGAAGTCCCTCAAGATGACCTACCTTCCGGATCAGGAGAATGACCTGGCGGACAGGCTCAGCAGAATCCTATGCCCCCACAAATGGCGGCTGGATCCAGGGGTAGCAGGCGGACTGTTTCTTTGCTGGGGGACGCCAGCGATAGACCTCTTTGCCAGTCCCCAGAACACGCAGCTTCCCTGCTTTTGCGTCCTGGTACCGCACCCAAACAGGGAGAGTCTGGATGCATTTCTTCTGAACTAGTCATCCAACCTGCTCTATGCATTCCCTCCCTTCTGTCCATCTCATTGCAAGACCCCTTTTCAAGGCTCAACGGGCTCTGGCATTGTTGATCCTTGTAGCCCCCTCATGGCCTCGGCAGCCTGGGTTTCCACTTCTGCTTTGACTGTCGACGGAGCCTCCTGTCACCCTGGGCCTGCTCACACAGGAGGAGGGATGGGTGCAGCACCTGAACCTAGCCTCCTTATCCCTCACGGCCTGGTGGCTGAACGGGTTTCCCTAGCCTCACTGGCTCTCCCGGAGAAGGTCAAGGAAGTCCTCACCTTGAGAAAAGACTCCACTAGATGAGCCTACACCTTCAAGTGGTAGCGCTTCTCGGTCTGGTGCTTGGGGCTCTAGATCTACCTGTTCTTGTGCCCCATTCGGTGGATTCTCCAGTACCTCCTTCATCTCTCGAAGGAAGGGCTCAAGTCGAACTGTGTCAGGGTATACGAGTGCCATCTCAGCAAACCACCTCCTCATCGAGGGAAAGCCCCTCTCGGGGCAGCTGTTAGTCTCCCACAATCCTAAGTGAAAAATTCAAGCAATATGTGGATATGCATTTAAACTAGAAAAAGGGGGTGACGGATGTAGAAGGTCAAGCTCTGGACATCACCCCCTGCAAAAGCAGATTAAAATCAGAAACAGCCACACTTTTAAACCACACATCAAAAACAAGTGGGAAGATGTAGGCAGAACAAAATCAATGCTAAATACACACAAGCCAGGTAAATGCTGGAAAGCAATGAGCACAAATGCTCGAAGCTTAGCCAACAAAGTTCCGGACCTAGGAGCCCTAATGATGGAAACGGATTTGGACATTGTGGCCATTACAGAAACATGGCTAAACGAATCGCATGATTGTGATATAGTCATACCTGGCTATAATCTATTCAGAAGAGACAGAGAAAATGGAAGAGTAGCCTTGTATGTCAAAAGCAATATTAAAGCTGCTGAAATGCAGGGGACATGGGAAAAAGCAGCAGCACTCTGGATTGTGTTGGAAAGAGGAGATGGCACTGTCATCCATACTGCTGTAGTCTACAGACCTCTGACACAAATTGGAGAGAGAGATAACGAATTGATTATAGATGTTGCCACGATAGCTACAAAAGGGGAAGCAATCATATTGGGAGACTTTACCTGATGTGGATTGGGTTACTCCTTCTGCAAATCTGGAAAGAAGCAAAAAAAATCATGGATGCTCTCCAAGATGCGTTACTTAGACAAATGGTGATGGAACCAACCAGGGAAAGCTCAACGCTGGATTTAGTGCTCACCAACGGTGATAGCATGTTGAATGTCTGCATGAGTGCCCCTGTGAGCAGCAGCAATCATCACACGGTGTGGTTTGAGATAAAAGCCATGGTACAAGCCAATCATAGCAAGCTCAAAGTCCTAAACTTCAAAAACACAGACTTCAATAAAATGGCCGAGCACCTAAAGGAGGAGCTGACAGGGTGGAAGGAGATAAGGGAAGTGGAATTGCTATGGGCCAAACTAAAGGTGGCAATAAAAGGGGCAACAAATAAATATGTAACAAAAGTAAACAAAAATAAGAGGAGAAGAAAACCCATTTGGTTTTCCAAAGAAGTGGCTGCTCAAATAAAGGCAAAAAACACAACTTTCGCAAGATTAAAAGCTCGCAAACAGAGGAACACAGAAATGAATACAGGATCAAACTCAAAGAGACAAAGAGAGAAATAAGGATAGCAAAATCAAAGGCAGAGGAAAAGATAGCTAATGATGATAAGTGTGGCGACAAAACCTTCTTCAGGTATATTCAGGAAAGGAAGAAAATCAGAGATGGAATTGCAGGACTCAGAAGTGCTGCGAACGGACTGGTGGAAAGTGACATTGAAAAAGCGAAATTGTTAAACGAATACTTCTGCTCTGTTTTTACTAAAGAAAGTCCTGGAGAAGGACCACCTGTGACTCCCAAATATTATAAAAATGGGAATGAAGTAGATACCACACCATTCACAGAAAATGATGTGTTAGAACAATTTGCAAAACTGAAAGTGGGCAAGGCCATGGGACCGGATAGGATACATCCCAGGATTCTGAAAGAGCTCAGAGAGGTTCTTGCAGGGCCGTTAAAGGATGTTTTCAACAGATCCTTGGAAACAGGAGAGGTTCCTCAGGACTGGAGAACAGCTGATGTCATACGTCTACACAAAAGTGGTGACAGGGAAGAAGTGTCAAACTACAGGCCTGTGAGCCTTACCTCGGTGGTGGGAAAAGTAATGGAGGCGCTCCTGAAAGAGCAAATAGTGAACTTTCTCAAAACCAACAGGTTGCAAGACCTGAGGCAACATGGTTTTACTGAAGGATGATCTTGCCAAACAAATCTGATTGAGTTCTTTGACCGGGTGACCAGGGAGCTAGATCAGGGACATGCGATGGATGTCATCTACCTGGATTTCAGCAAAGCCTTTGATACGGTTCCTCATAGGAGGCTTATCAATAAACTCAGTAGCTTGGGGATGGATCCTAAGATGGTAAATTGGATCAGAAATTGGTTGACTGACAGAGGGTGATGGTAAACGGAGCTCACTCGGATGAAGGGAAGGTGATTAGTGGGGTGCCCCAGGGGTCGGTCCTGGTCCCGGCACTGTTCAATGTATTTGTGAGTGATATTGCTGAAGGACTGAATGGAAAAGTATGTCTTTTTGCAGATGACATGAAAATTTGCAACAGAGTTGACTCCACCGAGGGAGTGGTTAACATGAGGAAAGATCTACAAAAGCTGGAAGAATGGTCTAATGCTTGGCAATTAAGATTTAATGCAAAGAAGTGCAGAGTCATGCACTTGGGTAGCAGAAATCCAAGGGAAACGTACGTGATAGGGGGCGAGAGGTTACTATGCACGGATCAGGAGAAAGACCTTGGTGTGATTATTTCTGAAGATCTCAAGGTGGCAAAACAATGCGACAAGGCAGTGGCAAAAGCCAGGAGGATGTTGGGCTGCATACAAAAAGGAATCACCAGCAGAAAGGAAGAGGTACTTATGCCACTGTACAAGTCCCTGGTGAGGCCTCACTTGGAATACTGTGTTCCATTTTGGAGACTGTATCTTGCAAAGGATGTAAAAAGACTGGAAACTGTTCAGAGGAAGGCAACCAAAATGATTTGGAGCCTGTCAGAAGCCTTATGAGAAGAGACTTGAAGACTTAAACATGTATACTTTGGAGGAGAGGAGGGACAGGTGAGATATAATTCAGACCTTTAAATACTTAAAGGGAAATAATGAACAAACAAACCTCTTCCAAAGATGGGGAAGCTGTGAGGTGGTAAATTGAAAGGCAATGTCAGGAAATACTTTTTCACAGAAAGGGTGGTGAATGCTTGGAATGCCCTCCCGATGGAAGTGGTGGGGGCAAACACAGTGACGGAATTCAAAATGGCATGGGATAGACACAGTGGATCCCTTTACAGCAACAGGATAAAATCAAAATAAACTGAACCATCTAATTTCTCAACAAATAGGGGTGTCCTACATGGAGTGTTGGGTTCACCCCTAAACAAGGACGTGGGGAGGGGTGGTGGAGTGGCAGGTGCACCTACTCTTGCCATTGTGCTGGGCAGACTAGATGGACCATGCTGGTCTTTATATGCCGTCATTTACTATGTTACTATGCTTTATGTGGAGTCTTCTGCTTTCCAAGCTGCCCATCTGTCCTCCTCTGGCGGAATGGGACCTGAATGTGGTGCTCATGCAGCTCACCCGTCCACACTTTGAGCCATGAACTAGGAGGATTTCACTTCTCTTGTATCTCATCCATTATTGGCATTGTCAGCATTTGAGGAGGATCTAGGAGATAAAGAATTATCATTATGATATTTATTTAGCTCACACCTTTCCAGTAGTGGATCAAGACATATTACAGTCAGGTACTAAAGGTATTTCCCTGTCCCCGGGAGAGCTTACAATCTAAGGTTATACCTGAGGCAACGGAGGGTTAAGTGACTTGACTGAGGCCACAAGGAAAGAGAGTGGGATTCAAACCCTGATTTTTTCCATCTCAGATTGCTGCCCTAGTCACAAGGCAGCTACTCCACTCCATCTGGCTCAGTTCACTGCATCAGCACCAACTACATCAACACTGACACCAAGGTCAGTACAGCAAATTCTGGAAACCGTGGCAATACTTGGAGAGACATCAATACCAAGGGATCGAAGGGCCTTGGTAATAGTACTAGCCACTCTGAAATCATTTTCCAGTGGATCGGGGAGGAAGCTTCAAGAAGGCACCAGCCTGCATCAAAGTCTGGAGCCCAACAGATAAGAGGAAATGCTCACAGAAGCTTTGTCTGCTAGTAAAGTAAATTCTCAGAGCTCTTCTACAGAACATTTTTCTGTTATTGAGCAATCTAGGAATCCATTTGTAGATCAGAAAATTCTTCTGGTAAGGAGTCTTTATTTTTTTTCCTCTAATTCATCTTCTCCACAAGAAAGGATAAAGTCTCTGCTGGAGGACCTCCTCTTAAAATGATTTTTGACAGAAAAATAGTCGAGAGCGATCCATTTAAGTAAAGGAGGTTTAAACCCAGATCAAGAATATTGGGTATCCTTCAATTTCCTGAACCTCTCAGACCCCCTCCCAGGAAGGCTTGGCAGGGTCTGTTCACAACATCCTTAAGGATGTGCAAATGAGACTGCAAACAGTACTTGTTTAAAGCCAAGTTGAGCACTGAAAGGATGTCTGTCAGGTTCTACACATGCAGGCCAATATTTTAAAACAAGTGCTGAGTCTTTGATAAAATATGTAAAATACAACCAGTTATACATATGTAACACTACACATGAGAAGGACTGTTTTATAAACACTCGTACACAAATTAATCTGCGCTATCAGATCTGTGGATATACATATGTGTACTGCAATTTTATAAATTGCAGAGTTGTACATCTGTATGCAGCATCACTCATACATCTATAAAGCAAATGTTAAAAATGTCCACACACAATAGTAGGGGAGAAAGGTGGCCTTCCTCAGAAAAACACTTTATCCTGGGGAGATGGATTTTCTAGTCAGAGAAAAATAAACTTCCCCATCAAGCACTGTTCCAAGCACTAAGTGTCAAAAGGCGAGTTAATCAGGGGTTATGTGTGATTGCAAAATATAGCATATAACTGAAAGTACTGTGCAGATCATGCCTCCTTTTCATATGCATAAAATTCTGTGGGTTGTACAGAACATGTGTACTTTGTGCCTTTTATTGAATAACTGGATGTGCATATTTTGCCAGCTACATTGTGGTTCTTGTTTTTTCCTACTTGGTAACTGGTGCCTAAAGTTTATAAAATTACCTCATCTCTGTGCAACTTGCAAAGAAGAAGACTACTCTACTGTGTGCACATAATTCATAAGGCTCCTAGATTCAAGAAACAGGAGTGGTTGAATACGCTCCTAAGAACAAGAGCACACTCCTCAGTGCTTCCTAGGGGGGGACACGTGTACCCTGGATTGAGGGTCATTTTTCCTAATTTTGTACTAGTTCTCCATTGTAAACAAAACATACTGGTTGAAGGTCTGCTAGGGTTTCTTTCTCAAGAGAAACTCTGACAGATCACTAGTGAGTAAGGGAAACAACTGTGGACAACCCATGCTCTAGTCCGCCTATCATGTTTTCAAGATGGAATAAAGAATGTCTGCCATGGGTGTTGGTGCCCACACATTCTCAATCCTTTCCAAATGACATGCCAGAACATGTATCAGCTGAGGTAAAAATCAGGCTATGTTCTCTTACATGTCTACCAATCTGCAATGTGGAAATTTGTGAAAAAGGAGGCTGGTCTCTTCCTGCATGGAGAATATGTAGATAGATGACAGAGAAACTTCCCTCAGCCAGGTTAGCTCTGGAAGAAGCAAGTCGTCCCTTCCCACTGTCATATCCTCCACCTATCACTTTTCACTCAACAGTGGGGCCCTCAAACATGCTGTGGTCACACTTCTCCTCAAAAAGCCTTCAACCAAGGCTCTATCTGCCCTTCCACTTAATTGGTCCATCTCCCTTTCACAAACTACTCTAATGTGCGTTTCACCACTACTTTCTTGACTTTTTCTCCTTAAACCATTCTGCATCCATTGCAATCTGGCTTTCACCCTCTAAATTCTGTAGAAACTGTCCTTGCAAAGTCTCCTGTGACCTGTTCCTGGCCACATTCAAGAATCTTTACTCGGACCCAGCCTTCTTGACCTATCTATTGCTTTCATTGATCATTTCCTTGATATCCTTGGACTTAGGGGCTTTGTTCTGTCATGGTTCTCCTCTCTCTCATTGCACTTTTAATGTATGTTGTGACGACTCTTTCTCCACTGTTACCTCACTTGGTTTGCAGCTTGTCGTGCTGTGAGGGCTTGCGTGCATCAGTGATGCTGAGAGCTAAACTATCCGTAGTTTAACTACTGGCAGGGTCTCCCAAGATGGACAGGTCTCAGCTGAGGTGCCAGACGAAGACAAACCACCCATCTGGGCAGCAGCAGAATGGGATAGTGTTGACGGCGGAGGATCACATTTCTGTGACAACGGCAACAACACCAAACTTAAACTGCGCGGAAGGAAGGCCCGGCAATCTACTTCTGTATCTTGCCATGAAAACCCAATGGATAGTTACAACAAAACAAATTGTGCTATGGTGCTGGAAGATGAGACTCCCAGGTCGGAAGGCACTCAACTAGCTACTGGGGAAGAGCTGAAGACTTTTCAGAGTAAAGCCAGCATTTATGATGTGGTTGGATCAAAGCCCTCGGGAAGTCTGGCTGCTGATGTAGCTGCGCATGAAATGAGAGTCAGAAGCTGTAAAGATGTCTTACACATTGGAACATGGAACGTACGAAGCATGAACCAAGGGAAGTTGGAGGTGGTCAAGAATGAAATGGAACGTGTACAACTTGATCTGTTGGGTGTCAGCGAACTGAAATGGACTGGCATCGGGCACTTTGCATCAGATGATCACATGGTCTACTATGCTGGAAATGAAAGACAAAGAAGAAATGGTGTTGCGTTTATAATAAAGAAGAAACTTGCAAGAACTGTAATGAAATACAATGCAGTCAGCGAACGCTTAATCTCTATTCGTCTACGAGGATTGCCTATCAACACAACTATAATTCAAGTATATGCCCCAACAACAGCTGCAGAAGAGAATGAAATTGAAGAGTTCTATGAACAAGTACAAGCTGAAATTGACAGAACATGCAAACAGGATATCCTGATAGTCATGGGTGACTGGAACGCAAAAGTTGGCAACAAAGAAGAAGGCAAAGTAGTTGGAAAATATGGACTTGGCAACAGAAATGAAGCTGGAGAAAGATTGATAGAATTCTGCAAGACCAATGATCTATTCATCTCAAACACCTTCTTCCAGCAACACAAGCGGCGACTGTACACATGGACTTCACCCAATGGATTGTATAAAAATCAAATTGACTACATCTGTGGAAGTCAACGATGGAAAAGCTCTGTAACATCAACCAAGACAAAACCTGGAGCTGACTGTGGTACAGATCATCAACTACTAGTATGCAAACTCAAGCTAAAGTTGAAAAAGAGCAAACCACTCATGAATGCAGCAAAATATGACCTTGAGAATATACCACTGGAATTTAAAGACTGCCTGCAAAATCGATTTGCTGCTTTAGATACAAATGACAGAGCTCCGGAAGAGTTATGGAATGATATCAAGAAGGTTGTGCTAGAAGAAAGCGAGAAGTCTCTACAAAAGGTGAAAAAGCAAAAACGGCCAAAATGGATGACGGAAGAAGAAACTCTGAAAATTGCCCAGAAACGCAGAGAAGCTAAAGCCAAAGGAGAAAGAAAGACAATCGTAGAACTCAACAGAGATTTCCAACGTGCAGCAAGACAGGACAAGGAAAAGTACTACAATGACACTTGCAAGGAAATAGAAGCAGAAACTATTAGAGGAAGAACAAGATCGGCTTTCATAAAGCTGCGAGAGTTAAAGAAAAAGTTCCAGCCTCGAATTGGAATGTTACAAGATGCTCAAGGTTCTATGTTGAATGATGCTGAGAAGATCAAGAAAAGGTGGAAGGAGTATACAGAGTTTTTATATGATAAAGATCAAGTGGACCAACAGCCGTTTCAACCTATACCTTATGATCAGGAACCATTGGTGATGAAAGAAGAAGTTGAAGCAGCATTGAAAGCCTTATCAAAGAACAAAGCACCAGGCATTGATAGCATTCCCATAGAAGTATTGCAGCAATCTGATGCAGCTGTTACCGTACTTACACGGCTCTGCCAAGAAATATGGAAGACAACATCATGGCCAACTGACTGGAAAAGATCTGTGTTTATACCAATACTAAAGAAAGGTGATCCAACTGACTGTGGAAATTATCGCACAATCGCTCTGATCCCACATGCCAGCAAGATTCTACTGAAGATTATTCAAAAGAGACTACAGCCATACCTAGAACAAGAACTACCTGAAGTGCAAGCAGGGTTCAGGAAAGGGCGAGGAACGAGAGACATCATTGCGGATGTGAGATGGATCCTTGAAAAGACTAAAGAATACCAAAAGGATATCTATTTGTGCTTTATCGACTATAGCAAGGCTTTTGACTGTGTAAACCATGAGAAACTCTGGACCACATTAAGAAGAATGGGTATACCAGAACACCTGATCGTTCTCTTGCGCAATCTGTACATTGATCAAGAAGCAACAGTTCGAACGGAACAAGGAGAAACAGAATGGTTTAAAATAAGCAAGGGTGTAAGACAAGGCTGCATACTTTCCCCCTGCCTGTTTAATTTATATGCAGAACAAATCATCAGAGAAGCAGGACTGTATGAAGACAACAGAGGTGTGAAGACTGGTGGAAGACTCATCAACAACCTTCGCTATGCTGATGATACCACATTACTGGCTGAAAGTGAAGATGATCTGAAACATTTGCTTCTCACAATCAAAGAACATAGTCTCAAAATGGGCCTGCACCTTAATGTAAAGAAGACAAAGATCATGACAACTGGCAAAATCAACAGGTTCATCGTTGAAGGAGAAGAAATTGAAATCGTGAACAACTTTAACCTACTTGGATCAACTATCAATAAAGAAGCAACAAGCAGTCAAGAAATCATACGACGCATTGCTCTTGGCAGAATGGCTATGAAAGACCTAGATAAGATTCTCAAGAGCAGAGATGTCTCTCTCCATACAAAGATTCGACTTGTTCAAGCCATGGTATTTTCAATAACATCATATGGATGTGAAAGGTGGACAGTGAAAAAGACAGACAGGAAGAAAATTGATGCCTTTGAATTATGGTGCTGGCGGCGAATACTGTGTATACCATGGACTGCCCGAAGAAAAAACCAGTCGGTACTAGAGGAGATCAAACCTAAGCTTTCTTTAGAAGCTCAGATGACAAGACTTCGACTTTCATACTTCGGACACATCATGCGAAGAGAGAGATCATTAGAGAAAGACATCATGCTTGGCAAGATAGAGGGTCAACGCAAAAGAGGAAGGCCAGCAATGAGATGGATCGCTACAATAACAGCAGCTACGGGTACCAGCCTGCCAACAATGAGCCGCCTGACTGAAGACCGAACACAATTTAGGATAGCTATCCAGAGGGTCGCCATGAGTCGACTCCGACTCGACGGCACTTAACAACAACAACCCCACTTTCAGTCAGTGTACCTCAGGGCTCTATCCTTGAACCTGTTCTTTTCTCTCTATACTCATTCTTGGTGCCTTAATTTCCTCCCATGGTTTCCAGTACCATCTTTATGTTGATGACTCTCAGATTTACTTTTGTACGCCTGAAATCTTTCCAGGAGTCCAAGATCATCTGATGTTGCTGCCTGGATGTCCCATTGTCACTGTCTGAAACTGAACATGCCAAAGATGGAGCTCCTTCTCTTTCCCCCTAAACCCACCTCTCTCCCTCCCTCCTTTCTCTCTTTCTGTGGATAACACCATAATCCTCCCCATTTCCCAACTCGCAACATTAAGGTCACTGTTGACTCTTCAGTCTACACATCCAAGTAAAACCTGTCATTTATTTCTCTATAACATCAGCTAAACTTCATCCCTTCTTTTCTGAACACGCTACCAAAGACCATTATCCACTCTCTAGTCACCTCCCATTTAGGGTATTAGAACCTGCCCCTTGCTAGTCTTCCCCTCAATCATCTCTCTCAACTTCAATCCATTCAGAACTCAGCTGCATAGCTAATTTTCCTCCAATGTTGCTATGCTCAAATAACCACTATTTTTAAGTCACTTCATTGGCTCCCCATCTGTTTCTACATCCAACTGAACTTCTCCTATGGATCTACAACTGCATTCACTCTGCAGCTCCTCATCACCTCTTCTCTCTCATCATCTCTCCTTGGGAACTTTGTTCAGTCAAATCGCTTTAACTGTGCCCTTCTCTTCCCCTGCCAAATTACAGACTTCATTCTACCTTGCTGCACCATTTGTCTGGATCCTAAATCAGTATAGCAGACCAACCAGAAAGCAGGAAACCACGTCAAACTAGGCACACAGTCAGAGAACGTGATGAGATACCAAGGACATGAACATATGTCAATGAAACTTTATTAACAATACAGGCACAAATTTGCCAACCCGACACAGGCTGTGTTTCGTGAATACTTCTTCAGGGGTGAAGGCAAACTAACAACGGTAAAACCATCAAAAAATGAATAAATAAATAAAAGGTAAAATGGCAACATAAATATCATACACTTATATAAACAAATACATCTAATATGTATAAAAATACATGTTAAAACAGAAATGTTGAAATGCTATTTAAAAACATACAAACATAGATATAAAAACATCAATAATGATAATCAGATAATTATTCAAAATGAGGAACGTAAATATACACAAGAAAACATGTAAATATACACATCAAAACCTTACCAATAAACCTCAAATGCTCTTCACTATCTATAAAAACAAGGAATAAAAAAGGGGGGACAAAAGAAAAGGAGTGAGTCCAAATCAAGGGAGAACATTTTATAAGCCCAAGACATCCATAAAACATAGGGCATATATATTTTAAAACTATAATATAAAAGGTTTTCGAACACCATGATGCTAAAAAAGGAGGGAACATGTGAACCCAGGAACCATGTGTAAGATAAAATGCGATTTGAAAAAAGGGAAAAAATCGAAAAAATCACGTTGTAAAAAGTATCACAGTGAAAATTGTGTCATTTCCAAGCAACCATATTGAATAGCTCAAAACGCCGCGGTTATCTCTATATTGATAGAACGATCAAGTGAAACAGGAACATGAGCCCATATAAGATTCCACGTGTAAAATCTCCCAAAACTATCCATAAGTAATTATAACCGTCACAAGGAACGAAGGAATTAAAAACCGCTGCAAATTGTATTACTTACTAACGGCAGTCTCATTGGTATACCTCGTGCTAAGCTAAAATAAAACAAACACACATCATTCTGACTCAAAAAAAAGAGAAAAAAGAAAGAAGAAATGATCCAGGATCGTGAAAGTTAGTAAACTTACCAATTAAATTATCTAAAGGTACCGCTGTTCAAAAAGAACTCCAAAATCAAAATAGGGGCTGCTACAAAATAGCGAGAAGAGCAGGTTCCACGAAAGATCAGCTGTTCAGTGAAAACACCAGCGCATGTGCAATGACTAAATAGCGATTGAACTAGTGACATCACGAGCCGGTGAACTAAAGGCTCAGCTCAATGAATAGAAAGGAAAACACACCGTACAGAATAACCATACCTTTGAAGAATGGATGCTGCAAAAGGGACTGAAGATATATCTTAAAAGATAAACGATAATATGAAATCCTTACAAAACATATATAGCTACACTTGCATTAATCTTAAAAAACATATTTAGAAAAACAAGCCATAAGGAACCTTAGGCTTTAAAAACAAATGAATTAATACAATAAATATATCTCAAAAAAAGGGGGTGCACCTCAAAGAAAAACTGAGAGATCTCGATCTAAATTCAGCCCTTTAGGGGGTCATAGAATCTAACATATAAATATACTTCTGTTCCAACTGCATTAACATTCTGTCAATATCGCCTCCCCTCTAATTAGGTTGGACCTTTTTAATGATTAAAGTTTCAGATTTAAAATTTTTTTGTTCCTGTTCAATCCAATGTTCTACAAGGGGCTTTTCTACATTGCCCCTTTTGATGGCACTCTTATGCTCTATAATCCTAACTCGGTCACTATGTACAGTCTTACCCACATACAGTTTCTTGCACGGACACTGGATAACATATATAACATGGGACGTCTCACAATTAGAGAAATCTTTGAGGGCAAATTTCCTATTGGTGACAGGGTGAAGGAAACATTCGCGAACCGGCAAAACATGTGTACACACGGAACACCGACCGCACTGAAAAGACCCTTTATATTTAGATAAAAAAGGACGCTCTGTCAAAGCGGAGGAAACTAGGAGGTCCTTCAAATTAATATTCCGTTTGTGTGCTACAGTAAGGGATGTCTTGAAACCCATCCAGAGATTGAAATAAATGCCATTCTCTTTTCAATATTTTGACAATCTCCTGAGAGAAGGTTGTATACAACAAAGGACACACGATACCCTCCTTATTATCTTTGTGTCTGGGTATAAGAAGGGTCTCTCGATCAGTTGTTTGAGCCCTTATATGTGCTTTAGAAACTGATCGAGAGACCCTTCTTATACCCAGACACTGGGTATATGGTTGCTTCTTATATGGGCTCATGTTCCTGTTTCACTTGATCGTTCTATCAATATAGAGATAACCACGGAGTTTTGAGCTATTCAATATGGTTGCTTGGAAATGACACAATTTTCACTGTGATACTTTTTACAACGTGATTTCTTCCCTTTTTTCAAATCGTATTTTATCTTACACATGGTTCCTGGGTTCACATGTTCCCTCCTTTTTTAGCATCATGGTGTTTGAAAACCTTTTATATTATAGTTTTAAAATATATATGCCCTATGTTTTATGGATGTCTTGGGCTTATAAAATGTTCTCCCTTGATTTGGACTCACTCCTTTTCTTTTGCCCCTCCCTTTTTTATTCCTTGTTTTTATAGATAGTGAAGAGCATTTGAGGTATATTGGTAAGGTTTTGATGTGTATATTTACATGTTTTCTTGTGTATATTTACGTTCCTCATTTTGAATAATTATCTGATTATCATTATTGATGATGTTTTTATATCTGTTTGTATGTTTTTCAATAGCATTTCAACATTTCTGTTTTAACATGTATTTTTATACATATTAGATGTATTTGTTTATATAAGTGTATGATATTTATGTTGCCATTTTACCTTTTATTTATTCATTTTTTGATGGTTTTACTGTTTTTAGTTTGCCTTCACCCCTGAAGAAGTATTCACGAAACACGGCCTGCGTCAGGTTGGCAAATTTGTGCCTGTATTGTTAATAAAGTTTCATTGACATATGTTCGTGTCCTTGGTATCCTAAATCAGTATGCCAGGCTCCATCTCTGGTTCTATTCACAGCCAGACTAAAAAGCTACCTCTTCGAGGCTGCTTTTGGATCCTAATCACCTTATTCTCCTGTTTACGCTATAACCATTTTCCCTTAGTTTTATCCTAGTCCCGTTTGATATGTTGTCTTGAATAGATTGTAAGCTCTATTAAGCAGGGAATCTTATATGTATGTGTACAGTGCTGCATATGCCTTGTAGCATTAGACAAATAAGTTGTAATAGTAGTTGTAAATTCTTTCAGACTACAATTCTGTTAATAAATCATACAATCTGAGAGTTGCTGCCTGCAGAATTCAGAGAGGCACCTGCAACCCACAGTGGGATTTCCCCCATACTCATTCCTTCCCTGATCAACACCGATAACACACAAAATTAACAAAGAAAACGTGAACACTTCTCTAGCTTTCTGATTACTGAATGTATGAATCACAGCTGAAGCCATACAGAAGTTTGTTCTAAGGCAGAGGTTTCTGCAGATTCTCCAGGACCAAGCAGGAAGTCAGTCCTCACATATGGGTGACGTCGGCGCCGACGGAGCCCTCGCGGAGCAATTTTCCCCAGCTTTCAAAGAAAGCCTTTGGGAATTGCAGCGCGCATGCGCGGTCCCCTTCCCGCCCAAGGGTGCCATCTTAGCCAGTCTTCTTTTTTCCGCGGAGCCCTACAGACGTGGTCTTCTTGTCCCCGCTGAAAAAGTTGATTTTTCGTGATTTATTTCTCTTTTTTCTTCGGTTCGACGCCGGTCTCTTTCCTGCCCGGACTCGCGACGCCGTTGCGAGTCCTCCTCTTATTTTTCGTCTGTCAGTTTCGTTTTCGGTTTTTCGCTGGCAGCCCGGTCCTTTGACCTTGCAGGGGCCCTTTTTCCCCCGATGGCTGCCAGTGGTTTCAAGAGGTGTGTTCAGTGTGATAGAAATATGTCACTCACTGACACACACGATAATTGCCTCCGCTGCCTTGGCCCGGATCACGAGGAACTGATCTGTGGGGCCTGCAGCAAAATGTCCTCCAAAGCGTTAAGGAGTCGGCGGCATCAGCGGGAACGAATCTTCGCTGATCCCACCCGTACCCGGACCTCGTCGGAGGCCTCGGCGTCCAGAGGCTCCAGCTCTGACCGTCGCCGGAGTTCCTCCGACAGGGGTTCTCCCTCCGGGGACCATCATCGGAAGGTGAAACCCGCGAGGGCGGCATCGGTGGATGCTCCTGGTTCCGCGAGGGCCAGGTCGCATAGCCCCGATAGCCGTCCTGGGTCTTTGGAGAAGGAACATCTCCCGAAGCGACCTCGTCTGGAATCGGAGTTGCCTGCTCGGGTAAGTCCTGTAGTCCTCCTGGACTCGCCTCCGAGGGGCCCGAGTCGGGGGCTGCTGGGTCACCTGAGGTCGGACTCAGGTTGATGGCCTTGGAGAGCAGACTATCTGCCTTCATGGACCAGCAGCGGGCACTGATCGCTAGCCTCGCTGGCGCCTCTGCCCCGACCGCCGGGACGTCGACGTCTAAGTCGACCCCGGAGACCGAGCCGATCCTCGAGTCCATGCGAGCTCGAGTCGATCCTCGGTCGAGGTCACTCTCGGCCTCCCATTCGGGACCGAGGTCGTCGACGCCGACTCCCTCGGCGTCGGGGCAGCCGACGCCTCCGCCCGCCCGGACCGACCCCACTGATTCCTCCTCGGAGTCGGCCTGGGAGTCTGAAGAGGAAGAGTCACCTGATTCTTTTTGGACTCGGTGTGTCCCCTCGGACTCGCCTGAGTCCGAACCTCGGAAACAGTCCCCTCCGGAGGATGCCCGGTTCTCGGACTTCGTCAGGGATATGGCCAAGGCTTTGGCCTTCCCTGCGGATCCCGAGGAGGAGCCTCGAGCCGAAGAACTCGACGCCCTTCAGTACGACTCTCCCGCCAGGGAGCACTTTACTGTACCGGTTCCTCCCATGCTGGAACGACTACTCTTCCGCATGTGGGAGAGTCCGGCATCGTCGCCGGTATTAAGCAAGCGGGTCGATTCCATCTATCGAGTCCGCAAGAGCCCTGGCTTCCAAAAAGCACAGCTGCCGCACCATTCCATGGTGGTGGAATCGGCCATGCATAGGCTTAAGAGCCAGAAGATGCACTCCTCGGTGCCTCCTGGCAGGGAGGCCCGCAACCTGGATGGCCTCGGTAAGAAGTGTTTCCAGGGCTCTATGCTTGCTTGTCGGGTCCAGACCTACCAACTCTACATGGGCATGTACCTTAGAGACCTGGCTAAAGAGATAGCCGGATTCTCCGCTGGGCTGTCCGAGGAACCTTTGCGGAGGTTCCTAGCCTTGACAACTGGTATTCGGGACTGCTCCAAATTCATTTCTCGAGCAGCCTATGATGGCTTTGAAGCATCGGCTCGAGTGGCCGCAGCCGGCATCGGTGCCCGCCGACAGGCTTGGCTTCAGTCGTCTGACCTTGAACCCTGGGTGCAGGACAAGTTGGTCGATGTCCCCTGCCGAGGTGAGAACCTCTTTGGCAAGCCCATGGCTGAGAAGGCTGCACAAATCGAGACGGAGACTCTCACCAGAACTAGGCTCTCTAGGAAGACCTCCGCCCCTTCCCAGAAGAAGAAGGGCTCGGGAAAGAAGTCCTTTTACCCGAGAAAGGCGGCTGCCTATAAACACTACCCTCAATATCAGGCCTCCACAGCTCCCCAACAGGGTCAGCAGGCCAAGGGACGGGGTAACGGGTCCCGTAGGCAGCAAGCCCCCAAGCCTGCACCACCGGCCCCTGCTCAGCAGGGTGGGGGTTTTTGACTTCATCAGCATAGCCTCTCCCCCTCAGCTGGTTCCTCCCAGCACAGGAGGCCGGCTGGTTCACTTTGCCCACAGGTGGTCCAACATCACATCAGATGCCTGGGTGCTTCATGTTGTGAGAGAAGGCTATCTTCTCCACTTCCACCAGATCCCTCCCTCCTATTTCCCGGGAGAACCTCCACGACTCCCTCTGCACAGGGACTTACTCCTTCAGGAGTTAGCAGGTCTTCTTCAGGAACAGGCTGTGGAACCGGTGCCCCACCACCTGAGGGGTCAAGGCTTCTATTCCAGGTATTTCCTAATACCAAAAAGAACGGGAGGCCTCAGACCCATCTTGGACTTGCGCAACCTCAACAAGTTCCTCATCAGGGAGAAGTTCAAGATGCTTACCCTTGGAATCCTTCTGCCCTACCTCCAACAGGGAGATTGGCTATGCTCCTTGGATCTAAAGGATGCCTACGCGCACATCCTCATCCACCCAAGCCACCGCCAATACCTAAGGTTTGTGGTGGCAGGAAATCATTACCAGTACAGAGTACTGCCCTTTGGCCTATCCTCCGCACCACGAGTCTTCACAAAATGTCTCGCGGTGGTGGCGGCTTATCTCCGGCTTCACGGCCTCTATGTCTTTCCGTACCTAGACGACTGGCTCATCAGAGCATCGTCCTCTCCAGAAGTCACAAAAGCCACACACCGCACTGTGACTCTTCTGCAGTATTTGGGCTTTGTAATAAACTTCGCAAAGTCCACTTTGCTCCCCTCACAAGATCTCGAGTTCATCGGCGCAAGATTGCACACTTTTCAGGCACGAGCTTTCCTGCCTCTCGACAGGGCTCAATGGCTCATGGACCTAGCCGGCCGTTTTCGCAGCCAGTCCGTGGTCTCAGCCAGGCGCTTCCTGAGACTACTCGGCCATATGGCTTCCACCGTCCACGTGACCCCCAATGCCCGCCTGAATATGCGGCCTGCTCAGTGGTGCCTTCGCAAGCAGTGGCAACAGGCTACGGGCGGCCTAGCCGACTTAGTGCGCATCTCCGGCCCGCTGGCCTCTTCTCTACAGTGGTGGCTTCATCGGCCGAACCTGGTGCTCGGAATGCCTTTTCAGTCTCCTCCGCCGGCTCAAGTGCTGACGACCGATGCTTCTCTCCTAGGATGGGGAGCGCATTGCCAAGGGGCATGTACTCAGGGTCTCTGGACCACGTGGGAGTCTGCGCAGCAGATCAACTTCCTGGAGCTCAGAGCAATCCGTCTGGCTCTCAAGGCTTTCTCCCACCTGACTTCTCACCAGTCCGTCCTTGTCCAGACGGACAATCAAGTTGCCATGTTCTATGTGAACAAACAGGGAGGCACGGGCTCCTTCCTTCTCTGTCGAGAAGCACAGAGGCTCTGCTCCTGGGCCGTCAGCCACGGCATTCTTCTCAAGGCAGTTTATCTCCCAGGCCAAGAAAATTGCCTGGCGGACAAACTCAGCAGGATCCTCCAGCCGCACGAGTGGCGCCTGGATCCCTTGGTAGTTCAGAAACTTTTTCTGAAGTGGGGCCTCCCCATGATGGATCTCTTTGCCAGTCCTCTCAACCGGCAACTTCCTCGCTGCTGCTCTCGGCAGCCGCATCCCCTTCGAGTAGCGGCGGATGCTTTTCTGCTCTCATGGTCGAAAAGCCTTCTGTATGCCTTTCCTCCCATACTGCTAGTCTCTCGAACTCTTTTCAAGGTTCTCCGAGACAAAGCTTCCATGATCCTGATAGCTCCTCGCTGGCCCAGACAGCCGTGGTTTCCACTCCTGCTGCAATTAGCGGTAGAGGATCCGTTCCCTCTGGGGTTTCAACCAGATCTCCTAACACAGGATCAGGGGTCCCTGCTACACCCCAACCTCAGATCTCTACATCTGATGGCCTGGCTGCTGAAAGGGTAGTCCTTGCTCCCCTTCTACTGCCGGCAGAGGTGGAAGAGGTCGTCCTAGCTTCCCGGCGACCTTCTACCCGCAAATGCTATGCCCTTAAATGGCATCGCTTTTCCGCTTGGTGTGCCCAGCAGTCTCAGGATCCCTTCTCCTGCTCGGTGTCGGTAATCTTGCAGTACTTGCTCTACCTCTCTAATCTGGGACTTAAGTCCAACTCCGTCAAAGTTCACCTCAGTGCTCTTTCAGCACATCATGTACCGGTGGACGGCAGACCTCTTTCCAGCGACCCTCTCGTAGCGAGGTTTCTCCGAGGTCTCCTTCTACTTAAACCACCTCTGCGCCCGCCAGCACCTGACTGGGATCTGAATGTGGTTTTACAGCGGATCACCTGTCCGCCTTTTGAACCTATGGCTACCTGTTCTCTCCGTTTTCTTTCTTGGAAAACCTTATTCCTGATAGTCCTCACTTCCGCTAGACGCGTAAGTGAATTGCAGGCCCTCGTGTCTGATCCCCCTTACACTCGGTTCTACAAAAATAGGGTAGTCCTACGGACTCACCCAAAATTTCTTCCAAAAGTGGTCTCCCCTTTTCACATCAATCAGGAGGTGGTACTTCCGACCTTCTTTCCCAGGCCACACTCCAGCCGAGCTGAAATGGTCCTGCATACCCTGGACTGTAGAAGGGCATTGAACTTCTACCTTGACCGTACGCGGGAGCACCGTAAAGCTGCTCAGCTTTTCGTGTCTTTTGACCCCAATAAATTGGGGCTCCCTGTCTCCAAGCGTACTCTGTCCATCTGGGTTGCTGACTGTATCGCTTGGGCTTATGGGGCAGCCGGACTCTCGCTAGATAGTCTGGTCACGGCTCATTGTGTTCGGGCGAAGGCTACGTCAGTGGCTTACCTCCGCTCTGTTCCATTGGCAGACATCTGCCGGGCCGCTACTTGGTCTTCGAGCCAGACTTTTGCGGTCCATTACTGCCTCGATAGGGAGTCCCGCAGGGACAGTGCTTTCGGACAGGCAGTCCTCCGAAATCTCTTCGAGGTTTGAGCAACTCCTACCCTCCATCCCGGATGGGGGCTACCGGTGGGTAATAATTCAGTGAAGATTCCTTCCTTCTGTGCTGCTGAGCTAGAGGGAGCTCATTTTTGTGCTTAGGGTCTCCGGTAGCCTTAAGCTGGGGAGTCCCATATGTGAGGACTGACTTCCTGCTTGGTCCTGGAGAAAGCGTAGTTACTCACCTGTAACAGGTGTTCTCCAGGAGCAGCAGGAATCAGTCCTCACAACCCTCCCTCCTCCCCTTGGAGTTGCAATTATCTGCTTTAGTTTTTTTGCAAATGTTTATGCTGTCTTTTAGCTATGTCATCTGACTGGCTAAGATGGCACCCTTGGGTGGGAAGGGGACCGCGCATGCGCGCTGCAATTCCCAAAGGCTTTCTTTGAAAGCTGGGGAAAATTGCTCCGCGAGGGCTCCGTCGGCGCCGACGTCACCCATATGTGAGGACTGATTCCTGCTGCTCCTGGAGAACACCTGTTACAGGTGAGTAACTACGCTTTCTCTCTCCTTTCTTCCCTCCAGGGCATTAGGCATTTCTTAGACTTCTAGGAGGTGCATATGAGGTATGAATGAAGAGATTGCACACTTACAAACAATCATTCGCTCCAGTGGAGATGGGGTTAGATGGTGAGTTTGGGAGACGATGGGCCACCTCACATACTGTCGATCTACTGCCTGCCCTCTCTCGGCCTGCAAAGATGGACCAAGAGAACAAAAGAGACCAGTCAGAAAGGAGGAGAAGCATGGGACGGCAAGGCAGTGGTAGTGGTAGTCATGGCAAGGGCTAAATGTGCACCAGAGGCAATACAAATGAAGCAAAGCAAAGACAGTGTATAGGCAGTAGCAATCTCACAAAGACAGTAATACAATCACATAAAGCACAACAACTTCATATGGTACATGGCCTGCACCAACATTACAGAGCAATGCTGCAAATCACAACTCATATAAGCATCACATAGTACATCCTCAGCATCACACATGAGGTAAGGAACTTTTTTAACTAGACTGTGAACATTTGTGCTCATTGCTTTCCAGCAGGTTTTGGTAGACTTGCTTTTATTTAGCACAAGTTTTATTCCTGACTCCTCTTCCCTTTTGTTATTTATGCATGAGTTAACATAGTAAATGATGGCAGATAAAGACCAGTATGGTCCATCTAGTCTGCCCAGCAAGGTGGCAAGAGTAGGTGCACCCCACTAAATCACCCTCCTTTCATCTGAGTGAGCTCCATTTACCATCACCTTCTGATGTCTTGTCAGTCAACCAATTTCTGATACAGTTTACCACCTTGGCACCCATCCTCAAACTATTGAGTTTATTGATAAGCCTCCTATGAGGAACAGTATCAAAGGCTTTGCTGAAATCCAGGTAGATGATATCCATCGTATGCCGCTGATCTAGTTCTCTGGTCACCCAGTCAAAGAACTCAATCAGATTTGTTTGGCAAAATCGTCCTTTGGTAAAACCATGTTGCCTTGGATCATGCAACCTAGGAGCACCTCCATTACTTTTCCTGCCACAGAGATAAGGCTCACAGGCCTGTAATTTGTCACTTCTTCCCTGTCACCACTTTTGTGAAGAGGTACCACATCAGCCCTCCTCCAGTCCTAAGGAACTTCTCCTGTTAAAAACATCATTTACTGGCCCTGCCAGAACCTCTCTGAGCTCTTTCAGTATCCTGGGATGTATCCCATCCGGTCACATGGCCTTGTCCACTCTGTTTTGAAAGTTCTAACACAAGTTCATCCAAATAGCTCTAATCCCGTTCCTATCTAACAAGATACCTTTTCATGTAATATTACTATCATATGTATATAGTTCAATGTCTATTATCCTTTGTTACAATTACCCCGGTTTTCCAAGTTTTTCTTCCTGTTCCATGTAAAAACAGATATATGTATCTTATCTGATGTTTTGTAGTTCTATGTAAACCGCGCTGATAATAAATAGTGCGGTATATAAAAATGTTAAATAAATAAATAAATAAATCATCTTCTGTGAATGGTGTGGTATCTACTTCATTCACATTTTTAGATCAGGTGGTCCTTCTCCAGGATTTTCTTTAGTATTTGTTTAGCAATTTTGCTTTTTCAATGTCACTCTCCACGAGTCCGTTCCCAGCACTTCTGAGTCCTGCAATTTCACCTCTGACTTTCCTCCTCTCCTGAATATACCTGAAGAAAGTTTTGTCGACACACTTCACATCTTTAGCCATCTTTTCCTCTGCCTTTGATTTTGCCCATTTCCAATCTTAGCACCCCCAACAGCCCATTTCCAGTCCTATCCTAGTCCCTCCATCAGCCCATTTCCTGTCCTAGCTACAACCCCCCCCCCCCACTCAGCCCATTTCCAGTGCTAGCTCCCTCCCCTCACAGCCTATTTCCATTCCAAGCCCCCCTCCCCATCAGCTATTTGTAGTTCAAGCCCTCCCTTCCACTCAGCCCATTTCCAGTCTTAGTTCTCCCCATAGCCCATTACCAGTCCTAAACCCCCCCCCCATCAGCCCACTTCCAGTCCTAGCCCCCCCCCCCCATAGCCCATTACCAGTCCTAGCCCCCCCCCATAGCCCATTACCAGTCCTAGCCCCCACCATTAGCCCATTTCCAGTCCTAACAAACTTGCTGCTGCTGCCACAGTGACAGCGGCAGAATCGAGCATCCCACGGGCCCCCCCCCCTGCCCGGCAGAGTCCTCCATCAGCTTTTCAGAGCCGTGAAGGGAGAGTTTCCCTTTCTCATGGCTCTGTTTAAGCCCGTGGGGCTGATGGGAAACAGGAAATCCTGTTTCCCATCAGCGCCAGCAGCTTAACAGAGCCGTGAGGGAGAAGCTCTCTCCCTTCATGGCTCTGAAAGCCAGCACTTAGGGAGCTGAGGCCCCATGGAGGACTCTGCCGGGCAGAGGGGGGGCTCCGTGGGATGCTCGATTCTGCCAAAGCGACAGCAGCAGCAAGTTGTTTTTTTTGTTTTGTTTTTTTTAATTTACCAGCAGATGCAGAATGTTGTTTGTGCGGGGCTCCGTGCAAACAACATTCTTGCACAATGGACGGGCTGGTTGCCAGCACTCATCGAGTCATTAAAGGCACTTAATATGCCCACAAGTCTCCCGTCAGAGGGCGAAGTGTTGGAGGACTGAAGGATACAAGAGGGCTGAATGAATCTCTGCTTTCCCAGAATCCTTTCTGAAAACTCCATCTTGAAAGGAATGCATAAGAAAGTCTGTGTGTGTGTGCGTATGTACTGTGAACCTTCAGACAGCTGTCATGATGAATTGCAGAGAGAATGCTTTACCCATGAGTATACATAAACGAGAGAGAGATGAGACTTAGAGATAAGACCATAAAACAAGCGAGGCAAAGAAAGGAATATGTTCCTATGTTATTTCAAGGAATGACCATATAAGGGAAAGGAACAAATGTGTTAAAGAAGAATGTATAAATTAGTGCTTTGAAGAATGTAACTTGGACAGATAGTGTCTGAAGCTCTGTACTGAGTGATGTCACTTTCTGCCTCACAGGATAACAACACAGTGTTACACTTGTTGCAGACCTGTGTATTTGAGTTCAATAAATTAGATTGGTTTTCACTCATAAGTTGTCCTGTCCTACAAATTTATGCACAAATTGTAAGGAGTGAGCGAGGTCTGATACTGGGGGTAACACACAGCACTAAGGCAAAAATAAAAAAAAAACCACAATAGGACCCTTGCTTCAGGCAGTTTGGAAGCTGCAGAAGGTTTTCCCAGTCCATAGAGTGATCAAGCAAATGATCCAAAATGAGTGGAGCCTGCCGGAGGCAGGATTACAGGGTCTATGACTCGCCTGTACCCATTGCCAAAGCAAGAAAGGGAATTGCTCAGGTCACCAAAAGTGGATGCGGCGGTGTCAGCAGTAACCAAGAAGACAACTATCTCGGTTGAGGGTAATGCGGCACTCAAGGATGCCCAGGATAGAAAGCTGGATACTTTGTTAAAGCAGGCTTTTGATATAAACGCCCTCTCCCTGCAGACATCTGGGTGGCGAGGGCATCCCTCCATTTGTCTCAGGAGATCTGGAGGCAGGCGCGGCAGAAGAAGCAACAAAGCTAGAATCGGGGGCAGCTTACCACGCCGACACCTGCTACAATCTTATCAGGGGTCTAAGAGCATGGCCTCCCTGGTGGAGGCACACCGCTACCTCTGGCTTCAGAACTGGGTGGTGGATTCTTCCTCCAATGTCTGGCTTAGCAAGCTCCCCTTTAAAGGGAAGTTTCTGTTCGGGGAAGACTTTGACAAGCTGGTGAACTTGGGGGAATCCAAGGGAGGACACTTGCCGGAAGATAAACAGAAGCAGAGCTGTCACTCCCCTACAACATGGACCCAGTCGCAAGAGTTCAGGTGGTTTGAGTCGGCCCGCTTCGCGCCCTTCCAGAGGGGTCACTTCCCCTCAAAGGGTCAGAGTTTTGAGTTTTTCAAGGAGCAGGAAGGGGATTCAACACTTCCTTGTCCTCTGGGTCTAAGAAAGCACAATGAAGCGAGTGGGGCCAGGTGGAGATGCTGCCCATGGGAGGTCGGTTGCAGGACATTTACTCTGCCTAGACCCAGATCATGACCAACCAGTGGGTACTAGAGGTCATTTGATTTGGCGCAGCCGGTACATCCATCCTTTGTCCAGTCCTCCTGCAAGACTCAAAGCAAGGCCGCAGCAGTAAGAGACACCGTGGCTCGGCTCCGGCAGTTGGGGGGCGATAGTGCCGATTCCCAACGACCAATGCGGAACTGGTCTGTACTCCATTTACTTTGTCGTACCAGAACAGGAGGAATCCTTTCGGCCTTTCCTTGACCTCGAGCAAGTGAACCAGTACCTAAGGGTACCACTGTTTCATACGTAGATGCTGCGCTCCATTATATTAGTATTACGAGAAGGGGAGTTCCTAACGTCCCTCGACCTTATAGAGGTGTATTTGCACATCCCCATCTTCCAGGAACATCAGCAGTTCCTCCAGTTTGCAGTACTGACAGGACACTTCCAGTTCTGGGCTTTACCATTCAGTTTGGCAACAGCCCCCCGGACCTTCACCAAGGTCATGGTAGTGGTTGCGGCAGCCCTCCGAAAGGATAGGGTGCCAGTACAGTTCCACCAAAGGAGCACTACACCACGTTGCTAGAAGACACCCAGTCCAAATGTGTGGTTTAACAGGAAGGATTACTTTATTAAAATTCTGAAAACTTGACAGCATTAAGCCCAAATAGCCCGACACAGGCCGTGTTTCGATTTCACTTCATCAGGAGTTTTGGGTGCGCTAAATTCATAAATACACAAACAAACATTTTAAAAAACATAAATGGAAAAGAATTATAAAACTCCAAGTTATACAATCATATCAATTTCGTTTACATATACAGATAATAAAATAATAAAAAAAATCACATACAAATGATAAAAATAATAAAAGCATATGAATTATACTAAAAAGCCATTAAAAACATGCACATACCTTAAACATAAAATAAAATGAACATTCTGAATAAATAAAAGATGAACTGTAAACATATGAAAGGGTGTGTAAACATCACCTCTTCTATATCTATACCTTAGTTGTTAGAGTCAATTTAGTTGGTCTGTACACTAAAAAAGGAAGAAGAGGAAATTACTACATCATTACACTAGTGATCAATAAACAGGAGCAGGAGTGAGTATCTAAAATGATCCAGTTGTCTATGAGTGAAACTTAAAACAGTACCTTCATCTTAAACTATTAAACCCCTACACTTTCTCATTGTAGGATTAAAAAGCTAAAGTTAATAGTGATATCGTAACAGGGGATTATTTAAAAATTACAATAGCATTTAGACAAACTATATCTATAGCCTTTTATGGTTTTTATGTTTATGTTTGTGTATTTATGAATTTAGCATGCCCGAAACCCCTGATGAAGTGAAATCGAAACACGGCCTGTGTCGGGCTATTTGGGCTTAATGCTGTCAAGTTTTCAGAATTTTAATAAAGTAATCCTTCCTGTTAAACCACGCATTTGGATAGGGTGCCAGTACATCCATACCTCGACGACTGGTTGATTTGAACAAAGTCCAAGCAAAAGAGCGAAAGGGCTACGGCAAGAGTGATGGAGCTCTTGCAGAGTCTCGGTTGGGTGATCAACCTGGCCAAGAGTCATCTGGTGCCGGCCCAGGAGGTAAGAGTACCTGGGGGCGTGATTCGATACCCGCCTGAGAAAGATGGTCTTGCTGGAACTTGGGGCACAAGGCCTACAATGGTTGGTGTGCAGGTTCCTGGGCATGATGGAACCATCGACCTGGCAGTCCTTCAGTCCTTCACGTGCTTGGGACCATGGCGGCAACTCTCAATCTGTTCCTGTGGGCAAGGGCACACATGAGGCCATTACAGAGGGCACTGCTCCGCCATTGGTCTCACCAATGCCACCCATTGACAAAAAGGCTTCCCTGCCCGCTGGAAGTCAGGAGAGCACTCAGATGGTGGCTATGCCCAGAGAAGCTGGCAGAGGGCATACCCCTCGAGTCCCCACAGTGGATGCGTTGATGACAGATTCCAGTCTGTCAGGCTGGGGAGCCCACTTCAAAGGTCACATTGCCCAAGGGTTCTGGAGCCTACAGGAAGCACTGTGGTCAATCAACAGGCTAGAGATGAGGGTGGTTGCCCTTGTGCTCCAGAGCTTCGAACCATGGTTGCAGAGGAAGGCAATCCGGGTTTTCTAAGACAATGCAACCATGGTAGCCTACATCAAAGAGGCACGGGAAGAGCTTCCTTTAAGAAAGAGGCTGAGAGCCTCCTGGCATGGGCGGAAAGCCATCTGCAATCATTGTCTGCAATGCATATTGTGGGAGTCAACAACGTGATGATGAATTACCTAAGCTGGGTTCAGGAGGACCCGGGCGAATGGATGCTCTGCCTGGAAGTGTTCCTACAGGTGATAAGGAGATGGGGCACTACAATCATGGATCTCTTGGCAAGTTGGTACTCGGCCAAGTCAAGTCACTTTTTCAGCAGAAGACTAGAAAGGATGTCAGAGGTCCTGGAAGCCTTGGTTCAGAATTGGCCCACGGGGGGGTTGCTTTGTGTTCCCCTCGTGGACACTCATAGGCAGGGTCCTGCAGAAGATCGAGGCTCACCGGGGGCTGTTCATCCTGATTGCCCACAATGTCCGTGGTATGCTGACCTGGTACAGCTCCTGGTGGACCGACCGTGGTGACTTCTGACACAAGAGGATCTTTTAACCCAGGGTCCGGTTCGGATGCCTCAGGTTGATCAATTCTTGCTTATGGCATGGCTCTTGAAAGGGCAAGGTTGAAGAAATGGAGTTACCCGGGTCCGGTAATCTCAACCTTGCTTAGCACTCGGAAATGATCTACATGTCTTTCTTATGTCTGGGTCTTGCGCATTTTTGAGGAGTGGTGTGCAGGTCGACTGTGCCAACCTCTCGCGTCAACCATCCTGGACATTTTTGGCATTCTTGCAGGTGGGCTTTGAGAAGGGATTGGCTGCCAGCTCCCTGCGGATGCAACTCGCAGCCATCTCCTGCTATCGAGGTAGGGTCCATGGTGCATCATTGGTGGCGTACCTGGACATGGTAAGATTCCTGAGGGTGGTGGGGTGCCTCAGGCTGCCCCAGAGGGCAGTGGTCCCTCCCTGGGATCTTAACTTGGTTCTAGCGGCCCTTAAGCGGGAGCCCTTTGAGCTGAGTCAGGCTTCTCTGAAGGATTTGACCCAGAAGATGGTGTTCCTGGTGGCGATTTGTTCGGCACGGAGGATTTTGGAGCTTCAAGCTCTCTTGTGTCAAGAACCATCCCTTTCTTTCTCAAAGGAAAATTTTCCCGCCTCCTTACCCAAGGTGGTTTCAGCCTTCCATATGAACTAGTCGGTCTTCCTTCCGATGCTGGTAATTGCAGGAGAGAAAGCCGCAGATGCATGCTTGCGTCTACTGCCTATTCGGAGGGTGCTGCGGCGAAACTTGAGGAGGACAGGAGCGTTCCGCAGGTCAGATCATCTGTTTGTTTTGTTTGGGGAGCCGCGTAAAGGTGAGGTGGTGGCCAAGGCCTCCATTTCCAGATGGATCAAAGAAGTAATTTTTTTCGGCTTACATATTGAAGGGCAGGACAGTGCTGGTGGGGCTGCGGAAACACGCCACGCAGGCCCAAGCAGCCTCTTGGGCCGAGTATAGCCTACTCCCGCTGATAGAGATTTGTAGGGTGGCAGTGTGGTCCTCCCTACACACCTTTGCAAAACATTATCGGCTGGACGTTCAAGCGGAGGAAGATGCCTGTTTCAGTAAGGTGGTCTTTTGGGCCAGTATCGCGAGCCCCTCCCAGTGATCGAACTGTTCTGTTACATCCCAGAAGTGTGAAACTGGACTAGAGGAATGATAAGGAAAGAGTAATTAGGCCTTTCCTGCTAATTAGCAGTCGAGGAACTCCAGTCCAGTCCCAGATCCCACCCGACTTGAGTTCTCGTGACCCTGGCCCTGCAGAAGTGCCCTTGGGAGGGAGTGGCAGGAGTCAGGGACTGGAAAAGAACGCCTTTGAGGCAGAGGCAGTAGGGATGGTCCAGGAGGCTGTCTGTCTCTGGCTTTTGAAGCAATGGCTTTCGTTCAGTAGGTGGTCTCCTCATTTTGGGGGGGCTTGGGAGAATTTCTTCTATATACAGGGGGAGGGGGAGAGGTGTATAGAATTCAAAGTTTTGGCTACTTATTTGTTGCTCCCGTGAGCCTGCTTTATCAATATCCAAGCTGCTGGAAGAGGTGCACTATGCAGAAGTGCAAGATTGGACTGGAGTTTCTCCAAGAACGCTAATTAGCAGGTAAGGTCTAATTACTCTTTAACTTTCCATCTAGACTTTTGTAACCTACTCCTTGCTGGTCTCCCTCTGACTCATCTCTCTCCCCTTCAATCTATTCAACACTCTGCTGCACAGCTAATCTTCTGCCAGCCTCATCATGCTCATATTACCCCTCTTCTCAAATCACTTCATTGGCTCCCTATCACTTTACACATCCAGTTCAAACTTCTCCTGCTGACCTATAAGTGTATTCTCTCTGCAGCTCCTCACTACCTTTCCTCTCTTATCTCTCCCTACATCCCTCTGTTCTGGCAAATTGCTTCTATCTGTGCCCTTCTATTGCCAACTCCAGCCTTCTCTCCTTTCACCTTGCTGCTTCTTATGCCTAGAACAAACTACGTCAGGCACCTTCTCCAACCCTTTTCAAATCCAGACTGAAAGCTCACCTGTTCGCCACCGCTTTTGGATCTTGACTCATCTGGTCTCCTTTGTTTCCTTACTGTTCCCTCTAGATGTATCCTATGTCTACAGCTACTGTGTTGTCTATCTTGACTAAATGTAAGTTCTGAAGAGCAGGGACTATCTTTTACATGTGTCTGTGCAGCGCTGCATACATCTTGTAGCGCTATACAAATGTTCAGTAGTAGTAGTAGAAGAATAGCCCTACAAGAGGCTTGGCTCAGGCAACTGGTGAAGGAATCCACCAGGGAAGGGTCAGCACTGGATCTGGTGCTCACTAATGGAGACAGTGTGTCTAAATGCCTGGGTGGGTGCCCACTTGAGCAACAGTGATCACCATGTGGTGTGGTTTGAGGTAAATGCCAAGGACAAGTCCAAGCACAATAAATGCAAAGTCCTAGATTTCAAAAATACTGACTTCAATAAATTGGGAAGCACATGAAGGGAGGAGATAACTGAAGTGAAAAGGCAGTGGGCTAAACTGAAAGAGGCCAAAACAAAGGCAACAGATCTATATGTAAGGAAAGTATTTAAAAGCAAGAGGAAGACTTCCGGTCTGGGCAATGAGCTGATCGGCTGGTTCACGATCAGCTCCGGGCGATCGCCCCCACAAAACTGCTACAAATCCTTCCAAACAATTCCTCTCTATCACCGGTATTGATTCTCCCCTGACGGGGCTTCGACCCTCGGCCGCTGAAGCGATTCGCCGCCATCCTTACCTAACTGGCGAAGAAAGTTCAGCGAAACAGGGAATGTGCAGAGGCCATTCGGGCACTTCCCCCACCGCCATCATCAGTTCTCCTTGTGCGGGATCCGGTGTTTGGAGGCACGAAAAGACCTGCAACCTTTCATACCTGAACGGAGAAGACCGTGGGCTACTTATCAAGTAAGCCGGGGGTACGATCGGGCATCCTTGCCACTGCCAGCCTCCGTTTCTATCAACACGCGGTGGCCTAGCTCCGGCGGGAGCAGGCCGGCGGCATCCTCCCACGATCCGGGCAGGCGACTTCTTTTGCTAAGAAGTGGGACGAGGTGCGCCCGGACAGTTCCCCGCCACTACTAGCAACGCCACGCTCACGGAGGGCTGAACTCTCAGGAGAGGGCCTCGGGCGGCGAGGAGATCTGCGGCCCCCCTGCCTGACAACAGCGAGCACTGGTGTCTAGGAGAAAGCGCGCCAAAGTGTGGTAGGACTTTCTTTTACTGCCCTATCTACTAGATTCCTCCTGGGGTATTGGGTCTGCAGCCCCGCGGCCGTCCCTGCCTGGTTTGGGCAGACAACTCTTCTACAGCAACTTAACTTCCTTACAGCGGGGGTTTGCAACTGCACAGCTCTACCTCTGCTATTCCACGGGAGCAGTGCCCTGCGTGGGACGTGGTGCATATAACATTGCTGACCCGATGGCATCTAAAGCTCCGCGAAAAGAGAGACCCCGCCCTACGGAGGGAAAAACGGCAGAAGGCTCACCATCTAGCCCGAAACCGGGCACCCCGCCAGATTTCGTGGCCGAGGTTAGTGCCGCAGTGGTGCAGGCGCTCAGCACACGCTTCCAGGATTTGGTGGAGCAAATTCAATCGCTTGGACAACGTTTCACGACGGTGGAGGAGCGACTGGAGCAAGTGGAGACAAGGGTGTCCGATGTGGAAGACACGCAACACTCGGTGGTGGCCAAAGTGGCCGCTCTAGAGACTTTGGTGAAGCAGCAAGGGGATAAACTCGATGAACTGGAGAACCAAGGTAGGAGAAAAAACCTGCGATTCATCGGTGTTCCTGAGAGTGTCGCTGATAGTGCCCTACTTGAATATTTACAATCATGGATTGGGAGCCTCCTGCCAAATCTGGGAGGAGAATCACTCAAAATAGAGCAGGTACACCGGCTGGGCCAAAGAAGAGAGCAGGCCAGGAAACCACGTGCAGTAATCGCCCGCTTTCTCGACTACAGACAGAAAGAGGAGGTGCTAAAAGCGGCAAGGGGCCGACGGCGGAATCAACAGGACACCGAGCCGATCTTAGTATTCCAGGACTATTCAATCCTCGTCAGTCAACAACGCAGGGCTTTTTCGGGGATCTGTACCCAGCTGTTTAACCGCGGCATTCGCTTCTCACTCCTCTACCCGGCTCGGCTGCGGGTCGATCACCAAGGCCACACTCGCATTCTAGCGACCCTGGAAGAGGCGGCTACCTTCCTGGACTCCCTGCCAGATCAATCGACTTCCTAACTGCTACATGACTGTCTGGGAGTGGGGTGTACCTCCCCATGTGTAGTAGGGAGAACTGGAGCCCCCGGGGGCCGACTGGCTCTTGACGGCCTCACCGCAGCTTCCACTATCATGGGAGAACTCTTGGTTTTGCCTTTCATGTAGTGTACTAGGCTGGGATACAGCGTTTCATTACCTTGGTAACATTTCTCATGCCAGGGGAGACATTGTATCCTTGTTATTTTGTTGCAATGGTTACTTTGTTATAATTGCTGCTGCTTTGTTGGCTCCCTGGTTATTTCCCTTATTGCAATGTCTCTGCCCCTGTGTTCCTGCTTGACCCTCCCCCCTCCCTCCCCTTCTTTATCCCTCTACAGGGGGGGCTACGACTTGAGGCAAGGGGAGCAGTCAGGGGAGTAGAGAGGACTGGCCTCGATAAAGCAGAGATACAGGTATTCGACGAGGGGGGAGGGCGGGGGAGATGGGAGGTCATCTGGGGGGGGTGTGCAGAGACCTTATGAGAGCAGGCGAGTGGAGGGCGATAGCGACGGGAGTGGGAGCCCCGATACAGGGGTTCGCAGCAGAGACTTTGTGTCTCTTTTTTTTTTCTTTTTAATTTTCTTGTTAGGGAGGGTGAAGTGTTGGAGGGGCGAGCCCGCTGCCATAGGAAGTAGTCCAGGCTATGGCTGGACGGGAGACTTTGGAGGAGAGGGGAGATGGGGGGGTGGGGGGGGAGGGATGGGAGGGGGGAGGAGGAGGGAGGGGCAGGGGGAGGGGAGGGGGTACACTCCATTGAATGTTATTAGATGGGATAATTGCCTACCTATAGACGGGGAGGGGTACCAGGCTGGGGGTATTCCTCTGCAGTACTTGGTAGTGATTCTGTGGTGGCACCTTGGCACTGCCCCGGCGCTTTGAAAATAATCACGTGGAATGTCTGTGGGCTGGGAAACCCTATCAAGAGGCATAAGGTATTGCAAGCACTTGCTTGACATAAGTGTGACATTGCGCTCCTTCAAGAGACCCACCAGACGGCCGTTGAACATAGCAAACTCTGTCGGAGCTGGGTGGGCCAAGTGTGGGGGTCCTCCGCCCAGGGGCATAAGGGAGGAGTAGCGATTCTAATTCATAAACGCATACGATTCATAGAGGAGACGGTCCCTGCTGATAATACTGGTAGATCCCTGTTGATTTACGGTCACTTAGACGGTAAACCGGTGATTCTGGGAAATCTCTATGGTCCCAATGTGGCTGACCCGGGTTTTTACAATGGCCTGGCATCAAGGGTGGAGCAGCTTCCGGAGTGTCCGGTGATTTTGGGCGGGGACTTTAATGGAGTCCTGGATGTGGATCTGGATACTTCTAGGAGAGGAGGCGGGCGGGAGAGGATAGCGCCCTCCCAGACGTTGTTGCGGTTCTGTCGGAGATTAGGTTTACTTGATCCTTGGTGGGTCCTGCACCCCTCCGAGAGGGACTATACCCATCAATCTCGAGCACATGGTTCTAGTGCCCGTATTGACTACGTAATGATCTCGGGGATTTTGTTCACACACACCGAGGATGCACAGATTGGTCCTTCCGAAATATCAGACCACGCGATGGTGTGGCTTGCCTTACATTGGGGGCAGGACACACATCGGTCACGCCTGTGGAGATTCCCCCTAGAACTTTATTCAGATGGGCAATTTCGCCAGTTTATCCGCCAGAGATGGGCGGAATTTCTTGCCAATCACCAGGTTCATACAGATGACCCCGAATTAGTCTGGGAAACGGCAAAGGTGGTTCTTCGAGGGGACATCATCGGTTACGCCGCGAGAAGGCGCCGGTTGATGGCAGAACGTATAGTACTACTTGAGCGTCGAGTCACTACTCTACGGCGGAGATGTGCCCACACGCCAACGCTGTCCAATAAGAAGTTGCTATGGGAAGTCCAGACCGAGCTTAACAAGCTTTTACATCAGCGAGCAAAGAAATCGGTTTTGTTTTATCGGTTCCATTTGCACTGCTATGGTGACAAACCTGGCAAGTTGCTAGCACGATGTCTGCGGGCCCGACGGAGTCCTGCCCACGTAGCAGCATTGAAGGACGGCCAGGGACGTGTGCATAAAGAGAATAAAGAAATCGCAGAGATTTTTCGTACCTTCTTTCAAAGCTTATATAAATCCACGGCTGGTTCCCCGGAGGGGCTGCAGGACTATCTTGAGGACTTGGAGTTGCCTCAACTCACTTCAGCCCAGAGGGAGGTTCTAGATTTACCTATTACTGTGCAGGAAATACAATCCGCAATATCTGCAGCCCAGTGCTATAAATCGCCGGGGCCAGATGGATTCGGGGCTGAAGTTTATAAGATCCTAGGGGACGGGGTAAGCCCACTCCTGCGAGAGGTCTTTGTCACCAGGGCAGAGCAAGGGGCGTTCTCACGCGTATATCACCCTGATCCCGAAGCCGGGTAAGGACCCGATGCAGGCAGCTTCATATCGACCCATCTCCCTACTAAACTTCGATCTTAAACTTTTGGCGAAAGTTCTAGCTGACCGCCTGGCGGGGGTATTAGGCTATTTAATTCATGACGCACAAGTGGGCTTTGTGAAAGGCCGCCACGCCGTACGAAACCTTCGGAAGATTCTGGCCTCCTTGGAGTGGGTTCATGCTCACAATATTTCGTCGTTGTTGATTAGCTTCGATGCAGAGAAGGCCTTTGATAGAGTGGACTGGCGTTATCTATGGAGGCTGCTACCGCGCTACGGCATTGGGGAGGATTTTTGTAACATGGTGCAAAGTTTGTACATTTCACCGACGGCGGGCATACTGTGCAATGGCCTCATCTCGGACGACTTTACGTTGGGAAGAGGTACAAGACAGAGCTGTCCTCTATCGCCCTTGCTCTTTGTTCTTTCCTTGGACCCGCTGATTCGCACCGTCATAACTTCGGAGGGGATACAGGGAGTGGGATTGCGGTCGCAAACTTTCCTTATCTCGGCCTTCGCCGATGACTTGTTAGTCCATTTGACGTCTCCGACCACTTCCTTACCATCGCTTTTAGACGAGTTCCAGTGGTTCGGAGCAATTGCAGGCTTGCGCATTAATAAAGATAAGTCTGAAGTAGTGGATGTCTTGGGGCATTTCCGCAGTTCTTGGAGGGGCCCCTTCCCTTTGCGGTGGGCAGACAAAGAATTTATCTATCTGGGCATAACATTGACTGGTAATCCCCAGGATTTATACCGACGTAATCTAGACCGGATACTGCGGCAGTTGGCTGTGCAGTTAAGTGCATGGGGACCTCTCCCGTTGTCTCTGGCAGGGAGGATAGTGGCAGTACAAATGATAGTTCTACCCAGAATCTTGTACTGGTTGCAGACTCTGCCGGTCTGGTTGCTTCGACGGGACTTGTGTAAAATGGAGGCTTTGCTTAAGCGCTTTCTTTGGCGGGGGCAGCGGGCGCGGGTCGCATGGAATCGCCTGCTTGGAAAATGGCGAGAGGGCGGTATGGGCCTTCCCGACTTGAAGACTTACGCATTGGCTTGTCAAGCCAGACACCTGGGGGATTGGCTCGGGGGGACGGAAGTATATACGCCTAGGTCTTTAGAGGAGTGTTTGGTGGCCCCTGCGACTCTCCTGGTGTCTTTGCACGGCACATCCACGGATTTCACGGCTACTAGTCGGCAGAGTCCGTTAGTGGACTCGGCCCGACGCACATGGCAACTACTTAACAAATATTGGCAGGAAACGTGGAAGGTGTCTTGTTGGTTGCCGCTGCAGGGCAATGCCCACTTCACTCCAGGGTCCGAGACCGCGGTGTTTCGGGACTGGTGGATACGTGGCATCCGGTTGATAGGGCATTTGGTGGACCAAGCGGGAAACTGTAAATCATTCCGAACGCTCAGTCGGGAATACGATCTCCCCGACACGCATTGTTTTGCCTACATACAAATCTCCCACTATGTGGCCGCACTGCTGCGCGCAGCGCTGCAGGCTGAACACTCAGCCCATATTCTGGAATTTTTTCAGTTGGGAGAGGAGCGCCCGCCGTCGATTTCCAACTTGAAACGTAGTTTGGAGCGATATCGCTCCCTCCCTGATTATAGTGGAGTTGAAAGAGCTTGGGCGACTGAATTGGGGGTAGACGTACAGCCGGGATTGGTACTGACGGCATTGAAATGGATTAGCCGACTAGTACAAGGAGCACACTGGCGTGAGATCCAATTTAAGTGCGTGACTAGGGCTCATTTTTCGCCAAGGCGGGCATTGCGCAGTCGGCTGGACACGGATGGCTCCTGCCCACGCTGTTCGGAGCCCTTGGCTACTCTCCTACACATGTGGTGGGGTTGTCGGGGAATACGGGCATATTGGGCTCGGATATGCAGATTCCTTGGCATGCTGCTTCAGCGAAGGCTTCATTGGACGGGCCTATTTGTAGCACTTGATCAGTTGCCGACCCCTGGACCTGTGAAAGCTGGTGAGAGTTTGCTTGTGCGGAAGGCCTGTCTGGTGGGTAAAGGGCCGATTCTTCGATTATGGCGGGAACGCCAACTGCCCACTTTTAGTGAATGGCGGAATAACTTTCATCAATTAATGCTAACGGAGCGTTGGATGGCGCGGGGCAGTGCCAAGCGCTGGACAGTTTTTCTGTCGGTGTGGGAGCCATATATCCAGCAGTTAGGGCCCCACAGCCGTAATGCCACCCTCCAAGGGGGGAGTTGAATGATTGAGGACCTAAGAAGTGGGTAGGCGGTAGCTGCTTTACAGTTCTTGATGATAATTGGTTTATGAAGTTGGTAATGGAGTGAGGGTGGGTTGGTGGGTGAGGGGTGGGGGATGGGAGGAGGGGGGTTGGGATATAATGTAAAATGTCCACCTATTGTATTATCTTTCTGTTGGCACCCGGGGGGGTGAAGAGTAAACCCTCCCCGTGGTGCCGTCTGTTGATATGTGTCTGGATTTTATGGTGGACTTAAATAAAGTATTAAAAAAAAAAAAAAAAAGCAAGAGGAAAAAGAGACCAATATGGTTCTCCACAGAAGTGACTGCAAAAATGGCAGTGGTCATAATTTTCAGAAGCTCACAAAAAGAGGAACATGGAAAAGAATACTGGATAAAGCTGAAAGAGGCAAAGAAAGAAATCGGGATGGTAAAAGCACACATGGAAGAAAAAATGGCTACAGATGTGAAGAGAGGTGTCCAGACTTTTTTCGGGCATATTGGGGATAGGACAAAGGCAAGAGGTGGAATTGCAAGACTCAAAGGTGCCGAAGAACAATTTGTGGAAAGCAATAAGGAAAAAGTAAAATTGTTAAACAAATACTTATGTTCCATATACACAAAAAGAAAATCCTGGAGAAGGGCCATGTTCCCAGATATCCCCAATTTTAGAGTTGTGTTCCCAACTCCCACCTGTTTAGCAGCCTCATGTACCTGATTCCAGCAATGGGGATAGAGGAAGTAGAAAAAAAAACATTTGTTTTCAATTTAGCGATTTCAATATGTTAGTTTTTGAATTTACATTCATTAGCTTTATATTTTGTCCAGTAAAGGGGAAATGCATCATTGTTTTTATTTTTCTGTCTATTTGTCTGCTTGGAAGCAGTATTGTTCCTGTCATGGGATGGATTATGGAGGGCAGGGTAGTGACTCCTTTTCCCTCCTCCATATCTTGCTGCTCAAAACTAGAACTAAGCTGTCCCTCCCCCCCTTTTCAGATTTTTCCCAAGTGGGGCACACCCATAATAGATCTCTTTAACTAGATTGTAAGCTCTGATGAGCTTGACTCTGACGGGCAGGGACTGTCTCTTGTATGTTGGCTACCTCTTGTAGGTCAGCTGTGCAGCGCTGTGTGTGGTGCTTTACAAGTGCTGAATAGTAGTAGTAGTCTTTGACACTCCTCAGAACAGGAGGGTACTATTCCTGGATAAGGACAGCAAGCTAGCCTCTGATGCCTTCTTTCTGGACTGGAGCGTCTTCTGTATGTGCACCTCTCATCCTCTAATAACAAAGACTCTCCTGAAAATCAGGCAGGATTGTAACTTACTGGCCGAGGCAAGAGTGGATCCCTCTTTTTCTGGAATTTTCCCTACGAAGTCCCTAGAAACTGAGGAATTCTCCAGCAGTGATCATAGAAACCTCAAGAGATTCTATAACACCCCAAGGTCACATCTCTTGTCCTTACAGCTTGGACGTTGAGAGGGTAACATTGGCTTCCTTGAATCCACCTACCAGTGTGTCGCAAACGATTGTGGCTTCCAGGAGACTCCACTAGAATGATTTTGAGGCTAATTCATTTGTTTTTAATGGAGCAAGATTTAAAAATGGTTGTGCATGCTTCTGTGTTATATCCCTTAAAGATCATTGTGTTTTATTAAACTTAGGATTGCCTTAAAAAAAAAAAAAGCCTGGCAAGATTACAGTACAGAACACTGCAGCAAAATGGTACTGCTCTGCTTTGTGAGGGAGCTGCCTGCCTGCTGTGTCATCTGCCATCGGGAGCTGGTGTGTTGGGGTGAAGAAGCTGTAGAGTGGTGTTAGGAGTTGGCCCTGTCCCTTGACATCGATGTCATCAGCTGTGGTGCTCAAGCCTGCCCTTTAAATTGCAGCTGCCCAGGCACAGAAACATAGAAAAATGACAACAGAAAAAGACCACATGGCCTATTTAGTCTGTCCTTCCATATCAACAACTACAACAGTCTCCTTTTTTCCTTTAGAGATCCTCTGTGTTTGTCCCATCCTTTTTTGAATTCAGATACTGTCCTCATCTCTACCACCTCCACTGGGAGACTATTCCACGGATCCACCACTCTTTCCATAAAGAAATATTTCTGCATATTACTCCTGAGTCTATCCCCTTTCACCCTCATAGCAGAACTTGCTTTCAATCAAAAGAGGCTCTCCCCCTGCGCATTTATGCCATGGAGGTATTTAAACATCTCAATCATATCACCTCTATTCCACCTTTCCTCTAAGGTGTACATATTAAGATCCTTAAGTCTGTCCTCATATGCTTTATAACGAAGACCACTAATCGTTTTAGCAGCCACCCTCTGTACTGACTCCATCCTGTTTATATCCTTTTGAAGGTGTGGTCTCCAGAATTGCACACAATACTCCAAATGAGGTTGCACCAAAGACTTATACAGAGGCACTATCACCTCCTTTTCTCTGCTAGCCATTCCTCTTCCTATGCACCCAAGCATCCTTCTAGCTTTTGCTGTTGCCTTTTCTACCTGTTTAGCTACTTTAAGATCATCAGATACAACTACACCGTGGTCCTGCTCTTCTTTAGTGGACAAAAGTTATTTCACCCCCATAGTATATTGCTCCCTTGGATTGCTGCAGCCCAAATGCATGACCTTGTATTTTTTAACATTAAATCCCAGCTGCCAAATTCTAGACCATTCTTCAAGCTTAGCTAGATCTCTCCTCGTGTTATCTACACCTTCCTGGGTTTCTACTCTATTGCAGATTTTGGTATCATCTGCAAAGAGGCAAGCCTTACCTGACAGCCCTTCCACTATATCACGAACAAAGATGTTAAAAAGAATTGGACCAAGGACAGATCCCTGGGGCACACCACTGGGTAACTTCCTTCTCCTCAGAGTGAGCTCCATTTACCTGTACCCTTTCTCACTTTCCACTCAACCAATTTCTAACCCAAGCAGTAACTTTAGGGTCCATCCCTAGGGTGCTCAGTTTGTTTATAAGTTGCATGTGAGGAACAGTGTCAAAGGCTTTACTGAAATCTAAATACATCACATCTAGGGCTCTCCCTCGGTCCACCTTTGATTTAGTGGCATGGGACATATTGCTGGAAAGGTGTTGGGGGTTGCAGGAGACGTTCTGAGGTAAGAACATAAGATATGCCATACTGGGTCAGACCAAGGTCCATCAAGCCCAGTATCCTGTTTCCAGCAGTGGCCAATCTAGGTCATACGTACCTAGCAGTTTCCCCAAAAGACACAGGTTCCACAATGCTTGTACTGGGTCAAGCATTGATATCCTGTGTCCCTTCTTAATAATGGTTTATGGACCTTTCCTCCAGGAACTTGTCCAAACCTTTTTTAAACCCAGCTACACTAACAGAACATAAGAACATAAGATATGCCATACTGGGTCAGACCAAGGTCCATCAAGCCCATTATCCTGTTTCCAACAGTGGCCAATCCAGGTCATACGTACCTAGCAGTTTCCCCAAAAGACACAGGTTCTGCAATGCTTGTACTGGGTCAAGCCTTTACTACATCCTCCGGTAATAAATTCCAGAGTTTGATTACACGTTGAGTGAAAAAATATTTTCTTTTATTAGTCTTAAATAGTTTACCCTGTAGCTTCATTGCATGTCCCCTAGTCTTTCTATATTCTGATAACGTAAACAATCGATCTACGTTTACCCGTTCCACTCCGTTGATTAATTTACAGACTTCTATCATATCTCCCCTCAGCCATCTCTTTTCCAGGTTAAAGAGCCCTAACCTTTTTTGCCTTTCTTCATAGGAGTATCCTTCCATCCCCTTTACCATTTTGGTGGCTCTCCTCTGAACCTTTTCTAATAAAGTTATATCCTTTTTAAGATAAGGTGACCAGAATTGCACACAATATTCAAGGTGAGGTCTCACCATGGAACGATATAGAGGCATTAAAATATCTTTTGTTTTATTTTCCATTCCTTTCCTTATGATACCTAGCAATCTATTTGCTCTCTTGGCAGCTGCTGCTGCACACTGGGCCGAGGGTTTTAACATGTTATCCACAATGACACCTAAATCTTTTTCGTGGGTGGTGGTTTCTATTGTGGAATCTTGCATCGTGTAACCATAGTTTGGGTTGTTCTTCCCTAGGTGCATAACTTTGCACTTGTCCACATTAAATTTCATCTGCCATTTTGATGCCCAGTCTTCCAATTTATCAAGATCCTCTTGCAATTTTACACAATCCTCTTGGGTTTTATCAACTTTAAATAGTTTTGTGTCATCTGCAAATTTGATAACCTCACTCGTTATTCCCTTTTCCAGGTCATTTATGAATATGTCAAAAAGCAGCGGACCCAGCACAGATCCCTGGGGTACACCACTATTCACCATTGGGAAAATTGGCCATTTAGCCCTACCCTCTGCTTTCTATCTTTTAACCAGTTCCTGAACCACAATAGTACACTGCCTTCTATCCCATGACTCTTTAGTTTTGCCAAAAGTCTCTGATGAGGGACCTTGTCAAAGGCTTTCTGAAAGTCCAGATACACTATATCAACAGACTCACTTTTGTCCACCTGTTTATTCACACCTTCAAAAAAACATAACAGATTAGTAAGACAAGATCTTCCTTGTCTAAAGCCATGTTGACTGTCTCCCATTAGGCCATGACTATCTACATGCTGAGTAATTTTGTTCTTTATAATGGTTTCTACCATTTTTCCCGGTACTGACTTCAGGCTTACCAGTCTGTAGTTTCCCGGATCACCCCTGGAACCCTTTTTAAAAATTGGCGTTACATTGGCAATCCTCCAATCTTCAGGTATTACAGATGATTTCTTTTTGTAATTTCAATTTTTATTGGAAAGTTGAACAATCAAACATCAACAACACGGCAAATAGAGTAAACCATCCATAACAACTGCAGTTCAAGCAATCAATATCCCCCCTACCTCCCCATCCCATCCCCCACCTACCATCCCCATATACCCCCCTCCCCACCCCTATCTCACCTCCCGCCCTCCCTCCTGCCCCTCCCCCCTCCCTTCATACCTACCCCATACTGCCCTAAAGGCTTTCAAAGTATGATGCTTATGAGCCGCTATAGCACTCATAACCCATAAATGCTCCAATCTCTGCAGTATCATTGGTAACATGGGCGCCTCCACACACTTCCACCGTGCCATAAGCGCCCCCCTCGCTGCCCCAATACAATACCCGACCAACATTAAAATTCCTCTCTCCCCCTCGTCAGGCAGCTCATTCAATAATACCATGGGAGCTGTAAGGTCTATGGCCACTTTCACCATTGCTAGTATACAGTCTCCCAGTTGTTTCCACATCTTCTGAACTGCCACACATCCCCACACAATATGTTCCAAATCCCCCCTTTGCCCACATCCCCTCCAACATTCTCCCGTTTCCTGAGGGTGAAAAACCTTTAACTTCCAGGGCGTCCAGTACATTTGATACTGGATTTTTAAAGTATTCTCTAAATAGGTCGGTCCCGGAGCCAAGCACCTCGTCCACTTATAGATATTATGCCACCTCTCTTCATCCCACTCCCCCCCCCCAATTGTTGCTCCCAAGCCTGTCCTCCTTTACTCTTCCCCTGTCGGCCTTCCGCTACTTGCATACACAACTCAGCATACAATAAAGTTATCAACCCCCTCCGTGTTCCCCCCTTCCACATCGCCACCTCGTATGGGGTGGCCACCTTCCTTAAATCTTCCAAAACCCTCATCTTTCGCATATACGATACTAGCTGTATATACGCATAATAATCCCTATCCTCCAACCCATACTCTTCCCGCAGCCCAGCAAAGGAGCGGAGCTCCCCACTTTTATTAAGGAGTTGCCCCAAGGTGCACACTCCTTTGGCCCACCACTCCTTGAACACCCCCCCCCCCCCCTTCCTTGCCCGGACCAAAATCTTGCATTCCCCGTATGTAAGTTTCCCTCGTGTACCTTTTCCCAGCCAGCATCTTCCTCTTTACTCCCAACCACAACCCCTGCGTATACTCTTTAAAGGGATTCCCTGCACTCCCCCCCCCCCTTTTTTGCTCCAGGATCCCAAATCCACATTCCCAAAATCTCCAGGAACAAGCAGGAATGAGTCTTCACACGTGGGAGACGTCGCCGACGGAGCCCGCACGGGAATGCTCCCCAGCATCCAATCAGAAAGCCTTTGGGAGCATACCCCGCGCCTGCGCGGTGGCTTCCCGCCCTTCCTACTGCCTCTCCCCAGTTTTTCATTTTCCGCGGAGCAGGCAGGACGTCCCTCCTGCCACCGCAGAAATTTTTCCTTTTTTCAGTAGTCGCGGCTTTCCCGCCGACGGTGGCACCTCCGTGCCCCCCCTTTTCTTTCTTTCTTTTAATTATTTTCATTTAATTTTCATCGCCCCCTCCGGGCGCTGAGGACCGGGGCATGGAGCCTTCTTCCCCCCAGCCTCACGGCGGGGACTTAATTTTCCACGTGGACTCCAATGCCTGGTGCCTCTCCTGTTTGGGGCCTGACCCCTTTTTCCCAGATTCTCCGGGCTACAGTGTCGGAAGAAGACCCTCCCTCTTTCGGGTATCCCTCAACGACATCTTCGCGCCCAAGGCGCGGTCGTCGGGTTGTTCTTCTCTCCAGGATCAGGTAACTACAAAACAGTCTGTTAAGACTAGCTGAGTCTTGAGGGGCGAGTCTCATGCGACGGCATGGCGGCATGGCGACGGCTACGGCCAACCCCTCAAGTCCTCCTTGGCTGATATACCCCGGCGGGAGTCCTCGGGCTCCAAAGCATTTACGGGGTTTCGGGATGTTCCTGAGGTTCGCTCCTCACAGAACATTCCCGAGCCATGCCCGAGGGAGGTACCCGCTTCGAGCGGTGCCGATTCCCCGGCGTCGAGTGTTCCACTCTTCACCAGGGATCATCAGCCGGTGTCCTCGGCGCCTTCGGGGCCGATCGACTCGACCGGGTCTGACCTCCCTACATCCAAGCCATGCTCGGGCGTGGTAGCCGCTCCGGGCAGTACTGAGCCCCTGGCATCGGCATCGGTGTCGAGTGCTCCGCTCCTCACTGAGGATCATCGGCTGCTGTCCTCGGCGCCTCCGGGGCCGATCGACTCGATCCAGCCTGGCGTTCCTCCATCCCTGCCATGCGCGTGGGTGGTACCCGCTTCGGGTGGTACCGACCCCTCGGCGTCAGTGTCGAGCGTTCCGCTCCTCACCGGGGATTGGCGGCTGCGGTCCTCGGCGCCTCCAGGGCCGACCGACTCGCGCCGGTATGGCGTTCCTACAGGGGTGGTATCCGCTTTGGGCGGTGCTGACCCGTCGGCGTCAGTGTCGAGTGACCCGCTCCCCACCGGGGATCGCCAGCCACTGCCCTCGGCACCTCGGGGGCCGATCGACTCGACACTGTCCGGCGGCCCTACGTTCAGGTCATGTGCGGAGGTAGTACACGCTTCGCGCACGGGCGGGCGTCGGTGGTTCCGCCCCGCGCCGGGGATGGTCATCTGGCCTCCCTCCCCTCGGGGCCGCTCGCTTCGACCCGCGCCGGGTCGCCGGTATCCCAGCCCTGCGCAAGGGTGGTACCGGGTTCGAGTGGCGCCGCTCCGCCGGCGACGGCAGGGGCGTCGAGCACGAGGGACCGCCATCGACCTTCCCCGGGGACCTCGGGGTATGTCGGCCAGCGCACGGGCGACTCCCCGGCATCGATGTGGCCGTCGAGGGCCCCGCCCTTTCCTAGAGAAGGGGCCTCAGGGTCTTCGACCGCTTCGACCCAATCTGGATCTGTGCCGCCCCGCAATGGTACCCCGACGTCGGCGCAGGGGCTTTGCACTCCCCCCCCCCCCGCAGCGACTCGTCGTCGGGTGACCGGGGTCCCCTCGGGGACGGGCCATATGCCCCGGAAGGATTTCTCTCCGGGTCGGTCGGGTTCGAGAGGGAGCCCGGCATCGGGCAGTGTCCGCCGATCAACATCGGTGCCGGCGTCAGATGACCCCCTCTCCACCGAGCTCCGCCCTCGGGGACCCCTGATGCTCGTGGCACCGATCGGCGCGGTTCCGATCCGTGCTCCGGGATCTCCACCACCGGCGCGGTCGCCACCGCCGGGGCCCTCTAGAAGGGAGTCGATCTCCTCGCTCGGTTCGATGCCCAGCCTGGAGTCAGTATCCAGCCTTGAAAGCCTGGACACTACACGTCTCGGGATCGGTCCCTGTCCCCTCCCGCGACGCAGAGCGGAGACCGCTGGCCCCAGCCCTCCGGCGGCCGCGGAACTGCTTCGATCGCCGGGAGCAGCGCCACCCCCAGGTTCGGGGCCGAGGCCAATTCCTGCGGCGCCGTCGGTGCCATCGACCCCTTCGATGCCTAGCTTGGAATCAATCCCAGGAGCCGACGACGCCATGGGGACTGCCCCGATCCGGGTCGGTTGGTCCCCTCCTCTGCCCAGCGGGCATCGGCCCGAGCGGCCTCTGTGTGCCCTGGCAGCCTCCCCTGCCATAACTCCTCCGGCAGAGCCACCTTTTCAGGATTTCCTCCTTGACATGGCGGACTTGCTGGCCATCCCTACCCCGGACCCGAGCCCGGGCCCTGCGGAACAGGCAGCCGTGATACTTCCTCTGCATCCCTCCCTGCAGAATCTCCTGCTGGGGGCTTGGCGGTCACCTTTGAGGGTTCCAGCACCATCGACTGCGATGCAGGCTCTGTACCGGGTGCCTCCGTCCCCGGGTTTTCGGCAGCACCAGCTTCCACATCGGTCCATTGTGGTGGAATCGGAGTGAGGAAGGCCGGAAGCAAGGAGAAGCATGCTTCTCGCCCCCCAGGCCGCGCCTCAAAGACGCTAGATACTCTAGGACGTCAAGCCTTCCAGACGTCTATGCTGACGGCCAGAATTATTTCATATATATTTTATATGAGTCTGTCGCTCCGGGAGGTCACCGAGAGGTTGTCTCGGTTATCCCTCTTCGTATCTGCAACCAAGGCCTTTGAATATTCCCTGCTCCTTTATCACTGCAGGAATATCTCCGGGTTCCTTTCTCGTGCTTCGCTGGACTCCTTCCAGTCGGTCAGCAGAGCCTCTGCTGTTGCCATTAGAGCACGCCGTACAGCATGGTTGCAGGCGTCCGAGTTGTGTAGACGGGCGCAGCACAACCTGGGTAATTCTCCCTGCGACGGAGATCACCTCTTCAATAGCGAAGCCTTGCGTCAGGTCGCACGGTGCTTCGCTAACCTTCCCAGAGTTAGCAGCCAGCCTAGGGCCCGGCCCCCCGGCGGTGGTAAACGCCTCTCCAGATCCCCCTTCCCTAGGAAGAGGAAATATCAGCCCTCCGCCCACCCTCCAGGCGTGCCCAAGCAAGGGACCTCTCACCCCGGGTTGATGCCCCCGGGCCTGCGCCAGGACTCTCATACTAAGCATTTTTAGGCTCAGGCGGGCGGCTGCCTGCACTTAACCCTCTTATTGGAAAGTTTAAAAATTGAGCTCTACTCTGGGGCTCGTTCAGTTGACAAATGGTTCGGAGGCTTATCTAGGGGTTCAGGTATTCTCCTTCCGTTGGAAGGGACTCCACCTCTATTCCGTGATAGCTATGGCCCACGGCCAACTTAATTACCCTTCGGTACGTCTCCGAACCCTTCTCAGCCAGTATCCCCCTGCTGATTGCTTCCGTACCGGAATTCTCCTCCTGTCCCCCGTCTGTGCGGGGGGCGAGTTTTCTGCGTGCAGGTCCTGGGGACACATATAGGGCCTCCAGCCCCTGTGGCGTTCTACCGGACTGATGCTATCCTCCGTCCCCCACGCTACCGCGCTGTTGGTTCACCGATCTGCCCTTGTCCTCCGGAATAGATCCCTCTACTGACGGATCTTGCTGCCACCTTCCCAGGTGGACGTTCTGTGGATCAATGGCAGATCCACCTTTCCAGGGTGATGCTCAGGGAGGTAGACCCCTCGGCATACCTGCGTTAGTACCGGAGGGGGCATCCTCATGCCCACCGGCTTAGATATACTAGATATCACCTGCTCGATAGGCGCATATTGGGGGGATGCCCGCAGTACCTGTGTTCTACCACCTAATTTCCCTATGGCCGGTACTCACGCCCCCCCCCCCCCCCGGGGTCCGGCCAGTCCGCCTGCCTATCCTCGATCGGGCCGCGGACTGGTGGTACTCTACCGCTGTGAAGTCTACAGCTCCCTTTTCAGTTAGGTCCTCCTCCCGGGGGTTCGGACCCTTGTCTCCCTATCTCTCGCTAGGGTAGCCTGTGTACTCCTTCTGCTCCGGGGTACACCCCTACTCTTCTCCGGAATGGGCTCTCTGGTTCGGCCAGTCTTCTACTGTTAGTCCTCTGAGTTCTGGACTCTACTCCTAAGGGAGTGCTCAGCTTTGCACTAAGCCTCCTGGAAGACCTGCCGTCCTTCTCCTGACCCAGCTGACACCTGGATCTCCTAGCCTTCCGGATTTGGAACTTCCTCCTCGCTGCAGCGAAGTTTCCTTGACGACTTCGCTACTGCGTCTACGGTGCCTTCATCACAGGTCCGCTTCCGGCAACCCGGTAGGTAAGCTCTACAGGGTTCCACGCCATTAATTCATTAAAACTTAATGGCCGGTAAGCTCTATATGGTACTAGGTCATTTACTCATTAAATGCTTACTGATACTATTTATGCATCCCTCTGACTACTCTTCCTGTAGCCTGGGTTTTTTTTTTGCTGTATCTTAATGATACCTGTTCTGCACTCTAAAGACTTCCCTCTGTAGTCTTTAGATTCGCTGTTCCTCTATTCAACTCCTGCCCTCCATCCCTCAAGGGATGCCGGGGATTCAGGCTGGGCAAATGCCATCCCATCCTGGGCTGCGCTTATGGGATCTCCCCGGGCATCCTTAGCTAGGGAGTCCCCACGTGTGAAGACTCATTCCTGCTTGTTCCTGGAGATAGCACAGTTACTTACCTGTAACAGGTGATCTCCGGAACAGCAGGAATTAGTCTTCACAACCCGCCCACCTCCCCTAGGAGTTGTATCTCTATTTTCTCTATTCCTTCCTCTCCTCTCCTTCTGGCTCAGCTATGAAACTCAACTGGGGAGAGGCAGTAGGAAGGGCGGGAAGCCACCGCGCAGGCGCAGGGTATGCTCCCAAAGGCTTTCTGATTGGATGCTGGGGAGCATTCCCGTGCGGGCTCCGTCGGTGACGTCTCCCACGTGTGAAGACTAATTCCTGCTGTTCCGGAGATCACCTGTTACAGGTAAGTAACTGTGCTTTCTCCCCCTCCCCCCTCTCTTGCTCTAACTCCACCCAAATGGGTGTCTCTCCCACCCCCTGCCAACTAGCTAGTGCCTTTAATTGAGCTCCGACAAAATATTTTTCCAGCCACGGAACCCCCATACCCCCCTCCCGTTGATTCCGATAAAGGGTATATTGCGACACTCTGGGCGTTTTTCCAGCCCATATGAAATCCAAAATCATAAGCTGTACCTGTCGCAAATATGCTTTAGGGATCCTACTGGGAATGGAGCTAAATAAGAGAAAGCATGGCAAAACATTCATCTTGATAACAGCTATTCTTCCGAGCCAGGTCAAATATAAACTCTTCCACCGATTCAAGTCTTTTTTCACCTCCTTCATTAGCGGGATAAAATTCCGGCCCCATAACTGCTTCCAATCTTTCCCCATTTGAATCCCCAAATATCTATACGTTCCCTTCACCCATTTAAACGGAAAGCTACTGCGGAGACTCGCCTCCAACCGATCCTCCAGATTAAACCCTAACAGCTCCGTCTTACTACCATTTATTTTATAGCCAGAAACCGCACTATAGAGTTCTATTTCCTTCATTAAGACGGGCAAAGATAACAAGGGCTCTCTAAGAGTATAAATAACATCATCTGCGAATAAGGCTATTTTGGATTCCTTATTCATAAGCACCCCTTTAACATCCCCCGCTCTACGTACCCTGTCAGCTAGGGGCTCTATAGCAAGCGCGAACAAGGGCGAAAGCGGGCACCCTTGTCTTGTTCCCCTTTCTAACTGAATCACGTTAGAATAACTCCCATTCACTCTGATCCTGGCTTGAGGCCTAGTATAAAAAGCTTGGACCCATTGGATGAAATTCGCCCCAAGCCCTACCTTCTCCAGCACCGTCAGCAGAAAATCCCACTCCACCCTATCAAATGCCTTCTCGGCATCCACTGAGATGAAGACAGCCTTCTGCCCCGTCCGTTGCACTTCCCAGGTTAAATTACAGATTCTGCGTATATTATCCCCTCCCTGCCTCCCCGCTACAAATCCTGTCTGATCGACATGGATCAATTTAGGCAGCAGCTGTTGCAATCTAGTAGCCAATATTTTAGCTAGAAGTTTGGCATCGACATTCAACAAAGATATCGGCCTATATGAACCACAGACCATAGGGTCCTTACCTGGCTTAAGTAAGATTGTAATCCCCGCCTCAGTCATGGAGCCTGGAACCGCTCCTGTCTTAAGTACCCCATTAAACACCTCCATCATTAGTGGCCGAAGACCTGCCTGAAACACCTTATAAAATTTGCCCGTCAATCCATCTAACCCCGGTGCTTTTCCCATTTTCAAAGTTTTAATGGCCTCATCCACCTCCCCCCTCTTCTATCGGCCTCCCTAGCCACCCCGCCTCTTCCGTCTCTAACTTAGGTAACTCGCACTCCTCCAAATTTTGCCTACTTTTTTCCAGCCCCCTGCTAATCTCACTACTATATAATTTCCGATAGTACTCCTTAAACGTCTGTCGAATCCCGTTGTTTCCAGTAACTAACTGCCCCCTCCCATTCCTTATACTCACAATATTACTCTGTGCTACGCGTGCACGCATTCTGCGGGCCAGAATACGTCCTGCCTTGTTTCCTCCCTCAAACATAGCTTGCTTCATGACATTGAGTTCATAGGCGATTTTACTAGCGCGAAGCTGGCCCAGCTGCCCCCGCGACCTCTGCAAGTCCGCTAATACTCCTTCATTCCTATCACATTGGTGGCTCTCCTCCAATTTCCTAATTTCCCCCAGAAGGTGCCCCTCAGTCTCCCCCTGCTGTTTACATCTACGCGAGGCTTCCCCTATCAAGTGCCCCCGCACCACCGCCTTCAGGCCATCCCACACCATTCCTAAGCCAACCTCCCCAGTCAGATTAAAATCCTGATACTCTTTGATGACCTCCACTGTCCTACCGACAATTTCTGGATCCTCCAACAGCGAATCATTAAGTCTCCAAAATTTCAATCCAGTGTCCTTATACCCCAAATTGAATTCTACATTCACTGGGGCATGATCCGTCCACGTAATGGATCCCTGCTCTGCCCCCTCCACCTTATTCATCCATCCACCCCCTGCCCAAATCATATCTATACGACTGTATGTCCCATGGGGGGCTGAGTAATAGGTATATTGCTTCCTCCCAGGATTTCGGCAACGCCAGACATCCACCAGCCCCAATCCTTCTTTCATTCGTAACAGTTTCATTCTCTCACTCCGTTTCCCCTCCCCTCGCCCTCCACCATTATCTAGCCTAGGGTTGACGGTCAAATTAAAATCTCCCCCTAAAATGATCGGTATATCTCCCAACTTCTCCAAATCCTCCCGCATACGATCGTAAAACACCCCCTGACCCTCATTTGGTCCATACAGACTTAGAATACACACTATCTCCTCCCCCAACTGCACCTTAACTCCTACATATCTCCCCTTCTTATCCCGGTATTCACCCACCACCCGATTCACCATCCCTGCCCCCACCATAATTCCCACCCCCCGCTTCCGTGGCTCTGCTCTTTGCCCCGCCAAAACAACCTTGGGATATTTCCGTGTTTCTAACAATTTCTCCTGCCCCACCTTCAAATGTGTTTCTTGAATGCACACAAAGTCTGCCCGAGTCCTACCTCCTTCCTTTTCCACCAGCCTGCGCTTTCTCCAAGTGCGCAATCCTTTAGCATTAATAGTAACCACCCTCAATTTGTGCTTTCCCACCATACCCTGATCCCTGTCCTGCCCCTTCCCTCCCCCCTTCCTCCTCCAGTCCTCTCCCCCCCTCCTGTCCCTCCCCCTCCTCCCCCCATCCCCCCCTCTCCTGCCCCCCCCAACCCACTCCTCAGCCCACCTGAGGCCTCCTGTAGAGTAGTGCCCATCGGTGCGGAGCAACCCATCCTCCCCCTCAATCCCTTCCTCTCCCCTGCCTCCCCCTCACCAAGTCCTCCCCTTAGGCCCCACTCCCCCTCCCCCACCTTGCCGCTCCTTCCCCCCTCCTCACCCCCTTTCCCCAACTATAATCCCAGATTTCCCTTCCAGTCCTAATTCCCAATAAACCCACAAGTAATCCCCCCTACTCTCCCCCTCGCCTCCCCCCACTCCCAACCAGGCTACTCCTTTCCCAAATGGCACTCCCAACTACTACAACCATATATTCATAACCATACCACAAATTCCATCATCTTCACAATCCAAACCATTCCAACCGTGGAACTTTTACCCAGCATATGTATAACAAACAGTGCCTTTCCCAACCCTCCCAACCCACCACCCTCGTTCATTCCCCACTCCCACCTCCCTCCTCCTAATAGCCCACCCTCCATCCGCTCTGTCCCCACATAACTCCAAGTCAGCATACATCCCCAGCCACCCCATCCTCCCCTCAACCCCCCAAAATCACAAAACTCAGTCTTCAACACCAGTCCCCAAGCACTTGTGGAAAAAGATGTTCTCCAGCATTCCCGGTACTCCACTTCAGGTTAGCGCTGACTGGGGTTCCATCGCACTCTGCTGTCGCACTCCGCCGGACTCCCTCTCATCCGCTGCTGCTGGCAATCCCTGCTGCTCCATCCGATCTCCCGATGTCTCCACTAACCGCCGCTGCGTACTGCCCAGTCCGGCGTCCAGCAGGGCCTTTTCCGCCTCCTTGCTTGTCTGCACTCTCCAGTTGCGCGTGCCCACTGTAAAACACAATCCAAAGGGATAGAGCCACCGGTAGCGCACATTCTCCTTGCGCAACAGTGTGGTGATATGCTGCAGCTCCCTTCGTCTTTGCAGGGTCCCTGCTGCTAAATCTGCATATATCGCCAGTTTATAGCCCTGCCAGACAAACTCCCGGGCTTTCCTCATCTTCATCACTATTTTTTCCTTGAGGGTATAATCATATATACAGACCACGATGTCCCGTGGCCTATTAGGCCGGCTAGGTCCTAGCGCCCATGCGCTCTGTCCAGGACCACCGTGCCGACTTCCTCTTCTCCCTCCCCCTCCAACAAAATATCCTTGCAGATGGCTTCCGCCACTCGTCTGCTGTCAGTAAACTCTGGTTCTTCAGGGACCCCCCGTATGCGCAAATTGTTCCGTCGCGTACGATTCTCCAAACCTTCCATTTTATACATCACTTGCGCTTTCCAACTCTCCCACTCTTTCACTGAGTGCTCCATCGCCACCTGCTTTATTTGCACTCTCTCCATATGCTGTTCTTGCTCTGCCGTTCACCGGCTCAGTTCACTCACTTCCTCTCTCAATTCATTACATACTTCTCCCACCTCGGATTTAACTGCAGCCAGCTCTGACTTGAGCTCTTCGAACCAAGCCTTCAACTCAGCCCTAGACACATTGTTAACCACCATCGCACCCCGCTCTGAATCAGCTGCATGTGGCATCTGCCTCTCTCCAGAGTCTCTGGGCAGCCGTTCTCCCGCCGCCATCTTGGTCTCTCTGCCATCGGCCTGTCCTCCGCCATATGCAAATTCTTTTAAATCTGCTGCCTTCTTGCGAGTCGTCATCTCGCCTTTCGTGCTATCCACCCGTTCCGCCACCTCTCCCTGTGGTCCGGGCTGCTTTAGCGGGGGGGGAAGGGCCTCACTGACCACCACTTTCGGAGTTTAACTCCGGAGTTCCTCTCTTAGGCTGCCATCCTCACCGATGACGTCACTTCCTCCCCATTACAGATGATTTTAATGAAAATTCACAGATTACTAATAGCAGGTCTGCAATCTCATATTTCAGTTCTTTCAACACCCTTGGATGTATACCATCTGGCCCAGGTGATTTGCTACCCTTCAGTTTATCTAATAGTTGTAATACATCTTCCTGATGTATCAATATTTCTTTCAATTCTTCCGCACCTTTAAATACCACTTCAGTCATGGGTAACATCCCTATATCTTCCTCAGTAAAGATTGAAGCAAAGAATTCTTTCAGTCTCTCAGCTATCGCCTTGTCGCCTCTTGCTTTTGTTGTTATTAAGTGCTGTTGAGTCGGATTCGACTCATGGCGATCCTCTGAATAGCTGTCCTAAATTGTGTTCTTCAGTCAGGCGGCTCATTGTTGACAGACTGGTACCCGTAGCTGCTGTTATTGTATCGATCCATCTCATTGCTGGCCTTCCTCTTTTGCGTTGACCTTCTATCTTGCTAAGCATGATGTCTTTCTCTAATGAACTCTCTCTTCACATGATGTGTCCAAAGTATGAAAGTTGAAGTCTTGTCGAGCTTCTAAAGAAAGCTTAGGTTTGATCTCCTCTAGTACCGGCTGGTTTGTTCTTCGGGCACAATCCATGGTATACACAGTATTCGCCGCCAGCACCATAATTCAAAGGCATCAATTTTCTTCCTGTCTATCTTTTTCACTGTCCAGCTTTCACATCCATATGATGTTATTGAAAATACCATGGCTTGAACAAGTCGAATCTTTGTATGGAGAGAGACATCTCTGCTCTTGAGAATCTTATCTAGGTCTTTCATAGCCATTCTGCCAAGAGCAATGCGTCGTCTGATTTCTTGACTGCTTGTTGCTTCTTTATTGATAGTTGATCCAAGTAGGTTAAAGTTATTCACGATTTCAATTTCTTCTCCTTCGACGATGAACCTGTTGATTATGCCAGTTGTCATGATCTTTGTCTTCTTTACATTAAGGTGCAGGCCCATTTTGAGACTATGTTCTTTGATTGTGAGAAGCAAATGTTTCAGATCATCTTCACTTTCAGCTAGTAATGTGGTATCATCAGCATAGCGAAGGTTGTTGATGACTTCAACCAATCTTCACACCTCTGTTGTCTTCATACAATCCTGCTTCTCTGATGATTTGTTCTGCATATAAATTAAACAGGTAGGGGGAAAGTATGCAACCTTGTCTTACACCTTTGCTTATTTTAAACCATTCTGTTTCTCCTTGTTCCCTTCGAACTGTTGCTTCTTGATCAATGTACAGATTGTGCAAGAGTATGATCAGGTGTTCTGGTATACCCATGCTTCTTAATGTGGCCCAGAGTTTCTCATGGTTTACACAGTCAAAAGCCTTGCTATAGTCGATAAAGCACAAATAGATATCCTTTTGGTATTCTTTATTCTTTTCAAGGATCCATCTCACAACCACAATGATGTCTCTCGTTCCTCGCCCTTTCCTGAACCCTGCTTGCACTTCAGGTAGTTCTTGTTCCAGGTATGGTTGTAGTCTCTTTTGAATAATCTTCAGTTAAATCTTGCTGGCCTGTGGGATCAGAGTGATTGTGCGATAATTTCCACAGTCAGTTGGATCACCTTTCTTTAGTATTAGTATAAACACAGATCTTTTCCAGTCAGTTGGCCATGATGTTGTCTTCCATATTTCTTGGCAGAGCCTTGTAAGTACGGTAACATCATCAGATTGCTGTAATACTTCTATGGGAATGCTATCAATGCCTGGTGCTTTGTTCTTTGATAAAGCTTTCAATGCTGCTTCAACTTCTTCTTTCATCACCAATGGTTCCCGATCATAAGGTACAGGTTGAAACGACTGTTGGTCCACTTGATCTTTATCATATAAAAACTCTGTATATTCCTTCCACCTTTTCTTGATCTTCTCAGTATCATTCATGATAGAACCTTGAGCATCTTGTAACATTCCAATTCGAGGCTGGAACTTTTTCTTTAACTCTCGTAGCTTTAGGAAAGCCGATCTTCCTTTAATAGTTTCTGCTTCTATTTCCTTGCATGCGTCGTTGTAGTACTTTTCCTTGTCCTGTCTTGCTGCACGTTGGAAATCTCTATTGAGTTCTGCGATTCTTTCTTTCTCCTCTGGCTTTAGCTTCTCTGTGTTTCTGGGCAATTTTCAGAGTTTCTTCCGTCATCCATTTTGGCTGTTTTTTCTTTTTCACCTTTTGTAGAGACTTCTCGCTTTCTTCCAACTCAACCTTCTTAATGTCATTCCATAACTCTTCTGGAGCTCTGTCATTTGTATCTAAAGCAGCAAATCGATTTTGCAGGCAGTCTTTAAATTCCAGTGGTATATTCTCAACAATGTTCCCTCTAATTTTCTGTGGGCTGTGTGCGCATAAAATATCAGCTGTGTGCAGCTTTTGAAGGAAGGTTAAATTTTTGTGCGCCATATAACGACACTCGGAGTTATATACTTTAAAATTTGACTACACGTCAGAATACAGTATGTACACCACATTGATTTTAATCAAATTAAATGAAAATAGATGATTACTAAATGAAGCGGGAAATTTCTAGTAATTACAATCATAACTTTTAAATTTTAAGACGTCTGTGTTGTTTTCTATCAGAATCAGAGCCGTAATTTTTGTGCGCTCTGTTGTAAAGTATGTGCGCTCGCTCGGCGAGGTGTGTGCGCGCGCACACGCGCACAGCTTAGAGGGAACAGTGATTCTCAAGATCATATTTTGCTGCATTCATGAGTGGTTTGCTCTTCAACTTTAGCTTGTTTGCATACTAGTAGTTGATGATCTGTACCACAGTCAGCTCCAGGTTTTGTCTTTGTTGATGTTATAGAGCTTTTTCATCGTTGACTTCCACAGATGTAGTCAATTCGATTTTTATACAATCCATTGGGTGACGTCCATGTGTACAGTCGCCGCTTGTGTTGCTTGAAGAAGGTGTTTGAGATGAATAGATCGTTAGTCTTGCAGAATTCTATCAGTCTTTCTCCAGCTTCATTTCTGTTGCCAAGTCCATATTTTCCAACTACTTTGCCGCCGCCTTTGTTGCCAACTTTTGTGTTTTAGTCACCCATGACTATCAGGATATCCTGTTTGCATGTTCTGTCAATTTCAGCTTGTACTTGTTCATAGAACTCTTCAATTTCATTCTCTTCTGCAGCTGTTGTTGGGGCATATAGTTGAATTATAGTTGTGTTGATAGGCATTCCTCAGACGAATAGAGATTAAGCGTTCGCTGATTGCATTGTATTTCATTACAGTTCTTGCAAGTTTCTTTATTATAAATGCAACACCATTTCTTCTTTGTCTTTCATTTCCAGCATAGTAGACCATGTGATCATCTGATGCAAAGTGGCCCGATGCCAGTCCATTTCAGTTCGCTGACACCCAACAGCTCAAGTTGTACACGTTCCATTTCATTCTTGACCACCTCCAACTTCCCTTGGTTCATGCTTCGTACGGTCCATGTTCCAATGTGTAAGACATCTTTACAGCTTCTGACTCTCATTTCATGCGCAGCTACATCAGCAGTCAGACGTCCCGAGGGCTTTGATCCAACCACATCACCAGTAGCTAGTTGGGTACCTTCCGACCTGGGGGTCTCATCTTCCAGCACTCTAGCACAATTTGTTTTGCTGTAACTATCCATTGGGTTTTCATGGCAAGATACACAAGTAGATTGCCGGGCCTTTCTTCCGCACAGTTTAAGTTTGGTGGTGTTGCCATTGTCACAGAAATGTGATCCTCCACCGTCAACACTATCCCATTCTGCTGCTGCCCAGATGGGTGGTTTGTCTTGGTCTGGCACCCGAGCTGAGACCTGTCCATTTTGGGAGACCCTGCCAATAGTTAAACTACCGATAGTTTAGCTCTCAGCATCACTGATGCACACAAGCCCTCACAGCACGACAAGCTGCAAACCAAGTGCCCCTTTAACCCCTCTATCATCTAATGGACCAACTGACTTCTCACAGGTTTTTTGCTACAAATGTACTTGAAAAAGTCTTTATTTCGTGTTTTTGCTTCCGCAGCAAGCTTCTTCTCAAATTCTCCCTTTGCCTGCTTTATCAATGCCTTGCATTTCACTTGCCAGTGCTTGTGCTGTTTCCAGGTTTCATCGTTTGGCTCTTTTTTCCATTTCCTGAAAGATGCCTTTTTGGCAACAACAGCCTCTCTGACCTCACCTTTAAACCATGCTGGCAGTTTTTTGGACTTCCTTCCACTTTTCTTAAAGCGTGGAATACAGCTGGTCTGGGCTTCCAAGATAGTATTTTTCAACAACACCCAAGCTTGATGTAAGTCTTTAACATTTGCAACTGCTCCTTTTAGTTTTTCTTAACTATTTTCCTCATTTTATCATAGTCTCCCTTTCGAAAGTTAAAAGGTAGTACTGTGGATTTCCTTATTATCCCCCCTCCACTAATTAAATCAAATGCGATCACCTTATCCCTTGCACTAGATCTGGTGTTCCACTAAGGACTAGGTCTAATATGGCTTCCCCTCTGGTCGGTTCATGAACCAGCTGCTCCAAGAAGCAGTCATTTATTTCATCTAGGAACTTTATCTCCCTAGCATGTCCTGCCGTGACACAGACTCAGTCGATACCGGGGTAATTGAAATCACCCATTATTACTGCGCTGTAACTTTTGTTAGCTTCCTTGATTTCTTTGAGCATTTCATCATCCATTTGTTCATTCTGGCCAGGCGGTCGATAGTACACCCCCACTGCCATCGCCTTCCCCTTTTTATATGGAATTTCAATCCATAGAAATTCTACAGCAAATTTTCTTTCCTGCAAAATCTTAATCCTTTCTGACTCAATGCCCTCTCTAACATAGAGCGCAACCCCTCCACCAATTTGATCAGCTCTATCATTACGATATAGTTTGTACCCAGGTATCACAGTGTCCCACTGGTTGTCTTTCTTCCACCATGTGTCTGATATTCCATATCTAACCTCCCATTTAGTGCTGTATATTCTAACTCTCCCATCTTATTTTTTAGACTTCTAGCATTTGCATACAAGCATTTTAGAGACTGTATTTTATTCATATTAATCTGTCTATTGGTAGGCATGGGTAATTTGGGATCTTTAAGCTCTTTCTGCTCCATACTCGAGGGCATTTGGGTTACCTTACTCTTTTTTGGAACCTCTCTGCTTTTGGTAGTATCCTTCAAGAAAACATTCTTCAGAACCATGCGCATTTTGGGTGACTGTCGGCTTTCCCCTATTATATCTAGTTTAAAAGCTGCTCTATCTCCTTTTTAAAGGTTAATGCCAGCAGCCTGGTTCCATCCTGGTTAAGGTGAAGCCCCTCCCTTCGGAAGAGCCCCTCCTTTCCCCAGAATGTTCCCCAGTTCCTAACAAATGCAAAACCCTCATCTCTGCACCATTGTCTCATCCACGCATTGAGACTCCGGAGCTCTGCCTGCCTTTTGGGTCCTGCGCATGGAATGGGAAGCATTTCAGAGAACGCTACCATGGAAGTTCTGGATTTCAACTTCCTACCTAAAAGCCTAAATTTAGCCTCCAGAACCTCCCTACCACATTTTCCTATGTCATTGGTACCAACATGTACCAAGACAGCAGGCTCCTCCCCAGCACTATCTAAGACCTTATCTAGGTGGCGCGTGAGGTCCACTACCTTTGCACCAGGCAGGCATGTTACCAGGTGATCCTCACGTCCACCAGCCACCCAGCTATCTACATGCCTAATGATCGAATCACCAACTATAACGGCTGTGCTAACCCTTCCCTCATGGGCACATGGCCCTGGAGAAACCTCCTTGGTGTGAGAGGGTTTTACATCACCTGGAGGACAGGTCCTAGTTACAGGATCACTTCCTTCCACACCAGGGTGATGCTCTCCTGTCACGTGACCTCTCTCCTCCATGGCAACAGGGATGCTGCCAGACTGGAGGTGGGACTTCAGGACTATATCTCTGTAGGTCTCGTCTATGTACCTCTCTGTCTTTCTTAGGTTTTCCAAGTCTGCTACTCTAGCCTCTAGAGAACGGACTCGTTCCCTGAGAGCAAAGAGCTCCTTGCACCTAGTGCACACGTAAGATCTCTCACCAACTGGGAGAAAATCATACATGTGACACTCTATGCAAAAGACTGGAAAGCCCCCATTTTGCTGCTGGACTGCTGTCTGCATCTTAGTTTTAAGCTTGTGTTTAGATCTTTAAGTTCTTTACTTACTAAGGGTTGCTATGGATATTTATACTAATAAAACTGTACCTAATACGTTTAATATACCTTGTTCACCTGAAGCTTAATTAATCTCAGGTCCTTAGTGTATGACTGATTTGGATAACGAGCTTCACCTGAGAGCACCTCCTTTCCTTTAAGATGTACCTATAAAGCTATGCTTATCCCAGGGGTGGGCGGGTGTTGGGGAGGGAGGGAAATAACACGTATTAAAAGAGGGCTGCTACACAATACCCTGTCCTGTGCTGCTGAGGTAAGCTGTGACCAACTTCCTGGGTGATTAACAGTCCTTGCTTGGATAGAAGGAGTCTTTCAAAATGGCCTTTTGACCTGCCACCTAGTGTTAACACCTATTGAAAACGTTTTACAGGTCTCTTGCCCCCTAGGTAGAAGGCCTCTTTGTAAAGGTCTCTAGAAGACTTTATTTGTTGCTCAAAGAGTACTGACCCTGTTTTGCCTTTCATGCTAAGTTATATTCTGATTTGATTTAAATTACAGCTCTTTGCTGCTGCTAGGCTCTTATTATGAAATTTAAACTACAAGCTCTCTGCTGGGTTCCAGATTTAACCAGGAAGCTTTCTTCTGTGTTTTAAATTTAAACTAAAAGTACTTTGCTGGTACTAGGCCCTGAGTGACTATTAAATTTAAACTACAAGCTCTCTGCTGGGTATGAAATGTAACCAGAAAGTTCTCTTCTGTGTTTTAAATTTAAACTTAAACTGCTGCTACTAGGCCCTGACTGATTTAACAAAAAACACTGGGTTCACAGATTAATTTGCTTTAATACAAAGAAGTCCTTTCAGAAAAATCCCAGATGAGATAACCTAGACAGAGCCCCCTCAGCTAATGCACCCACCTATACGAAATGTCGTACATACATGTTATTTAATACTCTTTGTAATTAGTTCCTAATAATTTAGTTCAGACACTGTTTTATGTAATGTTACTTGTACATAGTTCCATTCCGTTCCATGTAAAGTATACAAATGTATGCAAAATTGTTAACTGTTTTATGTAAACCGCCCTTGATCTCTGGAAGGGGCAGTATAGAAGAAAAAGATAAAGAAAGAAAGAAGTATATACTCACAATTGCAGATCTCTCTCCAGAAGTAGCAGTCCCTTTTTCTAGTCCTTCAGGTAGATAGGTTTATTTCTGTCTGGACGGAAATTTAGGATTCAGTGGGATAACTGCTTATCTTCTGTGAAACGTTTTTCGTGTGGGGTGCTCCAGGGGTCAGCATTATCCCGTCCTATTCAATATCTTTGATCCCGGTGGGAGGGATTATATGTAGGCACTGTTTTCAGGGGTTTCTTTATGTTAACAACATTTAAGCTGGTAGTCTTTTTTGAGAAAGGGAAGAAGGATGTGGTTTGGCGGGTAAATGCTTATCTGGAGGAGGTGGCAGAGTAGTTGCATGTGAATCAAATGGTCCTGAATGTGGGTAAGTCTGAAGTTCTGCTGTGTGGGTATTTGGGGCAGGAAGTGCCTAGGGTGGTGGAGTCCAGTTAGCTTGGAAGATAGAAATTAGATATTTAGGGATTACGTTAAATGCAGAACTGTCTTTGCAGGCACAAGTGTCCCATGTGGTGAGAATTGCCTTTCCTAAATTACAGATGCTGCGACAATTGTGTCCTTTTTTGGGTGCAGAGGCTTTCCGGTTGGTAGTACAGGCCTTTGTTAGTTCAGTATTAGTTTATTGTAACATCCTATATTTTGAGTTGCCATTGCATCTGAGAATGGTGCAAATATGACTGCCTGCCTGGTCCTGGGTGTGGCAAATGTGATTCCGCCATGGAGGCATTTTGCCAGCTGCATTGGCTACTAATACAGCAGCACTGCATATTTAAATTTCTGGTCTTGATGGTCAGGGACAGAGTTAGCTGCAGAATGTACTGTCATGGTACCAGCTCGTCAAAGTGTTGAGATCAAGTCAGGGATAGCGCCTTGAGGTTCTAGATTTTTGTCAGCTATGGTTAAAGAAATGGATCAAGTGGGCTTTCATGGTGGTTATGTCATTGTGGTGGAATAGGCTTTCTGAGGGGCTGTGGAAGGATTTAGAGTTGGGGTACTTCAGGATGTCTTTGAAGACCTTTTTATTTCCTCCATAATTTCTTCTGGTAGGACTTAAGCTCAGCAGGTTTTCAGTTTTTGGAGGGAGTGGGGGGGTTGGTTAACAGTGAATGTATTTTATATTTTGTAAGGAATCAGATTAGTTTTGATCCTCTGTTCACCACCTTGAATACTTAGGCATATGGCGATCTGTACATATTTTAAAATAAATAAATAGTAGGTTGGTGTTAGTGTTACTCTTTCCAGCATGTGCAAGTTTAAGTTGGTGTATGGCTGTATGACCTTACACTACACAACTGAGCAGTTGAAAATTAGGCCCCAGAACTCGTTAAGAGATACCTGATGGAGGGCTTGAAGACTGCAGTTTAACCGTGTTCTACCTTTCTTTTAAGAGAAAAACAGGAAGGTGGCAAGACCAGAATGGGAAGTGACCTTTTTCCATTATGTGTTAATATTTCAGATGTAACAGCACTATGTGTGGCATTTGTCTTTGTGAATTACAAATATTCTGTGATGAGACTATTTTTCCAAAATAGAACTGTCTTGGTTTATGGATCAAAGTGTATGGTATTTTCCAGATTTGGCTGGTGGAATAGCCTAATGGTTAGAGCACCGACTTGGGAACCAAGAGACCAGGGTTCAAGTCCCACTAGCATTCCTTGTGGCCCTGGGCAAGTCACTTAACCTTCCATTGCCTCAGAAGAATCCAAGTTATCAATGTCCCTGTTCAATGTACATTACCAAGTTTAAGTTACAATGTAACCTGCTTTGACCGAAATGATAAAGTGATATAAAAAAAACCTGATAGATAGATAAATAAATAGAGAGATTCACAAGAGAAAGAAGCCCTTCCCCCTGCTCCATCAAGAGATTCTGAGGTGTGGTGGTAAATTTTTCTTGGCCTCATCAATGACCTTCAGATCCAAACGAGTGTGCACATACTCACAGATAACGGAAAGACAAATAGGAATGAAGTGGAATAAAGCCTTTATTTAGAGAAACCTAACATGGCTGTGTTTCAGCTAGTGCCTTCTTCAGGGGTTAAGCCTTAAACAAAAACAAACATCAATATTTATAAGAACATACATAAAATAAAAAAACATAATCAGATGCTAATATAATAAAAAGTAAAATACATAATATAAATGTGACAATAAAAGTAATAAACTCAAAAGTAATGGTAATAGTTAGAGGTAGCTACTCTTTCTCCAGGACCAAACAGGAAGTCAGTCCTCACATATGGGTGACTCCCAAGCTCTGAGCTACCGAGGAACCCAGGCTGAACAAGAGAACTCCCTCTAGTCTCAGCAGCAACAGAGGGCAGGAGTTTCCTAAACCTCGAAGAGATTCTGGAGTACTGCTTGGCCAAAAGCACTGTCCCTACAAGACTCCCTCTCCAGACAGTAATGGGCCGCAAATGTCTGGCTTGAAGACCAAGTTGCAGCCCTGCAGATGTCTACCAAGGGCACAGAGCGGAGATGAGCCACTGAGGCAGCCATTGCCCTGACACGGTGGGCCGTAACCTGACCCTGCAAAGGAAGGTCAGCCGCCTTGTAAGCCCAGGTGATACAGTCAGCCACCCAGATGGACAAGGTACGCTTGGACACAGCCAACCCCAAGTTATTAGGGTCAAAAGAAAAGAGCTGAGTGGCCCTTCTATGCCCCTGCGTACGGTCAAGGTAGAAGGATAAGGCCCTCCTACAGTCCAGGGTATGCAGGACAGCTTCAGCCTGGCTTGCATGAGGCCTAGGGAAGAATGTTGAAAGAACCACCTCCTGATTGAGGTGGAAAGAGGAGACAACCTTTGGGAGGAACTTTGGATGAGTCCTGAGGACTACCCTGTTCCTATAAATCCTGGTGTAAGGCCTATCACAGACCAGGGCCTGAAGCTCACGCACTCGCCTAGCCGAGGTAAGGGCTATCAGGAAGAGAGTTTTCCAGGATAGGAAGCGCAGCGAACAAATAGCCATCGGCTCAAAAGGTGGGCGAGTCAGTTGCTGCAAGACCACATTTAACTCCCACTCAGGGGCAGGAGGACGGATTAGAGGCTTGAGCAAAAGCAAGCCCCTGAGAAAGCGGGACACCAAGGGGTGAACCGACAGAGAATGTCCTTCCATCCGTGAGTAGTGAGCTGCTAGAGCTGAGAAGTGGACCCGAACAGAATTGGACTTGAGTCCCTGATTGGACAAGTGGAGTAAATACTGAAGCAGTACTGGTAAAGACCCTGGGAGCGGAGGTAAGGCCAAAAGGCAGTACTCTGTACTGGTAATGGTTTCCTCCCACAATGAACCTGAGGTACTTTCTGTGGTCTGGATGAATGAGGATGTGAGTGTACACATCCTTTAGATCTAAGGAGCATAGCCAATCTCCCTGCTGGAGGTAGAGCAGAAGTGTTCCAAGAGTAAGCATCTTGAACCTTTCTTTCTCTAGGAACTTGTTGAGGTTCCTGAGGTCCAGAATGGGTCAAAGGCCACCGGTTCTTTTAGGCACCAGGAAATACTTGGAGTAGAATCCATGACCTTGCAAGTGGGGAGGCACAGGCTCCACCGCCCTGTCCACCAACAGACCTTGAAGTTCCTGAAAGAGAAGGTCTGTGTGTCTTAGAGGCTCCCCTGGAAAGTATGGTGGAGGCAGTTGGTGAAAATGTAGTGCATAGCCCCTGTGGACTATGTCCAACACCCAACTGTCCCCGGTGATGAGGGGCCACTGGTGGGTAAAGAGGGCGAGGCAACCTCCTGTGCAGGGTTGGGATAGCAGGGACGGAGAGGCTACGCTCAAGGAGTCAAAACCCCCCACCCTGCTGAGTGGGAGCAGGGGCCGGAGGCTTGGGGGTTCTCTGCCTACGAGGCCCATTACCCTGCCCCCTTGGCTTGCTGACCCTGGGGTGCAGCTTGGGCAGCCTGATACCTAGGGTACTGTTTGTAGGCAGTGCCCTTCCTCAGGTAAAAGGGCTTTTTACCCAAGCCCTTCTTATGAGAAGGGGCAGAGGTCCTCCTAGACAGCCTTGTCCTTGTAAGGTGCTCTGTTTCGAGCTGAGCGGCCTTCTCTGTCATGGGCTTGCTATAAAGGTTCTCACCTGGGCAAGGGACATCGACCAACTTATCCTGAACCCATGGCTCGAGGTCCGATGACTGCAGACATGCCTGGCGTTGAGCCGCGATGCCGGCTGCCGCAACTCGGGCCAAAGCCTCGAAGCCATCGTAGGCGGCACGGGACATGAACTTCGAGCAGTCCTGAATCCCCGAGGACAAGGACTTGAATCTCTGCAAGGGTTCCCCGGAGAGACCAGCACAGAACCCGGCCAACTCCTTGGCCAGGTCCCGCAAGTACATGCCCATGTACAGCTGGTAAGACTGGACACGACAAGCAAGCATCGAGCCCTGGAAGCACTTTCTACCGACACCATCGAGGTTCTGGGCCTCCCTGCCGGGGGGCACCGCAGAGTGCATCTTCTGATTCTTCAGGCGATGCATGGCCGATTCCACAACCCTGGAATGGTGTGGTAGCTGTGCCTTCTGAAAGCCAGGGCTCTTCCGGAGTCGATAGATCGAATCGACTCATTTGCTGAGAACCGGCACTGAGGCCGGTGCCTCCCACATCCAGAAAAGGAGCCATTCCAGCATCGGAGGAACCGGGACAGTAAAGGCCTCCTTCGGAGGAAAGTCATACTGCAGGGCCTCGAGCTCTTCAGCTCGAGGCTCTTCCTTGGGGTCCACCGGAATAGCCAAGGCAGTGGCCATATCCCAGACAATCTCCGAGAACAGGGTATCCTCCGGCGGGGATCTACTCCAGGGCTCAGACTGCGGTGAGTCCGACGGGACGCACCAAGTCTTGACCGTATCGGGGGACGACTCATCCTCCGTCTCCCAGGCAGACTTGTCCGACGAGGAGTCAGGGTCCGACCCCACGGGGCCCTGGAGCACCCGCCCTGAAGCCGGAGGCACCGGCGTCGACGCCCTCAGTCCCAAACGGGACGTTGAGGGAGACCGTGACCGAGGTCGACTTCGAGCCATGATGGACTCGAGTATCGGCTCGGTCTCCGGGGTCGACTTCGATGTCCCAGTGGTCGGGGCAGATGCGCCAGACAGGCTGGCCATCAGTGCCCGCTGCTGCTCCATGAAGGCAGTCTGCTCTCCTAGGCTGTCATCCTGAGACTCAGCTCGGGAGACGCAGCAGCCACTGACTCGGGCCCGGCACAGCTCTCTGGGAGGAGAGTCCTCGAGGACCACAGGGCTTACGTGTCCAGCAGACTCCAGCTCCACGCGAGGAACTTTGGCAGGCTTCTCTTGTTCCACGGGCCCGGGGCGACAGTCGGGGGTCTTAGACCTGGCCCTCGAGGAGCCAGGGACCTCCTCCAACGCCGCCATCACGAGCTTCTTCCTCTTGCGCTCCCGGTCGGGGGACCCCCCTGTCCGAGGAGCTTCGACGGCGCTCGGGATCCGAATCCCGAGATGTCGAGGCCTCAGACGAGGTCTGGGCCCGGCCGGAGGCTGAGTCCGAGAAAAGCCTTTCTTTCTACTGCTGACGACTTCAGAGTGCCTTGGAAGACATCTTCCCACATGGTCCACACGTCTTAGGGTCATGATCAGGACCGAGGCACCGAAGGCAGCAGTCGTGTGTGTCGGTGAGAGATATTAACTTCTTACACCGATCACACTTCTTGAAACCGCTGGAAGCCATTGTGGAAAAAAAAAAAGAGTCCCCGCGTGGTCAAAGGACCGGCCTTCCAGGGAAAAAACAAAAAAGGGCGCGAACATCAGCCACGAAGGGCAAAAAACGAAAAAGAAGAATCGGGCTCGATACCGGTGTACCGAACCCAGCGGGAGGGGAACCGGCGTCGAACCGGGAAGAAAAAATAGCGAGAATCGCCAAAAAAATCAAACTGTTATCCGGGATGACAGGACACACGTCCGGTGGGCTTCTCAGAAAAAGAGAGACTGAGGTAAGATGGCACCTTTAGGCGGGAAGGGAACCGCGCATGCGTGCCTGCATTCCCAAAGGCTTTCATAGAAAGCTGGGGAAATGCTCCGCTGGGGCTTCATTGGCGCCGATGACACCCATATGTGAGGACTGACTTCCTGCTTGGTCCTGGAGAAATTCCCATGTACAGTTCATATGCCTGGATACTGCACCCGAGCATGACACCCTGATAACACTTGCGGCCTAGGATGTTGAGGGCCCGGGCCTCCCTGTCAGGGGGCACCGAAGAGTATGTTTTTTGGCTCTTCAGTTTCTACATGGAGGACACGACCACCATGGAGTTGTTGGGGGGAGTTGCTGTTTATGGAACCTGGGGTCCTTCCGGACACAGTAAATACCATCCAGGTGCTGACTGACCTCCAGCACAGAGGCTGGGTTCTCTCACATCCTGAGGAGAAGCCTCTCAAGGATGGGTAGAACCAGTGCCATGAGAGTCTCCTTGGGAGGAGACTCGTATTGCAGGATCTCGAGTTCCTTGGTGTGTGGATCCTCCTCTGATTCCATCTGGACTGAAAAAGCCCAGGCCATGTCGCGGACGAAGTCATGAAAGGCTACGTCCTCAGGCAGGGAGTGGCACCGAGGCTCCAGAGGAGAGGACTCAGAGGGGACATCTCTGTGTCGGGAGGTCTCCAGAGAGGCCTCGTCCTCTGTCTCCCATTCAGATCCTGGGGGTGTCAAGGAATCAGCCTCGGGGATAGCCCTGAGGAACCGGTATCCCCTGGAGGATTTGGAGTCACTCCCAGAAACTTGCCAGGGAGGACCGAATCCCTGAGGAATGCGACAGAGACCTCAATAGACATCGAGGACTTACCAGAGGCCAATGGCGCTCGACGCCTGGGGACTCTTGAGATCGGCGGGGGGGGGGGGGGGGTCCAGTGTCAGGGCTGATGCTGGAAAACCAGACATCAATGCCTGCTGCAATGCCAGGATGGAGGAATTGCTCTGTTTCATAGCTGCCATTAGGGACTCGAGGCCCGATAGCTGTGCAGCCTTCGTCATGGACACCAAGGGCCTCAGGTCTCGGGTCTGATGCCAGCACTCCGGAGAGTGCATCCTCGAGGAGGACTACAGGTTCACGGATGCTGGCATGGTCTCTGCCAGCCGAGGACTCCTGTCTCGAGACTTTCTGAGGATGCTGCTTGGAGTTGCCCATGGCGGGACTTTGCCAGGTTTCATTGAGGGCACCTCAGAAGCTTTGGTTCCTTTTTCTTGGAAGGGCCCGGAACCACCGCTGCAGGACTCCAAGGATGCCCTTACCTTATGGGAAGTGCCGGCTTTGGGGCTTGGCAATGGGGAAGCTGGGGCAGAATTAGATCTTGTGAACAGCTTCCCCTGCAACTCCAACCACTTTCTGTTCATTTTGGGGGGGGGGGGGGGGGGCGGGGCATGGCCTGGCACCGGTCACAGGTGGAGCTGTCATGGGCCGGGCCTAGCAGTGGAGACAACATTCATGGGTATCAGTAACTCAAATAGTCTGACTGCAGCGGTCGCATTTCTTGAACCTACCAGGAGTCATGGTGGGAGAACACCTGGCTGGGGTTGAAGACCCCTGGGTGAAAATTGGCACAAAGGCCGGTCAAGGAGAAACCTCAAGGAAAAAATGAAAAGGAGAGCCAAGGATGGCACCGAGGTGGAAAGGGAACCGGTATGCAAACCGCTGATAGAAGGATTTTTAGAACTTTTTCCGGAGGTCTAGAAGACTATGTCGGTTGGGCTCCATGGAAAAAAGGAGACTGAACAAGATGGCACCCTTGGGCAGGAAGGGGACCACGCATGCATAGTAGCATTCCCAAAGGCTTTGAAAGCTGGGAAAATGCTCTGCACAAGGTTCCAATCAGTGTCATCACCTATATGTGAGGACTGACTTCCTGCTTATTCCTGAAGCACCAATATTAAAAAAAAATAATAATTATATATTATACACACACACGTGTGTGTGTGTATATATATACACATATATATCCATACACATATAGCACAGTTACTTACCTGTAACAGGTGATCTCTGGGAACAGCAGGAATGTCTTCACATATGGGTACGTCGGTAACGACGGAGCCTGCGCGGGAACGCTCCCCAGCTTCCCAAAAAGGAAAGCTTTTGGGAGCATCCCACAGCGCCTGCGCGCTGCCTTCCCGCCTTTCCTAACCGCCTCTCCTCAGTTCGAGTTTTAAAGCTGAGACAAAAGAGAGAGAGAGAGGAAAGACAGATAGAGAGATACAATTCCTAGGGGGAAGTGGGAGGGTTGTGAAGACTTATTCCTGCTGTTCCCAGAGATCACCTGTTACAGGTAAGTAACTGTGCTATCTCCAGGAACAAGCAGGAATGAGTCTTCACATATGGGGACTCCCTAGCTAAGATGCCTGGGAGAACCCCAAGGATATGAGACCCTGGGAAGGGTTCTACCTCCTCCTATGGATCTCAGGCATCTATCCAGGGATGGAGGGTAGGAGTTGATTAAGAATGGAACAGGTGTTTGAGAACAGCCTGACCAAACAAGGCATCCCGGCGGGAGTCCTTGTCCAAGCAGTAATGGGCTGTGAAGGTATGAACCGAGGCCCAGGTGGCTGCTCGACAGATCTGGTCGATGGACACAGAATTTAGATCAGCCATAGAGGCGGCCATGGCCCTCACATTATGAGCTGTGACATGGCTCTCCAGAGAAAGGTTCTTACTCTGGTAGGCAAAAGAAATACACTGAGCAATCCAATTGGACAGTGTCCTCTTAGAGACTGGAAGTCCCAAATGAGAGGGATCAAAAGCAACAAAGAGCTGGGAAGACTTTCTATGTTGCTGTGTTCTTTGTAAGTAAAGGTAAGAGCTCTTTTACAGTCCAGAGTATGAAGATTCTTCTCTGCACTTGATGCATGAGGAGCTGGAAAAAAGACAGGTAAATATACCTCTTGATTAAGGTGAAAAGGTGAGACCACTTTAGGCATAAAGTGTGGATTGGTCCTAAGAACTACCTTATCATGATGGAACCTTGTATAAGGTGGATTAGCCATTAAGGCCTGCAGCTCACTGATACGGCGAGCTGAGGTGACTGCAATGAGGAAAATAACCTTCCAGGAAAGAAATTTCAAGGAGGTGGTGGCTAAGGGTTCAAAAGGAGGCTTCATAAGCTGACCAAGAACCAGATTTAAATCCCATGCCACCGGAGGAGGCCTAATGGGAGGTCTAGTTAAAGTTAGGCCTCTCATGAATCTTGCAATAAAAGAGGATGAGGGGAAACAGGTTGTCCATTGATAGGCTTAAGGGATGCTGCAATAGCACTAAAATGGACCCTTACTGAATTCTTAAGGCCTGCATCGGAAAGATGCAGGAGGTATTCCAATAGAGAATTCAAAGGTAGTGCTAGAGGGTCGAGACTCCTTTCAGCACACCAAATGGAAAATCTTTTCCATTTAAAAGCATAGGAACGCCTAGTGGAAGGTTTTCTGGAAGCATGGAGGATATCCTTCACTTGAGAAAGATTCCAGCTTTGAAGATCTAGGCCTTCAGTAACCAAGCTCTGAGGTGAAGGGATTTGGGAGCTGCTCCAGACCTTCTGTCCCAGGAGGGGGGGACTTTGTGGCACCCAAAACCCCAAGTCCAGAGAGGGGGCTTGGGAGAGATGCAGAAGTAGAGGGTACCACACTTGGCGTGGCCAGCGTGGAGCTATGAGGATCATAGATCCTTGATCCCTCTGGAGTTTGAACAGAGTCTTGGGAATCAAGGGAATGGGTGGAAAGGCATACAGGAAACCCTGACCCCAGTGAAGGAGGAAGGCATCCTTGGCCTGAACTCCCTGACACGGAATTCTGGAACAGAACCGGGGAAGTTTGGCATTCCACGGACTTGCAAAGAGGTCTATGTCCGGGGTTCCCCATTCTTGGAAGATTCTGAGTACCTGATCCATGTGCAGGGACCATTCGTGTGGGAGCAGAACTCGACAGTCTGTCTGCCCAAGAGTTTTGGATTCCTGGGAGGTATACTGCCAGGAGATGGATTTGATGCTCTCTGGTGAAGGCCCACAATCTTAAAGCTTCGTTGCAAAGCAACAGAGCCAGTTCCTCCTTGCTTGTTTATGTAAAACATGGCTACTTGATTGTCCGTATGAATGAGGACTGTCTTGTAGCTGAGCTGTAGCTGAGCAGGGTATGAAAGACCTTGAGAGCTAGAAAGACTGCTCGAAGCTCCAAGAGATTGATATGAAGAAAGGTCTCCTGTGGGGACCAAGTGCCTTGAGTGGAGAGGTCTTGTAGATGAGCTCCCCAACCTGTTTGGGAGTCATCTGTTGTGAGAGTTGCTTGGGGCAACAACTGTTGGAAGGGGGACCCCAGCAACAGATTCTGAGTGGACATCCACCACTGGAGAGACCAAAAGAGACGTTTGGAGGTTGCTATTTGGTCTGAGAGAGCTCCTGATGCTTGAGTCCACTGGGTGGACAAAGTCCATTGGGCTGCTCTCATATGTAGGCGAGCATAGGGTACCACATGCACTGTGGAAGCCATGTGGCCTAGCAGTTGTAGCATCTCCCGGGCAGTTAAGTGGCTCTTTGACTGAACCTGAGAGGCTAACTGCACTAGGCGTAGGCAACGGGCCTGAGGAAGATAGGCCCTTGCAGTGGTAGTAACTAGCCAGGCCCCTATGAACTCCAGGGACTGAGTAGGGGTGAGCTGGGACTTTGGGAGGTTTACTACAAGTCCCAGATACTGTAGAATGCGCCTTGTGCAGTCCGGGGAAGTCTGGGCCTCTGACTGAGTTGGAGCTCGGATGAGCCAGTCGTCCAGGTATGGGAATACAAATATTCCCAGAGTGCGTAGAAATGCAGCTATTGTTGCCATGCATTTGGTGAACATTCTTGGGGCAGAGGCCAGACCAAACGGAAGCACCCTGTATTGATAATGTTTTCCTTGGAAAAGAAAACTGAGGAATCTTCTGTGAGATGGATGGATGAGGACATGTGTGTACGCATCCTTGAGATCTAGAGAACAAAGCCAATCCTGACTTTGAAGGTATGGAAGGAGAGTGTCCAGAGAAAGCATCTTGAACTTCTCCTTGCATAGAAATTTGTTCAATTCCCTGAGATCTAATATGGGTCTGTATCCCCCTGTCTTCTTTGGAATGAGAAAATAGGGGGAGTAAAACCCTAACCCTTGTTGAAGAAGGGGAACTTCTTCTATTGCCCCTTGGGCAAGAAGGGTAGCCACCTCTTGACCTAGAAGGTCGAGAAGAGATGTGGGAGAATTGAAATGTCTCACCATGGTGTGGGGAGGAAGGTCTGAGAATGAAGTTTGTAGCCCTCTCTTATGATGGAGAGGGTCCACTGCTCTGATGTAATCTGCTCCCATCTGGGAGCAAAATGAGCTAACCTTCCTGGAATGGTGAGAGGTTCTGGCTGTTTTAAAGCCAGAAAGGCTAAATTCTCTAGCATCAAGTCAAAAACCCTGAGGAGGTTGGGCCTGCTGAGTTGCAGCAGCCCCTGTAGTCTTAGGCCTGGCCTGTTTAGGTTGCTGACGCTTAGTAGCAAAGCGATCTGTAGAGGATTGTTGGCCAGAAGTAGAAGGGAATCTGCCCTTTTTGAAAAAAATACTTCTTGAAGGGTTTTTTCTTGGCAGGAATGGAGGTTGACTTTGAAAGTCTATCCAGAGCAGAATTTTCTGCATCCATTTGAGTGGCTTTTATTTGCCATTCTTTGCCAAACAGGTTTTCACCTGTACAGGGAAGATTTCCTAATCCATCTTGGACCCAGTGTTCTAAATCAGAAGCTTGGAGTCAAGCAATTCTGCAAGCAGCTATGGCAATGCCAGAAGCTCTGCTGGCACCTTCAAAGGAATCAAAGGCTGCCCTGTTGGAAAACTTTGAAATGTCTTGAGTATGCTTAAGGAAGAGAAACACCTCCTACCGCTGTGGCCTGTCCTTTTAATCAAAGTAAAATTTAAAACAGCTCGTATACAAAAATAGCTGGTACTTAGCTTTAGAAAGCAATCAGGCTGGAAAAGCGCTGGATTCCACAGTATGTCAATTTCCACTAACATACTGTGGAATCCAGCGCTTTTCCAGCCTGATTGCTTTCTAAAGCTAAGTACCAGCTATTTTTGTATACGAGCTGTTTTAAATTTTACTTTGATTAAAACATAGGTGTCAAACTCAGGCCCGCGGGCCAAATTTGGCCCGTAGTGTAATTATATTTGGCCCGCGAGGCTATACCAAATAACTACTAGAGCTAGCCCGCCGGTATTATACAGCGCATTCATTCATCGCTAATACTACAAATCCCATAATGCCTTGCTGTTGTTTTGGTGCGTCAATCAGGACAGGTCCCAGAAACGCCCTCTCCTGTGTGACAGAAGTCATAGCGATCTCAAGCTACAACTGTCACTGTGGAACCCCTTCCCAAAAATGGCAAAAAGAAAGGCAGACAACAGGAACTTTCTGGACAGGTGGGAGACAGAATATTTGTTTACATATGTAAAAGACAGACCTGTTTGTCTGATTTGTGGAGTCAACGTGGCTATAACTAAGGAGTATAACATTCGACGACACTATGAAACAAAACACCATGACAAGTACAAGGACCTGGACATGACTCAAAGGAGCCAGAAAGTGGAGGAGATGAAAAGAAGTTTGGTTTCACAACAGAATATGTTCAAAAAAGCCACATCACAAAGTGAGGCTGCTGTAAAGGCTAGTTATATTGTGGCAGCAGAGATCGCAAAATCAGCCCGGCCCTTTAATGAGGGAGAGTTTGTGAAAAAGTGCATGTTGAAAGTTTGTGACATCGTGTGCCCAGAGAAAAAGCAAGCCTTTTCAAACGTGAGCCTGAGCAGAAACACAGTAGCTGATCGCACATGTGATCTTGCCACCAATCTGTATGACCAGCTTTTGGAAAAGGGAAAAGATTTCGTTGCATTCTCCCTTGCTGTGGATGAGAGCAGCGACGCATCTGATACTGCTCAGCTGTCAGTCTTCATCCGTGGAGTGGACTCAAATATGTGTGTTACGGAGGAGCTATTGGGATTCAAATCAATGCATGGCACAACCACAGGAAAGGAAATTTTTGAGGAGGTTTCCAAATGCGTAACTGAAATAAAGCTGCCGTGGGATAAACTCGTGGGATTAACGACAGATGGTGCGCCAGCGATGTGCGGTAAAACAAGTGGACTGGTGGGCAGGGTCCGGGAGAAGATGCAGGAAGAGAACTGTGCAGGTGAACTAACTGTTTATCACTGCATCATACATCAGGAATCATTGTGTGGCAAAGCCCTAAATATGGAACATGTTATGACCACAGTAACACAAGTAGTTAACTTTATAAGAGCCAAAGGTCTGAATCACCGCCAGTTTAAGTCTTTTCTGGAGGAGTGTGGTTCAGAATACGCAGACGTGCCGTATCACACAGAGGTGAGATGGTTAAGTCGAGGAAAAGTACTGAATAGATGTTTTGAGCTGCATGAGGAAATATGTCAGTTTCTGGAAAGCAAAGGGAAGGACACAGCAGAGCTTCGGGAGAAAAAGTTTCTGTGTGAGCTGGCCTTTCTGTGTGACATCTCGATGCGCTGAACCTGCAGCTTCAGGGGCGGGGGCGCATCATCACAGACATGTACGCTGCAGTGAGGGCTTTTAAAACTAAACTGTGCCTGTGGGAGAATCAGATGCTGCAAGGAAACCTTGGCCATTTTCCCTGCTGCCAAACCATGAAAACGCAGTTCTTTACCAACTTGTTCCCATGCGCACAGTTTGCTGAAAAACTCAGTGTACTCGGCGCTGAGTTTAGCCGGTGATTTGCCGACTTTGATGTCCAGAAATGTAGGTTTGAACTGCTCAGTAATCCCTTTGCAGTTAATGTGGAAAACACACCAACCAACCTCCAAATGGAGCTAATTGAACTCCAGTGTAATGACACGCTGAAGTCAAAGTATGATGCTGTGGGCGCCGCCCAGTTTCCACAGTTCATCCCTGACACAATGCCTCAGCTCCGCACCCAAGCTGCTCAGATGCTCTCCATGTTCGGCAGCACTTATCTATGTGAGCAACTTTTCTCCTCGATGAAGATGACCAAAACATCTCACAGGAGACGTCTGACTGATGAACACCTTCGCTCGATACTGAGGATTTCCTCAGCTCAAAGCCTGAACCCAGACATTGATGAACTATCATCCAAGAAGAGATGCCAGGTATCTGGCTTGGGCACATCAGATTAGATCAGTGTGCAGCAAACTGAGCAATAATTAACGTTTTCTTTATGCACTTTTTCTTGCTACTCCAAGACATGGGCTTGAATGGTTGATTAATTTTATTATTGTTATTTTATTTTAAAAATTATTATTTATTATTATTTAAATCTTATTTAATAAATGAATGTCATTGATGGTTTTTTTTTATTTGAAATTGGTTTTTGCATATCTGAACTATTAAGTTATAAATTGTATAGTAATAAGTGTTGCTTCATATTCAATGTTAAAGCAAATCTTGTTTGGGTCCATATTAAAAGGTTCATTTGTTCAATGCTGGCCCGCGACTTTGTTCAAGTTTTACATTTTGGCCCACTGTGTATTTGAGTTTGACACCCCTGGATTAAAAGGACAGGCCACAGCGGTAGGAGGTGTTTCTCTTCCTTACTTGGTTGGCTACTCCGACAAAAAAAAAAAAAAAATAAGTTTCACATTTATTGGTTTCTATCCACTGGGTTTTTGATGTTGATTCTCTGTTTGAGCTCAGAGGGAAGGTTGTTATATATTTTTGAGTATGCTTAAGCCAAATGAGGAATTCATCCCTTTTATCTTCTGATAGAAAAGGGAGGAAAGTGTGCAGTTTATCTGCAACCTCCTTTAGAAACATACCCATGTAAAGACTATAGGAGTTGATTCTGGCAACAAGCATACTGGCTTGGAAGATTTTTCTACCAAAAGCAGCCAAGGTCCTGCATTCTCTTCCTGGAGGAGTAGAAGAGTGTCTCTTTGTATGCTTTATCCTCTTCATAGCTGACTGCACCACAATGGAATGGTGATGAAGCTGTGTTTTATGAAAACCAGGACAGGGAGGGACACGATACATAGTGTCCAATCTGCGAGAATGAGGAGAGATAGTGAGAGGAGTCTCCCATAAATCAATCGTGTTCATAAAGAATCTCATGAATTGGTAAGGTGACTGCCTCTTTAGGAGCCTTAGTATAACCCAAAATATCTAATTTTTTTGCTCTAGGCTCTGATTCAGAGGATACTGAAATAGAAAGACCTTTAACTACTTCTCTTATGAAGTCTTGAAAGGACAAGTCCTCTGGAGGAGACATTCTTCTTTTTGGAGAAGGCTCTTCAGGAAGGGTTATAGATACTTCAGCAGACTCCTCTGATGTATCAGAATCACCAGAGGAATCAAAGTACCATCTGTCAGGGTGCTCTATACAACGTTCGGTACGTGTATCGAGCAGTATTGACATCGGGCGTCATCGGAACCGGATCGGTACCGATGAGCAGCCCTGGACAAGGAACCCCTGCAGTCGGTATCCTGGTCGATGTCGATGCAGTCGGTACCGGTATCGGCGCTGGTGCCGGTACCCGAGTCGATACCGACAACGAAGTTTGTTGTGGTATCAACGGCGTCGCAGCTTGGATGAAGGCACTGATAGCCTGCTGCATGGACAGAACCTTCTGATCCATTGACGCCATGAATGCCTGGAACTCGGTACCGGAAGGCTGTGCCGGTACCCCAGAGCATTCTAACAGGTGATCGGTCGAGGCCGTGCCATCGATGTCAACCTGTAACCCCATAGGTGGAGCTTTGGAAGCCGGAGCTTCCCGCTGGGGTTGTTTTGCCGGTGCAGGATCCTCGAGAGCTCGACCTGCTGGCTCCGCGGCAAAGAAGAACTGAGGAGAGGCAGTTAGGAAAGGCTGGAAGGCAGCGCGCAGGCGCTGTGGGATGCTCCCAAAAGCTTTCCTTTTTGGGAAGCTGGGGAGCGTTCCCGCGCAGGCTCCGTCAGTACTGACGTACCCATATGTGAAGACTCATTCCTGCTTGTTCCTGGAGATATATCTATACACACACACATTATATATATATGAGTAAATTAGACTTACCTGCTAATTGTTGTTCCTTGCGGAACTCTAGTCCAGTCCCGGAACCATAGAGTTGTGAACCTCCACCAGCAGCTTTGGAGACTGAACATCTTCATCTCTTTGATCATCCAGCTATATGCAGCCCCAAGGACCGCCCACACATCAGTACCTATTGACAAAGCATACTAAGCAGAGCAACAAATAAGTAGATATAACAACACAGTGGAAAAAAGGATCCTGACCCTAAAGTTCCCACCACTAGCAAAAAAATTTTTTTTCTTTTTCCAATTGCGTAAGAACAACCTCCCGCCTACGGGAAGGCGGACCAGAACGGCCGTGGCGACCCTTGTGCAAAACGCATGCAACAAGAGACGCCACCGCTCACCCCCAAGATTTGACCCCGAAAGGGAACTAGGGCGTGCTGCAAGCAGAGGAGCTCTGACCGAAAGTATAGAGAACAAAAACCCTGGCAGACTCCTATAATGAATGTACCTTCTTGGCTGGCAGCGAGAACAGATAGACAGGGAGGGATCCGGGACTGGACTAGAGTTCTGCAAAGAACAACAATTAGCAGGTAAGTCTAATTTACTCTTCCTTAGCGTCCCTCTAGTCCAGTCCCGGAACCATAGAGGATGTAACAGAGCAGTAAATCTCAACGGGAGGGCCTCGCTAGTCCAGCCTGAAGCACCCGAGACCCAAACCGCGCATCCGACACCGCCTGCACATCCAGACGATAGTGCTTAGCAAAGGTGTGCAAGGACGACCACGTCGCCGCCCGACAAATATCCACCGCCGGCACCAAACTAACTTCCGCCCAAGACGCCGCCTGCGCCCTAGTCGAGTGAGCCCGAAGCCCGGCAGGAACCATCCTGCAGTGTAAAAGGTATGCCGACGAAATCGCCTCTTTCAACCAGCGGGAAATGGAAGACTTAGACGCTGCTTCCCCCTTGCGCGGACCGCCAAATGCGACAAATAGGCGATCGGACTTACGGAAGGCCGCCGTTTCCCTCAAATACCGACGAAGAGCTCGACGGACATCCAACGCGTGCAAGGAGTTATCCGCGTGCTGGCCCCGTTCCTTGGCAAACACCGGGAGAGACACCCCTGATTCATGTGAAACGCCGAAACTACCTTAGGCAAAAACGCGGGAACCGGTCGCAATACCACCATGTCGGCAGAGAAAGACAGATAGGGTTCCCTACACGAAAGAGCCTGCAACTCCGAGATCCTGCAAGCTGACGAGATCGCTACCAGAAACACCGTTTTCAACGTCAAGTCCTTCAACGAAGCTTGCGCCAAGGGTTCAAACGGCGGAGCCACCAGAGACCTCAACACCAAATTCAAGTCCCACGAGGGCACTAAAGCCCTGTACGGAGGATGCATAAGCAACACCGCTCGCAAGGAGCGCTTCACGTCCGCATGGGACCCCAATAACTGGCCCTGAACCTTGCCTCGAAAACACGCAAGAGCTGCAAGTTGTACCCTCAACGAACTGGCCGCCAGGCCCTTGTCCACCCCTGCTTGCAAGAAGGAGAGGAGCTGAGGAACAGAGGTCCGCAAAGGCCGCAACTCGTGAACCGCACACCAGCCCTCAAAAATACGCCAGACCCGGACATACGCTAGCGACGTAGACCGACGCCGCGCCCGCAACAAAGTAGCAATGACCTCCAGAGAATAACCTTTGGCTCTCATTCGCGCCCTCTCAATAGCCATGCGGTAAGCGAGAATCGAGCCACCTGAGGCATCTGCAGCGGCCCCTGCCGAAGGAGATCCGGCCGAGGAAGGAGCCATGGATCGGCCACACTCAACCGCACCAGATCCGCATACCAAGGCCGACGAGGCCAGTCCGGGGCAATCAGAACCACGAGACCCGGATGCCGCTCGATCCGCTGTACCAGGCGGCCCAGCAGGGCCCACGGAGGAAAGACATAGAGCAGCCCGTACCTTGGCCACCTTTGTGCCAATGCATCGAGGCCTTCCGACATGCGTTCCCGACGCCTGCTGAACACTAGCAGAGACTCTCCGTACTGGAGAACCGCTGATAAATGGAATGGGAGCATAGATAGCTTCAAAGGCCAGAGTTCTATCTTGCAACCCCTCTCCACTGAGCTGCCTCTTCCATATGTAAAATTAAACCACATATATCCAAAATGAAGACATTACAAATCTACCGTAAAATCTTATAATCTGGGCAAAACCAAACTAAACGGGAACATTGTCCATTAAGAAACCACACAACTATAAAATCCTTCCCATGACAAAGCTTATGGCAGAGCATTCCACATCTGTGGACTGGCCATGGCGCTCACCCAAGCATCTGTTACAACTGTCCAAGAGAGTTATCACCATAATTCCTTTTGACCTGAATATGTTTACAGCAGAACATAGCGCTATAGCACAGCAGCTAAGCCAAAATATTATCCTGCCATATAAACCGACTTTAACGCTTTATAGGACCCTCTATGGATAGCGGAAGGAGAATCTTTTTTTTTTTTTTTTTAAAGTAGAGGACTCCAAAAACCTAGTTTCCGCCAACTCCAATGAAATCAAAGCAGATCAGCTAAAATTACCTGAACTGCTACTATAGCTTTGCAAGAAGCTACCAGCCCCCGCTGCACCCAGTTGTCCTTCCCCCCCTTATTCCAGGGGGATGCTGCATTGCAGGTGTTGCCCACCCCCTGCCAGCCTACTGCAGCTGCCAGGGAGCTGAAGAGCAAAATAGAAAATAGAACCCCTGGAAGCAAACAGTGTCGTGTCCCTGGGATTCAGGCGCAAAAGGTAAAAATCAAAAGTAAAAGCAACAGTGTTAGCTAAAAATGAACAAGGCTATCTCTCACTAAAGCAAGTTTCTCTATCTTTTTGAAATCCCACCGAAGTCCGTGGGACGCAAGCTTTCGAACACAGCCCCTAGCGCTGTGCATTAACCACAACCAGAGAAATGAAATGAAACCCTGCTCTAGTAATAGATGAGAATTTCCTGGGAAGGGCCTGCTAAGTGTTGCTATGAAACCCACAAGCACCTCACCAGGCCTTCCTGAAGTCAGAGAAATAGCAGTGGAATACACCGACCACCTTGAAAATGGAAGTCTGAGAGGTTGTTGCCTGTGTGAACCTGATGAGTAATATGATTTTGTATTGTACCACTCACCCCCCAGGGATGGGGGCACTGAATACTTTATGTGATTCATGAGCAGCGCTGTCATTCGGTGACCTTTAGGGCAGCAGAGCCCGACCAATGATACAGAAATTAAGAGCTTTAAATCTTGGTCATATAAACTGGATTCTCAGACCTTACATCACAGCACCGAGGCTCTGTGGTGATTTCTATCCTGACCTGCAGATAATGGCTGCCTGCACAGTCATAGAAAGGCACTATTGAGTGTACCAGCTGCCCTCTGGTGGCCATAGACCGTAGCACAGGCACTTCCCGGCTGACAGTTTAACTGCCAGTCTATTCTTGTACATCCTAAGGTTTCCTAAACCTGTCCCTGTGAATTTTGGGCAACTGTCACTATAGAATACATAAAGGCACACTTCTAGGCTTTCCCTCCTGCAAACTACAAGTTAGGGCTCTGCCCTTGAACCTAAAAGCTGGCAATTTGCCTAATATCCTGGGCCTGAACAGATGCTCCTCAGAGAAATGATTAGGAGGGAAAGAACATGTGGTATCAGGGATCAATGCCAAAACTGCTGTCCTGTTTTTAAGTTCATTCTTATTTATTCTATAAAGAGGATTGACAACAGTCCCCCTTAATGCTGAGGAACCCCCCTGGCCTCAAAAAAAAAAAAACTACAAACAAAAGAAAGAAACAATCACTAGGCCCAAAAATTTAGCTATTCTGCCTGTTGTCCTCACACAGGCAGTTCACTGCAACGCTCGCCATGCGGTCCAAATACCTAGCGAGGAAATGGCCGCCCCTTCGCCAATAAATTTTGGCGCCAAGAACAGCTGCCGCTGCAAAAATGAGGCCTCAGCAGACCGACAGAGCCCGAAGGCCTTACCTGCAGGGCCGAAAGCCACACAGCCTGCTCCTACCTCCTTGAATTCCTCCGATCCTCAAACTGCACTGATGCGCCTGGCAGCCGTGGCGAGGATCGCTCAGCCGGTTCCACAGACTAAAATTAAATCCCGCAACGGAGAGGCTCCGTCCCACACAGCTTCAGTGTGGCTGTACGGGTCCCGGAGCTTTCTCCTGTACCGTCCAGGGAGAGAGAGATCTGCACCGGCAAATGCCTGCAGCAAGTGAAAATCACTGACAAGGAGGGAAGGCAAGAACTGCTACTAATTTAAAGAACCAGGCTCAAATTTAAAATTACTGTAAATAAAGAAATTTGCTCCTAACTCAAGGGAACCAGTCCCCGATTGTCAATTAACCAAAGGTAACTGAATTAAAAGCAAAATTAAAAGTAAATTAAAGGTAAAAATCAAAAGGTAAAATCAGAATTTGTCACACTAAATGCTCCTATCTGTTCCCCCCAAGTGAGCCCAGAAGCTAGGCTCACTATGTCCTCCTGCTGCAAGGAGACTGGACACACTGGAGGCTGATGGGAGATACCAGCAGGCTATATCCAGTGACTCGTCCCCAGGAGGCGCAGAATCCACAACACTCGGGGGCCGGCTCTTCTTTTGTGGACCAGTGTCTCCCTCCACTGAAAATGGACGCTTTAGCCCACGGCGGGGCAGGACCGAGCCTCCCCCCCGCCGGCTGCAAGAGAGCCAGAGCCTCCTGCATGAGAGAGAAAAAGGCGCTCCGGCACCGCAGAAATCCCCGGACCAAGGACCGTCTCTGCCTGCTCTGATGTCCCTTCTGTAGATACAGGTGGGAGATCTGCACTGGAGCCCTCCAGAGGATCCCCCATGCCAGCACCCACAGCAGAACAAGTGGCACAGACTCGGGCTGCCAAATTACTACTTCTACGAATGCCACAGACCAGACACCGAGGACTAGGAGGCATGGCTATGCACACAGCCCTTTGCCAGCAAAGCAGGAACACCTTGCTGAAGCAAACAGAGCAGAAAAAAAAAAAAAAATCGCAATTTTAAAAGTGCTCAAAAACGCTCCAAATTGCAGGATTAGATAGAGCTGGAGTCAATTAGCTGATATCTGACCAAGAAATGCAAAAACGAAGCTCCTATCCCTAAAAAATAAAACACGAAGAAAAACAACTTTGAAAAAAAAAATCCAAAATGGCCACCGGATCCGATCCCGCCAAAAAAAAGGACCAGAAAAAATACCCAAAAGGTCTAAAACACTCACCAGAGCTGATTCCAGGCCACCCCAAGGCCTCCACCACTGCCTTTAGAAAGAAAAAGCTAGCGTAGTTACTCACCTGTAACAGGTGTTCTCCAGGAGCAGCAGGAATCAGTCCTCACATATGGGTGACGTCGGCGCCGACGGAGCCCTCGTGGAGCAATTTTCCCCAGCTTTCAAAGAAAGCCTTTGGGAATTGCAGCGCGCATGCGCGGTCCTCTTCCCGCCCAAGGGTGCCATCTTGCTCAGTCAGATGACATAGCTAAATTACAGCAAGCATAAAACTGCAACTCCAAGGGGAGGAGGGAGGGTTGTGAGGACTGATTCCTGCTGCTCCTGGAGAACACCTGTTACAGGTGAGTAACTACGCTTTCTCCAGGACCAAGCAGGAAGTCAGTCCTCACATATGGGACTCCCAAGCTTAAGGCTACCGGAGACCCTAAGCACAAAAATGAGCTCCCTCTAGCTCAGCAGCACAGAAGGAAGGAATCTTCTCTGAATACGTCTCCAACCGGTAGCCCAACATCCGGGATGGAGGGTAGGAGTTGCCTATACCTCGAAGAGGTTACGGAGGACTGCCTGTCTGAAAGCACTGTCCCTGCGGGACTCCCTCTCCAGGCAGTAATGGGCTGCAAAAGTCTGGCTTGAAGACCAAGTAGCGGCCCGGCAGATGTCTGCCAATGGAACAGAGCGGAGGTAAGCCACTGACGTAGCCTTCGCCCGAACACGATGAGCGGTGACTCTACCCTCCAGCACGAGGCCCGCAGCCTCGTAAGCCCAAGCGATGCAGTCCGCAATCCAGATGGACAGAGTACGCTTGGAGACAGGGAGCCCCAACTTGTTGGGGTCATAAGACACAAAGAGCTGAACAGCCTTTCGTTGCTCCCGCGTACGGTCAAGGTAGAAGTTCAGCGCCCTCCTACAGTCCAGGGTATGCAGGACCATTTCAGCTTGGCTGGAGTGTGGCCTGGGAAAGTAGGTTGGAAGTACCACCTCCTGGTTGATGTGGAAAGGGGAAACCACTTTGGGAAGAAACTTAGGGTGAGTCCGTAGGACTACCCGGTTCTTGTAGAACCTAGTGTAAGGAGGGTCAGATACTAGGGCCTGCAGCTCACTAACGCGTCTAGCAGAAGTGAGGGCCACCAAGAACAAGGTTTTCCAGGAAAGAAAACGAAGAGGACAGGTAGCCATAGGCTCAAAAGGCGGACAGGTAAGCCGCTGTAAAACCACATTGAGATCCCAGTTTGGGGCTGGCGGGCGCAAAGGTGGTTTAAGGAGAAGGAGGCCTCTGAGAAAACGAGCCACCAGAGGGTGGCTGGAAAGAGGTCCACCATCCACTGGCACGTGATGCGCAGAAATAGCACTGAGGTGGACCTTGACCGAGTTGGACTTGAGGCCAAGATTTGAAAGAGAAAGCAAGTACTGCAAGACCACTGATGCCGAACAGGAGAAGGGGTCTTGAGACTGCTGAGTACACCAGACGGAGAACCGACGCCACTTAAGAGCATAGGACTTCCGGGTGGAAGGCCTCCTGGAGGCCAAGACGACCTCTTCCACATCTGGAGGCAGCTGGAGAGGAGCAAGGACTACCCTTTCAGCAGCCAGGCCATCAGATGAAGGGACCGGAGGTTGGGGTGCAGGAGCGTTCCCTGATCCTGCGAGAGGAGATCGGGCTGAAACCCCAGAGGAAGAGGGGTGTCCACCGCTAGCTGCATCAGAAGCGGGAACCAAGGTTGCCTCGGCCACCGAGGAGCTACTAGGATCATCGATGCCTTGTCTCTGAGAACTTTGAAGAGCGTCCGAGACACCAGAGGCATGGGTGGAAAGGCATACAAGAGGCCTGTGGACCATGGAATCAGAAAAGCATCCGCCGCTACCCGAAGAGGATGCGGCTGTCGAGAGCAGAATCTGGGAAGCTGCCGGTTCAGAGGACTGGCGAACAGATCCATGGTGGGGAGGCCCCACCGTAGAAAGATCCGCTGAACCACAAGCGGGTCCAACCTCCACTCGTGCGGTTGGAGGAGCCTGCTCAGTTTGTCTGCCAGGTAGTTTTCTTGACCCGGGAGATAGACAGCTTTTAGGACGATGTTGCGGTGGACGGCCCAAGAGCAGAGCTTCTGTGCTTCCTGACAGAGAAGGAAGGAGCCGGTTCCGCCTTCCTTGTTCACGTAGAACATGGCAACCTGATTGTCTGTCTGGACAAGTACAGACTGGTGAGAAATCAGGTGAGAGAAGGCTTTGAGCGCTAGGCGGATGGCTCTGAGCTCCAGGAAGTTGATCTGCTGAGCGGACTCCCAAGGAGTCCAGAGACCCTGAGTACAAGTCCCTTGGCAATGTGCTCCCCAGCCCTGGAGAGAAGCATCGGTCGTCAGGACCTGAGAATGCGCAGGAGGCTGAAAGGTTACCCTGAGCACTAGGTTTGGCAGGTGAAGCCACCATCGCAGAGAGACGACCAGCTGGTCGGAGATCCGCACGGAGTCCGCTAGGCTCCCAGTGGCCTGATGCCAATGATTGCGAAGGCACCATTGAGCAGGTCGCATGTTCAGGCGGGCATAGGGGGTTACATGGACCGTGGAAGCCATATGGCCGAGCAGTCTCAGAAATTGCCGGGCCGAGACCAGGGAATTGCTGTGAAAGCGGCTGGCGAGATCCATGAGCCTTTGGGCCCTGTCTAGGGGCAGAAAGGCCCGCGCTTGAAGAGTGTCCAACCTGGCGCCGATGAATTCTAGATCTTGAGAGGGGAGCAAAGTGGACTTTGCGAAGTTTATGACAAATCCCAAGTGCTGGAGCAGAGCTACCGTGCAATGAGTAGCCTGAGTGGCTTCTTGGGCAGACTGGGCCCTGATGAGCCAGTCGTCCAGGTATGGGAACACAAAGAGACCCTGAAGCCTCAGATAGGCAGCCACCACTGCTAGGCATTTGGTGAACACTCTGGGGGCGGAGGATAGGCCGAAAGGCAGTACTCGGTACTGGTAATGGCGTCCGTCCACCACAAACCTTAGGTATTGTCTGTGGTCTGCATGAATAAAGATATGAGTATACGCATCCTTCAGATCTAAGGAGCATAGCCAGTCTCCCTGCTGGAGGTAGGGCAGCAGGATTCCAAGGGTAAGCATTTTGAACTTTTCCTTTGCAAGGAACTTGTTGAGGTTTCGCAAGTCCAGGATGGGTCGGAAGCCTCCTGTTCTTTTTGGAACCAGGAAGTACCTGGAGTAAAACCCTTGACCCTTCAGGTGGTGGGGCACCGGTTCCACGGCTCGGTCCTGAACAAGACTTGCCAACTCCTGAAGGAGTAAGTCCCTGTGCAGAGGGAGTCTGGAAGGCTCCCCTGGAAAGTAGGAGGGAGGCACCTGGTGAAAATGAAGAAGATAGCCCTTTTGAACTATCTGAAGCACCCAGGTATCTGTGGTGATGTTGGACCACCTGTGGGCAAAGTGGACCAGCCGGCCTCCTGTGCTGAGAGAAACCAGCTGAGGGGGAGAGGCTATGCTGAGAGAGTAAAAACCCCCCACCCTGCTCAGCAGGGGCCGGTGGTGCAGGCTTGGGGGCTTGCTGCCTACGGGACCCATTACCCTGTCCCTTGGCCTGCTTTCCCTGTGGGGGAACTGGGGAGGCCTGATACTGAGGGTAGTATTTATAGGCAGCTGCCTTCCTCGGGTAAAAGGGCTTTTTCCCCGAGGCCTTCTTCTTTTGAGAAGGGGCAGAGGTTTTCCTCGAGAGACGAGTTCTGGTGAGCGTCTGTCTCGATTTGTGCAGCCTTCTCATCCATGGGCTTGCCAAAGAGGTTGTCACCTCGGCAGGGGACATCGACCAACTTGTCCTGCACCCAGGGCTCGAGGTCGGACGACTGGAGCCAAGCCTGGCGGCGTCCACCGATGCCAGCAGCGGCTACTCGAGCCGAAGCCTCAAAACCATCATAGGCTGCTCGAGAAATAAACTTGGAGCACTCCCGAATACCAGTAGACAAGGATTGGAACCTCTGCAAAGGTTCATCGGAGAGACCAGCAGAGAACCCGGCTATTTCTTTAGCCAGGTCTCGGAGATACATGCCCATGTAGAGCTGGTACGTCTGGACTCGACAAGCAAGCATAGAGCCCTGGAAACACTTCCTACCGAGGGCATCCAGGCTTCGGGCTTCCCTACCAGGGGGCACCGAGGAGTGCATCTTCTGACTCTTCAGTCTATGCATGGCCGATTCCACCACCATGGAATGGTGCGGTAGTTGTGCCTTTTGGAACCCGGGGCTCTTGCGGACTCGATAAATGGAATCGACCCGCTTGCTCAATACCGGCGACGACGCCGGGCTCTCCCACATGTGGAAGAGAAGCCGTTCCAGCATGGGAGGAACCGGTACAATAAAGGCCTCCTTCGGGGGAGAGTCATATTGGAGGGCATCGAGTTCTTCGACTCGAGGCTCCTCCTCGGGATCCGCAGGGAAGGCCAAGGCTTTGGCCATATCCCTCACGAAGTCCGAGAACCGGGTATCCTCCGGGGGGGACCGTCTCCGAGGTTCGGACTCGGGGGAGGCCGAAGAGACACACCGAGTCCGAAAGGAACCAGGTGACTCTTCGTCCTCAGATTCCCAGGCCGACTCCTCGGAGGAGGAGTCGACCGGCTCCGGTCGGGCGGGCACTGAAGCCATCCGCCCCGACGCCGAGGGAGTCGGCGTCGACGACCTCGGTCCCGAACGGGAGGCCGGAGACCGCGACCGAGGATCGACTCGAGCCCTCATGGACTCTAGGATCGGCTCGGTCTCCGGGGTCGACGTCCCGGCGGTCAGGGCAGAAGCGCCAGCGAGGCCAGCGATCAATGCCCGCTGCTGGTCCATGAAGGCAGCCAAGCTGACCTCCAAGGCCGTCAACCTGAGTCCGAGCTCAGGAGACCCAGCAGCCCCCGACTCGGGCCCCGACGGCAGGTCCTTCGGAGGTGAGTCCACGAGGACAACAGTACTCACCTGAGCGGGCAAGTCCTCCTCGAGTCGAGGATGTTTCGACGGCCTCTCCGACTCCAAGGACCCGGGACGGGAATTGGGGCTATGCGACCTGGCCCTCGAGGGACCAGGAGCGTCCACCGAACCCGCCCTCGCGGGTTTCTTCTTCCGATGATGATCCCGGGTAGGAGACCCCCTTTCAGAGGAACTTCGACGATGCTCAGGACCAGAGTCCCGAGACGTTGAAGCCTCTGACGAGGTCCGAGCCCGGCCGGAGTCAGAGAAGATACGCTCTCGCTGGTGCTGCCGACTCCTCAATGCTTTTGAGGACATCTTGCCGCATGGCCCGCAGATCATGGAGTTATGATCTGGGCCTAGGCAGCGGAGGCAGAAGTCGTGAGTGTCTGTAAGAGACATAAGTTTCTTACAGAGATCACACTTTTTGAAGCCACTGGCCGCCATAGGGGGAAAAAGGGCCCCTGCGAGGTCGAATGACCGGGCAGCCAGGGAAAAGAAAAAAGCTCGAAGTCTGTCACGAAGGACAAGAAAAAACCGAAAAATAACGGACGGACTCGTAACCGGCGTCGCGAGTCCGGGCGGGAAAAGAACCGGCGTCGAACCGAAGAAAAATAAAGAAAATAGAGAAAAATCAACTTTTCTGCGGGGGATTCACAGGCAACGTCTGTAGGGCTCCGCGGAAAAAAGAAGACTGAGCAAGATGGCACCCTTGGGCGGGAAGAGGACCACGCATGTGCGCTGCAATTCCCAAAGGCTTTCTTTGAAAGCTGGGGAAAATTGCTCCGCGAGGGCTCCATCGGCGCCGACGTCACCCATATGTGAGGACTGACTTCCTGCTTGGTCCTGGAGAATCAAACTCTACTCACCCACACACAGGAGTGGAGGGGGGGTCAAAACACTGAGAGTGCTGTCCAGCGTTCCTGTCACAATCTCTGAGTAGCAGTTATCAGAGTCAATAACAGAGTAATAACCGCTCAGGGCAGCTCGGGGAACCCTCAGAGCCTACTGCTGTATTCAATTGCTGTCTGTAATTGTCTTCAACCTTCTCCTCACCCACCAAGGGGGTTAGGTAGAAAGGAGACCTGTGTCCTGTGCAGCTCCCCTGCTTGTTTAACCTATGGGGAGACTGACAGAGAGAGACAGAGAGAAAAAAAAGCAGATTAGAGAAAGACAGAAGGGACACAGTCAAAGATTTCCTCCACAGCAGCAGCCCAGCACCTAAATCTAGAAAATAATAAAACACTAAAGCTCTGCTTATTTGTTCCTAAGGAGCCCAGTTCTGGGCTCTGACTTCCAAGCTGCTTGGAGACTGAGATACTGATGTGTGGGCGGTCCTTGGGGCTGCATATAGCTGGATGATCAAAGAGATGAAGATGTTCAGTCTCCAAAGCTGCTGGTGGAGGTTCACAACTCTATGGTTCCGGGACTGGACTAGAGGGACGCTAAGGAAATATATATCTATATGTGTGTGTGTGTATGTATATATATATATATATATATATATCTGTCTATCTATATATATCTATATCTATCTGTGTCTGTCTCTATCTATGTGTATATATATGTGTATATCTATACACACACACAATGCCATACTGAGAACCAACCAGTCCATCAAACTAATCCAGACCACAAGTACTTGTGGCATGATCCCAAAAAGCAAAAGAATTCCAGGCCCTGTAATAAACAGTGAGAGGATATTCAGCAGTGGCAGTAGCTAACGCTTGTAAAGTGCATAGCCATTGCCGCTGAAGACTAACCCCGGATATTCAATCCTGGGGCCATATCCAGCCACGGGCACTGAATATCAGGTGTAGCCACAGAACCCAGAAGCTAACCGGGCTGTGGCAATATTGAGCCGCTGCCTGGTTAGCTTCTGTGGGTAAAGTTAGGCCAGCATTTGCCATACTTGACTTTACCCTTGGTCACTAACCGGGCAGCAGCTTAATATCACCACTGCGTGGTTAGCAACTGGTGCCACCTGTGCTCCCCCCTGGAACGCCCACGATATGCCCCGCTGCTAACCATGTAGCACTGGGGTGTGTAGTCGCAGCACCCACAGATATCCAGCGGCACTAGTGCTAACCGGCATTTACACAATTGAATATCTCCCCCCTTGTGTTTTTTGCTTCTGTCATCATCTTCTCTGTTTCTGTAGTTATGGATTTTATTGAAAATAAATGATTCTAAAATACACAGAAACAAAAGCACAATGATGTAGTTTAAACATGCAGATTTCAAGACAAGAACAAGCAGCAGCAGAAGACAATCATAGTAAGTGTTTTTATTTTGTTAACTGATACATTGCAATGAGGACAGAAGAATTTACACTGTACAATAAGAGATCTCATCCTAAAACTGGATTAATCCAATAATATGTATAATAAATAATTTAAAGATATGACTTTAGGGAAATAGATTTTAAAAAGGTAAATAAAGTTTTACAAATTCAAAAAAAATAAAATAAAATATTTCAAAAAACGTACCTAATCTGTTTCATTTTTTTTCTAATCCACAGTAGAAAAATAAATTTAAAAAGGAGAATTAAGTTGGAAATTGGAGAAAAATTTTATACACATAAAATTTTTCAATGTGAAATATGGGATCAATGCAGGTGCAGTGTTTTTGTAGTGTTTAGTAAGTTACACCCAGTCTCCCAGCCCTTTTGGTTCCAGGATATTAATACTTGGGGCAAGTGAAAGGTCAGCCCACAATCAGTTTTAGTGGGAGGTGAGAGAGTTTATGGTGGCATCAAATTGTATTTTTTAGCTGCATATCTCAATAAAATAAACATATTATAAAACCCACACTTACAATACAATCTTTCACTCAATACATTCAATCACAAGACCTTGAACCAAAGAGCAGAAATCCATCATGGGAAATGACTGTTGCCAGAACTAGAACCCTTCCCAAGTAACAATGTTTCACAAAACAGATCGAGTTACAAGAGAGAGAAACCTCCAGTCTTAATACTGCCCATGGACTTGTCTTTCATTAGCCAAGAGAGAGACAGAATAGAGAACAGATGAAGTATTAGGTTGTAATACTGATTATGAAAATTCCCTGGTGAGCTTTACAAATAGAAAACTGGAGGACACAAAAAAAAAAAAAAAAAAAGGGAGGGACCTTACCCCAAGCGGCATTTTGCAACAAAATAACTTAAAAGCGCTACTACAGAGCTGTCACTGTATGTATATAATCTATTTTTAGAGTTCTGATCTAAAACGTTTAGCCATAAAAATGAGACTATGCCTTGCCCTTTTCCTTTCCAATAGCTGTGAATACTAGGTGTGATCAAAAAGTATCGAGACTTGTTGTGTACTTATATAACAATACATCACACCATGATGCTATTAAGAAAGCAATGACCTAGTTATGTGCTCTGCCTGTGCAGAGTGTAGCATGACTGCAGCACACTTGTACTTTTTTTTAAATCCCGTGATGTTTGGTATCATGTAAAAGCAGTTTATCATATTTACGATGAGTGGAAAAACTGAACAGCGAATTTGCATTAAATTCTGACAAAAACTTGGAGATTCGTGCAAAGAGACTTATGACAAGTTACAGCAAGTGTATGGCAATGAATGCATGAGTCATGCTCAAGTTTATGACTGGTACAAACATTTCCAAGACGGCCGCCAAAGTGCTGACAGTGACGAACATTCTGGAAGGCCATCCACAAGCAGGAATGAAGACAAAGTTGAAGCAGTGCATGCTGCAATATGCTCAAATTGTCGATTGACTATCAGGGAGCTTGCTGAGGACATGGACATTAGTTTTGAGTCAGTACAATCCATTTTTACTGTCGATTTGGGGATGAGACATGTGTTTTCAAAATTCATGCCAAAACTCCTGTCCCCTAACCAAAAAGAAGATAGACTGTCTGCAGCCAGGGAATTGTTACAATGCGTCGACAATGACTCTGATTTCATCAAAAAGATTACTGGTGATGAATCATGGGTTTATGGTTATGATCCAGAAACTAAGGCTCAATCCTCACAATGGAAGACTCCAAATTCCCCAGACCCAAGAAAGCCCATCAGGTGAGGAGCAATGTCAAGGTCATGCTCAGTTTTCTTTACCAGGGTATTGTTCATAATGAGATGAGTATGCTCCAAAAGGCCAAACCATCAATAAGGAATACTACATCCAAGTTCTGACTTGTTTGAGAGATGCAGTTCATCGTAAAACGCCAGAGTGGCATAGGAATGGTGGCTTTTTTTCATCACGATAAGACCCCAACTCGAGCATCACATCTTGTCCAGCAATCCTTGGCCAAACACCAAATCGAGCACGTATGTCAGCTTCAGTACTCTGACTTTTTATTGTTTCCAAAACTGAAATTACCACTGAAAGGAAGTAAAATCGAAGACTTGGAGACCATTAAACAAAATGTGACACAGCAGCTTCACGGCATAACGAAAGAGGCATTTCAAAATGGTTTCCAGCAGTGGCAAGAATGCTGGAGGAAATGTGTTTTATTGGAAGGGGACTACTTTGAAGGAAACCAAGTGCAATAACTGTCAGTGTTGTACTTTTTGTGTAAGTCTTGATACTTTGTGATCACACCTCATACAGTGTTTCTAATTCAGATTCACACCATCATATTTGGCAACAACAACATTTTTCTCAAAGACTAAATTATACATTTTCAGTGGTTGGCTGTCACTACTTTAAATTTGAACCGGATATTCAATGCTCAGGACAATATTCAGCTACCAGTATAGAATAGCCATTTGTCAGATTCTGATTTCAGTTGTCCTAACTTTAGCTGGTTAGGGTTAACAGGCTAGCAGCTCAATATTGCCACTGACAGCTAACCTCCAGGATGCCCTGATGCTAAGCACTTAGCATTGGGGTATTCAAACCTGGTACGAGGGGATATTCAGAGACACTAACTGTTTCATTTTTCTGCATATCCCACTGACCATGGTTTAACTGCTTAGGTCTGCTAACCATTTAAACCATTTTGAAAATGCTCCTCAAAAGGTTCTAAAGAACAAAAGCGTCATAGAGCGTCAACTTGAAGCCTCACCTCCAATGCTGGAGGAATAAATACCTATTTTCTTTGTTGGCATCAGCCTCATACCCAGGCTTGAAGAGCAAGGAGGCTAAAGGATGATGTTCAGACCAAGAGGAATAAAGAACCACAGAACCTCAGCACCAGGCCAAACAGCACAGTCTCACTACCAGGTTTGATGTCTAAAAGAGACCAGAACCTTGTTTCTACCTGATTACATAAAGGGTCACACACTCTAATGCAGTTATCCCTAATTGATCCTAAAGGAGGTCCTACCTGCCTGGTTTTCAGGTTATCTGAATGAGCATGAGGCCTGAAAACGAGCAAGGCATGTAAATCTCATATGCATATTCACTGTGGATATCCGGAAAACCAACCTGGCTAGTGGGCTCCTCTATAGATCAGGATGGGGATCAAAGCTCTAGAGCAGGGGTTCTCACCCCAATCCTCAAGACACACTCGGCCAATCAGCTTCTCAGGATAATCACAATTAATATGCATAAGAGAGATTTGAATACAATGGGCACAGTACATGGAAAACCACTCATGCATATTCATTATGGCTGTCCCAAAACCTTGACTGGCTGGATGTATCCCAAGGGCTGGGTTGAAACCCCTGCTCTAAGGCATGAAGAAACAAGAACCCTGTCAATCTCAGCGTACCTATCATGGCCATCTATTTATTTTATGTCTAGTACACAAAAATGTCTATCACGTAATTATGGAATAATCCCAGGCCTTTATATGTCAAATCCCAGGTCAAGAAAAACCTTGGACTGTGTCTATCCAGTACAATCCCAATAAAACAAACGTGCTTTAACTGCAGCAGTCTCTCCTAAGTAATCCCTGACCAGAACCCACACCAGGTACTTATGTGCTGCCATCCCTTTCTGTGAAGTAAGAGAAGTAAAGAAATTACAAGACAGGGATAATTTGATATCACTTGTTGAGACTGCATTAAACATCTCACGGTTACTAAATAATGGCCCAGAGAGAGAAACCACACCCCTTATAGTGTCTGGAACACGTGACCATTTTTGCTCTAGGATACATTAGTAATGCAGCAGCGAGGTGTTATATGCTTGGACTCTCCTCATAGCAGCAACATGGTAGCGAAAAGAGGAACAAGATTCTTTCTAGTCACAGGAGGAGATGACTGGCTCTCAGACAAAGGCATACTGGTTTTCCACAGCTCTGGCCCGTAGCGCTATGTTGCTGCTATCACCAGATTCCTCAGGAGTGGCACTTCCTGGCTGCAACTGCTGTAGACGTACAGATCCCAATATAGCTGAATTTTCCTCAAGCTCATCCAACCCCTCCTCTTCCTCTTCTTGAGTGCTGGGAGGGTCTGGGGTAAGTCTGGGTATGGGAGCTTCTGAGCAGTTACTGCCTCCCACTGGAGAAGCACCGAGTATGTACCATGAGGGCTGGAGGGAGCCTTCAAGGCTCTGCTGTCTTGATGGAGGGTGAGGTGGCAGCGGAGGTGGGTTACGAGAGGTGTTCAGTTCTAGAAAGAGGAGACAAAAAGAAAGACACACACATTTTCAATTCATTCTTTTGGGGGGGGGGGGGGGGGGGTTTAGGGATACTATTTGTGCCAATGATTCGTCATACCATGCAAAGACCATGCCGCTTCAGAGTCCTGTGATGAAGCCCATTTGGGAATGTAAAACAGCACTGTATTATACATTTAAATCAGCTAGTCCTTTCCAAATGACATGTGCCAAAACATGTATCAGCTACTGGAGAAGTAACCTAGCTGAGAGAAAAAAATTCAGACTGTGTTCTTTCCCACATTCCTAACAATCTGCAATGTGGAAATTTGTGGGAAAGGAGCTGGTCTCTTACTGCATGGAGAATATGTAGATGACAGAGAAAGTTCCCTCAGCCTGGTTAACTCTGGAAGAAGCAAATCTAACAACTATCATTAACAAAGATGACAAAGACAAAAGAAAAATTTTCAATTTATTTGTCGTCCCTTTCCTCTGTCATATCCCTCACCTATTAATTTTCACTGCAACTGTTCCTTTGGCCTTCAAATATGCTATGGTCACACTTCTCAAAAAGCCTTTACTAGATCCTATCTGCCCTCCCAATTCATGTATCCATCTCCCTTTCAGATCCAGCTACTTGAATGTGCGTTTCACTGCTACTGTCTGGACTTTTTCTCCTCAAACTATTCTGCATCCACTGCAAGCTGGCTTTTCCCTTCTACATTTTACAAAAACTGCCCTTGTCAAAGTCTCCAGTGACCTATTCTGTTCCTGGCCACATCTGAGGGTCTTTACTCAAGCTCAGCCTTCTTGACCTATCTATTGCTTTTGATACCATTGATCATTTCCTTGATATCCTGTTCTCCCTTGGATTTAGTGCTTTGTTCTGTCCTAGTTCTCTTATCTCTCCCATCACACTTCTAGAGTATGTTGTGATGGCTCTTTCTCCACTGTTACCCCATTGTCTGTCAGTGTACCTCAGGGCTCTATCCTTGAACCTGTTCTCTCTATACTCACTGTTGGCCTTAATTTCCTCCCATAGTTTCCAGTACCATCTTTATGCTGATGACTCTTAGATTTACCTTTGTACATCTGAAATCTCTCCAGGAATCCAAGAACCATCTGCCGTTGCTGCCTGGATCTCCCATTGTCACTGTCAAACTGAACAAGATGGAGCTCCTTCTCGTTCCCCCTAAATCCACCTCCCCTTTCCTATGGATAACACCTTCATCCTCCCCATTTCCTCAGCTCAGAACCTTAAGGTCACTGTTGACTCTTCGGTCTTCACATCCAAGAAAAAAGAAACTTGTCATTTCTTTCTCTCTATTATCAGCAAAGCTTTGTCCCTTCTTTTCTGTATACACTACCAAAGACCATTATCCACTCTCTAGTCACCTCCCATTTAGGGTATTAAAACCTGCCCCTTGCTGGTCTTCCCCTCAATCATCTCTCTCCACTTCAATCCATTCAGAACTCAGCTGCATAGCTAATCTTCCACCAATGTTGCTATGCTCAAATAACCACTATTTTTAAGTCACTTCATTAGCTCCCCATCTTTTTCTACATCCAACTGAACTTCTCCTATGGATCTACAACTGCATTCACTCTGCAGCTCCTCATCACCTCTTCTCTCTCATCATCTCTCCTTGGGAACTTTGTTCAGTCAAATCGCTTTAACTGTGCCCTTCTCTTCCCCTGCCACATTCCGGACTTCATTCATTCTACCTTGCTGTACCATTTGTCTGGATCCTAAATCAGTATGCCAGGCTACATCTCTGGTTCTATTCACAGCCAGACTAAAAAGCCACCACTTCAAGGCTGCTTTTGCTTCCTGATCCCCTTATTCTCCTGTTTACCACCCATATGTACTAAAACCATTTTCCCTTAGTTTTATCCTAGGCCCTGGTCTGATGTGTTGTCTTGAATAGATTGTAAGCTCTTTTATGCAGGGACTTTTATATGTATGCGTACTGTCCCGCATATACCTTGTAGCACTAGACAAAATGATAAGTAGTAATAGTAGCTGTAAATTCTCTCAGAAGACAATTCTGTTAATAAATCATACAATCTGAGAGTTGCTGCCTGCAGAATTCAGAGAGGCACCTGCAACCCACAGTGGGATTTCCCCATACTCACTCCTTCCCTGATCAACACTGATAACACACAAAATTAACAAAGAAAAATGGAAACAAAGAAAATGTGAGCACTTTTCTAACTTTCCGATTATTGAATTTATGAATCACAGCTGAAGCCATACAGGAGTTTGTTCTAAGGCAGAGGTTTCTGCAGATTCTCTCTCCTGTCTTCCCTCCAGGGCATTAGGCATTTCTTAGACTTCTAGGAGGTGCATATGAGGTATGAATGAAGAGATTGCACACTTACAAACAATCACTCGCTCCAATGGAGATGGGGTTAGATGGTGAGTCTGGGAGACGATGGGCCACCTCACATACTGTCGATCTACTGCCTGCCCTCTCTCGGCCTGCAAATATGGACCAAGAGAACAAAAGAGGCCAGTCAGAAAGGAGGAGAAGCATGGGACGGCAAGGCAGTGGTAATCATGGCAAGGGCTAAATGTGCACCAGAGACAATACAAATGAAGCAAAGCAAAGCAAAGACAGTGTATAGGCAGTAGCAATCTCACAAAGACAGTAATGCAATCACATAAAGCACAACAACTTCATATGGCACACAGCCTCCACCAACATTACAGAGCAATGCTGCAAATCACAACTCATATAAGCATCACATAATACATATTCAGCATCACTCACACTAGGTCAGACCAAATGATCCATCAAACCCAGTATCCTGTTTTCAACAGTGGCCAATCTAGGTCACAAGTATTGGAAGAATGCCAAAAGGTAGACAGATAAGCAGTGGATCTCCCCAGTCCGTTTTAATAATGGTTTATGGACTTTTCCTCCAGAAACATATTAAAACTTTAAACCCAGCTAAACTAACTGCTTTTATTATATTTTCCGGCAACAAATTCCAGAGCTTAATTACTCACCGAGTGAAAAAAAATGTTCTTAGATTAATTTTCAATGTACTACTTTGTAGCTGTACTGCACGTCCCCTAGTCTTTGTCCTTTTGGGAGGAGTAAAATAACCGATGCACGTTTACTCATTCCACTCCATTCATTTAAAGATCTTTGTCATATCTCCCCCTCAGCTCTCTTCTCCAAGCTGGACAGCTCTAACTTTTTAGGCCTTTCCTCAAAGGAGTGTTCTTCTGTCCCCTTTATCATTTTGGTCACCTTTCTCTGTACCTTTACTAATGTTGATTATATATATCTATCTAATTCTTTTTAAAACAACCAGAAATGCATGCAACACTTAAGATGTGGTCACACCATTGAGCGATACAGAGGCATTATAAATATACTTTGCTAGGAATTACAAGGAAAGGAATGGAGAAAAAAAACCCATTTTATAAGCTTTCTGGGCTGCTGCTGCACACGGAGTAAAAGATTTCAACTTAACATCCATGATTGCACCTAGATCCTTTTCTGGGTTGATGACTCTTAATGTGGAACTTTGCAATGTGTAGCTATAGTTTGCTTTTTTATTTCCTAGGTGTATCTATCTCTTTGTAATTGTTCATATTAAATTTTGTCTGCCGTTTGGACACTCAAGTCAACCAATTTCTCAAGGTCCTCCAGCAATTTATCACAATCTTTGGGCGATTTACTTACTTTGAATAATTTTGTGTCGTCTGCAAATTTGATCACCTTGCTTGTTATTCCCATTTCCAGGTCATTTAAAAATATGTTATAAATCAGTGGACCCAGTACAAATCCCTGGGTAATCCACTGTTCACTTTTCTCCATTGAGAAAATAGTGTAGTTATTTATCTGTAACAGATGGTCTCCAGGGACAGCAGGAATCAGTCCTCACATATGGGTGACGTCGGCACCGAGGGAGCCCACGCAGAGCATTTCCCCAGCTTTCAAAGAAAGCCTTTGGGACATGTTACCAAAAATGGATGGTCCCCTTCCCACCCAAGGGTGCTATCTTGCTCAGTCAGATGACATAGCTAGGATGGCAGTAAAAACTAAAACAAGGTAGGGAGGCAACTCCCAGGGGAGAAGGGAGGGTTGTGAGGACTGATTCCTGCTGTCCCTGGAGATAGCATAGTTACTCACCTATAACAGGTGATCTCCGGGAAGAGCAGGAATATAGTCTTCACATATGGGTATCATGGGTACCGACGAAGCCTGCGCGGGAACGCTCCCCAGTGTCCAATAGGAACGCTTTTGGAAGCATCCCTCAGCACATGCGCGCTGCCTTTACAACTGTCCCTCTTCAGTTACGTTTGTAGCTGGGTGGAGAGAGAGAGAGAGAGCGAGAGAGGAGCGAGAGCGCGAGAGCGAGTGAGAGAGCGAGAGCGAGAGAGAGACACACAACTCCTAGGAGAGGTGGGTGGGTTGTGAGGACTAAATTCCTGCTGTTCCCAGAGATCACCTGTTACAGGTGAGTAACTATGCTATCTCCAGGAACAAGCAGGAATGTAGTCCTCACATATGGGGACTCACTAGCTGAAGATGCCAGGGAGATATCCCCAGGAAAGTGCCACCGTCGAAGGTGAGAATCCTTCCTCCAATGGATCTCTGGCATCCCACAAGGGTTGGTGGGTAGGAGAGCACAGTTACTTACCTGTAACAGGTGATCTCTGGGAACAGCAGGAATTAGTCCTCACATATGGGTATGTCGGTACCGACGGAGCCTGCGCGGGAAAGCTCCCCAGCTTCCCAGAATGAAAGCTTTTGGGGCATCCCACAGCGCATGTGCGCTGCCTTCCCGCCTTTCCTACCAACTCTCCTCAGTTTGAGTTTAAAGCTGCGACAATAGAGAGAGAGAGGAAAGGAAAGACAAAGAGAGATACAACTCCTAGGGGAGGTGGGAGGGTTGTGAGGACTAATTCCTGCTGTTCCCAGAGATCACCTGTTACAGGTAAGTAACTGTGCTATCTCCAGGAACAAGCAGGAATAAGTCCTCACATATGGGGACTCCCTAGCTAAGATGCCTGGGAGATCCCCAGGGTATGAGACCCTGAAGGGTTCCTCGTTTTCCTATGGATCTCAGGCATCCATTGAGGGAAGGAGGGCAGGAGTTGTTCAAGAATGGAACAGGTGTCTGAGGACAGCCTGACCAAACAAGGCATCCCGGCGGGAGTCCTTGTCCAAACAGTAATGGGCTGTGAAGGTATGAACCGAGGCCCAGGTGGCTGCTCGACAGATCTGGTCGATGGACACAGAATGAAGATGAGCCATAGAGGTGGCCATGGCCCTCACATTGTGAGCTGTGACATGGCCCTCCAGAGAAAGGTTCTTACTCTGGTAAGCAAAAGAAATACACTGAGCAATCCAATTGGACAGTGTTCTTTTAGAGACTGGAAGTCCTAAATGAGAAGGATCAAAAGCAACAAAAAGCTGGGAAGACTTTCTATGTTGCTGTGTCCTGTGTAAGTAAAAAGCAAGAGCTCTTTTACAATCTAGAGTATGAAGGTTCCTCTCTGCAGTGGATGCATGAGGAGCTGGAAAAAAGACAGGTAGATATACCTCTTGATTAAGATGAAAAGGTGAGACCACTTTAGGCATAAAGTGAGGATTTGTCCTAAGGACTACCTTATCATGATGGAACCTTGTATAAGGTGGATTAGCCACTAAGGCCTGCAGTTCACTGATGCGGCGAGCAGAAGTGATCGCAATAAGGAAAATAACCTTCCAGGAAAGAAATTTCAAGGAGGTAGTGGCTAAGGGTTCAAAAGGTGGCTTCATAAGCTGACCAAGAACCAAATTTAAGTCCCATGCCACCGGAGGAGGTCGAATGGGAGGTTTAGTTAAAGTTAGGCCTCTCATAAATCTTGCAATAAGAGGATGAGAGGAAACAGGTTGTCCACTGATAGGCTTAAGGGATGCTGCAATAGCACTTAAATGGACCCTTACTGAATTCGTCTTAAGGCCTGCATTGGAAAGATGCAGGAGATATTCTAATAGAGAATTCACAGGAAGTGCCAGAGGGTCAAGACCCTGTTGAGCACACCAAATGGAAATTCTTTTCCATTTAAAAGCATAGGAACGCCTAGTGGAAGTTTTCCTGGAAGCATGGAGGATATCCTTCACTTGCTGCGAAAGATTGAAGTCTTGAAGGTCTAGGCCTTCCCACAAAGTCCCCTCCTCCTGAGACAGAAGGTCTGGAGCAGCTCCCAAGTCCAGGGAGGGGGCTTGGGAGAGATGTAGAAGTAGAGGGTACCACACTTGGCGTGGCCAGCGTGGAGCTATGAGGATCATAGATCCTTGATCCCTCTGAAGTTTGAACAGAGTCTTGGGAATCAAAGGAATGGGTGGAAAGGCATACAGGAAGTCCTGACCCCAATGAAGGAGGAAGGCATCCTTGGCCTGAACTCCCTGACACGGAATTCTGGAACAGAACCGGGGAAGTTTGGCATTCCACGGACTTGCAAAGAGGTCTATGTCCGGGGTTCCCCATTCTTGAAAGATTCCGAGTACCTGATCCATGTGCAGGGACCATTTGTGTGGAAGCAGAACTCGACTGAGTCTGTCTGCCCAAGAGTTTTGGATTCCTGGGAGGTATACTGCCAGGAGATGAATTTGATGCTCTCTGGCGAAGGCCCATAATGTTAGAGCTTCGTTGCAAAGCGACAGAGAGCCAGTTCCTTCTTGCTTGTTTATGTAAAACATGGCTACCTGATTGTCCGTTTGAATGAGGAATGTCTGGTAGCTGAGGAGGGTATGAAAGACCTTGAGAGCTAGGAACACTGCTCGAAGTTCCAAGAGGTTGATATGAAGAGAGGTCTCCTGTGGGGACCAAGTGCCTTGGGTGGAGAGGTCCTGTAGATGAGCTCCCCAACCTGTTTGGGAGGCATCTGTTGTGAGGATTGCTTGGGGCAACAAAGGTTGGAAGGGGGACCCCAGCAACAGATTTTGAGTAGAAATCCACCATTGGAGAGACCAAAAGAGACGGTTGGAGTTTGCTATTTGGTCTGAGAGAGCTCCTGAAGCTTGAGTCCATTGGGTGGACAAAGTCCATTGAGCTGCTCTCATGTGTAGGCAAGCATAGGGTACCACATGTACTGTGGAAGCCATGTGGCCTAGTAGTTGTAGCATCTCCCGGGCAGTTAAGTGGCTCTTTGACTGAATCTGGGAGGCTAACTGCACTAGACGTTGGCAACGAGCCTGGGGAAGATAGGCTCTTGCAGTAGTGGTGTCCAACCAGGCCCCTATGAAGTCTAGGGTCTGAATAGGGGTGAGCTGAGACTTTGGGAGGTTTACCACAAGTCCCAGATACTGCAGAATGCGCCTGGTGCGGTCCAGGGAAATTTGGGCTTCTGACTGAGATGGAGCTCGGATGAGCCAGTCGTCTAGGTAGGGGAAGACAAATATTCCCAGAGTGCGTAGAAATGCAGCAACTATTGCCATGCATTTGGTGAACACTCTTGGAGCAGAGGCTAGACCGAAAGGAAGCACTCTGTATTGGTAATGTTTTCCCTGGAACAGAAAACGTAGGAATTTTCTGTGGGACGGATGGATGAGTATATGAGTGTACGCATCCTTGAGATCTAGAGAACAAAGCCAATCCTGACTCTGTAGGTATGGAAGGAGAGTGCCCAGAGAAAGCATCTTGAACTTCTCCTTGCATAGAAATTTGTTCAATTCTCTGAGATCTAGAATGGGTCTGTATCCCCCTGTTTTCTTCGGAATGAGAAAGTAGGGGGAGTAAAACCCTGTCCCCTGTTGAAGAAGAGGAACTTCTATGGCCCTCTGGGCCAGAAGGGTGGTTACCTCCTGATCCAGAAGGTCGAGGAGAGATGTGGGAGAATTGAAATGTCTCACCATGGTGTAGGGAGGAAAGTCTGAGAAATGAAGTTTGTAGCCCTCTCTGATGATGGAGAGGGTCCACTGCTCTGATGTGATTTGCTCCCATCTGGGAGCAAAATGAGCTAACCTTCCTGGAATGGTGAGAGGTTTTGGCTGTTGTAGAGCCAGAAAGGTTAAGTTCTCTAGTATCAAGTCAAAAACCCTGAGGGGCTTGGGACTGCTGAGTTGCAGCAGCCCCTGCAGGTTTAGGCCTAGCCTGTTTAGGTTGCTGACGCTTAGTAGCAAAGCGACCTGTAGAAGATTGTTGACCAGAAGTGGAAGGAAATCTGACCTTCTTGTAAAAAGACCTTTTAAAAGATTTTTTCTTGGCTGGAGTGGAGGTAGACTTAGAAAGTCTATCCAGAGCAGCATTTTCTGCATCCATTTGAGTGGCTTTAATTTGCCACTCTTTGCCAAATAAATTTTCACCTGTACAGGGCAGATTTCCTAAACCATCTTGAACCCAGGGTTCTAGATCAGAAGCCTGGAGCCAAGCAATTCTACAAGCAGCTATGGCAATGCCTGAGGCTCTGCTGGCACCTTCAAAAGAATCAAAGGCTGCCCTGTTGGAAAACTTTTAAATGTCTTGAGTATGCTTAAGCCAAAGAAGGAACTCATCCCTTTTGTCCTCTGGAATAAAAGGGAGAAAGTTGTGCAGCTTTTCTGCAACCTCCTTTAGAAACATACCCATATAAAGGCTGTATGAATTGATTCTGGCAATAAGCATGCTAGCTTGGAAGATTTTCCTTCCAAAAGCATCCAAGGTCCTGCATTTTCTTCCTGGAGGAGTAGAAGAGTGTCTTTAGGTACTCTTTATCCTCTTCATAGCTGACTGCACCACAATGGAGTGGTGAGGAAGCTGAGTCTTTTGAAATCCAGGAGGGAGGGAGGGACACGGTACATAGTGTCCAATCTACGAGAATGAGGAGAAAGGGTGAGAGGAGTCTCCCACAATTCAATCAAATGTTCTTGAAGAATTTCAGGAATTGGTAAGGTGACTGCCTCTCTGGGAACCTTAGAGTATCCCAAATATCTAATTTTTTTGCTCTACGTTCTTTTTCAGAGGTTACTGAAATAGATAGTCCTTTAGCTACTTCTATTATGAAGTCTTGAAAGGACAAATCCTCTGGAGGAGACATTCTCCTTTTTGGAGAAGGCTCCTCAGGAAGAGTAAAGCGTAGTTACTCACCTGTAACAGGTGTTCTCCAGGAGCAGCAGGAATCAGTCCTCACATATGGGTGACGTCGGCGCCGACGGAGCCCTCGCGGAGCAATTTTCCCCAGCTTTCAAAGAAAGCCTTTGGGAATTGCAGCGCGCATGCGTGGTCCCCTTCCCGCCCAAGGGTGCCATCTTAGCCAGTCAGATGACATAGCTAAAAGACAGCATAAAAATTTGCAAAAAAAACTAAAGCAGATAATTGCAACTCCAAGGGGAGGAGGGAGGGTTGTGAGGATTGATTCCTGCTGCTCCTGGAGAACACCTGTTACAGGTGAGTAACTACGCTTTCTCCAGGACCAAGCAGGAAGTCAGTCCTCACATATGGGACTCCCAAGCTTAAGGCTACCGGAGACCCTAAGCACAAAAATGAGCTCCCTCTAGCTCAGCAGCACAGAAGGAAGGAATCTTCACTGAATTATTACCCACCGGTAGCCCCCATCCAGGATGGAGGGTAGGAGTTGCTCAAACCTCCAAGAGATTTCGGAGGACTGCCTGTCCGAAAGCACTGTCCCTGCGGGACTCCCTCTCGAGGCAGTAATGGACCGCAAAAGTCTGGCTCGAAGACCAAGTAGCGGCCCGGCAGATGTCTGCCAATGGAACAGAGCGGAGGTAAGCCACTGACGTAGCCTTCGCCCGAACACAATGAGCCGTGACCCGACTATCTAGCGAGAGTCCGGCTGCCCCATAAGCCCAAGCGATACAGTCAGCAACCCAGATGGACAGAGTACGCTTGGAGACAGGGAGCCCCAATTTATTGGGGTCAAAAGACACGAAAAGCTGAGCAGCTTTACGGTGCTCCCGCGTACGGTCAAGGTAGAAGTTCAACGCCCTTCTACAGTCCAGGGTATGCAGGACCATTTCAGCTCGGCTGGAGTGTGGCCTGGGAAAGAAGGTCGGAAGTACCACCTCCTGATTGATGTGAAAAGGGGAGACCACTTTTGGAAGAAATTTTGGGTGAGTCCGTAGGACTACCCTATTTTTGTAGAACCGAGTGTAAGGGGGATCAGACACGAGGGCCTGCAATTCACTTACGCGTCTAGCGGAAGTGAGGGCTATCAGGAATAAGGTTTTCCAAGAAAGAAAACGGAGAGAACAGGTAGCCATAGGTTCAAAAGGCGGACAGGTGATCCGCTGTAAAACCACATTCAGATCCCAGTCAGGTGCTGGCGGGCGCAGAGGTGGTTTAAGTAGAAGGAGACCTCGGAGAAACCTCGCTACGAGAGGTTCGCTGGAAAGAGGTCTGCCGTCCACCGGCACATGATGTGCTGAAAGAGCACTGAGGTGAACTTTGACGGAGTTGGACTTAAGTCCCAGATTAGAGAGGTAGAGCAAGTACTGCAAGATCACCGACACCGAGCAGGAGAAGGGATCCTGAGACTGCTGGGCACACCAAGCGGAAAAGCGACGCCATTTAAGGGCGTAGCATTTGCGGGTAGAAGGTCGCCGGGAAGCTAGGACGACCTCTTCCACCTCTGCCGGCAGTAGAAGGGGAGCAAGGACTACCCTTTCAGCAGCCAGGCCATCAGATGTAGAGATCTGAGGTTGGGGTGTAGCAGGGACCCCTGATCCTGTGTTAGGAGATCTGGTTGAAACCCCAGAGGGAACGGATCCTCTACCGCTAATTGCAGCAGGAGTGGAAACCACGGCTGTCTGGGCCAGCGAGGAGCTATCAGGATCATGGAAGCTTTGTCTCGGAGAACCTTGAAAAGAGTTCGAGAGACTAGCGGTATGGGAGGAAAGGCATACAGAAGGCTTTTCGACCATGAGAGCAGAAAAGCATCCGCCGCTACTCGAAGGGGATGCGGCTGCCGAGAGCAGAAGCGAGGAAGTTGCCGGTTGAGAGGACTGGCAAAGAGATCCATCGTGGGGAGGCCCCACTTCAGAAAAAGTTTCTGAACTACCAAGGGATCCAGGCACCACTCGTGCGGCTGGAGGATCCTGCTGAGTTTGTCCGCCAGGAAATTTTCTTGGCCTGGGAGATAAACTGCCTTGAGAAGAATGCCGTGGCTGATGGCCCAAGAGCAGAGCCTCTGTGCTTCTCGACAGAGAAGGAAGGAGCCTGTGCCTCCCTGTTTGTTCACGTAGAACATGGCAACTTGATTGTCCGTCTGGACAAGGACGGACTGGTGAGAAGTCAGGTGGGAGAAAGCCTTGAGAGCCAGACGGATTGCTCTGAGCTCCAGGAAGTTGATCTGCTGCGCAGACTCCCACGTGGTCCAGAGACCCTGAGTACATGCCCCTTGGCAATGCGCTCCCCATCCTAGGAGAGAAGCATCGGTCGTCAGCACTTGAGCCGGCGGAGGAGACTGAAAAGGCATTCCGAGCACCAGGTTCGGCCGATGAAGCCACCACTGTAGAGAAGAGGCCAGCGGGCCGGAGATGCGCACTAAGTCGGCTAGGCCGCCCGTAGCCTGTTGCCACTGCTTGCGAAGGCACCACTGAGCAGGCCGCATATTCAGGCGGGCATTGGGGGTCACGTGGACGGTGGAAGCCATATGGCCGAGTAGTCTCAGGAAGCGCCTGGCTGAGACCAGGGACTGGCTGCGAAAACGGCCGGCTAGGTCCATGAGCCGTTGAGCCCTGTCTAGAGGCAGGAAAGCTCGTGCCTGAAGAGTGTGCAATCTTGCGCCGATGAACTCGAGATCTTGCGAGGGGAGCAAAGTGGACTTTGCGAAGTTTATGACAAAGCCCAAGTACTGCAGAAGAGTCACAGTGCGGTGTGTGGCTTTTGTGACTTCTGGAGAGGACGATGCTCTGATGAGCCAGTCGTCTAGGTACGGAAAGACAGAGGCCGTGAAGCCGGAGATAAGCCGCCACCACCGCGAGACATTTTGTGAAGACTCGTGGTGCGGAGGATAGGCCAAAGGGCAGTACTCTGTACTGGTAATGATTTCCTGCCACCACAAACCTTAGGTATTGGCGGTGGCTTGGGTGGATGAGGATGTGCGTGTAGGCATCCTTTAGATCCAAGGAGCATAGCCAATCTCCCTGCTGGAGGTAGGGCAGAAGGATTCCAAGGGTAAGCATCTTGAACTTCTCCCTGACGAGGAACTTGTTGAGGTTGCGCAAGTCCAGGATGGGTCTGAGGCCTCCCGTTCTTTTTCGTATTAGGAAATACCTGGAATAGAAGCCTTGACCCCTCAGGTGGTGGGGCACCGGTTCCACAGCCTGTTCCTGAAGAAGACTTGCTAACTCCTGAAGGAGTAAGTCCCTGTGCAGAGGGAGTCGTGGAGGTTCTCCCGGGAAATAGGAGGGAGGGACCTGGTGGAAGTGGAGAAGATAGCCCTCTCTCACAACATGAAGCACCCAGGCATCTGATGTGATGTTGGACCACCTGTGGGCAAAGTGAACCAGCCGGCCTCCTGTGCTGGGAGGAACCAGCTGAGGGGGAGAGGCTATGCTGATGAAGTCAAAAACCCCCACCCTGCTGAGCAGGGGCCGGTGGTGCAGGCTTGGGGGCTTGCTGCCTACGGGACCCGTTACCCCGTCCCTTGGCCTGCTGACCCTGTTGGGGAGCTGCAGAGGCCTGATATTGAGGGTAGTGTTTATAGGCATCCGCCTTTCTCGGGTAAAAGGACTTCTTTCCCGAGCCCTTCTTCTTCTGGGAAGGGGCGGAGGTCTTCCTAGAGAGCCTAGTTCTGGTGAGAGTCTCCGTCTCGATTTGTGCAGCCTTCTTAGCCATGGGCTTGCCAAAGAGGTTCTCACCTCGGCAGGGGACATCGACCAACTTGTCCTGCACCCAGGGTTCAAGGTCAGACGACTGAAGCCAAGCCTGTCGGCGGGCACCGATGCCGGCTGCAGCCACTCGAGCCGATGCTTCAAAGCCATCATAGGCTGCTCGAGAAATGAATTTGGAGCATTCCCGAATACCAGTTGTCAAGGCTAGGAACCTCCGCAAAGGTTCCTCGGACAGCCCAGCGGAGAATCCGGCTATCTCTTTAGCCAGGTCTCTAAGGTACATGCCCATGTAGAGCTGGTAGGTCTGGACTCGACAAGCAAGCATAGAGCCCTGGAAACACTTCTTACCGAGGCCATCCAGGTTGCGGGCCTCCCTGCCAGGAGGCACCGAGGAGTGCATCTTCTGGCTCTTAAGCCTATGCATGGCCGATTCCACCACCATGGAATGGTGCGGCAGCTGTGCTTTTTGGAAGCCAGGGCTCTTGCGGACTCGATAGATGGAATCGACCCGCTTGCTTAATACCGGCGACGATGCCGGACTCTCCCACATGCGGAAGAGTAGTCGTTCCAGCATGGGAGGAACCGGTACAGTAAAGTGCTCCCTGGCGGGAGAGTCGTACTGAAGGGCGTCGAGTTCTTCGGCTCGAGGCTCCTCCTCGGGATCCGCAGGGAAGGCCAAAGCCTTGGCCATATCCCTGACGAAGTCCGAGAACCGGGCATCCTCCGGAGGGGACTGTTTCTGAGGTTCGGACTCAGGCGAGTCCGAGGGGACACACAGAGTCCGAAAAGAATCAGGTGACTCTTCCTCTTCAGACTCCCAGGCCGACTCCGAGGAGGAATCGGTGGGGTCGGTCCGGGCGGGCGGAGGCGTCGGCCGCCCCGACGCCGAGGGAGTCGGCGTCGACGACCTCGGTCCCGAACGGGAGGCCGAGGGTGACCTCGACCGAGGATCGACTCGAGCCCGCATGGACTCGAGGATCGGCTCGGTCTCCGGGGTCGACTTAGACGTCGACGTCCCGGCGGTCGGGGCAGAGGCGCCAGCGAGGCTAGCGATCAGTGCCCGCTGCTGGTCCATGAAGGCAGATAGTCTGCTCTCCAAGGCCGTCAACCTGAGTCCGACCTCAGGTGACCCAGCAGCCCCCGACTCGGGCCCCGACGGCGTCGAGCCCGACATCGGACCCCTCGGAGGCGAGTCCAGGAGGACTACAGGACTTACCCGAGCAGGCAACTCCGATTCCAGACGAGGTCGCTTCGGGAGATGTTCCTTCTCCAAAGACCCGGGACGGCTATCGGGGCTATGCGACCTGGCCCTCGCGGAACCAGGAGCGTCCACCGACGCCGCCCTCGCAGGTTTCACCTTCCGATGATGGTCCCCGGAGGGAGAACCCCTGTCGGAGGAACTCCGGCGACGGTCAGAGCTGGAGCCTCTAGACGCCGAGGCCTCCGACGAGGTCCGGGTACGGGTGGGATCAGCGAAGATTCGTTCCCGCTGATGCCGCCGACTCCTTAATGCTTTGGAGGACATTTTGCTGCAGGCCCCACAGATCAGTTCCTCGTGATCCGGGCCAAGGCAGCGGAGGCAATTATCGTGTGTGTCAGTGAGTGACATATTTCTCTCACACTGAACACACCTCTTGAAACCACTGGCAGCCATCGGGGGAAAAAGGGCCCCTGCAAGGACAAAGGACCGGGCTGCCAGCGAAAAACCAAAAACGAAACTGACAGAAAATCAGAAAAACCGAAAAATAAGAGAAGGACTCGCAACGGTGTCGCGAGTCCGGGCAGGAAAGAGACCGGCGTCGAACCGAAGAAAAAAGAAATAAATCACGAAAAATCAACTTTTTCAGCGGGGACAAGAAGACCACGTCTGTAGGGCTCCGCGGAAAAAAGAAGACTGGCTAAGATGGCACCCTTGGGCGGGAAGGGGACCGCGCATGCGCGCTGCAATTCCCAAAGGCTTTCTTTGAAAGCTGGGGAAAATTGCTCCGCGAGGGCTCCGTCGGCACCGACGTCACCCATATGTGAGGACTGACTTCCTGCTTGGTCCTGGAGAACAGATACTTCAGGGGACTCATCCGATGAGTCAGAATCATCAGAAGAATCAAAGTATCGTCTGCTCGATTCCAAAGATTGATAGGCGTATCGATCGGTACCGACATCGGGTGTCCCCGGTACCGGGTCGGTACCGAGAAAGAGTCCAGGACAGGGAGCCGGAATCGGTATCCTGGCCGATGTCGATGCAGCTGGTACCGGCATCGAAGTTGGTACCGGTACCGGCGTCGGTACAGACAACGGAGCTAGTTGTGGTACCGACGGCGTCGCAGCCTTAATGAAAGCCAGTATAGCCTGCTGCATGGATTGCACAGTGTGATCCATGGACGCCACGACTGCCTGGATGTCGGTACCGGGAGATTGTGCCGGTACCCCAGAGCAGTCTAACAGGTGATCGGTCGAGGCCGTGCCATCGATGTCAACCTGTAACCCCATAGGAGGAGCTTTGGAAGCCGGAGCTTCCTGCCGGGGTTCTTTGGCTGGGGCAGGATCCTCAAGGGCAAGCCCGGAGGCATCTCGATGCTTAGAGGGAGATTTGCCCTTTGAGGACCTGCTGAAAGTATGTTTGGTTACCTGAGACCCATCAGGAGAGGAAGACCTGAAAGATGTCGATGCCACCGCCGGTGCATCCGTGGGAAACAGCACATGGAGCTTGGCTGCCCGGTTCTGTAACCCTCGTTTAGACATTAGAGAGCAGGCTTGGCAATCCGGAATGGAGTGTTCAGGCCCCAAACATTTAAGACACCATTCATGGGTGTCGGTAACAGAAATTGTACCGCTACACTTAGTGAATATTTTGAAACCAGAGGCTGGTTTATCCATGAGGGAAAATGTCTTGCGGGCCTGTAGGCCTAAGAAAAGAAATACACTAAGTGAGGAAAAGTATATATATATATATATATTTTTTTTTTTTATTTTATTTTTTTTTAAAGAAAAGAAAAGACCGGTGGTACCGGTCCGGCGTCGGGGAAGGCAGACACGCGACCAAAGAAATAAATTAAAATTAAGAACTTCTTCAGCTGTGACAGGAACACGACCTGCTGGCTCCGCGGAAAAAGAAGAACTGAGGAGAGTTGGTAGGAAAGGCGGGAAGGCAGCGCACATGCTCTGTGGGATGCCCCAAAAGCTTTCATTCTGGGAAGCTGGGGAGCATTCCCACGCAGGCTCCGTCGGTACCGACGTACCCATATGTGAGGACTTATTCCTGCTTGCTCCTGAAGATTTGGTTTAAGTTTGAATGAGATTTTGAAGAACAGCTTGGCCAAAGAAGGCATCCCGATGAGAGGCTTTATCCAGGCAGTAGTGGGCTGTGAATGTGTGTACCGAAGCCCAGATGGCTGCTCGACAAATGTCATCGATAGACACAGAGTGGAGATTAGCCATCGAATCTGCCATGGCTCTCACATTATGAGCTGTGACATGGTCATGAAGAGGAAGACCCTTACTCTCATAAGCAAAGGATATGCATTGGGCAATCCATTTAGATAAAGTTCTTTTGGAGAATGGAAGTCCCAAATGACTAGGGTCAAAAGCTACAAAATGTTGTGAGGACTTTCTATGTTGCTGTGTTCTTTGTATGTAAAAGGCTAGGGCCCTTTTACAATCCAAAGTATGAAGGTTTCTTTCTGCATTAGGAGGCGTGAGGTCTCGGAAAAAATACAGGAAGATAAATTGATTGGTTTAAATGAAAAGGCGAAACCACCTTTGGCATAAAGTGTGGGTGAGTTCGAAGAACAACCTTATCATGATGAAATCTAGTATAAGGAGGATGAGCCACTAAAGCTTGCAATTCACTAATGCGACAGGCAGAGGTGATTGCAATTAGGAAGATGACCTTCCAAGTCAAAAACTTAAGGGCTGTAGTGGCCAAAGGTTCAAAAGGTGGCTGCATGAGCTGCCTGAGAACTAGATTTAGATCCCATGCCACCGGTGGTGGCTTGATGGGAGGTTTAGTTAATAAAAGGCCTCTCATAAATCTTGATAGGAGTGGATGAGAGGAAATTGGTTGTCCATTTAGAGGCTTATAAGAAGCTGCAATTGCACTAAGATGGACTCTTACCGAATTGGTCTTTAACCCAGAATTCGATAAGTGAAGGAGATACTCTAGTATCGATTCTAGGGGTATGACGAGGGGGTTTAATCCCCTCTTGGAGCACCATATAGTAAAAAGTTTCCACTTGAAGGCATAAGATCTTCTTGTGGAAGGTTTCCTAGAAGCCTAAAGGATATCTTTAACCTGCTGGGACAGGTTGAAATCCTGGGGATCTAAGCCTTCAGCAACCAGACCGTGAGGTGCTGGGACTGGGGATTCGGGTGCCGTAGCGTCCCGTTCTCCTGGGAAAGGAGATCTGGAGCATGCTCTAACTCCAGAGGTGCCGCTTGAGAAAGATGCAGAAGCAGGGAATACCACGTTTGGCGTGGCCATTGTGGTGCTATGAGAATCATGGACCCCTGGTTCTCTGAAGCTTGAAGAGTGTTTTGGGGATGAGGGGAATGGGTGGGAAGGCATAAAGGAAGTCCTGATCCCAGTAAAGGAGGAAGGCATTCCTTGCATGACAGTTGTGCGCCGGAATCCTGGAACAGAACCGGGGAAGTTTGGCATTCAGTGGACTTGCAAAGAGGTCTATGTCTGGAGTGCCCCAGAGATTAAATAATTTTTGCCACCAGGTCTAGGTGGAGTGACCACTCGTGAGGTAGCAGTACTCGACTGAGTTTGTCTGCCCAAAGGTTTTGAATGCCTGGAAGATATACCACTAGAAGGTGAATTTGATGCTCTCTGGCGAGGGCCCATAGTCGTAAAGCTTCGTTGCATAACGAGAGAGAGCCTGTCCCGCCCTGCTTGTTCACACAGAACATGGCTACCTGATTGTCCGTCTGGACTAGGACTGTCTTGTAGCTGAGCTGGGCGTGGAACACTCGAACAGCTAAATAAATTGCTCTTAATTCCAGGAGGTTTGTGTGTAAACCAACCTCCTGTGGAGTCCAGGTGCCCTGGGTAGAGAGATGATTCAGGTGTGCTCCCCAACCCACCTGTGATGCATCTGTTAGGGTGGCCTGAAAGAGGGGTTGATGGAAAGGAGATCCCACTGTCAGATTTTCTAGTGATTGTCACCATTAGAGGGACAAAATTAGTCGTTGAGAGATTGTTATTTTGTCCGACAAATGACCCGTGGCCTGTGTCCACTGTGTGGAGAGGGTACACTGAGCTGCTCGCATGTGGAGGCGAGCATATGGGACTACATGAACTGTGGATGCCATGTGTCCCAGTAACTGCAGTAGTTCCCGAGCAGTGAGGGAGGATTTGCCTGCTGCTTGGGAAGCTAGCTGCATAATGCGAAGACACCGGGCTTGTGGAAGGAAAGCCCTTGCCTGTCTGGTATCCAGACAGGCTCCTATGAATTCGAGGCATTGGGAAGGAACTAGTTGAGACTTCGGGAAGTTTATTTCCAATCCCAAGTATTGGAGGATTCGCATTGTACGGGACAGTGCAGTGCTGGCCTCTGCAACTGTGGAGGCTCAAATGAGCCAGTCGTCTAAGTAAGGGAAGACAAAAATCCCCAGGGTTCGTAGAAATGCTGCTACTACTGCCATGCATTTCATGAACACCCTTGGTGCTGAAGCCAGACCAAAAGGAAGAACCCTGTACTGGAAATGTTTTCCCTTGAAAAGGAAACGTAAAAATTTCCTGTGATCTGGATAGATGAGAATGTGAGTGTATGCATCCTTTAAGTCTAGAGAGCAAAGCCAGTCCTAGCTTTGAAGGTATGGCAGAAGAGTTCCTAGAGAAATCATTTTGAATTTCTCTTGAAACAGATTTGTTCAATTTTCCGAGGTCTAGAATGGGTCTGTGTCCCCCTGTTTTCTTTGGAATAAGAAAATAGGGGGAGTAGAACCCTGTCCCCTGTTGAAAAATGGGTACTTCCTCTATTGCCCCTTGGGCAAGAGGTATGGAGACCTCGTGATCTAGCAGATTATCTGCAGAGGTTTGTGAATTGAATTGCTTTAGAATTGTAGGAGGGGGTATGCTGTGAAAATGAAACTTGTACCCCTCTCCTACAATGGACAAAGTCCAATCTTCGGCTGTTATCTGATGCCAATCTGTTGACAAAGTGGCATAACCTGCCTGGAATATTGGGGGGGGGTTGGGGACCCCTCAGAGGCAGGAAGGCAAAGCTCTCTAGGAAGGAGTCAAAGCCCTTGAGGGGGCTGAACCTGGAGAGCTGGTTGGGCTCTCGGGCCTTTTGGTTTCTTTTGCTGTCTGGTTTGTCCCTTTTGGGCAACCTGACCTGGAGTCTGGCTCTGCTGGGTATAGGAAGGATAAAAACGTACTCTTTTTGCTAAAAGAGGGGTTTTTTTAAATAAGGTTTGCTTTTGGCTGGAGTGGCTGTAGACTTTGACAATCTAAGGTAGAATTGTCAGCATCTAACTCGTTAGCCTTTTCCTGCCAGTTCTTGCCAAAGAGATTCTCTCCCGTGCAAGGAATGTTGCCTAACTTGTCCTGTACCCAAGTCTCCAAGTCTGATGCCTGTAGCCAGGCAATCTGTCGTACACAATGGCAATAGCAGAGGTTCTGCTGATGCATTCAAAGTCGTCAAAGGCTGCAGGATTGACAAACTTGGAGACATCTTGAGCATGCTTAACTAGAGCAAGAAAATATTGTCTCTTATCCTCTGGGAGAAATGGGCTCATAAGTTCCAAGTCTCCTGTGACTTCTTTAAGGAACATTCCCATATATAGGATATATGAACTGATCCTAGCTGAAAGCAGGGAAGCTTGAAACGTTTTGCGTCCAAAAGTATCCAGAGTCCTGCATTCATGACCTGGAGGATTGGATGTATGTCTCTTTGCACTTTTCATCCTACGCATGGCTGATTCCACTACCATTGAATGGTGTGGCAGCTGAGTTTTCTGAAATCCAGGACATGGTGGAACTCGATACATAATATCAAGTCTCCTAGAGTGAGAAGAAGTAGTTAGAGGTGTCTCCCACATTCTGAGCATCAAGCTATGCAGAATTTCATGGATAGGCAGAGTAGTTGCCTCCTTAGGAGCTTTAGGATACTGGAGGATTTCTGATTCCTTTGCTCTGGGTTCCTCTTCAGGAGCTACTGTGATTGAAAGACCCTTTGCAATATCACGGATGAAATCCTGAAATGACATGTCCTCTGGAGGTGACATTCTGCAATGGGGAGAGGAGAGATCTTCTAGGAGAAACCCTCTAGTGCCAGCAGAATTGTCAGAGTCTTCGGAATCAGAGGAATCGAAGTATTCCTGACCTCGATGCTCTTGCAAAGCACGATCCCGGTACCGATCTAAGTCGGTACCGAGGTGACCCGGTACCGCTTTGTCCACTCCAGCCAGAGGTGGCATGGGAGGAGTTCCCACCGGGGACGGTACCGGCATCAGTGTCGATGTCAGCACCGGTGCCCTTGGGACCACTGGTACCACAGCTGAAAGAAGAGCTGCGATACTGCGTTCGATAGCAAGAAACCTCTGGTCTATCGACGCTGCCGATGACTGGGTGTCGGTACCGGTAAGAATGGCCGGAACCCCTGAGCATGGCACAGGTAGTTCTTGCGAGGTTGAGGCCTCGAGAACATCCTGAAGCCCCATCGATGCTTTGGAAGCCGAAGTCTGCCGCCGGGGCTGTTTTGCCGGTGTGGTTCCCTCAAGGGCAATGCCAATGGCCTCTAGATGCTTAGCAGGAGAGCTACCCTTTGAGGACCGGCTTTTGTGTTTAGTTACCTGAGATCCATGGGAGGAAGAAGAGGCCCTTGACGATGTCAATGCAATGGATCTACACTGCAACTTGGTCTACTTTTGAATGATCGACAAGAAACTCTATAACAAAAAAGTAGTTCACTGTTAACTAGAATATCAATGGAGTATATCCAACCACTATTGCTTACTCTGCATCCACAGCACTCTGTCAGTGTCAAACAAACGGAAAGGTCTCAGACTCCTGGTGACTCAACTCATAGACTAACGTCTTAAATGAGTAGTATACCTGATCGCATCAATGACCTTAATGATCTTTTCTCGTGAGGAGCTAATTCAGTGGACTCATTACAAAAAGACCACAGTAACTTATTAAAATACTTTAGAGATGAATGGACTGCCCACTTAACTTCAATTGACTGAACTCCTCAGTGTTGTGACACAGACAGTTTGTTCCCGACGCTAATACTGGTAGAAACCAGGGGCAAAGTATTAGCGTTGGGAACAAACTGTCTGTGTCACAACACTGAGGAGTTCAGTCAATTGAAGTTAAGTGGGCAGTCCATTCATCTCTAAAAGTATTTTAATAAGTTACTGTGGTCTTTTTGTAATGAGTCCACTGAACTAGCTCCTCACGAGAAAAGATCATTAAGGTCATTGATGCGATCAGGTGTACCACTCATTTAAGACGTTAGTCTATGAGTTGAGTCACCAGGAGTCTGAGACCTTTCCGTTTGACACTGACAATAGAGTGCTGTGGATGCAGAGTAAGCAATAGTGGTTGGATATACTCCATTGATATTCTAGTTAACAGTGAACGACTTTTTGTTATAGAGATGCAATGGATCTGGCATCTGAAGAAAAGAGAGTACCGAGCTTTGCGGCCCGGTTCTGTCTTCCTCTTTTGGTCATCCCCATGCAGGAGAGACATTCAGTTAGAGAATGATCAGGTCCTAAACATTTTAGACACCAATCATGGGTGTCAGTGACGGAAATGGTACCGCCACACTTAGTACATTTTTTTAAAACCACTAGTTGGCTTTTCCATGATTTAGGAAAAATGGGGCCTAATGCCCAAAATGGCGCCTAGCACCAAAAAGGAAAGTTTCTGAAAAGAAACAGTTTAAGTCTAAGGGTTGTTGTTTTTTTTTGTATGAAAAGAAAAGAACCGGCGGTACCGGTAGGCGTCATGCAGTAGGCAAACGCGACCACAAGAAAGAATTTTAAAGATGGAATTTTCTGCGGTGACAGGGAATAGGTCCTGTTGGCTCCACGGAAAACAAAGAACTGAAGAGGGACAGTTGGAAAGGCAGCACGCATGTGCTGAGGGATGCTCCCAAAAGCGTTCCTATTGGATGCTGGGGAGCGTTCCCGCGCAGGCTCAGTCTGTACCGACGATACCCATATGTGAGGACTACATTCCTGCTTGTTTCTGGAGATCATCTGTTACAGGTGAATAACTGCGCTTTCTCCAGGAACAAGCAGAAAGTCAGTCCTCGCATATGGAACTCCCTAGCTCCAGGCTGCCGAGGATCAAACCACAACAGCACCAACGGTGACCAATCAGGTGGGCATGAGTTGCAGAAGGTGAGTCCCCAAGAGACTCTGCAAGACCCAAGCGTCCCTTGGAGGGAGGAGTGGCCTAGTGGTTGGGGCAAGTTACCTCAGGCCGGAAGGTCGGGGGTTCAAATCCCACTAGAGGACAGCAACCTTGGGCAGGAAGGTCTGGGGTTTCTAGTCCCACAGGTGCTCCTTGTGGCCTTGGGCAAGCCACTTAACCCTCCATTGCCCATGTTCCCTGTAAGTATTAGTGTATGTGTCTCATATCCCCTTGTGTTAAATGTATCCCCCAATTGTTGTGTGACCACTTTGATTGAAGGATAAGGTGGTAAACAAAACTGTCTAAATAAATAAACAAACTATCACTCTGGTAGCCTGAACACAGAAGGTTCGGAGGGCAGGAGTTACCTACACCCCAAGAATATTATGGAGTACTGCCTGGCCAAAGGCACTTATCCTGTGGGACTCGCTCTCCAGGCAGTAGTGAGCTGCGAACATATGAACTGAAGACCATGTGGCAGCCTTGCAGATCTCCGTCACCGGCACTAGGCGGAGGTTGGCCATCAATGTGGCCATCGCCGTCACACGATGTGCTGTGATCCGGTGCAAAAGGAAGAGGCCAGCTCACTCATAAGCGAGGGCAATACAGTCTGCCAACTTAAGTGGACAGAGTTCACGTAATCATGGGGAGCCCCAATCTGCTGGGGTCAAAAGACATGAAAAGCTGAAGAGCTTTGCTAAGGGCCTGGGTCTGCTGTAAATAAAAAGGACAGGGCCCATTTGCAATCCAGTGTATGAAGTACTAATTCCTACCTGCTGGCGTGAGGCCGCAGAAAAAAGGTGGGAAGGACCACCTCTTGGTTTAGGTGGAAAGGAGACACTACCTTCTGGAGGAATTTGGGATGTGTATGGAGCACTACTCTGTTCTTGTAGAACTTTATATATGGTGGATCCGCCACCAGGGCCTGGAGTTCACTCATTCTTCGAGCAGGAATAAGGGCTACCAGAAAGGCCACTTTCCAGGACAGGTACCACAGGTGGAAAGTGGTCAGAGGCGCGAATGACAGCTTAGTGAGCTGGGAGAGCCCCACGTTCAGGTCCCACTCTGCCACTGGAAGGTGGAGAGGGGGCTTGGGTAGCACGAGGCTCCAGAGGAACCTGGAGACCAGGGGCTGGCTCAAGAGGGGTTTTCCCTCGATAGGGTGGTGATGAGCAGCTATGGTGCTCAGATGCATCCTCACCGAGTTAGATTTTAGCCTGGTGTGTGACAAGTGCAGTAGGTACTGAAGTACTAGTAACCCAGGTTCAAAGCGCCAAACAGAATTACTTCTCCACTGCCATCTCTTCTGCACCCAATCAGACACACCACCTCTATTCAGTTCTTCAGTCTCTCACTTCTCTTCAGTCCGGCACTACATCTCCCCCTCACCTCTCACCCACTCCCTCTCAGTTGGCAACCTATTTCAGTTCAAAGATAATTGATCTTCGTCAATCTCTGCCCCACTGTCCTCCTATCTCCAGTCCCCCCCTCCCTGTTCCCCTCCGCTCTCTCATGTCTGGCATTCATTCCATTCACTCACTTCTCCCGAGTTGATTGCATTACTCTCCTCCTCCAAAAAAAACCTCCTGCCCACTTGACCCCATTCCCTCCTCTTGGCTGCCCTTTCCCTCTCTAGCTCTCATTCCACCAGCTCTCACCATCATCAATACCAGCCTTTCCCTCGGTGTTTTTCCCCAACCCTGGAAACACGCCTTGGTCCGTCCTATCCTTAAAAAGCCCTCACTGGACCCCACAATTCCTGCTCACTACCGTCCTGTCTCCAACCTTCCCTTCCTTTCTAAGGTCCTTGAGAAAGCTGTTTTCGCTCAGCTATCCTCTTTCCTTGACTCCACTCACTTTCTTCACCCCCGCCAATCTGGTTTTCATCCCGGCCACAGTGTTGAGATGGTTCTTCTGGGTTTCCTGAACGAACTTCACACAGCTCACGATCGCGGCGACCTCTCGGTGGTGGTGTCTCTTGACCTTTCTGCCGCCTTTGATCTCATTGATCACTCCCTTCTGTTGGCTCGACTTCGGGAAGCGGGCCTTTGTAGCACTGTCCTCCACTGGTTCCATTCCTTCCTTTCTTCCAGATCCTACTCCGTCCTTCCCTCATCCTCCTCCTCTTCCGCCTCCGAGCCCGTTCATCTCCCCTGCGGTGTCCCCCTGGGCTCAGTTCTGGCACCCCTCCTCTAACATCTTTCTCACCCCTCTAGCGTTATTAATTCAGCAACATGGGATTTCCATGTTTTATTATGCCAATGACTTGGTTCTTCTCCATCACACCTCTCCTCACTCTCCTGATCTCTCCCCTCTAAACACTTGCCTTCAAACTGTTGCCAACTGGCTCACTACCCATTGTCTTCACCTCAACCTCACAAAAACTCTTGCCATCTGGTTTTCCCTGATGATACCTCTCCCCAGATTGCCCCCTCCTTTTCTGGCTCATCTGTCCCTCTGGTCTCTTCCTTCTGCTATCTGGGGGTTCTTTTTGACTCTCACCTCTCCTTCCGCGACCACCTTGCTTACGTTTCAAGAACTTTGTTCTTTTTCCTCCGACAGATCCGTGCCATCAGGCCTTTTCTCACTGCACAAGCACTTACCACCCTTCTCCTTTCCCTGGTTATGTCCCGTGTCGACTTCTGTAATTCAATTCTAGCAGGTCTCCTACCACTCAACTTCACCGTCTTCAGCGCATTCAAAACACCGCTGCTCGTCTCATTTTTCACTCCTCTCCATGCGACCATGCTACACCTTTACTCATCCACCTCCATTGGCTTCCCATCAAATCTTGTATCCACTTCAAAGTCCTGACACTCCTTCACCGCGTCCTTTACCTCCACTCCCCTCAGTACCTCGCTGATCTTGTTCATTTCCACACCCCAGCCCGTTCCTTACGGTCTCTACACCTCAACTGCCTTAGTCTCCCTCCACCTGCTTGCGCTCGCCTCCAATCCACTCGCTCCTCTGCTTTCTTTTTCCTCGGCCCCGCTCTATGGAATTCTCTACCCCCCTCTATCCAGCTCGAACAGACACACACTACTTTCAGAAATAAACTCAAAACCCATCTCTTTGCCCTTGCCTTCGATCTCCCCGACCCCTCCGTGTAGCCCACATCCCCTTTCTTTCCTCTCCCTTCTCTTCTTGTCATGTCGAATGAATCTGCCTGGTTTGCTGTCCTATTAATATTGTAACTTCCTTTTCCTTTCTCTACCATATGGTTTCCTTTTTGTACTATGTGAACCGCTCTGATATGTATTTGTTGAGCGGTATATTAAGTGAATAAACAAGCAAACAAACACAGTTGCACATGGCAAGAGAAGGGATTCTCCTCCCTTTCCGCACACCAGGCGGAGAACCTTCTCCACTTAAAAAGCATAAGCCCGTCTGGTGAAGGGTTTTTGGGAGGCGAGCAGGATCTCCTCGATTTCTCCTGGAAGGCTGAAAAGGGCCAATGCTACCCCTTCAGCAGCAAAGCTGTCAGCGTTAGCGACCCAAAATTTGGGTGCAGGAGGGGGCCCTCCTCCTGGGACAGGAGATCCGGGGCTTGGCCCAGAGGGATGGGTGTGCCACTGACAGGGAAAGCAGCAGAGGGAACCAAGGTTGCCTGGGCCACCTGGGGGCAATCAGTATGACCGATGCCCCTTCGCTCTGGACATTGAAGAGGGTCCTGATGACCAGGGAGGTCAGTGGGAACACAGAGTAGGCCCTTGGACCATGTGACCAGGAAGGCTGCCACTCTCTCCGGGTGCGGCTGACTAGTGCAGAAGTAGGATAGCTGTGTGTTGTCTGGAAAAGCAAATAGGTCCATCACAGGCCTACCCCAGAGGTGGAAGAGCTGCTTCGTTACTCTGGGGTTTAAACGCCACTCATGTGGGCGAAGGACTCTGCTCAGCCTGTCTGCTAAGCAGTTGTCCTAGCCTGAGAAGTACACCGCTCACAGAAGCATGCTGTTGCGTAGGAGAAAAGGGCCACCGTCTCCTGGCAGAGGGAGTACAAGTACGAGCCTGAGCCCGTGCCCCCCTGCTTGTTGATATAAAACATGGCGACCTAGTTGTCTGTCTGGTTCAGCACAGGTCAGTGTTGCAGGCGGTGGGGGAATGCTCATAGGGCCAAGAAGATTGCCCTGTGCTCCAGGAGATTGATCTGTAGGAGTGACTCCTCCCGAGACCAGCTGCCCTGTGTGCGGCAGTCTCCACAATGTGCCCCCCAACCCAGAAGGGAGGCATCTGTGGTCAGGATCCTCTATGGTACGGGTGCCGGAAGGGTATTCCCGCCTGGAGGTGGTGCAAGTTTCACCACCAGTTGAGGGACTCAGCTGGTGGGTAACCCCGACCCTGTCCTGTAGCCTGCCTGTGGCCTAAGTCCACTGCGAGTGTAGGCACCACTGGTCTGTCCGCATGTGTTAGTGGGATGAGGGTGTGACATGGACTGTCAAGGCTATATGGCTCAAGTAGGAGAAGGAAATGAGACGGCACTGAATGGCAGCGCTGTACCTCTCCTGCCTGTTGCCCGAGGTGTTCTGCCCTCTCTTGGAAGGATGACCTTGACCTGTAACCAATGTTCCCGCTAACCTGTGCTGGGTCTGCCGCCAACATTCCTGCCAGCGGGGAGAGGTACAGAGCGACAGGTGCTCTGCCCCTCCCCCCACTGGCCACACACCCCAGCACCCTCGCATTGTTCTCTTTAATCTGCACCGGGTCCTCCACCGGCATTCCTGCTGGTGGGGGGAGGGGCAGAGCGTCAATTGTGCTGTACCTCCCCCCACCGGCAGGAATGTTGGCGGCGGACCCAGCTCAGGTTAGCGGGAACATAGCCTGTAACATGTCCAACTAAGCACCTATGAACTCCAGGCTTTGGGCTGGAGAGAGATGGGATTTGGGGTAGCTGATGAACACCAGGTGCTGCAGAAGGAGGGTTGCACACACTGCAGCCTGACTGACCTCTGAGTCCGTACTACCCCTGATGAGCCAATCGTCCAGGTAGGGGAAGACGAAAGCCCCTTGCAAGCACAGGTAGGCAGCTACCACTGCCAGGCATTTGGTAAAGACCCTTGGCGAGGAGGTCAGGCCAAAGGGCAACACCCTGTACTGGTAGTGCTCTCCTCCCACCATGAACCGTAGGTACTGCCTGTGGGAGGGGTGGATCAGGATATGAGTATACGCATCCTTTAGGTCCAAGGAGCACAGCCAATCTCCCTGGTGGAGGTAAGGCAGCAGTGTTCCAAGGAAAAGCATCTTGAATTTCTCCCTCACCAGAAACTTGTTTAAGTTTCTCAGGTCTAGAATGGGCCTGAGGCTCCCAGTTCTCTTTGGGACAAGGAAGTATCTGCAGTAGAAGCTTTTTCTCCAAAGGTGTTTGGGTACAGGCTCTACTGTGTTGTCCCCGAGCAGACTTGCAAGTTCTGAGAGCAGAAGGGACTGGTGAAGGAGAGATCGCACTGACTCTCCTAGAAAGAACCTGGGTGGTACCTGCTGTAGGTGGAGGAGGTATCCTTCCCTTACCACCTGCAGTACCCACTGGTCAGAGGCACTGTTCCCTCTAAGCTGTGCGCGTGTGCGCGCGCACACACCTCGCCAAGCGAGCGCACATACTTTAAAACAGAGCGCACAAAAATTACGGTTCTGATTCTGATAGAAAACAACACAGACATCTTAAAATTTAAAAGTTGTTATTGTAATTACTAGAAATTTTCAGCTTCATTTAGCAATCATCTATTTTCATTTAATTTGATTAAAATCAATGTGGTGTAGTCAAATTTTAAAGTATATAACTCTGAGTGTCGTTGTGGTGCACAAAAATTTAACCTTCCTTCAAAAGCTGCACATCTGATATTTTATGCGCACACAGCCTACAGGAAAATTAGAGGGAACATTGGTCAGAGGTGACATCGGCCCACGTGCCAGGCAGCCTTCTGGGGAAGGCCTCCTGGGGGAGGCAAGGCCCTAACCCGGGAGTCAAAAGCTCCCCCTGGGCTGGGCGGGGAGTCCTGCGGCTTCTGAGCCTTTGGCTTCTGAGTCCTATGGCTTTGTCTTTTAGGGCGAGAACCCTGTTGCTGGCCCGAAAAGGGCTGGTAGTGGTGACTACTGGAAGAGCCCCTTTTTCCTTGGGAACAGAGGTTTTTTTCTCTGATGTTTCTTACGGGGAAAGGATGAGGTCTTCTTGGAGAGTGTCTAGTCGCCTTGTCAGCCATAGGTTTGCCAAATAGGTTCTCCCCAGAGCAGGGGACGTTGAGCAGCTTGTCTTGGACCCATTGTTTGAGGTCCGAAGACTGCAGCCAGGCTTGGCATTGGGCACATATGCCAGCTGCTGCTACCTGAGCCACTGACTCAAAGCCATCTAAGGATGCCCGTGAAAGGAAATTAGAACAGTCCTTGATCCTGAAAGTCAGAGATTTTAACTGCTAGAGGGGTTCCCCCGTCAGCCCCGCTGAAAACCTGGACAACTCTTGAGTTAGGGCCCTTAGGTACATGCCTATGTACAATTCATAGGCTTGAATCAGGCAACCCAGCATGGAGCCCTGATTACATTTGCGCCTGAGGGCATCGGGGACTCTAGCATCCCTCCCAGGAGGGATCAAAGAGTGGGTCCTCTGGCTCTTAAGTTTCTGCATGGTCAACTCAACGACCATGAAGTTGTGGGAGTTAGGACTTGTGCAACCTGGGGCCCTTCCAGATACGGTAGATGGCTTCGAGGCGCCAGCTCACCAACTGCACCAAGGCCAGCATCTCCCACATTCTGAGTAGTAGCCGCTTGAGGATCGGCTGCACAGGCACAGTGAGAGTCTCCTTAGGTGGAGGCTCATACTGGAGAATCTACAATTCCTCGTTCTGCGGATCTTCCTCCGCCTCGGTTTGCAAAAAGTGTGCTCTGCCCATATCCTTGACAAAAGCCACATCTGGAGGAGAATGGCGCCAGGTCTGAGGGAATATCTCAGTGCTGCTTGGTTTCCAGGGATGCCTCATCAGTCTCCCACACTGAGTCAAGCGTGACAATGAGTCCGAGGCCCTGCGACTCATAACAGAGGCTGGGGCAGAGTGGCCAGCGGCCTCTAGAGGACTTGGGGTCAGTTGTGGAAACTGGCCCGGGAGGACCAGATGCCCGAGGAACAGGAGAGACTTCGACCAGTGCGGAGGGCTTACCCAAGGCTGATGACGTTCAGAGATCGGCTCGACAACCAGGGACTCCCCCCAGTCGGGGGTGATGATGCGGATGAACCAGCCATTATTGCCTGCTGCAGGGCCAGGATAGCAGTGATGTTCTGCTCCAAGGCTGCCATTCTGGTTTCCAAGCCAGAAGGATCCGCAGCTTTCGGCACAGGCACAGAGGCCCTCGGGCCGGGTGCTGGCACTCTCGCAAGTGCGTCCTCAACGAGGACTACGGTCTTGAGGAATCTCGCATAGTCTCCGCTGGACAAGGAATCCTTCTTGAGGACCTTGGTAGGGCACGTCTTGGAGTCGCCTGAGTCCTCAGGGCAGTTTTATCGAGTTTCTCCGGTGTAACTTCAGTGGACTTTTCTCGGGGTCCGAGTTCTTCTTGGAGGAGCTACCGCAACGGGACTCTGAGGATGCTCAGGCCTCACAGGAAGTGCTGGGCTTGGAGCTTGGCATTGGGGAGGCCGGTGCAGAGTCGTACCTGGGGAACAGTTTTTCTTGCAATTCCGACCTCTTTATTAATTTTAGGTATCATGGCCTGGGCACAGGTCGCAGGAAGTGCTGTCATGGTCTGGGCCAGGCAGCAGAGACAGCAGTCATGGGTGTCTGTTACTGACATCGTTTGACTGCAGCAGTCACATTTTTTGAACCAACCGGGGGACATGGTGGGGAACACCTCAGACAGGGTCGACAATCCCCGGGCAAAAAAGGGTGCGAACGCTGGTCGAGGAGAGCCTCTATCAAAAAAGACAAAAGGAACCGATAACAGCACCGGAGACGGTGTCAGTTTAAGGCGGGAAGAGCAGCCAGTACACAAACTGGGAAACTAACTATTTTGAGGATAATTAACAAGGATTTATCCAAGTAAACAGGACAGACGTCCGTTGGGCTCTGCAGGAAAAAGGAGACTAAGCAAGATGGCACCCTTGGGCGAGAAGGGGACCACGCATGCTTGGCAGCATGTCCTAGAGGCTTTCTTTGAAAGCTGGGGAAATGCTCCATGTGGGCTCTGTCAGCGCCACCCATATGCGAGGACTGACTTCCTGCTTGTTCCTGGAGAACGACTACTTAGCCTTCCTCGCCATTTTCTATCTTTTAACCAGTTCCCAATCCACAATAGGACACTGCCTCTTATCCCATGAGAGACTGTCAAAGGCTTTCTGAAAATTCAGATACACTATCAAACACTTCAGCTTTAGCTTTTATAAAGAGTAGTTACACACCTGTTACAGGTGTTATCCAGAGACAGCAGGAATCAGTTCTCAATTATGGGTGACATCGGCACCGACGGAGCCCGTGCTGAGCAATTCCCCTGCTTTCAAAGAAAGCCTTTGGGATTGCTACCACACATGCGAAAGAACAGAGGGAGCACGATCCCATGCCCCCTCTTTGTTGATATAGAACATAGCTACACGGTTGTCAGTCTGTACCAGAACCGACTTTCGAGATAGAAACATAGAAACATAGAAATATGACGACAGAAAAAGACCACATGGCCTATCTAGTCTGTCCTTCCATAACAACTACAACAGTCCACTTTTTGCCTTTAGAGATCCTCTGTGTTGGTCCCATGCTTTCTTGAATTCAGTTACTGTCCTCATCTCTACCACCTCCACTGGGAGACTATTCCACGGATCCACTACTCTTTCCGTAAAGAAATATTTCCGCATATCACTCCTGAATCTATCTCCCTTCACCCTCATCCCATGTCCCCTCGTAGCAGAACTTGCTTTCAATTGAAAGAGGCTCTCTCCCTGAACATTTATGCCACGGAGGTATTTAAACATCTCAATCATATCACCTCTATCCCGCCTTTCCTCTAAGGCACGGGTCTCAAACTCAAATTGCTTTGAGGGCCAAATGAGGACTTGTAGAGTAACCCAGGGGCCGCACAAGACGCAGGCCTCATTTGCATAAGGGCATCATTTGCATAAGGGCATCATTTGCATAAATATTTGCATAAGGTTACCATACACTAACTTTTAGTAAACATGCCTCTTAATGAGTGTATGGATAAAGAAAGACTAAAAGATTTCTACATTACTATAAACCAGTGCCAACCGTCAGGCACATTAGGAACTACTAGAAACACTGCTCATTTAGAACCCATAGCAAACCTGCCATGTCCTAACAGCACTACCAGGACTCACAAAGCACCATACCCTAACTATCAAAAGCAACACTGCAAATATTAAATCAACACATTTCAGAGAATAACAATACATGACCTACTCGGGAAAGAGAACAAGTGGCAATGTCAAATAGGAATTACATAAACAGAATACCTCAGCTCAGTTACACATGCAGAACATACACCATCACCAAACAAGGAATCACAATTTAGAAACAGGAAGACAATTAAACTGGGAACCCCAAAAGCCAAACTTAGAATGTACAACACTGTAGAAATAAAACTATACATTGATTTCCTCTTGTATTAAATAAAATGCAGACGTTAAAGATGCACATTTCCAACAGCCCACTTCCAGGCCTAACCCTTCCATCGCCCCATCTTCATTCTTAGCCCCCCCATAACCCCATTTTCAGTCTTAGCCCCCCAATTAGACCACCTCCAGTCCTAACCCCCATCTGTCCATTACCAGTCCTAACCCCCATCACCCCATTTTCAGTACTATCCCCCCATCACCCCATTTCCTGTCCTACCCCCCCAGCAGCCCACATTAAGTCCTACTCCCCACCCCAGCAGCCCACATCAAGTCCTGCTCCCTCCCCCCCCCCCCCGGGAAAATTAAACTTTAGAAAAAAGCTGGCTGGGGAAAAGTGTACTGGGGAAAACCCCAGGGATAAGCAGTATGGAATCTACCTTTGGGATCCTTCCAGGTACTTGTAACTGGTATTGGCCACCATTGGAAACAGGATACTGGGTTTAATGGACCTTTGGTCTGATCCAGTATGGCAAATCGTATGTTCTTATGTTGTAGGTTTGGGTTTTTATTGTTCATATTATTGATTGTATTATTCTTATGCTGTAAAATGCACTGAGTTTCTTTGAAAAAGGAGTGTTGCACATATTGTCTTCCATTTATATAATTGTTGGGTTTTCAATGTATGCAAAGTAATCTCCTGCTTATTCATTGTGAATGTTCCTTAGCCTCACCTAGCTGAAGGGTCAGCAGGATAGGGTTGGGAAGTCCTGGTATAAGGCAACAGGCTGAATTTAGGACAATAGTCTTCAATTTGGTCTTTGGGGCACCTGTAGCCAATCTGATTTTAAGCAGTTTGTTTCTGATTCTTTGTACTTTCAATTCAACTGGAACAGGCCTATATTGAGCTTTCAGTGCCATAAGTGTACCGTACTAGCAGACGTTTCCACCAGCTGAAGGAGAAAGTCCACATGAATGGGAGGTGGAGGTGAGAGAGAGAAAGGGGAGAGTGTGTGCTCAGTAGAGCCGCACACCTCTTGCTCCTTTGCACATTCTTTCTGTGTATACCCACCCCAGCACACCACACAGAACCATATGCAGTGTACCACAGCTGTGAGCCGGGCAACTCATGGGGGTCATGTGGTATGAAAGCCAGAGATGGCATCACGGTTGTGACGAGGTTTAGTATCATCTGGCTCATTGGACAATATTGTTTCCACCCCTTTGCAGGCCACAGAAACCATGAGCTGTGGTGAATCTGCTGTCAGAGTGTTCTTCCAGCCCATGGCAGGAGGAGCCTGTTTTATTCTTGAGGGAGGTTCATCTGATGGAGATTTCTTTCATGGAGAGTGTTGTGACTGTTGTTATCCCAGAGGTTTCAGGTCTCCCTCAGAATCATTCTATTTTCTGCTTCAGTGATTTAACGGAGGCGGAGAAGGTGAAGATTCATTAGGTTATGATCTCCTTTATGATATTATTGATATCAACTGTGCAGGATCTTTCCAGGCAGTGAAGGTCAGAGAGGACCTGCCTCGAGCCTGAAGATCAGCAAGGAAGGCTGGACACATGGCTGGTGAATGGGAAGAATGCCTGAATGAGTTAGCCTGCCGCCAGCCGTCTGCCACATCGGGACACAGTGGGGCAGGATCTATCAAAATGAGAGTCCCTCAACAGCTCTTGCCCATCATAGGAGCATGCTGGGATCCAATGTTGGAGTTAGAGATCAAACGAGAGGTTGTCACATACAGCCGCCATATTCATGGGAGTAGCAGCAATATCGCAAGTGCCGCGGCCCCCCCCCCCCCCCGGCAGATCCCTCCCTGCTTGTCAATTCTCCCCTTCGGCTTTCAGAGCCGCGAAGGGAGAGCTTCTCCCTCGTGACTCTGTTAAGCCCGCTGGGGCTTATGGGAAATTTCCCATCTGCCCCGGTGAGCTTAACAGAGTCGTGAGGGAGACGCTCTCCCTTCGCGGCTCTGAAAGCCGAAGGGGAGAAGAACTGACAGGCAAGCAGGGAGGGATCTGCCGGAGGGAGGGAGGGGGGGGGGCCGCGGCACTTGCGATATTGCCGCTATTGCCGGGCAGATGGGAAGGGGCCGCGGGACAGCAGCAGCAGAAGCCGGGTTTTGTTTTGTTTTTTTCCTATGCATCGCGGGCCGCACAAAGGTCTCTCGCGGGCCGCATGCGGCCCGCGGGCCGCGTGTTTGAGACCCCTGCTCTAAGGTGTACATATTAAGATCCTTAAGTCTGTCCTCATATGCTTTATAATGAAGCCCATTAATCATTTTGGTAGCAACCCTCTGCACCGACTCCATCCTGTTCACATCCTTTTGAAGGTGCGGTCTCCAGAATTGCACACCATACTCCAAATGAGGTCGCACCAAAGACTTATACAGAGGCATTATCACCTCCTTTTTTCTGCTAGCCATTCCTCTCCGTATGCACCCAAGCATCCTTCTAGCTTTTGCTGTCGCCTTTTCCACCTGTTTAGCTACTTTAAGATCATCAGACACAACCACGCCTAGGTCCCGCTCTTCTTTAGTGGACAAAAGTACTTCACCTCCTCAGGGCCCTCTGGATGGCCCAGAGATCGAGCAGGTTTATCTGCTGCTGAGACTCCTCGGGTGACCATTGCCCTTGCGTGCAGAGGGGCCTGTAATGAGCTCCCCACCCTAACAGGTAAGCGCCTGTAGTCAGCACCACATCGTGCCGTGGGGCCTGAAAGGGCGATACCTGCAGAAGGTTACGGGGGTTTTGCCACCAGTTCAGGGACAAGCAGAGATCAGGGAGAACCCTGATGGGGTCACTGAGGTGTCCGAGGGACTGGCTCAATTGGGTACTGAAACACCACTGAGCCGTTCGCATGTGCAGGCGGGAGTGAGGAACCACATGCATGGATGAGGCCATGAGGCCCAGAAGACGTAGCATGGACCGAGCGGTGACCTGGTGAGTACTTTGGACACGAGCTGCCAGAACTCGGAGGCGGGTGGAACGATCCACCGGCAAGAAGGCAATGGCCTGCTGAGTATCGAGGCGCTCCCCGATGAACTCGAGAGCCTGCACTGGCTCAAGGTGAGACTTTGGGTAGCTGACCAAGAACCCCAAGTTCTCCAAGAGGAGGATAGTACGCGACATCGCTTGCCGGGCCTCCTCGGCGGAGAAGCCTGTAACGAGCCAGTCGTCGAGGTAGGGAAAAACCAGCACACTCCAGCGCCAAAGGTGAGCGGCGACCACGATGAGGCACTTTGTGAAGACCCGTGGGGCGGACACAAGGCCGAAGGGGAGCACCCTGTACTGGAAGTGCTCTCCCTGCACCCTGAAACACAGGAAAGCATAGTTACTCACCTGTAACAGGTGATCTCCGGGAACAGCAGGAATTTAGTCCTCACATATGGGCATCATCGGTACCAACGGAGCCTGTGCGGGAATGCTCCACAGCATCCAATTAGAACGCTTTTGGGAGCATCCCACAGCGCCTGCGTGCTGCCTTCCCGCCTTTCCCAACTGCCTCTCTCCAGTTGAGTTTTAGAGCTGAGACAAAGAGAGAGAGCGAGGGAAAGGAAAAGAGAGATACAACTCCTAGGGGAGGTGGGTGGGTTGTGAGGACTAAATTCCTGCTGTTCCCGGAGATCACCTGTTACAGGTGAGTAACTATGCTATCTCCAGGAACAAGTAGGAATGTAGTCATCACATATGGGGACTCCCTAGCTTTATGTGCCAGGGAGAGACCCCAGAAGTTGTGTGCCCCTGAGAAGGGCTCCACTTCCCCCCATGGATCTCTGGCATCCTACCAGGGATGGTGGGTAGGAGTTGATTAGGTATGGAACAAGTGTTTGAGAACAGCCTGACCAAACAAGGCATTCCGGCGGGAGTCCTTGCCAAGCAGTAATGGGCTGTGAAGGTATGAACCGAGGCCCAAGTGGCTGCTCGACAGATGTCGTCAATAGACACAGAGTTCAGAAGAGCCATTGAGGCTGCCATGGCTCTCACATTGTGAGCTGTGACATGGCCCTCCAGAGAAAGGTTCTTACTCTGTTAGGCGAAAGAAATACATTGAGCAATCCAGTTAGATAGTGTTCTCTTGGAGACTGGAAGTCCCAAATGAGAAGGATCAAAAGCAACAAAGAGTTGAGAGGACTTTATATTGCTGTGTCCTTTGTAAGTAAAAAAGCTAGAGCTCTTTTACAGTCCAAGGTATGAAGATTCCTCTCTGCATTTGATGCATGAGGTCCTGGAAAAAAAGACAGGTAGGTAGACCTCTTGGTTGAGATGAAAAGGCGAGACCACTTAGGCATAAAATGTGGATGAGTCCTAAGGACTACCTTGTCATGATGGAACCTTGTATAAGGTGGATTAGCTACTAGTGCTTGCAATTCACTAATGCGGCGTGCTGATGTGATTGCAATGAGAAAGATAACCTTCCAAGAAAGGAATTTCAAGGAGGTGGTAGCTAAGGGTTCAAAAGGTGGCTTCATGAGCTGCCCAAGAACCAGGTTCAAATCCCATGCCACCGGAGGTGGTCTAATGGGAGGCTTAGTTAGAAGGAGGCCTCTCATGAATCTTGCTATAAGAGGATGAGAGGAAATAGGTTGTCCATTTAGAGGTTTAAGAGAAGCTGCAATAGCACTCAAATGGACTCTTACTGAATTTGTCTTAAGGTCTGCATTAGACAAATGGAGGAGATACTCCAGTAAAGATTCCAGAGGTATAGCAAGGGGGTTAAGACCCTTTTCTGAACACCAAATAGTAAACCTTTTCCACTTGAAAGCATAAGAACGTCTAGTGAAAGGTTTTCTGGAAGCATAAAGAACATCTTTCACTTGCTGAGAAAGATGAAGATCTTGGAGATCTAGGCCTTCAGCAACCAAGCCCTGAGATGCAGGGACTGGGGATTGGGATGCCATAACATCCTGTTCTCCTGGGATAGGAGATCTGGAGCAGACCCTAACTCCAAGGAGGGAGCTTGAGAGAGATGTAGAAGCAGAGGGTACCACACTTGCCGTGGCCAATGTGGAGCTATGAGAATCATGCGGCCTCTGTCTCTCTGAAGCTTGAACAGGGTTTGGGAATTAGGGGAATGGGTGGAAAGGCATACAGGAAGTCTTGACCCCAGTAAAGGAGGAAAGCATCCCTCGCCTGAGCCCCCTGAGCTGGAATTCTGGAACAGAACCGGGGAAGTTTGGCATTCCACGGACTTGCAAAGAGGTCTTTGTCTGGGGTTCCCCAAAGTTGAAATATTTTATTTTATTTATTATGTATACATTTGTATACCGCTACTTCCAGCGATCAGCAGCAGTTTGATTACAGATTGGAAATTGTCAAATCATGACAGGAAATTTTGAGGTATAAACACATTGATTAGACAGGAAAGCACAGCACACAGAGAACATGGGCTATGGAGGGTTAAGTGGCTTGCCCAAGACCACAAGGAGCACCTGTGGGACTAGAAACCCCAGTCCTTCCGGCCCAAGGTTGCTGTCCTCTAGTGGGATTTGAACCCCCGACCTTCCGGCCTGAAGTACCTTGCCCCAACCACTAGGCCACTCCTCCACTCCATATCCTGGTCACCTGGGTCTGCATGCAGAGACCACTCGTGTGGAAGGGGAACTCGACTGAGTCTGTCCGCCCAAGAGTTTTGAATGCCTGGAAGATATACTGAAAGCAGATGAATCCGATGCTCTCTGGCGAGGACCCAGAGTCGCAAAGCTTCGTTGCAAAGCGACAGAGAGCCCGTTCCCCCCTGCTTGTTCACATAGAACATGGCTACCTGATTGTCCGTGTGAATGAGGGCTGTTTTGTAGCTGAGCAGGGAGTGGAACACTCGCAAAGCCAGGAAAATTGCTCTGAGTTCCAAGAGATTGATATGTAGACAACTCTCTTGTGGAGACCAGGTGCCCTGGGTGGAGAAGTCTTGCAGATGGGCTCCCAACCCTTTGGAGAAGCATCTGTTGTGAGAGTTGCTTGGAGTAAGGGTTGTTGGAAGGGGCACCCCAGCAACAGATTTTGAGTGGACCTCCACCATTGGAGGAACAAAATGAGGCGACTTGTGTTTGCTATTTTGTCTGACAGGCACCCTGATGCCTGGGTCCATTGGGTGGATAAAGTCCACTGAGCTGCCCTCATATGGAGGCGAGCATATGGAACCACATGCACGGTGGATGCCATGTGGCCCAGCAATTGCAACATTTCTCGAGCAGTTAGATGAGGCTTTAGCACTGCTTGAGAAGCTAAATGCACTAAGCGAAGGCAACGGGCCTGAGGGAAATAGGCCCTTGCTCTTGTGGTATCCAGAAGAACTCCTATGAACTCTAAAGATTGAGTGGGAGTCAGACTGGATTTTGGGATGTTTATTACCAGCCCTAAATACTGGAGGATACATATTATGCAGGATAGAGAAGTCTTGGCCTCCGACTGTGTTGGAGCTCGAATGAGCCAGTCGTCCAAGTAATGGAAGACGAATATTCCCAGAGTACGGAGAAATGCTGCTACCACAGCCATGCATTTCGTGAACACCCTTGGAGCAGAGGCCAGACCAAAAGGAAGCACCCTGTATTGGTAGTGCTTTCCTTGAAAAAGGAACCGAAGGAACTTTCTGTGGGTTGGATGGATGAGTACATGGGTATATGCATCCTTGAGATCTAGAGAACAAAGCCAATCCTGACTCTGAAGGTATGGAAACAGAGCACCGAGAGAAATCATCTTGAATTTCTCCTCGACAAGGAATTTGTTCAATTCTCTGAGATCTAATATAGGTCTGTATCCCCCTGTTTTCTTTGGGATAAGAAAATAAGGGGACTAGAACTCTGTGCCCTGTTGATGAAGAGGCACTTCTATCGCCCCTTGGGCAAGAAGAATGGCAACCTCTTGACCTAAGAGGTTGATGAGAGGTGTCAGAGAATTGAACTGCTTCACTATTGTGTGAAGGGGCATGCTTGAAAAATGAAGTTTGTACCCCTCCTTTATGATGGAGAGTGTCCAATGCTCTGCTGTTATTTGACCCCATCTGGGGGCAAAATGACATAACCTTCCTGGAATGGTGGACGGTTCTGGTCCTTCCAGAACTAGAAAGGCTAAGTTCTCTAGCTGAAAGTCAAAGGCCCTGAGGAGGCTGAGGCTGCTGAGCCGGTGGAGGCCTAGCAGCCTTTGCTTTCTTCTGTTTGGGTGGTTGCTAACGTTTGGTTGAAAACTGACCTGCAGAAGATGCCTGCTGAGTATAAGCAGGATAAAATCTTTTCTTTTTAGATAGAAAGAAGTTGTTCAAGAAAACACCTTTAACAGGATCAGCAGTGGACTTGGACAGTCTATCCAAGGTGGAATTTTCAGCATCCATTTCATTGGCTTTTTCCTGCCAATCTTTCCCAAACAGGTTCTCACCAGTACAAGGGATATTTCCCAACTTATCTTGTACCCAGAGCTCTAAATCAGATGCCTGGAGCCAAGCAATTCTACGTGCACCTATGGCAATAGCCAAGGTTCTGCTTATACACTCATAGCAGTCAAAGGCTGCACGGTTGGAGAATTTAGAGACATCTTGGGCATGTTTGACCCAAGTGAGAAAGTCCTGTCTTATCCTCAGAAATGAAAGGACTTAAAGTCTGTAAATTATCCGTGACCTCCTTTAGGAACATTCCCATTTAGAGACTATAGGAACTGATTCTTGCAGCAAGCATGGAAGCTTGAAAGACTCTACGTCCAAAAGCATCCAGGGTTCTGCATTCATGTCCTGGAGGATTAGAGGCATGTCTTTTTGCACTTCTAATCCTTCTCATAGCTGACTCTACCACAATAGAGTGGTGAGGAAGCTGAGTCTTATGGAACCCAGGACAAGGAGGGACACGATACATAGTATCTAACCTACGAGAATGAGGAGAGGTGGTAAGAGGTGTTTCCCACATCCTTAACATGAGATCATATAGAATCTCATGAATGGGCAAAGTAGCTGCCTCCTTAGGAGTTTTGGGATATTGAAAAATTTCCAACTCCTTGGCCCTTGGCTCTGTTTCAGGGGCCACAGTGATGGACAGGCCCTGAGCCACCTCTCTGATAAAGTCTGTGATAAGGAAGCTTATCATAGCTCAGGAAGGAGCTATAGAAAAGGTGAAGTGTCTCTGAACAAGCAACCTGTCAGTTCTGGTAGAAAGAAGAAAACAATTTTGACATAAAAGACTACCAGTCCCAGAATGCACCAGGTTTCCAGCCGCCATTAGAGGAGCTGAAGTGAGGAAACGTGTGTTCAATCAGGAGGACTATGAGGTAATCCCCAAGCACTCATCTCAAAGGGCAGGGCCTGATTCAGCACAGCTGTGCTAGGGTGGAGCACTCATCTAAGCAGAATAAAGGTAGAGTTTATTCTACAGAGAATCATCCTCAGTTTCATCTTCATGATCTTGGACAGCTTCATCATCGGGAGGATCATCAGAAGCAGAAGCCAGAGCGGACGGACAGAGAGGGCAAGAAACCCTTTGGAAGAAAGAAGAGAAAAGCATTTGGGAGGTCTAAAGGAGTCCATAGCAGTACGTATACTGGAAGGCATTCCAAAGGCAAGCTTACACCATTCGACTGGGGAAAGCCAGAGGAATGGTGCTGCAGGGCTAGGAATCTCCAGACGGTACCTGTGAGGGAGACGGCTGCACTTGGAAGGGACCCTAAGACCCGTGCCAGAAGGTATGTGAAGAGAGACCCAGTGTCCAGGGATCTGGATTGGAAGGCTGGACATAAGAACTGGACTACATACTGGCCAGGCTATTTAGAGAGGAACTCTAACAGCAATGGAAGCTCAGGTATGAACACTGATCTATGCCCTAGCTATACCCTTGAAAGACAGCAGGGAAACAAGTATTCTCCTGAGAGTGCTCCATTGAGAAATTCCTCTGTGCCAATCCATGATATTGAACCCATGATTGTTGAAGAAGGGGGAGAGGTTATAGATACAGGCTGTGAATACATGGATTGCTCTCTGTCTAAACTCCTTTGGTAATTTACTGTTACAAAGTACAACCATCACAAAGAAATACAAACTTGTTCTTTAATCTACTCAGAAAAGCTCCTGAGTAGGATTTGAGCCACGCAGCAGAAAGTAAGCCAGCTAAAGGGTTTCAGCTGGGTAACTGCTAGCAATTGAGCCTTACCTAATTGCTTGTGAGCTCTGAGGGAATCACTTCTGAGTCTATGTGTGAAGATATAAAAAGTTAACCTGAAAAGAACAGTTATTCCCTACTTTGTGAGTTTTGCTTGTTGTTTGAAACACTGCTAAGAAAATATTAGCTAAAGCCTACAAAAAAAGACCATTCTGTTACCAACCAGGTCTTTATTCTGTTGATTTGATTGCCTGACAAGTTCAGCTGTTGTTTTCCTGATTTTGTTTTTCTAAGTTTAACACTGAAAGCAAGTATCCTGTTTTATGTGCTACCAAGCATATCTGTGTTGGGAGAAATAACCCCATAAATAAATATCTTATTGGCTTTACACTCAAGCACAACTAATTATTGTGAACGGCTGTGTCTGGTGTGAATGGACTACATTTCCCACAATCCCTTGCAAATCATATTAATATATGCCTTTGCCAAGACTGTGAACATTCTCACTCAGGCACCCGTCTGACAAGTCTTGGAAAGACATGTCCTCTGGAGGAGACATCCTGCGTTTAGGGGAGGACGACTCCTCTGGAAGTATCTCTGCATCGACAGAACTTTCAGAATCCTCAGATTCTTCTGAGGACTCGAAGTATCGCCTGTCCGGGTGCTCCTGCAGAGCCCGATACCCGTCCCGACTGAGGTCGGTACCGGGAATAACCGGTACCGGAGAATCAGTACCGGAGGGCATCGTAGGACAGAGTACCGGCATAGCAGACACCGATGCCGATGTTGATGCTATCAGTGCTGGTGCTGATACCGATGCCAGTGCTAGTGCCGGTACCGGTGGAGTTGTCTGTCGCGGTACCAAGGGCATCGATGCCGCAAAGAAAGCCGCCAGACTGCGTTCCATGCTCAGAATTCTCTGGTCCATGGACGCCGCCAATGCCTGGAAGTCGGTACCGGTGGAAGCCACCGGTACCCCAGAGCATGGCACCAGGAGATCTGTCAAGGCCGAGCTATCTAGAACATCCTGGAACCCCGATAATGCTTTGGAAGCCGAAGCCTCCCGCTAGGGTAATTTTGCCGGTGCAGAATCCGAGGGCAACGCCAGAGGCATCTCGATGCTTAGGAGATCTACCCTTCGAGGACCGGCTAGATTTATGTTTAGTTACCTGAGATCCACGGGAGGAAGCAGCAGCCCTGGAAGACGTTGATGCCACCGAAGCTGCATCAGAGGGAAACAGGGTACTGAGTTTGGCAGCTCGGTTCTGCCGACCTCTTTTAGACATCATGGCACAGGACACACAATCCGTGATGGAGTAGTCAGGACCTAAACATTTTAAACACCATTCATGGGTGTCAGAAATGGTACCGCCACACTTGGAGCACTTTTTAAAACCTGAGGCAGGTTTTTCCATGTTAAGGAAGTTTTTGGGCAGGATTATGTTACTGAGGAGTCTCCTATGGACTGTTCTTTGTGTAAGAAGGAAGTTTGAAAGTTGGTGATAAAAAGTGTTAACAGAAGAAGCTTTTGAGAAGCAGGGTTTTACCTAGCCATGTGAATGCCAAGAACGTCTTCTAAGGCAAAGAGCCCTTGCTTATCCTAGAGTTTGATAACCAAAGCAGCACATGATAAATGAAGAAATTTAGCTGTGCTGGACGAACAAAGGAAGCTGTGATTTACTTGCTGAAAGGCTTTTTGCTGAAAACAGCTGCACATGTTTAAAGGTTTGTTCAGTTTCTTCCGTTCCAGTTGCATATGTTTCCTGTTATTTACTTGGAGAATAATCCTTATGTCTGCGTTGAACCTTATTGCTTATGGGAACCTAAATAAAAATTCTTGTTTTGCCTTAAAAACCAACGGTCTCACACTACTTTGTCTTTGAGTAAAAGAATCAACTACAAGTCCCAGAGTTCCCTGCTGGAGACAAGGATAATAACTCTTTAAGGACAAACATTGGCAGCCCTATGCCTGTAAGCCTTTGGCCCAGGCGAGGGTCACGACAAGGCACAATGAGGGATTCCCTGAGTGGGGACTCGTACTGAAGAATATCGAGTTCTTCAGCACGAGGGTCCTCCTCAGCCTGGGTGACCGGGTGAGGGCCCAAGCCATGTCCCGAATAAACACCAAGAAAGAGGTGTCTTCGGGTGGTGAGCGCTGCTGGAATGCAGGCAGCGAGGGGTCCGACGGAAGATCCCGGGTAGGTATGGGTTTCCGGAGAGGTGTTCCCATCGGACTCCCTGTCCGAAAAATCTGTCGAGGGATCTGAGCCGGGCGGGTCGCCCTGTCCAACAGCCAGTGGCCTGGAGCCGGAGGCTCTGGACAATCTCGCCTCCGAGGAATGGGAGAGCGAGCGAGACAGATATCGAGGACCCTCACAAGGCATGCGGCTCTCGGCGGTTTCCTGATTGCTTTGGGTGTCCCATGCGAGGGACCCGCGGTTCCTGGGCACAAGTCAGCGAAACTGGCCATGAGCACCTGCTGGGAAGCAATGAATGCAGAAACGCTGCATTTGAGCGCCAGCATACGGGACTCCCACATGGGCGTAGGGCTTTGGGACGCTGATACCGGAGTCACCGGCTCGGGCGTCGAGGAGGAGAGGGGGGCCTCACCAGGACGACCCTCAGGAGAATGGGCACCTTCGTCAGAGGCCTCTGTTTCCCTGCGAGGTACCTTGTGGGGCCGTTCCTTGTCCGACTCTTGGGAATGCTGAAGGTGGCTATGCGACCGGGCGCGGGAGTGCTCGTGCTTGTCAGGAGCCCCGGACAGCGACTTTGAGGCCGCCTTCTTTTTGTGCCGTTCCACCTCGAGGGACCCCTGGTTGGAATGCCGCCAAGAACACAGTCAAAGTTGGTCCTTATTCTTCAGAGAAATATTACAGTTAAGCCACAAATATCCCAATTACTCCAACAATACAAGAATTTTTTTGCACCAATGAGGGAATCGTCTCTGGCGAACACGTTTGAAGTCGGCTTGTAAGCCCCTGAAGAAACGAAGTAATTGTGAAACGTAGCAGCGCTGAGTCTGACGTTGGGATTCTTTAACAAAGATAAGCCTGACTTTTTTCTATCCTTTTTTGAAAATTACGTTTGGACATAAGAAAGTAAACTAAAGTAAACCATAGTGAACATAAGAGGGGTCACTGATGCAAATTGGAGCATTTGGTTGTAATGTCATTACCGTAGCTCCTTATCAGTCTGAGACCCGAGTTTCACTCTTATTGAAAAACAAAGAAAACTTTTTAAAAATATATATATACAAAGTTAGATAGGAAGTTTAAGACTTACTTCAAAAAATTCTCGTATTGTTGGAGTAATTGGGATATTTGTGGCCAAGAACACAGGGCCGTAGGGGAAGAACCCACCGGAGGAGAGACGACCGAGGGCGCCACCGGGCACTCTGAGGCGGCTTTCCGGAAAACATCTTCAGATTTCTGCTTACAACTGAGTAGGGCCTTACAGGACATTTTCTTACAGAGCAAAAACAGAGCTCTGGGTCATGGTCAGCTCCCAGGCACCGCAGACAACAGTCATGGGTGTCTGTAAGCGACATGTTCATAGAGCATCTATCGCATTTTTTAAATCCGTTGGCCATGGGGGCAAAAATTGCCCCTGTGAGGTCGAAGACCCACGCGGCCAGCGGTTAGGGAGAAGAAAAGGGCATGAAACCCAAAATGAAAAATTAGGAAAAAACAATGCATCCCCAGGAGCACAAAAGTCAAGCAGGGGAAAGGACGGGTAGAGGACCGGTGCAACCGGAAAAAAAAGCCTGTTAAGGCGAGAAAAATGAAACTTTTTCTGAGGGACGAGGACGTGTGTCCGAAGGGCTCCACGGAAAAAGGGAGATTGAGCAAGATGGCACCCTTGAGCGGGAAGAGGACCACACATGCGTGGTAGCAATCCCAAAGCTTTCTTTGAAAGCTGGGGAATTGCTCCGCAAGGGCTCCGTCGGTGCCATCACCCATAAGTGAGGACTGACTTCCTGCTTGTTCCTAGAGAAACCAGTTTATTCACACCTTCAAAAAAAATATGTAGCAGATTAGTTAGACAAGACTTCCCCTTTGCTAAATCCTTGTTGGTTTTATTCTATTAAAACATGCCTGACTGACCATCTATATGTTTTTATTCTTTATAATGGTTTCTACCATTTTGCTAGGCACTGACATCAGGTTAAGTGTTCTGTAATTCCCCAGGATCACCCGTGACTCTTAACTCGTTTTGGACCAGCGTATGTTTTACATACATAAGGTTTCCATACTTACTACTCAACCGTTTACTAATTAATGGTTATAAATTCAATGGAACTATGTTTAGCTATTACCGTTATGTCAAAAAGCGTTATATATAGATTTTTTTTATCTGAGATCTAGATAGTTTAATAGGAATTCGAAGTTTGCCGATTTTGACGGTACTGGCGGCTCAACAAAAAGATCACCAAAAATAGTAAGTAGCTTATAATGCTGTAAAGAGTAGTTACTCGCCTGTAACAGGTGTTTTCCAGGAGCAGCAGGAGTCAGTCCTCACATATGGGTGACGTCGGTACCGATGGAGCCCTCGTGCGGAGCATTTCCCCAGCTTTCAAAGAAAGCCTTTGGGAATGCAGCGCGCATGCGCGGTCCCCTTCCCGCCCAAGGGTGCCATCTTGCTCAGTCTGATGACATAGCTAAAAGATAGCAAAAAACAAAAGGAAATATATGACTGCAACTCCAAGGGGAGGGAGGGTCATGAGGACTGATTCCTGCTGCTCCTGGAGAACACCTGTTACAGGTGAGTAACTATGCTTTCTCCAGGACCAAGCAGGAAGTCAGTCCTCACATATTGGTCTCCCCAGCTCTAAGCTACCGAGAACCCAAAGCTGAAAAATAAGCTCCCTCTAGAGCCTCAGCATGCGTGATAAGAAACTTCTCTGAGAACGCCCCCGAACGGTAGCCCAACACAAGGGCCGGAGGGTAGGAGTTGCCTAAACCTCAGAGATTACGGAGTACCGCTTGTCCGAAAGCACTGTCCCTGCGGGACTCCCTCTCGAGGCAGTAATGGGCCGCAAAAGTCTGGCTTGAAGACCAAGAAGCGGCCCGGCAGGTGTCTGCCAACGGAACAGAGCGGAGATGAGCCACTGACGCAGCCTTCACCCTGACATGGTGGGCCATGACTCGACCCTGCAAGGAGAGGCCGGCTGCCCTGTACGCCCAGGCGATACAGTCTGTCACCCAAATGGACAGGGTACGCTTGGAGACAGGTAACCCCAACTTATTAGGGTCAAACGATACGAAGAGCTGAACAGCCCTTCGATGCCCCTGCGTACGGTCAATGTAGAAAGACAACGCCCTCCTACAGTCTAGGGTATGCAAGACCATTTCAGCCTGGCTGGCATGCGGCCTGGGAAAGAATGTTGGAAGAACCACCTCCCAATTGAGGTGGAAGGAGGAGACAGCCTTTGGAAGGAACTTAGGATGAGTCCGTAAGACCACCCTATTCCTATAGAACCGTGTGTACGGTTTATCAGAAACCAGAGCCTGTAGTTCACTCACACGCCTGGCTGAGGTAAGAGCCACCAAGAACAACGCCTTCCAGGAAAGGAAGCGTAAATGACAGGTAGCCATCGGTTCAAACGGTGGGCGAGTAAGTTGTTGCAAGACCACATTCAAATCCCACTCAGGGGCTGGTGGACGAATCAGAGGCTTGAGCAAAAGCAGGCCTCTGAGGAAGCAGGCTACTAAGGGGTGGACCGACAGACTGGCCCTCCACCGGTGAGTGGTGCGCTGACAGAGCACTGAGGTGGACCCGAACAGAGTTGGATTTAAGGCCTAGGTCCGACAGGTGAAGCAGATACTGCAGCACCACTGGTACCAGGCAGGAAAACGGATCCTCTTGGCGCTGAGCACAGCAGGTGGAGAACCTACGCCACTTGAGGGCATAAGATTTCTGGGTGGATTGTCTCCTAGAGGCCAAAACCACCTCCTCCACTTCCCTAGGTAGAAGTAAGGGGGCTAGAACTACCCTTTCAGCAGCCAGGCCATCAAATGGAGAGACTGGAGGTTGGGGTGCAGGAGATCCTGAGACAGGAGATCGGTTTGCACCCCCAGAGGGAGTGGAGTGTCCACCGTCAATTGCAGAAGGAGTGGAAACCACGGTTGCCTCAGCCATCTGGGGGCTACCAGGATCAGCGAGGCCCTGTCCCGAAGCACCATGAATAGGGTTCAGGCCTCTAGAGGTGTTGGAGGAAACGCATACAGCAGGCCCGTAGACCAAGAGATTAGGAAGGCATCTGCTGCTATTCGCAGAGGATGCAGTTGCCTGGACAAGAACCTGGGCAGCTGACGGTTCAGTGGACTGGCAAAGAGATCGATGGATGGAAGACCCCATTTCAGGAAGATCTGCTGGACTACTAGGGGATTCAACTGCCATTCGTGAGGCTGTAGAATCCTGCTCAACCTGTCTGCCAGGTAATTTTCTTGGCCAGGTAGATAAACTGCCTTGAGAAACATGCCATGCTTGACTGCAAAGGCGCACAGGGCCTGTGCTTCCTGACACAGAAGCCTGGATCCTGTGCCTCCTTGCTTGTTCACATAGAACATTGCTACTTGGTTGTCCGTCTGAATCAAGACAGACTGGTGAGAGAGGACAGGAGAGAAAGTTTGTAGAGCTAACCGAATAGCTCGCAACTCCAACAGATTGATCTGCTGTGTGGCCTCCCAAGGGGACCAGAGGCCCTGAGTGCATGCCCCCTGGCAATGTGCACCCCAACCCTGAAGAGAAGCATCGGTCGTAAGCACCAGTGTATGTGGTGGTGCCTGGAAAGGCACGCCTTTGATCAAGTTCGGGAGATGCAGTCACCACTGTAGGGAGGCCACTAGTAGTTTGGACACTCCTATTCTGTCTCTTAAGTCCCCTGTGGCCTGTGTCCACTGAGCCCTGAGGCACCATTGAGCAGGCCGCATCTGCAGACGAGCATTTGGCGTTACATGAACCGTGGATGCCATGTGGCCCAAAAGCCTTAGGAAATGTCTGGCAGAGACCAGAGATCCACTGCGGAACTGCTGGGCCAGAGCCATCAGTCTGTGAGCCCTGTTCTTGGGCAAATAAGCCATTGCTCGTAGGGTATCCAACCGTGCGCCTATGAACTCTACGTCTTGTGAGGAGAGCAAAGTGGACTTTGCGAAGTTTAATGACAAAGCCCAGGTGCTAGAGAAGAGACACAGTGCGAAGAGTGGCTTGTCTGGCCTCCTGTGGAGACTGACCCCTGATGAGCCAGTTGTCCAGGTAGGGAAAGACAAAGATGCCCTGGTTTCTGAGATAGGCCGCCACCACCACCAGGCATTTGGTGAAAACCCGGGGCGCGGAGGTTAGGCCAAATGGAAGTACCCTGTACTGAAAATGCTTTCCTCCCACTACAAATCTGAGATATTGTCTGTGGTCTGGATGAATGAGGATGCGAGTATAAGCATCCTTTAGGTCTAAGGAGCATAGCCAATCTCCCTGCTGGAGGTAGGGCAGCAGTATTCCAAGGGTAAGCATCTTGAACTTTTCCCTCTCCAGGAACTTGAGATTTTGCAAGTCTAGGATGGGCCTGAGGCCTCCTGTCCTTTTTGGTACTAGAAAGTACCTGGAATAGAAGCCTCGTCCTATCAGGTGGTGAGGCACCGGTTCCACCACCTGCTCCTGTAGAAGACTTGCCAACTCCTGAAGGAGGAGGTTCCTGTGCAGAGGGGGTCTTGGAGGTTCCCCTGGAAAATAGGAGGGAGATAACTGGTTGAAGTGGAGCAATAGCCCTTTTGGACTATGCTCAGTACCCATGTATCCCCTGTTATAGCTGACCATCTGTGGGCGTACAGTGTCAGCCGGCCTCCTGTGCTGAGTGGAGCCAGCTGTGGGGGAGAGGCTATGCAGTGGGAGTCAAAACCCTGCTCCCTGCTGTGCAGGAGCCGGAGCTAGCGCTGGCGGCTTGGGGGTTTTATGCCTACGGGGCCCATGTCCCTGCCCCTTGGCCTGTTGACCCTGTTGGGGAGCTGTAGAGGCCTGGAATTGAGGGTAGGATTTGTAGGCAGAGGCCTTCCTCGGGTAAAAGGGCTTTTTCCCCGAGCCCTTCTTCTTCTAAGGGGCAGAAGTCTTCCTGGACAGCCTTGTACTGGTGAGAGTCTCAGTCTCGATTTCTGCAGCCTTTTCAGTCATGGGTTTGCCAAAGAGGTTCTCACCCCGGCACGGGACATCGACTAACTTGTCCTGGACCCATGGCTCGAGGTCCGATGACTGTAGCCAGGCCTGATGGCGTGCACCGATGCTGGCCGCTGCTATTCGGGCCGAAGCTGTAAAGCCATCATAGGCTGCTCGAGTTATAAACTTTGAGCACTCTTGAATCCCCAATGACAAAGCCTTGAACCTCTGCAAAGGTTCCTCGGAGAGGCAAGCAGAGAACCCGGCAATCTCCTTTGCCAGGTCTCAGAGGTACATGCTGGTAAGTCTGGACACGGCAAGCCAGCATAGAGCCTTGGAAGCACTTTCTACCGAGGGCATCCAGGTTCCGGGCCTCCCTGCCGGGGGGCACCAAGGAGTGCATCTTCTGACTCTTCAGACGATGCATGGCCGATTCCACAACCATGGAGTGGTGTGGTAGCTGTGCCTTCTGGAACCCAGGGCTCTTACGGACTCGATAAATGGAATTGACCCGTTTGCTGAGAACCGGCGCTGAGGCCGGTGCCTCCCACATACGGAAGAGCAGCCGTTCCAGCATCGGAGAAACCGGTACAGTAAGGGCCTCCTTTGGTGAAGAGTCATACTGGAGGGCCTCGAGCTCCTCGGCTAAAGGCTCCTCCTCGGGGTCCGCGGGGAAGGCCAAGGCCTTGGCCATGTCCCTCACGGTCCAAGATCCGGGTATCCTCCAGGGGGGACCTTCTCTGAGGTTCGGACTCCAGTGAGTCCGATGGAACGCACTGGGTCGGGAAAGGGTCCGGGGACTCCTCGTCCTCCATTTCCCACCCTGACCCCTCCGAGGAGGAATCGAGCAGCTCCGGTCGGGTGGGTACCGATGCCATCCGCTCCGATGCTGAGGGTACCGGCGTCGACGACCTCGGCCCCATACGGGAGGCCGAGGGAGACCTTGGCCGAGGATCGACTCGAGACCGCATGGACTCGAGGATCGGCTCTGCCTCTGGGGTCGACTTGGACGTCGAGGTCCCGGTGGTCGGGGCAGATGCACCAGTCAGACCGGCGATCAGCACCCGCTGCTGTTCCATGAAGGCAGCCAAGCTGCTCTCCAAGGCCGTCAACCTGAGACTCGGCTCAGGAGACTCAGCAGCCCCCGACGTCAGCTCCCCAGGAGGAGAGTCCACGAGGACAACAGTACTCACGTGACCCGGGGACTCCGGCTCCACACGAGGCAATTTGGCAGGCCTCTCCGGCTCCGAGGACCCAGGATGGCGGTTGGGGCTATGCGACCTGGCCCTCGAGGGACCAAAGAGCATCCACCGACACCGTCCTCATGGGTTTCTTCTTCCTTTTGTGTTCCCACGAGGGAGACCCCTGCTCAGAGGAGCCCCGATGATGCTTGGGGTCGGACTCCCGAGACGTCGAGGCCTCTGACAAAGACCAGGCCCGGCCAGACGCGGAGTCAGAGAAGATCCTTTCTCGATGTTGACGGCTCCTCAGCGCCTTAGGTGACATTTTGCCACACGGGCCACAGATCATCGGGTCATGATCGGGCCCGAGGCACCGGAGGCAGCAGTCGTGTGTGTCGGTGAGAGACATCAGTTTCTTACACCGATCACACTTCTTGAACCCGCTGGCAGCCATCAGGGGAAAAAGGGCCCCTGCAAGGTCAAAAGACCGGGCTGCCAGTGAAAAAGAAAAAAAAAAAAAAGCACGAACGCTAGTCTCGAAAGACAAAAACCAAAAAAGTAGCTCCGGGCTCGATACCGGTGTACCGTGCCCAGGCGGGAAAGGGAACCGGTGTCGAACCGGCAAAAAAACACGAATTCTTCGAAGAAAATCAACTTTTAACCGGGTGACCAAGACACACGTCCGTCGGGCTCCGCGGAAAAAAGAAGACTGAGCAAGATGGCACCCTTGGGCAGAAAGGGGACCGTGCATATGTGCTGCATTCCCAAAGGCTTTCTTTGACAGCTGGGGAAATGCTCCGCACGAGGGCTCTGTCGGCGCCGACGTCACCCATATGTGAGGACTGACTTCCTGCTTGGTCCTGGAGAATAACTACTATTTTGCAAATAAAAGTATCTGTAGACTTTAGAAAATAGGTTTAGATAACTAAGTTACTTAGGGTCAGTTATTGGTGCGTATATCGGCCTTGTATGTTTTTCATACGCTGGGCTAATATGTTGTCAAAACTAATTGCTGTCAAGCATTCTGTTCTAGGTGTTTCAATGGTGCAGTATCGACACAGTGCATCAGAAGTGTTTTCATGTGTATCATATTCCGCTGTCAGAATGGACTGTTGACAAACTATATTATATCATAATAAAGTGTTTTAAATGAAAACTGCAGTTTCAATAGTATCAAACAGTATGTTTATGTCAATGAATATTGGAACCGAATCCTATCTTTTCTGAATACGGACAATATACTATATTGGACTAGTGTATGAAAAAAAAACTTATACTAAGTGAAACTTCTATTTTCTGCAAAATTTTAATATTTTTTTTTATCATTGCCAGTATTTCATAGTAGTTTGAGTGTAACAAATCTAATAAATCATCCAGAACAAAGAAAGAATATGCGAGCTATCCAAAACGGGTTATAAACTGGCATTATGTTGACCACGTTCCAATCTTCAGGTACTATAGATGATTTTAAATGACTATTAATGGTAGGCTTTCAATTTCATTTTTAAGATTTCAACACCTTAGGATGTATATCTTCTGGTTAACTGATTTGCTTCTCTTGAGATTGTCAAAATTGCCCTATTACATCTTCCAAGATCATAGATTTATTTCAATTCCTCCAATCGATCACCTTTAAATATCATTTCTGACATGTGTATGTCCCCTACCAATTTCTTCATTAAAGATTGAACAAATAATTGAAGGACTAGAAAAGGGGACTATTACTTCTGGAGAGAGATCTGCAATTGTGAGTATATACTTCTGGGAATTTTCTGAAAGGAATTCTTTGTATTAAAGCTAATTAATCTGTGAACCCACTATTTTTTGTTAAATCAGTCAGGGCCTAGGAGCAGCAGTTTAAGTTTAAGTTTAAATTTAAAACACAGAAGAGAACTTTCTGGTTACATTTCATACCCAGCAGAGAGCTTGTAGCTTAAATTTAATAGTCACTCAGGGCCTAGCAACAGCAAAGTACTTTTAGTTTAAATTTAAAACACAGAAGGGAGCTTTCCGGTTAAATTTAGAACCCAGCAGAGAGCTTGTAATTTAAATTTCATAATAAGTTAGAGCCTAGCAGCAGCAAAGAGCTATAATTTAAATCAAATATAGCTTACCTCAGCAGCACAATCCAGGGTACTGTGTAGCAGCCCTCTTTTAATAAGTCCATCAAGCCCAGTATCCTGTTTCCAACAGTGGCCTATCTAGGTCATACGTACCTAGCAGTTTCCCCAAAAGACACAGGTTCCACAATGCTTGTACTGGGTCAAGCAGGGATATCCTGGGTCCCTTCTTAATAATAGTTTATGGACCTTTCCTCCAGGAACTTGTCCAAACCTTTTTTAAACCCAGCTACACTAACAGCCTTTACTACATCCTCCAGTAACAAATTCCAGAGTTTGATTACACGTTGAGTGAAAAAATATTTTCTTTTATTAGTCTTAAATAGTTTACCTTGTAGCTTCATTGCATGTCCTAGTCTTTCTATATTCTGATAACGTAAACAATCGATCTACGTTTACCCATTCCACTCCGTTGATTAATTTATAGACTTCTATCATATCTCCCCTCAGCTGTCTTTTCCACAACCTCTCTATTGGCATGCCCTAACCTCCCTGTTTTGATAGCATCCTTTAAACCATGCACTCCCAGGCAACTGCTGGCTTTCCCCTAATATGTAATTTAAAAGCTACTAAATATTGCATGGGGGGAGGGTATGTCTCATCCTCACAAATAGTTACAAGTCTTCCATGGAACACAATTACTGCAACAGACCCCTTCTAAGACTTCATCCACAAATGAACGTGCATACCACTAATCACCAGCTTTCAACACAGCCATGCGCTCTGCACCGACCTCTGATCCCAATCACAATTTAAATGGAATCCCAGATACCTTCATCATAAACACAGATTCTTGATACGCTCCATAACTTCTCTTTGCACACCCAATTATGCAGCTCATAGCAATTCTTGACAAACTTAACCATAGCTCTTACAAAGTCTCAACCACACATTCCATCATCCAGTATGGACTATTTTGCAACAAGGAATGCAATGCATCCTAACACTATCAACAACAAACAGATGCCACCTCACAGTGATACAAAAGGTGAAAACATGAAGACAGATTTGACAATGCCAGGAAGGGAAGGGTACTTGTTGCAGCTAGGAATGAGAGAGTTTTTGGGCTGGACGGTTCTCTCTACTAGCATCAACAGGTGAAGTATGAGCACTCTCTAAGCGGCTGTAACCAGTGCACAGCAAGTAACAAGAACAGAGATGAGCAAACTCCACGGGTGGAGTTGGTCAGTGAGGATCATCTACAGAGCACAGATTACTGAACTGTCTAATTCAAGGAAGGGAATACAGAGCAGAAAGATTACAAGCAAATGTCATGTTAATGAAATGAGGAGACAGCTTTGGTAGAAGATATGTTAAGGGGGATTGCCTGTTTCCCAGCAGAAGTGACAGCAGGGTAATATAACATCCAGAGGAAAGTTTCCCTGCTATAGTCATGAACTATTCACAAGAGATCACCATATTTACTCACCATGCAGGCGCTGAGATGCCACCACATAGCTGACTAAGGTGACATCACTAGATCCTCCTGATTCCAGAGGAATGGGGTGAACACGGAAATGTTCCAACATGTCAAAAATGGTCTGGAACCAGAGATGCTGCACACGACACTGGCCATCCTCATTTAGAGACAGGCGGAGATGCTGAGGAAAGATTAGAGAAATATATGCTATTCTGAATACTGTTCAGGAAACAATCATGCAAATTAAAAAAAAAAGCAATTCTAAAAAAGTGTGACCTCCAGATACAAATAAAAACAACGTTTGTATGTATACACCTGCAACAGGTGGGAGAGCTCACCAAAATGTGAATATTAAGAGATCACAAAATTCAAACTGTGTTGCAAACAAATTCAGCAGGGTGATAAAATAAAATCATTCCGTTACCAAAATTAAGTTACTAGACTTCAGATTAGATTCTGAAATTTCTAGTTTTTCTAATAACTAGGGTAGGCTGGTGGCAATCAGACAAAGATGACATTTTACCAGATAATGTCCTTCCATTGAGTCCTGCTAGACCAATCCAGACAAGTGGGCTGTGTTCACTGTTCCCTCTAAGCTGTGTGTGTGTGCGCGCGCACACACCTCGCCGAGCAAGCGCACATACTTTATAACAGAGTGCACAAAAATTACGGTTCTGATTCTGATAGAAAACAACACAGACGTCTTAAAATTTAAAAGCTGTTGTGTATTTACGGTTTTCACAAGTTCTACAATATTTTCTAGTGCAATCAATGTGGTGTACATACTGTATCCTGACGTGTAGTCAAATTTTAAAGTATATAACTCCGAGTGTCGTTATGTGGCGCACAAAAATTTAACCTTCCTTCAAAAGCTGCACAGCTGATATTTTATGCGCACACAGCCTACAGAAAATTAGAGGGAACATTGGCTGTGTTCCCCTACCAGCAGATCGGTGGAGACAAAGAACCAATGAAAAGCCCAGGTTTCAATGACATCTATGGCCTCTATTCACCTCAGCCACCAGAGGTCTCTTCAGTATCTGCCCCAAAGCATACGGGAGAACATGGCAAGTCTCACACAATCTCAATCGTGGACAACAATGAAAAACCAACAATACAACATCTATTACTAATCACTTATATAGCGCTACAAGGCATACGCAACAGTGTAGAGACACATATAAAGACGATCCCTGCTCCTCAGAGCTTACAATCTAATCAAGACAGACAAAAGATGAGAACAAGGGTAGAATAATGAAGGATAAGGAGACACAAGGAAAGCAAGGGATCAGGAACCAAAAGCAGCCTCGTGACCTTTAGCATGGATTTGAAAAGGGGCAGGAATGAAGCCTGACGTACAGACTCATGTAGTTTGTTCCAGGAGCGGCACAGTGAAAGGATTGAAGTCCGGAGTTGGCAGTGGAAGAAGAGGGCATAGAGAGAAGTCAGAACAGCAGAGTTCACCAGGAGGGGTGTAGGAAGAGAGGAGAGAAGAAAGGTAATGAGGAGCAGAAGAATGATTGTATTTAAACACTAGAAGCCCCAAAGTGCATCAATTGACACAAATGCATCTTCGAAGTTGTATACCAGCGCCACTGCTAGAACCATGTCAGTTCTATGACTCTGTTAGCAAGGTCAAGATGTTCAAATATGTGCATTGAAAATTAATGACAGATGCACCACCTAGCGGGAAAATGACTTTATACCTAGAAGCCCCAAAGTACGTCAATTGACGCACTCATTTGTCTTGGATGCGTCAATTGACATACTTTGGGGCTTCTAGGTATAAATTCATGTTCCCACTAGGTGGCACATCTCAATCACCGTTTACAGTTTTACTCTGACATTACAAACAAACACACGATGACGTCATGTAATGACATCACATACTGCACGTATTTAACAAATAAATAACATCACATTAATTCACATCTGCATTTCATGCTAAACACAGTCGTCGTGATAAAGCACAGTTACTTACCTGTAACAGGTGATCTCTGGGAACAGCAGGAATTAGTCTTCACATATGGGTACGTCGGTACCGACGGAGCCTGCACGGGAACGCTGCCCAGCTTCCAATCAGCAAGCTTTTGGCAGCATCCCTCGCGCCTGCGCGCTGACTTCCCGCCTTCTCCAGAGCCTCTCTTCAGTTGAGTTTCAAAGCTGAGACAAAGGCGAGAGAGAAAAGGAAGAAGAAGATAAAGAGATGCAACTCCTAGGGGAGGTGGGAGGGTTGTGAAGACTAATTCCTGCTGTTCCCAGAGATCACCTGTTACAGGTAAGTAACTGTGCTATCTCCAGGAACAAGCAGGAATGAGTCTTCACATATGGGGACTCCCTAGCTGGAGATGCCAGGGGGAGATCCCATAAAAATGCAGGAGCCTGGACCAGGGGTGCATTTTGTCTCCAGGAATCCCCGGCATCCAATGTGGGATGGAGGGTAGGAGTTGACAATAAAGGAGCTGTGAGGAAAGAAACAGCATAGCCAAGGACTAGAGGGTCCTACAGACTACAGGAGTCCTTGGTATATATGATGAGTAGCATTAAAACACATTTAATGTACACTTAAAATACGCAGCTTACCTACTGTATTGTAGGAAGTAGAAAGCATGATGGAGTCTACTGGATAAGCAGTGGCGGAATCTTCAAGGTGACCTCCCAGCAGTGAGGATGAAGGTCCAGACCTGGAGGTAGTAGACGATCCAGGTGTCAACTGGGTAGGATTAGACGTCAGGTCTTCAATGGAAAGCTTTATGGGAAAAAGCTGAAAACTCCTTTAGGCATAAGGTCATTAACATTGAGGACTAAAGGAAGAAGACTGACGGAGTTGGAGAACTAGCCCAGTCCTGGCGGGAAGAGGGGGACTGGAAAAACCCCTATTCCCAAGGAGAACAGCTGTGTACTCAAAGATAAAGATGCACACTGTTTTTCCTAGCTGGCGAGAGATAGGAAAAATATTGAAGCATGATGCTTCAAGGACTTAAAGAAAAAATGGAAGATGTTAGCACCACAGTGGTTATTGGTACCTAACAGTTTCTGCATCGTAATATGGTATGCAAAGTAGGGCGATAGACTGTCTAAAACCTCTAGGAGGTAAAACATGTAGTACAGACAGTAAGGGTGATAGTGTGTAAGACATATCAACCCTTAAGAAGCCCCCCAACAGACACATATATATACAGATATATATATGTGGATGGAATATATTATATCTATATCTCTATCTCTCTATCTATATCTATTATATATATATATCTAATATATTCCATCCACATATATATATCTGCATATATATGTGTCTGTTGGGGGGCTTCTTAAGGGTTGATATGTCTTACACACTATCACCCTTACTGTCTATACTACATGTTTTACCTCCTAGAGGTCCAGATGTGTATATTAGGATATGGGTAGAGAAATGTATCAAAATATATATAGATATAGATATGATATACCTAAATATATATACATTTGTGGGGCATGGTTTTGCACCACCAGAGTAATGATATAGGTATGGAGATGCTACATACAAGACAACAGGTTGAAGATACATGTCTACCACCCAGCCCCATAATTGTACATGGGGAATATAACAGAAAAAGATTCTTCGCTCTTCAAGAGGGTGAACCCACTTGGGATATGTATAGAGAATCTATTTCCGTGGATTGAGGGATGCAGGAAGGCAATCCAACAAGATAACTGTGATGTTCGCGTGAGAACAGATGATCATATGAATCTAAGGAACAAGGCGGGAGTTCCACAGAACACTGACATGGCAGATGTGCAGAAACGCAGAAGAAGATACCAGAGGGACCTGCTGGAGGGACCCAGAGGTAGCATGCGTAAACATCAGCCTTGGATTTTCACGCAGAAGAACTTATATCTCGTGTTAACACCCCAGGCTAGAGGGTGTGGAGAACCCTCACAGGCATGGGAAGGGTTTATAAGCTTTTCCCTACTAATAGAGAAGCTTCAGAGACAAGGTCAATGCTCTATAGCAAGGCCCTCATAGTAGAAAGCTTCTCTGAAGACTGCAGAGAGCATTGTGCAGGAGAGATATGAGATAAACTGACTGAAGTCAGGTGTGTTGCCATATCCTAGGAGAGGAGATGGTTAGGATAATGTGAGAAAGCCTAAACGAGTAGGAGGATCCAAGATAGCTGACGATTAGCTTGGAATCGCTACTGAGGCTAGACAAAATTTTGAACAAGGGACTGGAACTTGGAAAAAGTACCAGTAATACAATTACTGTAACTCCTGCAGGCACAGCTGCTGACGGAAACAGCAGAGAGATTGTCCTGTGCCCAATAAAGAAAAAAACAGACAAGAAAAGAGAGGAGATATCCCTTCTCCTGTCTGAGGAACGAGCTTGCTAGAGAAGCTTTTCAGTATGGTACCCCTCAGTCAGGGAAAAAACCCGGTTGAGAGGGTAGAGCAAGTAATTGGAGGGCGACGTACCCATAGGGTAAGCCAACTGAAGGAAAAAATGTTCAGTTGGGACAGAACTATCAGGGGATAGTTGCAACTGCTCTTCTAGAGTGTAAGAAGAGGAGAAGTCTGTAGTCCCTGAACAAAACCTTTCCGACAGGTTAGTACACTGAAAAAGAAAAGCACAGTGAATAAACTTCTAATGGGTAGAAGTGAACTGTAGATTAGAATTCCCGGCCCCTATGGTTGCTGGGAATGCTGAGACTGGCCAGAGCTGGAGGACTTCAGGCTAGGCTGAGGCGTCCCTTGTTTATGTACAGCCGAATGATGGGCAGGAGATGAATGAAACTTTCTTTTCTTAGGGAAAGAAGGTTTGGTAGGACATTTCCTACCCCTTGAAGAAGGGGGTGGCTTAGAATGGTCTTTAGTGGAAGGAGAGTCAGTGGAGCATTGAGCAACCTGACGTAAAGCCTCCTTATTGAAGAGACCTTCTCCTGTACAAGGAGAATGAGCCAGTATAGTTTGTGCCCATCTGCTCAAGTCTGAAGCTTCAAGCCAGGCTCTGCGACGTGCTGCAATGGCAATAGCAGAGGATCTGCTAACGTACTCAAAAGAGTCTATAGAAGCACGAGACAGGAACCAGGATATATTCCGGCTGTGATTGATGAGCAAGGAATAATCAGTAGCCTTGGGCTCTGGTAAAAAAGGGGTCAAAAGAGACAATTTCTCTGTGACTTCCTGGAGTGTTAGACTCATGTGAAAAATATATGAAAGAATTCTGGAGGCCAGCATAGAGGTTTGGAAGGCCTGACGACCAAAAGCATCGCGTGTTCTTGAAGAATGACCTGGCGGATAAGAAGAATGCTTCTTCTTGCTCTTAACTTTCCTTAGTGCTGATTCCACTACAAGGGAACATTGAGAAAGTTGAGGCTTTTGAAACCCTGGAGAGGGTGGCACCCGGTACCGAACCTCAGTGGCTGTAGAAACTAGAGGAAGTCGTAAGGGCGATTTCCAGACCCTCAGAAGGAGATCCTGCAGAGCAGGATGTAAAGGAAGCATCATATTTTCCATTTGTGCCGGTGAGCCATGAGTAGCATCACAACCAGGGATAGAGATATTAAGAAAGGTTGCCATATCCAGGAGAAAAGCCTGAAAAGACTGATCTCCTATGGGAACCATCCCTGGTAAGGCTAAAGAAAGAGGCTGAGCACCAGAGGACGTACAGTGGTGTGAAGAGAGAAACCTAGTAGATGGACAGGGATACTGGCATGTTAACTTAGAGGCAGTGGGTACTGCATCAATGCCAGGTATCGGTTCCAAACTAGGCATCGGTGGAATCGGTGCAAGAACAGGCATCGACATCGATACTGATACAGGACCAGCAGTTGAAGTTGCTATCGGGGACTGCTGCAGTGGTACCGAGATCATGAGAGAGTTATGGCTAGGATCTTCGGAACTGCCTATCTGGAAACGACAGGAGTCGGTTCCGGGACGCGTCGGTAGCCAGTCCTCGAGACTAGATATCGGTTCAAGACTCGTCATCGAAGAAAGCGAGGCTATCGATGCATGTCGCGAGGGTTCCAACGCCGGTGGCAGTATCGGCGATGCCGATACCACTAAGGCAGCCTGGGTTACATCGATCGGTACCGACGGTACCGAGGATACCCGATGACCACCCCTTGCAAAGGGTAAGGCGGTCCAACTCGATGCCGATGCCAGGGTATCGGAACCGATCGACGCCGGTACCATCCCGGAGCATGGCTGAGATATGGAAATGTCCATCGGTATCGTATCGACCGACCCCAAAGGCGCCGAGGATGCTAGAGGACGATTCCTGGTGAAGAGTGGAACACTCGACACCGAAGCCGATGCCGGGGTATCGGTACCGCTTGAAGCGGATACCCGCACCGTACACGGCTGGGATCGAGGGAAGTCAATCCGGTGCATATCGATCGGTCCCGAAGGTACCGAGGATGCCCGATGACGATCCCTGGTGAAGAGTGGAACACTCGACACCGGTGCCGATGCCGGAGGCTCGGTACCGCTCGAAGCGGATAACACCCCCGAGCATGGCTCAGGTATGTTCTGTGAGGGGTGAGTCCCAGGAACAACCTGAAACCCCTTTAACGCTTTGGAGCTCGAAGACTCCCGCAGGGGTAATGCCAATGGATTCTTGAGGGTAAGGCCGGAGCCGTCACCATGCTGGGCATGGGACATACCACTCAAGCATTGACTAGTCTTAACAGACTGTTTGTGGGTTACCTGATCCTGTGAAGTGGAGAAACCGGGTACCCTCACTGCCGAGGAAAAAACGGTATTGAGGGAAACTCTAAAAACTGAAGGTTTCCTCACAAAATTATCCCCTGACAAGTCAGGGTAAAAAGGGTCAGGACCCACACAGTTGAGACACCAACTATTGGTGTCTAAAAAGAAACAGGTGTTTCCACATCAAATGCACTTCTTAGGAAAAGAAGGCTCCATAATGAAGAGGCCTGGTAGGCCCAACAAGTTAAGGCAAAAAACTGAAGAAAAAGTTTCTCAGAATTTAGTCAAAAATCCACCGGCGATACCTGTGGCAGCGGGAAATACAGCCATGACCACAAGAAAACAAAAACTAAAGTAATTAAAGTAAGTAAAAAGAAAAGTTTCTGCAGTGACAGGAGGACGTCCTGCCGGCTCCGCGGAAAAACGAAAACTGAAGAGAGGCTCTGGAGATGGCGGGAAGTCAGCGCGCAGGTGCGAGGAATGCTGCCAAAAGCTTTCTGATTGGAAGCTGGGCAGCGTTCCCGTGCAGGTTCCGTCGGTACCGACGTACCCATATGTGAAGACTCATTCCTGCTTGTTCCTGGAGATTGCATCAATTGACGTACTTTGGGATTTCTAGGTAAAATTCCTTTTGGGGCTTCTAGTGTTAAAGGTCAGGGGGAGAAATGTGAATTGGATTCAGGAACAGAAGGGAAGCCAATGAAGTGATGTGAGAACAGGAGTTATATGAGTATACTGAGATTGGCAAAAGATTAGTTGCACAGCAGAGCTCTGAATAGATTGAATGGGAGAGAGATGACTCAGAGGGAGACCAGCAAGGAGGAAGTTGCAATAATCAAGGCGGAAAGTAATAAGAGAGTGGGCAAGTGTTTTAGTAGTGTGTTCAGAGAGGTAGGGGCGAATTTTGTTAATGTCATAGCGAAAGAAAAGACAGGCTTTAGCTATCTGTTGGATATGTGAGGAGGTCAAAGATGACACCAAGGTTATGGGCTGAGGAAACAGGAAGTAGAAGAGTTATCTACAGAGATAGAGGAAAGGGGGAGGAAGGTTTAGGGGGAAAAATAAGAAGTTCGGTTTTGTCCATATTTAATTTCAAATGGCAGTGACACATCCAGGTGGCGATATCAGATAGGCAGGCAGAGATGCAGGCCTGGAGTGACGGAGAAATGTCAGGTGTAGAAAGAGATCTGAGAATCATCAGCATAAAAATGATACTTACATCCATGGGAGGAGATGACAGCACCAAGGGAATGGATGTAGAGAGAGAAAAGGAGAGGACCTAGAACAGATCCCTGGGGTACACCAAGAGTGAGATAGCAGTAGCGGAGGAACCACCAGAACAAACACTGAAGGGGCAATGTGAGAGATAAGAGAACCAAGACAGCACAGAACCCCTAAAACTAAGTGAGGACAATGTGTCAAGGAGGTGGTGGTGGTCAACAGTGTCAAAAGCAGCAGACAAGTCAAGGATGAGGATAGAGGCTCTTAGATTTTGCCAGGAACAATTGCTGGAGACTTTGGCAAGTGCCGTTCTCAATAGAATGTAAGGGATGAAAGCCAGATTAAAATGTTTCCAGGAGGGCTTGAGAGGAAAGAAATTCAAGGTAATGGCAGAGGACTGCACACTCGTTTGGAAATGAAGGGAAGAAAGGAGATTGGACGATAATTAGAAGGACAACTATGATCAAGTGAAGGTTTCTTGAGGAGAGGTGTGACCACAGCATGCTGCAGGGACAGTAGCAGTAGAGAGTGAGAGGTTGAGAATGTGTGTGTGGAAGGGATGACAGAAGAGGAAATGGAGTTAAGGAGACAGGTGGAAATAGGATCAGAAGAGCAAGTAGTAAGTTTAGAGGAGAAGAGATGAGAGGTTTCTTCTTCAGAGATCTTGGAAAAGGATGAAAGGATAACAGAGATTGAGGGAAAAGTTGGCACTGAGATGGAGGAAGAGGGAATGAAGTTGTTGTAGTAGGGAATTGGAGTGTAATCTTACAGATTTTGTCAATGAAAAAGTAGGCTAGAGTTTGGGCAGAAAGAAGGAGGAGTCAGAGGGGGAGGCGTGTTGAAAAGAGTTAAGAGTTGAGAAGAGATGGCGGGTACCAGTGGCAAGAGAGTCAGATGGACAGTAGTTTTGCTTGGCGAGTGCTAAGGCTGACTGGAAGGAGGAAAGCATGAATTTGAAGTGCAGTCAGTCATAAATAGAGCAGGATTTGAGCCCAATGCGCTCAGCTGAACGGGCACAGGAGCGTAGATAGTGGGTAGTTGAAGACAACCAGGGCTGAGGTGTAGAGCATCTTACAGGATGTGGGATGGGAGGAGCAAGAGTATCTAGAGCAGAGGAGAGGCAGTATTATAGGAAACTATAGCCTCGTTGACAGAATAAGACAAGGTGTAAGAAAGAGGTGATGAGACAATAGTGGAGAGAGCCAATGGATCGACAGCATGTAGATTCCTAAAAAGATAAGAGGAGACTGGGTGAGATTGAGGTGGGGAGTGATGAAGGATGAAGATTAGGTGATGATGATCAGATAAGGAAAGAGCTGAGCTACGGAAATTGGAGGGTGAGCAGTTAGAGAAGAAAACCAAGTCAAGGCAACGACTGCTCTTATGAGTGGGAGAAAAAGAGCAAAGTTGGAGGTTGAATGAGGATGAAAAAAAGTTTAGAAGCATAATCAACATGAATATTAAAATCACCAAGAACAAGGGAGGGGGGAGAGGAATCTAGAAATTGAGAAAGGTAGAGATGGACTTATCAAAGGATGATAAATAGCAGCTATCCGGAGAGGTAAGGGATTAAAAAAAGAGACAGATGGAATGGGCTTCAAAGGAGGAAAAAGAGCGAGACTGAGGTAGAGGGAGGATTGAATTAGCAGAAGGAGAAAGCAGAAATCCAACACTACCACCATGGCCAGTGGCACAAGGAGTGTGGGAAAATTGGTAGCCACTGTGACATAGGTCAGCGACCGAAGCAGTATCATCAGGGAGAAGGCAGGTTTCAGCAAGATCTAGATGATGAAAAGAATTAGAAATGAAGAGGTCATGAGTAAAGCGTAGTTACTCACCTGTAACAGGCGTTCTCCAGGGACAGCAGGAATCAGTCCTCACACATGGGTGATGTCAGCATTGACAGAGTCCACACGGTAATCATTCCCCAGCATTCAAATAAAACCTTTGGGAGTTAGGCTGTGCATGTACGGTCACCTTCCTGTCCAAAAGGTGCCATCTTAGCTGAGTAGGATGACACAGCTTAATGAAGCATAAAAAGGAAAACAACTCCACAGGGAAGAGGGAGGGTTGTGATGACTGATTCATGCTGTCTCCGGAGAAAAGCGTAGTTACTCACCTGTAGCAGGTGATCTTCGGGAACAGCAGGAATTTAGTCTTCACATATGGGTATTGTCGGTACCGACGGCGCCTGCGTGGGAACTCTCCCCAGCATCCAATAGGAATGCTTTTGGGAGCATCCCTCAGCACATGCACGCTGCCTTCCCAACTGTCCCTCTTCAGTTAGGTTTGTAGCTGAGTGAAGGGAGAGGGAGAGAGAGAGAACTCCTAGGGGAGGTGGGTGGGTTGTGAAGACTAAAGTCCTGCTGTTCCCGGAGATTACCTGTTACAGGTGAGTAACTACGCTATCTCCAGGAACAAGCAGGAATGTAGTCTTCACATATGGGGACTCCCTAGCTGAAGATGCCAGGGAGATAGCCCCAGGAAGCTGCCACCTAATGTAAGGTGGGCCATGCTTCCTCCCATGGATCTCTGGCATCCCACCAGGGTTGGTGGGTAGGAGTTGAATTAGGTCTGAAAGATTTTGAAGAACAGCTTGGCCAAAGAAGGCTTCCCGACGGGAGGCTTTATCTAGGCAGTAGTGGGCTGTAAAGGTGTGTACCGAAGTCCAGGTGGCTGCTCGACAAATGTCATCAATAGACACAGAGTGAAGGTTAGCCATAGAGATTGCCATGGCTCACACATTATGAGCTGTGACATGGCCTTGAAGAAGAAGACTCTTACTCTCATAAGCAAAGGATATGCATTGTGCAATCCATTTGGATAGAGTTCTTTTGGAGACTGGAAGTCCCAAATGACTAGAATCAAAAGCAATAAAAAGTTAAGACCTATGTTGCTGTGTTTTTTGTAGGTAAAAAGCCAAGGCTCTTTTACAATCCAAAGTATGAAGGTTCATTTCTGCATTAGAGTCATGAGGCCTTGGAAAGAATACAGGAAGATAAATCGATGGATTTAAATGAAAAGGCAAAACCACCTTTGGCATAAAGTATGGATGAGTTGAAGGCATGGCAGAAGAGTTCCTAGAGAAATCATTTTGAACTTTTCTCGGAACAGATATTTGTTCAATTCTCTGAGGTCTAGAATGGGTCTGTGTCCTCCTGTTTTCTTTGGAATAAGAAAATAGGGGGAGTAGAACCCTGTTGAAGAATGGGCACCTCCTCTATTGCTCCTTGAGCAAGGAGTGTAGAGACCTCTCGAACCAGTAGATTGTCTGTAGAGGTTTGGGAATTGAACTGTCTTACGATTGAAGGAGGGGGCATACTGTGAAAATGAAGCTTGTACCCCTCTCCCACAATGGACAGAGTCCAATTTTCTGCTGTTATTTGGTGCCATCTGTTGGCAAAATGACAACCTGCCTGGAATGTTTAGGCGTTTTGGACCTTCCAGAGGCAGGAAGGCTAAGTTCTCTATGAAGGAGTCAAAGGCCTTGAGGGGGCTGGGCCTGTGGAGCTGGTTGAGCTCTAAGGCCTTTTGGCTTATTTTGTCTGGATTGTTGTTGTTGACATTTCTGGGCAACTTATTGTTTATTGTTTATATAACATTTGATATACCGCCCCCCGTTACATCGGGGCGGTTTACAATATAAATAAAAACAGTAAATCAGAGACAGAAAATGAAAGTTACAATTACTTACAGAAGGAAGAAAAGGAAACAGAGAACAGGAGAAAAAAGAAAGATAGAGTCAGAGGAGTCAGCTAGATCCAGGAAAGGCACAGGAGAACAGATGAGTTTTGAGAAGGGAGCAAAATCTAGAATATGATTCCTCGAGACGGAGGGCAGTGGGTAGTGAGTTCCAGAGGGAGGGACCCAGGTAGAAAAATGCTGATTTACGGGTGGATTGGAGATGTGCACGGGAAGGGGCTGGAAGGTGAAGGCGATTAATATGAATGGAACGGAGACTTCGGGAAGGGACATGGAAGGAGAGCAAGTCAGAAAGGTATTGGGGTCTGTGAAGGTAAATGGCTCGATGGACCAGAGTAAGAACCTTGTAAGGGATCTGGAATTGTAGTGGCAGCCAGTGAAGGTGTTGTAGGAGGGGGGTGATGTGATCACGTGGAGAAGCATGTAGGAGCATCTGGGCAGCCGTGTTTTGAATTAACTGTAATCGATGTAACTGATACTGAGGGATACCGGCATAAATGGAATTACAGAAATCTAAACGAGTTATGACTAATGAAAGAAGAAGGGTAGTGAGTGCCTGGGGAGATAGGAAAGGCCGAATGGCACGGATCTGTCGAAGGCAGTAGAAAGAGCGCTGAGAGATAGAGGAAATGTGGTCTTGAAATGTGAGTGCACTATCAAGAATGACACCAAGATACCGAAGTTTGGGTACTGTGAGAATAGGGACACCAGAAAGAGAGGGAGTAAGAGACGGAGTAGGGGAACCATGGGTGAACCAAACAGCAGCTGTCTTGGAGATATTCAGAACCAGACAATTTGAGGAAAGCCAGGAGGAAACTGAGGATAAACAGACCTCCAGTGGAGTGATATCAGGATGGGATAAGGAGGTGTGGTGAAGAAGGAGAATATCATCAGCATAGTAATAGCCCGAAACACCCAATTGCTGGACAAGGAGGGAGAGAGGGGCCAGAAAAAAGATTGAACAACAAAGGAGCCAAGATAGAACCCTGAGGGACACCACAATTGAGAGGGAAGTGATCTGAGGTGGAAAGACCAGAAGCAACTGCAAAAGAGCGAGAAAATAGAAAAGAATGAAACCATCGATAAATAACACCCCGAATACCCGCATCCCGCAAACGAGAGAGAAGGGGGTGATCCACAAGATCAAAGGCGGCTGAGAGGTCAAGAGACACAGCAATGGTAATGTCGCCTCGATCTTGGGAAGTGCGTATTTCATTCAGAACCGCTGTGATAGTGGTCTCCACGCTATACCCATACCGAAACCCAGATTGGCGGGGGTGCAGAAAGTGCGTAGAATCCAAGTGATGGGAGAGTTGTGAAAAGACCACTTTTTCAAGAAGCTTAGAGGCAAAAGGAAGATTGGATACTGGGCGAAAATTAGCGGGAATAGAAGGGTCAAGGGAGGGATGTTTCAAGAGAGGACGAACCAGGGCGTGCTTCCAGGGGTCAGGGAAAATACCACAAGATAGACTAGTGTTCACAATAGTAAGAAGAGAATGCAAGAGGGCAGGGGAAGGCTTAGTGAACCAAGAAGAGGGAATGGGATCCAGAGGACAGGTAGTCTTGTGCGTTGTGGACAGCAGCTGGATGAGCTCTGGTGAAGTGATTGGGGAAAAATGAGACCAAGTATGAGAGAGGGAGGGGGACAATGGAGGCGAGGTGGGCAGCGGTGGAGGCAGAAATTGGGGACAAGAGGGAAGAGAGGAACGAAGGCTTTGACCCTGAGCTTGCCCTTGCTGGGTATAGGATGGATAAAACTTCCTCTTTTTGCTGAAAAAGGGTTTTTTATAGGGTTTCTTTTTGGCTGGAGTGGCTGTAGATTTTGACAATCTATCTAAAGTGATATTGTCAGCATCTCTCTCATTAGCCTTTTCCTGCCAATTCTTGCCAAAGAGATTTTCTCCTGTGCAAGGGATGTTTCCCAATTTGTCCTGTACCCAAATCTCCAAGTCTGATGCCTAAAGCCAGGCAATCCGACGTACACCAATGGCAATAGCCGAGGTTCTGCTGATGCATTCAAAGCAGTCAAAGGTTGCATGATTTACAAACTTCGAGACGTCTTGAGCATGCTTGACCAGAGTAAGGAAGTCTTGTAGTTTGTCATCTGGGAGAAGGGGGCTCATAAGCTCCAAATTTCCTGTGACCTCTTTGAGGAACATTCCCATATATAATATATATGAGCTGATCCTAGCTGAAAGCATGGAAGCCTGAAATGTTCGATGCCCAAAAGCGTCAAGAGTCCTGCATTCACGACCTGGAGGATTGGATGCATGTCTTTTTGCACTTTTCATCCTACGCATGGCTGACTCCACTACCATTGAATGGTGTGGCAGCTGAGTCTTTTGAAAACCAGGACATGGTTGAACTCGATACATGGTATCGAGTCTCCTAGAATGAGGAGATGTGGTCAGAGGTGTCTCCCACATCCTGAGCATCAAATCATGAAGAATTTCATGAATGGGCAGAGTGGCTGCCTCCTTGGGAGCCTTAGGGTATTGGAAAATTTCCAATTCCTTTGCTCTAGGTTCTTTTTCAGGAGCTACCGTGATTGAAAGGCCTCGGGCCACATCACGAATAAAATCCTGAAAAGACATGTCTTCCGGAGGAGACATTCTGCGTTGGGGAGAAGAGGAGTCTTCCGGGAGAAACACTCTGGTACCGGCAAAATTATCCGAGTCATCGGAATCGGAGGATTCGAAGTATCTCCGATCCCGATGTTCATGCAAAGCACGGTCTCGGTATCGATCGAAGTCGGTACCGAGTTCGTCTGGTACCGATCTGTCGATGGCAGCAAAAAAAGTCGGCATGGGAAGAATTCCCACCGGAACCGGTACCGTCCGTGCTGGTACCAGCATCGGTACCGGTGCCTGTTGAACCTCCGGTGTCAACGGTACAGCAGCTGTAAGGAGAGCTGCAAGACTGCATTCGATAGCGAGGAATCTCTGGTCTATCGACGCTGCCGATGCCTGGGTATCGGTACTGGTAAAAGCAGCCGGAACCCCCGAGCATGGCAACAGTAGTTCTGCCGAGGTCGAAGCCTTGAGAACATCCTGGAACCCCGTTGATGCTTTGGAGGCCGAAGCCTCCCGCCGGGGCTGTTTTGCCAGTGTAGTTTGCTCAAGGGCAATGCCAATGGCCTCTCGATGCTTTGAAGGAGAGCTACCCTTTGAGGACCTGCTCTTATGTTTAGTTACCTGAGATCCATGGGAGGAAGACGAGGCTCTTGAAGACGTCGATGCAATAGACCTGGCATCTGAAGAAAAGAGGGTACCGAGTTTCTGTCTTCCTCTTTTAGTCTTCCCCATACAAGAGAGACACTCAGATGGAGAATGGTCAGCGCCTAAACATTTTACACACCAGTCATGGATGTCTGTGACGGAGATGGTACCGCCACACTTAGTACATTTTTTGAAACCACTAGCTGTTTTTTCCATCTTTTAGGAAAAATGGGGCCTAATGCCCAAAATGGCGCCTAACACCAAAAAGAAAAAGTTTCTGAAGAGAAATAGTTCAGAAGTATTTCTTTTTTTTTTTTTTTTTTAGAATAGAAAAAAAGAATCGGCGGTACCAGTAGGTGTCGTGCGGAGGCAGACGCGACCACAAGAAAACAAGTTTAAAGAAGACATTTTCTGCGGTGACAGGGAATATGTCCTGTCGGCTCCGCAGAAAACGAAGAACTGAAAAGGGACAGTTGGAAAGGTGGGAAGGCAGCGCGCATGTGCTGAGGGATGCTCCCAAAAGTGTTCCTATTGGATGCTGGGGAGCGCTCCTGCGCAGGCTCAGTCGGTACCGATGATACCCATATGTGAAGACTACATTCCTGCTTGTTCCTGGAGATCATCTGTTACAGGTGAGTAACTATGCTTTCTACGGGAACAAGCAGGAAGTCAGTCCTCATATATGGGACTCCCAAACTACAGGTTACTGAAAAAAACCTACAGGAGCTGCGGGCGACCCAAAAGGCGAACCATGAAGGGCAGCAAGGAGTGCTGAATGGTCTGAGGTTCAGTGATGCAGCCCCAACACTGATGATGGGATCCCCCTCTCTGGTAGCCTGGACACAAAGGCCCGGGGGGGAAGGAATTGCACTATTCCCCAAAGAGTTGACGAAATACCGCCTGGCCAAAGGCGCTGGCGCTGTGAGCTCTCCTCCAAGCAGTAGTGCGCTGCGAAGGTATGGACCGAAGACCAGGTGGTGGTCCAACAGATGTCCTGCAGGGGCACCGAGCACAGGTGAGCCACCAAGGCAGCCATAGCGTGCATATGGTGCATGGTGATGAGCGACAATGGGCCTTTGTCCTCTTGAAGTAGAACGCCAGTGCCCTTTTGCAATTAAAGGTGTGACGCGACGCCTCCGCCCCGCATGTGTGAGGCCTGGGGAAGAAGGTGGGAAGGACCATCTCTTGGATAATATGAAAAGTGGACAGCACCTTAGGCAGGAATTTCGGGCAAGTCTGGAGAACGACCCTGATTTGCGGAACCTGGTGTAGGAGATGTGGGCTACTAACACCTGCAGCTCACTGACAAGTCTGGCTGAAGTGAGCGCTACCAGGAACATTACTTTCCATGACAGGAAGTTGAGATGGAACGAGGCCAGCGGTTCAAATAGAGGAACCATCAGTTTCCTGAGGATGATGATGCTCAGGTCCCACACCACCAGCGGTGGGCAGACAGGGAGCCATGATAGGAGAAGCCCCCTAATAAAATGGCCCACAAGGGGGTGCACAGAGACGGGCTGGCTGTCAATGAGGTGGTGATGGCACAGCCAGGGTGCTGAGATGCACCCTGACAGAAGTGGATTTTAGACCAGCTTGGAGAGATGCAGAACATACTGGAGGATGTTTTGCACAGGCAAGAGAAAGGGTCGAGATTCCTGTCTGTGCACCAGACCAAGAATCTACACCATTTGAAGGCAAACGCATGCCCTTTTGAGTCCTTGTGCGATGCCAGAAGAACGTCCTCCATGTTCCAGTTGAGATGGACGTGTGCTAGGTTGAACTGTTCAGCAGCCACGCCGTCAGGCCGAGGGACTAGAAGTTGGGATGGAGAAGGGTCCCATCCTCCTGTGAGAGCAAGTCCAGGGCATAGCCCAGAGGTATCGGGGCCGCCCGTGATAGCTGCAGGAGCAGGGGGAACCATGGTTGCCAGGCCAACTGAGGAGCAATGAGAATTACTGAGGCCCGGTCCGAATGCATCTTGAATAAGGTCTTGGGGATGAGGGGTACACATACAGTGGGCTCCCGGACCAAGACAGGAAGAAGGCTTCTGCTGCCACCACTCTGTCCGGGGTCGGCCTCCAGGAGCAGAAGTGTGGCAGTTGCGCGTTCTCAGAGTTGATGAAGAGGTCTAATGTTGGGGTCCCCCCAACACTGAACGATGGAGATGGCTACCGCTGGGTTGAGGCACCACTCATGGGGCTGAAGGACTTTGCTGAGTCAATCTGCGAAAAGACTGTCCTGGCCCAGCAGGAACGAGGATACTTTATTAATAAAACCTGAGAGCCCGACACAGGCCGTGTTTCGTATTTGTCACTTCATCAGGGGATACAGGTTTGCTGCAAATACAGAAACATTACAACTATAAACATTAAAACTATAACACTTCTAACATAAAACTTAAAAACATTAAATATGATTAGTAATAAATAATAAAAACAAATAGTTACAAATCCAAAAAAACCAATAAGATCATAAATACTATATAATGAATAATATATCTATAACATAACATGAAGAGGTGTGTAATATCACATATAAAGAAGAAATCACATGTATAAAACCATGCTATGTGTAACCACTGTGCCTACATTTAATTGAACGGGAGCAGGAGTTGAGTGAGAACAACTTGTAATAAATACTAAATCAATTATAACCACAAACTGTAAAACCATAAATATTATTTATTTTATTTTTATTTATTTACATTCTCTTATATACCGCGCTATTCTGCATCAGCGCGGTTTACATTGAACAAACTGAAATTACATTGAACAGGGCATTATAACTTGGAGATAACTATTTTACAGTGAACATGGGCTATGGAGGGTTAAGTGGCTTGCCCAAGACCACAAGGAGCACCTGTGGGACTAGAAACCCCAGTCCTTCCGGCCCAAGGTTGCTGTCCTCTAGTGGGATTTGAACTCCCGACCTTCTGGCCTGAAGTACCTTGCCCCAACCACTAGGCCATTCCTCCACTCCTTAATTCTTAAACTTAATTCTAAACGTATAAGTCTATAATTTTCTGGAGATTCGTTATAACAAAAATCCTTTTGATCATTCGGATAAAAAGATTCTGAATTTATTTGGCCGATCCATTTAGAATTAAGTATTGATATGTCAATGATATGGAGTACAGGCTGGTGTATGGAAATCAAGTGCAATAAGGTTCGGGTCATGATGTGAGTGGCACTATAAGGGGAGGGGTTAAATGTATATTTACCTATTGATTTCAAAACGATTAATTTGGATGTGGATAGAAATAAAGCAATCGCATAAGGGATAGGACCCTCACACTGAGTTTGCGACAATGAGAGTGGTTAACATTTGAACCTTCAATGCCCGTAACTCCACCTAGCAATTAGTGAGGTATATGATAACGTAGTGAGTTACGTCACTTTTCCCGCGGTTCACAAGAGCGCAAGTGCGAGCGTTTTTGATGCAAAATTTCCCTCGCGAAGTAGACGGCAGTTCTTCATACAAGATCTTTCAGATATTGTGACAGTAGGTGTTAAAGGTTTTAATTATTTTTATGCACTGTGACGAATAGTAGAGGATTCTCGAGGGTAAGGTTGGTCTTTGAATGATGTTATAACATTAGTTTGTGGATAAAGGATATGATTGTTTAGAGAGGATAATCATATGATGGCTAGTGGTTTTTCGGCAAATATTCGATTAAAAATTGTAGCCCCATACAGTATCACCATAGACCCATCGGAGATCGAAAGTAAGAAGGTTAGTCTAAGAATGGTAAATATCTGTAAGGACAGGAACGCTCTCATTTAAGCCGTGGTATAATGCGATTAAATATCAGAAGGTTCTTTACACAATTGAGCCGCTGCCTGTTAGTATAATCAAATCATGGGTTTGAGAGAATTCTCCACTGTTTTAGAATATCGCAATCGGTTAGGGATGATGCCATTTGTAGTTGGATACTGCCCCCAAAAATAAGTTGATTTGACCTGTAGAACTGTTTTATAGGCAAGTCTTTAGAGTGGAAGAGATTTGTCCGGTAATGAGTCACTGTCATATGTCTGATATGTTTTTGTAATAAATTTATCGTTTCACTTTTTATCCATATTTTTATAGAAGAAAGCAGAGACTCCAAGTTTCAACGAGAGTCCAAGTTTCAACGATAGACGTTAGACCGTAAAACACGGGTATGGCAATCTCTGAATGTAATTTTTAGTGATATACATCATGAACACTGAGATTTTACATTGGGGTTTAAATGGCTTTGTGCCTAGCATTCGCGACACGATCGCTTACATTCATGTCTACTACACATACTTAGGTAATATTAGATTGGCCTTATAGTATTTATTTTTGGTTATAGTTTTATAACAATGCTTTTATTCTTATGGATATAATTTTTTATTTCTTTCTTTTTAGTTCTATTTATATATTTATGGTTTTACAGTTTGTGGTTATAATTGATTTAGTATTTATCACAAGTTGTTCTACTCACTCAACTCCTGCTCCCGTTCAAATAAATGTAGGCACAGTGATTACACATAGCATGGTTTTATACATGTGATTTCTTCTTTATATGTGATATTACACACCTCTTCATGTTATGTTATAGATATTTTATTCATTATATAGTATTTATGATCTTATTGTTTTTTTTGGATTTGTAACAATATTTATTGTTTTTATTATTTATTACTAATCATATTAATTTAATGTTTTTAAGTTTTATGTTAGAAGTGTTATAGTTTTAATGTTATAGTTGTAATGTTTCTGTATTTGCAGCAAACCTGTATCCCCTGATGAAGTGACAAATACGAAACACGGCCTGTGTCGAGCTCTCAGGTTTTATTAATAAAGTATCCTTGTTTGATCACCACATATCATAGACTGGGTGTCGTTCATATAACGTGGTGAAGTGCTCCCTCGTTGGACCTGGCCCAGCAGGAAGACTGCCCGAAGGATCATGCCTTTCTCTATGGCGAAGGTACACAGGCAGACCGCCTCCCAACAGAGGTGGTAAGAGCCCGTTCCCCCCTGCTTGTTGATGTAAAACACTGCTACTTGGTTGTCCGTTTGAACAAGGACGACCTGGTTTGCCAAGTGGGCCTGAAATACCCAAAGGACATTTGTCACAGCTTGGAGTTCCAGGAGGTTGATCTGTAGGGCATTTTCTTCTTCAGTTCAGGCTCCCTGTGACTGAAGATTGTTGCAGTGGGCTCCCCAGCTGAGCTTGGAGGTTCCATGGTAAGAACATACTGGGCTGGCAGGGCCTGGAAGGATAACCCAGGCATGAGATTCTGAAGGCTCTGACATCAGGTGAGGGAGGCCGCAAGATGCTGGGTGACCTGGACCCAATCCTCCAGTTGGCCCGAAGCCCGAGTCCATTGAAAGCCGAGGATCCACTTGGCCTGTCACATGTATAGATAGGCCACCAGGGTTCCGTGAACCAGCAAGGCCATGTGCCCAAAAGGCACAGCAGGAGGCAGGTGGACGCCATTGAGCAACTGTACCTCTTTTGCTAGGGTCGCCAGATACTGAGCCCAGTCCAGAGGGAGGAAGGCCCTGGCTTGGGTTGAGTCCAGAAGGGCTCCTATGAACTCCAGGTGCTGAGAGGGATGCAGATGCGACTTTGGAAGTTGATCACGAACCACAGATACTGCAGCACCCCGATGGTGCGGTGGGCCACAAGGCGGATCTCCTCTGGCGAACTGCCCTTCAAGAGCCAGTCATCCAGATGGGGAAAACAGACTCCCAGCAAGCAGAGGTGAGTGGTGACTACCGCCAGGCACTTGGTGAACACCGAGAGGCCGAAGGGGAGCACCGTGCACTGGTAATGGCAGCCTCTGATGACAAAGTGGAGGTTCTGACGGTGCCAGTGATGGATCAGGATGTGGGTACAGCATCTTTGAGATCCAAGGAGCATAGCCAATCTCCCCACTGGTGATAGAGCAGCAATGTTCCAAGGGATAAGATCTTGAACTTCTCCTTGACCAGAAAGCAATTAAGGTCCCGCAAATCCAGGATGGGCCAAAAGTCCCCTGTCTTTTTTGGGACAAGGAAGTACCAGGAGTAGACCCCCATGCCTCAGAGGGGCTGAAGGACTGGCTCTACCGCTAAATCCTCGAGCAGGGACTAGAGTTCCTTCTGCAGAAGCTCTCGGGAAAGAGGCGTTTCGTCAAAGTGCAGAAAGCATAGTTACTCACCTATAACAGGTGATCTCCAGAGACAGCAAGAATCAGTCCTCATTTATGGGTGACGTCAGCACCGACAGAGCACGCATAAAGCAATTCCCCAGCTTTCAAAGAAAGTCTTTGGGATTGCTGCCACGTATGAGTGATCGTCTTCCCGCCTAAGGGTGTCATCTTGCTCAGTCAAGTCTCATAGCTAGAGCCCTATGAAGCAGATGGCAAGGGAAGGATAAGAACAGCAACTTCTAAGGGAAGGTGGGAGGGTAGTGAGGACTGATTCCTGCTGTCCCTGCAGAACACCTGTTACAGATGAGTAACTACACTTTCTGCAGGAACAAGCAGAAAGTCAGTCCTCACTTATGGGACTCCCCAGCTACAGGCTACCAAAACCCGTAAGCAAAAATGCCTTTGTGAGGCCGTGAGCAGAAGCAGACAAGCCGAAGAGAGCCGAAGTCCTCGGGGGCTAGCTCTCGGTAGCCGCAGAAGAAGAGTCGGAGAGCAGGAGTTGCTTATACCCCACATGGATTACGGAATACAGACTGGCCGAAGGCGCTATCCCGGTGGGACTCCCTTTTTCAGGCAGTAATATGAAGTGAAGGTATTCGCTGAAAACCAGGTCACAGCTCAGCAAATGTCTGTCAGAGGCACTGAGCGCAGCGAAGCTACCAATGTCGCATTGGCACAGATGCCGTGCGCGGTGACCCACCGATCCAGCGGGGCCCCGACCTTCGCCTGAGGGAAGGTGATGCAGTTCACTACCCAGACGGAGAGAGTGCACTTGGTGACTGCAAGCCCCAGACGGTTAGGATCTTAGGCGATGAAGAGCCAGTCGGATTCGCGATGACCCTGGGTGCACTGCAGGTAGAAGGCGAGAGCCTTCTTGCAGTTGAGCGTATGCAAAACCACCGACACCCAGTCGGCGTGAGGTCTTGGTAAGAAAGTCGGTAAGACTCTCTTGATTGAGATGGAAATCCAAGACTGCTTTTGGTAGGAACTTAGGGTGAGGCCGGAGGACCACCCTGTTCCGTAGAACCTGGTATATGGAGCCGCAGCCATGAGGGCTTGCAGCTCGCTGACTCATCGAGCCAAGGTCAGCGCCACCAGGAAGACTACCTTCCAGGAGGGGTGCCAAAGCGAGCACATCGCCATCGGCTCGAAGGGTGGCTGCATCAGCTGCATGAGCACAATGTTCAGGTCCCACTCCGCCAGCAGAGGCCGGACAGGGGGTTTGGAAAGCAAGAGGCCTTGCATGAAGCAGGAGACCAGAGGCTGGCCCAAGAGGGGTTTGCCTGACGGGAAGTGGTTGGCTGAAATGGCACTCAGGTGAACCCTGACCGAACTGTATTTCAGCGAGAGGTGGAGGAGGTAATGGAGAACTCATTGGGTGGAGCAGAACAGATCAATCTGGAGCTCGGAGCACCAGACCAAGAAACACTGCTTCTTGAAGGTGTAGGCCCATCTTGTTGAGTCCTTCCTCGACACAAGGACTTCCTCGATATCCTCTGGGAGGCGCAGCGAGGTTAAAGAGACCCGCTCAGCCACCAAGCTGTTAGGGATAGCGAGCCCAGGTTTGGGTGAAGCACCTGTCCCTCCCTCCTGTGTCAGTAGACCTGGGCACTGCCCAGGGGGACCAGAGGCTCTGAGGAGAGGCAGAGTAGCAGCGAGAACCAAGGCTGACGAGGCCACGAGGGAGCCATGAGAATCACCGAGGCTCAGTCCCACTGAATTTAGTGGAGGGTCCTCATAATGAGAGGAGTTGGGGGGGGGGTGATGCATACAGAAGCCCGGAGGTCCAGCTCATGAGGAATGCATCCGTGGAATCTGCCCGCACAAATGGGGGTGCTGTGCATTTGCCAGACTGGTGAACAGGTCTATGGACGGAGTCCCCCAGTGGCGAAACAGGTGGAGAACCACCTCTGGACTCGGGTGCCACTCGTGCGGGTGGAGAAGCCTGCTGAGTCTATCTGCGAGGACATTGTCTTGGCCTGGGAGGTAGACTGCTCTTAGCGTCATGCCCCATTGCATGGCGAAGGAGCAGAGGAGAACTGCCTTCCGACAGAGGAGGCGGGAGCCTATACCCCCTTCCTTGTTTATGTAGAACATCAGGACCTTCTTGTCGGTCTGCATGAGCACTGACTTGCCTCGCAAGTAGTGCTTGAAGACCTTCAGGGCCAACCGGACCGCTCGAAGCTTCAGCATGTTGATCTGCTGCAGGGATTCCTCAGGTGACCACTGTCCCTGGGTATGGAGGTTGTCGCAGTGGGCTCCCCAGCCAACAGTGAGGTATCCATCGTCAAGATGAGCTCATGTTGCGGGGTCTGGAAGGGCATGCCCCGAAGACGGCTTTGGGGATTTTGCCACCACTCCAGGGAACTGGACTGTACGAGACAGATGGGGTCCTGGAGCCGGCCCAAAACCTGGGACCATTGTGCTCCGAGGCATCACTGAGCCGCTCACATATGCATGCAAGCATGGGAAACAACGTGTACAGTCGAGGCCATGTGCCCCAGGAGGTGCAGCATGGCCCGTGCCGAGACCCTGGACTAGCTTTGGACCTCTGCAGCCAGAGTGCAGAGGCGGTCTGCACATACTCAGGGGAAGGAAGGCTGTCGCCCATTCCGTGTTGAGCAGAGCGCCGATGAACTCCAGTGCCTGCACCGGTTTGAGGTGAGACTTGGAATGGTTGATTAGAAAACCCAGGCGCTCGAGAAGGGGGGCTGTGTGCGATGCCGAAAGGCGAGCCTCCTCTGCCGATGCGCCCATGACGAGCCAGTTGTCTAGGTAAGAGCAGACAGATATGCCCTGCAGCTGGAGGTGGGCTGCGGCCGCTGACAGGCATTTTGTGAAGACCTGCGGGGCAGACATGAGCCCAAAGGGGAGCGCTGTACTGGAAGTGATCCCCCTTCCACAGGTACTTCCTGTGCTTGGGGTAGACAGGAATGTGAGCGTAAGCGTCCGAGGTCCAAGGAGCATAGCCAATCGCCCTGCCAGAGGAAGGGCAGCAGGATGCCAAGCGATATCATCCTGAACTTCTCTCGCATCAGAAAATTGTTTAGGTTCCTGAGATCAAGAATGGGGCGCAGGCCCCCTATTCTCTTCGGGATGAGGAAGTAACAGGAGTAAAACCCCCGACCTCGAAGGTGCGGTAGGACCCTTTCGACCGCCTATTGACCGAGGAGGTTGTTCAACTCTTGCTGTAGGCATCTGGTGCGAGGGGAGCCAAGAAGGCTCGTCTGGGGAGAAGGAAGGAGGGAGTCTGTCCAGACAAAGACAATAGCCATCCCATGCTACCTGGAGGACCTCCCACTTGAGGGCAAAGAGAAACAGACATCCCCCCACTAGCAGGGGTGCCGCCAGGGGAGGGCGAGAGGCTATGTGTTTGGCATCAAAAGCCAGGGGTTGGCTGGGGTGGTGCCGGTGATTGGGTCCTGGGTCCCTTAGGTTTCTGGTGACCCTGAGCTACCCCTTTGCCTTGGCCACTGGGTGCCAGCTTAGGGGCAGGCAGATAGGGTGAGTATCCCCGGTAAGGGAGCCCCTTCCTCTGGAAGAAGGGCTTCTTACTGTGCTGTTTCTTCCGAGGAAGGGAAGAGGTTTTGTGAGAGAGACGGGTGCGGGTCAAACTCCGTCTCAATCTCAGCCGCTTTGTCCTCCATGGATCCCTGGTAGGCCTTGTGCCCAAGGGCGTCGAGGGCCTGGGATTCTCTACCAGGTGGGACTAAAGAGTGCGACGGACTCTTCTGCATTGCAGATTCCACTACCATGGAGGTATGAGGAAGTTGGGTCTTTCGAAACCCAGGGTCGCACTGGACTCTGTACATTGTATAAGAGTCTTTTATCAACAATAGGGACAGATGTGGGTGCTTCCCACATGCGGAGGAGCAGCCGGGTCAAGATGGACAGCACAGGGACCGTGAGAGATTCCCTAGGAGGAGACTCATACTGCAAAATGTCGAGTTCCTCAGTCTGCGTGGGCAGATTGAGGGCCCAAGCCATATCCTGCACAAATACCAAGAAGGAGGTATCTTCGGGAGGTGACCGCCTTTGCAAGGTGGGCGGGGATGGGTCAGAAGGAAGGTCCCTATAGGCGTGGGTTTCAGGGGACATGTCCCCATCCGATTCCCAGCCCGAGAGATCCAAAAAGGACTCTGAGTCAGGCTGATCCCCATGCCCCATGGCTGAGGCCCGCTTGGAGCCGGAGGCACTGACTCTGGAAGACCTCTGCCCCAAGGAACAGGACGGCGAGCGAGACCGGTGCCAAGGACCCTCACGAGGCCCATGGCTCTCAGGGGTTTCCCAAGGCAGTTTTTGGGATCACAGACGAGGGCCCCTCGGTCTCAAGGAGCGGGCCAGCTGTGCTGGGCAAGAGCACCTGCTGGGCAGCTAGGAAGATAGAAACGCTGTGCTCTAGTGCCAGCACACTGGACCCCGACTCAGGAATAGGTCCCTGGGATGCCGACGCAGGGGTTACTGGGTCTGGCGTGGAGGAGGAGAGGAGTCCTCACCGGGACGACCCTCAGGAGACGAGGCGCCATCGCCAGAGGCCTCCATAACTGTACAAGGTACCTTTTGAGGCTGCTCCTTGTCCAACTCTTGTGAACACTGGGGAGGGCTAAGGGAATGAGCGCAAGACCACTCACTCTTATCCGGAGCCCGACAGTGACTTCGAGGTCTTCTTCTTTCACCGTTCCACCTCTGGCAAACCCTGGTCAGTGACACCTGGGACGCAGAGTCACTGCGGAGGACCCTGCAAGTGGTGGATCGGTGGAGCGGGCAGCCACCGGGGATCCTGGGGCTGCTTTACAAAAAAAAAAAAAAAAAAATGTTGTCAGACTTCTGCTTATGACTTAGCAAGGCTTTAGCTGACATTTTCTTACAGAGCGAGCAGAGCTCCAGGTTGTGGTCAATCCCCAAAGCACCGCAGACAACAGTCAAGAGTGTCTGTGAGCGACATATTTTTTGGAGCATTGGGCACATTTTTTTGAAGCTGGTGGCCATGCAGGCAAAAAGAGCCCCTATGAGGTTGAATGTCCGAGGCCAGTGGTTAGAAAAAGGACACGAAAAGGGCCCGAAGCAAGAAGAAAGGAAAAAAAAAGGCAAAAAGGGAATCTCCTGGCCCACAGCTGAAGCGGGGGCGTCGAGGAGAATGGGAGAGAACCGATGCAACCAGATAAAAGGCCGAAGGGACGGAAGAGAAAGTATAGTTACTCACCTGTAACAGGTGATCTCTGGTAACAGCAGGAATTTAGTCCTCACATATGGGTATCGTCGGTAACGACGGAGCCTGCGCGGGAACACTCCCCTGCGTCCAATAAAAAAGCTTTTGGGAGCATCCCACAGCACCTGCGTGCTGCCTTCCCGCCTTTCCCAACTGCCTCTCTCCAGTTGAGTTTAAAAGCTGAGACAAAGAGAGAGAGAGAGAGGGAAAGGGAAAGAGATAGATAGAGACATACAACTCCTAGGGGAGGTGGGTGGGTTGTGAGGACTAAATTCCTGCTGTTCCCGGAGATCACCTGTTACAGGTGAGTACGTATCTCCAGGAACAAGCAGGAATGTAGTCCTCACATATGGGGACTCCCTAGCTTTAGATGCCAGGGAGAGACCCCAGAAGTTGTGCGCCCCTGAGAAGGGCTCCACTTCTCCCCCATGGATCTCTGGCATCCTACCAGGGATGGTGGGTAGGTGTTGATTAAGTATGGAACAGGTGTTGGAGGAGAACAGCCTGACCAAACAAGGCATCCCGGCGGGAGTCCTTGTCCAAGCAGTAATGGGCTGTGAAGGTATGAACCGAGGCCCAAGTGGCTGCTCGACAGATGTCGTCAATAGAGACAGAGTGCAGATGAGCCATTGAAGCCGCCATGGCTCTCACATTGTGAGCTGTGACATGGCCCTCCAGAGGAAGATTCTTACTCTGGTAGGCAAAGGAAATACACTGAGCAATCCAGTTAGATAGTGTTCTCTTGGAGACTGGAAGTCCCAAATGAGAAGGATCAAAAGCAACAAAGAGTTGAGAGGACTTTCTATGTTGCTGTGTTCTTTGTAGGTAAAAGGCTAAAGCTCTTTTACAGTTCAGTTCAAAGTATGAAGGTCCATTTCTGCATTTGATGCATGAGGCCTTGGAAAGAACACAGGTAAGTAGACTGCTTGGTTTAGATGAAAGGGCGAGACCACCTTTGGCATAAAGCGTGGATGAGTCCTAAGGACTAACTTGTCATGATGGAACCTTGTATAAGGTGGATCAGCTACTAGTGCTTGCAACTCACTGATGCGACGTGCTGATGTGATTGCAATGAGAAAGACAACCTTCCAAGAAAGGAATTTCAAGGAGGTAGTAGCTAAGGGTTCTAAAGGTGGCTTCATGAGCTGACCAAGAACCAAATTTAAGTCCCATGCCACAGGAGGTGGTTTAATGGGAGGCTTAGTTAGCAGAAGGCCTCTCATAAATCTTGATATAAGAGGATGGAAGGAAATAAGTTGTCCATTTAGAGACTTGAAGGAAGCTGCAATAGCACTCAAATGGACCCTCACTGAGTTAGTCTTAAGTCCTGCATTGGATAAATGAAGGAGGTACTCCAGTAATGACTCCAGAGATATGGCAATGGGGTTAAGACCCTTCTGCAAACACCATATGGTAAACCTTTTCCACTTGAAAGCATAAGAGCATCTTCTGGAAGGCTTCCTGGAAGCATAAAGGATATCCTTTATTTGCTGAGGGAGGTTAAGATCATGGAGATCTAGGTCTTCAGCAACCAAGCCCTCAGATGCAGAGACTGGGGATTGGGATGCCTTAACATTCCGCCCTCCTGAGATAGGAGATCTGGAGCAGACCCTAACTCCAGGGAGGGAGCTTGAGAGAGATGTAGAAGCAGAGGGTACCACACTTGCCGTGGCCAATGTGGAGCTATGAGAATCATACAGTCTCTGTCTCTCTGAAGCTTGAACAGGGTTTTGGGAATTAGGGGAATGGGTGGAAAGGTTACAGGAAGTCTTGACCCCAGTAAAAGGAGGAAAGCATCCCTGGCTTGAGCCCCCTGAGTCGGAATTCTGGAACAGAATCGGGGAAGTTTGGCATTCCACGGACTTGCAAAGAGGTCTATGTCCGGGGTTCCCTAAATTTGAAAAATCTTGGCCACCTGGTCTGCATGCAGAGACCACTCGTGTGGAAGCAGAACTCGACTGAGTCTGTCTGCCCAAGAGTTTTGTATGCCTGGAAGATACATTGATAGGAAATTAATCTGATGCTCTCTGGCGAGGGCCCATAGTCGCAAAGCTTCGTTGCAAAGCGACAGAGGCTGTTCCCCCTTGCTTGTTCACGTAGAACATGGCTACTTGATTGTCCATATGAATGAGGACTGTCTTGTAGCTGAGCAGGGTGTGGAACACTCGAAGAGCAAGGAAGATTGCTCTGAGCTCCAAGAGATTGATGTGTAGATGAGTCTCCTGTGGAGACCAGGTGCCTTGGGTGGAGAGGTCCTGCAGATGAACTCCCCAACCCATCGGAGAAGCATCTGTTGTGAGAGTTGCCTGGGGTAAGGGTTGTTGAAAAGGGGACCCCAGCAACAGGTTGAGTGGACTTCCACCACTGGAGGGACAAAATAAGGTGACCTGTGTTTGCTATTTTGTCTGACAGGCATCCTGATGCCTGGGTCCATTGAGTGGATAAAGCACAGTTACTTACCTGTAACAGGTGATCTCTGGGAACAGCAGGAATTAGTCCTCACATATGGGTACGTCGGAACCGACGGAGCCTGCGCGGGAAAGCTCCCCAGCAAGGAAGCTTTTGGGGCCTCCCACTGCACATGCGCGCTGCCTTCCCGCCTTCCTGACCAGCTCTCCTCAGTTCGAGTTTATAGCTGAGACAATAGAGAGAGGAAAGGAAGATAGATAGAAGATACAACTCCTAGGGGAGGTGGGTGGGTAGTGAGGACTAATTCCTGCTGTTCCCAGAGATCACCTGTTACAGGTAAGTAACTGTGCTATCTCCAGGAACAAGCAGGAATAAGTCCTCACATATGGGACTCCCTAGCTAAGATGCCTGGGAGATCCCCTTCCAAGGGTTCGCCATCTTCGTATGGATCTCAGGCATCCATCCTGGGAAGGTGGGCAGGAGTTGTTCAAGTATGGAACAGGTGTTTGAGGACAGCCTGACCAAACAAGGCATCCCGGCGGGAGTCCTTGTCCAAACAGTAATGGGCTGTGAAGGTATGAACCGAGGCCCAGGTGGCGGCTCGACAGATCTGATCTATGGATACAGAGTGAAGATGAGCCATAGAAGTGGCCATGGCTCTCACATTGTGAGCTGTGACATGGCCTTCCAGAGAAATGTTCTTACTCTGGTAAGCAAAGGAAATACACTGAGCAATCCAATTGGAAAGTGTACGTTTGGAGACTGGAAGTCCCAAATGAGAAGGATCAAAAGCCACAAAAAGTTGGGAAGACTTTCGATGTGGCTGAGTCCTGTTGAGGTAAAAGGCAAGAGCTCTTTTACAATCTAGAGTATGAAGGTTCCTCTCTGCACTGGATGCATGAGGAGCCGGGAGAAAGACAGGTAGATATACCTCTTGATTAAGATGAAAAGGCCACTTTGGGCATAAAGTGGGGATTCGTCCTAAGGACCACCTTATCATGATGAAACCTAGTATAAGGTGGATGAGCCACTAAGGCCTGTAGTTCACTGATGCGGCGAGCCGAAGTGACTGCAATAAGGAAAAGGACCTTCCAGGAAAGAAATTTCAAGGAGGTAGAAACCAACGGTTCAAAAGGTGGCTTCATAAGCTGACCTAGAACTAGGTTCAAATCCCATGCTACCGGAGGAGGTCGGATGGGAGGCTTAGTTAGAGTCAGGCCTCTCATGAACCTTGCAATAAGAGGATGAGAGGAGACAGGTTGTCCATTTAGAGGTTTTAAGGATGCTGCAATAGCGCTCAAATGGACTCTCACTGAATTCGTCTTAAGGCCTGCATTAGAAAGATGCAGGAGATAGTCTAGTAGAGAATTCAAAGGAAGTGCTAGAGGGTCAAGACCCTGCTGAGCACACCAAATGGAAAAGCGTTTCCATTTGAAAGCATAGGAACGCCTCGTGGAGGGTTTTCCTAGAGGCATGAAGGATATCTTTCACTGGTTGAGAAAGATTGAAGTCATGAAGGCTTAGGCCTTCAGTAACCAAGCTCTGAGGTGTAGGGACTTGGGGTTTGGGTGCCACAAAGTCCCCTCCTCCTGAGACAGAAGGTCTGGCGCAGTTCCCAGGTCCAGGGAGGGTACCTGGGAGAGATGCAGAAGTAGAGGGAACCACACTTGGCGTGGCCAGCGTGGAGCTATGAGGATCATCGACCCGTGATCCCTCTGGAGTTTGAACAGAGTCTTGGGAATCAAAGGAATGGGTGGAAAGGCATATAGGAATTCCTGACCCCAATGCAGGAGAAAGGCGTCGCTGGCCTGAGCTACCTGACACGGAGTCCTGGAACAGAACCGGGGAAGTTTGGCATTCCACGGACTTGCAAAGAGGACTATGTCCGGGGTTCCCCATTCCTGAAAGATTTTGCGTATCTGGTCCAGATGTAGGGACCATTCGTGTGGAAGCAGAACTCGACTGAGTCTGTCTGCCCGAGAGTTTTGAAACCCTGGAAGATACACTGCCAGAAGATGAATTTGATGCTCTCTGGCGAAGGCCCATAATCTGATAGCTTTGCTGCAAAGCGACAGAGAGCCTGTCCCTCCTTGTTTGTTTACGTAGAACATGGCCACCTGATTGTCTGTATGAACTAGGACGGTCAGGTTGACAAGGAGGGTATGGAAGACTGAGGGCAAGGAAGATTGCTCGCAGTTCCAGGAGGTTGATATGAAGGGTGGTCTCCTGTGGAGACCAAGTACCCTGAGTGGAGAGGTGTTGAAGATGGGCTCCCCACCCTGTTTGGGAGGCATCTGTTGTGAGGGTTGCTTGGGGCAACCAAGGTTGGAAGGGGGCCCCCCAACGACAGATTCTTGGTGGATATCCACCATTGGAGGGACCAAAACAGACGTTTTGAGGTGAGTATTTGGTCGGAGAGCGCTCCTGATGCTTGAGTCCACTGGGTGGCCAAGGTCCATTGAGCTGCTCTCATATGAAGACGAGCGTAGGGCACCACGTGTACCGTGGAGGCCATGTGGCCCAGAAGTCACAGCATTTCCCTGGCTGTCAAGTGAGTGCTGGACTGAGCTTGGGAGGCCAAGCACACCAGACGTTGGCCTCGGACCTGAGGAAGGTAGGCCCTTGCAGTGGTGGTGTCCAACTGGGCCCCTATGAATTCCAGAGACTGAGTAGGGATGAGTTGAGACTTGGGAAGGTTTACCACCAGTCCCAGATACTGCAGAATGTGTCTCGTGCGGTCCAGGGAAATCTGGGCCTCTGACTGAGATGAAGCTCGGATGAGCCAGTCGCCCAGATATGGGAATACAAAAATTCCCAGACCTCTTAGAAATGCGGCTACAACTGCCATGCATTTGGTGAACACTCTTGGAGCAGAGGCTAGACTCTGTACTGGAAATGTTTTCCCTGGAACAGAAATCGTAGATATTTTCTGTGGGATGGGTGGATGAGTATATGTGTGTACGCATCCTTGAGATCTAGAGAACAAAGCCAATCCTGACTCTGAAGGTATGGAAGGAGAATGCCCAGAGAAAGCATTTTGAATTTCTCCTTGTATAGAAATTTGTTCAATTCTCTCAGATCTAGGATAGGTCTGAATCCCCCTGTCTTCTTTGGTATGAGAAAATAAGGGGAGTAGAAACCTGTCCCTTGTTGAAGAAGAGGAACCTCTTCTATTGCCCTTTGGGCAAGGAGGGAAGAGACTTCCTGACCCAACAGGGCCAGGAGAGATGGGGGAGAATTGAAGTGCCTCACCATGGTATGTGGAGGAAGGTTGGAAAAATGAAGTTTGTAGCCCTCTCTGATGACAGAGAGGGTCCAGTGCTCTGATGTAATTTGCTCCCATCTGGGAGCAAAGTGAGCTAACCTTCCGGGAATGGTGAGGGGCTCTGGTTGTTCTAGAGCCAGAAAGGTTAAGTTCTCTAGGGGCAAGTCAAAACCCCTGAGGGGGTTGAGCCTGCTGAGGAGTGGCAGACGCTGCAGGCTTTGACCTTGCCTGTTTAGGTTGCTGACGCTTAGCAGCAAAGCGAGGCTGAGAAGATTGTTGGCCAGTATTTGTGGAAAATCTGGCCTTCTTGTAGTAAGGCCTCTTGAAAGACTTTTTCTTGGCAGGAGTAGAGGTAGACTTAGAAAGTCTATCTAAGGTAGCATTTTCTGCGTCCCTTTGAGTGGCTTTAATTTGCCAGTCTTTACCAAATAAGTTCTCACCTGTACAGGGCAGATTCCGTAAGCCATCCAGGACCCAGGGTTCTAGGTCAGAGGCCTGGAGCCAAGCAAGTCGTCGGGCTGCAATAGCAATGCCCGAAGCTCTACCGGCACCCTCAAAGGAATCAAAGGCTGCTCTGTTGGAGAACTTAGAAACATCTAGAAGCTGTTTCACCAGAGAAATGAAATGAACTCCTCCTTTCTATCCTCAGGGATAAAGGGGGCAAAATGCCGTACCTTTAGGGCAAGTTCCCTTAGAAACATGCCCATATACAGACTGTATGAATTAATCCTGGCTATAAGCATACTAGCCTGGAAGATTTTCCTACCAAAAGAGTCTAGGGTCTTACATTCTCGCCCTGGAGGGGTAGAAGAGTGCCCTTTTGGTACTCTTAATCTTTTTCAGCGCAGACTTCACCACAATGGAATGGTGAGGCAGCTGAGTTTTTTGAAAACCAGGAGAAGGAGGGACCCGGTACATGGTGTCCAACCTACGGGAATGAGGAGACAACGTTAGAGGAGCCTCCCATAAGTCCATCAAGTGTTCTTGAAGGATTTCATGGATAGGCAGGGTGACTGCCTCTTTAGGAACCTTAGGATATCCTAAAATATCCAATTTCTTTGATCTAGGTTCTTTTTCAGAGGATGTAGTAATAGAAAGTCCTTTAGCTACTTCTATAATGAAGTCTTGAAAGGACAAATCCTCTGGTGGAGACATTCTCCTCTTTGGGGAAGAAGGCTCTTCAGGAAGAACAAGAGTCAGAGGAGTCAAAATCCTCAGAAGAATCAGAGTATCCTCTATTTGCTTCCAACGCACGATACGCATACCGCTCGGTATCGACATCAGGTGTACCGGGTATGGGATCGGTATCGGGCAAAAACCCGGATCCGGCATGCGGAACCGATCTGCGTTTGGAAGACGATGGTCTCGGTTCCGGTATGGGGGACGGTACCGGAACCGGACCCGCTGGATGTGGTACCGATGGCGTCGCAGCTTTAATAAAAGCCAGAATGGCATGCTGCATGGTCTGAACAGTATTGTCCATAGACGCCACTGCTGCCTGGATGTCGGTACCGGCATGGGCCGGTACCCCAGAGCAGTCTAACAGGTGATCAGTCGAGGCCGTGCCATCGATGTCAACCTGTAACCCCATAGATGGAGCTTTGGAAGCCAGAGCTTCCCGCCGGGGTTGTTTGGCTGGGGCAGGGTCCTCCGACTCAAGATTGAGGGCCTCTCGATACTTTGAAAGAGATTTGCCTTTTGAGGACCTTCCCGAAGAAGGTTTGGTTACCTGAGATCCATCCGGAGAGGAAGACCTGGATGATTGTGATGCTGGATTATCTGAAGCAAACAGTACATGGAATTTGTTAGCCCGGTTCTGCAAACCACGTTTAGACATCTGGGAGCAGGACGGGCAGTCCGGAATGGAGTGGTCAGGCCCCAAATATTTAAGACACCAGTCATGGGTGTCTGTAACAGAAATAACAGCACTACACTTGATACACTTTTTGAAACCAGGGGCTGGTTTCTCCATGAGGAGAATTTGTGTAGGCCTGAGGCCTAACCGAAGTCACCAAGTTGTGCTAAAAGAAAAGTTTTTTGGGGTTTTTTTGAAAGAAAAGAAAAGAGAGACCGGCGGTACCGGTTTCGGTATGGGGAAGGCAGGTACACGGTCTAAAGAAACAAACTAAAATAAGAATTTCTTCAGCGGTGACAGGAATACGACCTGCTGGCTCCGCGGAAAAAGAGAAACTGAGGAGAGCTGGTCAGGAAGGCGGGAAGGCAGCGCGCATGTGCAGTGGGAGGCCCCAAAAGCTTCCTTTCTGGGAAGCTATCCCGCGCAGGCTCCGTCGGTTCCAACGTACCCATATGTGAGGACTTATTCCTGCTTGTTCCTGGAGATAGTCCACTGGGCTGCCCTCATATGGAGGCGAGCATAGGGAACCACATGCACAGTAGATGCCATGTGGCCTAGTAGTTGTAGCATTTCTCGGGCAGTGAGATGATGTTTTAGCACTGCTTGAGAAGCTAACTGCACTATGCAAAGGCAACAGGCCTGGGGGAGATAGGCCCTTGCCTTTCTGGTATCCAGCAACGCTCCTATGAACTCTAAAGACTGAGTGGGAGTTACACTGGATTTTGGGATTTTATTACCAGACCCAAATACTGAAGGATACGCATTGTGCAGGATAGAGAAGTCCTGGCCTCTGACTCTGTTGGGGCTCGAATGAGCCAGTCATCTAAGTAGGGGAAGACGAATATCCCTAGAGTGCGGAGAAATGCTGCTACCACAGCCATGCATTTCGTGAACACCCTTGGTGCTGAGGCCAGGCCAAATGGAAGCACCCTGTATTGGTAGTGTTTTTCTTGAAAAAGGAACCGAAGGAACCTTCTGTGAGTTGGATGGATGAGAACATGGGTGTACACATCCTTGAGATCTAGAGAACAAAGCCAATCCTGACTCTGAAGGTACGGCAGCAGAGTTCCAAGAGAAATCATCTTGAATTTCTCTTTGACAAGGAATTTGTTCAATTCTCTGGAGGTCCAAGATAGGGCTGTATCCCCCTGTTTTCTTTGGGATAAGGAAATAGGGGGAGTAAAACCCTGTACCCTTGCTGATGGATGGGTACTTCTTGGGCAAGAAGCATATTGACCTCCTGACCTAACAGGTTGATGAGAGAGGTCGGAGAATTGAACTGCCTTATCATTGTGGGAGGGGGCATGCTGGAAAAATGAAGCTTGTACCCCTCTTTTATGATGGAGAGTGTCCAATGCTCTGCTGTTATCTGCCCCCATCAGGGGGCAAAGTGAGACAACCTTCCTGGAATGGTGGAAGGCTCTGGTCCAACGAGAGCCAGGAAGGCTAAGTTCTCTAGCTGAAAGTCAAAGGCCTTGTGGAGGCTGAGACTGCTGGGACGGCTGAGGCTTAGTAGTCTTTGCTTTCCTTTGTTTGGGTGGTTGCTGACCTTTCCCGACAAGCTGACCTGCAGAACGTCCCTGCTGAGAATAGGCAGGATAATATCTTTTCTTCTTAGAAAAGATTGGTTTCTTGAAAGATTTCTTTCTAGCAGGATCAGCTGTGGACTTGGATAATTTATCCAAGGTGGAGTTGTCAGCATCCAACTCATTGGCTTTTTCCTGCCAATCTTTACCAAACAGGTTCTCACCCATACAAGGGATATTTCCCAGTTTGTCTTGTACCCAGAGCTCCAGATCAGATGCCTGGAGCCAAGCAATTCTACATGCACCTATGGCAATGGCAGAGGTTCTGCTTATGCAATCAAAACAGTCAAAAGCTGCACGGTTGACAAATTTAGAAACATCTTGGGCATGTTTGACCAATGTGAGAAAATCCTGCCTTCTATCCTCAGGAAGAAGAGGACTCAAAGCTTCTAAATCACCTGTGACTTCCTTTAGGAACATTCCCATGTATAGACTATAGGAACTGATCCCGGCAGAAAGCATGGAAGCTTGGAAGACACGACGTCCAAAAGCATCCAAAAGGTTCTGCACTCACGTCCTGGAGGATTAGAGGCATGCCTCTTTGCACTCTTGATCCTTCTCATAGCTGATTCCACGACAATAGAGTGGTGAGGAAACTGAGGTTTTTGGAAACCAGGACAAGGAGGGACTCGATACAAAAGTACCAAGTCTACGAGAACGAGGTGAGGTGGTAAGAATGTGGGAGACACCTCTTAACATAAGATCATGCAAGATCTCATGGATGGGCAAGGTAGCTGCCTCCTTAATAGTTTTGGGATATTGTAAAATTTCCAACTCCTTAGCTCTGGGCTCTGTTTCAGGGGCCACAGTAATGGAGACCCCGAGCCACCTCCCTGATAAAATCCTGAAAGGAAATATCTTCTGGAGGAGACATCCTGCGCTTAGGGGAGGAGGGCTCCTCTGGGAGAAGCATTCCTGCATTGACAGAACTATCAGAATCTTCAGATTCCTCTGAGGACTCGAGGTACCGCCTGTCTGGGTGCATTGAAGAGCCCGATACCCGTACCGACCGAAGTCGGTACTGGGAGTAATTGGTACCGGAAGGCATCGGATGACTGGGTGCCGGCAATGGGGACACCGATGTCGATACTATTGGTACCGATACCGGTGCCAGAGTCAGTGCCGGTATGGTTGAAATGTCCGACGCGGTTCCGAGGGCGTCGATGCCGCAAGGAGAGCCGCCAGACTGCGCTCAATAGCCAGGACTCTCTGGTCTATCGACACTGCCGTTGCCTGGATGTCGGTACCGGAGAAGATCGCCGGTACCCCAGAGCATGGCACCAGTAGTTCTGCCGAGGTTGAGGCCTCGAGAACGTCCTGGAGCCCCGATAATGCTTTGGAAGCCAAAGCCTCCCGCTGGGGCAATTTTGCCGGTGCAGAATCCTCAAGGGCAACGCCAGGGGCATCTCGATGCTTAGAAGATCTACCCTTTGAGGACCGGCTAGACTTGTGTTTAGTTACCTGAGATCCACGGGAGGAAGACGAAGCCCTGGAAGACGTCGATGCCACCGAAGCTGCAGAGAGAAACAGGGTACTGAGCTTGGCAGCTCGGTTCTGTCAACCTCTTTTGGATATCATGGCACAGGCCATACATTCCGAGATGGAATGGTCAGGACCTAAACATTTCAGACACCACTCATGGGTGGTGTCGGTGACGGAGATGGTACCGCCACACTTGGTGCACTTTTTAAAACCCGAAGAGGGTTTTTCCATTGTGGAAAAAATCTCGGGCCTAAGGCCCAAAATGGCACGTGCACCTGGAAAAAAAAATGGGAAAAAAATACTAAGAATTTTTTTTTTTTTAAGAAAAGAAAGAAAGAAAAACCGGCGGTAGCGGTAAAGCGTCAAGGAAGGCAGATGCGACCACAAAAAAGGAAACTTTTCTGCAGTGACGGGAACACGACCTGCTAGCTCCACTGAAAACAAAGAACTGGAGAGAGGCAGTTGGGAAAGGCGGGAAGGCAGCACACAGGCGCTGTGGGATGCTCCCAAAAGCTTTCTAATTGGACGGTGGTGAGGGTTCCTGGGCAGACTCCGTCGGTACCAACGATACCCATATGTGATGACTACATTCCTGCTTGTTCCTGGAGATAGTCATGGTTTAATGGGAGAAAGCCAATACAGCTTTAGCCAAGAAAGGTGTTGACTTACTAATCTGTCATATATATTTTTGTAAGGTGTGAATTAACAGGTAGAGGTGAGCTGGTTGATATAGTGTACCTGGATTTTCAGAAAGCCTTTGACAAGGTAACTCATGAGAGATTCTTGGCGAGATTAAAAAGTCATGGGATTGGAGGCAGTGAAGTATTCTGGAACAGGAATTGGTTAAAAGAAAGAAAGCAGACAGTAGGGCTAAATGGCCAATGATGAATAGTGGAGTACCCCAGGGATCTGTGATGGACCTGCTGCTTTTTAACAAATTCATAAATGACTTGGAATTAGGAATAACAAGTGATGCGGGTGATTGTGGCTGGTGTGGGGGGGGGGGGGGCACTTGGTTTGTTTAAGTGGCAGGGTCTCCTCTGCTGGAAGTGCAGCCCTTCAGCTCCAGAAGCGATAGCCGAGTGTCAGAAGTTCAGTCCGGCACTACTGGAGAAGTGGGGGCCAAGGAGAAGTGATTGGCATCTCTGCAGCTTGAGACCCATCTGCCTTTTCCATGTACTGTGTGGTCAGCCTTATCAGGTGTAACAACCAAAAAACAACGGGTTGTAGGAACAATATGAACTATAATCACTAGGTATTGCTCCACTCTCTAACCACAGCAACGCACTCTTGCAACAATCGAGAATGGGTCTCAGACTTATTTCGGGGAAAAGCCTAGGAGGAGCTATGCCTCTATGGCTATTAAACCCCTGCGTTGCATCAATGACCCAATAGGTTTCCCGTATTAATACTACAAAAATTGTTTTCAAACAAATTATCAAGCCCTCAAAACGTTGATATCAAATATAAAAATGCTGATAAGAATTCAAAACTTAACAAAACACTTGTCCATTAACTCTGTGTGAAATAATATGCAATGATGAAAAAATTCTTATCTGTGCAAATGCTGTCCCAAAGCAAATCAGCAGCGCCAGTGCGTTTCACCGCTACCGCGGTTTCTTCGGGGGATTTTTAAACAAATTCAAACGCTTGATGTTGACATGTAACTGTTTATCCCAGTGTGCTCTAAATAACAAGATTAAAATCAGTACCTCTTGCTGTTTCAAAAATTTCTTCAAACAATTATAAGGTTTTCACGGAAATCACATCCAGCAGCAAACCACCATACCTTGAGACTTTCCCCACTGGACTCGTCTTGCAATCACAAAGACGCCAACGCATGCGCGATGGAAAATTCAAGACCGGCTTTTATTTCTGGACCGCCTCCTAACTCTCTTCAAGGCGGCGCTAGAAATATGATTACTACTTAAAGGGCTCATACACTTTCGAACCCCATTGCTCTCATTAGTATAAAATCAAAGCGTCATGTATAGTAAAACGTAACATCTAACAGTATTTATGTTGGATAAAGAAAAAATTACTGTAAATTAACTGGTCAACGATGATAACTTGCTCATACACTGCCTACATACAGACAGACCAGTCCACTTGAGCATTCAATCCATCTGGGTGTACAATTTGCAAACTATATATCCAACATTGTTCACACAAAAGGCGGCTTTGATCTCTGGTTCGACCCTGAAAACCTGTCAGTACTTGATCGATACAAAACACTCAGTTGGTCAAACTGGTGCCCAAACTCCAGACAGTGAGACACAATTGGTGCATCCATCTTCTGACAACGAAGCCTGCTGCGATGTTCATTGATTCGAATTCTGAATGAACGTATGGTTTTACCTATATATAGAAGTTGACAGGGGCATTGAATTGCATACACTACTCCAGTCGACCCACATGTAGTCTGTCTCTTCAAAACATAAGTGGAATCATGATACTGAAACTGCGTTAATTGCAACGAGACATGACAGATATCACACTGGCCACAGGTAGTATGGCCATTCTGTCTAGATGTTTGATCTGTCTCCAATGGTCGCAGAACAGTTGGACTCAAAAGTTCCTTCAGATTTTTATGACGCCGCCACACACATCGGATTGATTTAGCTTCTAACCCTGGAACGCTCAAAAGTACATTGCTGTGCCGTTTCAATATTTTCTGGAGCTGGCCGCTAAAAGGTGAAAATTTGGTTATGAAATTCACCGATGCTTCTTCAGAGCTGGCCTGTGGCACCTTTGGTGCTAACAACAAGTCTCGATTATTAAACCGTGCCCGGGTATAAGCCCGTTTAATAATTTTCCTAGGATATCCCCTGGCTGCCAAGTTGTTTTGAAGAATCTTCGACTGCTCCTTAAAAACAACGTCCTCAGAACAGTTACGTCTATATCTTAGGAACTGCGAGAAAGGAAGGCTGTTCTTCAATTGTATAGGATGCGCGCTGCGATAATGAAGCAGAGCATTTCTATCTACTTCTTTCTTATAAATTGAAGTAGACCAATAGTTGTTAGTTCTCGCCACGGCAACGTCTAGATAAGTTATGTAATCCCTATGATAGAGATAGGTAAATTGAATATGAGCATCCCGTTGGTTCAACCAGCAAAACAATGAAACTAAAAGGCTCTCCTGACCCGACCACAGCATAAAAATATCATCTATGTACCGTCCCCAAAAAGGGATATGTTGCTGAAACAGAGAGGATGTTAACCATTTTTGTTCGAATTCACCCATATAAAGGTTGGCTATCGAGGGGGCACAGGTGGCCCCCATAGCCACTCCTGAATCTTGATGGTAAAGCGTAGTTACTCACCTGTAACAGGTGTTCTCCAGGAGCAGCAGGAATCAGTCCTCACATATGGGTGACGTCGGCGCCGACGGAGCCCTCGCGGAGCAATTTTCCCCAGCTTTCAAAGAAAGCCTTTGGGAATTGCAGCGCGCATGCGCGGTCCCCTTCCCGCCCAAAGGTGCCATCTTGGCCAGTCTGATGACATAGCGAAAAGACAGCAAAAAATTGCAAAAACTAAACCATATGACTGCAACTCCACAGGGAGGAGGGAGGGTTGTGAGGACTGATTCCTGCTGCTCCTGGAGAACACCTGTTACAGGTGAGTAACTACGCTTTCTCCAGGACCAAGCAGGAAGTCAGTCCTCACATATGGGACTCCCAAGCTTAAGGCTACCGGAGACCCTAAGCACAAAAATGAGCTCCCTCTAGCTCAGCAGCACAGAAGGAAGGAATCTTCTCTGACTAATCTCCAACCGGTAGCCCAACATCCGGGATGGAGAGTAGGAGTTGCTTAAACCTCGAAGAGATTACGGAGGACTGCCTGTCCGAAAGCACTGTCCCTGCGGGACTCCCTCTCGAGGCAGTAATGGGTTGCAAAAGTCTGGCTCGAAGACCAAGTAGCGGCCCGGCAGATGTCTGCCAATGGAACAGAGCGGAGGTAAGCCACTGACGCAGCCTTCGCCCGAACACGATGAGCCGTGACTCGACTTTCCAACGAGAGGCCGGCCGCCCCATAGGCCCAAGCGATACAGTCAGCTACCCAGATGGACAGAGTACGCTTGGAGACAGGGAGCCCTAATTTATTAGGGTCGTAAGACAGGAAGAGCTGAACAGTCTTACGGTGCTCCCGCGTACGATCAAGGTAGAAGTTAAGCGCCCTTCTACAGTCCAGGGTATGCAAGACCATCTCAGCTCGGCTGGAGTGTGGCCTGGGAAAGAAGGTCGGAAGCACCACCTCCTGATTGATATGAAAAGGGGAAACCACTTTTGGAAGAAACTTAGGGTGAGTCCGCAGGACTACCCTGTTCTTGTAGAACCTAGTGTAAGGGGGATCAGACACTAGGGCCTGCAGTTCACTAACGCGTCTAGCGGAAGTGAGGGCTACCAGGAACAAGGTTTTCCAAGAAAGAAAACAGAGAGGACAGGTAGCCATGGGTTCAAAAGGCGGACAGGTGATCCGCTGCAAAACCACATTCAGGTCCCAGTCGGGGGCTGGGGGGCGCAAATGCGGCTTAAGGAGAAGGAGACCTCGGGAGAACCGTGCCACGAGAGGATGGCTGGAGAGAGGTCTGCCTTCCACCGGCACATGATGTGCCGAAATAGCACTGAGGTGAACCTTGACTGAGTTGGACTTCAGTCCAAGATTGGAGAGGGAAAGCAAGTACTGTAAGACCACCGACACCGAGCAGGAGAAGGGGTCCTGAGACTGTTGAGTACACCAGGTGGAGAAGCGACGCCATTTAAGGGCGTAAGATTTCCGGGTAGAGGGTCGCCTGGAAGCCAGCACGACCTCTTCCACTTCAGGAGGCAGCAGGAGGGGAGCAAGGACTACCCTTTCAGCAGCCAGGCCATCAGATGAAGAGACCGGAGGTTGGGGTGTAGGAGAGACCCCTGATCCTGGGTCAGGAGATCGGGTTGAAACCCCAGAGGCAACAGAGTATCTACCGCCAGTTGCATCAGAAGTGGGAACCACGGTTGCCTGGGCCACCGGGGAGCTATCAGGATCAGCGAAGCCTTGTCCTGGAGAACCTTGAAAAGTGTTCGAGACACCAGCGGCATGGGAGGAAAGGCATACAGAAGGCCCGTGGACCATGAGAGCAGAAAAGCATCCGCCGCTACTCGGAGGGGATGCGGTTCCCGAGAGCAGAACCGAGGAAGTTGCCTGTTCAGAGGACTGGCAAAGAGATCCAGCGTGGGGAGGCCCCACTGGAGAAAGATCCTTTGGACCACCAACGGGTCCAATCTCCACTCGTGTGGTTGGAGGATTCTGCTCAGTTTGTCTGCCAGGTAATTTTCTTGACCTGGGAGGTAGACAGCTCGGAGGAGGATCCCCTGACTGACGGCCCAAGCGCAGAGCTTTTGTGCTTCCCGACAGAGAAGGAAGGAGCCCGTGCCCCCTTGTTTGTTCACGTAGAACATGGCCACTTGATTGTCCGTCTGGACGAGGACGGACTGGCGAGCAGTAAGATGGGAGAAGGCCCGGAGAGCCAGGCGGATCGCTCTGAGCTCCAGGAAGTTGATCTGCTGGGCAGATTCCCACGGGGTCCAGAGACCCTGAGTACATGTCCCTTGGCAATGTGCTCCCCAACCCATGAGGGAAGCGTCGGTCGTCAGTACCTGAACAGGCGGAGGAGACTGAAAAGGCATTCCGAGCACTAGGTTGGGCAGATGAAGCCACCACCGCAGAGAAGAGATCAGCGGGCTGGAAATTCGTACTGAGTCCGCCAGTCTCCCCGAGGCCTGACGCCATTGTGAGCGAAGGCACCATTGAGCAGGCCGCATATTCAGGCGGGCATTGGGGGTCACATGGACCATGGAAGCCATGTGGCCGAGCAGTTTCAGAAAGTGCCTGGCCGAGACCCAGGAATGGCTGTGAAAGCGGCTGGCGAGAGCCATGAGCCGTTGCGCCGTCGAGTGGCAGAAAGGCTCGCGCTTGAAGCGTGTTTAACCTGGCGCCGATGAACTCGAGATCCTGAGAGGGGAGCAAAGTGGACTTTTCGAAGTTTATGACAAAGCCCAAGTACTGGAGCAGAGCCACAGTACGTTGCGTGGCGTGAGTGGCCTCCGTGGAGGACGGTGCTCTGATGAGCCAGTCGTCTAGGTAAGGGAAGACAAAGAGGCCTTGAAGCCGGAGATAAGCCGCCACCACTGCGAGACATTTTGTGAAGACTCGTGGTGCGGAGGACAGGCCAAAGGGCAGTACCCTGTACTGGTAATGATTGCCTGCCACCACAAACCTTAGGTACTGTCGGTGGCTTGGGTGGATGAGGATGTGAGTGTAGGCATTCTTTAGATCCAAGGAGCATAGCCAATCTCCCTGCCGGAGGTAGGGCAGCAGGATTCCAAGGGTAAGCATCTTGAACTTCTCCCTTTCCAGGAACTTGTTGAGGTTCCGCAAGTCCAGGATGGGTCTGAGGCCTCCAGTTCGCTTTGGTACCAGGAAGTACCTGGAATAAAAGCCTTGACCTCTCAGGTGGTGGGGCACCGGCTCCACCGCCTGTTCCTGAAGAAGACTTGCCAACTCTTTAAAGAGTAAGTCCCGGTGAAGAGGGGGTCGCAGAGGCTCCCCTGGAAAGTAGGGGGGAGGTACCTGGTGGAAGTGTAGAAGATAGCCCTCTCGGACTATGTGGAGCACCCAGGTATCTGACGTGACGTTGGACCACCTGTGGGCAAAGTGGACCAGCCGGCCTCCCGTGCTGAGAGGAACCAGCGGAGGGGGAGAGGCTATGCTGAAAGAGTCAAAAACCCCCACCCTGCGGAGCAGGGGCCGGTGGCGCAGGCGTGGGGGCTTGCTGCCTACGGGACCCGTTACCCCGTCCCTTGGCCTGCTGGCCCTGTTGGGGAGCGACGGAGGCCTGATAATGAGGGTAGTGTTTATAGGCAGCTGTCTTCCTCGGGTAAAAGGTCTTTTTCCCCGAGCCCTTCTTCTTCTGGGAAGGGGCAGAGGTTTTCCTGGAGAGCCGAGTCCTGGTGAGAGTCTCCGTCTCGAGTTGTGCAGCCTTCTCGTCCATAGGTTTGCCAAAGAGGTTTTCACCTCTGCAGGGGACATCGACCAACTTGTCCTGCACCCAGGGCTCGAGGTCGGATAACTGAAGCCAAGCCTGTCGGCGGGCCCCGATGCCGGCTGCGGCTACTCGAGCCGATGCCTCAAAGCCATCATAGGCTGCTCGAGAGATAAACTTTGAGCACTCTCGAATACCAGTGGACAAGGCCAGGAACCTCCGCAAAGGTTCCTCGGAGAGACCAGCAGAGAATCCGGCTATCTCCTTAGCCAGGTCCCTGAGATACATGCCCATGTAGAGCTGGTAAGTCTGGACCCGACAAGCAAGCATAGAGCCCAGGAAACACTTCTTACCGATGCCATCCAGGCTGCGGGCTTCCCTGCCGGGAGGCACCGAGGAGTGCATCTTCTGGCTCTTGAGCCTATGCATGGCCGATTCCACCACCATGGAATGGTGCGGTAGCTGTGCTTTTTGGAAGCCAGGGCTCTTGCGGACTCGATAGATGGCATCGACCCGCTTGCTTAATACCGGCGACGACGCCGGGCTCTCCCACATGCGGAAGAGAAGTCGTTCCAGCATCGGAGGAACCGGTACAGTAAAATGCTCCTTTGCAGGAGAGTCATACTGGAGGGCATCGAGCTCTTCGGCTCGAGGCTCCTCCTCGGGATCCGCAGGGAAGGCCAAGGCCTTGGCCATATCCCTCACGAAGTCCGAGAACCGGGCATCCTCCGGAGGGGACTGTCTCCGAGGTTCGGACTCGGGGGAGTCCGAAGGAATACACCGAGTCTGAAAAGAATCAGGTGACTCTTCCACCTCGGATTCCCAGGCGGACTCCTCGGAGGAGGAGTCGAGCGGCTCTGGCCGGGCGAGCGCAGACGCCGTCCGCCCCGACGCCGAGGGAGTCGGCGTCGACGACCGTGACCCCGAACGGGAGGCCGAAGGGGACCTCGACCGAGGATCGACTCGAGCCCGCATGGACTCGAGGATCGGCTCGGTCTCCGGGGTCGACTTAGACGTTGACGTCCCGGCGGTCAGGGCAGAAGCGCCAGCGAGGCCGGCGATCAATGCCCGCTGCTGGTCCATGAAGGCAGCTAGGCTGCTCTCCAAGGCCGTCAACCTGAGTCCGAACTCAGGAGACCCAGCAGCCCCCGACTCGGGCCCCGACGGCGTCGGGCCCGATGTCGGACCCCTCGGAGGCGAGTCCACGAGGACAACAGCACTTACGTGAGCAGACGAGTCCATCTCGAGACGAGGCTGCTTGGACGGCCGCTCCAGCTCCAAAGACCCGGGACGACTATCGGGGCTATGCGACCTGGCCCTCGCGGAGCCAGGAGCGTCCACCGACGCCGTCCTCGCGGGTTTCTTCCTCCGATGATGTTCCTGGGAAGGAGACCCCCTCTCAGAGGAGCTCCGACGGTGTTCAGAGCCAGATTCCCTGGACACCGACGCCTCTGACGAGGTCCGGGTACGGCTGGGGTCAGAGAAGATTCTCTCCCTCTGATGCTGCCGACTCCACAAGGATTTGGCGGACATCTTGCCACAGGCCCCACAGATCATTTCTTCATGATCTGGGCCCAGGCAGCGGAGGCAGCAATCATGTGTGTCGGTAAGAGACATAAGTTTCTTACACTTAACACATTTCTTAAAAACACTGGCGGCCATCGGGGGAAAAAGGGCCCCTGCGAGGTCGAACGTTCGTGCCGCCAGGGAAAAGTGAAAAAAGCGCGAATTTGTCACTAAGGACAGAAAAAACCGAAAAGAAGGGGAGGCCTCGCAACCGGCGTCGCGAGGCTGGACGGAAAAAGGACCGAAGAAATAAGAATAAAATAATAAAGAAAATCAACTTTTCAGCGGTGACTAGTAGACAACGTCTGTAGGGCTCCGCGGAAAAAAGAAGACTGGCCAAGATGGCACCTTTGGGCGGGAAGGGGACCGCGCATGCGCGCTGCAATTCCCAAAGGCTTTCTTTGAAAGCTGGGGAAAATTGCTCCGCGAGGGCTCCGTCGGCGCCGACGTCACCCATATGTGAGGACTGACTTCCTGCTTGGTCCTGGAGAAAAGGTGTTTTCAAAGATGAAAAAGTTTTCAAAAATGACTAATTTCGTCACTTCTGCCAAAAAATCTCGATGTAAATCGTTCAAATCTGCCCTGTTCCTTAATTCTGCCATTGTACTTTGAAAAGCAGCGGATTGAGGAATATTCGTATAAAGCGATGTAACATCTAAAGTAACCAAGAACACATCCTTATTACTGGCCAATCGTGAATGCTGTGCAAGAAGCTGTAAAAAATGTGTCGTGTCTTTTATATACGATGGAATCAAAGGAAGTAATGGTCTCAAAAAAGAATCAAGATAGGTTGATAGAGGTTCCAGCACAGTTCCCCTAGTTGACACGATGGGACGGCCTGGCGGGTTAAACGCTTGTGAATCTTAGGTACTGTGATGGGGCCCGTATGTCGGAGCCCTTTAAACCCTAATTAGGCAGTTGCCTAGGGTTGTAGAAATTTTACCCTGCTCTTGCAATGAAAAACAGAGTCTTGTGGTCAGTGGTAAGGAAAATAAAGCATGGGTTTTATTCCCCGTCCCGCACGGACATTCATCAAGGACAAAACTTTAAACACAGCAGTGCACAAAAATGGTAACAAAACTTTCTTTCTTTGTTATTCTTCACAAAGCATTTCTCTTCCAAAAAAAGGTTAACACAAAGCAATGTGGTTATTCTTGCAGCATACATTACAGTCCATTGGAATGGGCTCTGAAAGGTGGCTGCTACTCTCCCAGACCATGCCTTCAGACTCACTTCCCAAACCGTCAGAGTTAGCTTCTTCCCCTATATAGGAGTCTGGCCCAACCTCTTGCGAGAGATCACTGTTGCTTCCTGCATAAGCTTCTGTAAACCCAGGGTTGTAATCGCCTGGTCTGAGGAAAGCTCTCTGCTGATCCTCTTCATAAAGTGGGAGTTTAAGATATCTCTCCCTTACAGCATTATTCACTGGGCTACGCCCTTTACAATAGCCATGTGCTTTAAACCTCTCTTTAAAAGCAGAAGGTTCTCTTCTCTGTACCTTGGTGCTATGCTTAGCTCGGGGGTTGTAGTAGCTCCTTTCCCCGGCTTCCCAGTCAGGCTGTGAGTTGAGAAACTATGTCAGGCTCCCAGCTGTTCTTTATCTTACAGCTACATCTGAGGTTCCCTCCTCTGGGTAAACTCCCTCTGAGCTGACCTGTTCTCTGTGACTGTGGATAGCATCTTCCTGAACTGCTGCCACTTCCTGGCTCCTGGACTTCAGCTTCCTTTCCCAGCTGTCCTCTGCAACTTCCTTTGCAGCTGTCCTGGCAGTTCCCCAGGTAGCTCCTCTGGTAGCTCCTCCTACCCTGCCTGAAACTCTCCCTTTTATGGTTCCTAGCCCTGCACGTAACGTCAGAACTAAGGGACAGGTGCTCTTGATGAGCTTTTGGCTTTTCTTGTAGTAACAGCGTTTTCTACTCAGCTGTTTTCCTATGCCCTGCATTCATTCCTACAGCTGAATCAGAGGTAAGCTCTTCACTTTCCTGAACTTGCATACGCTCTGTTTTATGCACTGTATCACAGTACCAAATAAAAGTTGGCTGGCGAGTGACTCGTTACATTAAGATAACGCCATTCTTTCTTAGAAATCACCCGATCTTGCAATGCTTTAGTTGTTAACTCTTTGATGCGGTGTTGCAATGCGGCTGTAGGATCCTGTTCCAAAATTGTATACGTATTCACATCAGACAACTGTCTTTGAGCTTCCAAAAGATACTGCTCACGGTCCACCACTATAGCTCCGCCTTTGTCAGCTCGTCTGATTACCAATTGAGAACATGAGAGGAGAGACTGTAATGCCTTATATTCATTTCTCGAAAGAGTATTAGACACTCCTCTTCCTTTTTGTTCTAATTGTGATACATCTTTCAGTACCAAATCTTTGAAAAGGAGCAAAGATGGATGAATGGGACCTGGGGGATTCCATGATGACACCAAGGGTAACGGTACCCGATCAGTTGAAACAGCTACCTGCTCTATTGGTATCTCCAGTGACGCAAAATAGGACTTAAGATTCAATTTTCGAATCAGACCTTCAAGGTCAACACGAAATTTTATTATTATTATTTATTTAGTATACCGCTACTTCCAGCGATCAGCAGTGGTTTGATTACAGACTGGAAATTGTCAAATCATGACAGGAAATTTTTTTTTGAGGTATAAATACATTGATTAGACAGGAAAGCACAGCACACAGAGAACATGGGCTATAGAGGGTTAAGTGGCTTGCCCAAGACCACAAGGAGCACCTGTGGGACTAGAAACCCCAGTCCTTCCAGCCCAAGGTTGCTGTCCTCTAGTGGGATTTGAACCCCTGACCTTCCGGCCTGAAGTACCTTGCCCCAACCACTAGGCCACTCCTCCACTCCTCCATTGGAACCCATCATGAAATGTTCTCGGTACATCGTGTCAATTAGGGGAACTGTGCTGGAACCTCTATCAACCTATCTTGATTCTTTGAGACCATTACTTCCTTTGATTCCATCGTATATAAAAGACACGACACATTTTTTACAGCTTCTTGCACAACATTCACGATTGGCCAGTAATAAGGCCGTGTTCTTGGTTACTTTAGATGTTACATCGCTTTATACGAATATTCCTCAATCCGCTGCTTTTCAAAGTACAATGGCAGCATTAAGGAACAGGGCAGATTTGAACGACTTACATCGAGATTTTTTGGCAGAAGTGACGAAATTAGTCATTTTTGAAAACTTTTTCATCTTTGAAAACACCTTTTACCATCAAGATTCAGGAGTGGCTATGGGGGCCACCTGTGCCCCCTCGATAGCCAACCTTTATATGGGTGAATTCGAACAAAAATGGTTAACATCCTCTCCGTTTCAGCAACATATCCCTTTTTGGGGACGGTACATAGATGATATTTTTATGCTGTGGTAGGGTCAGGAGAGCCTTTTAGTTTCATTTTTTTGCTGGTTGAACCAACGGGATGCTCATATTCAAGTTACCTATCTCTATCATAGGGATTACATAACTTATCTAGACGTTGCCGTGGCGAGAACTAACAACTATTGGTCTACTTCAATTTATAAGAAAGAAGTAGATAGAAATGCTCTGCTTCATTATCGCAGCGCGCATCCTATACAATTGAAGAACAGCCTTCCTTTCTCGCAGTTCCTAAGATATGGACGTAACTGTTCTGAGGACGTTGTTTTTAAGGAGCAGTCGAAGATTCTTCAAAACATCTTGGCAGCCAGGGGATATCCTAGGAAAAGTATTAAACGGGCTTATACCCGGGCACGGTTTAATAATCAAGACTTGTTGTTAGCACCAAAGGTGCCACAGGCCAGCTCTGGAGAAGCATCGGTGAATTTCATAACCAAATTTTCACCTTTTAGCGGCCAGCTCCAGAAAATATCGAAACGGCACAGCAATGTACTTTTGAGCGTTCCAGGGTTAGAAGTTAAATCAATCCGATGTGTGTGGCGGCGTCATAAAAATCTGAAGGAACTTTTGAGTCCAACTGTTCTGCGACCATTGGAGACAGATCAAACATCTAGACAGAATGGCCATACTACCTGTGGCCAGTGTGATATCTGTCATGTCTCGTTGCAATTAACGCAGTTTCAGTATCATGATTCCACTTATGTTTTGAAGAGACAGACTACATGTGGGTCGACTGGAGTAGTGTATGCAATTCAATGCCCCTGTCAACTTCTATATATAGGTAAAACCATACATTCATTCAGAATTCGAATCAATGAACATCGCAGCAGGCTTCGTTGTCAGAAGATGGATGCACCAATTGTGTCTCACTGTCTGGAGTTTGGGCACCAGTTTGACCAACTGAGAGTGTTTTGTATCGATCAAGTACTGACAGGTTTTCAGGGTCGAACCAGAGATCAAAGCCTTCTTTTGTGTGAACAACGTTGGATATATAGTTTGCAAACTGTACACACAGATGGATTGAATGCTCAAGTGGACTGGTCTGTCTGTATGTAGGCAGTGTATGAGCAAGTTATCATCGTTGACCAGTTAATTTACAGTAATTTTTTCTTTATCCAACATAAATACTGTTAGATGTTACGTTTTACTATACATGACGCTTTGATTTTATACTAATGAGAGCAATGGGGTTCGAAAGTGTATGAGCCATTTAAGTAGTAATCATATTTCTAGCGCCGCCATGAAGAGAGTTAGGAGGCGGCCCAGAAATAAAAGCCGGTCTTGAATTTTCCATCGCGCATGCGTTGGCGTCTTTGTGATTGCAAGACGAGTCCAGTGGGGAAAGTCTCAATGTATGGTGGTTTGCTGCTGAATGTGTTTTCCGTGAAAACCTTATAAATTGTTTGAAGAAATTTTTGAAACAGCAAGAGGTACTGATTTTAATCTTCTTGTTATTTAGAGCACACTGGGTTAAACAGTTACATGTCAACATCAAGCGTTTGAATTTGTTTAAAAATCCCCCGAAGAAACCGCGGTAGCGGTGAAACGCACTGGCGCTGCTGATTTGCGTTGGGACAGCATTTGCACAGATAAGAATTTTTTCATCATTGCATATTATTTCACACAGAGTTAATGGACAAGTGTTTTGCTAAGTTTTGAATTCTTATCAGCATTTTTATATTTGACATCAACGTTTTGAGGGCTTGATAATTTGTTTGAAAACAATTTTTGTAGTATTAATACGGGAAACCTATTGGGTCATTGATGCAACGCAGGGGTTTAATAGCCATAGAGGCATAGCTCCTCCTAGGCTTTTCCCCGAAATAAGTCTGAGACCCATTCTTGATTGTTGCAAGAGTACGTTGCTGTGGTTAGAGAGTGGAGCAATACCTAGTGATTATAGCCTTATCAGGTGAGCAAGACCCTGGTGTAGAGATCCACACAACACTGGTGAGACCTCAAGTTTTTTTCCCTTGGAACTGTTTGGGAAGCCCTCTAAGTTGGAGTTTTCTTTGTCAGTTTATCTCCAGACTATTCAAGCCAGCCTGCAAACTTTGCGCAAAAAGTGGAGGTATATTGTTAAGTTCCCTTCCAGGGAAGCCTTCTACACGTGAAGAGTGAATAGACCAAGTCCAGGACTCTGCTGTAAATTCTCCAACTCTTTCATAAAAGCAAGACTGGAAGACAAGAGGCTCTGGAGAATTCAGCTAGAAGTAGGAACTTAAGGGTGTTGAATTTCCCTAAGGTTCTGTCTATTTTACCTTCAGAACTTAAGATGTTTTTGAATATTGTATTGAAAATACCTGTGGAATCATTACCTCCCACAGGTTGAGGGGCCAGGGTCAAGGGAAAAATCAGTCTGGCTTTCTGTTCTGACCGGTTTTCTGGCATGATCTTGGTCTGATCCCAGGTCGACTGCAATTTTGTTGGTCACCCTGGCTCTAAATGTAGACCGTGATTGGGTCTTAAAAATGGGGTTTTTTTTTTGGTTTTTTTTCCAGTCATCCTCTAAGGTGTTTACGGACTCTACTAGTAGGATTTTCCCTGATGAGGCTCGGGCTACACAGAAAAGGCAGAAGCAATTTTTGGTACTTCAACCAAGGGTGTTGCAGCTGGGTGATTTATTCTTTTTGCATTTTCCATGAAAATGACTAGTCAAGTTAGCTGGGACTAATTACCTTATTTTGGACACACAGCAGCTATCTGCCTTTATTTCTTCTAAAGTTGTAAGGGCTCCACCTGACCCTATAGGAACTCCCTAAATTAGCTTTAATTATTGGGGCAAGTTACCAGCAGAATGTAGTAACTCCACTTGTCTGCTTAGTTCGTCTCTATATTAACCTTCTGAAAAATTTCTTGCATTTGTGTCTCCTTCTCTCCATTATAGGAGACCGGTGGGGACAAGCCTTTTTTGTATAGCTTGCTTGTTTACTTAAGAACATAAGAATATGCCATACTGGGTCCATCAAGCCCAGTATCCTGTTTCCAACAGTGGCCAATCTAGGTCATACGTACCTAGCAGTTTCCCCAAAAGACACAGGTTCCACAGTGCTTGTATTGGGTTAAGCAGTGATATCCTGGGTCCCTTTTTAATAATGGTTTATGGACCTTTCCTCCAGGAACTTGTCCAAACCTTTTTTAAACCCAGCTACACTAACAGCTTTTACTACATCCTCCGGTAACAAATTTCAGAGTTTGATTACACGTTGAGTGAAAAAATATTTTCTCTTATTTGTCTTAAATAGTTTACCCTGTAGCTTCATCGCATGTCCCCTAGTCTTTCTATATTCTGATAACGTAAACAATTGATCTACGCTGTGTGTAATGTATTTTGCTATTTCTTTGGCTTGCTGCCCTTTTCTGGGCAATATTTATTCTTCTAACTACATATATAAAATTGCATAAATAGAAAATAAAAAAAAAAAAAAAAAAAATGACCTGGAAATAGGAATAATGGGAGTTCCGGTGACGTCAGGGAGTGAAATAGTAGCTTTCTGAAGGAGCTCCGGGGCGCATTGCAAGAAAGCAAGAAAACGAGCGACCCTACCTTGCTAAACGGGCAACAGACGGCTCAGGCAGGAGTGTTTGGCAGCAGAGGGGATGTTGATATAAAAGAGGCTGGCGGAATACCGCTCCCCATATGTGCAGGCCGAGGAGATGGGAAGAGCAGACCACGAGGACAAAATGGAGTTGGATGCAGTCGAGAGGGCAGACACGGACAGTGAATCTGGTATAAACCCAGAACCGCTGGGGGGCCTGAAGGAATGGCTAACGGAATTCAAGGAGGAGGAGTTGAAAGCAGAAATGGGCCAATTTAAGATGGAGTTAAAGGAGATGCTGGGGGCCCCGAGACAGGACATGAGGGAATTAGGGGGCAAGGTGGAGACCACCGAAGAACTGCTGGAACAAGCAGGTACGCTGGGAGAGTTGAGATCTGGCTGGGCTGAGTTGAAGCACACACAAGACCTCCTAAAGGCTAAAACAGAGGACCTAGAAGATAGGTCGCGACGGTGCAACGTGCGTGTGAAGGGAATTTCAGAAGAGCAAAGATAAGGACTGTGAAGAGACGCTGGAACAACTGTTTGGAGCAATGTTAAAGGAGGCAGATCCCATAGGTGAATGGGATGAAAGGCAGCTACAAATAGATAGAGCAGACCGGAGCTTGGGTCCCATTCGAGATAATAGGCCTAGAATACGATTGCTTGCATGAGAGCCTTTAAGTTGAAGGAGAAGCTTCTGGCAGCAGCGCGCAAACTTGGGCCTTTCAAGTGGGAAGGCAATATGATCGAGCTGTTCCAGGACGTGTCGGCCAGCATGCTTCAACGGAGATGGGAGCTTCGAGGGGTCACTGCCTTGCTGCGCAGAGAAGGATGGAAATATAAATGGCTCTACCCCTTTGGACTTAACTGTATAGGGCACCTCGCCAGGATCCAGAATGCATGTGAAGCATGGCAAATACTTAAGGATTTGTGAGTGAAAAATCTACCGGAGAGCCCCTCGAATGGTCAGCCAAAGGAACAGCACCCACCACTAAAGAGCAGAGGGATGAAGTGGCAACGGGTGGTGAACAAAAGCAGACGGTGAACAAGACTATCTAGAGGCAAAGACCAGCAGTCTGCAGAGGGGGAAACTGGAGAATGAGAAGAGTGGAGGGGAAGGTGAAATTTCACTTACCGTTAATTTCCTTTCCTAGAATATTGCTAGACCAGTCCAGACAAACGGGTTGTGTACCCCTGCCAGCAGATCCTGGAGACAGAGAACTCTACCAGAGCTCTAATAGGCTGAACCCTGGTGATGCTGCTGAGGTGATCAGACTGTACCCCAAGGGGTCTCCCTCAGTATCGTATACAAGCTGAACTTCATTATAACTGAAATAAATGCAGCCAGTCAAGCCGAACCGGCTTCAACTATACACAAGGTGCTGAAAGCACTCCCAGAAACCGAACGCTGCCCAGAAGGAGGAAGGGACCAGAGGCTCACTTGTCAGGCCTCCGGAATGAAAAACAAAAAGGCAGAAAATAATGGCGGCTCCGCTGCACCAGCAGGACTGTGACTAACAGCAGGGTGGGTCCTGCACTGGTCTAGCAGTATTCTAGGAAAGGAAATTAACGGTAAGTGAAATTTCACCTTCCAATTCATACTGCTAGACCAGTCCAGACAAACAGGCAGTACACAAGCTAACGACCTCTAGGGTGGGTCCAAAGCCGCCGAAAGCACTGCTGCGCCAAAACTCATTTCCTGTCGAGCCTGGACATCCAATCGATAGTGACGGACAAAAAATCGATAAAGACGACGAAGTCGCCGCCCGGCAGATGTCCAGAGGCGCCACATGGGAACGCTCGGCCCAAGACGTTGCCTGAGCCCACGTGGAGTGTGCTCGGAGCCCTACAGGCACCGACTTTCGCTGAAGAATATAGGCTGCCTCAATAGCATCTCTTAACCACCTGGTGATAGTAGCCTTAGAGGCTGCGAACCCCCGACGGGAGCCCACAAAGAGGACAAAGAGATGATCCGTCTGCCGCAAAGAATTGGTGACTTTAAGATACCGACAGAGGACTCGTTTGAGGTCTAACACACGTAGGTGACGCTGACGACCCGCACACTGCTCTTGAGAGAATGACGGCAAGAAGAGAGGCTGATTGACATGAAATGGAGTAACCACTTTGGGCAAAAAAGGACGTAACTGTCCGAAGAGTTACGCCCTCTGACGAGAAAGAAAGATAGGGATCTCGACAAGAGAGCGCTTGGAGCTCGGAAATGCGCCGCGCCGAGGTTATGGCCACCAGGAACACCATCTGTAAGGTTAAGTCTTTGAGCGAAGAGGCCCGTAAGGGCTCAAACGGTGAAGCCACTAAGGCCCGGAGGACAAGGGAGAGGTCCCAGGACGGCAATACCGGACGACACGGAGGCCACACGGACTTAACCCCTCTGAGAAAAACGTGAGACGTCGGCATGCGAGGCGACAGAACGCCCCAAAACCAGACCATGGAAACATGTGATAGCCGCCACCGGAACCCGAAGAGTTCCGAGAGCCAGGCCCTTGCCAAGGCCGGCCTGGAGAAACGCCAGAATGTCTGAAACGCTGCTATGCCAGGGAGACACCCTGCGCTGTGAACACCATGATTCGAAGAGACGCCACACCCGAGCATAGGCTAAGGAGGTGTAAGAACACCGCACCCTAAGCCAGGTGGACACCACGCTAGTCGAATATCCCTTGCGAGCTAGCCTGCGGCGTTCAAGAGCCAAGCCGTGAGTAAGGAGCCGGGTCTTCCATGGCAATTGGCCCCTGTTGCAGAAGCACCGGAAAGCCCTGCAGCGGCAGAGGCGTTGCTCGCGAAAGTCGGACGAGATCCGCATACCACGGTTTGCGAGGCCAATCCGGAGCTACTAGAATCACCAGCCCGTGATGCTCTCTGATCCGTTGAAGAATCTTGCCGACCATGGACCACGGAGGAAAGACATACAGAAGGAGTCGAGGCGGCCACGGCTGTGACAATGCATCTATCCCATGCAACCCGCTGTCCTTCCATCGGCTGAAGAAGATCGGTGCTTTGACATTCTCCCACGTCGCCATGAGATCCACCGCCGGCTGACCCCATTGCTGAACAATCAGCCGAAAAGGAGCCGATGCCAGAGCCCATTCTCCGGGATCCAGCGTATGGCGGCTGAGGAAGTCCGCTTCGATGTTGCTTTTCCTCGCAATGTGTTGTGCTGAAATGGCGAGTAGATGCCGTTCCGCCCACGGGAGGAGGAGCCTCATTTCTCTCGAGACCCCCGGACTTTGTGCCCCTTGGCGGTTGAGATATGCCACCGTCGTGGCATTGTCAGAGAGAATACGAACTGCTTGACGGTGTAGGACAGGTAGGAATCTCCGTAAGGCTAAGCGAACCGCTCTCGCCTCGAGGCGATTGATGGACCAGCGGGCCTCCGGAGGCGCCCAGACCCCCTGTGCTGCGTGCGTGCGACAAAGCGTTCCCCACCTGGAGAGACTGGCGTCAGTCTTGAGAAGCAGCCAGTGCAGAGACTCCAAGGGAACCCCCTGGAGAAGGTTGCATGCCCTGAGCCACCAACGAAGGTCTAACCATACCGCCGACGGAAGTGGAAGTCAAACCTGATAGTCCTCCGACACTGGCGACCATCGCAATAGGAGCGCCCTCTGCAACTCGCGCATATGCGCCCTCACCCAGGGCACAATATCGATGGTCGCCGCCATGGACCCCAGAAGCTGGAGGTAGTCCCAAGCTCGAGGTGCCTCTCGCCGCAAGAATCGCTGGAGCTGATCCACAATCTTTCTGAAGCGACCTTGTGTAAGCATCACCCGCCCGCGGCGAGTGTCGAACCGAGCACCCAGAAATTCGAGGTCCTGAGACGGCTGGAGGCAGCTCTTTGAGTGATTGATCACCTACCCCAGGCTCTCCAGGAAAGCCACTACGCAGGCTACCGTCTCGTGAGCCTCTGACAGAGTCTGCCCGAATTAGCCAATCGTCCAAGTAAGGATGCACTCGGACCCCGTGTTTGCTTAAGGCCGTTGCCACCACCACCATTATCTTGGAGAACGTCCGTGGCACTGAGGCTAACCCGAAAGGCATGGCTTGGAACTGAAAATGTCGGCCTAGAACCGCAAATCTGAGGAATCGCTGATGCTCCATCCAGATGGGAATATGAAAATAGGCTTCTGCGAGATCCAGCAACGCCAGAAAGTCGCCCTTGCGCACCGCCTGGATTACGGAACGTAACGTCTCCATCCGAAAATGAGGAACCCGAAGGTTGCGGTTTACTCCCTTGAGGTCTAGAATAGGACGAAAAGAGCCATCTTTCTTGGGCACCACGAAATAAATGGAGTACCGACCTGTCCCTGCTTCATGGGGCGGGACGGGACAAATGGTGTACAGGAGAAGCAGGCGCTCAAGAGTGGCCTGGATGACCCGGCGCTTCTCGGGAGAACCTGCTGGAGAGACTAGAAAGGCCTCGGGGATCGGGCGAGAGCACTCGAGAGATGCTGTCAAGAACCCAAAGATCGGAGGTAATTCGCGCCCACTCCTGAGAAAACAATGCCAGCCAACCTCCTACTGGCGGCACAGACCGGAGTGGACCTAGCGCCCCGTCAGCAGGAGGACCTCATGGTCCCTGAGAACTTCCCCCCGCAGAGTAGGAGTCGGAACCTTTCCGGGCCACCCGAAAGGACTGGTTTCCTCTGCCAGAGAGATTAGGCTGAGCAGGCGGCAAGGAAGGTTTGAAGGAACGATACCTCCTGAAGTCCCTACTTCTGGAGAAACGGCGAAAAGATTGTGCTCGAGAAGACCTGCGAGGCGAAGCCTGCGGCCTATTCTCCGGTAACCGTTGGGGCTTAACCTCCCCAAGATCCTTCACGAGCTTGTCCAGCTCCTCGCCGAACAGCTGCTTACCCTTGAAAGGCAACTTAGAGAGTCTGGACTTGGAGCTGACATCCGCCGCCCATTGACGAAGCCACAGCCAACGCCTTGCCACCGTCACGGCTGCCACTGATCGAGCCGAGAGGCGCAACAGATCATAAAAGGTATCGGCCAAGAAGGCCGTGGCAGACTCCAGCCAACCGAGAGAGAGGAATCTTCTGGCAAACGCTGGATCCAGCACAACAGCGCTCGGGCTGTGAGCCCCCCGCATACCGTCACCTGCAGAGCCAATGGACGCGGAGAAAGCCGTTTTCAATAGGTTTTCCACCTTCCGGTCCTGCGGATCCTTGAGTGCCGCTCCTCCCTCCACAGGGATGGTGGTATGCTTATTAACTCCAGAAACCAAGGAATCTACCCTAGGATACACGAGCCACTGCTCCAGAAGCTCCGGCGGCCAAATATATAGCTGCCCTAGGCGACGAGCGTTTCGCAATGGCGTGTCCGGAGAATCCCATTCCCGGGACACCATTTGCTGCAATTCGGTAGGGAAGGAAAAGCCTTAGAGGGCTTTCGAATGCCCTGCAAGATGGGGTCTGCCTGAGACTGAGCTTGAGAGGCTTGAGGTTCCGCTGGTGCGGAAAGACGAAGTGCTTCCAACACCTGACCAATGAGGGCGGACAACTCCTCTTTTCGGAACAGCCGGATATCCTGTGACTCCTCTGGCCCGGGAACAGAAGAATCCGATGCAGAATACTCCCCATCTTCACACCCAGAGAGATCCTCGGACTCTCCCTCGGAAAACCCATCCTTGCCAGGGTCGCGATCCTCCATAAGCAAGTGCAATGACTTAGACGTACGTTTGCGAGCTACCGTACTCTTAGAACGCTTACGGCCAGAGGAAGCAGCCAAGCGCTCAGGTGCCGCTAGCTGCTGTCCCACCGAAGGAGCCAAGGATTCAGCTCGCCATAAGGCCCATGCCTGGCGGAAAAGCAGGAGAAGTTGGTCCTCGGAGGGTGAGCCAGGTGCCAAGGAGCTCATGGCAGCCGGAGAGACCCCCGTAGGGGCTCCCTGCAATTTGGGCACCGAAAAAGAAGATAGCGGACCCTCCAACGCAGGCAATTCAGGAGCCGTGGCTTCCTGAGCTGACAAAAACGCTGAAGACTCCCCTGGGTGCGCAAGACAGGATGCGCATTGTTGAATTTTCAGCTCCTTCTGCTTCCTGTTGCACATAATGCACTTAGGACCAGAAGAAGGCATTGTGTGTTCAAAACAGTGAATTTTTTTTCTTCTTTTCCTGATCACTCCTCTTTATAGGTCTCAATCCCAGGGAAAATCCCCTTTAAGGAGGTGGAAGAGAGAAGCACACACAGCAGAGCAGAGCTGGGCTTCCCTCCAAAAATTGGAGCTCCGGGGAATACCAAAATGGCCGCCGGAAAAATAAAAGTTAAACAAACACTCAAAAAAGCAGCGATTTTGCTAAACAAGGGCAGAATTCAGCCCCCCAGGCAAAGATTGACCCCTCTGCCAAAAATGGGGCAATTCTGAGACCATAAAAATTCGGCAGATTTGGACCCCTCAGGAGCTTCAGCATGCATAGACAAACAAAAGCTGTACTCACAGATGCCAGCCAGTGCAGGGATTCCAAGGGCAGGATCAGGAAAACATCTGATGCCAAAAGAACACTAACTCAGAGGGAATCCCAGAGTGTTAGTGAGCCCTTCTTCCAGCCAAGGCTGCCCTCATGGCTAGCTGCTGGGAATGCCTTCAGTCAGCGAGCGTCACTGTTTCTGTACAGGAGCTCAGCTGAAACACCCTGCCAATAGAGGGAATCACTTCCACAGGAGAGGAGCCCCCGAGCTGTGCCCCAAAATAGGGATATTAATACTTCCTCCAAAAGGAGCAAAACAAAAAAAGCTACCAGATCTGCTGGAGACAGAGAAATACTGAGGGAGACCCCTTGGGGTACAGTCTGATCACCTCAGCAGCATCACCAGGGTTCAGCCTATTAGAGCTCTGGTAGAGTTCTCTGTCTCCAGGATCTGCTGGCAGGGGTACACAACCCGTTTGTCTGGACTGGTCTAGCAGTATGAATTGGAAAAGCGGTTTTGCCTACCGAAGCCACATCAGAAGGACAGGTCGAAAGTGTGATGGGTGAGAAAAGGAGGGGAGGGTAACAGGAGGGAGGGGGAGGGGCTAATGGATACTGGGAGAAGATAATGATTTATTGTATGTAGGGGGGGAAATGTGTATAAAATGTTTTTAAAAAGGGAGGGCAATGGGGAGGGACTCATGGGGGAGCAGTTAGGGGAAAATGAAAGGGTTATTCTTTATGTAAGGGATTATTTGAATTGGAATTGTACCCTTGAAAATTTTTTTAAAAAGGGAATAACGGGGGTAAGAGGCTGATAAAGGGAAGATGGGTATCGGGAAGCAGAGGGGGTGGGGTGGGGGGGTAGGTGTAAGGGGAATAGAGAGCGAGCACCCAGGGAGAATCACCGGAAACTAATCAACCAATTACTCCGGAGGGAGTGGTAATGCAGGGAGGGGAGGGGAGATCACTCTTGGGATGGGGCCCAGACGACGGTAGGTAGGGATAGTTCTGGTCAGGGTAGAAGGACCCGATGGGAAAGATAGGATCAATCAATACTAAAGGATTAAATAATCCACGCAAAAAAGACACCAGTTATTTAGAGAAGTTAACAGACTGGGATGGGAGATAGCAATGGTGTGAGAGACCCACTTAAGGAGAAAGAATGAGGGGTTGCTGCGGAATGCGACATACCCACATCAGTACTTCGGGGGACTAAGGGGTGAGGAGGCAAGTAAGAAGGAGGGGGGTAGCCATATAGATAAAGCGGGATAGCTCCTTTAGGGTGTGCTAGGGCCTTGGCTGCCCTGGCACATACTTCTCTTTTTTATAGCGCTGAGCTTTTACAATGAAGCCACAGCAATACCAAAGAACACGTCCTCTGTGTTTTTTTTAATTATTTGAACTGAGCAAATTTACATGTGCTTGGTGTTTAAGAAAACAGACTGAGCAAGGGTAAAATCTCACATTAAGATCTGGAAAGTAAACTTTCTTATTTCAGGTAATGGTTTAACTCACAATATTCTGAGCACTTATTAGCATAGACATCTCAGCTCACAAAGGATGGACATCAGGACACAAAACAAAAAGGATCAAAATACATATAGTTGGGGAGGAAGTGACGTCACCCGGGTGATGGCAGCTTAAATTTTTGAGCTCCCATCGAGACGCTGTAATTAAGGAGGAAAAGTGCTAATTTCACCCCATCTCGGGAAACCAGTTGGTGCCTGAAGAGGGTGGGCAAAGCGAAGATGTCAGTAAGAAAGAAATTAGCTAAATTCAAGTCCCCATATGCGGAGAGCGCCGGGCAGAGAACCGGGGAGCAGCCGGAGCACATGGCGTCGGGCGAAGATTCAGAAGAAGAATTGGAGCGTGCGGACGAAGGCTGCACCAGAGGAGACATTTGGGGCTGGATGCGATCTTTGAAAAGAGAGATCGTAGCTACACGGGGTGATTTGAAAGAGGCCTTGGCAGGTATAAGAGAAGTAGTAAGAGACCTCGGCCATAGAGTTGAATCGCTGGAAGAGCGTGTGGATCAACAGGCCGAGAAAGAAACGGAAACAGAGGCCCAGTTGAGGCGCTTTCAGGAGGAACAGTCTCTACTGAAAGATAAATTGGAGGATCTCGAGAATCGCTCCCGGCGCAACAACTTACGCCTGAGGGGACTGCCGGAGACGGAGGAGTTTGCCGATGCAGCTGCTATGGTCCGCAAGGTGTGTTGTACCCTGATCCAGAGCGGGGAAGCCGGAGTGGAGCCAGTGGAAGTCGTAGTGGAGAGGGCACATCGGGCGCTTGGCCCGGTGAGAGGGGGACAGCCGCGGGATATAGTGGCTTGCCTGGCTTCATTTGCGGTGAAGGAAAAAAAGTGATGAGAGCCGCCATGGCCCGGAGGGGTTTCGCCTGAGCAGGACAAAAAGTGGAGATCTACCAGGACCTGTCAGCAGGCACGCTGCAAAGGCATCACGACATGAGGAGGGTCACCCAATACCTGCGCTCCGAGAACTCGAAGTACTGTTGGCTGTTCCCCTTTGCCCTATTGATGGACATAAATGGCTGTGGGTTCTGGGTGCGCATGGAGGATACTGAAACAGGAGGGCACCCCACGCCTGCCCGCAGAGTCGGGGCAGGCGGGCAGCAAAGGAGGGCACCCTGGTTGGGAGCAAGTCCCAGTGAAGGGCCAAAGACTGCAGAGAAAGAACAATGAAGAGAGCCTGTTGTAGCAGTTGTACCTGGGACAGTGTGATGTTTATGAGTGGACAAGGGTGCAAAGGACCTGGACTGGATAAACATGCTGTTGCAGGGGCTTAAGAGATGGAGGGCTGAGATGGGGGAGGTATGTCTTGGGCTTGGAACGGGGGTTGGGGGGGGGGAGGGGGAGGGGGACTCCTAGACCTAGTTTTGCTGCTGGCCCGAGACAGCACGGGGTGCGGTGAAGTTGGTGGGGGAAGGGGAGTAGGGGGGTTGAAGGGTTCTATGGGGGCAGTGCCGGGAGATGGGGGATAGAGCATCCAAGGGGGGGGGGTCACATCCTCAGAGGCAAGCGGAGTGGAGCTCCGTGTGATGGGGGGGGGGGGAGAGAGAAGAGGCATTGAAGGAGAGCAATGGGGGCAGGAGGGGCAACATGGGAAATCATGGCTTCTGGATTGCGAGTAGATAACCTGAATGTGCGGGGATTGAACTCGCCCCAAAAGCGTAAGTTAATGTGGGCCGAGTTGAGGAGCCAGAATTGGCAAGTGGCTTTTATACAGGAAACCCACCTGCGCAAAGGGGACGAGAGGCTGATGGGATCGGGGAAGTATTGGGGGTTCTTTGCAGTGGAGGAGGGGGGAAGGAGGAAGGCTGGGGTGGCAGTACCTCATCAGGAATGATGTTCCCTTTGTGGCAAGTAAGGTGGCTAGGAAGCCAGATGGCAGAGCAGTGGCAGTAATAGGGGAGATAGGAGGGGAGCAAGTGACTTTTCTGTCCGTGTATGGGTCGAATATGATGCAAAGGGGGTTTTGGGAGGGGATGGGCAGTTGGCTAGAGGGGGAAGCTCAGGGGAGGCTTTTGGTGGGAGGGGATTGCAATATAGCTTTGGATGGGAGGGTAGGGAAGAGAAAGGGGCAGGAGGGGGGGAGGCAACCATTCCAGAAGTGGCTGAAGGATTTGGGCTTAGAGGATCTATGGAGACTGGCTCACCCATTGGGAAGGGATTTTACTTTCTACTCCCCAGTTCATGATTCGTATAGCTGTATAGACTACCTGCTGGGGGATAGATATTGGCGGGAGGCTTTGGATAGGGTAGATATAGGGGTGGCCACATGGTCAGATCATGCCCCCAGTGGGGCGCGGTTTGGGCCGCCTGGGGAAGAGGGGAAACGAACATTCTGGCGGTTGAATGATTATCTTTTGCAGGGACCGGGAGTGGAGCAGAGGCTTAAGACGGTGGTTCAGGACTATATGGAGTTGAATGACAACGGGGAAGTTTCCATGGGGGGGCTTTGGGACGGCTTGAAAGCGGTGGTAATGGGGCACTTGGTTCAGCTTGGGTAGCAAAGGAAGAGGAGAAGGGAAGAGGAGATTGGTTGTCTGAAGGGGCACCTGGAGGAACTGGAGAGGGCCCATAAGCAAAAGGGTGTGGGGGGGCACGACTGAGGGGACAAGTTGAGGAGATTTGAAGGCAATTAAATGCTCTTCAGCTGGAAAGGATATCCCATCAATTAGAGAGAGTGGGGCAGCGGTACTACGAGTTTGATAATAAGGCGGGCAAGCTTTTGTGTCATAAGTTAAAGACCCAGAGGCAACAGCAAGCAATTGCAAAACTTAAAGGATCGCGGGATAAGATGTTGTTTAAAAGCAAGGACATTCGGGAGAGGTTCCGGGAGTACTATAAGGACTTGTATATAGCGGACCCCCCCCCCCCCCCGGGAGAGGGACACACTCCGACAATATTTATGGAATGGGGGTGAGGGAAGCACAAAGGTGGAGGTCCTGGAGGGGGAAGGCTTGGAGGCAGATATAGGACTTGAGGAGGTGATGGAGGCCATTAGGCTATTAGTACCTGGCAAGGCACTGGGCCTAGATGGATTTTCGGGTTTATTCTGTAAGAAGCTGGCAGACTTGTTAGGCCCTATTTTGACCAGAGTCTTTAATGCGGTCTTGCAGGGTGAGGCGTTGCCCGCATCGATGAACCAGGCTGCTATAGTGGTGCTTCCCAAGCCGGGGAGAGACCCGGTGGTTTATAGCTCCTACCGTCCCATATCGCTGTTGAACATAGACGTTAAGATATTGGCGAAGGTGCTGGCTATGAGACTGGGGCCGCTCATGCCAGGACTGACACACCCGGACCAATCCGGGTTCATTATGGGGAGACACGCGGCGGATGGGATAAGGCGGGTGCTTCAGTTGGGGTGGCTAGCGAGGCAAGAGGCTCAGCAGGCTGTGTTTCTATCTATAGATGCAGAGAAGGCATTCGAGAGAGTCTGCTTCAACTTTCTCCAGGCGGTATTAGAGCACGTAGGGTTGGGCCCAATGTTTCGGGCATGGATACAGGCTTTATATGCTTCACTAGCGGCAGCGGTGTGTGTGAATGGAGGGTACTCTGAGTTCTTTCTCCTGGGGAAGGGAACCCGCCAGGGCTGCCCTTTGTCCCCGCTGCTTTTTGCCCTGGTTATGGAACCGCTGGCCGCTAGGATCCGGTCGGTTCAGGACATTAGGGGGATTGGGGTGGGGGGGGCACAGCACAAGATGGTGTTTGCTGATGATGTATTGTTTACATCGACTCATCCGGTGGTTTCCCTCCCCGTGTTGATGAAGGAGCTTAGGGAATATGGGGCCCTATTGGGATTTAAAGTTAACTGGAACAAAACTGAAGCTTTGTCGATTTCGCTGTGGCCCCAGGTGATTGAGAGCTTGAAGGGCTCTTTTCCATTTCGATGGGCGAGCAGATCTCTTAAATATCTGGGGGTGCAGGTTACTGCTAACCCAATGGGGATGTATGGGGCTAACTATCCCCCGCTGTTTGACCAGTTGCGGAAGGATATGAATCGTTGGAAGGGGGTGGAGTTGTCCTGGTTGGGCAGGGTGGCAGCCATGAAGATTAACCTGGTGCCGCGTCTGCTGTATTTGTTTCAGTCACTGCCAGTCAGAATACCGCAACGGGAGCTGCATCTCTTGCAGAATCAGATCTTTGCATTTGTCTGGGGTAATAGCCGACCACGGGTGAGTAGAAGGGTCCTATATAAATCCAGGGAGGGAGGGGGTTTAGGGGTGCCGGATGTAGCGCGGTACTATGCGGCTGCTCAGCTGCGCCAGGTGTTCGAGTGGAGGGTTACGGGTGGGGTCCCGAAGCGGTTTTGGGAAATTGAGCAATATTGGGCGAGGGGGACTGATCTGAAGTTCCTGCTCTGGATATTTGGCAAGCTCCCCGAGGGGAGATGGCGGGAGAACCCCTACATGTGGCACCTGGTTACGCAGTGGCGTAAAGCTAGCAATCATTTTGCTCCAGGGGCCTGTTTCTCACCGTTGGCTCCGGTGAGGGGGACACCCGAGTTCGATTCTGGAAGGGAGGGGGTGTTTAGGCGGTGGGAATTGATACTTTTGCATGTTTCATAGAAGATGGCGACCTGATTCCCTTCCCTGAGCTTCGGGTGAAATTTCAGTTGCACCGGGGGGGGGGGGGGAAGACTTCTTTCCATATCTGCAAGTTAAGCATTTTTTGACCCAGAAGAGGATACAGGTTGCGTGAGAAGGGACCCAGGACGATAGAGTGGCACTTTGGCAAGGATGGGAGTCTTCGAGAGGGCTGATCACCCAACTGTATAGGGGTTTGGGAGGGGGGGGATGGGAGGAAGTTTCCCCAACAGCTAGATTGGGAAAGGGATTTGGGGAAGGTATTGGGGGAACAGGAGTGGAGGAGGATTTATGTGAATATTAATCGTCAAGCCCCGTTGGTAGCGATTCGGGAGACTTCCTACAAGTTGCTATAACGCTGGTACTACACTCCGGAGCGGTTGCACAGGATGTTCCCAGCGGTATCAGACCGGTGTTGGCGAGGGTGTGGGAGTGAGGGGTCCTTTATGCATATTTGGTGGGGGTGCCCAAGGGTGCAATCATATTGGAAAATGGTGGGGGCGAGTATACAGGAGGTATTTGGGGAACAGCTGGAGGTGGATATGGGCCTGGGGCTGCTAGGGATCTGGCCAGCAAAATGGAGTAACAGGAGTGCCCGCCCTATAAGGGCGTGCATCCAGGCTGCTCGGAGTAAAATTGCTAGAGCCTGGATGCAGGCTCAGCTACTGGGCTTGGAGCAATGGAAGAGCAGGCTACATCGGATTGCTCTGATGGAGCAGCTGACAGCAGTGCGGTGCCAGAAGCAAGAACGTTTCAATGAACAGTGGCTTCCTATTCTGGAATATTTGAAGTCTTGACAGGCCTCAGGGGAGGGTGGGAAGGGAGGGAGGGGGGTGAAGTGAGGGGGGTGAAGTGAGGGGGGGTATGGGGTGAAGTGAGGGGGGGTATGGGGGTCATATTATTGAATCTAGCAATTTGTGTTAACTAAGGTTGTGTATAAAAGAAAGTTGCGTGATAAAGTACAGACTGAATTGTTTATTGCAACCACAGAGGACGCTAACCTAATAATGTTGTTATTATGGGCTTGGCAGCATGCACCAACACAGAGAAGATTTGTTATATCCTGGGCTTGAGTGGGAGGTTTATCGGAACAGGGGTGGCTAGCTATGGGTATCGATGTATTAAGGACTTTCATATCTGAAGTTTTAAATGTGTGTATTGATTGAAATGCTATATTAATATATTAATATGTTAGCCTTTGGTTGTACAGTTGCTTGAAGGTGGATGCTGCCACCAGTTTGTTGTATTACTGATGCAACAACAATAAAAAAAATTTAAATATTAAAAAAAAAAACATACATATGGTTCATTACATAGAATTTCAAAATAAGCTTCTCAAAAGGTAAAGTATTCATAGAAATTCAGTTGTCATTGTTTACAACTTCTCTTTGCTTTTACAATGCAGCCACAGCAGGGTGAGCGAGGTAACAAGAGATAACGAGGGAAGGGTACTGATCCTGGGTGGAGAGTGGCAGGGGGAAAAGGTCACTATGGTTAACGTATATACACCTAATGAGAGACAGGTGCAGTTCTGGAGAGTGGTGCAAGAATTGCTTGCTCAACATGTGCATGGGAAGCTTATTATGGGGGGGAGATTTTAATCTGGCCCTCCAACCACAGAGGGATGGACAGGCCAAGGGAGGAGATGGTAGGAATAAAGTAAGAGGGGTGCTGAAGCGAATTATGAGGAGATATCACCTGGGGGATATATGGAGGCAGCAGCATGCAGGTTGCAAAGAGTACATCTTTTATTCTACGCCACATGATAGTTTCAGTAGGATTGATTACCTCTTGATGGACCATTGGTGGGATTGCAAGGTACATCAAGCCGAGATAGGGAATATCACCTGGTCTGACCATGCACCAACGTGGGTGGGAATAGGATATACGAGGGGGGGGGGGTAAGATTTTGGAGACTTAATGAAAGTTTATTAAAAAAAAAAAAAAAAAAGGAAGTAGTAAAGGATGTAAAAAGCATGCCTTCAGGAGTATTGGAGGATACATGATATTGGGGAAGTGGGGAATGTGAGCTTATGGGAATGAATGAAGGCTGTGGTGAGGGGGAGGCTATTGATGTGGGCTGCCAGGTATAAAAAAACAAAGATAGCCTGCAACAAGAGATAAAGCGGGTGGCGGAGCAGTATAGGGAACGGGGCAATCAGCAGGACCTCAAAAAGATAAATCAACTCAGAATGGAGGTGCATAAACTGCAGGTTGCAGAGATTGCGTTTCAGTTGAATAGACTGAAACAGTATTATGAGTGGGGAGATAAGGCGGGGAAACTATTGGCTAATAAGTTGCGAAAGAGGGATGTCCAGGCGGTGATAGTGGGGCTAAAAGGGGCAAAGGGAGAGATTCTAAGATTAGAGAAGCAAATTGGGGAGATTCTGCCAATTCTATAGAGAGCTATATAAGCGGAAGGAGGGAGGGACCCTAACGCCAGGGGAAGAATATCTCTCCCCCTCCCTCAGCCCCAGCCCCCTCCTCTCCCATCGTTGGTCCTCCTTCGAGTTTATCTCCGTCCCAGTCCTGTCTGTCTAAAACCTTCTTCTCAAGATCACCTGCTTCTCAGACCCTATTCCCTCCCATTGGCTTTTTGATCCTTCTTTGGCCCTTTCTCCCTGCATTCTTTCCAAACTCTAGTCTTTCCTCCAGTACCTTTCCCACCCCCTGGAAGCATGCCATCATTCATCCCATTCCAAAAAAAGGGATCCCCGGATCCGTTCTCTCCCTCCAGTTGGCGCCCAATTTCTAATCTCCCCTTCCTTTCTAAGCTCCTAGAAAAACTTGTCTTTGCCCAACTGTCCTCCCACCTCGAAGCTTCCGTCGCACTGAACCCTCGGCAAACTGGCTTCCGCCCCGGCCACAGTATTGAATCAGTCCTTCTCTCTCTCCTCAATGAATTGCATACTGCTCATGATCATGGTTCCTTCTCCCTTGCTGTCGCATTCGATCTTTCCGCCGCATTCGACCTCAATCATCGCACCCTTATCTCTCTCGTCTGCACGACGCCGGCCTCTCAGGCACTGTTCTTCGCTGGTTCTGCTCTTTCCTCTCAGGCCACTCCTTTTCTGTTCACATTGGGCCCTTCTCTTCCCCCTCCACCCTGTGGTGTCCCCCAGGGCTCGGTTCTCAGGCCTCTCTTATTCAATATTTTTCGCCCCCCCCCTCTTCTAGTTCAACACGGAGTCTCTGCTTACTACTACGCAGACAATATCTTTCTTCTTTACCACACCGACTCTGCCACCCCCAACATCTCTCCTCTCGACGACCGTCTCTCATCTGTGTCATCCTGGCTCTCCTCCAACTTCCTCCACATCAATCTTTCTAAATCAGCAGCCATCTGGTTCACCGCTGGTAGCCCTGCCCCCCCCCCTTGTTCCCCAGTTCTCCTCCTCTCCTATCCCAATAGTTTTTTCCCTGCGCTATTTGGGTGCGACCCTTGACTCCTCACTATCCTTTAAAGCTCACATTTCCTCGGTTGTCCAACGCTGCTTCTCTACCCTAAGACAACTCCGCTCTGTCCGTCCTTTCCTCTCTTCCTCCCCCATGACCACCCTTCTTCTTTCCCTTGTCATCTCCCGCTTAGACTATTGCAATGTCTCCCTGGCCGGTCTTCCTCAATCACAGCTTCTACGCCTGCAACAAGTTCAGAACACTGCTGCCCGTATTCTTACCTGCTCTTCCTGCTTCGACCATGTTACTCCTCTCATCCGTTTGCATTGGCTCACACTCACTTTTAGAATTCAATACAAGTTCCTCATCTTTGTCCACAAATCTATTCACACCGGCACTCCCCTCTACCTTGCCAATTTGGTCCAACTCCATACCCCCCCCCCCCACTGCTCCCTCCGCTCCATACACGCAAACCGAATGTTCCTCCCCTCCCCATCCCAAGCCCACCTGGAATCCATCCGTTCCTCCACCTTCTATTTCCTCTGCCCCCCGACTCTGGAACTCGCTTCCCCCAGCCCTCTGTCTTGAGTCATCCCTCAAAAATTTCAAGGCCAACTTAAAAACCCACCTCTTCTGTACAGCTTTCGACCTTCCTCTACCCCCATCACCCCTCTCTCCCCCTCCCCTCGTTGATGTTTAACAGTCTGACCCCTTCCTCACTTTTCTGCTCCTCATCTGTCCTCTACTAGCTATTACTCTATTCTTTCCTATCAAACATACTGGCGTTCCTTTCCTAGCAGCTTTATTTTATTTTGTGAACCGCTCAGACGCTATTGTGATGGGCGGTATATCAAATTCGCTAATAAACAAAGGGAATAGAGCTGACAAGGTTGGAGGAGACGGAATGCCAGGCGCTAGAGGCAGATATAACAAGGGAGGAAGTGGAGCAGGCCCTTAAGGAACTGCTCTGTGGGAAGGCCCCGGGGTTGGATGGGCTGACGGGGGCTTTCTATAAAACGTTTGGGGAAGACCTGCTGGAGTGCTGTTAAGGGCAGTCAACGGTATACAACAGGAAGAGGGGCACCTTTCAGCTGAGATGCTTACAGCGGGGATCCACTACAGTGTGGGTCCTACCGTCCTCTCTCTTTGCTAAATGTGGACGTGAAAATCATAGCAAAGGTGCTAGCAAATAGATTGGGCAAAGCAGATGCCGGGCTTGATAGGGCTGGACCAAACAGGGTTTATAATGGGGCGGCAGGCTTCCGATAACATAAAGAGGGTGTTAGAAGCTGTTTGGGGGTGCAGAACCAGGGGGAGGAGACAATGCTGCTTTCTGTGGATGCTGAGAAAGCGTTCAATAGGGTGGACTGGGAATTTTTGTTTCTAGTAATGAGAAAGATGGGTATAAGCTCAAAGTACATGAAATGGGTGCAGGCCCTATAGCACGGGTAAAGATAATGGGAGATATACCGCTGCTCTGGATTTAGAAAGGGAGACACGTCAGGGATGCCCTCTGTCTCCGATATTGTTTGCTATTGCAATTGAGCCTTTGGCGCAAGCAATAAGGGGAAATGAAAAGCCGAGGGGGTTGAAGAGGGAGGGACAGCATCATAAGATATCTCTCTGCAGATGTGTTGATGGTGGTGTCTCAACCGGAAAAGTCTCTACCAGAGATTATGGAACAGCTGGGGAAATATGGAGAAGTCTCAGGATTTAAAATGAATCTGGATAAAAACAGAGGCCCTGGCTTCCGGTGACGTCACCAGACTGCATGGCGGTGTCTTGAGCGGGCTCTGCTGTTTCAGCCTGCATAAAGGTTGATAGAGCAATCCCCCCCCATTGCAAAAACAGCGGTGTGTGACGGCGTGGCTGGTGAAGCACCCCCGGAGTGATCGTCAGGTCTTTCGGGCGGCCTACGCTTAAATTAAGGCTCAGAGCGAGGCTGGAAGGATCGCGGTAGAGCGGGCCGAGGCGGCCATGTAGTAGTTTGGAAAGAGGAGAGTGTCGGGGGTAGTGTGGCCTGAGGCGTGCCCTCAGGATTTGAAGCAGAGCCGGTAGCTCGTCCGGAAAGGAGGCTGTGAGTGCCGATTCAGCAGCACGGAGGTGATCTGGCAGCTTGGAGAGCAGCAAGCACTGGGGGCCATTTGGCTTCGGGCGGTGAGAGCGGAGCAGTTCCTGATCATCGGTGGCACGGTTTGAGGTGTGTCCGTGGCAGTGAGCACGCGCTGAGGCCCGGTCCCACGGCAGCCCATTGACTTTATTAAAGTGAGCAGTGTTGGTGATTTTTGCTGCCTGAGACGGGTGCTATACACGAACTGAGCAAAGCAGTGGACTTGTGGGGTGAAGTTAGACACAAGTGTGTGCCCAGGCCTGCTGTTCCTGTGCGGTGGTAGTGGTGTTGGCTGGTGAGGCGGGGGGCCGCGGAGCCTGACTGTTTCTTTGATATCCCCCCCCCCCCCCCGGATTAGAAGGAGTGTGGAGCCCTCTGGCTTGGAACAGCATCTTGCTTCTGATGGCGGGGGAAGAAGCCTGGAGGGGATTTGAGAGCCTTCACCTTCAAGGCAGCGGCAAGTAATAAAACCCCGGTGGGCAAGGGGTCAGCCAGCAATGCCGAATCGCATGAGGTGGAGCTAGGAGGAATATCGAAAGGGGGCGGGGGTGAGATTCAAGGCCTCCGTGAAGACCTGCAGGGTTGGTTTGACTCCTCAAAGCAGGAATTCAGCTCCTTTAAATTGGAAGTCCAAAGCTGGTTTCGCGAGTTAAAACAGGACATGGTCACTTTTGGTGGCAGACTGGACGAGCTGGAGACACGTGTGGAGGAGCAGATGGGATGTGGGGAGCAGCGAATGACGGTCTTGGAGGCGACACAGGAAGAAATGTGGCAGAAGCTGGAGGATTTAGAGAATCGATCTCGCCGCTCAAATATTCGCATTCGAGGTGTCCCTGAAGGGGAGGGGACTGTTAACTACTTGGCATTGGCTGAAGAGTTTTGTGGTACGGTGTTGAGAGCGGCTGAGATGGAAGTGGAGGGAGTATGCCTTACTGTGAAGAGGGCCCATAGATCTCTGGGGCCCCGGAAGGATAGCCGTTCAAGGGATATAATCTGCTGCCTTCATGAGTACAAAACTAAAGAGCTAGTGATGAGAGCTGCCCGGAAACTGGGCAAAGTACGTTGGAAGGGAGTGGAAGTGGAGGTGTTCGCGGACATTTCCAATATAACCACGAGGAAGCGTAGAGAATACCAGCTGGTGACACAGAGGTTGAGGAAGGAGAATGTTCGGTATCGTTGGTTGTTTCCAGTGGGACTGCAGTACACTATTAATACTAAATCGTATGTGGTTCACTCCGTGGCAGAGGCTATAGCGAGCCTGCAGCGAGCGGGATGGTCTGGACTTCCAGTGGACCAAGCGGGCGCTTCAGAAGCGCCAGAGAGAACGGCGACTACAAAAACACCGCAGCGGAAGTGGAGCAGAGTGTCTGGAGGAGAGAAGAAGTTGCGGAGGAATAGACCCGCGCCGGAGGCGGATGGGGGTACAGCCTGAACTATCCCTGTTGGGGTTGTGTGTTTGGTATAATAGAGGCTGATGTGGGGGGTCAATTTAATGAAAGATGATGCGGGAGGGCTTTCTGGTTGATGTTGTCCGGGAGGGATCTATGTTATAGATCCGTGTTGGGCGTGGGGTGGGGGGAGGACGGGTGGGTAAAGACTAACACCAACAGTGAGGGGGGAGTGGAGAGGGTATTGTAATAATGGTTAATGTGGTAACTTTGAATGTGAGAGGCCTAAATTCCTTTTATAAGAGACAAATGTGTATAAAAGAAAGTATTTGACTAAAGGGTGATATAATATTTGTGCAAGAGACGCACTTGCTCCCGAGAGATGAGGGGCGACTGCGTCATCCCCTTTTCCCTCAGCAATATTTTGCATCTAATAGAGTGGAAAAGAAGAAAGGGGGAGTGGGGATCCTGTTGTCTAGTAAGATCCAGGGGTTGGCGAGTGATGTGTTTCGAGATCGGGAGGGGAGGTTTATAATCCTTAAATTAAGGTGGGGGCCTAAGGTTTATACTTTGGTGAGTGTCTATGCCCTGAATGTTGGCCAGGTGGAATTTTTTCAGAGACTACACTCTACACTGTTTAGCAAGGTGGAAGGTCAGGTCATTATGGGTGGGGACTTCAATGTGGCACTGGATCCATCGGTGGATGCGTCTAGGGGGGCGGTTTCAACTCCCAGAGTGCATAGGTCATGTTTGAAAAAATTACTGGCGGGGTTGGATTTGGTGGACCTGTGGAGGGAGGTAAATTATGTGCAATGGGACTACTCTTTCTATTCTCCTGTGTATGATAGCTATTCGCGGATTGATTTATTGTTAATCGATAAGACGCTGGTAGCGGGAGTAGGTTCATGTGTGATTGAAGAAAGGACGTGGTCTGACCATGCACCAGTGTCTTGTGATATAGTTTTGGGTGTTGAGGATCAGCTAAGGACGTGGTGGAAATTAAATGACTCATTGCTGGAGGATAAGGGGGTAGTGCAGCAGATTAAGGGGGAAATGGAGGAATATCCGGCACTAAATGATACGGGTGAGTGCTCCCCTGGGACAGTGTGGGATTGCCTGAAGGCTGTGATGAGGGGGAGGTTTATTGCAATTGGGTCCCATAAGAAGAGACTTCAGTCTCAGAAAAAAGTGGAGTTACTGGCTTCTATAGGGAAGTTGGAAAGGCAGTTGAAACAGGAGGGGAAGAATGAGGATGTACGGGGGCAGTTGAATGCAGTACTGATGGAATTGAGTGAGTTGCACCTGAAGGAGATTCAATATGCACTGACTGTGTTGAAGCACAAACATTTTGAATTTAGTAATAAGGCGGGTTGGTTGTTGGCCCGTAAGGTTAAGAAGATGGTGTCTAGGAATACGATAGTGAAGATAAAAGATAAGGGGGGGGGGGCAAGTGAAGTGGGTGAGGGAAGAGATTGAGGAGCGGTTTGTCCAATTTTTTCGGGATTTATATACCCCAGAAGCGGAGGCCGGGGATGAAGAGATTAAGAGATATTTGGATATGGTGGAACTGCCCTGTCTGGGAGGAGAGGAGGCGAAAGAACTCTCGAGGCCCATTGGGGAACATGAAGTCCTCACAGTGATCAAGGGTCTAAGGGCGCATAAGGCCCCGGGAATGGATGGGTTCACTAACCGGTTTTATAAGCTTTTTGCAGGCACAGTAGTGGGTCCCCTTACTAAAATGTATAATGCCTTTGCTCAAGACCCTAGGATGCCTGGGTCGATGCGTTTGGCGGGGATTAGTATCCTTCACAAAGAAGGGAAGGACCCAATGGAGTGCGGCTCCTATCTCCTTATTGGGGTGTGATTTAAAACTTTTTACTAGGGTGTTGGCTAATAGGCTGTTGCCGCATTTGGGGGAGCTGATTCACCCAAATCAGTCGGGGTTTGTGCCTGGGAGGTATACCTCAGATAACATTAGGAGAACCCTGAACCTTATCTGGCAAGGAGAGAAAGAAGGGGTGGATCTGGCCCTTTTGGCCGTCGATGCCGAGAAGGCATTTGATAGAGTGAGTTGGCCCTTTCTTTTTCGGGCATTGGAAAAGGTGGGCGTCTCGGGTACGTTCTTGAATTGGGTGCGGATCTTGTATGCGGAACCTTTGGTCTGCTTAAAAATTAATGGGTCAGTCACTGAGACATTTGAACTGCGCAGGGGAACGAGGCAGGGGTGTCCCCTATCCCCGCTGTTATTTATAATAGCAATGGCGCCCCTTGCACAGAGGATTCATGACTGTGAGGGGGTGAGGGGGGTAACTGTGGGCTTAACCCAACATAAGATATCACTATTTGTGGACGATATTTTGTTTTTCATTACAGATCCGTCCAGGTCGCTTTCTGTATTGCAGGCTGAACTAGAGGCGTATGGCAGGGTGTCTGGGTTTCGTATGAACCCCACCAAGTCTGAGATGTTGAATATCTCACTTGGGGAGGATAAACTTGAGGAACTGAAGCGGGTGTTTCCGTTTTGGTGGGCAAAGCACAGTATTCGATATTTGGGGGTGCAGATTACGAATCGGAGGGAGCAGCTGTTTCAAGAGAATTATATCTCGGCTAGAACTATGGTTTGGAAAGAATTGGGAGTGTTGGGAGGGGTTTGAAGTGTCTTGGCTTGGTAGGATTGCACTGATTAAGATGATTCTGGTACCACGGCTCCTGTATCTTTTTATGAATCTACCAGTGGAGGTCCCCCGTACCTTTCTGTGTAAGTTGCAGGATCGCCTTATGTTATTCATTTGGAAACAGGGAAGGCCGAGGGTAGCTCGGCATATTTTATATGCCCCAAAGGCTAAAGGTGGAATGGGGGTCCCCCTGTTGTCTCGATATTATGAGGAGGCTCGATTACGGGCTGTGTTTGAATGGGTGCTTCGCGATGGAGCGGAATGGGTGCAGATAGAGAAGGCGGAGGCTGGACTGAACCCGGCTAGTTTAATCTGGGTCCGGGCGGGTGTAGCATGGGTGGCGGGGCAGCTTAACCCCTTTGTTCAACTTACGTTGAGGTATTGGAAGAAATGGCGTGAGAAACGGTATGGACCTCTTGGGTATTCACGCTTGACGCCCTTTTTGGATAACTCCGAGTTTCCCCCAGGAGCTCAAGACCCGACCTTTCGAAGGTGGGCACAGGAAGGGTTGCTTTATGTTGGGCAACTTCGATGAGGGGATGAATGGGTGAGTTTTGGGGAGCTTTGGGGTGAGTACCGGTTGACTGAGGTAGATAGGTTTCGGTATCTGCAAGCCCTACACTATTGTAAGGTATTGGTAGGGAGGGGGCACGGGATGTGTGGGGCGGAGATTGATGAGTTGTGGCAGTCGGGAGGGGTTAAGGGGCTTATATCTAAGTTGTGTCAGTTGATGGATGATGTTAATTGTGATGAGTGGGCGCATAGGAAGGCCTGGGAGAGGGATCTAAATAAATGCTGGGATGGGCGGCAATGGGAAGTAGTGTGTAGGGGCTTGCTTACCGGGACTGTGGCTAGTTCTATTTTGGAGCAGAATTATAAAATGTTATATAGGTGGTATTTAACGCCCCCAAAGGGTACAAAAGTGGAAGGGTGGGTCCGCCCTATGTTGGAGAGAGTGTGGCGGTGTGGGTACCTTCATGCATATTTGGTGGGAGTGTGTGTATATTCGACCCTGCTGGGGGGAGGTGGCTGTTTGGATGAGTGTCGTCTTGGGAGAGTGTGTGAACCTAGGCCCTTGTTTGGCCCTGTTGAATGTGGGGGAGGGGGCGGTGAGGTTGCCGGGCAGTGCTGGAGTCCGATTGTATGTGGAGCTATGAGGCAGTTGATAGCGCGGAAATGGAAGAGCACGTACATCCCGACTATTGATGATGTGCAGAGTAGAGTGACTTACCTCTATATGTTGTATCAACTTACAGCCCTCCGGTGTGGGTAGTTAGCGAGTTTTTTGGTAATTTGGGGGCCCTATCTTGGTTGGAAGGAGCAGGGGGGGGCTGGGAAGAGGGTGGAGGTTGGGAGTGAAGGTTTTGAGGGGTGAATATTAATTGGTGGGTTTGGTGGGTATAGAAGTTTAATGTGTTTGTTATTGGGAACCATAAGTATGTGTTAGGCTGTTGGGTGGATGATATGCTGTTTTGTGGGGATAGGGGGTGGGGGGGGGAAGGGTGGGGTGGAAGGAGGAGGTATTACGGAAGGGGTGGGGAGTATCCTATGTGTGTTAGGGATTACTTACTTCTGTGTAGTTAAATTGAGTTTGTTTTTTCTGGTTATTGTTGTATGTATCCTGAGTGTTATAAACAATAAAGGAAAAAAAAAAAACAGAGGCCCTGAATATTAACCTCCTCAAGCCAACAGTGGGGAGGCTGAAGCAAAGATACCCTTTTAAGTGGGCTGAGAAGGCTATTAGATATCTGGAGGGTCAATATAATGGCTCAGTCACAGAAATTATACGAGGTGAACTACAGTAAACTGTGGAAGGACAGGACTTACAGAGATGGGCAAGAGCAGAGATTTCGTGGCTGGGCAGGACAGCGGCGGTAAAAATGAACTTATTACCGAATATTGTATACTTCCAGGCCCTACCAGTGGCCATCCCAGGGGCACATTTGAGAGGGCTCCAGAGGAAGGTGAACCAATATATTTGGAAGAAACGGTCACCTAGGATAGCGCGAGCTGTGATGTATAGGCGGAGGGGGGGTTGGGGGTGCCAAATTTTCAGGCATATTACTGGGCGGCCTAGGCTTGCCATGTGATGGATTGGAGGGAAGGGGTAGAGGGGAAAAATTATGAGGTGATGGAGGGTGAGTGTTTGGGGGGGTGGGAGCCCTTGCCTGTCTCCCTTAGATGGGGAGGGGAGAGAGAGGGGCAAAATGTGCGGGATAACCCATATGTAAATCAGGTACTCCAAGTGTGCGATAAAATTAGGAGATTGGAAAGAAAGGTTCGGGGGTCCAATTTTCTTTGATGAGGGAGATGTGCCACATGGAGGAGTTCTGCCTTGGGAGAGAAGGGGGAGGATATCGAAGGTGGGCAAAAGGGGGGTTGAAGTGGTTTCATCAATTTGTGGATGGAGGAGAATGGGTTCCCTTTGAAGATCTGAAGGAGGAGTATGGGTTGAGGGAAGGGGATAAATTATATTATGGGCAGGTGATGCATTTTCTTAGGCAGAAATTGGGGAAGGAAGGATTAGAGCAGGATTATACACCATTTGAAGTGATATGGTATGGCAAGAAGACCTCACTGAGCTTAACCTCTGCACTGTATAGGGCGATACAGGGACCAAGGGATAACAAACATAGGTACATGCTAGAATGGGAGGAAGATCTAGGGATGGAACTGGAGGAGGGGCAGTGGAAAAATATTTTTTGACCAGGTCAGGCGATTACCACTGTCAGTAGCCATTAGGGAAAAATTGGTATAAGGTGGTTATGAGATGGTATTATACGCCCATTTGTCTGCATAAGATGTTCCCTGCAGCGTCCAAAATGTGCTAGAGAGAGTGTGGGGAGGAAGGAACCTTTTACCACATTTGGTGGACCTACTCCAAGATACAGAGGTATTGGGAGGCGATCCGGGGGTGGATTGGGGAGGTGGTAGGGGTGGAGGTGGCACTGAACCCAAGTGGCTACTTGATGGGATGGTGGTGTGAAGGGGGGGTCACAGCGAGAAAGGCAGCAAATAATGGCATGCTTGACACGCTGTGAGTTGGCATATAGATGGAAACAAAGGGATGCCCTGAGGGTGGAGCATTGCGTGGAAAGACTACGGCAAATATATATCTAATGGAAAAGCTAACAGCCGCTCATCGGCAACAGATTGCTAGATTTGAAAAGTTATGGAGCAAGGTGCTGATCTACCTACGGAGGGATACTAAGGGGTAATGGGGGCAGGGGTAGAATGGGCTAAAGAGTATATAGGGGTTAGTTCGGGTAGTCTGGTATAAGGGGGGGGGAGTTATGTAATTGAATATACTGTAGAGATTGCTGTAAAGAAGGTGATCTATGTATGAAAAGATGAAGTGTTTAATAAAAATATAAATACAAAAAAAAAAGAAATAGGTTTAATGAATGAGGTGATCAAATTTGCAGATGAGACAAAATTATTCAAAATGCAAGAGAACCTTGAAAAATTGAAAGGCTGGGTGTTCAATTGGCAGATTAAATTTAACGTGGACAAGTGCAAAAGGTTATACACCTAGGAAACAACCACCCAAACTATGGTTACATAATACAAGTACCACCTTAGAAACCACCACCCAGGAAAAAAAATTAGGTGTCAACATGGATAATATGCTGAAACCCTCCGCCCAGTGTGCAGTGGAGGCCAAGAAAGCAAATAGAATGCTAGGAATCATATGGAAAGGAATGGAGAATAAAACCAAGGATATTATAATGCTTCTGTATTGTTCCATGGTACGGCCACACCTTGAATATTGTGTGCAATTTTGGTCACCATATCTTAGAAAGGATATAGCTGAATGAGAAAAGGGAACAAAGAAGAGCGACAAATGGTAAAGGGAATGGAAGGACACCCCTATGAGGAGAGGCTTAAAAGGTTGGGGCTTTTCAACTTGGAAAAGAGACGGTTGAGCGAGGGGGGTGGGGGGGGGGGGGGTATGACAGAGGTCCATAAATTAATGAATGAAGTGGAACAGGTAAACATAGATAGGTTGTTTACACCATCAAAAGGTAGAAAGGGAGAATGGTCCCAAGCAGCTGAAGATAATGCCACACTGTCAGAGCCTTCCTCAGCAGGAATTAATGCACCAGCCGCCGCAGTCCCTGTGCCCTCTGTACCAGGAAGAAAAAAACCTTCCCCCTGAGGGTATCAAAGTGCATCCTGAGATACTCGATCTCCTGGGATGATACCAAACGACTCTGCCACATTGATCACCCATCCAAGACTCTAAAAAAGGCCACTACCCTTGCTGTCGCCTCCTCGCTCTCACTTCGCATGTATGAGCCAGTCGTCGAGGTAAGAGCGGACCAGAACCCCGCCCCCCTGGTGAAGCGCCGCCGTCACCACTACCACCATGACCTTTATGAAGGTATGGGGGGGGGGGGCTGTCGCTAGTGCAAACGACAAAGCCCGAAATTGAAAATAACCCATGGGCATGGCAAAGCATAGAAACTGCTGATGATCTGGCCAAATATGCAAATATGCCTCCATGAGATCGAGGTATGTCAAACACTCCCCAATTCTCACTGCCACTATGATGGACTGCAATGTTTCCATGTGAAAACCGGGTACTCTCCGACAGCAGTTTATGCGCTTGAGGTCAAGAATGGGTCAAAAAGAGCCCTCCTTCTTGGGCACCACAAAATAAATCTAGTACCAACCTAATCCACACTGAGCTCCCAGCTGATGCAGCCATAACAGAGTTTCTTTTTACCACCACCAAGTTTCCCCATGCCTTATAGGGGGATTGCATGAAGGAGGGGTTCACTGGCTGGGCAAACTCCAGCATGCAGCCTTCCCTGATGACATTTACCACCCATTGTCTTGGAAGTGAACTGGACCCAGGTAGAGTAAGACTCCTGCAGCCAATCCCCTACAGGCTGTACTGCCACCTGGGCCCCCCTTGATTCACTGACGTTTTAGGCCCCGAGGACGAGGAGGCGTTGTAGTAACCTCTCGCTGCTCCTCAAAACCCCTGCCCCTTCGAAGGAAAAAACAGCTCCTCTGGTAAGGTGCAAAACGGACATTGCAGATTCACCGGAAGTCCCGTGGCTCACCTCGTGCTGGTTTCAAGTTGTGGGTCTGCTTCAGCTTATCCTCCAGGAGGCGGCCACCCTTAGACTCCCCCAGGTCTTTCACCAATTTCCCCAACTCCTCCCCAAATAAAGCTTCCCTTTGAATAGCAGCTTACTAAGTTGGGCCTTGGAGAAGCTATCCACCGCCCAATTTCGCAGCCATAGATAGCGACAGGCTGCCACCATAGAGGCCATACTCTTGGACAGACCTCTAGTCAAATCGTAGAAGGCATCCACCAGGTAAGCGGCTCCCAATTCTAGTTTAGCCACTGCTTCTGAAGAGACATCTGCTGGCTCCTGCACTCCTTGTGCCCATCGCAGGCAAGCCCTTGCCACCCAAGCCCCACAAACGGAAGCCTGCAATGAGAGGGCATTAATATCAAATGCCTGCTTCAGCAAGGTGTCCAACTTCCTGTCCTGGATATCCTTGAGCACTGTACTGCCCTCTATTGGGATCATTTGTAACAGCCAAGACCACAGCATCCACCTTTGGAGAGCGGAGAGTTTCCCGCTCTAGGAGCGGATACAGCCAGATCATAGTCCTTACCCTCCAGAGTCCTGCCTCCAGAAGGCCCCAATCCAGGCTTTGGAGAAGGCACATACACATCTGCACACACTTCAGTTTGACGACTTGGCCTTCCAGTTGCACATAACACTTTTACGAACACAGCAACAAGCTGGAAAAGGTCTTAGCGCAGTGCTTAAAAGCCCGGAAAGTGTACTAAGTAATGGATAAAGTTAGACAGAAGGGAGGGGGGTTGGTGCAGGGGGATGCTGCCGTAAGGCAGGCATTTCAGCAATTTTATCAACTGCTATACATAGGGGAGGGTTAGCGAACGCAGGAGGAGATAAATAGCCTACTTGGAATTGGTGGCTTTACCAGTATTGGAGGAAGACTGCGATCGGCTCGATGCCCCTATTACTTTAGCAGAAGGGGATAAATCGAGGGACTGACAGGGGATAAAGCTCCAGGGGCTGAATGGCGTTACGTCAGGGGTCTACAAAGGTTTAGCGACCAGCTGGGCCCTTAACTAGTTAATGGGGTGCTAGAGGGGGGATGGCCTGTCCTATAACTATGGGCCAGATAGGCATTAGCGTTCTCTTGAAGCCTGGTAAAGCTTCCACCAGCTGCAGTTCCTACCGGCCTATCTCACTGATTAGCAAAGATTTTAGCATCTAAGTTAAAGTTCTGTCCAATCAGCTCAGCTGCTGTCTGCCATATTTAAATAGATGCTGATCAAACTGGCTTTATTCAAGGACGCCAGGCGGCAGATAACATCAAGCAAGTGGTGAATTTGATCTGGGTAGCCAGGCACGAACAGGTGGGAGCGACTGTGTTGGCGGTTGACACAGAGAAGGCATTCGACTAAGTAGAATGGACCTATTTGTGGGAAGTGCTCTGGAAGTTTGGGCTAGAGCAGTAGTTTATACAGTGGTCCAAGCCTTGTATGATTGACCCTACACGGCTGTGAAAGTTAATGGAGGGTACTCTGGGTTCTTTAGGCTTGAGTGGATACGAGACAGGGGTGCCCCTTCTCCCCCTCCTATTTCCACTGTCAGTCAAACCCTTTGCGATGTGTATATAGTATAGAGAAGATGTGATGGGTATCTTCGTGGGCAATGAGCATCACAACATTTTGTTATTTGCGGATGATATCTTGTTGATTATCTGGGACAGAGCTCCCTGCAGGCCTTCTTTATCTTTATGAAAAATTTGATAAACCGCTTTTCGTGGAGACATAAAGCGGTGTACAATAAAAGGTTGGCAGTGCGAAGACAAAGAAAGAAACGCCAAAGTGAGACAGGAAAGGAAAGTATAAAAGCATAAATAGAAGACAAGATTAAAAACAAAACCAGACAAAGGGCCAATAATTAAAACATAAGTTAACCTTTGTTTTAAATATTTAAGTTAACTAAATAAAAGTACAAACAATAATAAAAGGCCCAATAACGGGGAAGACAAGACAGACTATGGGTAGACAAAATACACAACAGAAATCAATATACAAACAAAACAGCAATAAATACAAAAAACTAAAGGGACATTAGGGAGGACCATCGGGAGAAAGATGAAAAGCTTGCTGAAACAGATGGGTTTTGAGTAGTGATTTAAATTGAGGGTATGAGGGTTCCAAACGGAGAGACGGGGGTAGTGCGTTCCATAACACTGGACCTAAAAAGAAAAAAGCTGCATGACGGGTCTGCTCAAGGTGTGCCTGTGACGGGGAAGGAAGGGACAAACGGTTTGCATGAAGAGAGCGAAGTTGACGGTAGGTGGTATGAAGGGAGATCCGATCTGCAAGATATAAAGGAGTATTTGTATAGAGAGCGCGGTGAATCAGGATAAGGAACTTATAGTGGAAGCGAGCACAGAGTGGCAGCCAGTGTAAGCGGAGAAGGATAGGTGTGATATGGTCAAAACGGTGTGAAAATGTGATGAGACGGGCGGCAGCATTTTGAATGCGCTGAAGACGTAGAAGTTGATATTTAGGGAGATTAGCAAGAAAAACATTACAGTAGTCCAGGCGACTTATAACTAGGGCCAGGACGAGAGTGACTAGGGACGAGAAGGGGAGAAGGGAGCGGACAGCTCTGATCTGTCGTAGGGTAACAAAGGAACGACGTATAAGGGAAGTAAGGTGCTGATGAAAAGAAAGCGTGGAATCTAGAATGACACCAAGATAGCGAAAGGATGACACAAGAGGGAGAGGAACAGAATCAATCATGGGAGCCAGAGAAGGGCAGGAACCGGTTAGGGAAACCCACATAGCTGTGGATTTGGACGGGTTCAGATGGAGGAAATTGTGAGATAGCCAGGAAGAAATCTGGGAGACACAAAGATTCAGATGAGTAATATCTAAAGTTAGGGGAGAGGTATGGAATAGGAGGAGGAGGTGGAATGTTATGGGGTGGAGGAGGTGGAATGTTATGGGCATACCTTGGGCTTTAGGTACAATTTTACTAAGACAGAAGCTTTAAACCTGGCAGTGCCTAATGCGGAAGTATCTGAACTTTGGGATGCATTCCCGTTTCGATGGATGGAACGTTCGCTGATATACTTGGGGGGCGAATATTAGTGCGGACATGGGTCGTCTATACCATCTTAATTACCTGCTACCATTTAAGGCTATGACTGCAGATCTGTAGCAATGGGTCAACTATCCAATCTCCTGGTGGGCAGGATAGCGTGTTTAAAAATGGTGATCCTCCTCAAGTTGTTGTACTTCTTCCAGACTTTGCCTGTGAGCATCCCATGAGGGGGAACTAGAGAGGATTCAGCGGAAACTATTCTTCTACATCTGAAAAAGAGGCCACCACAAGTAGCGAGGGTGGTGGTGTATCATCCGAGTGAAAGGGGGCTTGGCATTACCTCATCTATACTGGTATTATGTGGCCGCTCAGTTGACCAATATAGAAAGAAACGAGACCATGCACCATGGTATACCAAAGACCTCCAAGACTCACTCAAGTGCCTGCGCAGGCTAGAGAGAAGATGGCGTCGATCGCACTCTACGGTTGCACAAGATACTTACATCGCTCACCTAAGAGTACACCGCGATGAATTAACAAAAAAGCGGAAACAATATCATTCTGACATCTTGAAGCGGTCACTAAACAAGCCCCACGACCTCTTCAATATAGTGAAATCTCTCATTAGAGAACCTCCTGCAGACCAGTCACAGATGCCACACCCCCAGGCATACTCCAACTATTTACAGTCAAAAATGGTCCAGACTACTACATCTGCAACCAACTACCTTCAACCTGAAGTGACCCAGGATGGTACAACCTCGAACTCCGCGGAAAACAGCTCTCAGCATACCTTGCCCCAACCATCACCACTATACAAATTTGAAAAAATATCACGCAGAGAGATTGAAGACACAATCGCTGCAATCAACCCTACTACCGCACCCAATGACCCATGCCCTGCTTTATGGATAAAGGAGTTACGATGTGACTTAAGCCAATATCTGAGCGAATTAATAAACCAATCTCTTACAACTGGATCGTTTCCACAAAGTCTGAAACAAACATCCATCAGACCACTGCTAAAAATAACAAGCTGGACCCATCGAAAGTGGAATCATACAGACCAATTTCAAGTATCCCCATGCTTGCCAAAGTAATCGAAAAGTTAGTACAGCGCCAAATCCAACAGCATATTGATACTGAAGCCCCATTGGATCCTTCCCAGCATGGGTTCAGAGAAGCACATGGGGTTGAAACCCTCCTCACCAACCTATTTGACCATCTAGTCTCTGGAACCGACAAAATTCATCAAGGATTCGCCCTCATATTCCTCGACATCGCTGCGGCTTTCGACTCAGTGAGTCACAAGATACTCATACAACGCCTCAGCGAGAAAGGAATTCAGGGAACAGCCCTAAAGTGGTGCAAGTCATACCTGACTAATAGATGGCAACATGTAAGGTCAGGCTCCACAACCTCCGAACCATTTTTACAAAACCAGGGTGTACCACAGGGCTCGTCACTATCTGCATTGATGTTTAACATCTACATGCAGCCCATATGTGCCCTAGCACGTTCATTTAAGGTCAACTGTTTAGCCTACGCAGATGACATCCTCCTATACATCCCATTCAGGACTAACCAACCGGACCTCTCCCCTCTAACAAGATGTTTTGAGGCAGTAGCAGAATGGTTCAGCACACAAAACATGAGAATCAACTACAGTAAAACAGATGTCCTTTTCATCTCAAGGAACCAGGACTTCACCCCTCCACTCTCTTTAAAAATCGGCAACACAGAACTGAAAACCAAATCCACAATCCGCTACCTTGGCGTTACACTGGATCAACACCTGGATCTGAAAACTCACATAAAAAACACAGTAAAAACAGTATACATGAAAATAAAGACCTTAAAACATCTCCGACCGCTACTCGACTTCAGCGACTACCGATCGATCTATCAGGCATTAATATTACCTCATTTCGACTATGCCAACGTAATTCTACACGGTCTCCCTCAAGCAACGCTAGCTCCCCTCCAGCTTGCAATGAACACTGCTGCAAGAGTACTAACAGGGGCTTCACGGAGAGAGCACATAACGCCAGTACTGATGAACCTCCATTGGTTACCTGTTCAAGCAAGAACCCTCCACAAAGTTCTAACCTTAACTTTCAAAGCCTCAAACACTCTGACCCCCACAGCCCTCAGCAAGATGATACATAAAGTACCACAGAACAGAAATAGAAGATCCATGATGCAAAACACCCTAGAGGTCCCGAAAGTAATAACAAAATGCACGAGAACAACAAATAGGGCCTTTACGATTTACGCTCCCAGAGCATGGAATGCTCTCCCTACCTATATTCGGAACATCACTTACCTAACCCACTTCAGGAAGGCAATAAAGCAGCACCTGTTCACTACATACTACCCTGAATCTAGCCTTAGTAACCATACATATGGCCCCCCAGACAATCTCTCATTACAAGTAAACAATCAGACTCAGCATGAAAAAGGATAATCAACTGATCGCTCAGAATGTACCCCAGTGTAAATAAAATGTAGATATGTTCTGCCTGAAATCAGGTACCAGTGTGATACAATGTATAGAATTAAGAATGTACATAGTTTCCCCCAGTTACTTCCAAGTTGATCTCCCTGTTTATTGTAAATACAACTCAAAGTTCCTTGTGTTGTATAGTTGATGTTAAATGTAAACCGCTCTGATCTAAAATAGAGCGGTATAGAAGAACTGTTAAATAAATAAATAAATAAATAGTGCATTGGTAAGAGGGTGAGAGCCACAAATGGGTGCAAATTGAAAGCCATTATGTGCAAAGTGTCCCTTTGCAGTATTTGGTATGGCATGATGAGCGTGGGGTGGAAGTGTGCAATCTGTTTGTTAGGCAGGTAGAACAATTGTGGCTCCAAAAGAGCTGCTGCAAGCAGTTAAGATCAACTCTTCCCTTGCTGCAAGCTATAAAAGGTACAATGCCGCCTTTGCTCCTGGGAAGATAGACCTGCTGTTCAAAAGGTGTGAGCAATAGGGGCTCAAAGTGGTGCTTCAGCTCTGCCCTGAGGGAGAAACTGAATCTTTTGAGAGCTTGAAATAGCAATGTGATTTAGGATCCAGGGATAGATATGGATACCTGCAGCTGTGTCACTGGATGGGTAGGAAGACGTGGAATACAGAAATAACACCGGGCCTCACAGACTGAGTGTCTGTGTTGGTTTCCGGCTCCTCGGAAGAGGATACTATTTATTTATTTTTTTTATTTATTTAACAGTTCTTCTATACCGCGCTTTTCAGATCAGTGCGGTTTACATTCAACGTCAACTATACAACACAGGCATTCTGAGTTGTAAACTTTACAATAAACAGGGAAATCAACATGGAAACAACTGGGGAAACTATCTACATTGTATTTACACTATTACCTTTTTCAAGCAGGGTCTATCTACATCTTATTACTTTTGAAGGATCAGGTGGGTTAGCCTTTTTCATACTGAGTCTGATTGTTTAGGTGTGGTGCGTGATTGTCTGAGGGGCAACATGTATGAATACTGAGGCTGGATTCAGGGTAGTATGTGGTGAACAGGTGGTGCTTTAATGCTTTCCTGAATTGGGTTAGGTGGGTGATGTTTCGTATATAGGTGGGGAGGGCATTCCATGCTCTAGGTGCATAAATTGTGAAGGCTCTGTTTGTTGTTACTTTCGTGCATTTCGTTGTTGCCTTTGGGACCTCGAGGGTGTTTTGCGTCGTGGGTCTTCTGTTTCTGTTATGTGGTACTTTGTGTATCATCTCGCTGATAGCTGTGGGAGTCAAAGTGTTTAACGCTTTGAAGGTCAAGGTTAGGACTTTGTGGAGGATTCTTGCTTGAACAGGTAACCAATGGAGGTTCATCAGTACTGGCGTTATGTGCTCTCTCCGTGAGGCCCCTGTTAGTACTCTCGCAGCAGTGTTCATTGCGAGCTGGAGTGGTGCTAGTGTTGATTGGGGGAGACCGTGTAGGATTACGTTGGCGTAGTCAAAATGTGGTAATATTAATGCTTGATAGATTGATCGATAGTCGCTGAAATCTAGTAGTGGTCGGAGATGCTTTAAAGTCCTTATTTTCATGTATACTGTTTTTACTGTGTTTTTTATGTGGGTTTTCAGATCCAGGTGTTGGTCCAGAGTAATGCCAAGGTAGCGGATTGTTGATTTGGTTTTCAGTTCTGTGTCGCCGATTTTTAAGGAGGGTGGAGGGGTGAAGTCCTGGTTCCTTGAGATGAAAAGGACATCTGTTTTGCTGTAGTTGATTCTTAAATTTTGTGTGTTGAGCCATTCTGCTACTGCCTCAAAACAGCTTGTTAGAGGGAAGAGGTCTGGTTGGTTGGTCCTGAAAGGGATGTATAGCAGGATATCGTCTGCGTAGGCTAAACAGTTGACCTTGAATGAACGTGCTAGGGCACATATGGGCTGCATGTAGATGTTAAACATCAATGCAGATAGAGAAGAACCCTGTGGCACGCCCTGGTTTTGCAAAAATGGTTCAGAGGTTGTGGAGCCAGACCTTACATGTTGCCATCTATTAGTCAAGTATGACTTGCACCACTCTAGGGCTGTCCCTTGAATTCCTTTTTCGCTGAGGCGTTGTATGAGGATCTCGTGGTTCACAGAATCGAAGGCCGCTGCAATGTCGAGGAAGATGAGAGCATATCCCTGGTGAATTTTGTCTGTTCCGGAGACTAGGTTGTCAAGTAGGGTGGTGAGGAGAGTTTCCACCCCGTGTGCTTCTCTGAACCCATGCTGGGAGGGGTCCAGTGGGGCTTCAGTATCAATATGCTGTTGAATTTGGCGCTGTACTAACTTTTCAATTACTTTGGCAAGCATGGGGATACTTGAAATTGGCCTGTATGATTCCACCTTCGTTGGGTCCATCTTGTTATTCTTCAGCAGTGATCTGATTGATGTTTGTTTCAGGCTCTGTGGGAATGATCCGGTTGTGAGGGATTGGTTTATTAATTTGCTCAGATATTGGCTTAAGTCACATCGCAACTCCTTTATCCATAGAGCTGGGCATGGGTCGTTGGGTGCAGTAGTAGGGTTGATTGCAGCGATGGTGTCTTCAATCTCTCTGCGTGATATTTTGTCAAAATTGGCTAGTGGTGATGGTTGGGGTAAGTTATGCTGAAGGGTGTTGTTTGCGGAGCTCGAAGTTGCACCAGCGTGGGTCACTAAGGGGGGGGGGGGGCAAGGCCCGATTCCAAATACAATGGGAGAAAGATATGGGGCAAAGCTGGGAAAAGCACCAATGGGCAGCAGGTTTGAACAAATGGGCAAGGACCTAGTGTTGGCTAATCATATTGAAAATGGGTACAAAGTCTTATTTCGATGGTATCTGACAGCAGTTCGTCTCAACAGAATGATTCAAGGGCATCCTGTAACATGCTGGCGGGGCTGCGGGCAACAAGGAATGTATCGTCACATGTGGTGGGACTGCGCCCAACTACAAGCTTATTGAAAGACAGTGCAGGAGGAAGTTCAAGGATTAGTGGGGAGAGAAGTGGCATGGGAAGTAGAGAATGTCCTGTTGGAGGTGGCTGGGGAGGGATGGCAGGGGTGCTCGGTGAAGATTTGTGAGGGTTTTATGGTGGAAGCCCACAGCGAAGTGGCCTTACATTGGAAGGCAGCATGTCCGCCAACAACCTGTCTCTTGAAAAGTCCGTATGAAGAACATGTATATTATGGAGAGATTAACAGCCCTCTGACAAAATAAATTTAGCATATTCAAGAAGATTTGGGCTCCATTTGTAAACAAACATGTGGTATAATCTGCTGGGGGGGGGCTGAAGAAGGGTACTGGTTGTTTGGTTTTATTATGGGGAATAATTGTTTTTGTAAGCCGTTTAAAAAAAAAGTGATCAATAAACAAAAGTTAAAATAAATAAATTTTTAAACCAGACTCAAAACCCTCTTTTTCCAGTCAGGCCTTTGGGGCCAAGGGTCAGCAGATTCTTCCTCCTAACCGATTCCCTCCTTTCACTTTTTTTTTCCCGTCCTCCTCTCCTAGTCTCTCAGTATATCTGCATCTTTTTAATAATTATTCTTTGTCTGTCTCTAATTCTTTAGCAATTGTAACTGTAAACTGCTTTGACAATTACCAAACAGTAGTATAGTAAATGACCAGAAATAAATAAATAAAAGCTGCTGCAATACTTATAGGTCGATACCCACAGAAGATAGATGAGAGGTCCAGCTGGAAGGTGAGTAAAGACATGAAGTGCTATATCATCATTTCCAATTTAGAGCTACAGATATAAAATTATAATTCATGAGGAATAGTTTGCACAGATAGCAATTGCTGGAAATAACAGATCAGAGAGAAAGAACCATGCTCAAAAATTTCTCATAATCAAAATATCCCCATTCATAACACCGATCACTCAAACCACCTTGTTCTGAGGTAGATCTCTAATAGACAAACTATCCTGGTATGCCATCCAATCATCCTCATCACTTACTGGCAGAATGCCTGGTCATCTTTAGCAAGCACTCACGGACTGTCCACACGATCACTCAGACTGCCCTGGATGCTCTTAAAAAGTTCCCACCATACACACTCACCTTTGCTTTCCCCTGGAAGTTGAAGGTAAGCACGTATTCCCCACGTCGTGTCTCACTCTGGCGCACTAGGAACACACCATGACTCCCCATTCCTCCTGCCAGCACCAACTGCGCTGCCTTCAGCCGGGAGAGTGTACCATGAAACCAGTGGTACTCTGACAGAGGGTGCTCACCATCCCCAAGATCTTGATCCCCCTGAAAAAGGAATGATCCTGGGCCATAGAAAGCACAGAGAGAATAAAACTGGAGGAAGAAAAGATGAGCACGTATTCCACCAGAGGAGCATAATAACCAGATGCCTAGCTAAGATTCAGTGTAATCATCATACATTTTATGCACTAATTAGCAGTATTTCAAGATCATATATATCAACATTAAATCATAGCCATCATTTCATCCACCCCCCCAAAATCAGTGACCCCAGCACCCAGGTTTCATCCCAATAACTCCAGCACCGACAGTGTCCTACTCCTGATATTTTCTAGGTCATACCTGTCACATCAATTGCATCCGAGAAGGGAGTATGCTGCGGGTTTGTAGGGTAAGACCCTTGCAATCTGTCAGAAGTTTCATCAATAGGAACCCGTGGGGGCAGCTCTGGTGGTAACATTTCCATAGAGTCAAAATGGGAGGCGGTGATGGAAACTGAACTAGGCGATACAGAAGCTGATGGTCTGTCGGAAAGGCCACCATAGGCACCTATGAAAAATTATAGACAAGGGCGAAAAATAAGTCACTTGCGAGACAAGATCCTTCCAATGAGCCTCCAATTTTCTTGTGGGAAAAATATAAAAAAACAAATACATAAAATTATTTAAAACCATCATAAATAATTTCTTCTTCCCAGTCTATAGAAGTTAGATTTTCAGCCAAGAACGGAAGTCCCATCTTTTTCCTCCATCCCTTCTCCCTCACTCACCCTGAGAGAGATACTCACTGCTCTCTGTGGGAATCATGGGCAGGTCACGACTTGGCATGCTTTCTGAATGGTTCATACAGGGTAAATCCAAACTGTCTGTGGTCTCCCTATGCAAACAAAAAGTTAGTCTAAATAGGTGAAAAGTTTCAAAACTGAAGCATAATTGAGGGTACTTATTTACATACAAGAACACATGCAAAAACAATGGCGTCTTTCCACTCATCGGCAGGGAAGTTTGACACTCACCCTGTGTTCATGCAGTCCTGTATATCTGCCAGCCAGGACCTCATCTGTAAAGAATCCACAGTCTCCAAGATGTATTCTAATGAATTTTCCATCTGTTAATGTATGAAAAAGATGAAATTAGGCCTTACCTGCTAATTGACGTTCCTTGAGTGAGTCCAGTCCAGCCCCGCACCTGTTGGTAGTGCCACCTCACCAGCAGCTTGGAGACTGAGCATATCACGTTTGATGAGATCAGGGTATACATACCAGTGGCACCCCCACCACAACCAGTATCCTATTGACAAAGCAGATTCATGAAAGTACCTTTACCATAAACAATGAAAACTATAAACACACTAGACCCCCCCCCCCCAGACAGCGAGCGAGCGAGATTACCACCATCGCCCTGGACACTCCCAACTATGTTGAGTCATGCCTGGAAACCTTCTCCTTGAGTGTAATCTCCATCTTCCATGCCACGAATGCACCCCCAACTATGTGCTGACCACCTTCAAGGCCAGAGACCTTTATGGAGCCAAAAAGGAAAACCATACCTCGGGTGGGATTGGGACTGGACTGGACTGGACTCACTCAAGGAACGTCAATTAGCAGGTAAGACCTAATTTCACCTTCCTTATCATTCTTCCAATCCAGTCCCGCACCTGTGGGATGTACCATAGCAGTACTAAACATGGGAGGAACCAGCGAGACTGTCCTGAAGAACCGCCGACCCAAACCATACTTCCCCCACCGCTTGAACATCCAACCTATGTTTGACTAATGTATGCAGAAACAACCAGGTTGCTGCCCTACAAATATCCCCCAGTGGTACCAAGCATGACTCCGCCCACGGCGCAGCCTGCACCCGAGTCAAATGTGCTCTCAAACCAACTGGTAACTGCTTGTGACGCAGCAAATAAGTTGAGCAGATGGCTCCCCTCACCCAATGGGAAATGGAGGCCTTTGACGCCGCTTCACCTCTTCGTGCACCAAACACAAACAATCGGTCCGACTTCCAATAGACTCTGTTGCCTTCAAATACTTTTATAACACTTACTGGACATCCAACTGATGAAGAAGTGGATCCTACGATGTTCATCCTGCTTCCAAAAACACTGGGAGCTTAACTGACTGGTTCATATGAAAAGCTCACATAACTTTAGGCAAAGGAGAGGGGGAACAGGTCTCAGAACCACCCTCTCTCATCAAAACCAGGAAGGACACCCCTGCACAACGCCTGCAATTCGGAAATCTATCTCATGGAACAGATTGCTACCAGAACACTGCCTTTAGCGTAAGATCCTTTAAATGTACACAAACACAAAGGTTCAAAAGGTGGCAGAGTTGACACAAACACCACCAGATTGAGGTCCCAAGAAGAAACTGGACCACATCTGGATGTGCCGCTAGGGTATCGCCTTGCACTCTCCCCCAGTAGCAGGAGATGGCCTCGAGCTGCACCAGAGGCGGCTACTGCACAGCCCCTTTTTGAACCCTGCTTGCAGAAATGCAGCACCTCTGGTATAGATGCAGACAGTGGTTGACTTTGGGAACTGCCATACCAGTACTCAAAAACTCTCCGCACTCTCACATAAGCTAGCGACATTGCTATGTTGCTGAAGGCTAGGCGGTGGTTAATCAGCTATGACAAGTAGCTGCGACAGTGCAACCGCACCCACTCAGTAGCCAAGCCATAAACAAGAATCGATCCACCTGTGGCATCAGAAGGAACCGCGAGACAACAGATCTGGCCGAGGCAGTAGCCTCCACAGATGGTCCACTGCCAACCACACCAAGTCAGCATACCACAGGCAATGAGGCCAGTCGGGCGTTATCAACAGTACTAGACTGATGTGCCGGCCTATAAGCACCCATGGTGGAAACAGAGGAGCACCTCTGTTAGGCTACCCCTGTACCAGGGGATCGAGCCCAGACAGGCACTCTTGGCGCCTGCTGAAAAACAGTGGCGCCTTGGCAGACTAACATTACCATCAGGTCCATAATCGGCTGACCCCACCGCCAGACAAGGAATGCAAACACTGCGTCATGGAGGGTCCATTACCCCAGGTCCAGACAAACTCGACTGAGATAAATCAGCTGTGATATTGTCCTTGCCTACCTCATGTGCTGCCAACAAGGCATGCAGATTCGCCTCCACCCAGGCCAGCAAAGGATCCACTTCGCCTTCCAGATTCACACTGCTCATTCCACCCTGGCGATTGACATACGCCACCCACCGTGGCATTGTCTGAGAACATTCTCACTGCTCTGCCGTGAAGGAGAGGACTGAACTGTTGCAACGCCAATACCACCGCTCTCCAGACGGTTGACTGACCAAGCCTCCTCCTGCTCCGATCAACGACCCTGTGCGATCTGACTGTCACAGTGAGCTCCCCAGTCAAGCTAACTAGCATCTGTAGTTAAGGGAACTCAGCCAGGACTTTCCTGGCATGCCCGCCCGCAAACTGTCACCCTGTAGCCACCAATGGAGCGATCTGCGGATATCCATTACACATAGCAGTGGAAGGGACAGGGGATGACTGTGCAGATCACCTTCACAATAAGCTCTTCTGCAATGGTCACATGTGCGCCTGTGCCCAGGGCATGAGCTCAATGGTCACCGCCATGGAGCCCAACACCTGCAGATAATGTCAAGCCACTGGCATCTGCATGCTGCAAAACCTTCTGGAGTTGCGCCTGCAACACCTGTGCCCGAGCTTCTGGCAAGGACACTCACCCTGCTGCTGTCTAAAACCAGGCTCCTAGATATACCAAAGTCCTAGGTGGGCTTGAGCTGACTCTTTGCAAAATTTATCGCCCATCCGAGACTCTGGAGATACGTAATCACTCTTGCCGTGACACATTCACTCTCGCTGTTTGACTTTGCTCAGATGAGCCAATCATCTAGGTTCCTGCTGCGACCACCACCATCATCTTTGTAAACGTGCGTGGCGTGGTGGCTAATCTGAAAGGCATTGCCTGAAACTGGTAGTGGCCTATGGGCACCGCGAACCGCAGAAACCGTTGGTGTTCCTCCCGAATCGGGTTGCGTAAATAGGCTTCTATAAGATCCAGGGAAGTCAAAAAGTCTCCTTCCCTGATTGCCACAATTACTGACTTCAATGTTTCCATGTGGAAACATGGCACCTGTAAGCAGCGATTGACCCATTTGAGATCGAGAATGGGCTGGAAGGTACCCTCTTTCTTAGTAACTACAAAATAGATAAGAGTATCTATCGACCATACCCACATTGGTAGTTTGGCACCCTGCGTACTGCCTTCAGGTCTAGGAGTCTTTGCAATGTCTCCTGCACTTCCAAGCAACCTTGCATAGAGGATGAAGGCATCCGCGAGAGGGCTCTTCAACTCCAAGGCATAGCCTTCTGATGACCTCTAACATTCACTGATCAGACATTTGCCCCCCCCCCCCCCGCAGGATAAAAGTCCCGCAGCTGACCCCGTATGGGCAACACTCCTGTGTGGGGCGACCCTTGCTTCATTGTGACTTTTTAGGGACCGTGGGGATGAAACCCCCCCCCCCCCGACTCCTTGAACCTGTGAAAGGACTGTTCCCTGGAGGGGAATCAGCCTCTCTGATAGGGCGCAAAGCTAACTGCTCTAAACCGCCAAAGTTCACCAAATGCCCTCTCTGAGGCCCAGCCACCCGAAATGACTTCTGCTTGTCCTCCAGAATGTGACAGCCTTTGGACTCTCCCAAGTCTTTTATCAGTTTCTCTAAATCTTCTCCGCACAAAAGCTCCCTCCTAAAGGGTAATTTGCTGAGACAGGATTTGGACAAGGCATATGCCAACCAATTTAGCAGCCATATATAGTGACATGCTGCTACCGCCACCTCCATTCGTTTGGATAGTCCTCTGTTCTGGTCATAAAAGAAAATCTGCTAAATAAGCCACATCAAACTTCAACTTGGCTGCCTCTGGTGGCAATGGCAGGGAAGCCCCCAGAGATACAATGATCCCTTGCATCCAGCACAAAACAAGCACGTGCCACAAATGCCCCACACACTGATGCTTGCAATGATAGGGCGCCGATATCAAAAGCCTGTTTAAGGAGCATCTCCACTTTTCTATCCTGGACACCCTTAAGTGCCAAACTCCCTTCAATAGATATAGTAGTCTGTCACCATGGAAACCGCTGCGTCGACCCCTCGGCAACTGCAGCAGGTCCTTATCCTTCTCCAGGAGTGTGTACAGCCGAGACATCATGCACGTCCCCTTCAATGTAGCCTCCGGCACATCTCATTCGCCCTGAATCATCTGCCTGATCATCCGGTGCATAGGGAAAGCCTTCTGTGTCCTCCAGACCACCTGGAAGAGCGGATCCTCCTCCAACAGGGCCTTTGCATCCATGTTGAGGGTCCTCAATGAATGCAGGATCAAGGCTGAAAGCTCTTCCCTTCGAAAGACACACACTACGCATGATTCTTCCTCCTGAGGAATCTCTCCCTCCTCCTCGCCATCCTCTATGTCCTCCTCTGTGGACTGTAAAAACCCTCTCTCTCCACAGAGGTCATTATCCAGCCTCCATCTACTAGGACCAGGCTCATCCTGCGCCCTGTCTGCACAAAGCACCCCCAGCTCAGCCTGTTCAAGATCCTTGCCCTGCACACGCCCTGCCTGTTGCTTCATGCAGAAGACCCTGTGGAGGAGGAGGAGGACAAACTCTGGGGGGAAACCCCCTTGCGACCCCCTTTGCTGGTCCTTCTCCAGCCGTTCCTTAGAGGATTTACCCTGTTTCTTCTTGGGCCCCTGAGCTGGTGACGGCGAAGTTTGTGAACCTCCCTCACCCACCTCTGCCTGCACTGCAGGGATAGGTGTCATGTGGGCACTTGTAGAGTGTGAAGAGCTGGCACTTCCTGAGGGACCTAGTCCAGTGTCGCCCGACCCTTCAGGAGACTCTTCTGCAGACCTGGACTCTGTTTTGCAAACGTGACAGAATCCTGCACTGCACACCGACCCCCTAGGCAAGTGGCCTTAGGGGTCAACCACTTTTTCTCCTTTGCCCATCATTCCCCCTCCCCCCAATCTGTCAGGCAAAGAAGATAGTGCAGAGGAGCTAGCAGCTGCCTGTGTTAACTGCCCCTGTTGCCCACCTAAAACGACCAGCTTTGTCTGAAACCCTCTTTTTACCCCAGCAGCACAATAAAAACAGTTGCTTTCACATGGTCTGTTTACCCCCTCCCGGGCTGCATTAGCAGAAGCCAAAGAAAACAAAATAAAAAATGAACAAGCCAAATAAAAGAAAAATGAACTCGAAATGAAAACCCGGCACCGAGAATGTGTGCTGCCTATCTAGCTTCCCCATGCTGTCGACTGACAGGCACCCCAGCACGCGTTTTTGCCACCACAAGCACTTCCGACCCAACACTCAGCTTCCTGGAGAGCTTCGGCAGCGTCAGAAGTGCCCTGAAGCGAGGCTTACCATCCATGGTCTCCCCGCTCACTGCGGGTTAAGCAGCTCAGTGGGAGGGGCCTCAGATATGATCCTCTCTCTCAGAAAAGGAGCACCCGCTGTCAGACTGTCCTTACCAGCCCCCAGTAGACCGCCAGTTCACCCCCTGCAGTCCTGCCGTCCTGGATAAAGGCTTTTTTTTTTTTTGCTTTATAGCTTTACTGTCTCATAAGGGACTGCCAAGCTAAGGCAGACTGATGCCAAGAGAAAAGAGAAATATTTTTTGCTAGAACCCTAAGTTCTTTATCTGTTACTTCAGCAAGTCCCTTTGTAGAATCACCTCACCCCAGCTGCTTGAAGACAGATATTGTTTGTGGTGGGAGGTGCCACTGGTATGTATACCCTGATGTCAAACATGACATGCTCAGTCTCCAACCTGCTGGTGAGATGAGACACTACCTACAGGTGCTGGACCAGACTGGAGGAATGATAAGAAAAAATAATTTATGAAAATAAAAATCACCAGCAACTAAACTATCCCAAGACATCAGCTGCAAGAAAGGATTCACGATAACGGCACCAGGAGACTAGCTCTGCTTCATAATGGCTAAGCACATTTTGACAACTCAGCGGGATACAAAGTCCAGGGAGAAGCGTACAAGCTCCTCATTTGGAGTACAGACGCACCTTTAAAACAAACGTGTTTTCCTTGTCTGGCATCTCCAAGGGTGTAGTTGTGCGAACATCCATGATAGCACAGCAGAGAATGCTGAGTCGAGCCTTGGTAGACTGAGGCAGTATGGGGAAAATAACAGAACAAGATTCAAGTGTGAGACAGAATGCAAACACAAATAAAATCAATCCGCAATGTGCTTAAGAAAGAATGTAATTGCTTACCTGTTTTATTTATTCTCTGATGATAAAAGTGCAATAAGTTACACTGATGGATCATGTGACCTATACTATAGATCAAGTTAGAGGGCTTTTCGATAGCTTTACACAAAATGTGCAGGAGCATGTGCAGGAGGTTCCCATGCGATACCAGACCCGCTGTTCAGTTGCTTACATAACTTGTTGAATTTGCACAAATTAGAGTAAGAACAACCTCCAAGGATGCTAATGAGAAATGCAGCTCAATATACTACTGTCAGTGAATGACTACTACAGGTAAGCGATTACCTTTTCTCTGACAAATAGATACAGTGAGCCACACAGACTATATTCCAAAAGGCTGCCTTCAAATACATATTAATAGAAACTAATATTTATTTTATAGCCTGTCATGACATTATTAACAGTGTTTTGCTTTTGATATACAGCGTTGTTCATCACAATTGACCAAGTACAGGTATTATTTTCAAACAATATATTGTTCACATTTTTGGTATCTTCAACATCACTAATTTTAACAAATTTTATTGTAAGTACTCTTTTTAGATTTCCTTTATCTCAAATTTTTGTTTTTTCACTTAGTTTAGTTTTAGTATCATGTTTTACTGTACAACATTGTTCTGTATTATTTATTATCATTATATATTTTCTTATTTTCTCCCATTTTTTACTTCACTGTTTATTAATGTCAGTATTATAATAGGTACCAGTTTATGAATCCTCATATCTGCAGTGCCTTGTAAGTACCTCTCTTACATTTTTTATTGGTATTTTTTAATTATTTTTTAAGTTAGTGTCCACCATCTGCCCTGTGTTTTTAGTTCATGTGTTTATGTTTTAAGTTTGTGTTTCTTGATCCACATGTTTTTTGATTTATGGAGTTTTCATCTTTATTTATATTGTTACATTTACATATTTTTATATATTTTTATATTTGTTTATATTATGTATCTATTTGTTATTATTTAATATTCTTTGTTTACTTTCATGCATATTTATATTTCATAGGATTATTTTACCTATATCTCATGTTTTTAATATGTTTTTATTATGGTATTTTTATTGATGTTTACCTATGTCACATGCCTGGCATGTTTCAATTCATTGTAATTTGTTTATCTATGTCTTTTTATTTTTATTTTTTTATATTTTTATTTTTAAGTGTATCCCCCTGAGGAAGGCTTCGGCCGTAACGCGTAGGGGACCAACAATAAAGGCACTCGTAGTCATCCATTCTCTTGCCTCCTTGTTTCCTGTTGGACCAGCAAGAGCCTCCTGCTCTCCTTGTGCCTGATTAATCAATGTCGTCACTTGTACTGGAAAGGTGTCATTTATAATAGGATAGGCACTAGACCTATGGATTAAACTCCTAATTGTGGGCCAGAAGGGTGAATTTTTGTGATTCTCTCTCTAGACTAGGAGTTCTCAACCCAATCCTCGGGACACACCTAACCTGTCAAGTTTTCAGGATAGTGGTTATCCTGAAAACTTGACAGGTTAGGTGTGTCCCGAGGACTGGTTCAAGAACCCCGGTTCTAAATTAGATGAATTGAATCAAATTTCTAAGCATTATTTTATGAGAGATAGAGTTAAAAAAGGGAGAAATGAATGTCAATGAATAAGAAAAAATATTTGTGATCTAACAGATCAGTAACTAAGCTCAGAACAGTAGACTGAAAATTGAAGGGGGCATTCATTGGCTGAATTGACATTTCATATCGTAGGAGACATTAGGAAGGTTTCAACTTGAATCAAGCGAAAAAACTAAGTAGAGACTGATCAGAAATGTGGTTTCCCTCTGAATTGGTAATGTAGGACAACTGCACTAAGGCGAATCTTGTTTGGAGTTGGTCTGCAAACTAAACACAGATGTAATAAAAAAATGCTTAAGCAGTTTGTGTGTTAAGCAAGACTAGGACTTAGGAATCTGCCCTCATACTGGATGGCAAGTCTCCATCTGGAATCATATGACCTTGTGGGTCAACTCCTTCCTAAAAGGATGGATGAAGACAGATAACTGGATGGCAAGTCTCCATCTGGAATCATATGACCTTGTGGGTCAACTCCTTCCTAAAAGGATGGATGAAGACAGATATTTGGACAGACCTAGGACATTACTACCCTCTCAATATCCAGGCTGTAAAGACTAGAAATTGGTCACTGGAATCAGGCAACAAGCTTTAAATTCTGGTTTATTAAACTTGGGAGAAGATCATAGCCTGCTGCATTATGGAGAACATCTCCCACAAGAGAAGGGAACATGAGAATCACAGATCATCTGTCTCTAAAACTTTAGTAAGATTTAGGCTAACAGAGGTAAAGGAGGATACACGTACAAGAAACCTGTTTTCCACCAGAAGACACCTGGTGTTGGCCTACCTTCTGATCTCCTCCTGTAGCATAAGACTGTCATTTTCCTATTAGTATGATTGTCATCACATCCACCTCCAGCGGTTCCCACGAGAAAAATCTTGTCTGCCATGTTCTGGATCCAGGGACCACTAGTGGGTATCTAGCACTTGACAACTTAGTCTGCTAGAATAGACTCCTTTTCCAGGACAGTGTCCTTTGTGAATATTCTGTGAGAAAAGATGAGATCTCACCATTTCCAGCTTGCTCAGATCCTTTCAGAGTGATAACCATATAGTCATTTGCTATCTGAACTAGGACCACACAATTTATTTTACTACCCTCAAAGAGGCTCTCGTGATATTGATGCTATCCTCTTTTCTTGGCGAGACCAGATTCTTGGATGCAGAATTCTTGAATCTGAGCTTCCAAGCCCTGATTAGACATGTCTATAGTCAGAATAGTTCTATGATGCAGAATCTATCAAATTGTGATAACAGAGCCACTACAGACGACAGAATCCTCAATGACCATGATGGCATTCCAAAGTCTGAGAAACCTGAAGACACTGGGATGTTAGGGTCCACTGGGCCTTCCTCATTTAGAAATACATCCAAGACATATGTACAGTTGCTGCCATGAAACCCATCATCAAGATGGCTTAGGATATCAGACTCTGGATTACCATATTATCCTGGGCTCAGTTAGAAGACACAGGTCTTGGATCAAATTATGTTTATTAGTTTAACTCTAAATGGGGTTATGGGTGGGAATGCGATATTAGGAATTTCCCTCAGATCCTAGTGACAAACAACTGATGATGGGTTGTACTATTTCTACCATGCTTGCACAAGGAAGTTATCCCTTTGCATGTTTCCTTGTTTGAATAAATGGCTTAGTTCCAACCTTTGCAGATATGTCACAACTGCTAGGTAGTTGGAGAATAGATGTGATGCCGAAACCAGGCAAGAAGCAGCATATATTTCTAAGGAGTACTGTGACCCTATCATTCAAAAACAAACAACCCAAGAGATTCCAGATACTGAAATATCTATGCAGATGCAAGTCTCCTTGAGATCTCAAGAACACAACCAGCCCCCCTCTGCCCCGATATATAAGAGGCAGAATGATAAAAACAAAGTACCTGAAATTTAAAAAAAAAAATAAAGGTCTAGCTTTTCTCCAGCACTGCAAAAGTTAAATCCTATAGGCTGCAAAAGGAAGATTTCTATCCTTACTAAGTTCTGGTGAAGAGTGAACCTGAACGACCCTTTAGAAGTTCAAGCAAGATATTTCAAGAGACTGAGAAGTATCACACTTTGTTCTTCCAAGGAAGGCAGAAGAGATGGCTTCAGTCACCTTTTACACAAAATGCATAAAGCAAATGACTTTCTGCAGGCTGTTAAGAGGATGCTAAGGGTGACCAGAGAAACAATCTTTTATAGAAACTCTATGCATGAAGCCGTGTCTATTCAAACCAATTGACTATTCCAACTCTTACACCTCGACTGGTTAGGGAGAAGCTGAATAAATCAGGCTAACTTGGAGCCAGGGCCAACCCTAGAGTTGTTTTCAAAGTGTTGGTGCCCTAGGTGAACCTCAAGCTTTACGCCCCCCTCTCACTGTCAAAATCTATTATTTAGCTTTGAATGGCACATTTTCGCTGCCCTCAGCAACCGCCTAGTTTGCCTAGTGGTTGGGCCAGCCCTACTTGGAGCAACTGGTGCTAAGGGCACTAGTTCATAGTAATCTTGTTCAAAATCTTGGTTATGAGGACCACTGGTACAACTATCCACTTATCAGTCCGAACTCTTACACTGATTCAAAAGCAGAAAAGTCCATACAAAGTCACCAGATAACCAGTAAGCACCAGATAGAGATTGCTAGAGGCATCCAATGGGGCTCAAGAGGGCCAAACCAATGTTTTGCATCCTGGCAGCTAAATACTTTTAGGAGCAATCTGATCAACTCTGAGATGCCTTTAGTAACAAGATGAGGGGAGACCTTGTAAGGAACTGTGCATTTGCAAAAGCCATGCAAAGGTACCCTCAAATTCTAGGTTAGGACCTTGGACAATGGCATGATCTAATGTCATTTTGAAAGATGCAATTGTACCTAGAGTTCAGTTGTTTCATAGAATACCATCCCAGCTAAGGTCTGCATCAAGGGCTGCTAAGACATTTTCACTAAAAGCAAAAGATGTTTACTGTACCATTCCTTTTTTTAAATTGTGCCTTAATACTTTTGGATATTTTCATTGTACATTGAAAGGCAATTAAAGTCAGCAAACGGACAAAACTAAACCAAACCTTCACTCAAGGTTTGACAAATCAGCTGTTTCAGCTTCTGCATGAGCTCTTTCGAGTCCTTGTATGTTGACTCAAGTGGTAGGAGCAGATTTGCCCCTGGCTTCTAAGCCTGTTCCCGATGCAAGGATCAAAGCAACCAAGGACTACTTCAACTATGCCTAGCTACCATACTCGGACGATGACTGCCCTCCTCCCCCCTAAGCTTTTTTTTTTTTTTTTTAATGTATGTCAAGAACAGCTTTGAGCTGGACCTACTTGAACCAGCAAGGCAAGTTCTGAGTTGTTCCTGCTGAACCCCAACTTGAGGAGACAATCTGTGTGTACAAGTTGCATGCCAAGACATTGTGGCTATCATTTATAGCACTCCTCATGACAATTCATGAGGGACATCTTCTAGGAGCACTTTCAAAACTGTTTAGAGCAGTGCTTTTCAAACTTTAATCCTGTACGACTTCATTTTAGAAACTGAAGATTCACGTGACCCCAGATAATGAAATCAAAACAGCAGGTCTCCAGTCTCCTTCCCCTCCCTCCACGCATCTAAAGCAGGAAGACAGCAGGAACAGTAGTGACAGCAACATCATCAGCAGCCAGTACAGAGTCTCTTGTGTCAGTGTGCACTTACAGACCCCAGTACTTAGCATGGGTTTCCAGTTTAACAGGGAACTTACCAAAGAGGAGGGCAAGGGCCTATGAATGTTCATTGGCTTACAGGCCATATGCTGACTGCTACCACTTGGCAATAGGTAAAAGTGAAAGTCCAGAGAAAAGGGGAAATGGCCATGTTTCTGTGACCCCCATTTGGGGTCCCGACCTCAAGTTTGGGAATCACTGGTTTAGAGCCAGAGATTTGTTTGAGAAGCAAAGAATGAAAAGTTAGAAAGATTAAATTGTTTTAAAACAATGAGAAACAGCACAGAGAAAATAAAATTGCAAAGACAGAACATGATTCAGTAGGCCTGCGGCTGCAACAAAAAAAAAAAGGAAGTGATGAAAAAGCCCAACTAGAAAACAAGAAAAGCCTAACAGTGTAAACTGAATAAAATTGTCAGTGATGCATTGTTTTGTTTGTAAAATGCATGTATTGTTCTTACTTTAAAAAATAAAAAAAAAAGCTAAAAGGGAAGAAAAGTCTAAAATGTGAAAAACACGGTGTAGCAAAGAGGCAGAAAGTCAACAAATTAAACTAAAATCTTCTAAAATAGCAGTAGCAATGATCCAGCAGAGCATCTTCCTCCTTCAGATGAAAATCAAACTGAAGGGCAGCAGGTATAGCAGTATACAGGAAACCTAGAACAGTCCTCCAAGTTGACATAACATATCTCGCTATATCTGAATGTAAACAAGAACAAAAATTCTCTCTAGCTCCAGCAGAGGCTAAGCGTGTGCTCGTTTTTCAAGTTTTTACATACATGTCTCATCTTTAGCTGTTTGGGAGCATCTATGCAATTTAGAAGATGTTTTCCTAATACAATGTGTCTTTTCCCTACAGATTACAGAACATCTTGGCTATAAGGTATTTCTCTGCAACCCTACCCCTGTACCTTTGGTGGAATGTAGAACTCCAGTACATGACCTTCTCCTTCTGACTTTGCTGCTTTCCTCAGAAGCAGCCGGCACTTCTGCCATCGTGCCCGGCTGTTGCTGTTTACATCATCTGCCACAATATAGTTAAGGAGCCCTTCACGCCGGACATCATATAGCTCCAATTTGGGGGTAGGAGACTTTGTAAGTCGCAGCCTCTCAAACTTGTGAGTCCACTTGTCCGCGGAGTCAGCTTTGCTCCCTGATGAGTTTGAGTTACTATTGCCTCTGTTGTCCAAGGCTGTCTCTTCTGTGGGAGATTCTGCAGAACTCTTCCACTGGAGGATACCTTTGACACTGCCACGTACACTGCGGCTCACGTTTCGCAAGGAGAAGCGCTTCTTCAATTTGGGCTTCGTGCTGATGGAGGAGCTGGAGACATCTTCTGAACTCCGAGACTGACTGCTCGAGAGGCCAGAGGTCAGGCCAGAGGACTCCAACCGAGCATGAGTGTCCACAGGAGAGGCCACAGAAGAGTCACTACAGGTCTCCGACAAGTCTTTGCTAGAGGAGGTCTGGCATGTTTGGGTGCCTGTAAAAGGCACAATGTCACAATGAGTGGGCGAGTCTGTGATGTACGTCCGATTCACTTCGGTCTCAAAGTGTTCCACAAAGTGTTCAGCAAATCGGCGAGAAAAAGTGACCTCAGCGCCAGGCATGGCATACTGTGGGTTCTCACTCAGGAATGTACGAAATCGGCGAGCAAAGTCCAAGGCTGCAGCATGGGCATGGATCTCGCAGAACTCCTTCCAACTTGGAGACTGAGAGGTGCCCTCATTGGAAATACTACCATTCATGATGAAAATGTTCAAGGTTCAGCTAAAGAGAAAAAAAAAAAAAAAAGGGAAAAAAATTAATACAGCTCTCAACAATCTAAGAGCCAACCTCCACCCAACAAAACCTCAAACAAGGCTATGAAAATGAGAGCTCCTCCTCCCCTTCCAACAGAAGTTACCAACAAGGCTGAAAATGGCAGAAATAACATTACATGGAGAAAACATAAGAGAACTAAAGAACAGAACAGGGAGGAAAGCACAGTTACTTACCTGTAACAGGTGATCTCTGGGAACAGCAGGAATTAGTCCTCACATATGGGTACGTCGGTACCGACGGAGCCCGTGCGGGAAAGCTCCCCAGCTTCTTAGAATAGAAGCTTTTGGGACCTCCCACTGCACATGCGCACTGCCTTCTCGCCTTCCTGAACAGCTCTCCTCAGTTTCGAGTTTATAGCTGAGTCAACAGAGAGAGGACAGGAAGATAGATAGATAAAAGATACAACTCCTAGGGGAGGTGGGTGGGTTGTGAGGACTAATTCCTGCTGTTCCCAGAGATCACCTGTTACAGGTAAGTAACTGTGCTATCTCCAGGAACAAGCAGGAATAAGTCCTCACATATGGGGACTCCCTAGCTTAGATGCATGGGATCCCCTGTAAAGGTTCGCCATCTTCGTATGGATCTCAGGCATCCATTCTGGGAAGGTGGGCAGGAGTTGTTTAGGAATGGAACAGGTGCTTGAGGGCAGCCTGGCCAAACAAGGCATCCCGGCGGGAGTCCTTGTCCAAACAGTAATGGGCTGTGAAGGTAGGAACCGAGGCCCAGGTAGCGGCTCGACAGATCTGATCTATGGAAACAGAGTGCAGATGAGCCATAGAAGTTGCCATGGCCCTCACATTGTGAGCAGTGACATGGCCTTCCAGAGAAATGTTTTTGCTCTGGTAAGCAAAAGAAATACACTGAGCAATCCAATTGGAAAGTGTACGCTTGGAGACTGGAAGTCCCAAATGGGAAGGATCAAAGGCCACAAAAAGTTGAGAAGACTTTCGATGTGGCTGAGTCCTATTAAGGTAAAAAGCGAGAGCTCTTTTACAATCCAGAGTATGAAGGTTCCTCTCTGCATTGGATGCATGAGGAGCTGGAAAAAAGACAGGTAGATATACCTCTTGATTAAGATGAAAAGGCGAGACCACTTTAGGCATAAAGTGGGGATTCGTCCTAAGGACCACCTTATCATGATGAAATCTTGTGTAAGGTGGATTAGCCACTAAAGCCTGCAGCTCACTGATGCGGCGAGCCGAAGTGACTGCAATGAGGAAGATGACCTTCCAGGAAAGAAATTTCAAGGAGGTGGAAAACATTGGCTCAAAAGGTGGCTTCATAAGTTGACCGAGCACTAGATTCAAATCCCATGCGACCGGGGGTGGTCTGATGGGAGGTTTAGTGAGAGTCAGGCCTCTCATGAATCTTGCAACAAGAGGAGGAGAGGAGATAGGTTGTCCATTTATATGTTTCAAGGATGCTGCAATAGCACTTAAATGGACTCTTACCGAATTCGTCTTGAGGCCTGCATTGGATAGATGCAGGAGATAATCAAGAAGAGAATTCAAAGGAAGTGCCAGAGGGTCAAGACCCTGCTGAGCACACCAAATGGAAAAACGTTTCCATTTGAAAGCATAGGAACGCCTGGTAGAGGGTTTCCTAGAGGCAGAAAGGATATCTTTCACTGGTTGGGAAAGATGAAAGTCTTGAAGGCTTAAGCCTTCAGTAACCAAGCACTGAGGTGAAGGGATTTGGGGTTTGGGTGCCACAAAGTCCCCTCCTCCTGAGACAGGAGGTCTGGCGCAGCTCCCAGATCCAAGTAGGATCCCTGGGAGAGCTGTAGAAGTAGAGGGAACCACACTTGGCGTGGCCAGCGTGGAGCTATGAGGATCATAGTTCCATGATCCCTCTGGAGTTTGAACAGAGTCTTGGGAATCAAAGGAATGGGTGGAAAGGCATATAGGAATGCCTGATTCCAATTCAGGAGAAAGGCGTCCGTAGCCTGAGCTCCCTGACACGGAGTTCTGGAACAGAACCGGGGAAGTTTGGCATTCCACGGACTTGCAAAGAGGTCTATGTCCGGGGTCCCCCATTCCTGAAAGATTCGGTTTATTTGGTCCAAATGTAGGGACCATTCGTGTGGCAGCAGAACTCGACTGAGCCTGTCTGCCCGAGAGTTTTGAACTCCTGGGAGATACACTGCTAGCAGGTGAATCTGATGCTCTCTGGCGAAGGCCCATAGTCTTAGAGCTTCGTTGCAAAGCGACAGAGAGCCCGTCCCTCCTTGTTTGTTTATGTAAAACATGGCCACCTGATTGTCCGTCTGAACTAGGACAGTGAGGTTGGCTAGGAGGGAGTGGAAGACCTTGAGGGCAAGGTAAATTGCTCGCAGTTCCAGAAGATTGATATGAAGGGTGGTCTCCTGTAGAGACCAAGTGCCCTGAGTGGAGAGAGTTTGCAGATGGGCTCCCCACCCTGTTTGGGAGGCATCTGTTGTGAGGGTTGCTTGGGGTAGCAATGGTTGAAATGGAGCCCCCAACAACAGATTCTTGGTGGAAGTCCACCAGTGGAGGGACCAAAACAGACGATCGGAGGTTTGTATTTGGTCTGAGAGCGCTCCTGACGCCTGAGTCCACTGAGTGGCCAGGGTCCATTGAGCTGCTCTCATATGAAGACGAGCATAGGGCACCACATGCACTGTGGAGGCCATATGACCCAGTAGGCGTAGCATTTCCCTGGCTGTCAAGTGAGTGCTGGACTGAGCTTGGGAGGCCAAACTCAGGAGGCGCTGGCCTCGAACATGTGGAAGGTAGGCCCTTGCAGTGATGGTGTCCAACTGGGCCCCTATGAATTCTAGAGATTGAGTAGGGATGAGTTGGGACTTGGGAAGGTTTACTACCAGTCCCAGATACTGCAAAAGGCTCCTTGTGTGGTCCAGGGAAATCTGGGCCTGTGACTGAGTTGGAGCTCGGATGAGCCAGTCGTCCAGATATGGGAAGACAAAGATTCCCATGCCTCTTAGAAATGCGGCTACGACTGCCATGCATTTTGTGAATACTCTTGGAGCAGAGGCTAGACCGAAGGGGAGTACTCTGTATTGGAAATGTTTTCCCTGAAACAGAAAGCGAAGATACTTTCTGTGGGATGGATGGATGAGTATATGTGTATACGCATCCTGTAGGTCTAGAGAACAAAGCCAGTCCTGACCCTGGAGGTAAGGAAGGAGAATGCCGAGAGACAGCATTTTGAATTTCTCCTTGAAGAGAAATTTGTTCAATTCTCTCAGATCTAGGATTGGTCTGAATCCCCCTGTCTTCTTTGGAATGAGAAAATAAGGGGAGTAGAAACCGGACCCTTGTTGAGGAAGAGGAACCTCTTCTATGGCCCCTTGGGCAAGAAGAGAGGAAACCTCTTGACCCAACAGGGTTAGGAGAGATGGGGGAGAATTGAATGGTCTCACCATATGATGGGGAGGAAGGCTGGAGAAATGAAGTTTGTAACCCTCTCGAATGATAGAGAGGGTCCATTGTTCTGTTGTGATTTGTTCCCATCTGGGAGCAAAGTGAACCAACCTTCCGGGTATGGTGAGAGGTTCTGGTTGTGTTAGAACCAGAAGTGGCAAGTTCCCTAGGAGCAAGTCAAAACCCCTGAGGGGTTGGAGCCTGCTGAGCTACAGTAGCTGCTGCAGGCTTAGCTCGTGCTTGTTTGGATTGCTGACGCTTAGCAGTATAGCGAGGTTGAGAAGACTGCTGGCCAGTATTTGAAGCAACTCTGGCCTTCTTGTAGTAAGGCCTTTTAAAAGACTTTTTCTTAGTAGGAATTGAAGTGGACTTTGAAAGTCTTTCCAAGGTGGCATTTTCAGCATCCATCTGGGTGGCTTTGATTTGCCACTCTTCCCCAAATAAGTTCTCACCTGTACAGGGCAGATTCCGTAAGCCATCTAGAACCCAAGGTTCCAGATCAGAGGCCTGGAGCCAAGCAAGACGTCGGGCTGCAATAGCAATGCCCGAAGCCCTACTGGCTCCCTCAAAGGAATCATATGCTGCCCTATTAGAGAACTTAGAAACCTCTAAGAGTTGTTTCACTAGGGAAAGGAATCCCTGCTTTTTATCCTCAGGGATAAAGGGGGCAAAATGCCGCACCTTTTTGGCAAGTTCCTCCAGGAACATGCCCATATAGAGACTGTAGGAATTAATCCTGGCTATAAGCATACTAGCCTGGAAAATTTTCCTACCAAAAGAGTCCAAAGTCTTACATTCCCGTCCTGGAGGGGTGGAAGAGTGCCTTTTGGTACTCCTAATCTTCTTCATTGCAGACTTCACCACAATAGAGTGGTGGGGCAATTGAGTCTTTTGGAAACCAGGAGAAGGAGGGACCCTATACATGGTGTCCAACCTACGGGAATAAGGAGACAAAGTCAAAGGATTTTCCCAGAAATCCATCAGTTGTTCTTGAAGGATTTCATGGATAGGCAGGGTAACTGCCTCCTTAGGGGCCTTTGAGTATCCCAAAATATCCAGTTTTTTGGATCTGGGTTCCTTTTCAGAGGATGTGGTAATAGAAAGGGCTGTAGCCATATCTAAAACAAAGTCCTGGAAGGACAAATCCTCTGGAGGGGACATTCTCCTTTTAGGAGAAGAGGGCTCCTCAGGTAAGTTGAGTGAAAACTCAGCAGAATCATCAGAGGAGTGAAAATCCTCAGAGGAATCGGTGCTTTCCTCTAACGCACGATACGCGTACCGATCGGTATCGATATCGGGCGTATCGGGTATGGAACCGGTATGGAGCGAAAGCCCATACGGTACCGACTTGCGTTTAGAGGTGGACGGCCTCGATACCGGCATGGCGGACGATACCGGTATCGGGCCCGGAACCGCTGAAAGCGGAACCGATGGCGTTGCAGCTTTAATGAAAGCCATGACGGCCTGCTGCATGGACTGTACAGTATCGCCCATGGACGCCATAGCTGCCTGGATGTCGGTACCGGAGTGACCCGGTACCCCAGAGCAGGCTAACAGGTGATCTGTCGAGGCCGTAGCATCGATATCAACCTGAGACCCCTGAATTGGCGTTTTTGGAAGTTGGACTTCCCGCCGGGGTTGTTTGGCTGGGGCAGGGTCCTCAAGTTCTAAGCTAAGAGCCTCTCGATGCTTTGAAGGAGATTTGCTCTTTGAGGACTTGCCCACAGAAGGTTTGGTTACCTGAGATCCATCCGGAGAAGAAGACCTGGATGACTGTGATGCTGTATTCTCTGAAGCAAACAGCACATGGAATTTGTTGGCCCGGTTCTGCAGCCCACGTTTGGACATGTGGGAGCAAGATGGGCAGTCCGGTATGGAATGGTCAGGCCCCAAACATTTCAGACACCAGTCATGGGTGTCTGTGACTGAAATAACAGCATTACATTTGGTACACTTCTTAAATCCAGGGGCTGGCTTCTCCATGAGGAGAAATTGAGTAGGCCGAGAGGCCTCTCTGAAGTGACCAAAAAGCTAAAAAATAAGAAAAAAGAATTATAATTTTTTAAAGAAAGAAAGAAAAGACCGGCGATACCGGTATCGGTATGGGGAAGGCAGGTACGCGGTCTAAAGAAACAAATAAAATAACAATTTCTTCAGCGGTGACAGGAACACGACCTGCTGGCTCCGCGGAAAAGAGAAACTGAGGAGAGCTGTTCAGGAAGGCGAGAAGGCAGTGCGCATGTGCAGTGGGAGGTCCCAAAAGCTTCTATTCTAAGAAGCTGGGGAGCTTTCCCGCACGGGCTCCGTCGGTACCGACGTACCCATATGTGAGGACTTATTCCTGCTTGTTCCTGGAGATAATATTATATACATTTAAAAACAGCAAATTAAATACTATGGACATTAAATAAAACTATTATGGGAAGAAGGAAAGACTGATAACACTTAAATAATACAGGATTGTAATGAGTTAAATACAAGCAGAAGAGACATAACATAGGAATACAGGCAGAGAGTGGGAAAAATGGGTTGGGAATGATGTAATGAGAAGAGCAACATAATAGAGTGAGGGGACTTATATCAGAACATCCTTCCCCATCTCATAGAGTGAGCCATGACATATAGAGAGAAGAGATACATATACATAAAAAAGGGACATAGATTTCTACACACACACATAAAAGGGTCAACAAACAAGCTGTTGGTAATACAGTTTTATAGTTAGAACAATAGGCCAAGAACAACACAAAAAAACAAGGTTTGATTCCTTAACTAACATTCCTTGTGACCTTCGGCAAGCCACTTTATTGCTCATTGCCACAAACGCCCACGTATGTGCTAAGCTCTTTTGAACAGGGATTTCTTGTGTTGTATGGTGTCCTGATAATTACCTGAAAAGCTGAGCTAAAATCCCAAATTATTGTCATTACATCTGTGAATAGCTTTCGAAAGTTATGCTTCCTTTTGTGTTCCTTCATCAGGTAAGCAAATAAGAAGAAACTAATATATACAAATAATAATAAAAAAAACCACATACATGATCAGGAAAGCACTGTTGAAGTGGTGGGGGGCAAATACAGTGACAGAATTCAAAATGGCATGGGACAGACACAGTGGATCCCTTTACAGCAACAGGATAAAATCAAAATAAACTTAACTAATTTCTCAACATACAGGGGTGTCCTACACGGAGCGGAGGGTTCACCCCTAAAACAAAGACATGAACAGGTGCACCTACTCTTGCCATCTTACTGGGCAGACTAGATGGACCATACTGGTCTTTATCTGCCGTCATTTACTATGTTACATATACAGAAATAAGGGATAAACAAATCCCGATGGCCAAAGAAGAGAGCATGCGCATAAGAAGCAGCAGAGAGCGAAATATATTTTATTGAATAAAAGACTACCGAAGTAAAGATAAAATAATATACTCTCCCCCTCCCTTTTACCTGCGGCTGCGGCTGCTGGCAGGGGGCGGGCGACGGCCTGTCACCATAGTGATACTTCCCGTAACCTTATCCGTTACACACCAGGTAGGGATGTAGATCATGTACCCACACACCACCCCCTCCCTCTCGAACGTTCGGAATTCGCCTCGGTTCCGATCACTCCCTCACACGCGCCTCCGACACCGAAGGCTGCAAACACTCTAACACGAAGACTGCCAGCACCTGGCGTTTCTACGCATGCTCACGTCAACGAGCTTTAAACGTCAGCGCGTCGAAAAGGTCAGAGATGTGCTGTAAACATTGCGTTCGCTTGGCGCCCTGGTGGTTGTTTACGAAAGAAACCATAAGGTTTTCCGGTAGGGTCTAGAGCGTCTATCAAGTTACTTACTGCTATGTTCTTGTCATTTCTGTAGCAGCCATTTTTTAAGGAAAACAAGGCCTTTCGTCAAGGCAATAAATCATTTCTGGTAGCTGCATTAGTGGTAGGGTGATGTGATGGAGTTTAATGTTAGCCCAGATCAATCGAACAGGACGCGCTTGTTCCATGGGTGGATTTCTAGCTCTTATCTCCCCCTCCCAATTATTTGTTCCAAGAAGATAATTACCCCTTGATAGTCGGGAGTATTAAAAAAAAAACGAAAACAAGGAATCAAATATAACGTGATAACATTAGCTACTTGTGTGGTTTGTTTGGTTGCAGGGTTGAATTGCCACCTGGTACAGCCTTTGTAGTGGTGGTTATAAGATATTAACTATTCTACAAGGTTCTATTTTAACTTAATAAGAAAAGAAGTTAGGTTGCTGTAGCAAAGTGCAAACAACAAATAAGTCCAGGAGTCAATTGACAGGGTCCAAGCCAGTTTATTGAGCACAGGCCCAGTCAGTCAAAGCTTCAAAAGGAACTGAGCAAAAGTTTATACAGAGACATAACCATTTATACCTCTTTTCCAGTTTGATACATGAGAACTTTCTATTGGTTCCAACTCGATACATGCAAACTTCTCATTGGTTTTACATTCCCTTCATTTGACCAATTAGAAATCCCTCTGGAGCCTAGCAACCAGCCCCCTCCCTTAGGATTGCTCTAACAATGGTACAGTTCTTGATTTTGTTACTTCTCTACTGCAAGGTTATCCCTAGCTCCAGGAATGCATATATTGAAACATTTCTGTTCTTTCACACACAAGAGAATAATAGAAGACTTATGAATTCATAAAAACTTCTTATTAAGCAGTTTAAAACAGTTTTCTCATTTTCCACAGATTTTTGGTTCTTCTCTAGCTATAATGGGAGTTAGGATCCAGGCCTAACTTACAGGCCTTTCATAGTAGCAGGCCATGCTAGGCCATAGCCTACCACATTCCCCCCTTTGATTATTCTCACCCGCAAGTGAGGAAGGGTGAGAATTAAATCACTCATTAGTCAATTCACACATTATACTGGTGTAATAGCATCATCATTGTGAGGTATAGGGTAATACTGCCACATAGCTAATACCTTCGCAGCTGCCTTCCGCTCTATAGTGTTATCAATTGATGATGTTACCATGCGTAAGCAAAGGGGTAGGAGACAAGGGAGCAATAAGGACATGGCTAATATGAATAGTACAATTAACAAGGGCTTTTAGACCACCAATCCAGGAAAACAATGAACCAAACCACCCATCCATCTTTAAACTGTGCCAGGTCTGGACAGGCACAAATGTCTGCTCTCTCATCTGGGTGGCTAGGTCTTCAACTACATGTCCATTATTATCAATCTGTAAACAACAATTACTTAGATTCAACTTCCCACATACCCCGCCTTCAGCTGCTAACAAATAATCTAAAGCTAAACGATTTTGATAAATGGCTGTGCGCATTTGCGTACTTTGCTTTGCCAGAAGGGTTAGTGCTTTACTAGTTTCATTGGTGGTTATTTCAACAACAGCTTGCAAACGTATTATTCGATTAATCATATAAACAGGAGTACGATATCCCCAAGTCCCATCCTGCTCCCAAGTAGCAGGTCCATAGTATGAGATGATTCTTTCTGGTGGCCATCCTTCAGATGACGTGTCCCATTTGTCCCATTGGCCTATTTTCAAGGCCTCCTTCAGCTGTCGACTTCTGTACACAGGATATCCCAGCTGTTCTCCCTGGGATGTAGGCAGAAGGAAAAAGGAAGGTCGTATGGTTCCCAATACACATGCACCTCCCCAGTGGTGAGGAAGTCTGGCATATGCTCGGGTTCCGCAAATCCAGTACAGTCCAGGTGGTGCTTGCCAGGAATTATATGCTGCTAAGTTAGTCCAGATACTGGCAAGTTTGGGGAACTGAACTAGAGGATTGGAAGGTTCAGTAGCGTTGACTCCTGACCACCAAGACGTCTTCTTAGTGGTACTGTTGTAGAACTTCTGATTGAGACAGACCAGCTGCCCCACTTCCATATTAAACATTGGTCCATAGCGAGAAAAACATAAGTTACCCACAATGGAGTGGGCCAATACCCATTCACTTGTGGTATTGTGTAGATTAGTCTGATTGTATGGAATAGAATAGTTCAGTTCTTGTGCCTCCCAAGGCCATTGTTTTGTGGAGGAACAACGATGGGAGACCAAACAGTCTGAAACATGGAGACTAGATGCAACTGCTCCCGCTAATTCAAGAAATAAGTTCTGGGAGGCAGGAGGAATTTCAAATTCTGACTTCATGGCTTCATAGAAAGAGTGATGTATACGATAGGGTGAGGATACATGGGTTTTGGTGTTTAATTGCAAATATAAGATAGTCCCAGGATCTATACCTCCTCCTGCAATATGCAACCCGAACTTGTTTCCTTGCTTCCAGTGGCTGGGGTTAACAGGCACCTTTTTGGCATTTCTTGGGTTCTGGTAGTCTGATCTTTGTTAAGCTGCCTTTGCGATGATCACCATCTCGTCCCATAGGTGCATTCTTCCAGGTAGCAAAATATACACAGTCCCATTTTGGGCAAAAGTAATCATGTCTAGATGCGGTGGTGTAGATGGTGGCTGCAGAACTCTTTCCTGTACACCGTCCCCATCCATAGGCTCCTTCTGGACACATGTATTTATCATCATGGTAGTATGCTCGCTCCCATGACCCACATCTGTGGTAAGCATTTCTGTTGATTGCATCACAAGCATCAAAGTTCAAAATAATAGGTTTTGTAGGGTTGGTGAGGGGTTTTGTCGCATTCAGGATGGCTCCATCTTCATCATTCCAACGTATCTCAAATGTATAATATGAAGGGTTTTATCGAGGGTTATAACAAGTCTTACTTTTCCCCTTTGTGCAAATATTCAGTTTGGTGCCATTATAAATACACCGGCTGACTGTACCAGTGCAAGTATAGTAGGAGTGATAGAGCAAAGTCTGAGTAATCTTTTGTCCTGTTCGGGTGGTGGTTATGCAGGCTGCACAAGGGGGTAGGGCAAAAGTCTTTTCCAAGATTCCCAGGATCACCACTCCCACAAGGCAATAGTGGAAGAACATTGTGATTACAGTCTCTGGCGGTTAATCTGAAAAGTTGAGTATGATGAACTTGCTGAGTTTTCTTCTGTTTCTGCTGCGATGGTCACTCTCGCGTGATGTAGGTGGATTCTGAAGATTCTCTATAAAGCTGGCTGTCTCCTCAAGGTGAGTCGCAATGGAGTCTCAGGATCATTCACTGACGTCCATTGGCCAGGATCAGGAGCAGCTGCCGGCTTCACTCGACTGTGGTGGATCCAGGGTTCGAATTCTGCAATTTTCACTGCAGTGGGGGTTGACAGGATGACGACGTATGGTCCCTTCCAATGCGGCGCCAGCGGGGTCTTTCTCCACTCTTTCACCCACACGGACGTTCCTGGCTTGAAGGGATGCAGAGGCTCGGTCAGGTTGATGGGTAGTCGAACTTGCACCCACGTTTGGAGTTTCTGCAAAACAGAACCTAAAGCTAATAGTTCTTGTCTAGTTATTTCAGATCCTATCTGTCTCATGTCTCCCTTTATTCCCTGCACTATGGGTGGAGGTCGCCCATACAAAATCTCAAAAGGGGAGACTCCTAAGGATCTGGTGGGAGCTGAACGTATCCTAAGAAGGGCTATGGGGAGAACTTGGAGCCACTTCAGGTGTGTTTCTTGGCAAAGCTTGGATAACTGAGTTTTCAAGGTTCTATTCATACGCTCTACTTTCCCTGAGCTCTGGGGTCTGTAAGCAGTGTGTAACTTCCATTTTATTTGCAAAGCTTGAGCTAACTGTTGGGTCACTTGGGATACAAATGATGGACCATTATCTGACCCTATAGTTGATGGTATTCCAAATCGGGGAATGATCTCATGGAGCAATACCCTAGTGACTTCTCGGGCTTTCTCAGTTCGGGTGGGGTAGGCTTCTACCCACCCTGAAAATGTACAAACTAACACTAACATATAGTGATATCCATTTGCACGGGGCATTTCAGCAAAGTCTATCTGTATATCACTCATTGGGGTCACCCCTACTGACTGAACTCTTGAGGGTGGAACAGGACCTTGCTTGCCATTGTTTTTGGCACATATCAGACATTGCTGTGCCACCGAGGCGGTCAGGGATCCTAGCAGTGAAATACAGAAATGGGGTCTCAGGGATTTTTCCATGGCTGTTTTTCCATAATGTGTGGCTTGATGAAAAGCTTGAACAAAGGCTGGCCCTAATGCTTCAGGGATGACTGTAGGACCTGGAGGTGGACTACCTTCTGGGGGTGGCAACACTATCCAACCTTGTTCTGACAAGACTCCTCCCTCCTTTTCACAATAATAGTCTAACTCTCTTGTAGTGTATCGGGGTGCCCAGAAACTGAGGGGCACAGGGAATAGGGCTGCTTGCATTACAGCATCTTGGGTCCTAACTTGTCCTGTGGTGGCTGCCTTCCGGGCTGTGGCATCTGCAAATCTATTCCCCCGGGTAACTTCTCCTGCTCCTGCCTGATGACCTCGGCAGTGCATGACTGCCACTTGTTTGGGGGCCCATACAGCATCTAATAACATCAATATCTCGTGCCCATACCTAATGGCCTTACCCCCTAAGGTGATCAACCCTCGCTCTTTATACAAGGCTCCATGTGCATGCAAAGTAGTGAAAGCATATTTGGAATCTGTGTACACATTTATGCGGAGTCCTTCTCCTAATGTCAAGGCTCTGGTGAGGGCTATCAATTCAGCTTTCTGTGCGGAAGTTCCTGGGGTCAGGGCTGAGGACTCAACTACCAGATCAAGGGTCACCACTGCATATCCAGCACAACGATGTCCATTGATGACCAAACTGATTCCATCTACAAAGAAAGTCCGTTCAGGGTCCTCTAGAGGGACATCGGTCAAATCAGGGCAACTTGAAAATACAGTGTCCATGGTTTCTAAGCAATTATGATCAGGTGGCCCAGGACCAATTGGAAACAATGTAGCAGGGTTCAGAGCTTGACTAACTTTCAACTGTATCCGGGGGTTTTCACATAGCATGCTCTGATACTTCAACATTCGTGCATTGGTTAGCCAGAAGTTTCCTTTGTGTTCCATGAGAGTCAGAACAGAGTGTGGCACGGTGACTTGAAGAGTTTGTCCTAGTGTGAGTTTGTCTGCTTCACCCACTAGGAGGGCTGTTGCTGCAACAGCTCTCAAGCAAGGGGGCCATCCTTTTGCAACTACATTCAATTGTTTTGACAGATAGGCTACTGGTCGTTGCCAGGATCCAAGAGATTGAGTCAATACTCCCAATGCGTTTCCTTGTGACTCATGGACAAAAAGATGGAAAGGCTTCTGAACATCTGGAAGACCTAAAGCTGGGGATGACATCAGGGTCTTCTTCAAAGTCTGGAATGCTACATCTTGTTCGGGTCCCCAGTCTAGTGGGGATTTTTCCATTCCTTTGGTGACTTGGTATAATGGTTTTGCAATCAGGGCAAAGTTGGGGATCCATATGCGACAGTATCCCGTGGCCCCCAGGAAGGCTCTCACTTGCCTCCTAGTGGTTGGGATGGGGATACTACATACAGCTTCTTTGCGTTCTGGTCCTAAATGTCGGATCCCACTGGACAACTGGAATCCCAGATACTTAACTTCAGTTTGGCATAGTTGTGCTTTGGCTCTTGAGACTTTGTATCCAGCATCTTTGAGAAAGTACAAAAGTTCACTAGTAGCTTGTAGGCACTCACTTTCTGAGTTGGTGGCTATGAGCAAGTCATCTACATACTGAAGAAGAACCCTCTTTCCTGGGTCCACTGGATAACTTGAGAGATCTTGATTCAGGGCAGCACTGAAGAGAGTAGGTGAATTCTTGAATCCTTGGGGTAATCTGGTCCAGGTGAGCTGACCCCGCCTTCCTGTTGTGGGGTCTTGCCATTCAAAAGCAAATAAAAGTTGACTGGTGGGTGCTAGGCGCACACAGAAAAAGGCATCTTTCAGGTCCAGGACGGTGAAGTGAGTAGCCTCAGCGGGGATCAGTCCCAAGAGAGTATAAGGGTTTGGTACTACTGGGTGTATAGTTTCAACTGCATCATTTACTCGTCTTAGATCTTGTACTGGGCGGTAGTCCCCTGTCCCAGGCTTCTTTACTGGGAGAAGGGGGATGTTCCAAGGTGACTGGCATTCCTTGAGAAGTCCGTACTTCAGCAGTTTCATCAAATGGCAATGGATTCCTTCTATGGCTGGTTGAGGGAGAGGATACTGCTTCACATGCACTGGTTCCGCTCCTGGCTTGAGGGTGACAATGACAGGGGCTATGTTCTTTGCTAGGCCAGGTGGATTATCTTCTGCCCATACTTCAGGTGGGGCTATGAGGTTGGTAGGTATACAGGGACTAGTTGACTTTATTGGAGGTGCACTATAGAACCGCCATTCTTCTTCTCGGGGAACAGTAAGCACCATCAATCCAGCAGGCTTTGGGTTCACAGTCATTTTCATTTCTCCCCCTTCAGCAAAGGATATTTGGGCCTGGAGCTTGGCAAGCATGTCTTGGCCCAGTAGTGGAATAGGGCACTCAGGCATATACAAGAACTGGTGCGTTATCTTCTATCCCCCTAGTTCACACATGCGGTTCTGCAAGAATGACTTTGTGGCTTTATTTCCAGTGGCTCCCACAATGGTGACAGATCGTGAGGACAGAGGAGCTACTGGTTTGGCTACTACTGAATGTTCTGCTCCTGTATCTACCATGAACTTCATATATTGGTCCCCTATCTTTAAACTGACCATAGGCTCCTAGGGACCCAGGGTGAACTTGGAGCCCGGTCTGGCCTAGTCTTCATTTATGTCGTCCAGGTCATAGGTCCAATCTACTCAACAACAGGAGTAGAAGAACAGTAAACCTCAATACCCTCTGTCCCCCAAAGTGCATCAGAAATGTTAATGCATGTACAAGTAAAAGAGCATTCTCACTTATAGCTCCACTACTCTGGAACCGGCTGCCATGCGAACTACGTGCAAACTGTGACTTGAAAGACTTCAGAAAAAAACTTAAGACGCACCTCTTCCAATCGCATTACAATGTAACCTAGACACTGTACTCCACTACCACTGTATCCCACCACCAATTGTCTACCATGCGTGGGAAAGCTACTGTACCCCATGTAACCTCACAACGAGAAATGCATTCAGTTTATGTGTAAATATGTACATAATATATCCTATGTGAAGTGTTTCCCATCGATCAACTGTAATCTGTAACCCTATGTTTGCTGTGTACTATCTCTCTCTCCCAATCACAATGTATATCCTTCTAATTCCTGGCCGGTACAGCCACCCTTACCATGTATAGCAACCGCTGCTGATCGCTGGAAGCAGCGGGATACAAATGTACACTAAATAAATAAATAGCCCGTTGCTACTGCCACTCCCTCAATGGCTTCTTCCCTTTCTTGCTGGAACTGTGTTCGATTCATTCCTCCCCTCCGTCGAAATCGTCCTCCGGGCCTCCAGGGACTCCTTCCTCCCCTTGCAGGGGCGGAGTCCAGATGCGGGCACTCATTTCTCCAATGTCCTTCTTCCTTGCAGTAGGCGCACTGATTTGCACCCAATTGAGGCCTTTCGCTTCCGCGGCCTCTTCCACGTCCTCTGGTCCTTTGATTAGGAAAACCTCCTCCACGTCGTTCGGTTATAGCAGCAGCAAGAAGATCTGCCTTCTTCATCTTTCGTTCACTTTCTCTGTCTCGTTCATTTTCACGATTCACAAATACTTTCTGAGCGACTTCCATTAACTGAGCTGTATTCATGCCCGCAAATCCATCCAATTTCTGAAATTTTCGCTTTATGTCTCTCTGGGACTGACTAACAAAGGCCGCATTTACCATGCGTAAATTTTCCTGAGCGGCGGGATCATATGGGGTATACAATCTATAAGCTTCAGACAACCGCTCATAAAAGGCCGCTGGGCTCTCATCTGGACCCTGGAGAACTTCCGATACTTTCCCGATATTCATAGCCCTCTGGCCTCCCTTCTTCAGGCCTTGCAATAAGGCCTGGTGAAATCTGGTTAGGGTCGCCACCCCCCTTTCCTCATTCGGGTCCCACCCGGGATCTTCATTGGGATATTCTGCAACAGCTGCTTGCGGGAGATTTATTCCTCCCCTTTCTACAGGGTTCTCTTCTAACCATCGGAGGGCTGCTTGCCCGATTCGCCCTCGCTCTTCAGTAGTGAAAAGGGTAGACAGGAGCTGGCGACAATCGGCCCAGGTAGGCTGATGGGTTTGCATAATGCTAGACATTAATTCTGTTAATTCCTGAGGCTTGGCTGTGTAGGATGCATAATGCGTTTTCCAGTTTAATAAATCTGTGGTGGAAAAGGGTACATAAACTAAGCTGGTTGGTCCTGGCGCCATCTGGCCCTGATCATTTAAAACAGGCATTCCAGGCACTTGACGTAATGGCATTAGGTGCCCTGCTTTCTCCTTCTTCTTGGGAGTTACGCTTCTTAAATCATAAGGCTCCCGGACACAAATCTCCTTGGTGGGTGACCCTGAACTGGCAGGAGAACCTCCGCTTTCTATCTCATCAGAGGACTCGAGTCCCCCTGCTGTGCTTGGGCCTGACTCGGGACTTTCACTCGGGGTAGGGCGCTTCTTAGGCTGTTGTATCGGTATTCTCTGGGGCTCCTCTTCTGGCTCTACTTCAGGTCGTGGTGCTGTGGGGACTAACTTCTGTGGGTGCTGGGGTAACCTATCCAGAATATCTGGGGACTCTGGGTCAGAATACACAGGTGGCTTTTCTTCCTTAGCTTTTTTGGTTCCCCTAGTAGTAGCTACAAATATTTTACAGTGCTCCTCATAACAGCGCTTCATCCATGAGGGCTGCTGTTCACATACACTTAACCAGGAATCTATATAGGGGAACTGGTCAGGATACACTCTTAGTATGAGTTGATGAAGTCATAAAACTGTCTCAAAATCAAAGGTGCCCCCTCGGGGCCATGAAGCAGCTAATGCGGGCCACTCCCTTTCACATAACATTTTTAATCTGGATGGAGTCATTTTTGTACCATAATCGCCCGAAAATCCTTTACGGAAATTCTTGATCATACATGCCAACAGAGTTTGCGTGGACTCCGTCCCTCCCATAATCTAAACGTACCTACGTACACTACCTACGTACTCAACGTACCTGCGTACGTTATGTACCCTACGTACACGTAATGACGTACAAGACAACGAACAATAGGGATAGGTAGTATGGCTGCAGGTAAGGGGTCCGTACAGCCCACAGAACACTGGGGGGGGGGAGACAAAAAACACTCGCTTCCTCCTGTTCGTGACCTGGGCGCGGTCGCCCGCCAGGAACTGCGCTACTTAGGAGTCCGCTCTCGCTCGGTCTGTATTTCAAGACCTCTCACTCACACAAGCAAGCATATTTCAACAGGATATCATATTTCAATATTTCAAGTGCCCAGGTTTTCTGACTAACTGACTATTCCAAACAAGAAGGGTCGATGGCTTCGGCTTCCGCTTTCCTTACGCGGAGCTTACTAGGACCGTCCTTATGGGAGGTGATCAGGCTCCCTTGTCTCGCCCTCACTCATGCGAGATTTCCCAGTTAGTCTATACCAAATTAGTCCTGCGCACACAAGACGTTGTCCCAGGCTGTTCTTTCTGACTATTGAATCACAAAAATGTCTACTCACCGGATCCGGTCCCCGATACCACACCAGCTTCTGAGTTGGAACCTGGACTCCTCCGGGTCGGAGGTGTTGGCCAGCTGGACCCGATGGCCCGCCGAGGCAGGCAGAACCCTCTCCGGCACAAAGGGGCCGGCGGCGCCTGAGGTTTCCCCCGCGGTCGGACAGACACGGTTCCAACCGGGCCAAACCTCAAGGCGAATTGCGTGGATTATTCACTTGAATACCATTTACCACTCGCACTTCCCGGCCAACGCACCAAGAATATGCTGTAGCAAAGTGCAATCAACGAATAAGTCCAGGAGTCAATTGACAGGGTCCAAGCCAGTTTATTGTGCACAGGCCCAGTCAGTCAAAGCTTCAAAAGGAACTGAGCTAAGGTTTATACAGAGACATAACCATTTATACCTCTTTTCCAGTTTGATACATGAGAACTTTCTATTGGTTCCAACTCGATACATGCAAACTTCTCATTGGTTTTACATTCCCTTCATTTGACCAATTAGAAATCCCTCCGGAGCCTAGCAACCGGCCCCCTCCCTTACGATTGCTCTAACAATGGTACAGTTCTTGATTTTGTTACTTCTCTACTGCAAGGTTATCCCTAGCTCCAGGAATGCATATATTGAAACATTTCTGTTCTTTCACACACAAGAGAATAATAGAAGACTTATGAATTCATAAAAACTTCTTATTAAGCAGTTTAAAACAGTTTTCTCATTTTCCACAGATTTTTGATTCTTCTCTAGCTATAATGGGAGTTAGGATCCAGGCCTAACTTACAGGCCTTTCATAGTAGCAGGCCATGCTAGGCCATAGCCTACCACAAGGTCTTTGTAACATTTCACATTTTTTATATTATACTAGCTAAAGCAATTCAAACTACATTAAAGTAGAAGTGTGTTGTATTAATCTACACAACACATTTTACATTTTCAACAAAATAGCAATTACAAATATATTTAAAAGAGAGAGCCGCCGCCAGCGGGAAGAGGCACCATCTTCCTTCTTCCTCCCCTGATCGGGGACGCCGACCCAGCCAACCAGCTCTCCCGTGCAACACCTCCGGCCCAGTCGGGGCTGTGGGAGGGGGAGGAGCTGTAGGCACTAACAAGAGAGAGCCGCCGCCGGCGGGAAGAGGCACCATCTTCCTTCTTCCTCCCCTGATCGGGGACGCCGACCCAGCCAGCCAGCTCTCCCGTGCAACACCTCCGGCCCAGTCGGGGCTGTGGGAGGGGGAGGAGCTGTAGGCACTAACAAGAGAGAGCCGCCGCCGGCGGGAAGAGGCACCATCTTCCTTCTTCCTCCCCTGATCGGGGACGCCGACCCAGCCAGCCAGCTCTCCCGTGCAACACCTCCGGCCCAGTCGGGGCTGTGGGAGGGGGAGGAGCTGTAGGCACTAACAAGAGAGAGCCGCCGCCGGCGGGAAGAGGCACCATCTTCCTTCTTCCTCCCCTTATCGGGGACGCCGACCCAGCCAGCCAGCTCTCCCGTGCAACACCTCCGGCCCAGTCGGGGCTGTGGGAGGGGGAGGAGCTGTAGGCACTAACAAGAGAGAGCCGCCGCCAGGCGGGCCCGCTCCTGGTCGGGCCCGCGCCTGAGGGCCCTTTGGCGTGGCCCTTAGGAGTGGCACGACAGGAGATCAAGGCAACAACACTGATCGTCAGCGCACCGAGAGAAGGTAACTTCAATGACAATTGTATAGAATGAGCTCCCCTGGCTCTGAGCTGTTTCTTCTCCGGTTTGTACACCTCTGCTGAACACTACGAGGCAGCAACAAATTAGCCCGCCTATCCTACAAGACTGCTCCGTCTTGCAACACCAGGCAACCCCCTGTGGAAACCAGATTTGATATGCATTATCAACCTTACTGTGCAAACATAAAGTTATGAATATCTCAGAGCTATGTCTATTCATACACAAAGCTATGACCATCTCACTCCACCTAGCATTAATTACCTGAATAATATTGTCACACATGTTTATTTGCTTACTGCACTAGCTAACTAATGAGTGCTTGTGGGTAGGGACGTCTAACAGCATTTGTTACATTGCATTTGTTACATTGTTTCCATTGCTCAATCTTATATTTGTTACATTGTTTCTACTACATGTCCAATGCTCCAAATTGAAAATTGAAACATTGTTTCTACTTATTTACCAGCTGACTACACTATTATACCACTCCAAAAAGGTAGTGATAAGAAGATTTTCTCTCCCTCACCTTAACAACCAGCAACCACACCAACTGTCTCACATTTTCCTCTGCCACTTTGTACCGGCACAGATAGACCCAAAATGAAGCACATAATCCTCACTCTAATGAGTCTTTACCTTCTACTCACTATTTTGCCATCCAGCTCACTAGCACTAATGACAGCACAAAACCGCATCCCAACGCTCTCTACTAGCGGAAGAAAATGGCCCGATGACTCCAACAACCTTTATCATGGAGCGAGCTATCCACGCCGCCCCCATTTAGTTTATATCCCTCTACAAAATTCCTCAAAACTAAAGCAAAATAAACGCCCACATACTAACAGCCTGAAGTGCGCACTCATTAACTCTCGATCACTTCGCAAAAAATGGCCAGCAATCACTGAAACAATAACTCACCATAATTTAGATATCATTATGATTACTGAGACCTGGCTCTCACCGGAAGATAATACCATCCTCAATCAACTTCTCCCACCCAACTTCGTTACTTTCACCAGCCACAGGCAAAACAAAAGGGGTGGAGGAGTTGCCATCATCACCAGATCTGACCTTCAATTCAAAATGGAAGAAGCCAGCAACACCAATACCCTTGAAACATTATCTATTTCCAACCACTCTTGCTCCATAAACCTTATTTATAGAGCGCCCTCTGCGGATCCAGACAACCTCTCCAATATCATAAACTTAGCATCAAATACCCATGTTCCACATAAACCAAACTGGATACTAGGAGATTTTAACTTACCATCCCTACAGGACAATCAGGCAGCCGCCTTCACAGAAGCCCTAGATATCTTGGGATACACCCAATTGGTTCATGAACCTACACACACAAAGGGCAACATTCTCGACCTGATATTCGCCCCACAAACGGTGCTTCAGCAAGCACAAAACATCACGTTATCACTAACAGCTGTTCCATGGTCGGATCATAAGCTTATTTCCTTCCAAATTCCGACCCCCATCAGGTCACAGAGACCCATTACGAACTCACAAACAAACACAACCTCAAATACCAGAAGATTTCACCCGTTTAACAAAGAACGCATCCTGGCTGAAACAAACTCTCTCCTTGACAATACCTCACAAGACCTAGATGTCCTAATCTCCACGTGGAACAGCAGACTCAGCTCGATCGCAATCCGTCCCCTCACATCTAAAGCCCCAAAGAAAAGACCATCCGCACCATGGTTCACAGCTGACCTAAGGGCGTCACTAACCCTCCTACGAAGATCGGAAAAACGCTGGAGGAAATCACGTACCAGCAGTGACCAAACAGCATACATCCAACTCCTACACACACATCGCAGGGTGGTCACAGACAAGATGAAACAACATCACACTGACACTCTGAAACGTTCATTAAACAAACCGCACGACCTCTTCAACCTGGTCAAATCTCTTGCCAAAGAACCGACCCCGGAGCGCACAGGATCTATACACCCACAGGATTATGCCGTCTTTATGCAATCAAAACTATGCAAGACTGACAAGATGATGATACCAGACCCTCCTGATGATCAAGCATGCGCAGCGTATCTAACCACCTTTACCACTCCGTCTAAGAGAACTATCGAAGACACCATTGCTACCCTAAATACCTCCACTTCATACTCAGATCCATGTCCAGCATTCTGGATAAAAGATCTGCGATCCGACCTTGCCCCAATCTTAGCTAAAATGATAGGACTATCATTCAGCACCGGGTCGTTCCCATCCACGCTCAAACAGACCTCCGTTAGACCGCTGCTTAAGGACACCAAATTAGACCCTCAAAAGGTCGAGTCTTACAGACCCATATCCAGTATCCCGATGCTCGCCAAAATCGTTGAAAAAATAGTCTACAGGCAGCTACAAGATCATGTGGACACTAACGCACCTCTAGATCCATCACAACACGGGTTCAGAGAGTCACACGGAGTGGAAACACTACTCACTACTCTTTTCAACACCATAATCTCAGGCATTGACAACTCACGTACAGGTTTCACACTTATCTTTCTAGATATTGCGGCAGCCTTCGACTCAGTCCGCCACGAGATTCTCCTGATTCGGCTAAGAGAGAAAGGCATTACCGAAACAGCGCTTGAGTGGTGTAGGTCTTACCTGTCTGGAAGATGGCAACATGTACGAGCAAACGGAACCACATCCGAGCCATTCCTACAAAGTCAAGGAGTCCCTCAAGGATCCTCCCTATCGTCACTTATGTTTAACATTTATATCCAACCCATCTGTAACATCATTAGATCCTTCAACGTGAGTTGCATGATTTACGCAGACGATGTCCTACTGTACCTGCCAATATCACTGGATTGCCTGGACCTCACCCCACTAACCAAGTGCTTCAATGCAATATCAGAATGGCTCCTCTCCCAAAATCTGCGCATCCAACATAAGAAAACTGAGGTCCTGTTCATCTCTAGAAATCCGGAATTTACTCCACCTAACCACTTGGAAGTAGACAACGCCAAGCTACAAGTAAAATCAGCCATACGATATCTCGGAGTCACATTGGATCAGAACCTCAACATGAAGCAGCACATAGCAAAAATAGTAAGAGCGATCTACTTCAAGATCAGATCCCTCAGACACATACGCCCTCTACTCGAGCTGAGCGACTTCCGTACCATCTACCAAGCCCTCATCATCCCTCATTTTGATTATGCAAACGCCATCCTACAAGGACTCCCTCAGGCAACCTTACATCCCTTACAACTCGCCATGAACTGCGCTGCGCGAATCCTCTTTGGAGCACCAAGGAGAGAGCACATCACACCCCTCCTGATGCAGCTGCACTGGCTCCCCATCCAAGCCAGGATTAGCTTCAAGACCTTAGTGATGACATTCAAAGCCATCAACGGGTTATCCGCCTCTTCAATATGGGACCTCATACAACCACCCACACCCAACAGGATAAGAAGAACCTCTGCAGCCAACATGCTAGCAATACCAAAAGCTATGACAAGATGCGCCATATCAACTTCAAACAGAGCCTTCAGTCTGAGTGCCCCAAGCCTCTGGAACTCCCTACCACCACACATCAGAGCTATCCCCAACTTGAGCCAGTTTAGGAAGGCCTTAAAACACTTCCTCTTCATTAAATACCTCACAGCCTCCCCCGAACCCCAGCCACCATGTATGAGCAACACACAATAACTCCATCTCACATATATACAGTTACCTATTTCAATGTTCCACACATGTAGATAGTTTCCCCTGTTATCCAAGTTTACTGCTCCTGTTCATTGTAATGACCTGACTCTTGTTTATTGTCGGATACTGTTTGTTCTATGTAAACCGCGCTGATCGCAAATAGTGCGGTATATAAGAAATGTAAATAAATAAATAAATAAATAAAAAAAGTATTTAAAACAAAAAGTTTTCACACCCCTTAATTCGGTACTTGAAAGCTCTCTTTGCAGCAATAAGAGCCATGTATTATTTATTAGTAGTATTTAACTCATACCTTTCCAGGATCAAGGCGTGTTACATTCAGGTTCTGTAGGTAGTTCCCTGTCCCTAAGGGGCTCAGAATCTACGTTTGTACTTAAGATAATAGCAGATTAAGTGGCTTGCCCAAAGCCACAAGGCATGCCAGTGGGATTTAAACCGTAGTTTTCTGGCTTTAGATTGTTGCCCTAACCACTAGGTCACTCCTTCAGTATTTAGGATGGGTGTTCAGCGATGCCAGCTCACACCAGGAATATGAGAAATAGGTAAAAATTGGACCCTGACCATCGAGGTTATGCTACCTTAAATTAGATCTGCAGTCAAAGGATCCAGCCTTTACCCATTTAGCAGCAGGGATTTAAATAGAGATTCATAGGCCAGGTTTCTTGTCCAGTAGCAAAAGATTCATATTACTTCTGGCGACAGGCAAGCTGGCTTCTGTTCTGATGGATCTCCTGGCTCTAACTCAAGTCTCACTGCTGGAAAATAAAACTGCCCGGTGAAGCAGCGAAGTGCAAACAATGAATAAATCCAGGAGTCAATTGCAGGGTCCAAACCAATTTATTGTGCACAAGGCTCAGACAGTCAAGCTTCAAAAAGGACTGAGCAAAATTCTTACAGAAACATATTCATTTTATACATTTCTCTTCAGCTTGATACATGCAGACTTTCTATTGGTCCCACCGCCCCCTGCACTTGTCCAATCAGAGATCCTTTCTGGGCCTAGCACCCAGTTCCCTCCTCTAGGATTGTTCTAACAATGGCACAGTTTCTAGGTATTGATACAATTCTACTGCGAGGTCGTTTTTAGCTCCAGGAATGCAAGTATTGAAACATTTCTATCATCAGAACACAAGAGAATAATGAAAGATTTATGTATTCATGAAAACTTCTTATTAAGCAGTTTAAAGCAGCTTTCTCAGACTTTTACAGATTTTTGGATTTTTACTAAGATGGGGTTGGAATCAGGGCCTAACTTACAGGCCTTTCATATTTGCAGGTTATCATAGACCATAGCCTACCACATTCCCCCCTTTGATTATTCTCACCCGCAAGTTAAAAAGGGTGGGAATTAAATCACATATTATACTCGTGTAACAGCATCATCTTGGGGTATAGGGTAATATTGCCACATAGCTAAAACATTCGTAGCTGCCTTCCGTTCTACAGTGTTATCAATAACTGAGGTTATCATGCGTAAGCAAAGGGGTAATAGGCATGGGAGCAACAAGCATACAGTTAATATGAATAATACAACAAACACCAGGGTCTTTAGACCACCTAACCATGAAAACGCTGAACCAAACCACCCATCAAGCTTTAGACCATGCCAGGTCTGAACAGGCACATATGTTTGTTTTCGCATTTGAGTAGCTATATCTTCAACAGCTTGTCCATTATTGTCAATCTGCAAACAACAGTTGGTTAAATTCAATTTTCCACATACTCCACCTTCAGCTGCTAACAAATAATCTAGAGCTAACCGATTCTGATAAATTGCTGTACGCATTTGTGTACTTTGCTTAGCTAAAAGAGTTAGTGCTTTACTAGTTTCATTAGTTATTATTTCAACAGCAGCTTGTAAACGTATAATACGATATATCATATATACAGGAGTGCGAAATCCCCATGTCCCATCTTGTGTCCAAGTGGCGGGTCCGTAATAAGAAATGATTCTTTCAGGTGGCCACTCCTCATCATTCCATTTGTCCCATTGGCCTATTTTCAAGGCCTCTCGTCTCTTGTCGACTCCTGTACACAGGGAAACCCAGTTGTTCTCCATGGGAAATAGGCAGAAGAAAGAAGGAAGGTCGTATAGTTCCCAATACACAGGCTCCTCCCCAATGGTGAGGAAGCTTAGCATATGCTCGAGCTCCTCAAATCCAATATAGTCCAGGTGGAGCTTGCCAGGTACTATGATATGCCAAATTAGTCCAGATGCTGATAAGATTAGGAAAGCGGACTAAAGGGTTGGAGGGCTCTGGAGTGTTGACCCCCGACCACCAGGATGTCTTCTTAGTAGTACTGTTATAAAACTTCTGATTGAGGCAGACCAGCTGTCCGATCATCATAGTAAACTGTGGTCCTGTACGAGCAAAACACAAGTTACCAACAATAGGATGAGCCAGTACCCACTCACTAGTAGTACTATGTAAAGCAGTTTGATTATAAGGAATGGAATAGTTCACTTCTTGCGCCTCCCAGGGCCTTTGGTCTCCCATCTTAGTTCCGCCACAGAAGAAACAATCCGAGATGTGGAGACTAGATGCTACTGCCCCAGCGAGTTCAATGAACAAGTTTTGGGAGGTGTGGGGGATTTCAAATTCCGCTTGCATGGCCTCATAAAAGGAGTGATGTATTCGATAAGGTGCAGATACATGAGTCTTAGTTTTTACCTGTATATGTATAAAAGTTCCAGGATCTATGCCTCCTCCTGCTATACGTAACCCAAATCTGTACCCCTGCCTCCACTGGCTAGGGTTAAGTATGAGGAGCTGTAGAGGATTACAGGCACCTTTCTTGCACTTCCGAGGCTCAGGTAGTGATAATCTTTCCAAGCTGGCTATGCGTTTATCTCCCTCTCGTCCAGTAGGCCCACCAGACCAAGTAGCATAAACGCGCATTCCCACTTTGGACAGTAGTAAGCATCTTTAGATTATGTGCTGTAGATGGTTGGGGAATGCTTTCCAGTACACTGTCCCCATCCGTATGCTCCTTCAGGACACATATATTTATCATCGTAGTAATAGACTTGTTCCCACGATTCACACTTGTGATAGGTATTTCTGTTTATCACATCACAGGCATCAGAATTCAGGATAACATACTTTGTGGGATCGGAGAGGAGTTGTGTGGCATTTATGAGGGCTCCCTCATCATCATTCCATCGCAACTCCAGTACATAATAAGAGGGGTTCTGCTGAGGGTTGAAGCAGGTTTTACTCTTCCCTTTTGTACAGATATTCAGTTCTGTACCATTATACACACATCGACTAACTATACCAGTGCAAGTATAGTAGGAATGATAAAGTCTGAGTGACCTTTATCCCAGTTCAGGTGGTAGTTATACAAGCTGCACAAGGAGGTAAGGCAAAAGTCTCTTCCAGGAATCCCAGGGCTACCGCCCCCATGAAACAGTAGTAGAGTAATATCATTACTACAGTCTTTGGAAATAAACTGAAATATTGGGTACAATGAACTTGTAGAGTCTTTTCCTTCTTCTTCTTTACTTCCGCTGTATGTAGACCTATCGACTGCCACTCTTGTGTGACAGGGGTAGGATTGTAGATTCTGAAGACTCTTACAACGCCGGTTGTCTCCGCAATGTAAGCCGCAATGGAGTTTCAGGATCATTTACTGAAGTCCATTGACCAAGTTCAGGAGCGGCTGCCGGCTTTACTCGACCGTGGTGGATCCAAGGTTCAAGTTCTGCAACTTTTACTGCAGTTGGGGTTGATAGGATGACAACATAAGGTCCCTTCCAATGCGGTGCCAATGGGGTCTTTCTCCACTCTTTGATCCACACTGACACTCCAGGCTTGAAGGGATGTAGAGGTTCCGTCAGATTGATGAGCAATCAATCTTGTACCCAGGTGTGAAGACTCTGCAAAACAGAACCTAAAGCCAATAGTTCTTGTCTAGTTATTTCAGATCCAATCTGTTTCATATCTCCTTTTATCCCCTGTACAATGGGTGGGGGTCGCCCATACAGAATCTCAAAAGGGGAGACTCCTAAAGACTTGGTTGGAGCAAACGTATCCTAAGAAGGGCTATAGGGAGAACCTGGAGCCACTTCAGGTGAGCCTCTTGACAAAGTTTGGACAACTGAGATTTCAGGGTCCTATTCATACGTTCTACCTTCCCTGAACTCTGGGGTCTATAGGCAGTGTGCAACTTCCATTGTATCTGTAGAGCTCGGGCTAACTGTTGGGTCACTTGGGACACAAATGAGGGTCCATTATCTGATCCTATAGTCAATGGTATTCCAAATCGAGGAATAATCTCATGGAGCAGTATTCTAATGACTTCTCGAGCTTTCTCAGTTCGGGTGGGAAAAGTTTCTACCCACCCGGAAAATGTACAGACTAGAACTAACAGGTAATGATATCCGTTTGCTCGTGGCATCTCAGTAAAATCCACCTGAATATCACTCATAGGGGTCACTCCTACTGACTGCACTCTTGGGGGTGGAGTGGGGCCCTGCTTAGCATTATTCTTAGCACATGTCAAACATTGACGAGCTACTGAGGCGGACAGGGGTCCTAATAGCGAGATACAAAAATAGGGTCTTAGGGCTCTTTCCATGGCAGTTTTCCCATAATGTGTGGCCTGATGGAAAGCATGAACAAAGGCTGGTCCTAACGCTTCAGGAATTACTGTGGGACCTGGAGGTAAGCTACCCTCTGGAGGTGGCAGCACTATCCAACCTTTTTCTGTTAGGATACCCCCCCCCTCCTTTTCGCAGAAGTAATCTAACTCTCTTGTAGTGTATCGGGGGGCCCATGAGCTAAGGGGCACAGGGAATAAGGCTGCCTGCACTCAAGTATCTTGGGTCACAACTCGTCCAATTGTGGCTGCTTTTCGGGCGGTGGCATCAGCAAACCTATTTCCTTGGGCAACTTCTCCTACTCCTGCTTGATGGCCTCGACAGTGCATGACTGCCACTTGCTTAGGGGCCCACACAGCGTCTAACAATATCAATATCTCGGGCCCATACCTAATGGACTTGCCTCCTGAGGTGATCAACCCTCGTTCTTTATACAGGGCTCCATGTGCATGCAAAGTTGTGAAGGCATACTTGGAATCTGTGTACACATTTAACCGGAGTCCTTCTCCTAATGTCAGTGCTCTAGTGAGAGCTATCAGTTCAGCCTTCTGTGCTGAAGTTCCTGGGGCCAGAGCTGAGGACTCAACTACCAGATCAAGGGTCACCACTGCATACCCGGCACAATGATGTCCATTGATGACAAGACTGCTTCCATCCACAAAGAAAGTTCGTTCAGGGTCCTCCAGAGGGACAATAGTCAAATCCGGGCGATTTGAGAATACAGTGTCCATAATTTCTAAACTTCATGGTTTGCAGCTTGTCGTGCTGTGAGGGCTTGCGTGCATCAGTGATGCTGAGAGCTAAACTATCGGTAGTTTAACTACTGGCAGGGTCTCCCAAGATGGACAGGGCTCAGCTGAGGTACCAGACCAAGACAAACCACCCATCTGGGCAGCAGCAGAATGGGATAGTGTTGACGGTGGAGGATCACATTTTTGTGACAACGGCAACACCACCAAACTTAAACTGCGCGGAAGAAAGGCCCGGCAATCTACTTCTGTATCTTGCCATGAAAACCCAATGGATAGTTACAACAAAACAAATTGTGCTATGGTGCTGGAAGATGAGACCCCCAGGTCGGAAGGCATTCAACTTGCTACTGGGGAAGAGCTGAAGACTTTTCAGAGTAAAGCCAGCATTTATGATGTGGTTGGATCAAAGCCCTCGGGAAGTCTGACTGCTGATGTAGCTGCGCATGAAATGAGAGTCAGAAGCTGTAAAGATGTCTTACACATCGGAACATGGAACGTACGAAGCATGAACCAAGGGAAGGTGGAGGTGGTCAAGAATGAAATGGAACGTGTACAACTTGATCTGTTGGGTGTCAGCGAACTGAAATGGACTGGCATCGGGAACTTTGCATCAGATGATCACATGGTCTACTATGCTGGAAATGAAAGACAAAGAAGAAATGGTGTTGCATTTATAATAAAGAAGAAATTTGCAAGAACTGTAATGAAATACAATGCAGTCAGCGAACGCTTAATCTCTATTCGTCTACGAGGATTGCCTATCAACACAACTATAATTCAAGTATATGCCCCAACAACAGCTGCAGAAGAGAATGAAATTGAAGAGTTCTATGAACAAGTACAAGCTGAAATTGACAGAACATGCAAACAGGATATCCTGATAGTCATGGGTGACTGGAATGCAAAAGTTGGCAACAAAGAAGAAGGCAAAGTAGTTGGAAAATATGGACTTGGCAACAGAAATGAAGCTGGAGAAAGACTGATAGAATTCTGCAAGACCAATGATCTATTAATCTCAAACACCTCCTTCCAGCAACACAAGCGGCGACTGTACACATGGACTTCACCCAATGGATTGTATAATAATCAAATTGACTACATCTGTGGAAGTCAACGATGGAAAAGCTCTATAACATCAACCAAGACAAAACCTGGAGCTGATTGTGGTACAGATCATCAACTACTACTATGCAAACTCAAGCTAAAGTTGAAAAAGAGCAAACCACTCATGAATGCAGCAAAATATGACCTTGAGAATATACCACTGGAATTTAAAGACTGCCTGCAAAATCGATTTGCTGCTTTAGATACAAATGACAGAGCTCCGGAAGAGTTATGGAATGACATCAAGAAGGTTGTGTTGGAAGAAAGCGAGAAGTCTCTACAAAAGGTGAAAAAGCAAAAACGGCCAAAATGGATGACGGAAGAAACTCTGAAAATTGCCCAGAAACGCAGAGAAGCTAAAGCCAGAGGAGAAAGAAAGACAATCGCAGAACTCAATAGAGATTTCCAACGTGCAGCAAGACAGAACAAGGAAAAGTACTACAACAATGCATGCAAGGAAATAGAAGCAGAAACTATTAGAGGAAGAACAAGATCGGCTTTCCTAAAGCTACGAGAGTTAAAGAAAAAGTTCCAGCCTCGAATTGGAATGTTACAAGATTCTCAAGGTTCTATGCTGAATGATGCTGAGAAGATCAAGAAAAGATGGAAGGAATATACAGAGTTTTTATATGATAAAGATCAAGTGGACCAAGAGCCGTTTCAACCTGTACCTTATGATCGGGAACCATTGGTGATGAAAGAAGAAGTTGAAGCAACATTGAAAGCCTTATCAAAGAACAAAGCACCAGGCATTGATGGCATTCCTATAGAAGTATTGCAGCAATCTGATGCAGCTGTTACCATACTTACAAGGCTCTGCCAAGAAATATGGAAGACATCATGGCCAACTGACTGGAAAAAAATCTGTGTTTATACCAATACTAAAGAAAGGTGATCCAACTGACTGTGGAAATTATCGCACAATCGCTCTGATCCCACATGCCAGCAAGATTCTACTGAAGATTATTCAAAAGAGACTACAACCATACCTGGAACAAGAACTACCTGAAGTGCAAGCAGGGTTCAGGAAAGGGCGAGGAACGAGAGACATCATTGTGGTTGTGAGATGGATCCTTGAAAAGAATAAAGAATACCAAAAGGATATCTATTTGTGTTTTATCGACTATAGCAAGGCTTTTGACTGTGTAAACCATGAGAAACTCTGTGCCACATTAAGAAGCATGGGTATACCAGAACACCTGATCGTTCTCTTGCGCAATTTGTCCATTGATCAAGAAGCAACAGTTCAAACGGAACAAGGAGAAACAGAATGGTTTAAAATAAGCAAAGGTGTAAGACAAGGCTGCATACTTTCCCCCTACCTGTTTAATTTATATGCAGAACAAATCATCAGAGAAGCAGGATTGTATGAAGACAACAGAGGTGTGAAGATTGGTGGAAGACTCATCAACAACCTTCGCTATGCTGATGATACTACATTACTGGCTGAAAGTGAAGATGATCTGAAACATTTGCTTCTCACAATCAAAGAACATAGTCTCAAAATGGGCCTGGCACCTTAATGTAAACAAGACAAAGATCATCACAACTGGCATAATCAAAAGGTTCATCGTTGAAGGAGAAGAAATTGAAATTGTGAACAACTTTAACCTACTTGGATCAACTATCAATTAAGAAGCAACAAGCAGTCAAGAAATCAAACGACGCATTGCTCTTGGCAGAATGGCTATGAAAGACCTAGATAAGATTCTCAAGAGCAGAGATGTCTCTCTCCATACAAAGATTCGACTTGTTCAAGCCATGGTATTTTCAATAACATCATATGGATGTGAAAGCTGGACAGTGAAAAAGACAGACAGGAAGAAAATTGATGCCTTTGAATTATGGTGCTGGCGGCAAATACTGTGTATACCATGGACTGCCCGAAGAACAAACCAGTCGGTACTAGAGGAGATCAAACCTAAGCTTTCTTTAGAAGCTCAGATGACAAGACTTCGACTTTCATACTTTGGACACATCATGCGAAGAGAGAGATCATTAGAGAAAGACATCATGCTTGGCAAGATAGAAGGTCAACGCAAAAGAGGAAGGCCAGCAATGAGATGGATCGATACAATAACAGCAGCTACGGGTACCAGTCTGTCAACAATGAGCCGCCTGACTGAAGCCCGAACACAATTTAGGATAGCTATCCAGAGGGTCGCCATGAGTCGACTCCGACTCGACGGCACTTAACAACAACAACAATTTCTAAACAGTCATGATCAGGGGGGCCAGGACCAATTGGGAACAACGTAGCAGGATTCAGAGCTTGACTGACCTTCAGTTGTATCTGGGGGTTTTCACACAACATACTCTGATACTTCAACATTCGTGAATTCGTGAGCCAGAAACTCCCTTTGTGTTCCATGAGGGTCAGAACAGAATGTGGTACAGTAACTTGAAGATTCTGTCCCAGAGTGAGCTTGTCTGCTTCGCTCACTAGAAGGGCTGTAGCTGCAACAGCTCTCAAACAAGGGGGCCAACCTCTTGCTACCACATCCAACTGTTTTGACAAATAGGCTACTGGCCGTTGCCAACATTCAAGAGATTGAGTCAGTACCCCTAAAGCATTTCCTTGTGACTCATGGAGATAGAGGCGGAAAGGTTTCTGGACATCTGGTAGACCCAGAGCTGGTGATGACATCAGAGCGGTTTTTAGAGATCGAAAGGCTGCATCCTGTTCAGGTCCCCACTCCAATGGAGACTTTTCCATTCCTTTGGTAGCTTGATACAATGGTTTTGCCAGCAGAGCAAAATTGGGGATCCATATACGACAGTACCCTGCAGCACCCAAGAAGGCTCTCACTTGCCTCCTGGTAGTTGGAGTAGGAATACTGCATACAGCTTCTTTTCGTTACGGTCCCAGGCGTCAAATTCCGCTGGACAACTGGAATCCTAGATATTTTACTTCAGTTTGACATAATTGCGCCTTGGCTCTTGAGACTTTGTATCCAGCCTCATTTAAAAGGTGCAAGAGTTCACTGGTGGCTTGTAGACATTCACTTCCTGAATTTGTGGCTATGAGCAGGTCGTCCACGTACTGAAGAAGAACCCTTTGTCCTGGGCTCACAGAGTAGCTTGAGAGATCTTGATTTAAAGCAGCACTGAAGAGAATAGGTGAATTCTTAAATCCTTGGGGTAATCGAGTCCAGGTAAGTTGACCCCGCCTTCCTGTTGTGGGGTTTTGCCATTCAAAAGCGAACAAAAGTTGACTGGTGGGGGCTAGGCGTATGCAGAAGGCGGCATCTTTCAGGTCTAGGACGGTGAAATGAGTAGCTTCAGCGGGGATCAGTCCCAAGAGAGTATAAGGATTTGGTACCACTGGGTGTATAGTTTCAACTGCATCATTTACCCGCCTCAGATCTTGTACTGGGCGATAATCCCCTGTCCCAGGTTTCTTGATTGGGAGAAGGGGGGTGTTCCAAGGTGACTGGCACTCCTTGAGAAGTCCATACTTCAGCAGTTTCATTAGATGACAGTGGATACCTTCAATAGCTGGTCAAGGAGGAGGATACTGCTTCACATGCACTGGTTCCACTCCTGGCTTGAGGGCAACAATGACAGGGGCTATGTTCTTCGCTAGGCCAGGTGGATTATCTTCTGCCCATATTTCAGGTGGGGCTAAGAGGTTGGGAGGTATACAGGAACTGGCTGGCTTGGTCGGAGATACGCTGTAAAACCGCCATTTTTCTTCTCGGGGAACAGTCAGCACCATCAATCCAGCAGGCTTTGGGTTCACAGTCATTTGCATTTCTCCCCCTTCAGCAAAAGATATTTGCGCCTGAAGCTTAGCAAGCATATCTCGGCCCAAGAGTGGAATAGGGCATTCAGGCATATACAGGAACTGGTGCGTTATTTTCTGTCCCCCTAATTCACACGTGCAGTTCTGCAGGAAAGGCTTGGTGGCCCTAGCTCCAGTGGCCCCAATAATGGTAACAGATTGAGAGGAAAGAGGAGCCACTGGCTTTGCCACCACTGAATGTTCAGCTCCTGTATCCACCATAAAGTCTATATATTGGTCCCCTATCTTCAAACTGACCATAGGCTCCTGGGGACCCAGGGTGAACTTGGAGCCCGGTCTGGCCTACTCTTAATCCATGTCATAGCCCATTGCAACTGCCATTCCCTCAATAGCTTCTTCCCTCTCTCGCTGGAACTGTGCTCAGTTCATTCCTCCACGACGCTGGAATCGACCTCCTGTTCTCCAGGGACTCCCTCCTCCCTCCTGGGGGTGGAGTCAAAATACGGGCATTCACTTTTCCAATGTCCTTCTTCTCTGCAATGGGCGCACTAATTCGCACCCAGTGGGGGCCGATCATTTTCACGACCCCTTCCACGTCCTCTGCTCCTTCGATTAGGAAAACCTCCTTCATGTCGTTCGATTAAAGCAGCAGCAAGAAGATCTGCTTTCTTCTTCATCTTACATTCACTTTCTCTGTCACGTTCATTTTCACGATTCACAAACACTTTCTGAGCAACTTCCATTAACTGTGCTGTATTCATGCCCGCAAATCCATCCAATTTCTGTAATTTTCGTTTTATATCTCTCTGGGACTGACTGACAAAAGCTGCGTTTACCATACGCAAATTTTCCTGGGCAGCTGGATCGTATGGAGTATATAATCTATAAGCTTCAGATAATTGTTCATAGAAGGCCACTGGGCTCTCATTTGGACCCTGGATAACTTCTGATACCTTCCCGATATTCATGGCCTTCTGGTCTCCCTTCCTTAGGCCCTGCAGCAAAGCTTGGCGAAATCGAGTGAGGGCTGCCGCCCCACTTTCGTCATTCGGATCCCATCTAGGGTCTTCATTTGGGAAAGCTGCGGCGGCTGCTTGTGGGAGATTCATTTCCCCCCCTCTACGGGATTTTCTTCTAACCAGCGGATGGCTGCTTGCACAATTCGTGCTCGCTCCTCGGTAGTAAAGAGAGTGGACAGGAGCTGGTGGCAATCAGACCAGGTAGGTTGATGAGTTTGCATTATACTAGACACTAACTCCGTCAATTCTTGGGGTTTTTCAGTATGGGATGCATAATGCGTTTTCCAGTTCAATAAATCAGTAGTGGAAAAAGGTACGTAGATTAGGCTGGCTGGTCCTGGCGCCATCTGGCCTTATTCATTTAGGATAGGTAGACCAGGTACTTGGCGCAATGGCATTAGGCGCCCTGCTTTCTCCTTCTTCGGGGTTACACTTCTTAAATCATACGGTTCTCGGGTATAAGCTTCCTTAACAGGTGACCCTGAACTGGCAGGAGAGCCTCCACTTCCAGTATCATCGGGGGACCCTGATCCTCCTGATGTACTTGGGCCTGACTCGGGGCTATCACTCGGGGAAGTGGGCTTCTTTTGCCGCTGCAGCGGTAATTTCTGGGGTACCTCATCAGGTTCAGCTTCAGGTGGTGGAGCTGGGGGAACTAACCTATATGGATAATGGGGTAAACGGGTCAGGATTTCTGGGGACTCTGAGGTGGAATACACAGGTGGCTTCCCTTCCTCAGACTTCCAGGTTCCCCTGGTGGTTGCTACTAGTATTCTACACTGTTCCTCATAGCAACGCTTCATCCAAGGGGGCTGCCTCTCGCAAATACCCAACCAGGAGTCTATGTAGGGAAACTGGTCAGGGTGCGTTTTTTGTACAAGCTGATGAACACGGGAGACTATTCCCACATCAAAGGTGCCCCCACGGGGCCATGAAGTAGCTAGCACAGGCCACTCCCTATCACAGAGCATTTCTAATCGAGACGGAGACATTCTTATTCCGTAGTCTCCTGAAAATCCCTTACGGAAATTCTTGATCACACAGAGAGCTGTAAAAATCATCCAGCAGCCATTTGCAGAGCTCCCCGGTCGGGGTAGAGCACAGGGGGAGCTTCGGTTTCCCGCTCCTGCACTCCAGCCCAATCCGGGTTGTGGGAGGTCCCAGCGGCTTGTCTAAAGGTGCCGCGGGCAGGAGAGAGCTGTAAAAATCATCCAGCAGCCATTTGCAGAGCTACCCGGTCGGGGTAGAGCACAGGGGGAGCTTCGGTTTCCCGCTCCTGCACTCCAGCCCAATCCGGGTTGTGGGAGGTCCCAGCGGCCTCTATAAAGGGTGCCGCCGGCAAGCGCACCCGCGCCTTGCGGGCCCGCGCCTGAGGGCCTCGCCAGAGGGCCCTTTGGCGTGGCCCTTAGGCAGTGGCACGTCAGCAACCTTACGAGTGAAGCCAGGACTCTCACCTGCAACAGAATCTGACTCCTGCGCCAAGAAAGCATCAGAATAATAACCTGAGACTCTGATATACCCTAACAACTCACCTAGGTAACCCACTTCTACCCCATCTATAAGGTAACAGTAGACCTGAATATACTAGAGAATTTCACTCCTTGTTACTCTGTTACAAACAGACCTCCCTTGAAATAAGATTTGCTACTTATCTTGTTAACAGAATACATTGTTTCTACTTGATAGGCCTGCTTTTATACAATTGTTTACCTATTTCCACTGCTCTGTACCTAACCAGTTAATCTGCATTTACTGTTTCTAAAGACCCGTATTACCTTACATTGTATCCTCCCATTGCTGTAACCATGGCTCTCTCTCTATTTGCATTAGTTAGCCTCTATCTGTTAACTAACACCACTCAAAATACAGCAGCATTCCCTACCACCTCACACAAGATCCCCATATTGCATGGACTAGGAAGAAGATATCATTCCTCCTATCATCACTCAGCTCCACAACCACACCATGTTAGGCACTCTCATCTACTATATATCTCCCTTAACACTATTAGTAGTTCTAAACCCAATCCTGTTCCCTCACATGCTAACTTAAACTGTGCACTCATCAACGCCCGCTCAGTACGTAAAAAGTGGCCAGCCATTACAGATCTCATCACAAAGCTGAAACTAGACATCCTCCTGGTCACAGAATCATGGCTAGCGGACACAGACAATGTCCTTATAAACCAACTCATTCCCCCAGAATACTCAATACACACATGTCACAGAGCAGACCGAAGAGGAGGTGGTGTCCTCATTCTTTCACGAACTAACCTTCAATTTAGTTTACTTTCCACCAGGAGTACCACACACATGGACCTAGTTACTATAGCTAACAAACATATCATCCTAAATCTCATATATAGAGCCCCATCCTCACCACCAGAAGATTTATCTAATATAATAGAGCTGGCCTGCAACCCAGAAAGCCCACGCAAATCCGACTGGTTAATGGGCGACTTTAACCTCTCCTCACTTCACCATAGCCATTCTACCACATTCCTTGATGCCATGGCTGACCTCAACTACTCGCAGCTAGTTAGCTCCCCTACACACCTCAAGGGTAACACCCTTGACCTCATTTTTGCGCCTCAGTCTACAGCGAACACCAACTTTAAGCTATCTCATACCCCTGTCCCATGGTCTGATCATGATTTATTATCCTTCCAAGTCCCATATCAGCAAAACAGTATCACAGCAAGACAGACAAATTTGATCTCATCAGGATCAACAGCCCGTTTCAAAACGCTCAACAAGGATGACTTCATCAGCCAGACTCTTCCAACCCTTCGTCTACCAACCAATGACCTTGATGAACTGATCAACAATTGGTACAACACCCTGAACTCCTCTTCACATCTACCTTCCTCAGTTAGACCACCAGCATCCAGCACAGCACTAAAAAGTAGAAACCCAAAACCATGGTTCTCCACTGAACTACGACTATCCCTCCAGAATCTAAGAAAACAAGAGAGAAAATGGCGCAGATCACGTGCTCCAATTGACCAAATGGATTACAAAAATGCCCTAAAGAAACACCGGGAGAAAATAGCTGAAAAGATGAGGGAACACCATACAGAAACCCTCCTCCGATCACTGAACAAACCACGAGACCTCTTTAACATCACTAAATCCTTAACCAAGGCACCATCCTCCAACCAAACAATATCAATTCAACCTCAGGCTTTTGCCGACTATCTTCAATCTAAATCCATTAACACAAACTCCACACCAAGTTGTATACCTAACCCCGTCTCAATTACTCAACCTCTAAAAAATTTTGTCGCTCCCACAGTGAAATCCATCACTGACCTTATTGCCACCTTGAATACTACCACAGCCCCAAACGATCCATGCCCTGCCTACTGGATCAGAACAATGCGTGCTGAACTGAGCCCCATACTTGCCCTTATCATGCAACTTTCCTTCACAACCGGATCATTCCCATCATCTCTCAAGCAAACTTCAATACGCCCTCTCCTGAAAAACAATAAACTCGACCCAGCGAAAACTGATTCATATCGTCCAATTTCAAGTATACCCCTTCTAGCCAAAATCATCGAGAAGGTGGTACAAATCCAATTGCAACAGCATATAGATACTTCAGCTCTTCTCGATCCCTGCCAACACGGATTCCGTGAATCACATGGCATAGAGACCCTTCTCACACTACTCATCAACACCTTATCACGAGGGATTGACAAAATTGAAAATGGGTTCATCCTCATCTTCCTTGACATCTCGGCAGCTTTCGACTCGGTTAACCATGTACAACTTCTTCACCGTCTTAAAGAAAAGGGAGTCCAGGGATCAGCTTGGGAATGGTGTAGATCCTACCTAAACAACCGCTGGCAACAGGTGCGGATATGATCTTCAACCTCCGATCCTTTCCAGCAACAACAGGGTGTACCCCAGGGATCCTCTTTATCAGCTCTTCTATTTAACATATATATCCAACCAATCTGTGAAATCATCAAAACATTTAACGCCTCCAGCTTGATCTACGCAGATGACGTACTGATATTCACGCCAATAAAAATTAATGCCCCTGACTTCTCCCCAATTATCGCCTGCTTCAACGCGATTACAGATTGGCTCCTATCCCAGAACCTGCGAATAAACTTCAAGAAAACGGAAGTCCTATTCGTAACCAGGAATAAGAAATTCTCCCCCCCCCGCAACTTTGAAGGTGAGAGATGCGGAACTACCATGTAAATCATCAATTCGCTACCTGGGAGTAACCATCGACCAAGAACTGACCTTCAAAGATCACATAAAGCAGACCGTCAAATCCATTTACTACAAATTAAGAACGCTGAAACCCTTAAGACCACTACTCGCCTCTAATGACTTCCGAACAATCTTCCAAGCCCTTATAACACCTCATTTTGACTATGCTAATGTCATCCTGCATGGTCTACCCAAGAGCACCCTCAACCCACTCCAATTGGCGATGAACTCAGCAGCCCGCATCCTCTGCGGTACCTCCAGTAGAGACCACATCACCCCCATACTAACAGAGCTTCACTGGTTACCCCTACAAGCCAGGATAACTTACAAAGCACTTCTGCTATCCTTTAAAGCAATTAATCAAATAGCCCCACCTTCCCTCTCATCACTTATTATCAACACCCCCACGAACAGACTGAGAAGATCCGCAGCCGCCAATACCCTTGTCGTACCAAAGGAGTACACTAAATGTAACCAAACAACCAGAGACAGGGCCTTCACCTTATTCGCTCCAACTTGCTGGAATAATCTCCCTCCTCATATCCGATCAATAAAAGACCTCTCTCAATTTAGAAAGGCCCTCAAACACTACCTATTCTGTCATCACCTTTTAGGCCCTAACCCTACACCTCCTCCCCCCATCTCACAAATCACTCACACAGCCTCTGACATTCCAACAACATAGTCATAACAGAACACGAACTAGACTCTCTGCACACCCAAATTTATGACCCAATTTAAACTGTAAATTTCCAGAGGTAATATATCTTTCTGTATATAGCTTGTATATAGTTTACCATGTTGTCTCCAAGTTACTGACCCTGTTATAATGTAAGCAAAGGACTGTTCTAATGCGAAATTTGTTATCTGTAAACCGCGCTGATACCAAAGAGCGCGGTATATAAAAACTGTAAAATAAATAAATAAAATAAATAAATAAATTCCAACGGAGTTTGCGTGGACTCCGCCCCTCCCATAATCGTAATGACGTACACAACAGACAGTAAGGGTAGGTAGTATGGCTGTAGGTAAGGGGTTCGTACAACCCACAGAACAATGAGGGTTCAAACACCAAACGCTTCCTCCTTTTTGCGACCTGGGCGCGGTCGCCCGGCCAGGAACTGCACTACTCAGGAGTCCGCTCTCACTTGGTCTATTTCAAGACCTCTCAGTCACACACACACAACCAAAAATGTTAGCAACGTTTCCCAAAAATTCCCAGGCCTGTCTTACTAACCAACAGCAGCCGGTCTCGCGCATACTCATGCGAGGCGTACTCAGACTGCTGATTAATCAAGGGCAGTGGTCTGGGCTTACTCGGACGTGCCCTGAGAGGTGATCAGACTCTCAGTACCGTTTTCCCATACCAATTCAGTCTCGCACATACTCATGCAAGACTTTCCCAAAACTAACTGACTGAAGAATAGAGAAATATCTACTCACCGGATACGGTTCTCGATACCAAACCAGTTCATAGGTTGGATCCTGGACTCCCCTCGGGTTTGGAGGTGTTGGCCAGCTGGACCCAGTGGCCCGCCGAGGCAAGGCGGAACCCTCCCCGATACAAGAGGACCGGTGGCGCCTGAGGTTTCCCCTGCGGTCGGACAGACACGGTTCCAACCGGACCAAACCTGGAGGCGAAATACGTGGAATATTCACTTGAATAGCATCCACTACTTGCACTTCCTGGCCAACGCACCAAGAATATGAAGCAGCGAAGTGCAAACAATGAATAAATCCAGGAGTCAATTGCAGGGTCCAAGCCAATTTATTGTGCACAAGGCTCAGACAGTCAAGCTTCAAAAAGGACTGAGCAAAATTCTTACAGAAACATATTCATTTTATACATTTCTCTTCAGCTTGATACATGCAGACTTTCTATTGGTCCCACCGCCCCCTGCACTTGTCCAATCAGAGATCCTTTCTGGGCCTAGCACCCAGTTCCCTCCTCTAGGATTGTTCTAACAATGGCACAGTTTCTAGGTATTGATACAATTCTACTGCGGAGTTGTTTCTAGCTCTAGGAATGCAAGTATTGAAACATTTCTATCATCAGAACACAAGAGAATAATGAAAGATTTATGTATTCATGAAAACTTCTTATTAAGCAGTTTAAAGCAGCTTTCTTAGACTTTTACAGATTTTTGGTTTTTTACTAAGATGGGGGTTGGAATCAGGGCCTAACTTACAGGCCTTTCATATTTGCAGGTTATCATAGGCCATAGCCTACCACACCGGTGCTGCACACTAACATCGGCAGAGGCTTTCCCTGCTGTAGTTGCATTGATTGTGTGTTCTGTCTCCCTCCTTTACTGAAATCCAGGGGAATCTGAAGCCTCAGGACTTCCATAATTCAAATACACACTTCTGTCTGCTAGAGACCAAGAAATGCTGGCAAGTTGCTCTGCTGCACCAGCAAGTAGTAGTGATGTCACTAGAAATGGCGCTCTCTCTATCTCCTAGCAGGGTCACAAATCCTTGCAGCTAAAAATTTTGTGATAATAAAACTGAAAGAATATGGTGTTGATATTCAAAAGTACTTATGCAATCAGCGGTGATGCTGACCACATAGTGATTTTTTTTAAAATTTGAGGTGATATAGTAAAACTGAAGCAGATGTGTGTTTTAGGGGCTCTGAGGCTTATCTTGCCATTAGCCCTACTCCTCCCAGTCCCTACTGTTCAGTTAGGCTTCAGAATAAAATTTTAATGTTCTAGAAATCAAGGTGGAGGAGATAGAAATGTGAATAGATTGGATGGCTTCTAAACAACCAAAGATAAAGAGAAATCATAGCCTACCAAAGCTGACACCCAGAAACACAGCAACAGAGGTTAGAGGGAGGATATGCTAGCAGTGGAGGTAACTGATGCTGTAGTCCAGGCCCTGGACACTAAATTTGATAAAGTTTATGAAAAGATAGAAGGTATAGTGGCAGCTGTGGAAACCTTTCACAGGCAAACAGTAGAGGTGCGGCATCAGCTCCCAGAAGCAGAAGATGACGTACACATATCTAGTGCTGGAGCAACAGAGATTAAAAAACAATGTACCGATGTTAGGAGAAACTTGAATTAAAGAATGGTCATGCTGGAATATTATAAATCAGTTTACCTGAAAATATTAAAGACAATAAGCTGAAGGCTCTGGGGGAAGGAGCCAAGATGGTGGCACGTTTATGGCAGAATCGGGGCTGATTTCTCTGCAATCTCATTTCCTGGCCTGGTTTTCTTATACCTTCAAAAAACCGAAACAAGCCACTGGCCAAGACCTCTTAAGACCAATGACAGTGCTTCACAGCAGAGGACACTGGACAAGATGCTGTAATTTACCTCCATTTCCAAAGGCCCCGCAAACAAGACTCCCACTGTGGCAAATATGGGTGGAACACAGAAAATACTGGAGAGCACAGAGGCATCTGGTGGCGGAGTAGCCATGGCTTCAAGCCCAATCAGCAAGCCTGTTGGGAAGAGGACAGAGGTAGAGGCTGTCTTTGGGAATGCTTGCTATGAGAGGCAGGCAAACCTTTGGCTTCCCCTCAGGTGAGCTAGGAACATCATCAGATGAGGTGATGGACAGCACTATCCATTCCAAGTCCTCAGGGTCGCATCCCCTCCCCCCCCCCCGTTGGACAACATACTACGGCGTTAACACTTCAATCTATTTGGGACATGCTATTGAAATTAGATGCCTCTGTCTCTAAATGCTCCAACAAAATAAAAACTTTTTAGTGCAAACAGTGGGTACTTTGAACCAAGATCACCTACAGCTAGCTAAAGAGTTTCAGGAGAAAACTTCAACTTTGGAAAAGAGAATTGATGACTCTAAGAGGGTCTTAGACATCCTGGTGAAAAAAATAAAATCATTAGTCATCAACCCTTGGAAAGTTATGAGAATCAACTATGGCGCTTGAACCTTAAGTTTTTGAACTTTCCAAAGGTTCCTGGTCTTTCGACTCTGGAAACTGTCAAGACATATGACAGAGATGCTAAAACTTCCAGCTGAGGGTATCCCTCCAGTTAACAGGATTTATTTTCTTCCAATGAAAAAGTCTCAGAAAATATCTAGTGAAGAATCTTTGAATGATTCACTTTATTAGAGACTTCATTGACAGGTTTAGGATAGAGCTACTTTATTAGTTAGCTTTGTATTTGAGCAGAAGCTTAGAATAATTTTAAGTCTCTATTTCAAAAATTCTAAAATCTTATTTTATGGTCAGAAAGTATGATTCTTTCCGGGTGTTGCACATAGTACCCAAGAGAGAGGGAAGCTGTTTCTGGCAATGCAGCAGGAGACAGTAGCACTAGGTGCTACCTTTTTTCTTAGATGTCTCTGCCCCATACTCTTCTACTCCTCCTTCTCTCTTCCAGAGATATCAATCCCCAACCCTGGCCCCTTAGACCCTTTGTCACATTCCCAGAACAGATCCTCATGCTACAGCTCAAATCTTTTTATATCCCTCTCCAGCTTTGCTCTACTGCACCCACTCACCAGCAAGGCCACTTCCTTGACCTTTTATTCTTCTCTAATTGCTTACCCTCAAACCTCTGTACCTCACTTCTTCCCTTATCGGACCATCACCTGCTAAGTTTCACTCTTCATCATCCACCACCTCAACCTTGCCCTGTCTCCTCCATCCTCTAGAAATCATGCTATTGACATGTTGGCTATCTCCTCCACTGTCTCATCACCTCTTTCCTCCACTATGTCATCTGAGTCTTGATGAGGTAGTATCTTCCTATAACGCTGCACTCTGCTCTGGATGCTCTTGCTCCGCCAATGCCACATCCTGTGAAGTGTACGGTACCTCAACCCTGGCTGTCTTCCACTACCCGCTATCTACATTCCTTCGCCCGCTCAGCTGAGGATGCTTGGCTCAAATCCTGCACCCTTGCAGACTTTCTACACATCAAATTCATGCTTGTCTTTTTCCAGTCAGCCATAGCACTTGCCAAACAAGACTATTATGTTCATCTGACTAACTCTCTTGCCTCTGACCCTCACCGGCTCTCTACAACTCTCAACTCTCTCCTCAAAGTGCCTCTGACCTCTCCCTCCCTTTCTGCCCAAACCCTGGCTGACTACTTCCATGACAAAATTCACAAGATCACATTCCAATTCCCCACAAAGTCAGCTACTCCCCCTCCTCCTCCTCTCCTCCTTTCTTCCTTTTCTTTGATCTCTGAGGAGGAAACCACTCACCACGTTTCCTCATCCAGACTTATTACCTGCTCCTCTGATCCTATTCCCAGCCGTCTCCTTAGCTCCGTCTCCACTGTAGTCCCTTCCAGCTCTCATATACATGCAACCTATCGCTTTCCACTGCAACTTTCCCTGCAGCCTCCAAGCATGCTCTGGTCACTCCTCAAGAAACCCTCACTAGACCCTACTTGTCCTAACTATCGACCCATCTTCCTCCTCCCCTTTGTTTCTAAACTACTTGAACATGCGGTTCACTATCATTGCCTTGACTTTTTCTTCTCTTAAGCCCTTCTGGATCCTCTACAATCTGGCTTTCATCCTTTACATTCTACTGAAACGGCTCTTGCCAAATTCTCCAGTGGCTTGTTCCTGGCAAAATCCAAGAGCCTTTACTCAATCCTCATTGTTCTTGACCTTTCTGCTGCTTTTGACCACAACCTTCTCCTTGATACCTTGTCCTTGTTTGGTTTTAAGGGCTCTGTGCTATCCTGATTCTCTTCTTATCTCTCCCATCGCTCCTTCAGTATTCTGGTAGATTTATTTATTTATTTATTTACATTTCTTATATACCGCGCTATTAAAAATCAGTGCTGTTCACAGTGAACAGAACAATGCTACAATGCGACAATGACACAATGAGCTTACAGAGAACAGGGGAATAGCTTAGGGGAGAACTTGGGAGAACTATATACAGTTCATTTTACAGAGCCCTCCTAGATACTCGAGGGACTGAGTTGGCACTAAATGGCTCTTCTTCTGATTGATCACCCAACCAAGACTTTGTAGTAGAGCGATCACTCTGTCCGTGGCTTGCACGCTCTCCCTCTCGGACTTTGCTCTAATCAACCAATCGTCGAGATAAGGGTGAACCAAAACACCTTCCTTCCGCAACGCCGCCGTGACTACCACCATGACCTTGGTGAAAACACGGAGCGCTGTGGCCAGACAGAATGGCAGCGCTTGAAACTGGTAATGACCCCAAAGAAGCGCGAACCGTAGGAACTTTTGATGAGCGACCCTGATCGGAATATGTAAGTAAGCCTCCGAAAGATCGAGAGACGTTAGGAATTCGCCCTGACGTACCGCCACTAAGACGGATCGCAGAGTTTCCATGCAAAAATGAGGCACCCGAAGGCAACGATTCACTCCCTTGAGATCCAGGATAGGACGGAGGGACCAGTCCTTTTTTGGCACCACAAAATAAATAGAGTACCGACCCACACCGAGATCGGAATCTGGGACAGGCACCACCGCCCCCAAGGCTAGCAGGTGGTTTAACGTTACGCGAACGGCTAACACCTTGAGGACTCTTGCAGGGCGACAGAACGAAGACATCCCGGAGAGGACAAGCCAGTTCCAAAGCATACCCCTCCCGGATGATCTCGAGGACCCACTGGTCCGAAGTTATTTGGACCCAGGAAGAAAGAAAATGACGAAGTCGACCTCCGATCACTTGATGTCCTTCCGGGGTCCGCCTCGCTTCATTGCGGCTTGCGACTAAAGGAAGAGGAGGAGGAAGGGGAGGCAGTCGAGAACCCCCTACCCGCTCCTCGAAACCCCCGAAAACCCGAGGATCTAGTGGACAGTCTGCCGCGCTGGAAACCCCCAAGCCGGGAAGACCGAAACCGGCGAAAGTCCCGAAACGGACCTCTAGCCGAGGACCCGCCCCTATTCTGGCAGGGCTTATCCTCCGGTAGCCTCCCGCCTTTAGATTCTCCGAGGTCCTTGACCAATTTATCCAGGTCTTCGCCGAACAACAGCTTGCCCTTAAAGGGAAGCTTGCTGAGACGCGCCTTGGAAGACCCATCAGCAGCCCAATGACGAAGCCAAACAGTCCTGCGTGCCGCTACCAACGAAGCCATGCTGTTAGCCAAGGTTCTGATCAAATCATAGTGAACATCCGCCAAATATGCCGACCCCTATTCCAATCGGGTTACCTCCAACAAACCCGGTTGGTCCAGGCGGGAGTCTTGCCGCAAATGCTGCGCCCATCTCAAACAGGCTCTAGAAATCCGGGCCCCACAAATAGACGTCTGTAAAGCCAAGGCATTAGTCTCAAAGGCCTGCTTCAACAAGCCATCCACCTTCTTATCTTGAGTGTCCTTCAAGGCCGCACTGCCTTCAACCGGAATGGTCGTTTTCTTAGTCACTGCCGAGACCGCTGTGTCGACTCGTGGCGAACAAAACTTCTCTTTGTCCTTGTCCGCCAGAGGATAGAGTCGGTTCATCATCCTGATACCCTTCAAGCCGGACTCAGGTTGATCCCACTCAGCCTGAATCATCTGATCGACCACTCTATGGATCGGGAACACTGTCTGACAATCTCGCACCGCTTGAATGAGAGGGTCTTCCAAAGTCTCATCCTCCAAGGACCGCCCGACCAACAGGTTCAGAGCCTGCAGAGATTCTGTGATTAAGGGAACCAATTCTTCTTTGCGAAATACCCGGATGATACGAGCCTGATCCTCCGGTTCCGGAATCTCCCCTTCCTCTAAGTCGTCGAGCCTGTCCTCGGGCTCTCCATCAGACCATACCTGTTCCTGGCACTCCAGATCAGGGTGTTCTAGTTCTGAAACCCGGGACTGCTTGGCCGGCTTAAGAGTGTCCACCCTCGCCCCCCCTCCCTTGAGAGACGGTGGAGCCTGCGCCACCGCGCCCATTTCAGAAGCCAGTCCCAAGCATCCCTTCTGGAAAGCTTAATGCATAAGAAGCACAAAATCAGGGGAAAAATCCCCCCAACACGCCTCAGAGGCCCCTACAGCCTGCAATCCCCCTGGCGCAGACGGAGAAGGAGAAGAGGACGGAAGGAGAATCACTGGAGAGCGCTCTTCGGCACCAGAAACTGGAGGATCCACGGGCTCCAAAGGCACACTGCTCTCCATGGGCTGCAGCAGAGCGGTCTGATCGCAGGCGCAACCCTTGCAGACCCCGGCGTCAGAAACGGAGCCTTTGCAGGACCCACAGATCACGCACTGCGCCCGGCGGGACATGGAGGATCACCTCAGAGAAAAGCAGATCAGCTGAAAAAGAAAGCAGGCCAGCGCACAAGCAGGACTGCAGCAAACCAACAGCCTCACCGAAAGAAGCTGAAAACTCTGCCTTTTTCTTTTATTATATATCACCTTGGCTCACTGTAGTACAAAAACAAGGGCAACTGTGGCTAGGGCGCACAGGCAGGACCCCCGCAGCATGGCCCGACAAAGAAAAACGGGAACCGGAAAAAAACAAAATGGCCACCGGCACCACGGCGAGGAAAAAAAGGAGCCAAAAATAACTAAAGTAAAATCAAAGAAAACAAACAAAACCGCACTGATTTTGCCGCCACGAAGATCCCCAGGAACCTTAAAACTGACAAGAAGGCACTTACCGCGGAGACGCTGCAAGACAACGGAGCTGAAACAAAAGGATCTAAGCGCCAGGACCCCGCAGTGAGAAAAACTCACAAAGTGTAGAAAGGAGCCTTCTGGGGTCCCCCGAGCAACGGGATCGCCGCTCTGAGATGGTCACCCAAGAAATAATGTGTTGAGTAGTGCCCGATTCCTCCTCTGTGCTTTCCAGGAGGGGAGATCAAAGGCTGTAGACTGCACTCGACGTGCCGTTAGTCAGAAGCAGGCAGACGGGCAGTGCAAGCTCGGCTCCCTCATGCAGAGGATTTAAAGAGACAGACCCTAAAGCTGAAGGAAAGGAAAGCAAAGGAAATTAAAGGATTCAAACAAAAAGCCAAAAAAAGAGAGATCTAAGCCCTAAAGTGAGCCCAGAACAGGCTCACACCGCCTCCTGCTGCAAGGAGACTGGACACACTGGGGGGCTGATGGGAGCTCCAGCAGTATACATCCTGACAGGGGAAAGATTTGATTGGTCCAGTCTCCTTGCTGCAGGAGGAGGTGCACTACCCTGATGTGGAGGACTAAACTGGAAGACCGCTCAGGAAAAACTGTTAAATAAATATAAAATAAAACAAAGTTTGTTACCTGTAGCAGCTATTCTCTGCACAGAAGGATAGAATTCCTCCTAAAAGGAAAACAAAATGCCAGTGGACAACCAACATGTTTCAGGGTGTCTGTTTTTCTTAAGGCAGGCACTCTGGAAATCATTAAAAAATGGGCCTTGGGATAATGGAGTTGGTATTTAAACTCAAAGAGATTTCACAGTAAATGACTGTCTCATCATGAATCCCTTTCCAGTCTGTATTATAATTTGAAGGTTGTGTCACAGCCTTGAAAATCCACCCCCCCCTCCCAATAGTGATCAACCTTATGCAGATTATCAACACTGCCATGGCTCTGATGTTGTGAATCTTTGTAATGACATACTAGGTTTAGGCCTGTTCGGGCATAAATGAAGGAAATGCAATCTGCTAGCCAATTGGCAATGAATGCCGCAGCAAGAGTCCTACACGGAGCATCCAGGAAAGACCATATCTCACCCATCCTAAAACAACTCCATTGGCTCCCGATACGAAGTAGACTCACTTACAAGTCATTACTACTGACATTCAAGGCCATCAAAGGGCTCTCATCTGAGTCACTAACGGATCTGATCCAGATGACACCTCAAAATAGGGACAGACGGTCAGTAACACTCAACACACTTGTAGTCCCAAAATCAATTTCACACTGCACCAAAGCAACAGCAGACAGGGCTTTCAAGTTCTGTGCCCCAAGGTGTTGGAACAGCCTTCCTCAAGACATCCGAGCAATCCCGGATCTATTGCAATTCAGAAAAGCCTTGAAACACCACCTCTTCCTCTTGTATTACCCAGTAACCAATGCAGTTATTTCAACCACATCACAGACCTCCTAAAACCCATAACGCTGAAACCAAGAAATGTTCACGATTCTGTTTTAATTTGTAAATAGTTACCCCTGTTATCCAAGTTACTTTTGCCTGTTCAACTGTAAACACAAAGTACCATCGGAAATGTGTAAATTCTTTGTTCACTGTAAACCGCGCTGATGCCGAATAGCGCGGTATAGAAGAGACTATAAATAAATAAATAAAATAAATTAATGTGTACTTGCCAATGGCATTCTCATACTGATCGGAATTGAAATAAAAGTCCAAACAACTTTTTCTTTAAGTGTTTTAGTCTGCTTTAATTATGCAACTATGATTTTTTTGTCATATAAAGTGTGCAATGCACTTCCACCATCATCGATATATGGCTTGGTGAAAAGTGTTAGAACGATTGACTGGTTCAAATTGGATATCCGATACCACCTTAGGTAGAAACTTGATGCATGTGCAGAACCACTCTAAAGATGCAAAATTTCCTAAAGTATGGATCAGTCAATTAAGGCTTGCAGCTCACTTATCCTGTGTGCACTGAGTGCATACTGAAAAAAATGCGATACACAATTTTCAAAAAAAGGAAAAAATATGGGATTAACTCTAGAAGTGGTCAGAGACCCAAATTTATGATCTTCCTGACTATCCACATATAGTGTACTCACTCACCTGTAATAGATCTTCTCCGGAGACAGCAGGAATCAGTCCTCACATATGGGTGACGTCAGCACTGACGGAGCCTTGCGCAGAAGCTTCTTCCCAGCTTACAAAGAAAGACTTTGGGAGATGCACCACACTTGCATGGTCCCCTTCCCGCCCAAGGGTGCCATCTTGAATGACATAGCTGAAGACGGCAAAAACAATAAAGAACCAACTCCACGGGGAGGAGGAAGAGTTGTGAGGACTGATTCCCGCTGTCCCAAGAGAACACCTGTTGCAGGTGAGTAACTACGTTTTCTCTGGGAACAAGCAGGAAGTCAGTCCTCACATATGGGACTCCCTAGCTACAGGCTACCGAAAACCTGTAGAAATGACGCAGCTGACCAGAAAAGGGTGAGCTGTGAGCACCAGCAATTGAGTCTTAAGGAAAAGACTCCCAGAGACCCAAGTGCCCAGTGAGAACCAGCACTCCGGTAGTCTGAACGCAGAAGAGTCAGAGGGCAGGAGTTGCCTACACCCTGAACAGATGGAGCATGGCCTGGCCAAAGGCACTGTCCTGTCAGGACTCCCTCTCCAGGCAGTAGTGAGCTGCAAAAGTGTGGACTGAAGACCAGGTGGCAGCCCAGCAGATGTCCGATAGAGGGACAGCATGCAGGTTTGTCACAGATGCTGCCATGGCACAGACACTGTGTGCTGTTACCCAGTGTTCCAGCAAGAGTCTAGCCTGCTCATAGACAAGGGCAATGCAGTCTGCCATCCAAGTGGACAGAGTTCGCTTGGTCACTGCCTCCCCCAGCTGACTGGTGTCATAGGATATGAAAAACTGGTGGCCCTGGGTACATTGAAGGTAGAAGGACAAGGGCCTTTTACAGTCCAAGGTATGTAGTATGGTCTCCGCCTGGCTGGCATGGGGCCGGAGGAAAAAAGGTGGGAAGCACCACCTCCTGATTGAGGTAGAAGTGGGACACTACCTTAGGAAGAAACTTGGGGTGTGTACGGAGCACAACCCTTTTCTTATAGAACCTTGTGTACAGCGGATCTGCCACTAACGCCTGAAGCTTGCTTACCCTGCAGGCGGATGTGAGCGCCACTAGGAAGATGACCTTCCATTAGAGATACTGCAGGTGGCAGGTAGCCAGGGGCTCGAACGGCGGCCCAGTGAGTTTGGATAACACCACATTCAGGTCCTACTATGCCGGTGGAGAGCGGATGGAGGCTTAGATAACAAGAGGCCCCACAAGAAGCAGATCACAAGGGGATGGGCAGAGAGGCTTGCCCTCAATAAGGTGGTGGTGCGCTGCTAGAGCACTCAGGTGCATCTGACTGAGTTGGACTTCAATCCTGCTTACGACAGGTGAAGCAATATTGCAATACAAGCTGCACAGAATGTGAAAAAGGGGTTAACTTGCCATTCTGCGCACCACACTGAGAATCTGCACCATTTGAAGTTGCAGGCCCGCTTCGTGGAGCCCCTACAGGAGGCCAGGAGGACCTTCTCTACCTCCCCTTAAAGGCTGAATGGGGCCAAGGTTACTTTTCATCAGCTAAGCAGTTAGTGACAGGGACCTCAGGTTGGGGTTTAAGAGGGAGCCCTCCTCCTGTGACAGTAACTCCAGGGCACTCACCAGGGGGACCAGGACCGCCAAGGATAAGTGGAGCAGCAGCGGGAACCACGGTTGCCTGGGCCACTGGGGGGGCAATCAGTATCAGCAACACCCCATCATGCTGAGCCTTGAAAAGAGTCTTGGCAATCAGCGGCGTGGACGGGAAGGCACTTAGAAAGCCCTCCGTTCATAGAATGAGGAACGCATCTGCTGTTACCCATGAGGGGTGCAGTTAGCAGGAACAGAAGCGGGACAGCTGAGTGTTGGTTGGACTCACAAAGAGATCTATTAGCAGAGCTCCCCAGAGTCGGAAGAGCCGAGAGGCCACCCTGGGATCTAGCTGCCACTCATGCGGCTGGAGGACCCTACTCAGCTTGTCCGCTAGGGTGTTGAGCTGGCCTGGCAGATACATTGCCCAAAGGAGCATCCCATTGTGGAGCGCAAAGGAACTGAGAGAGGGCATAGCATCCTGTACCCCCCTGCTTGATCATGGAGAACACTGCCACCTGATTGTCCGTTTATACCAGCACTGACTGGTGCTGCAGGTAGTGCTGCAAGTAGTGCTGAAAAGGCTCAGAGATACAGGAATTTGGCCCGAAGCTCCAGTAGGTTGATCTGCAGTTGGCTCTCTGACTGTGACCAGCTGCCCTGGGTGCAGAGATCTTCGCAGTGTGCACCCCAACCCAGCAGGGAGGTGTCCGTGGTGAGGACCCCTCTGGGGATCAGAGGCCTGGAAGGGCATCTTATGTTCTTATCTCCACCTGGAGGTGCTGCAGAGCCTGCCACCAGCAGAGGGGGTCCGCAAATTGGCAGGTCACAGTCACCATGTCCCACAGCCGTCTGGAGGCCTGGGTCCACTGGAAGCGGAGGCACCATTGGGCTGTCCTCATGTGGAGGTGGGCATCCTGGGTGACATGGACCATGGATGTCATGTGGCCCAGCAGGCATAGCAGGAGGCGAGCTAACTTGGTGTGTCTGCATTGTACGTCTGCAGTCAGCGCTGAAGCGGTCAGCCTTGTCTTGGGGTAGGAATGCTATGGCCTGGAGGATGTCTAGCCAAGCTCCTATGAACTCCAGATATTGCATCAGGAGGAGGTGAAACTTGGGGTGGTTTATGAAGAACCCCAGGTATTGGATGCTGATGGTGCGGGCCATGGCCCGCTGCACCTCAGCAACCGAGCTCCCTCTGATGAGCCTGTCGTCCAAGTAGGGGAGGACAAAGGCTCCTTGGAGACAGAGGTGGGCCGTGACCACCACTAGGCACTTTGTGAAGACCCTTGGGGAGGAGGCCAGGCCAAAGGATAAGACCCTATATTGGTAGTGGGCGCCCCCGACAATAAACCTGAGGTATTGCCTGTGGTTGGGATGGATGAGGATGTGTGTTGTCATGCCCTTAGCCCCTTACAAACAGTATGGAAGGGCATGCTTGTCATAGGAGAGATTCACCATTTAGCCTTTACCTGACTGGCTGCCTTGTAATGCCTCATAGGAAAGGTAGTTCAGTCAGGAGGTACTTGGCTTCAGGTAAAAAAAACAACACATTTTGTAGTTGGCTTGAGTGGTAAGGCTTTGACAGAAATTTATTTATGGGGAAAATGCTAGGTTCACAAAATAACACCTTTGGATTGTTTCTCCAGGATTCTTTCAAAAAATACATCAGGATATAACTGAACTCAAAACAAAACAGCTTATAATGTTCTTCAGCATAAAGAAAAGTCCTTTCAACAGCTATTGCTACCAAACATGGCTAGCAGTGCTGTTTAAAACAAACAGAAACAGCTTTTCCTAAAGCAGGTTTCTTTTCTCTCAGTCTAGAACACTTCCCGGCTTGTTTGTCTCCTTAAGCACAGTAAAACTTTCAACAAGAAGTTAAACTCTTCATAGGCAAACAATTCTCTATGCAAGGTTTTTAGGAATAGTGAAAACAAAATCAAAGCTTTTCTTACTTTCACCGTCAGCACGGCTTCAGGCTGTGCACTGCACTGGCTAGCAGCTGTTTAACAAGTTTTAATTAGACAGCTTCAGCTTGCTCAGCAAAGGTATTTCTCCTTTAATACAGGACTTTCACACAAGTTATCTACAGGCTCTCAGGGTTACCGGACTCTGGAGGTTTTCCTTACGGTTGACTCCCTTCCAAACCCTCTGCATTTGAAGATTGGCATAAAGAGCAATCCATGTATGAGTCTTTTTCTTCTACAGCTAGGTCTTGTTCACCCAGTTGCATAGGCTCTACCTTCGTTTCTAGCTCAGAGGGCTTTGCTGACTGCCTTCCGTTAGGGCAAAAGCTGTCTCTTGCAACTCTGTAGTGCTCCAAATTAGACAAGCTTCTAATGCTCATACCTGGGTCAAGGCTTGTATCAGCTTCTCCTCGCTCATGCTCTGGCCACCATTCACCTGAGCTTCCTCGTCCTCTCCTCCAACTTGTGTTCCTTGTTCCTGCTGTTCTTACTGTTCCAGCTCCATTCCTCTTCCAGTAAGCATTCCTACTCCTCTCTCTCTCTGGATATCTGACCTAGACTTAAACCTCTCAGGCTCCAGCCCCACCCCTTCTCCTCTCAGGTGTTGGAGATCAAACTGCCTCGTGGCAGCTGAGTAATTGGGGAATTCAGTGACGTAAGGGTTCCTTACCCTGGGCCTGCATTCCCTCTCCTTTTCTCCACTAGGGGCATTCTGCAACTTATTGCAGCTAGGAATTACCTGCTTTCTAGGTGTAAATGGAGTTTTGTGTCTCTGACCTTGTAAAATAGGTCCTTTGATAAGGGTGACTTCCTTCTCTTTATTCCTGTCTCCTAGGTCATGATAAGCTTCCTTATCACAGTGTATACGCATCCTTTAAGTCCATGGACCATAGCCAGTCTCCCTGCTGGAGGTATGGCAGCGGTGTCCCAAGGGACAGCCTCTTGAACTTCTCCCTCACCAGGAACCTATTCAGGTCCCGCAGATCTAGGATGGGGCTTAGACCCCCTATTCTTTTTGGCATGAGGAAGTCCCTGGAGTAGAACACTCTGCCCCACAGGTGTGGGGGTACAAGTTCCACCGCACTCCTGCTTGTTCCCGGAGAAGCCAGAAGACCATATTAAAAAAAACCTAAATAGAAGATTTTTCTTTCAAAAAATACTTTCCAAATGAGTATGATCCATAAAGATATGATTCCCCGCAGCTGCAGCTAGATATTTGCAGGAAAATTTAAGGGAAAACATAGTTACTCACCTGTTAACAGGTGTTCTCTAGGACAGCAGGAATCAGTCCTCACATATGGGTGACATCGGCGCTGATGGAGCCCGCATGGAAGCATTTCCCCAGCTTTCAAAGAAAGCCTTTGGGATATTCTACCATATGTGCATGATCCCCTTCCCGCCCAGTCAGATGACATAGCTATAACAGTAGTAAAAAAACTAAAACAAGATAGGGAGGCAACTTCCAGAGGAGGAGGGAGGGTTGTGAGGACCGATTCCTGCTGTCCATGGAGAAAACCTGTTACAGGTGACTACCTACGGTTTCTCCAGGAACAAGCAGGACGTCAGTTCTCACATATGGGACTCCCTCACTCCCAACTGCTTAGGACCGAACCACAATAGCACACAAATTGGATGGGTAGCCATGAGTTGCAGAAGGTAAGTCCCCAACTGAGAAACTCTTCAAGACCCTAGCGTCCAGCGGCACCATCACTCTGGTAGTCTGAACACAGAAGGGTCGGAGGGCAGGAGTTGCCTACACCCTGAAAAGATTACAGAGTACTGCCGGGCCAAAGGCACTATCTCGTCGGGACTTGCTCTCCAGGCAGTAGTGAACTGCGAACATGTGAATTGAAGACCATGTGGCAGCCTTGCAGATCTCAGTCACTGGCACTGAGTGCAGGTTCGCCACTGATGTGGTCATTGCTCTCACGTGATACACTGTGATCTGGCGTTCCAGAGAAAGCCCAGCTTGCTCATAAGTGAGAGCAATACAGTCCCCCATCCAAGTGGACAGATTTTGCTTAGTCATGGTTAGCCCCAGTCTGCTAGGTCATAAAAAGTGAAGGACTACAAAAGGGGACTACTACTTCTGGAGAGAGATTTGCAATAGTGAGTATATCCTTCTGGGAATATTTCTGAAGGGAATTCTTTGGATTAAAGCTTATTAATCTGTGAACCCAGTGTATTTGTTAAATCAGTCAGGGCCTAGTAGTAGCAGTTTTAAGTTTAAATTTAAAACACAGAAGAGAGCTTTCTGGTTAAATTTAGAACCCAGCTGAGAGCTTGTAGTTTAAATTTAATACTCACTCAGGGACTAGTAGTAGCAAGGTTCTTTTAGTTTGAATATGAAACACAGAGGAAAGCTTTCTGGTTAAATTTGGAACCCAGCAGAGAGCTTCTAGTTTAAATTTCATACTAGGTCAGAGCCTAGCAGCAACAGAGCTTTAATTTAAATCAAATCAGACTATAACTTAGCATAAAAGGCAAAATAGGGTTAGTATTCTTTCAGCAATAAATAAAGTCTTCTAGAGACCTTTACAAAGAGGCCTTCTACCTAGGGGGCAAGAGACCTGTGAAACCTTTTAAATAGGTGTTAAAGCCAGGTGGCAGGTCAAAAGGCCATTTTGAAAGACTCCTTCTGTCCAAGCAAGGACTATTAATCACCCAGGAAGTTGGTCACAGCTTACCTTAGAGGCACAGGACAGGGTACTGTGTAGCAGCCCTCTTTTAATAAGTCTTATTTCCCTTACTCCCCAACACCCATCTACCCCTGGGATAATTGTAGCTTTATAGGTACTTACACATCTTAAAGGAGAGGAGCTGCTCTCAGGTGCAGCTCTTTATCCAAATCAGTCATACATTAAGGACCTGAGATTAATTAAGCTTCAGCTGAACAAGGTATATTAAATGTATTAGATACACTTTTATTAGTATAAGCACCCTTAGTAAGTAAAAAAATTAAAGATCTAAACACAAGCTTAAAACTAAGATACAGAAGCAGTCCAGCAGTGAGATGGGGGGCTTTCCAGTCTTTTGCATTGAGTGTCACATGTATGATTTTCTCCCAGTTGGTGAGAGGTCTTATGTGTGCACTAGGTGCAAGGAGCTCTTTGCTCTCAGGGAACAAATCCGTTCTCTAGAGGCTAGAGTAGCAGACTTGGAAGACATAAGAAAGACAGAGAGGTACATAGATGAGACCTACAGGGATATAGTCCTGAAGTCCCACCTCCAGTCTGGCAGCATCCCTGTTGCCATGGAGGAGAGAGGTCACGTGACAGGAGAGCATCACCCTGGTGTGGCAGGAAGTGATCCTGTAACTAGGACCTGTCCTCAAGGTGATGTAAAACCCTCTCGCATCGAGGACGTTTCTCCAGGGCCATGCGCCCATGAAGGAAGGGTTAGGACAGCCGTTATAGTTGGTGATTCGATCATTAGGCATGTAGATAGCTGGGTGGCTGGTAGATGTGAAGATCGCCTGGTAACATGTCTGCCTGGTGCGAAGGTAGTGGATCTCATACACCATCTAGATAAGGTCTTAGCTAGTGCTGGGGAGGGAGTCTGCTGTCTTGGTACATGTCGGTACCAATGACATAGGAAAATGTGGTAGGGAGGTTCTGGAGGCTAAATTTTGGCTTTTAGGTAGTAAGATGAAATCCAGAACTTCCAGGGTAGCATTCTCCGAAATGCTTTCTGTTCCACACGCAGGACCCAAAAGGCAGGCAGAGCTCTGGAGTCTCAATGCGTGGATGAGACGATGGTGCAAGGATGATGTTTTGGATTTGTTAGGAACTGGGGAACATTCTGGGGAAAGGAGGGGCTCTTCCGAAGGGATGGGCTTCACCTTAACCGGGATGGTACCAGGCTGCTGGCATTAACCTTTAACAAGGAGATAGAGAAGCTTTTAAACTAGTTAATAGGGAAAACCGACAGTCACCCAAGAGCGCATAGTTCGGAAGAATGCATCCTTGAAGGGATACTACCAAAATCAGAGAGGTTCCAAAAATAAGTAAAGTAGCCCAAATGCCCTTGAGTATGGCACAGTCAGAGCTTAAAGATTCCAATTTACCCATGCCTACCAATAGCCAGATTAATATGAATAAAATACAGTCTCTAAAATGCTTGTATACAAATGCTAGAAGTCTAAAAAATAAGATGAGAGAGTTAGAATATATAGCACTAAATGAGAGGTTAGATATGATTGGAATCTCAGAGACACGGTGGAAGGAGGATAACCAGTGGGACACTGTGATCCTGGGTACAAACTATATTGTAATGATAGAGCTCATCAAATTGGTGGCGGGGTTGTACTCTATGTTAGAGAGGGCATTGAATCAGAAAGGATTAAAGTTTTACAGGAAACAAAATTTGCTGTACAATCTCTATGGATTGAAATTCCCTGTAAGAAGGGGAAGGCGATGGCAGTGGGGGTGTACTATTGACCGCCTGGCCAGAATGAACAAATGGATGATGAAATGCTCAAAGAAATCAAGGAAGCTAGCAAAACTTACAGCACAGTAATAATAATGGGTAATTTCAATTACCCCGGTATCGACTGGGTCAGTGTCACCCAGGACATGCTAGGGAGATAAAGTTCCTAGATGAAATAAATGACTGCTTCTTGGAGCAGCTGGTTCATGAACCGACCAAAGGGGAAACCATATTGGACCTAGTCCTTAGTGGAACACCAGATCTGGTGCAAGAGATAAGGTTGTTGGGGCCACTTGGCAAGGGTGATCATAGCATGATCGCGTTCGATTTAATTAGTGGAGGAGGGATGGTAAGGAAATCCACAGTACTACCTTTTAACTTTCGAAAGGGAGACTATGATAAAATGAGGAAAATAGTTAAGAAAAAAACTAAAAAGGAGCAGTTGCAAAGGTTAAAGACTTACATCAAGCTTGGGTGTTGTTGAAAAATACTATCTTGGAAACCCGGACCAGCTGTATTCCACACTTTAAGAAAAGTGCAAGTTAGTCCAAAAAACCGCCAGCATGGTTTAAAGGTGAGGCTCAAGAGGCTGTTGTTGCCAAAAAAGCATCTTTCAGGAAATGGAAAAAAGAGCCAAATGACGAAAACTGGAAACAGCACAAGCACTGGCAAGTTAAATGCAAGGCATTGATAAGGCAGTCAAAGAGAATTTCAGAAGAAACTTGCTACGGAAGCAAAAGCACGTAAATAGGAATTACACTTACCTGGTAACTGTGGTTCCTTGAGTGACTCCAGTTTAGTCCTCAACCTCTGGGTAGTGAACCTCCTCCTGCAGCTTGGAGACTGGGCTTGTCAAAAACTCATGACATCACTGGATATAGCCTGCTGGTCTCTCCCATCAGCTCCCAGTGAACTATTGACAAAGCAGACTCAAATGAGCAAAAAATCAGTAACTTTTTTTTTAACTTAACATTATATTCAAGGGCACGCAGAACATATAACCTATCTACCTACTACTCCCCTTCTAGAAGGAAAGGGACTGCTTCCTGCATGCTCTCCTTTCTGTCAAATGCCTAGCCCTAAACAATCCAGAGCAATATAGCAATATATATAACAATATCATAATATAACAATATAGCGCAAAACAAATGGAAGCATCAAAATGACTGAACACCAGTGAAGGCCTATATCCACTTTTAACCTTGCACTTCCCCCAACAGAAAGACCACTGCTAAGACCCCATCCCCGGGCGGGAATGAGGACTAAACTGGAGTCACTCAAGGAACCACAATTACCAGGTAAGTGTAATTCCTATTTCCTTATCATTCCTCCAGTTTAGTCCTCAACCTCTGGGATGTATCAGAGCAGTAATCACTGGTAGGGACCTTTCCAGCTTGATCTCGACACCGCCTCCCTGAAAACGGCATCCTTAGCCACCAGAACATCTAGGCGGTAGTGCTTTCTGAAAGTATGGAGAGACAACCAAGAGGCCTCCCTACAGATGTCCACTGGCGGAACCAAACTGTGCTCCGTCCAAGAAGACGCTTGCACTCCGGTAGAGTGAGCTCGTAAGCTCCCTGGGACTGTACGGTCCCGTAGAAGATAAGCCGACGCACTGGCCGCTCCAATCCATCCAGAAATGGACTCCTTCGCCGCCGCTTCCCTTTGTGGGGCCCTCGGAAACACCCCGAAGAAAAACGATCCGCCTTGCAAAAGTTTCTGAAACCTTTAAACACTGCCGCAGCGCTCTCTTGACGTCCAAACAGCGAAAGCTATGGTTCAATACGCTCCCCTCCACCGCACCTAGTGCTGGAAGCGAGACCATTTTATTAGGTGAACATAGAAACCATCTTTGACAACAACAATGGAACCAGCCGCCAGGCCACCTTCTATCTGGAGACAGACAAAAAATGATTCATGACAGGACAATGCCTGCAACTCCGAAAAGCACCTCGCCGAACACATGACCATAAAACAAACCGTCTTCAAGGCAAAATCCTTAACCTACGCCTGTTACAAGGGCCCCAATGGCACGCTAGCTAACGCTCCTAAAACCAACTTGAGCTTCCCCGGTGGAATTAATATCCTATGAGAGGGCTACAGTCTGATAACCGCTTGAGAAAGCGTACCACATCGACCTGTGCATGAGAGCCACTCCCTGTCCTTTGCCCCTATAGCAAGACAGAGCTGCTAACTGAACTCTCCAGGACCTGCCTTCACCAAACCCATCCTGCAGAAAACGTAATACCAAGGGAACTGACACTATTGTCGCACGAGCGTGCCTCCGCGAGCACCCGTCCTCAAAGATGCGCCATATACGCACATATGCAAGGGACGTAGACTTTTTTTTTTTTTTTTGCGGCAAGGTGGCAACTCTTTCCTTAAGCTAGCCCTTTCAATGGGCATCCCGTAAGCAAAAACCGATGCACCTGAGGCACTCGAAGGGAACTCTGTAGCAACAGAATCTCCAATGTTGGAAATCTACATGGATTCCCGTCGAGCAACCATATGAGGCAGGCATACCACGGGCGCCTCGGCCAGCCTGAGGCCCCCAACCACACGTTTCCCCGAAGTGCTTCGATACGCAGAACCACTCGACCTATGAGTGCCCCCGGTGGAAAGACATAGAGAAGACCGGATGATGGCCGCCGTTGAAACAGTGCGCCGATGCCTTCCGACCTCCTTTTGTGTCATCTGCTGAATAAGCGACCCATTTACACAGAGTGAAACGCCGCCATGTGGTCCATTACTGGCTGTCCCTATATGCGACCGATCTGTGCAAACACCTCCGGATGCCACTCCCATTCTCCGGCATCTACTCGGACCCAGCTAAGGAAATCCGCCATCACAATGTCCTTAAACGCAACATGCGCCACCGAAAACGCTGGCAGCCAAAGCTCTATTCACACACACAGACCCTCTGCCGTGGCCTCTATGGCCACACTTCCGGTTCTGCCCTGCCGATTGATGTAGGCCACCGCCGCGGAGTTGTCGGACATTACTCACACCGCTCGACCTGTCACCAACGCCCGGCATATCGCTCACATTTCCAGTTGGTTGATTGACCACTGGGTCTCCTGTGTACTCCATGAGCCTTGCGCGAAACTATCTCCGAACGTAGTGGAGTTTAACAAAGATTTTGGCCAAGCTCCCGGAGGAAAGGTCCATAACCTTTTATTAGAGAGAAGCTGGAAAATTATTATTTTTTTATACCAACTTTCACCAATTCAAGATATTCTACAAGGCACACAACCCAACAGAGCGTCACATCTGTTGTACATGCAACGGAACCCTTAAAATATGAGCATACATGAATCCACCGCTTGCCCCGATACAAGCATTGAGTAGCCTATTTGTCTTTTTGGAAACCAGCCAGGTCCTTAAGACCTGGATTGGCTACCCTAGGAAGCAGGATACTAGACCTGAAAGAGCTTGGTCTGACCCAGCAGTATGGCATTTCTCGTATCCTTATGAACGGAACACCTCCCCAAGGTCTCTGCCTTGGAAGTAACAGGCTATGCCTGGCCCTATGGCCCTGTGGCTAGCTCACACGGAGCAGTATGGCCTAGTGGTTGAGGCAAGTTGCCAGAGGACCAAGGGTTTGAATTCCAATCGAGACCACCCACCTTGGGCCATAAAAAATTGGGTTTCTGGTCCCTCCGGTGGTCCTTCTGGCCTTCGTTAAGCGACGTAACCCTCTGCCTCAGGTACCAAAACATAAATTGTGAGCCCTTCAGGGACAAGGGAAATAGAAATACCGTAATCGACTGTATGCCACCCTGACCTGTAGACAATCAGTATACTCAAATAAATAACTGACTGGGAATATGTGATCGTAGCAAACACTGGCAGTGGAGAGACATCAGAGCTGGTGCTGGTTCCTGGTCTTCCTTTCTCGCTCTCCCAATCCTTCTGCCAGCATTGAGAAAAGGCTGAGAATAGATTGTCCAGTGGGCCGGGGACCTTGCGTCCTGGACATCCGAGAGAAAGAGGGGCTAGGATCTGGGAGCAAAGCCCAAAGAGAAAGGGAAACTGGTGACTGACACTGTAGGTCCTCCGAACGGCTCACTCCACAGCAGATCCCACGACTGCATCTCCAACCCCATGTAACACCATGAGGACCTCACGCACTTTATTACAATCGACATCCCCCCCATTACTGGAGAAATGACCTTATCCTGATAATACAGTCTGAGCAAAGAAATGCAGTCTCACTCTGCAAAGAGCGCACCCAAAAATCATGCCTAAGCAATTGTGAGCACATACAAAATGCACATCTACATATATGGGTGACCCAGCACCTGTCACCCAAACACAGTGCAGCAAGCACGCTTGAACATAGGCTGAATGCATGGAGCAGATACAGAGTATTGACTTCTGCTATGAAACCTTCCAGTGTCCTGGAGCGCTAAGCCCCAGACTGTGCTACCTAGACGTCCTTTTCTTCACCCTCAGCACGGGCCCTTTAACAAGATGGCAAGACGGGTCAGTGCCCCTGCTAAGTGCTTAAAGCCCTGCTCTGACAGCACAGGCTCTAGAAATAGATGAGAATTTCCTGGGAAGGGCATGCTAAGTGGAGCTATGAAACACACAGGCACCCCCCTGGCCTTCCTGCAGTCAGAGAAATAGCAGTGGGATACACCGACAACCTTGCAAGTGGAGGTCTTAGAGGTTGCTGCCTGTGTGAACCTGATGAAGAATACGATTTTGTATTTTACAAACCCCCCCGGGATGGGGGCACTGAATACTATATGTGATTCATGAGCAGCGCTGCCATCCGGTGGCCTTTAGGGCACCAGAGCCCGACAAATGATACAGATGTTAAGAGCTTTAAATCTTGGTCATATAATCTTGATTTGCAGAACATTACAGTTGCTTGTTTAGTCACTAACCCCTGAGTGTCTGAGGTGGCCCTATGGTTATTTCTTCCCTGACTTGCAGAGATGAATCTGAAGATGGCTGCATACACATGGTCACAGAGAGGCACTATTGAGTGTACCAGCTGCCCTCTGGTGGCCATAGACTGTAGCACAGGCACTTCTTGGTTGACAGTTTAACTGTTATTATGATTATATTATATATTTTTTTATATCTTAAGGTTTCCTAAACCTGTCCCTGTGAAAGCACAGGCGTTTGTGAATACAAAAAAGAGCTACTGTCTCAAGCACACTTCCAGCCTGTCCCTCCTTCCAACAACAAGTTAGGGCTCTGCTCTTGAACCTAAATGCTGGCAATTTGCCTGATATCCTGGGACTTAACATATGCTCCTCAGAGACATGATTAGGAGGGAGAGAACATGTGGCATCAGAGATCAATGCCAAAACTGCTGTCCTATAAAACTAAAGCTTAAACTTAAAAATAAAGAGGACTGACAACAGCCCCCTTAAGGCTGAGGAACCCTCTGAGCCTCAAAAAACCTACAAACAAAAGAAACACTAGGCCAAAAAATCTAGCTATTCTGCCTGTCGTCTTCCTCACACAGGCAGCTCGCCACGCGGCTTCCTCACACAGGCAGCTCGCCACGTGGTCCAAATACCTAGAGAGAAAATGGCTGCCCCTTTGCCAACAAATTTTGGCACCAAGAACAACAGCCGCTGCAAAAGGGAGGCCTCAGCAGACTGACAGAGCCCGAAGGCCTTACCTGCAGGGCCGAAAGCCACGCAGCCTGCTCCTACCGCCTTGAATTCATCCGATCCTCAAGCCGCGCCAGGCAGCCACAGCAAGGACCGCTCAGCCGGTTCCACAGAGTAAAAGTAAAATCCCGCAGCAACGGAGAGGATCCGACTCACACAGCTTCAGTGTGGTTGTACGGGTCCCAGAGCTCTCTCCCGTACCATCAAGGGAGAGAGATCCGCACCAGCGAATGCCTGCAGCAAGTGAAAATAAGTGACAAGGAGGGAAGGCGAGAGCTACTAATTTAAAAAGCCAGGCTCAAATTTAAAATTACTGTAAATATAAGGAAATTTGCTCCTAACAACTAAAGGGAACGAATACCTGATTGCCAATTAACTAAAGGTAACTGAATTAAAAGTAAAATTAAAGGTAAAAATCAAAAGTAAAATGCTCCTTATCTGTTCCCCCAAGTGAGCCCAGAAGCTAGGCTCACTATGTCCTCCTGCTGCATTGAAAGACTGGACACACTGGGGGCTGATGGGAGAGACCAGCAGGCTATATCCAGTGATGTCATGAGTTTTTGACATGCCCAGTCTCCAAGCTGCAGGAGGAGGTTCACTACCCAGAGGTTGAGGACTAAACTGGAGGAACGATAAGGAATAAAGATTTTTTCAACTACATTCATAGCAATAAACCTGTGAGAGTCAACTGGACCATTAGATGATAGAGGGGTAAAAGGGGCAGTAAGAGAGGACAAGGCTATAGCGGAGAGACTGAATGAATTCTTTGCTTCGGTCTTTACTGAGGAAGATGTAGGGATGTTACCCATGACTGAAGTGGTATTTAAAGGTGATACTGCAGAAGAATTGAAAGAAATATCGCTACACCAGGAAGATGTATTACAACTGTTTGATAAACTGAAGAGTAGCAAATCACCTGGACCTGATGGTATACATCCAAGGGTGTTGAAAGAACTGAAATATGAGATTGCAGACCTGCTATTAGTAATCCGTGAACTATCATTAAAATCACCTGTATTACCTGAAGATTGGAGGATCGCCAATGTAACACCAATTTTTAAAAAGGGTTCCAGGGGTGATCGGGGAAACCAGATCGGTGAGCCTGACATCAGTACTGGGAAAAATGGTAGAAACCATCATAAAGAACAAAATTACTCAGCATGTAGATAGTCATGGCCTAATGGAAGACAGCCAACATGGCTTTAGACAAGGAAGATCTTGTCTTACTAATCTGTTATGTTTTTTTGAAGGTGTGAATAAACAGGTAGACAAAGGTGAGTCGTTTGATATAGTGCATCTGGACTTTCAGAAAGCCTCTGACAAGGTCCCTCATCAGAGACCTTTGGCAAAACTAAAAAGTCATGGGATAGGAGGCAGTGTACTATTGTGGATCCGGAACTGGTTAAAAGATAGAAAGCAGAGGGTAGGGCTAAATGGCCAATTTTCCCAATGGAGAAAGGTGAATAGTGGTGTACCCCATGGATCTATGCTGAGTCCGCTGCTTTTTGACATATTCATAAATGACCTGGAAAAGGGAATAACGAGTGAGGTTATCAAATTTGCAGATGAGACAAAACTATTTAAAGTTGTTAAAACCCATGAGGATTGTGGAAAATTGCAATAGGATCTTGATAAATTGGAAGACTGAGCATCCAAATGGCAGATGAAATTTAATGTGGACAAGTGCAAAGTTATGCACCTAGGAAAGAACAACTCAAACTATGGTTACACGATGTAAGGTTCCACATTGGGAATCACCATCCAGGAAAAAGATTTAGGTGTCATAGTGGATAACATGTTAAAACCCTCTGCCCAGTGTGCAGCAGCAGCCAAGAGAGCAAATAGAATGTTAGGTATCATAAGGAAAGGAATGGAAAATAAAACAAAGGAAATTATAATGCCTCTGTATCATTCCATGGTGCGACAGCACCTTGACTATTGTGTGCATTTCTGGTCGCCGTATCTTAAAAAGGATATAGCGTTATTAGAAAAGGTACAGAGAAGAGCCACCAAAATGGTAAAGGGGGATGGAAGGCTACTCCTATGAAGAGAGGCTAAGAAGGTTGGGGCTCTTCAACCTGGAAAAGAGACGGCTGAGGGGAGATATGATAGAGGTCTATAAATTAATGAATGGATTGGAATGGATAAAAGTAGATTGATTGTTTATGTTATCAGAATATAGAAAGACTGGGGGACATGCAATGAAGCTACAGGGTAAACGAAGACAAAGAAGAGAAAATATTTTTTCACTCAACGTGTAATCAAACTCTGGAATTTGTTACCGGAGGATGTAGTAAAGGCTGTTAGTGTAGCTGGGTTTAAAAAAGGTTTGGACAAGTTCCTGGAGGAAAGGTCCATAAACCATTATTAAAAAGGGACCCAGGATATCAATGCTTGACCCAATATAAGCAATGTAGATCCTGTGTCTTTTGGGGAAACTGCTAGGTACGTATGACCTAGATTGGCCACTGTTGGAAATAGGATACTGGGCTTGATGGACCTTGGTCTGACCCAGTATGGCATATGTTATGATCTTATGTAAGCTGAGGAGCTTTGCGGTGGCCCTGAGTCTGCTGTATGTAGGACAGAGCCCGTTTACAATCCAGTATTGGAGTATAATTTCCTCCCGACTGGCGTGAGGCTGTGGGAAGAATCACTTCCTGGTTGAGGTGGAAAAAAGATACCACCTTTGGGAGGAATTTGGAATGAGTGCAGAACACCATCCTATTCTTGTAGAATCTTGTAAGCGTAGTTACTCACCTGTAACAGGTGTTCTCCGGAGACAGCAGGAATCAGTCATCACATATGGGTGACATCAGCACTGACGGACCCCTTACGGAAGCATCCCCCCAGCTTTCAAAAAAAGCCTTTAGGAGATGCCACCACACATTCATGGACACCTTCCCGCCCAAGGGTGCCATCTTGCTCAGTCAGATGACATAGCTAAAAGACGGCAAAATAAAAGATGGTAAAGGAGCAACTCCAAGGGGAGAAAGGAGGGTTGTGAGAACTGATTCCTGCTGTCCCCGGAGAACACTTGTTACAGGTGAGTAACTACGCTTTCTCCGGGAACAAGCAGGAAGTCAGTCCTCACATATGGGACTCCCCAGCTACAGGCTACCGAGAGCCCATAGCAAAAATAGGGGCTCCCTCACAGGGAGCCGCAAGCAGCAGCAATTTAGTCCATGTACACAGACCACAGTAGGACCCCTGTGTCCGATGAACCGGCACTCTGGTAGCCTGAACACAGAAGAGATGAAGGGTAGGAGTTGCCTAAACCCCAAAACGTTTACTGAGCACAGCCTGGCCGAAGGCACTGTCCCGTCGGGACTCTTTCTAGGCAGTAATGGGCTGTAAAGGTATGGACTGAAGACCAGGTGGCGGCCCGGCCGATGTCCACCATCAGGACAGAGTGCAAGTTTGCTACCGAGGCCATGGCCCTGACATGGTGCGCAGTAAAGCGGCTTTCGTGGGAGCCTCACCTGCTGATAAGTGAGGGCGATACAGTCCGCCACCCATGTGGACAGTGTACGTTTGGTCACTGCCTCCCCTAGCCTACTGGGGTCGTAGGAGATGAAAAGCTGAGAGGCTTTGCGGTGACTCTGAGTGCGTTGGATATAGAAGGACAAAGCCCTCTTACAGTCGAAGGTGTGAAGGACCGTCTCTGCCCAACTGGAGTGAGGTCTTGGGAAGAAGGTAGGGAGCACCACTTCCTGGTTGAGGTGGAAGGGTGACCCTACCTTTTATTTATTTATTTATTTACAGTCTCTTATATACCGCACTATTCAGCATCAGCACGGTTTACATACCTTTGGCAGGAATTTGGGGTGCGTGCAAAGCACCACTCTGTTCTTGTAGAACCTGGTATAGGACGCCTCCACCACAAGGGCCTGTCGCTCGCTTACTCTGCGAGCAGAGGTAAACGCGACCAGGAAAGCCACCTTCCAAGAGAGGTCACAAAGGTGACAGGTACCCAGAGGTTTGAAGAACGGGCGAGTGAGCTGCCCCAACACTACATTGAGGTCCTATTCGGTTGCCGGAGGGTGAACCAGGGGCTTTGATAAGAGCAGGGCCTGAAGAAAACGGGTCACCAACAGTTGGACCGAGAGGGGCTTACCTTCCACCAGATGGTGGTGTGCCGTCAGGGCACTAAGGTGCACTCGGGACACAGACTTGAGCCCGGACTGAGAGAGGTGGAGAAGCTACTTTAACACCAGAGCCACCAGGCAGGAAAATGGGTCAGCCCCGTGTTCGTCGCACCAAACAGAGAACCTGCGCCATTTGAGGGCATAAGCCTTCCTAGTAGAGACCTTGAGAGAGGCCAGCAGAATGTCTTCAACCTCAAGCGGAAGGTAGAAAGGGGCCAGAGTCACCCTCTCAGCAGCCATGCTGTCAGCGACAGGGACCCCAGGTTGGGGTGCAGAAGAGAGCCCCCCTCCTAAGATAGGAGTCCCGGGGCAGTCCCCAAGGGGATGGGGGTCTCCACCGTCAACTGTAGAAGCAGCGGGAACCACGGTTGTCTGGGCCACTGAGGAGCTATCAGCATGAGCGAGGCCCTTTCTTGAAGGGTCCTGAACAAGGTCTTGGGGATCAGCGGTGTAGGAGAGACGGCGTCCATGAGGTCTTCTGACCATGAGACCAGGAATGCATTTGCTGCCATCCTGGAGGGTTGGGCCTGCCGGGAGCAGAAGCGGGGCAACTGAAAGTTGTCCGAGCTGGCAAACAGTTCCATTATGGGTTCCCCCCAGAGCCCGAAAAGCCGGCTGGCTATGTTTGGGTCCAGCTGCTACTTTTGCGGCTGGAGAACTCTGCTGAGCCTGTCGGCCAACAGGTTGTCTTGGTCTGGCAGGTACACTGCCCGCAGGAGGAAACCCTTTTGGAATGCTTACGAGCAGAGGGCCAGTGCCTCCTGACAAAGGGTAAGAGAACCCATGCCCCCCTGTTTGTTCACGTAGAACATTGCCACCTGGTTGTCCGTCTGGACCAGCACCGGCTGGTGACAGAAGCCTTCAGGACTAGGCATATGGCTCGGAGCTCCAGGAGGTTGATCTGCTGGGTGCTCTCACCTGGTGACCAGTTGCCTTGTGCAGATATCTCCGCAGTGGGCTCCCCAGCTGAGCAGGGAGGCGTCAATGGTGAGGACCCTAAGGGGCTTGGGGCCTGAAAGGACATGCCCGCCTCGAGATGCTGGTGAGATTGCCTCCAGATCAGAGAATCTGCCAATTGGCGAGTCACAAATCCTCTGTCTCTGAGGCAGCCCGTGGCCTGAGACCACTGGTCCTGGAGACACCACTGCACTGTCCTCATGTGGAGGCGCATGTCGGGGGGTGACATAGATCGTGGAGGCCATGTGCCCGAGGAGGTGCAGGAGAAGCCGAGCGGGCACCAAGGGACGGTACTGTATGTCCTGAGCCAGAGTTTGAGACAATTGGCTCGGTCCCTAGCCAAGAAAGCCTTCGACTGGAGGGTTTTGATCTTTGTCCCAATGAACTCCAGACACTGTGTTGGAAGGAAGTGAGACTTGGGGTAGTTTATGACAAACCCCAAGTGTTGCAGAATCTGGATGGGGCGTGCAATGGCCTGCTGCACCTCCAAGTCCGTGACTCCCTTTATGAGCCAGTCGTCCAGGTAGGGAAAGATGAAGACCCCCTGGAGCCGGAGGAAGGTGGCCATGACCGCCCAGCATTTTGTGAAAACTCTTGGGGCAGAGGCTAAGCCGAAGGGGAGCACCCTATACTGAAAATGCCTGCCCCCCACTAAGAACTGCAGGTACTGCCTGTGGTTGGGGTGGATGAATATTGAGGTCTAAGGAGCATAGCCAGTTTCCCTGCTGAAGGTATGGCAGCAATGTTCCAAGGGAAAGCATCTTGAACTTCTCCCTCACCAGGAATTTGTTGAGGTTGCGCAGGTCAAGGATGGGCCTTAGGCCCCCTGTCCTTTTTGGCACGAGGAAGTACCTGGAGTAGAACCCCTTGCCGTTGAGATGGTAGGGCACCGGTTCCACCGCTTTGTCCTCGGGAAGACCTGCCAACTCCTTCAGAAGAAGGTCCCAGTGGAGGGGAGACCTGAGGGGCTCTCCCGGGAAATAAGGGGGAGGTTGAGTCAGGTGGAGGAGGTAACCCTCTCCCTGACTACCCAAAGTGCATATAGGGCCAGATGTCCCCCTATGGGCTGATCTCCTTGGGGTAGATAGGCTATGCTCAAGGAGTCAAAAACTCCCCCCTGGCTGGGCTGGAGCCAGTGCCTGTAGTTTTGGAGCCTTCTGCTTACGCAGGCCATGTCCATATCCCTTGGCCTGCTGACCCTGTTGGGGAGCTAGGGAGGCCCGATAAGGTGGGTAGTTTCTGTAAGCAGCTCCCTTCCTCAGGTAAAAGGACTTTTTACCCGAGCCCTTCCATCGGGGAGGGGCAGCGGTTTTTTTGGAGAGCCTGGTCTCGTCATGAACTTGGTCTCCAGCTCGACAGCCTTGTCGGTCATGGGTTTGCCAAAGAGGTTCTCTCCTTGGCAGGGGACATTGACCAATTTGTCCTGAACCCACTCTCAAGGTCGGACGACTGTAGCCAAGCTTGTTGGTGTACACTAATGCCAGCCGCCGCTACTCGAGCCGCTGACTCGAACCTGTCATAGGCCACTCGAGACATGAATTTTGAGCATTCACGGACTGCTTTGGCCAGGTTTTTGAACAGCTGCAAGGGTTCCTCGGAGAGACCAGCTGAGAACCTGACGAGTTCCTTCACAAGGTCTCTCAGGTACATGCCCATGTACAGCTGGTAGGCCTGGATGTGGCTGATGAGCATTGAGTCCTGTTAACACTTTCTGCCAAGGGCAACCAGGGTGCGGGCCTCCCTGCTGGGGGCCACCGAGAAATGAGTCTTTTGACTTTTCAGCCGACACATGACCGACTCCACCACGCCATGGAGTTATGTGGCAGTTGTGACATTTGGAAGCCCAGGCTCTGGCGGACTCTATACATTGTGTCGAGCCATTTGCTCACCACCGGCACCAAAGCCAGTGTCTCCCACATTCGGAGCATGAGCCGTTTCGAGAATGGGAGGGATGGGCACCATGAGAGATTACCACACTTCACAGCACCACCCTTTCACACCTCTTATCTCACCCTTTTTTTTCTTCAATACGTTAAGTTGATAAATATTAATTAATTAAATAAAAGGTTCAAGAGGCCTCAGTTAATGCTCTTACCATTTATCGGTGAACGGGGGTCACCATAGGACCGAGCTGAAAGACTTCCACATCATAGGCCTAGCCCTACCTACCTACACCTTTAATTAACAATTTAATTCAAATTATTTTATTTAAATTATGTAATTTAAAATTATATCCTAAAAAGTACTTTTAAAGGATTCATTCAAACAATCGTATATAAATATATTCAAAAATTAAAGTATATCTGTTACTTGGAAATACAACTCTTATCGAAGAGGAAATAACTCCTTCACATTAAAAATGTGAAGATATCTCTTACAGAGACCGGCAAGCATCTGGAAAAATAAAGAGAAGAGAAACACATTGGATGACTAATCTCAGTCTCTTAAAGTTGTAATAACACTATTCCACTTATCTTGACACTTTGCTCCCGATGTAATTTCTACAAAAATTCTTCAGAGAAAAATCAAACGCTTCACGGTTCGTCGCCGCAGGTAATCAAATCACTGGTCAAACAACACCATGAGCAGACTGGGCAGCAAATACGTTCCAGATCCGACAAAAGCTTCTGTTTCACCCTACCGGGCTTCCTCAGATTCCCATGGAGGGGCCTCGTACAGGTGGATTTCCAACTCATTCACCTGAGGGTCGTCCTCCGACTCGGTCGGGAATGCCAGGGCCTTAGACATGTCCTTGATAAAATCAAGGAAGCCCATATCCTTGGGCAGAGACTGCCGTCGAGGCTCCGAGAGGGTGAGTCAGGATGGGACGTCATAAGAACATAAGATATGCCATACTGGGTCAAACCAAGGTCCATCAAGCCCAGTATTCTGTTTCCAACAGTGGCCAATCTAGGTCATATGTACTTAGCAGTTTCCCCAAGAGACACAAGTTCCACAATGCTTGTACTGGGTCAAGCATTGATATCTTCAGTCACTTCTTAATAATGGCTTATGGACCTTTCCTCCAGGAACTTGTCCAAACCTTTTTTAAACCCAGCTACACTAACAGCTTTACTACAACCTCCGGTAACAAATTCCAGAGTTTGATTACACGTTGAGTGAAAAAATATTTTCTTTTATTAGTCTTAAATAGTTTACCCTGTAGCTTCATTGCATGTCCCCTAGTCTTTCTATATTCTGATAAGGTAAACAATAGATCTATGTTTACCCATTCCACTCCGTTCATTAATTTATAGACTTTTATCATATCTCCCCTCAGCCGTCTCTTTTCCAGGTTAAAGAGCCCTAACCATTTTAGCCTTTCTTCATAGGAGTATCCTTCCATCCCCTTTACCATTTTGGTGGCTCTTCTCTGTACCTTTTCTAAAATCGCTATATCCTTTTTAAGATACGGCGACCAGAATTGCACACAAAATTCAAGGTGCGGTCTCACCATGGAACGATATAGAGGCATTATAATATCTTTTGTTTTATTTTCCATTCCTTTCCTTATCATACCTAGCATTCTATTTGCTCTCTTGGCCGCCGCTGCACACTGGGCCGAGGGTTTTAACATGGTATCCACAATGACGCCTAAATCTTTTTCCTGGGTGGTGGTTCCTAATGTGGAACCTTGCATCGTGTAACCATAGTTTGGGTTGTTCTTCCCTAGGTGCATAACCTTGCACTTGTCCACATTAAATTTCATCTGCCATTTTGATGCCCAGTCTTCCAATTTATCAAGATCCTCTTGGGTTTTAACAACTTTAAATAGTTTTGTGTCATCTGCAAATTTGATAACCTCACTCGTTATTCCACTTTCCAGGTCATTTATGAATATGTCAAAAAGCAGCGGACCCAACACAGATCCCTGGGGTACACCACTATTCACCTTTCTCCATTGGGAAAATTGGCCATTTAGCCCTACCCTCTGCTTTCTATCTTTTAACCAGTTCCTGATCCTCAATAGTACACTGCCTCCTATCCCATGACTCTTTAGTTTTGCCAAAAGTCTCTGATGAGGGACCTTGTCAAAGGCTTTCTGAAAGTCCAGATACACAATATCAACCGACTCACCTTTGTCCACCTGTTTATTCACTCCTTCAAAACAACATAACAGATTAGTAAGACAAGATCTTCCTTGTCTAAAGCCATGTTGGCTGTCTCCCATTAGGCTGTGACTATCTACATGCTGAGTAATTTTATTCTTTATGATGGTTTCTACCATTTTTCCCGGTACTGACGTCAGGCTCACTGGTCTGTAGTTTCCCGGATCACCCCTGGAACCCTTTTTAAAAATTGGTGTTACATTGGCGATCCTCCAATCTTCAGGTATTAGAGATGATTTTAATGATAGTTCACAGATTACTAATAGCAGGTCTGCAATCTCATATTTCAGTTCTTTCAACACCCTTGGATGTATACCATCCGGCCCAGGTGATTTGCTACTCTTCAGTTTATCTAATAGTTGTAAGACATCTTCCCGATGTATCGATATTTCCTTCAATTCTTCCGCATCTTTAAATACCACTTCAGTCATGGGCAACATCCCTACATCTTCCTCAGTAAAGACCGAAGCAAAGAATTCATTCAGTCTCTCCGCTATCGCCTTGTCACCTCTTAGTGCTCCTTTAACCCCTTTATCATCTAATGGACCAACTGACTCTCTCACAGGTTTTTTGCTACGAATGTACTTGAAAAGGTCTTTATTTCGCGTTTTTGCTTCCGCAGCAAGCTTCTTCTCAAATTCTCTCTTTGCCTGCCTTATCAATGCCTTGCATTTGACTTGCCAGTGCTTGTGCTGTTTCCAGGTTTCGTCGTTTGGCTCTTTTTTCCATTTCCTGAAAGATGCTTTTTTGGCAACAACAGCCTCTCTGACCTCACCTTTAAACCATGCTGGCAGTTTTTTGGACTTCCTTCCACTTTTCTTAAAGCGTGGAATACAGCTGGTCTGGGCTTCCAAGATAGTATTTTTCAACAACATCCAAGCTTGATGTACGTCTTTAACCTTCGCAACTGCTCCTTTTAGTTTTTTCTTAACTGTTTTCCTCAATTTATCATAGTCTCCCTTTCGAAAGTTAAAAGGTAGTACTGCGGATTTCCTTACTATTCCTCCTCCACTAATTAAATCAAAGGTGATCATGCTATGATCACTATTGCCAAGTGGCCCGAACACCCTTATCTCTTGCACTAGATCTGGTGTTCCACTAAGGACTAGGTCTAATATGGCTTCCCCTCTGGTCGGTTCATGAACCAGCTGCTCCAAGAAGCAGTCATTTATTTCATCTAGGAACTTTATCTCCCTAGCATGTCCTGACGTGACACTGACCCAGTCGATACCGGGGTAATTGAAATCACCCATTATTATTACTGCGCTGTAACTTTTGTTAGCTTCCTTGATTTCTTTGAGCATTTCATCATCCATTTGGTCATTCTGGCCAGGTGCTCGATAGTACACCCCCACTGCCATCGCCTTCCCCCTTTTATATGGAATTTCAATCCATATAGATTCTACAGCAGATTTTGTTTCCTGCAAAACTTTAATCCTTTCTGAGTCAATGCCCTCTCTAACAGAGTGCAACCCCTCCACCAATTTGATCAGCTCTATCATTACGATATAGTTTGTACCCAGGTATCACAGTGTCCCACTGGTTGTCCTCCTTCCACCATGTCTCTGATATTCCAATCATATCTAACCTTTCATTTAGTGCTATATATTCTAACTCTCCCATCTTATTCTTTAGACTTCTAGCATTTGCATACAAGCATTTTAGAGAATGTATTTTATTCATGTTAATTTGACTATTGCTAGACATGGGTAAATTGGGATCTTTAAGCTCTGTCTGCTCCATACTTGAGGGCATTTGGGCTACTTTACTCTTTTGTGGAACCTCTCTGCTTTTGGTAGTATCCTTCAAGGATACATTCTTCGGAAAGATCCGCTCTTGGGCGACTGTCGGCTTTCCCCTAATATCTAGTTTAAAAGCTGCTCTATCTCCTTTTTAAAGGTTAATGCCAGCAGCCTGGTTCCATCCCGGTTAAGGTGAAGCCCATCCCTTCGGAAGAGCCCCTCCTTTCCCCAGAATGTTCCCCAGTTCCTAACAAATCCAAAACCCTCATCTCTGCACCATTGTCTCATCCACGCATTGAGACTCCGGAGCTCTGCCTGCCTTTTGGGTCCTGCGCGTGGAACAGGAAGCATTTCGGAGAATGCTACCCTGGAAGTTCTGGATTTCAACTTCCTACCTAAAAGCCTAAATTTTGCCTCCAGAACCTCCCTACCACATTTTCCTATGTCATTGGTACCGACATGTACCAAGACAGCAGACTCCTCCCCAGCACTATCTAAGACCTTATCTAGGTGGCGCGTGAGGTCCGCTACCTTCGCACCAGGCAGGCATGTTACCAGGCGATCCTCACGTCCACCAGCCACCCAGCTATCTACATGCCTAATGATCGAATAACCAACTATAACGGCTGTCCTAACCCTTCCCTCGAGGTGACAACGTGTATTGGGGGACTCCTCGTCCTCCGTCTCCCACTTAGAGTAGTCCATCGAGAACTCATAGGACGACTGCTCCATGGGCCTCAGGGCCCCCAATGCCCTGCGGTTGGTACCCAGCAAACTTGCCGGGGATGATCGTGGTCCCGTCGAGTGGGACTTAGATCGTGACCTCAGCTGAGGATAAACTTGAGGCTAAAGGACCTCAAGGATCAGCTCGGCCTCCAAGAGACGTCTTGGACGTCAAGGGCACGGTGGTCAGGGTGGATGGTCCATGAAGACAGACCAACTGCGCTCCAGGCCGCCATTCTGGATGCCAGACCAGAAGGCTCTGCAGCCTTCGGCGCGGGCACCGAGGGGACTTGGGCCCAATGCTGGCTCCCCTGAAGGGGAATCCTTGACGAGGATAGTGTCTGGGGACCAAGGCCAGTCCGCAGTTGGATCCTTCTAGGGGATCTTCACAGGCCGCTCCTTCTCAGACAGCTTGGACAAACGCCTCAGATTGTGGGACCGGGCCCAGGAAGCACCCAGCAGGTTGGAACTGTCCAAGGACGCCGCCTCTGAGGGTTTCTTCTTCCCGGGTTCCCTCGAAGGAGACCCTCTTTCCAAGGACCCATGATGAGGCTCAGGTTCTGAAGGTTCTGCCCGAGATGTCGGTGCCTCAGACGAGGCCCTGGCCTTTGGAGGCACCAGGGACACGGGGGAAAAACTTATTGTGCTGCTGCTGCTGGCGGCTCTTGAGGGCCTTACTGGACATCCTCTTGCAGAAACCGCAGGCTACCGGGTTGTGGTCTGGCCCAAGGCAGCAGAGACAGCAGTCGTGTGTGTCAGTTAAAGATATAATTTTAGAGCACTGATCACACTTCTTAAAGCCACTGGTAGCCATGGGGGAAAAAAGTACCCTGCGAAGTCAAAGACTCTCTTGGCTGCTAGTGGGAGAAAAAAGGCGTGAAGACACCAGGAAAAGAAAAGAACGAAAGACTAAAAAAATAGACCAAACTCGAAGCTGAGGCAGCGAAGCCGGTAGGTGGCAAGAGTACTGGTACAATACCGGAGGTATTTAACTCGGAGAGAAAGATTAACTTTTTTCCAAGGACAAACAAATATCTGAAGGGCTCCGCAGAAAAAAGGAAACCAAGCAAGATGGCACTCTTGGGCAGGAAGGGAACTACGCATGAATGGTGGCATCTCCCAAAGGCTTTCTTTGAAAGCTGGGGGGATGCTTCCGCGAGGGCTCCATCAGTGCTGATGTCACCCATATGTGACGACTAACTTCCTGCTTGTTCCTGGAGAATATGGTGGTTCCGCCACCAGGGCCTGAAGTTCGCTTACTCTTCGGGCAGACGTGAGGGCCACCATGAAGGCAACCTTCCATGAAAGATACCGCCGATGTCAATTGGCTAGAGGCTCAAATGGTGGTCTGGTTAGCTGCAAAGGCACCACATTGAGGTCCCATTCCACCACCAGAGGGTGGATAGGGGGCTTAGAAAGCAGGAGGCCCCTGAGGAATAGAGACACTAGGAACTGACCAGAGAGGTGTTTTCCTGTGATAAGGTGATGGTGTGTGGCTATCGCACTCAGGTGCACTCTCAATGAATTGGACTTTAACCTGGTGTGCGACAGATACAGTAGGTGTTGGAGCACTAATTGCACCTGTTAGGAGAACGGGTTCTCCCATCTCTCTGCACATCACACTGCGAATGTTCTCCATTTAAAGGTGTAAGCGTGCCTAGTGGAGGGCTTTTGAGAGGCCAGCAGGACCTCCTCAACCTCCTTTGGGAGGTTGAAAGAGGCAAATGCTATCCTTTCAGTGGCACACTGTTAGAGTTAGAAATCTCAGATTGGGGTGCAGGAAGGAGCCCACTTCCTGGGTCTGGTGGTCCGAGGCACAACCCAGTGGGACCGGGAGTGTCACTGACAGAGAGCGCAGCAGTGGGAACCAGGACTGTCTGGGCCACCTTGGGGCAATTAGTATTAGTGACGCCACCTCACACTGGACCTTGAAAAGGGTCTTGGCGATTAGAGGAAATGGCAGAAAAGCATAGAGGCAGCCTTACATCCACAGGATCAGAAAGGCATATGCCACTACCCTCTCTGGATGTGGTTGTCACGAGCAGAGGTGGGGCAGCTGGGTGTTGTCTGGGGTGGCGAATAGGTCCATCACAGGCCTGTCCCAGAAGCTGAGCGGCCACTCTGGTGTCTGGGCGCCATCGTGTGGTTAGAGGACCTTGCTCAGCCTGTCCGCCAGGAGATTGTCCTGGCCCGGAAAGTGAACTGCCCACAGGACCATGTTGTTGCAGAGCTGCAAAGGAAAGGAGGGTCACCGTCTCCTGGCAGAGTGAGTACGACCTTGTGCCCCCCTGCTTGTTGATGTAAAGCATGGCGACTTGGTTGTCTGTCTGAATTAGTAAGGAGTGGTGTCGCAGGTGGTGGCAGCGAAATGCCTGTATGACCTGGAAGATCACCCTGAGCTCCAGGATATTGATCTATAGCAGAGATTCCTCCTGGGACCAGCTGCCTTGTGTGCGGCTATCCCTGCAGTGTGCTCCCCAACCTAAAAGGGAGGCGACCGTGGTCAGAATCCTCTGGGGCATGGGGGCCTCGAAGGGCATCCCTGCTCAGAGGTGGTGGGGAAGTTGCTACCAGTCGAGGGACTCTGCCAGCTGGCAGGTCACCCTGATCCTGTCCCACAGTCTGCCTGTGGTTTGCATCCACTGCAGGCAGAGGCACCACTGAGCTGCCTGCATGTATAAGTGGGCTAGCAGGGGTCACGTGGACAGTGGAGTCCATATGGCCCAGCAGGTGGAGGATGAGACGAGCTGGCACTGACCAACAGCGTTGTACCTCTACTGCTAGCTATCTAGCATCTGGGAAGAACAGCCTTAGCCTGTAGTGTCCCCAGGTGAGCACCTATGGACTCCAGGCTCTGGGCTGGAGAGAGGTGGGATTTGGGATAGCTGATGATGAATCCCAGGTGCTGCAGTAGCAGGGTCACGTGTCCTGACTGGCCTCTGCGGCTGTGCTGCCTCTTTTGAGCCAGTCTAGGTAGGGGAAGACAAATGCTCCTTGAAGATGCAGGTGGGCAGCTACCACTGCCAGGCATTTCATGAAGACCCTTGGTGATGAGGCAAGGCTGAAGGGTAGCATGTACTGGTAGTGTTCTCCTCCTACCACGAAAGAGTAGTTATTCACCTGTAACAGGTGTTCTCCAGGAGCAGCAGGAATCAGTCCTCACTTATGGGTGACATTGACGCCGATGGAGCCCCCGTGCGGAGCATTTCCCCAGCTTTCTAAGAAAGCCTTTGGGAATACTGCACGCATGCGCGGTCCCCTTCCCGCCTAAAGGTGCCATCTTGCTCAGTCATATGACATAGCTAAAAGACAGCACACAAAAATGTAAAAATGAACTATGTACAACTGCAACTCCCAGGGGAGGAGGGAGGGTTGTGAGGACTGATTCCTGCTGCTCCTGGAGAACACCTGTTACAGGTGAGTAACTACTCTTTCTCCAGGACCAAGCAGGAAGTCAGTCCTCACTTATGGGACTCCCCAGCTTCAGGCTACCAGGGACCCAGAGCTGAAAAATGAGCTCCCTCTAGCCTCAGCAGCAGAGAAAGGATTTCACTGAAACATACCCCCACCGGTAGTCCAACCAGAGGGCTGGAGGGTAGGAGTTGCCTAAACCTCAGAAAGATTCCGGAGCACTGCCTGACCGAAAGCACTGTCCCTACGGAATTCCCTCTCCAGGCAGTAATGGGCCGCAAAAGTCTGGCTTGAGGACCAAGTTGCAGCCCTGCAGATGTCTGCCAACGGTACAGAGCGGAGATGAACTACTGAGGCAGCCATTGCCCGGATACGGTGGGCTGTGACCCAACCCTGCAAAGGAAGGTCAGCTGCCCTGTAAGCCCAGGTGATACAGTCAGCCACCCAGATGGACAAGGTACGCTTGGACACAGGTAACCCCAAATTATTAGGGTCAAAAGATACGAAGAGTTGAGTAGCCCTCCTATGCCCCTGCGTACGTTCAAGGTAGAAGGATAAGGCCCTCCTACAGTCCAGGGTATGCAGGACTGTCCCAGCCCAGCTGGCATGGGGCCTAGGGAAGAACGTTGGAAGAACCACCTTCTGGTTGAGGTGGAAAGAAGAGACAACCTTTGGGAGGAACTTATGATGAGTCCTAAGGACTACCCTGTTCCTATAGAAGCGAGTGTATGGCCTGTCACAGACCAGGGCTTGAAGTTCACTCACTCGTCTGGCTGAGGTCAGGGCCACTAGGAATAGTCTTCCAAGAAAGGAAGCGTAGAGGACATGTAGCCATTGGCTCAAAAGGTGGGCGAGTCAGTTGCTGCAAGACCACATTCAACTCCCACTCAGGGGCCGGTGGACGGAGAGGAGGCTTGAGCAATAGTAAGCCTCTGAGAAATCTGGACACCAAGGGATGAACCGACAAAGAGTGTCCTTCCACCATTGAGTGGTGAGCTGCCAGAGCAGAGAGGTGGACCCGAACAGAATTGGATTTAAGGCCCTGATTGGACAAGTGCAGTAGGTACTGGAGCACTACTGGCACAGTGCAGGCGAAAGGATCTTCTTTGCGCTGCTGACACCACAAGGAGAACCTCCTCCACTTCAGGGCATATGTTTTTCTGGTGGATTGCTTTCTAGAGGCCAAGACCACCTCTTCCACTTCCTGAGGCAGGCCCCAGGGAGCCAAGACTACCCTTGCAGCCTCCAGGCCATCAGATTGAGAGATTTGAGATTGGGGTGCAGAAGGGAATCCTGATCCTGAGAGAGAAGGTCGGGCTGGAACCCCAGAGGCAGTGGTGTTTCCACTGCTAGTTGAAGCAGGAGTGGGAACCAGGGCTGCCTCGGCCACCTGGGAGCAACCAGAAGGACTGAGGCCCTGTCCCTTAGAATCTTGAACAAGGTTCGGGCCACCAGAGGTGTGGGAGGAAATGCATACAGTAGGCCCCGGGACCAAGAAATCAGGAAGGCATCCGCCGCTAACCTTAGGGGATGTGGTTGCCTGGAACAAAACCTGGGTAGTTGGTGATTCATGGACTGGCAAAGAGATCCATGGATGGAAGTCCCCATTTCAGGAAAATCTTTTGAACCACTAATGGGTGCAGCTGCCACTCGTGGGGCTGCAGAATTCTGCTTAATCTGTCCGCCAGGAAGTTCTCCTGGCAGGAAGATAAACAGCTCTCAGAAACATCTTGTGCCTGAGCGCAAAGGAACAAAGGGCCTGTGCTTCCAGACATAGGGGCTTGGACCCAGTGCCTCCCTGTTTGTTCACATAGAACATGGCCACTTGTTTGTCCGTCTGAACTAGAACAGACTGGTGAGCCAAAGTGTGAGAAAAAGCCTTGAGGGCTAACCGAATAGCCCGAAGTTCTAGTAGGTTGATCTGTTGCGTGGCTTCCCATGGAGACCATAGGCCTTGAGTGCAGCTCTCCTGACAGTGTGCACCCCAGCCCTGCAAGGAGGCATCTGTCGTCACCACCACCATGGGGACATGCACCTGAAAAGGCACCCCCTGAAGCAAGTTGGGGGGGTGTAGCCACCATTGAAGGGAATTCAGGAATGGCTTGGACACCCTGACTTTGTCTGCTAGGCTCCCAGTGGCTTGCTTCCACTGAATTCTGAGGCACCACTGTGCAGGCCTCATGTGGAGGCGGGCATTGGGGGTCACATGTACAGTCGACACCATGTGTCCTAGGAGCTGCAGACAGAGTCTGGCTGAAATCTTTGGCATCCTGAGAAACCGGGATGCCAACTCCATGAGCCTTTGAGCTCTGTCCTCTGGCAAGTAAGCCCTTGCTTGCAGAGAGTCTTGTCGTACTCCTATGAATTCTAGGTTCTGGGAGGGGAGCAAAGTGGACTTTGCGAAGTTTATGACAAAGCCTAGGTCTTGAAGGAGTGATACAGTTCGGAAGGTGACCTGCCTGGCCTCCTGGTAGGTCTGACCCCTGATGAGCCAGTCGTCCAGATAAGGGAAGACAAAAACACCTTGAGTCCTCAAGTAGGCCGCCGCCACCACAGCAAGGCACTTTGTAAAGACTCTTGGGGCGGAAGTTAGGCCAAAAGGCAGCACTCTGTACTGGTAATGGTTTCCTTCCACCATGAACCTGAGGTACTTTCTGTGGTCTGGATGAATTAGGATGTGAGTGTACGCATCCTTTAGATCTAAGGAGCATAGCCAATCTCCCTGCTGGAGGTAGGGCAGACGTGTTCCAAGAGTAAGCATCTTGAACTTTTCCTTCTCCAAGAACTTGTTGAGATTCCAGAGGTCCAGAATAGGCCTTAGGCCTCTGGTTCTTTTTGGCACTAGAAAGTACCTGGAGTAGAAACCGTGCCCCTGTAGGTGAGGAGGTACAGGCTCCACCGCCTTGTCCAGAAGCAGACCTTGAAGTTCTTGAAGTAGGAGGTTTGTGTGCAGGAGAGGCCTTAGAGGCTCTCCTGGGAAGTAGGCAGGGGGTAAATGCTGGACATGGAGCATCTAGCCCTTGTGGACTATGCTTAATACCCAAGCATCCCCTGTAATGGGTGGCCACCTGTGGGCAAACAGGGCTAGACGACCTCCTGTGCAGGAACGGGGCAGCAGAGGTGGAAAGGCTATGCTGTGGGAGTCAAAAACCCCCTCCCTGCTGGGTAGGAGCAGGAGCCGGAGGCTTGGGGGTCTGCTGCCTACGGGGCCCATGTCCCTGCCCCTTGTCCTGCTGCCCCTGCTGGGGAGCTGGGCAGGTCTGGTACTATGGGAAAGGTTTGTAGGCAGCTGCCTTTCTCAGGTAAAAGGGCTTTTTACCCGAGCCCTTCTTTTTGTGAGAAGGGGCAGAAGTCTTTCTGGACAGCCTTGTCCTAGTCAGGTGCTTGGTTTTGAGCTCAGCCGCCTTCTTGGCCATGGGCTTGCCAAAAAGGTTTTCACCTCGGCAAGGGACATCGACCAACTTGTCCTGCACCCAGGGCTCGAGGTCCGATGACTGCAGCCATGCCTGGCGTCGGGCTCCGATGCAGATGCCGCCACACGAGCCGAAGACTCGAAGCCATCTAGGCCGCTCGGGACATGAACTTTGAGCAGTCCCTGATTCCTGAGGACAAAGTGTGGAACCTCTGCAAAGGTTCCCCGGAGAGGCCAGCAGAGAACCCGGCAATCTCTTTCGCCAGGTCTCGTAAGTACATGCCCATGTACAGCTGGTAGGACTGGACACGGCAAGCAAGCATCGAGCCCTGGAAGCACTTTCTGCCGAAAGCATCCAGGTTCCGGGCCTCCCTGCCAGGGGGCACCGCGGAGTGCATCTTCTGGCTCTTCAGACAATGCATGGCCGATTCCACCACCATGGAATGGTGCGGCAGCTGCGCCTTCTGGAATCCAGGTCTCTTACGGAGTCGAGAGATGGAATCGACCCGCTTGCTCAAGAACGGCGCCGAGGCCAGTGCCTCCCACATCCGGAAGAGGAGCCGTTCCAGCATCGGAGGAACTGGCACAGTAAAGGCCTCCTTCGGAGGAGAGTCATACGGGAGGGCCTCGAGTTCCTCGGCTCGAGGCTCCTCCTCGGGGTCCGCAGGAATCGCCAATGCCTTGGCCATATCCCTCACGAACTCCGAGAATCGGGTGTCCTCCGGGGGGGACCTACTCCGGGGCTCGGACTGCGGTGAGTCCGAAGGGACGCACCGAGTCTGGAAGGTGTCGGGGGACTCCTTGTCCTCCGCTCCCACGCTGACTCATCCGAAGAGTCGTCGAGGGGCTCCGACTGCACGGGTCTAGGTGGCACCCGCCCCGATGCCCTCGGTTCCGAGCGGGAGGTCGAGGGGGACCGTGACCGAGGACGACTTTGAGCCTTCATGGTCTCGAGTATCGGCTCGGTCTCCGGGGTCGACTTCGATGTCGATGTCCTGGTGGTCGGGGCAGATGCACCAGCGAGGCTGGCCATCAGTACCCGCTGCTGATCCATGAAGGCAGACAGTCTGCACTCCAAGGCTCTCAGCCTGAGTCCAAGCTCAGGAGACTCAGCAGCCACCGACTCGGGCCCCGGCGGCGGCGCCGGGCCCGACGTCGGCTCCCTTGGAGGAGAGTCAACGAGGACTACAGGACTTACGTGTCCGACGGTCTCCGGCTCCACATGAGGTATCTTGGACGGCTTCTCCTGTTCCAAGGGCCTGGGACGGCAGTCGAAGGGTCTTAGACCTAGCCCTCGAGGAACCAGGGACCTCTTCCGCCGCCGCCCTCACTAGCCATTTCTTCCTCTTGTGTTCCCGGTCGGGGGACCCCCTGTCCGAGGAACCGTGGCGATGCTCGGGATCAGACTCCCAAGACGTCGAGGCCTCAGACGAGGTCCGGGCCCGGCCAGAGGTGGAATCTGAGAAAATCCTTTCTTTCTGGTGCTGACGGCTTCGAAGTGCCTTGGTGGACATTTTGCCACATGGGCCACAGATCTTTGGATCGTGATCCGGGCCGAGGCACCGAAGGCAGCAGTCGTGTGTGTCGGTGAGAGACATTAGTTTCTTGCACCGATCACACTTCTTGAAACCACTGGAAGCCATCGGGGAAAGAGTACTTACTCACCTGTAACAGGTGTTCTCCAGGAGCAACAGGAATCAGTCCTCACATATGGGTGTCATCGGCGCCAATGAAGCCCCAGCGGAGCATTTCCCCAGCTTTCCATGAAAGCCTTTGGGAATGCTGGCACGCATGCGCAGTTCCCTTCCCGCCTAAAGGTGCCATCTTACCTCAGTCAAATGACATAGCTAAGAACAGCACACAAAAATGAAAAAATAAACTATGTACAACTGCAACTCCAAGGGGAGGAGGGAGGGTTGTGAGGACTGATTCCTGCTGCTCCTGGAGAACACCTGTTACAGGTGAGTAACTACTCTTTCTCCAGGACCAAGCAGAAAGTCAGTCCTCACATATGGGTGACTCCCTAGCTCTGGGCTACCGAGGAACCCAGGCTGAACAAGAGAACTCCCTCTAGTCTCAGCAGCAAAGAAAGGCTTTGCAAGGACACAACCTCCACCGGTAGCCCAACAGAGGGCAGGAGTTGCCTAAACCTCAAAGAAATTCCGGAGTACTGCTTGGCCAAAAGCACTGTCCCTACGGGACTCCCTCTCCAGGCAGTAATGGGCCGCAAAAGTCTGGCTGGAAGACCAAGTTGCAGCCCTGCAGATGTCTGCCAAGGGCACAGAGTGGAGATGAGCCACTGAGGCAGCCATTGCCCTGACACTATGGGCCGTGACCCTACCCTGCAAAGGAAGGTCAGCCGCCTTGTAAGCCCAGGTGATACAGTCAGCTACCCAGATGGACAAGGTACGCTTGGACACAGCCAACCCCAAGTTATTGGGGTCAAAGGATACGAAGAGCTGAGTAGCGCTTCTATGCCGCTGCGTACGGTCAAGGTAGAAGGATAAGGCCCTCCTACAGTCCAGGGTATGCAGGACTGCTTCAGCCTGGCTTGCATGATACCTAGGGAAGAATGTTGGAAGAACCACCTCCTGGTTGAGGTGGAAAGAGGAGACAACCTTAGGGAGGAACTTTGGATGAGTCCTAAGGACTACCCTGTTCCTATAAATCCTGGTGTAAGGCCTATCACAGACCAGGGCCTGAAGCTCACTTACTCACCTAGCCGAGGTAAGGGCTATCAGGAAGAGTGTCTTCCAGGAGAGGAAGCGTAGTGGACAAGTAGCCATCGGCTCAATAGGTGGGCGAATCAGTTGCTGCAAGACCACATTCAGCTCCCACTCAGGGGCAGGACGACGGATGGGAGGCTTGAGCAAAAGCAAGCCCCTGAGAAAGCGGGACACCAAGGGGTGACCAGACAGAGAATGTCCCTCCACCGGTGAGTGGTGAGCTGCGAGATCTGAGAGGTGGACCCGAACAGAATTGGACTTAAGTCCCTGATTTGATAAGTGCAGTAAGTACTGAAGCACTACTGGCACAGTACAAGAGAAAGGGTCCTCTGTACGTAGCTGACACCACACAGAAAACCTTTTCCATTTGAGAGCATAGGTTTTCCTAGTGAACTGTTTCCTAGAGGCTAGGACAACCTCCTCAACTTCCTGAGGTAGGCCCCAGGGAGCCAAAACTACCCTTGCAGCCTCCAGGCCATCAAATTGAGAGCTTTGAGAGTGGGGTGCAGAAGGGAACCCTGCTCCTGTGAGAGAAGGTCGGGTTGCAACTCCAGAGGTAGTGGAGGATCCACCGCCAGTTGAAGCAGAAGAGGAAACCAAGGCGGTCTCGGCCACCTGGGAGCCACCAGCAGGACCGAGGCCTTGTCCTGAAGAATCTTGAAGAGAGTTTGGGCCACCAAGGGCGTGGGAGGAAATGCATACAGGAGGCCCTGAGACCAGGATATCAGAAAAGCATCCGCTGCTATCCGCAGAGGATGCGGTTGCCTGGAGCAGAACTTTGGCAGTTGCTTGTTCATTGGGCTGGCAAAGACATCTATCAAAGGGAGATCCCATTTTAGGAAGATCTTCTGAACTACTGAAGGAGGCAGCTGCCACTCGTGGGGCTGTAGTATTCTGCTTAACCTGTCTGCCAGGTAGTTGTCCTGGCCTGGAAGGTACACAGCCTTGAGGAGCATGTTGTGCTTGAGGGCAAATGAACTAAGGTCCTGAGCCTCCCGACAAAGGATCCTGGACCCAGTCCCACCCTGTTTGTTCACATAAAATATGGCTACTTGGTTGGCTGTCTGAATCAGGACATATTGGTGAGGAGAGAAAGCTTTGAGTGCTAATCGAATAGCTCTGAGTTCGAGGAGATTGATCTGCTGTGCAGCTTCCCAAGGAGACCACAGGCCCTGGGTGCACTTGCCCAGACAATGAGCTCCCCAGCCTTGCAGGGAGGCGTCTGTGGTCATCACTACCGTGTACCCTGGAATCTGAAAAGGCACTCCCATCAGTAGATTGGGTGGGTGCAGCCACCAGTTGAGGGAGTGCAGAAATTGTCTGGACACCCTTATCCTGTCTCTGAGGCTGCCTGTGGCCTGTGACCACTGAGTCCGAAGGCACCACTGTGCAGGCCTCATATGGAGCCTGGCATTGGGGGGTCACAGGTACTGTCGAAGCCATGTGGCCCAGAAGCCTCAGGCAGAGTCTGGCGGAGACCAGTGACCTGCTGAGAAATTGATTTGTCAAGGCCATCAACCTTTGGGCCCTGTCTGCTGGCAAGAAAGCCTTTGCCAGCAGAGAGTCCAGGCTTGCTCCTGTGAACTCCAAGTTCTGGGAGGGGAGCAAAGAGGACTTTGCGAAGGTTATGACAAACCCCAGCCTTTGGAGAAGAGCAATAGTGCTGAGGGTGGCTTGTTTGGCCTCCTGGCACGTCTGATCCCTGATGAGCCAGTCGTCCAGATAGGGGAAGACAAAGATGCCCTGGTTTCTCAGGTAGGCCGCCACCACTGCTAGGCACTTTGTGAAGACTCTGGGGACGGAGGTGAGGCCGAAAAGCAGCACTCTGGATTGATAATGGTTTCCTCCCACAATGAACCTGAGGTACTTTCTGTGGTCTGGAAGAATGAGGATGTGAGTGTACGCATCCTTTAGATCTAAAAAGCATAGCCAATCTCCCTGCTGGAGGTAGGGCAGAAGTGTCCCAAGAGTAAGCATCTTGAACTTCTCCTTCACTAGGAACTTGTTGAGGTTCCTGAGGTCCAGAATGGGTCGAAGGCCACCGGTTCTTTTGGGCACCAGGAAATATCTGGAGTAGAAACCGTGACCTTGTAAGTGGGGAGGCACAGGCTCCATCGCCCTGTCCACCAACAGACCTTGAGGTTCTTGCAGGAGAAGGTCTGTGTGCAGGCGAGGCCTTGGAGGCTCCCCTGGAAAATATGGTGGAGGCAGTTGGGGAAAATGCAGGGCATAACCCTTGTGGACTATGTCCAACACCCAACTGTCCCCGGTGATAAGGAGCCACTGGTGGGCAAAGAGGGCGAGGCGACCTCCTGTGCAGGGTTGGGAAAGCAGTGGAGGAGAGGCTACGCTCAAGGAGTCAAAACCCCCCACCCTGCTGAGTGGTAGCAGGGGCCGGTGGCTTGGGGGTCCTCTGCCTACGGGGCCCATTACCCTGTCCCTTGGCTTGCTGACCCTGGGGGGCAGCTTGGGCAGGCTGATATTGCGGGTACTGTTCGTAGGCAGTGCCCTTCCTCGGGTAATGGGCTTTTTACCCGAGCCCTTCTTTTTATGAGAAGGGGCAGAGGTCTTCCTAAACAGCCTTGTCCATGTGAGGTGCTCAGTTTCGAGCTGAGCGGCCTTCTCGGTCAAGGGCTTGCCAAAAAGGTTTTCACCTCGGCAAGGGACATCGACCAACTTGTCCTGAACCCATGGCTCGAGGTCCGATGACTGCAGCCATGCCGGACGTCGAGCTGCGATGCCGGCTGCCGCAACATGGGCCAAAGGCTGGAAGCCATCGTAGGCAGCACAGGACATGAACTTCGAGCAGTCCCGAATCCCCGAGGACAAGGACTTAAATCTCTGCAAGGGTTCCCCGGAGAGACCAGCAGAGAACCCGGCCAACTCCTTGGCCAGATCCCTCAAGTACATGCCCATGTACAGCTGGTAGGACTGGACACGGCAAGCAAGCATCGAACCCTGGAAGCACTTTCTACCGACGCCATTAAGGTTTCGGGCCTCCCTGCCAGGGGGCACCGCGGAGTGCATCTTCTGGCTCTTCAGACGATGCATGGCCGATTCCACAACCATAGAATGGTGTGGTAGCTGTGCCTTCTGAAAACCAGGGCTCTTTCGGAGTCGATAGATCGAGTCGACTCGCTTGCTGAGAACCTGCGCCGAGGCCAGTGCCTCCCACATACGGAAGAGGAGCCGTTCCAGCATCGGAGGAACCGGGACAGTAAAGGCCTCCTTCGGAGGAGAGTCATACTGTAGGGCCTCGAGCTCTTCAGCTCGAGGCTCCTCCTTGGGGTCCGCCGGAATAGCCAAGGCAGTGGCCATATCCCGGACAAACTCCGACAACCGAGTATCCTCCGGGGGGGGACCTACTCCGGGGCTCAGACTGCGGTGAGTCTGATGGGACGCACCGAGTCTTGAAGCTATCAGGAGACTCCTCGTCCTCCGTCTCCCAAGCTGACTCGTCCGAGGAGGAGTCAGGGTCCGACCCCTCGGGGCCCTGGAGTACCCGCCCTGACGCCGGAGGCACTGGCGTCGACGCCCTCGGTCCCGAACGGGAGGTCGAGGGAGACCGCGACCGAGGTCGACTCCGAGCCACGATGGACTCTAGTATCGGCTCAGTCTCCGGGGTCGACTTCGAAGTCGATGTCCCGGTGGTCGGGGCAGATGCGCCAGACAGGCTGGCCATCAGTGCCCGCTGCTGCTCCATGAAGGTAATCTGCTCTCCAAGGCTGTCATCCTGAGACACAGCTCGGGAGACGCAGCAGCCACCGACTCAGGCCCTGGCGGCGCCGGGCCCGACGTCGGCTCCCTGGGAGGAGAGTCCTCGAGGACTATGGGGCTTATGTGTCCAGCAGACTCCGGCTCCACGCGAGGAACTTTTGCAGGCTTCTCGTGTTGCACGGGCCCGGGGTGACGGTCGGGGGTCTTAGACCTGGCCCTCGAGGAGCCAGGGCCCTCCTCCGATGACGCCCTCGTGAGCTGCTTCTTCCTCTTGAGTTCCCGGTCGGGGGACCCCGTGTCCAAGGAGCTTCGACGGCGCTCGGGATCGGAATCCCGAGATGTCGAGGCCTCAGACGAGGTCCGGGCCTGGTCGGAGGCTGAGTCCGAGAAAAGCCTTTCTTTTTGCTGCTGTCGACTTCGGAGTGCCTTGGAAGACATCTTTCCACATGGCCCGCACGACTTAGGGTCATGGTCGGGGCCGAGGCACCGAAGGCAGCAGTCGTGTGTGTCGGTGAGAGACATTAATTTTTTACACCGATCACACTTTTTAAAACCACTGGAAGCCATCGGAGAAAAAAAGAGTCCCCGCGAGGTCAAAGGACCGGCCTACCAGGGAAAAATGGAAAAAAGGGCGCGAACGCCAGCCACGAAGGGCAAAAACCGTAAAAGAAGAATCGGGCTCGATACCGGTGTACCGAACCCGGCGGGAGGGGAACCGGCGTCGAACCGGGAGAAAAAATAACGATAATCGCTGAAAAAAATCTAATTTTAACCGGGAGAACAGGACACACGAACGGTGGGCTTCACGGAAAAAAAAAAAGAGACTGAGGTAAGATGGCACCTTTAGGCGGGAAGGGAACTGCGCATGCGTGCCTGCATTCCCAAAGGCTTTCATAGAAAGATGGGGAAATGCTCCGCTGGGGCTTCATCGGCGCCGATGACACCCATATGTGAGGACTGACTTCCTGCTTGGTCCTGGAGAAAAAAGGGCCCCCGCGAGGTCAAAGGACCGGCCTTCCAGGGAAAACAGAAAAAGGTGCGAACGCCAGCCACGAAGGGCAAAAACCGAAAAATAGAAGACAGACTCGAGTGGAGTGGAGGAGTGGCCTAGTGGTTGGGGTAAGGTACTTCAGGCCAGAAGGTCGGGGGTTCAAATCCCACTAGAGGACAGCAACCTTGTGCCGGAAGGACTGGGGTTTCTAGTCCCACAGGTGCTCCTTGTGGTCTTGGGCAAGCCACGTAACCCTCCATAGCCCATATTCTCTGTAAAATAATTATCTCCAAGTTATAATGCCCTGTTCAATGTAATTTCAGTTTGTTCAATGTAAACCGCACTGATGCAGAATAGCACGGTATATAAGAGAATGTAAATAAATAAATAATAAAATAAAATAAAGATACCGGTGTACTGAACCCGGCGGGAAGGGGAACCGGCGTCAAACCGGAGAAAAAAGACGAAGTAATCGCTGAAAAAACATCAACTTTTCCGGGTGACACGGACAGACGTCCGATGGGCTCCACGGAAAAAGAAAGACTGAGCAAGAGGGCACCTTTAGGCGGGAAGGGGACCGCGCATGCGTGCATTATTCCCAAAGGCTTTCTTAGAAAGCTGGGGAAATGCTCCGCACAGGGGCTCCATCAGCGTCGATGTCACCCATATGGGTGTCATCGGCGCCGATGAAGCCCCAGCGGAGCATTTCCCCAGCTTTCCATGAAAGCCTTTGGGAATGCTGGCACGCATGCGCGGTTCCCTTCCCGCCTAAAGGTGCCATCTTACCTCAGTCTCTTTTTTTCCCGAGAAGCCCATCGGACGTGTGTCCTGTTCTTCTGGATAAAAGTGATTTTTTTCTTTGGCGATTTTTCGCTATTTTTCTCCGGTTCGACGCCGGTTCCCCTCCCGCCGGGTTCGGTACACCGGTATCGAGACCGCTTATTTCTTTTTCGGTTTTTGCCCTTCGTGGCTGGCGTTCGCGCCCTTTTTTCATTTTTTCCCTGGAAGGCCGGTCTTTTGACCTCGCTGGGGCTCTTTTTTCCCCAATGGCTTCCAGTGGTTTCAAAAAGTGTGATCGGTGTAAGAAACGTATGTCTCTCACCGACACACACGACTGCTGCCTTCGGTGCCTCGGCCCTGACCACGACCCCAAGTCGTGTGTGCCATGTGGGAAGATGTCTTCCAAGGCACTCAAAAGTCGACAGCATCAGAAGGAAAGGTTTTTCTCGGACTCTGCCTCCGGCCGGGCTCGGACCTCGTCTGAGGCCTCGACATCTCAGGATTCCGATCCCGAGCGCCTAAGCTTCTCGGACAGGGGGTCCCCCAACCGGGAACGCAAGAGGAAGAAGCGGCTCGCGAGGGCGGCGTCGGAGGAGGTCCCTGGTCCCTCGAGGGCCAGGTCTAAGACCCCCAACCGCCGTCCCGGGCCCATGGACCAAGAGAAGCCTACCAAAGTTCCTCGCGTGGAGCCGGAGTCTGCTGGACACGTAAGCCCCATAGTCCTCGTGGACTCTCCTCCCAGAGAGCCGACGTCGGGCCTGGTGCTGCCGGGGCCCGAGTCGGTGGCTGCTGCGTCTCCCGAGCTGAGTCTCAGGATGACAGCCTTGGAGTGCAGATTGTTTGCCTTCATGGAGCAGCAGCGGGCACTGATGGCCAGCCTGTCTGGTGCATCTGCCCCGACCACCGGGACGTCGACTTCGAAGTCAACCCCAGAGACCGAGCCGATACTCGAGACCCTTGTGGCTCGAAGTCATCCTCGGTCGAGGTCTCCCTCGACCTCCCGTTCGGGACCGAGGGTGTCGACGCCGGTGCCCCCGGCATCGGGGCAGGTGCCTCCGGGCCCCACGGGGGTCGGACCCCGACTCCTCCTCAGATGAGTCTGCCTGGGAGACGGAGGACGAGGAGTCTCCCGATACTTTTAAGACTCGGTGCGTCCCGTCGGACTCACCGCAGTCTGAGCCCCGGAATAGATCCCTTCCGGAGGACACTATGTTCTCGGAATTCGTCCGGGATATGGACGCTGCCTTGGTTATCCCTGCCGATCCCGAGGAAGAGCCTCGAGCCGAAGAGCTCGATGCTCTGCAGTACAACTCTCCTCCGAAGGAGGCCTTTACTGTCCCGGTTCCTTCGATGCTGGAACGGCTCCTCTTCCGGATGTGGGAGGCACTGGCCTCGGCGCCGGTTTTGAGCAAGCGAGTCGATTCCATCTATCGACTCCGCAAAAGCCCTGGTTTCCAGAAAGCACAGCTACCACACCATTCCATGGTTGTGGAATCGGCCATGCATCATCTGAAGAGCCAGAAGATATACTCTGCGGTGCCCCCCGGCAGGGAGGCCCGCAACCTTGATGGCGTCGGTAGGAAGTGCTTCCAGGGGTCTATGCTTGCTTGCCGTGTCCAGTCTTACCAGCTGTACATGGGCATGTACTTGCAAGACCTGGCCAAGGAATTGGCCGAATTCTCTGCTGGTCTCTCCGGGGAATCCTTGCAGAGATTTAAGACCTTGTCCTCGGGGATTCGGGAATGCTCAAAGTTCATTTCCCGTGCCGCCTACGATGGCTTCGAGGCTTCGGCCCGAGTTGCGGCTGCCGGCATCGCGGCTCGATGCCAGGCGTGATTGCAGTCATCGGACCTCGAGCCATGGGTTCAGGACAAGTTGGTCGATGTCCCCTGCCGAGGTGAGAACCTTTTTGGCAAACCCGTGACCGAGAAGGCCGCTCAGCTCGAGACCGAGCACCTTACCCGGACAAGGCTGTCGAGGAAGACCTCTGCCCCTTCACATAAAAAGAAGGGCTCGGGTAAAAAGTCCTTTTACCCGAGGAAGGGCACTGCCTACAAACAGTACCCTCAGTATCAGGCTGCCCAAGTTGCCCCCCCAGGGTCAGCAAGCCAAGGGCCAGGGTAATGGGCCCCATAGGCAGAGGACCCCCAAGCCTTCTGCCCCTGCTTCCACTCAGCAGGGTGGGGGTTTTTGACTCCTTGAGCGTAGCCACTCCGTCCCTGCTTTCCCAGCCCTGCACAGGCGGTCGCCTTGTACTCTTTGCCCACCAGTGGCCTCTCATTACCACCGACAGTTGGGTGCTGGACATATTCCAAAAGGGCTATGCCCTGCATTTTCATCAACTGCCTCCTCCTTACTTCCAGGGGAGCCCTTGAGGCCTCCCCTGCACACAGACCTTCTCCTTTGAGAGCTCCAAGGTCTGTTGGTGGACAGGGCGGTGGAGTCTGTGCCTCCCCACTTGCAAGGTCACGGATTCTACTCCAGGTATTTTCTGGTACCCTAAAGGACCGGTGGCCTTCGACCCATTCTGGACCTCAGGAACCTCATCAAGTTCCTAGAGAAAGAAAAGTTCAAGATGCTTACTCTTGGAACACTTCTGCCCTACCTCCAGCAGGGAGAATGGCTATGCTCCTCAGATCTAAAGGATGCGTACACTCACATCCTCATTCATCCAGACCACAGAAAGTACCTCAGGTTCATTGTGGGAGGAAACCATTATCAGTACAGAGTACTACCTTTTGGCCTGACCTCCACTCCCAGGGTCTTTACCAAGTGCCTGGCAGTGGTTGCAGCCTACCTGAGGAATCAAGGCATCTTTGTCTTTCCCTATCTGGACTGGCTCATCAGGGGTCAGACGTCCCTGGAGGCCAGACAAGCCACCCTCAGAACCATTGCTCTGCTTCAAAACGTGGGCTTTGTCATAAACTTCGCAAAGTCCACTTTGCTCCCCTCCCAAAACTTGGAGTTCATAGGGGCAAGGTTGGATTCTCAACTGGCAAAGGCATTCTTGCCAGAAAACAGGGCTCAAAGACTGATGGACGTGGCCAAACAGTTTCTAAACAGGTCCCTGGTCTCCGCCAGACTCTGCCTCAGGCTTCTGGGCCACATGGCTTCGACAGTGCATGTGACTCCCAATGCCAGGCTCCATATGAGGCCTGCACAGTGGTGCCTTCGGACTCAGTGGTCCCAGGCCACAGGCCGCCTGAGACAGGATAAGGGTGTCCAGACCCCTTTTGGCCTCCCTCAGCTGGTGGCTACATCCACCCAATCTGCTGAAGGGGATGCCCTTCCAAATGCCAGAATACTCGGTGGTCCTCACCACCGACGCCTCTCTGCGGGGCTGGGGTGCTCATTGTCTGGACAAGTGCACTCAAGGCCTCTGGTCTCCCTGGGAGGCAGCCCAACAGATCAATCTCCTAGAACTTCGAGCTATCCGCTTAGCTCTCAAGGCTTTTTCTCCGGCCCCAGCTCACCGCTCAGTCTTGATTCAAACAGACAACCAGGTAGCCATGTTTTATGTGAACAAACAGGGCGGGACTGGGTCAAAGCTCCTTTGTCGGGAGACTCAAGACCTTTGTTCCTTTGCCCTAAAGCATAACATGCTTCTCAAGGCGGTGTACCTTCCAGGCCAGGAGAACTGCCTGGCCGACTGATTGAGCAGAATTCTGCAGCCCCACTAGTGGCAGCTGCATCCCTTGGTCGTTCAGAAGATCTTCCTAAAGTGGGGTCTCCCTTGGATAGATCTCTTTGCCAGTCCACTGAACAAGCAACTGCCCAAGTTCTGCTCCAGGCAACCGCATCCCTTTGAGGATAGCACCAGATGCTTTTCTGATGTCCTGGTCTCAGGGCCTCCTGTATGCGTTTCCTCCCACGCCCTTGGTGGACTGAACTCTTTTCAAGACTCTTCAGGACAAGGCCTCGGTCCTGCTGGTAGCTCCCAGGTGGCCGAGGCAGCCTTGGGGTTTCCACTTCTGCTTCAGCTGGCAGTGGATTCCCCACTACCTCTGGGGTTGCAGCCAGACCTTCTCTCACAGGAGCAGGGTTCCCTTCTGCACCCCAATCTCAAAGCTCTCAATTTGATGGCCTGGAGGCTGCAAGGGTAGTTTTGGCTCCCTGGGGCCTACCTCAGGAAGTTGAGAAGGTTGTCCTGGCCTCTAGGAAACAGTCCACTAGGAAAACCTATGCCCTCAAATGGAAGAGGTTTTCTGTGTGGTGTCAGCTACGTACAGAGGATCCTTTCTCCTGTACTGTACCAGTAGTGCTTCAGTACTTACTGCACTTATCAAATCAGGGACTTAAGTCTAATTCTGTTCGGGTCCACCTCTGAGCTCTAGCAGCTCACCACTCACTGGTGGAGGGACATTCTCTGTCAGGTCACCCCTTAGTGTCCCGCTTTCTCAGGGGCTTGCTTTTGCTCAAGCCCCCCATCCGTCGTCCTGCTCCTGAGTGGGAGCTGAATGTGGTCTTGCAGCAACTGACTCGCCCACCCTTTGAGCCGATGGCTACTTGCCCTCTACGCTTCCTTTCCTGGAAGACTCTCTTCCTGATAGCCCTCACCTCGGCTAGGCGAGTGAGTGAGCTTCAGGCCCTGGTCTGTGATAGACCTTACACCAGGATTTATAGGAACAGGGTAGTCCTTAGGACTCATCCAAAGTTCCTCCCCAAGGTTGTCTCCTCTTTCCACCTCAACCAGGAGGTGGTTCTTCCAACATTCTTCCCTAGGCCTCATGCTAGCCAGGCTGAAGCAGTCCTGCATACCCTGGACTGTAGGAGGGCTTTATCCTTCTACCTTGACCGTACGCAGGGACATAGAAGGGCTACTCAGCTCTTCGTCTCCTTTGACCCCAATAAGTTGGGGTTGGCTGTGTCCAAGCGTACCTTGTCCATCTGGGTGGCTGTGTCACCTGGGCTTACAAGGCGGCTGACCTTCCTTTGCAGGGTAGGGTCACGGCCCATCGTGTCAGGGCAATGGCTGCCTCAGTGGCTCATCTCTGCTCTGTGCCCTTGGTAGACATCTGCAGGGCTGCAACTTGGTCTTCAAGCCAGACTTTTGCGGCCCATTACTGTCTGGAGAGGGAGTCCCGTAGGAACAGTGCTTTTGGCCAAGCAGTACTCCGGAATCTCTTTGAGGTTTAGGCAACTCCTGCCCTCTGTTGGGCTACCGGTGGAGGTTGTTTCATTGAAAAGCCTTTCTTTGATGCTGTGACTAGAGGGAGTTTTCTTGTTCAGCCTGGGTTCCTGGTAGCCCAGAGCTAGGGAGTCACCCATATGTGAGGACTGACTTCCTGCTTGGTCCTGGAGAAAGAGTAGTTACTCACCTGTAACAGGTGTTCTCCAGGAGCAGCAGGAATCAGTCCTCACAACCCTCCCTCCTCCCCTTGGAGTTGCAGTTGTACATAGTTTGTTTTACATTTTTGTGTGCTGTTCTTAGCTATGTCATTTGACTGAGGTAAGATGGCTCCTTTAGGCGGGAAGGGAACCGCGCATGCTTGCCAGCATTCCCAAAGGCTTTCATGGAAAGCTGGGGAAATGCTCCGCTGGGGCTTCATCGGCGCCGATGACCCCTATATGTGAGGACTGATTCCTGCTGCTCCTGGAGAACACCTGTTACAGGTGAGTAACTACTCTGTACTGCCTGTGGGAGGGGTGGATTAGGATGTGAGTGTATACATCCTTTAAATCCAAGCAGCGCAGCCAGTCTTCCTGGTGGAGGTAAGGCAGCAGTGTTCCAAGGGAGAGCATCTTGAACTCCCTCACCAGAAAGTTGTTTGTTTCGCAGGTCTAGGATGGGCCCGAGGCCCCCAGTCCTCTTTGGGAGAAGAAAGTACCTGGAGTAGAAGCCTTTTTCCCATTAGTGTTTGGGTACAGGCTGTACTGCGTTGTCCCTTAGAAGACCTACGAACTCTGTGAGCAGGAGGGTCTGGTGAAGGTGGGATCGCACCAGCTCTCTGGGAAAGAACCTGGGTGGAATCTGCTGTAACAGAGGAGGTATCCCTCCCTGACCACCTCAGTACCCACTGGTCCGAGGTGACTGGAGCCAATCTGTGGGCAAAGAGTGTCAGGTGCCCCCAAGTGAGCTGGAGGTCTCCTTGGGGAGGGGAGGCCCTGCCCTGGGAGTCAAAAGTTCCCCCCCAGGCTGGGTGGGAGCTGGGGTCTGGGGCCTAGGTGCTTTTGTCTTCTGAATCCCGTGCCCTTGCCTCTTGGGGTGAGAAACCTGCTGTTGGCCTGAGTAGGGCTGATAATGGTGACCCTGCATAAAAAAAACCTTTTCTCAAGGGAAAAGGGGTCTCTTTCCCGATGTTTTTGCAGGGATGGGATGAGGTCTTCTTGGAGAGCCTCTGACAGGTCACATCGTCAGCCTCGATCTCAGCCGCTTTGTCGACCATGGGTTTGCTGAACAGGTTCTCCCCGTGCAGGGGATGTCGAGCAGCTTATCTTGGACCCATTGCTTGAGGTCAGAGGATTGCAGCCAGGCTTGGTGTCGGGCCCCGATGCTGACCGCAGTGACCTGAGCAGCTGACTTGTAGCCGTCATAGGCTGCTCAGGAGAGTAGCTTAGAACAGTCCTTGATCCCTGAGGCCAAGGTCTGGAATCACTGGAGGGGTTCGCTGACGAGGCCTGTCGCAAACCCCAATAGCTCTTCGGCTAGAGCCTTTAGGTACATGCCTATGTAGAGTTGATAGGCCTGAATCTGGAACCCCAGCATCGAGCCCTAGTAGCACTTGCGCCCAGGGCTCTAGCCTCCCTCCCAGGGGGAACAGAAGCGTGTGTCCTCTGGCTCTTAGATTTTTGCATGGTTGACTCAATGACCATGGAGTTATGTGGGTGCTAGAGTTTGTGGAACACTGGGCCCTTTCAGACACGGTACATGGCATTGAGGTACTGGCTCGCTACTGGTACCAACGCCGGTGTTTCCCACATCTAAAGTAGTAGCCTCTGTGAGGGTTTCCTTGGGTGGAGACTCATACTGGAGAATCTCCAACTCCTCGGTGCTCGGGTCTTCCTCTGGTTCGGTTTGCACCAAGAGGGATCTGGTCATGTCCCTAAAAGTCATGGAAGGCCACGTCCTCAGGAGGAGAGTGGCGCTGGGGTGCCAGGGACGACGGGTCCGAGGGGATAACTCTGTGCCGCTTGGTGTCCAGAGAGGCCTCATCATCTGTCTCCCACTTGGGGTCGATCAGTGATGACGAATCCGAGGCCCTGCAACTCCTCGCCTCGAGGCTGGTGTCTAAGGGTCGGCAGCCTGCGGAGGACCTGGGTTCCGAATTGCGGACATTAGCCGGCGAGGACCAGATGTCTGAAGAACAGGACAGAGATCTCGACCGGCACTGAGGGCTTACCCGAGGCCGTTGGCGCTCTGAGCTCAGTTCGACGACCGGGGACACCCTTGCAGTCGAGGGCCCGGTTGTCGAGGCAGATGTACCAGCCATCATTGCCTGCTGCAGGGCCAGAATAGCAGTGTTTTGTTCCAGGGACACCATTCTGGTTTCCAAACCAGAAGGCTCCGCAGCCTTCGGTGCAGGCACAGAGGATCTCGGGCCCGGCGCCAGCACTCTAGTAAGTGCGTCCTCGACAAGGACTATGGCCTCGAGGAACCTTGCATGGTTTCCGCCGGCCGAGGAATTCTTCTTGAGGACCTTGTTAGGGCGCTTCTCAGTCACCTGAGTCCCTCCGGGTCGTTTTACCTGGTTTCTCCGGTGCAACCTCGGCGGACTTCAAAGACTTCTTTTTCTCTGGGTCCGAGGTGTTCTCAGAGGAGTCACTGCCACAGGACTCAGAGGACACTTGGACCTCATGGGATGCGCTGAGCTGGGAGCTCGGCATTAGGGAGGCCAGGGCTGAGTCAGATCTGGGGAACAATTTTTCTTGCAACTCTGACCCTTTCCTGTTGATTTTGGGCATCATGGCCTGGCACAGATCACAGGAGGTGCTGTCATGGTCCAGGCCCAGGCAGTGCAAGCAGCAGTCATGGGTGTCTGTTTACTGACATGGTTTTGACTGTGTGGTGGCATCTCCCAAAGACTTTCTTTGAAAGCTGGGGAGATGCTTCCGCAGAGCTCCGTCGGCACCGATGTCACCCATATGTGAGGACTGACTTCCTTCTTTTTCTGGAGAAGCAAATGAAATCAAACCTTCTTCAGAATTGTTATGCTAGGGGGAAGTTTTTCCCCACACAGGCTCCATCAGGTGACATCACCTCTTTGTGATGAAATCCTATCCTGCGTGTCCTCAGAGAGCTATTACATTTAAACAAGTTCAGCATTCATCCAAGGATCTATTGTTAACCAGGACTTAATTGCCTTGAAATTTAAGCCCAGTTCTAGATAAAAATGTTTTTATTTTACATTTTCTTCTCAGCAACAATGCACCAAGACTGACATAAAAAAATGCTGAAATGTAGCTTTGTATGTAATTTATTATATACAAACATATCTGATTGTAACTTGCCTTGAACTACTACTGGAAAGGCATGAACTAAATACTTCTAAATAAATATTTTACAAAAACATCGGACAAGTACAGTTCTGCCTTTAGAAAGACCACACCACAGCAAAAATGTAGTTAGTTTAAAATTTTATTTTTTTTTTCACTTTTTAAATATTTTTATTTAATAAAAAGTAAAAGTAGTCCATCATTTTCAACTTAAGTTTGGAATATGGAGAACTCTGTTTAACAGCCCAATTTTATAAATAGAAAATAAAAAAATTCTTTTCAGTCTCAGTTTCAGAAGTGAGAGGGGACATGGCGGAAACTTCTTTCCCAACTTTTCCCCACAGCAGTCTCCAGAACTGAAAGGAAGGAAGGAAAACTTGCTGCCACGCTGCCTGATTTCTGCATTATTCCTGCTAATCCAGAAGCATTTCAGAGCCAGGCTGTGACGAGGCAGTCCATTCAGGTCTGCAGGACTGGATGGCAGGTCACTACTTCACGCTCCTGCAGTAGAATCAGCCGCCATCTAAGGACAGGCTCGGGGAAGCAGCATCAGGACATTCCAGGCCCTGTCCTAGCTGCCTTCAGTTTCCAGGGGGATGGAATGGAAGCTGCTGGGAGGGATGAGATGGAACTGGAAGAAACATAACAGAACATTAGAAAAGGGAAAACCCTCTCAATCCCAGGCTGTACACTAGGGTGGTCCATAAAAATGAATTCCTGAATTCCTTTGCTCCCTGGCCTGATTCTGGTTCCATTTAGGTAGAAAACACTGTGTACAAAGTTTGAAGCCAATCAAATAATATTTAGGGGTGGCTCAACAAGTCTTGAAATTTCCCCCTGGGAGCAGATGACGAAATGTTGCATCATCTTGTATCATCCACTCAGTTCCACGCTGATTACATTTGATTGCGTCATATTTGAACTAATCTTGTCTCTGAGAGGTGGCAAAGACATTGTACTATTATCTTTGTATCTTTATTCTTTTCAGATGGCGAAAAAACGTGGTTTTTATCTCATTGAAGAAATGTCCACCACAATTCTGGGGGCCAAGCTCCCCAGCAAGGAGCAAGTGTTAAGTGTATTTTTACATCACCATATGACATTAAACAAAGGCGTTAGTGAAAGTGCATCTATTGTAACAAGTGAAGTAGAAGCTTACTGGGAAAAGGCCAAAGAAATGACAAAATTCAAGAAAAAGTAAAGAAATTGTTCAATCAGTGGAAACGTTTGAAGAAAAACAAAGGGAGAGGAGGGAAACAAGAGGCAAATGAAAAAGAATTCCAGGTTGCAATGAAAAACCTATTTGATGTGGTGCATGCCAATGCAATGTCTTTAATTCATATTCAAGAAGACAAAGAATTCTTAATAGCGCAACGAGAAAGCACAGTTACTTACCTGTAACAGGTGATCTCTGGGAACAGCAGGAATAAGTCTTCACATATGGGTACGTCGGTACCGACGGAGCCTGTGCGGGAACGCTCCCCAGCTTCCCAAAAAGGAAAGCTTTTGGGAGCATCCCACAGCGCCTGCGTGCTGCCTTCCTGCTTTCCTAACCGCCTCTCCCCAGTTCGAGTTTTAAAGCTGAGACAAAGAGAGAGAGGAAAGGAAAGATAGATAGAGAGATACAACTGCTAGGGGAGGTGGGTGGGTTGTGAAGACTTATTCCTGCTGTTCCCAGAGATCACCTGTTACAGGTAAGTAACTATGCTATCTCCAGGAACAAGCAGGAATGAGTCTTCACATATGGGGACTCCCCAGCTAGAGATGCCTGGGAGATCCCCAAAGTTATGAGACCCTGTGAAGGGCTCTATCTCCTGCCATGGATCTCAGGCATCCATTCAGGGAAGGAGGGCAGGAGTTGATTAAGCATGGAACAGGTGTTTGAGAACAGCCTGACCAAACAAGGCATCCCGGCGGGAGTCCTTGTCCAAACAGTAATGGGCTGTGAAGGTATGAACCGAGGCCCAGGTGGCCACTCGACAGATCTGGTCAATGGACACAGAATTTAGATGAGCCATAGAGGTGGCCATGGCTCTCACATTATGAGCTGTGACATGGCCTTCCAGAGAAAGGTTCTTACTCTGGTAGGCGAAAGAAATACACTGAGCAATCCAATTGGACAGTGTCCACTTAAGAGACTGGAAGTCCCAAATGAGAGGGATCAAAAGCAACAAAGAGTTGAGAAGACTTTCTATGTTGCTGTGTCCTTTGTAAGTAAAAAGCAAGAGCTCTCTTACAATCCAGGGTATGAAGATTCCTCTCTGCACTTGATGCATGAGGACCTGGAAAAAAGACAGGTAAATACACCTCTTGATTAAGATGAAAAGGCAAAACCACTTTAGGCATAAAGTGTGGATTGGTCCTAAGGACTACCTTATCATGATGGAACATTGTATAAGGTGGATTAGCCACTAAGGCCTGCAGTTCACTGATGCGGCGAGCTGAGGTGACTGCAATGAGGAAAATAACCTTCCAGGAAAGAAATTTCAAGGAGGTGGTGGCTAAGTGTTCAAAAGGTGGCTTCATAAGCTGACCAAGGACCACATTTAAATCCCATGCCACCGGAGAAGGCCTAATGGGAGGTTTAGTTAAAGTTAGGCCTCTCATGAATCTTGCAATAAGAGGATGAGAGGAAATAGGTTGTCCATTAATAGGCTTAAGGGATGCTGCAATAGCACTCAAATGGACCCTTACTGAATTCGTCTTAAGGCCTGCATTGGAGAGATGCAGGAAATATTCCAATAGAGACTTCAAAGGTAGTGCTAGAGGGTCAAGACCCTTCTCAGCACACCAAATGGAAAACCTTTTCCATTTAAAAGCATAGGAACGTCTAGTAGAAGGTTTTCTGGAAGCATGGAGGATATCCTTCACCCTGCTGAGAAAGATTCCAACCTTGAAGGTCTAGGCCCTCAGCAACCAAGCTCTGAGGTGAAGGGACTTGGGGTTTGGGTGCCACAAAGTCCCCTCCTCCTGGGACAGAAGGTCTGGAGCAGCTCCCAAGTCTAGGGAGGGAGCTTGAGAGAGATGCAGAAGTAGAGGGTACCACACTTGGCGTGGCCAGCGTGGAGCTATGAGGATCATGGATCCTTGATCCCTCTGGAGCTTGAACAGAGTCTTGGGAATTAAAGGAATGGGTAGAAAGGCATACAGGAAGTCTTGACCCCAGTGAAGGAGGAAGGCATCCTTGGCCTGAACTCCCTGACACGGAATTCTGGAACAGAACCGGGGAAGTTTGGCATTCCACGGACTTGCAAAGAGGTCTATGTCCGGGGTTCCCCACTCTTGAAAGATTCTGAGTACTTGGTCCATGTGCAGGGACCATTCGTGTGGAAGCAGAACTCGACTGAGTCTGTCTGCCCAAGAGTTTTGGATTCCTGGGAGGTATACGGCCAGGAGATGGATTTGATGCTCTCTGGCGAAGGCCCACAATCTTAAAGCTTCGTTGTAAAGCGACAGAGAGCCAGTTCCTCCTTGCTTGTTTATGTAAAACATGGCTACCTGATTGTCCGTATGAATGAGGACTGTCTTGTAGCTGAGCAGGGTATGAAAGACCTTGAGAGCTAGAAAAACTGCTCGAAGCTCCAAGTGGTTGATATGTAGAGAGGTCTCCTGTGGAGACCAAGTGCCCTGAGTGGAGAGGTCTTGTAGATGAGCTCCCCAACCTGTTTGGGAGGCATATGTTGTAAGGGTTGCCTGGGGCAACAACTGTTGGAAGGGGGACCCCAGCAACAGATTTTGGGTGGACATCCACCACTGGAGAGACCAAAAGAGGCGTTTGGAGGTTGCTATTTGGTCTGAGAGAGCTCCTGATGCTTGAGTCCACTGGGTGGACAAAGTCCATTGAGCTGCTCTCATGTGAAGGCGAGCATAGGGTACCACATGCACTGTGGATGCCATGTGGCCTAGCAGTTGTAGCATCTCCCGGGCAGTTAAATGGCTTTTTGACTGAATTTGGGAGGCTAACTGCACTAGGCGTAGGCAACGGGCCTGAGGAAGATAGGCCCTTGCAGTGGTAGTATCCAGCCAGGCCCCTATGAACTCTAGGGACTGAGTAGGGGTGAGCTGGGGACTTTGGGAGGTTTACCAGAAGTCCCAGATACTGCAGAATGTGCCTTGTGCAGTCCAGGGAAGTCTGGGCCTCTGACTGAGATGGAGCTCGGATGAGCCAGTCGTCCAAGTATGGGAATACAAATATTCCCAGAGTGCGTAGAAATGCAGCTACTACTGCCATGCATTTGGTGAACACTCTTGGAGCAGAGGCCAGACCGAAAGGAAGCACCCTGTACTGGTAATGCTTTCCTTGGAAAAGAAAACGGAGGAACCTTCTGTGAGATGGATGGATGAGGACATGTGTGTACGCATCTTTGAGATCTAGAGAACAAAGCCAATCCTGACTCTGAAGGTATGGAAGGAGAGTGCCTAGAGAAAGCATCTTGAATTTCTCCTTGCATAGAAATTTGTTCAATTCTCTGAGATCTAATATGGGTCTGTAGCCCCCTGTTTTCTTTGGGATCAGAAAGTAGGGGGAGTAAAACCCTGACCCTTGTTGAAGAAGAGGCACTTCTTCTATTGCCCCTTGGACAAGAAGGGCAGCCACTTCCTGACCTAGAAGGTCGAGGAGAGATGTTGGAGAATTGAAATGTCTCACCACAGTGTGAGGAGGAAGGTTTGAGAAATGAAGCTTGTAGCCCTCCCTTATGATGGGGAGGGTCCACTGCTCTGTTGTAATTTGCTCCCATCTGGGAGCAAAATGAGCTAACCTTCCTGGAATGGTGAGAGGCTCTGGCTGTTTCAGAGCCAGAAAGGCTAAGTTCTCTAGCATCAAGTCAAAAACCCTGAGGAGGCTGGGTCTGCTGAGTTGCAGCAGCCCCTGTAGGCTTAGGCCTGGCCTGTTTAGGTTGCTGACGCTTAGCAGCAAAACGACCTGTAGATGATTGTTGGCCAGAAGTAGGATGGAATCTGCCTTTCTTGAAAAAAGACTTCTTGAAAGGTTTTTTCTTGGCAGGGATGGAGGTGGACTTCGAAAGTCTATCCAAAGCAGAATTTTCTGCATCCATTTGAGTGGCTTTTATTTGCCAATCTTTGCCAAACAAGTTTTCTCCTGTACAGGGAAGATTTCCCAAGCCATCCTGGACCCAAGATTGCAGATCAGAAGCTTGGAGCCAAGCAATTCTGCATGCAGCTATGGCAATGGCCGAAGCTCTGCTGGCACCCTCAAAGGAGTCAAAAGCTGCACGGTTGGAGAACTTTGAAATATCTTGAGTATGCTTAATCCAAATAAGAAATTCTTCCCTTTTATCCCCTCTGGAAGGAAAGGGAGGAAAGTGTGCAGCTTATCTGCAACTTCTTTCAGAAACATACCCATATAAAGACTATAGGAGTTGATTCTGGCAATGAGCATACTGGCTTGGAAGATTTGCCTACCAAAAGCATCCAAGGTCCTGCATTCTCTTCCTGGAGGAGCAGAGGAGTGTCTTTTTGCACTCTATCTTTTTCATAGCTGACTCCACCACAATAGAATGGTGAGGAAGCTGTGTTTTATGAAAGTCAGGACAAGGAGGGACACGGTACATAGTGTCCAACCTACGAGAATGAGGAGAGATAGTGAGAGGAGTCTCCCATAAATCAATCATGTGATCATAAAGAATCTCATGAATTGGCAAGGTGACTGCCTCCTTAGGAGCCTTAGAATAACCTAAAATATCCAATTTTTTAGCTCTAGGCTCTGATTCAGAGGATACTGAAATAGAAAGCCCTTTAGCCACTTCTCTGATGAAGTCTTGAAAGGACAAATCCTCTGGAGGAGACATTCTTCTTTTTGGAGAAGGCGGCTCTTCAGGAAGAGCTATAGACACTTCAGCAGACTCCTCCGATGCATCAGAGTCTTCGGAGGAATCAAAGTATCGACTGTCAGGGTGCTCTTCCAAAGCTCGATACGCGTATCGAGCGGTATCGACATCGGGCGTCATCGGGACCGGTACGGTACCGATGGGCATCCCTGGACAGGGAACTGCTGCAGTCGGCATCCTGGTCGATGTCGATGCAGTCGGTACCGGTACCGGTACCGGAGCCGATACCGACAACGGAGTTTGTTGTGGTATCAGCGGCGTCGCAGCTTGAATGAAGGCCGTGATAGCCTGCTGCATGGATAGAACATTCTGATCCATCGACGCCATGAATGCCTGGAATTCGGTACCGGAAGGTTGCGCCAGTACCCCAGAACATTCTAACAGGTGATCGGTCAAGGCCGTGCCATCGATGTCAACCTGTAACCCCATAGGAGCAGCTTTGGAAGCCGGAGCTTCCCGCCGGGGTTGTTTTGCCGGTACGGAATCCTCGAGGGCAAGCCTGGAGGCATCTCGATGCTTGGAAGGAGATCTACCCTTCGAGGACCGGCTGGATTTATGCTTGGTTACCTGAGATCCATGGGAGGAAGTAGAGGCCCTGGAAGACGTCGATGCCACTGAAGCTGCATCAGAGGGAAACAGCACATGGAGCTTAGCTGCTCGGTTCTGTAAACCTCGTTTAGGCATCAAGGAGCAGGACGGACAATCCGAAATGGAGTGGTCAGGACCCAAACATTTAAGACACCATTCATGGGTGTCGGTGACAGAAATAGTACCGCTGCACTTAGTGCATTTTTTAAACCCGGAGGCTGGTTTTTCCATGAGGAAAATTTCTCGTGAGGCCTAAGGCCCAAAGAGAAAAAACACACTAAGTGAGGGAAAAAAAAAAATATTTTTTTTTTTATAAGAAAAGAAAGAAAGACCGGTGGTACCGGTCCGACGTCGGGGAAGGCAGACGCGCGACCAAAGAAATAAAATAAAACAAAGAACTTCTTCAGCGGTGACAGGAACACGACCTGCTGGCTCCGCGGAAAAGAAGAACTGGGGAGAGGCGGTTAGGAAAGGTAGCGCGCAGGCGCTGTGGGATGCTCCCAAAGGCTTTCCTTTTTGGGAAGCTGGGGAGCATTCCCGCGCAGGCTCCGTCGGTACCGACGTACCCATATGTGAAGACTCATTCCTGCTTGTTCTGGAGATCCAGGGCGCCGCGGCTCAATGTGCGCGATGGACAAGAAACTGGCCAACACGGAAGCAGGATCGCAACAGCGAGAAGAACTGAAAAGGCGCAGACAAAAACATGTTGCCGAAGCCGAGGCAACTACAAGCCAAGTTCAGCTGGAAGGATCTTCTTCCTCAGCAGAGTCAGGTGAAGACTTGTCGACATCTGTGGATTCAGATAACGGACAGAAGAAAGCAACTCCACAAACGAAGCCGTATCGACCTAACAATGTCTGGACCCCAGAGCTTACAGCAGCCCTGGATCGGACAGGGACAACGGATCGCAATGCTCTGTTTGTGGTAGCTGAAACCGCCAGAAGTCTGGGACATTATCCTGGGGAGCTCAATATCAGCCGCTCCAGCGTCAAGCGCCATAGAGAAAAGCACCGTCAGCAACAATGGACGGATCTGCACAACGCATTCAAAGCCGAAGGCAAAACATGCATTGTGCATTGGGATAGCAAGTTATTGCCATCTCTCCTCTGTTCAACCACATCCGTTGACCGTCTTCCAGTTTTGATAACGGCTGTCTCCACTGGAGAAACACAACTTCTTGGTGTACCAAAACTGACATCAGGAACGGGCGAGAATCAAGCTGCAGCAGTTTATGAACTGTTACAGGAATGGTGTTTGGATGAAAAGGTTGCAGACTTCTGCTTTGATACAACTGCATCGAACACAGGACGTCGATCAGGAGCGTGCATTCTTCTAGAACAGAGACTCCGTCGCACAGTCCTTCATTTGGCATGCCGCCATCACATTTACGAAATAATTCTTGGTGCAGTATTCTCTACATGCTCTGGAGCTTCATCGGGTCCCGATGTCCAACTCTTTTGCCGGTTCCAAAAGAATTGGGGCTCCCTTGACAAGTCCAACTATCAAACTGGAAAAGACTTGGAGGTGCTGCAACCTGACAGGGATCGCATCATGAAGTTTGCGGAATCCAAGTTGCACAGGGCAATCACCGAGATGATTACCTGGAATTCTTGGAGTTAACGATTGACTGCCTTGGAGGGAATCTTCCTAGTTTCAATTTCAAGAAACCTGGAGCTTTCCATCATGCCAGATGGATGGCAAAAGTCTTGTACTGTCTCAAGATTTGGATGTTCCGAGGACAACTCAAAGATCTTACCCAACGGGAGGAGTCCTGTGTTCGTGATGTGAGCATTTTCTCCATCCTGATTCATGTGGAAGCCTGGTTTTCTGCCCCTGATGCCGCAGTTGCTCCTCGAACAGATTTGGAGATGCTGAAGAAACTATACTCTTACCACAATGACCGTGTTGGAAGAACGGCCAGAGACAAACTGCAACAGCATCTGTGGTATGTGTCAGAGGAGCTTGTGGCACTGTCACTGTTCGATGAAGCTGTTTCAGCACCGACAAAGCGGGCCATAGTGTCGGCCATGATCCCGGAAGAATCAGATGAAAGCGATGAGGATGATGACGAAGACGAAGATCCCCTAAAGCGGGTCGAATTGAAAAGTTCCATGATTCCACCACTTGAATCTTTTGCAACTCGCAAGTCAATCCGTTTCCTGAAACACCTCGACATCAACAGTGATTTTCTTAATGCAGACCCAGAAGACTGGGAAGAGAATGCATCATTCAAAGATGGTCTGAAGAAAGTAAAAAATCTTCCAGTGATCAACGATATGGCTGAGCGAGGGGTCAAACTCATTGAGGAGTTCAACGGCCGACACACCACAAAAGAAGAGCAACTCCAGTTCCTTCTGGGTGTTGTCTCGCAACACCGTAAGATGTTCCCCACATCGTCAAAGTCCTTACTAGCATCTGGACCACATTGAGTGCTTGGCAAGCATGATACCCCCGTCTATGAGCGGATAATACCCAGTGGTCTGACGAACCCTGGGGGGGGGGGGGATCCAGGGGCCTGATAGATAGGGACCTTGAGCCACCCCTAAATATTATTTGATTGGCTTCAAACTTTGCACACATTGTTTTCTACATAAATGGAACCAGAATCAGGCCAGGGAGCAAAGAAATTCCTACTTTTATTTTTTCCCCTATGGCAGTGGACCACCCTACTGTACACCAAACAATCCCCACACCAATCCATGCCATATAGTTGGAAATAACTCTAGCAGAGAATATTTTATTCTTAAGTTCTTGTGCAGAAGTTGCTGTTACACAATCTCTTGTAGCAGCAGGACAAAATTCTTTAACAAATGCATACAAACAAAAACACTTTTCAAATCCTTGTCTCCGCCATTTTGTTCACCCCCTTTTCATCTGTTGTGTGACTGTCCACCTTATTTTCGTTTCATCTTTTTTTTCTTAAAATACTTCTTATATTCTTTCCCTCTTTCATGCCATTTTCCTCCTCTATTTTTCCCTTCATAACCTTTTCATTTCACCTTCCTGCCGCCACTTTCTTCTTAATATATATTGGCAGATAAGGTCAATTTGATCTACCCAGTGTTCCCAGTTGCCCCCCATCTGAAATATTCTAGTTCCATCACTTTTCCTTGCCCTTACCACTGCACTTGGTAGGAGATTATCCACCTATTAGCTATAAAAGTTTCCCTACCTGTAGGAGGTTGTTTTTCCTCTCTATTTTGCTGTCAATTTGGGAGTGTAGCCAAGCTGTCCTGCTGCCTATGCTAGGCCATCTTCTATCTAAGATTATAGATAGAAGATGGCCTAGCATAGGCTGGATTTGGAGACCACTGCCTTACACCTCTGTCATTTAAGATTGTGAGTGGGCAAGGTACAGATGTCCTAGACATCAAAAGGGTAGATAGAATTTGTCACATTCCTCCTCGCTTCTCACCACCACCAAAATATTGTCTATTAGACAGGGGTCTCCAAATCCAGCCCTGGAGGGCCACAAACCAGTCAGGTTGGCAGGCTCTCTCTAATGCATATATATATATATATATATATATATATATCATGCATATTCATTAGGGATATCCCGAAAACCTGCAGGGTTGCGGACCTCCAGGACCGGATTTGAGTAGCTCTGCCTTATCGCTCTCCTCAAGAATGTTTTAATTCTTTAATTTTCTGTTTTGGTTATTACTTCTGCTGGTCAGCTATACAAGCATCTGCTCTGTTTCAGATAGTTTCGCTTTGCCCTGCTTCCAATTTCATAATAAGTTATTTCTATGCAGCTAACATTTCACATAGAGATGGACTATTAACATATTATAGGACCATTTGCTTCTTCAAATAAAGCTGGCATAACTTTTGTCCTGAATTTTAAAAAGTATGTTTCCATTCTAAGAACAAGAGGCAACTTGCTCCACAATTAGTGCTGCAGAAAAAAAAAGCTCCTTTACTTTTTATTGGCGTACATTTGTTTTTACTCTAAACAGTAATTCTAACTTTTTTTCTGTTAGGGGGTGCGGGGGGGGGGGGATTTTTCATCATCCAGGATGGGAGCAGAAAATCTATGGAATAAGGGAGGAGGAGAGAATCTCAGACAAGGGACACTAAGAAGCATAGACAAAGTTGGCGCAGAGGAAGAAAGGATGAGGGCATGAGGAAGCAGAGAAAGCGAGTAAAAGGGTAAAGGAGGGGAGGAAAAAATATCCTAAATAGGAGAGGGGGGATCTAGGAAGGGGAAGACAATCCATTCACAATCCACAGTACCTCCAATTGCCCCATCTACTCTCTCCTAACCCTGCTGTATCTCTTTTGATCCTCTCACTCTCTCATCGTCCTCTTTTACCTCCCTCAATCACCCTGCAGCGTATCAGATCCCCTCACTCCCCACCTTTCTAAAAATCCTTCCGATCCTAACTCTTCCTTTATCCCTCCTTTCAAACCCTTATTTGCATGTCAGAACCCCTTACTCACACTTTCCTCCTTCCCCCACAACTCTTCCAAATTCCCTCAATCACTTTCCCCTTCCGTCCACAACCCTTCATTTCCTTCACTCTTGCCAAGCCTACTCCTCAACTTACTCTCACACATGCCACCTTTTAGAATGACAACGAAATAACAGTATACCCCTTGGGTCAGAATTGTGCTTTCAACTGTATGGGCCACTATAGTGCGACAGTAAGCCTGGATAGCAGAGAGGCATGTGGCCTGGAGCACTGTACTTCTACTGTCATTATCCTATCAAGCAAGGATGGGATGGGCACAAGGTTTGGCAGCCCCAATGTACTGCCTCAGTCCTACTTCCACTGCTCCTCCATTCATGTGGCTGAAGATAATGGTTAGAACTGTTGACAAAGCTCCTTCTACTGCTCTCTTTACTGCAGTGACCAGGGTCACAGAACAAACATTCCTAACAGGGGCTCTGCATTTTGAGCAAAGGTACCAAAGCTCCACCAACTGATCATGGCTTGGAAAAATCATATTGCCAAAGCTATTGTCCCCGTTACAGCTTCTGCATCTGTCCAGAGATCCCAAAGTCTGCATGCTGAAGCTCTCAGGAAACAAGTGAAGGAGCTCAGAGAAGAGGTGGCGAAGCTAAGGTGCATTCAAGACAATGAGAAATACAATGATAAAATGCTTCTTGAAACATTCAAGCTCTCCAGCAGAGGTGAAGATGGGAGCCTACAGAACGATGAAGGTTGGACAGGAGTCACCAGGGCCTGCAGAATCACCAATCCAACTCCTCTAGCCCTTGAACTGAAGAAACATTATATAGCCCTGGAAGTGGAGAAAGCATCCCAGGAAAGGGAAGAACCAGAGCTCGAGCACTCCAAAGTTACAGAATCAGTGACCACAAGGAAGCGAAGGGTAGTGGTGGTTGGTGACTCTTCTGAGGAGTACTGAGGCATTCATCTGCCAACCAGACTTGATGTCCAGAGAGGTATGCTGTCTGCCAGGTGCCAATATCCATGATGTTACGGAGAGTTTGCAGAGACTCATCAAGCCCACTGACCATTACCCGATGTAGCTCATCCATGTCGGCACACATGATATTCCAGGAAATCCCTCTGAGGGTATCAAAAGGGACTTCATGGCTCTGTGACAGAGGGTGAAGCAGACAGATGCCCAGGCGGTGTTCTCTTCAATCCTCCCTGTTGAGGGTAAAGGCCAAGGCCGAGAAGCTTGCATCCTGGAGATAAATGCATGGCTGGTGCCATTGAGCGCGTTTTGGTTTCCTGGACCATGGGATGCTGTTCCAAGGTTTGCAGAGCAGAGATAACATCCATCTGTCCAAGAAGAGTCAGCATGTCTTCAGTAGCAGACTGGCTAACCAACTGAAGAGGGCTTTAAACTAGATTCGTTGGGGATGGGTGAAGAAAGCCCCTAGGTAAGGGAAATATTAAATACCTTTATGGAAATGGGTAAAAGGGGCAACATATGGTAAGTAGTGTGTATAAATGCCCGTAGCATGGGAAATAAGATCCCAGATGTTGAGGCTTTAATGGGAGACTGACTTGGCTTTAATGATGGTAACAGAGACATTGGTCGCGGACAGCCATGACTGCGATATAAGAATACCAGGTTATACTTTATTCAGAAAGGGAAGGGTAGGAAGAAGGGAAGGAGTGGCGGCACTATATGTAAAAAAATTAAAGCTATGAAAATACAGGGCTTAAAAGGGAGAGAGGAAGCACTGTGGGTTAAACTAGAAAGAGGGAAAGAAATCCATTTGCACTGGTGTGATATACAGACCTCCCTAAAAGGGAGAAGAAGTGGACAGAGATTTAATAGAAGACATATAAGGCATTGCCAGGAAAGGGGATTTCAATAAGCCAGATGTTGATTGGCACATCCCTGCTGCAGTATCATCTAAAAGCAAGCAGATACTGGATTCCTTACAGGAAGAACTATTCAGGCAACTAGTAAAAGAACTCACACGTGAAGGGGCCATATTGGACTCAGTGCTTACCAATAGTGAAAGTGTTTCTGATGTTACAGTGGGAGATCATCTCGCATCCAGTAATCACCAGATGGTGTGGTTCAGTATTAGGACTAGGGCTGATAAAATCCATTTAAAAACAAGGGTCTTAGACTTTAGGAAAACTAACTTTGCCAAGATGGGCCAATACTTCAAGGAGTCATTAGCGGGATGGGAACAGCTGGGGGATGTAGAAAAACAGTGGGCAAAACTAAAAGGGGATATTTGAAGGGCAACTAACCTTTTTGTTAGAAAAGTAAATAAAGCTAAAAGAAAAAGAAGAGTGCTATGGTTCTCATAAGAAGTAGATGAAAAAGAGGGAGGCCTTCATGAAATACAAGAGGTGACACAGAAAGGAAGAAAGGCATCTATATTTGGAAAATCTTAAGAAAAGCTGGCAAAGTAGTCAAGAAAGCAAAGATTCAAAAAGAGGAGGAACTAGCCAATGCAATAAAATGGGGGGGGGGGGGGGGGATAAAGCGTAGTTACTCACCTGTAACAGGTGTTCTCCAGGGACAGCAGGAATCAGTCCTCACATATGGGTGACGTCAATGTCGACGGAGCCCTCATGTGGAGCAATCCCCAGCTTTCGAAGAAAGCCTTTGGGATTGCATCACGCATGCGCGGTCCCCTTCCCGCCAAAGGGTGCCATCTTGCTCAGTCAAATGACATAGCTAAAAAGACAGCAAAGAATAAAAATTAATAATAGGACTGCAACTCCAGGAGAGGAGGGAGGGTCGTGAGGACTGATTCCTGCTGTCCCTGGAGAACACCCGTTACAGGTGAGTAACTACGCTTTCTCCAGGAAACAGGCAGGAAGTCAGTCCTCACATATGGGACTCCCTAGCTATAGGCTACAGAGAACCCATAACTGAAAAACAGGCTCCCTCTAGAAGAGCTGCAGCAGCCATGATAGGAGTTCAACTGAGAACATAACACTCCGGTAGCCTGACAGAGGGATATCAAAGGGTCGGAGGGTAGGAGTTGCCTAAACCTCAAACAGGTTACGGAGTATAGCCTGGCCGAAAGCACTGTCCTGTTGGGACTCCCTATCCAGGCAGTAATGGGCCGCAAAAGTCTGGCTTGAAGACTAGGTGGTGGCCCAGCAGAAGTCTGCCAGCAGAACAGAGCAGAAGTGAGCCACTGATGCCGCCTTAGCCCTGACCCGGTGGGCCGTGACTCGACCCTGCAACGGGAGATCGGCCACCCTGTATGCCCAGGCAATACAATCCGCCACCCAAGTGGACAACGTATGCTTGGAGACAGGCAACCCCAGCTTTCTGGGGTCATAAGAGACGAAGAACTGAGAAGCCCTTCGATGTCCCCACATACGCCCCATGTAGAAGGCCAAGCCCTCTTACAGTCCAGGGTGTGCAGAACTGCTTCTGCCCAACTGGCATGCGGCCTGAAAAAGAAGGTCGAAAGTACCACCTCCTGGTTGAGGTGGAACGAGGAGACCACTTTTGGAATGAACTTAGGGTGAGTGCGAAGCATCACCCTGTTCCTATAGAACTGTGTGTACAGTCTATCGGAAACCAGAGCCTGCAGCTCACTCACTCGTCTGGCCGATGTGAGTGCCACCAAGAAAGAGCGTAGTTACTCGCCTGTAACAGGTGATCTCCAGGAACAGCAGGCATTTAGTCTTCACATAGGGGTATCGACGGTACCAACGGAGCCCGTGCGGGAACGCTCCCCAGCGTCCAATAGGAAAGCCTTTGGGAGCAGCCCACAACTTATGCGTGCTGCCTTCCCGCCTCTGTACCTCTCTCACTTCAGTTGAGTTTATAGCTGAGACCAAAGGAGAGAAGTAGAGAAAGAGAGGGATAGAGATAACTCCTAGGGGAGGTGGGTGGGTTGTGAAGACTAAATTCCTGCTGTTTCCGGAGATCACCTGTTACAGGTGAGTAACTACGCTATCTCCAGGAACAAGCAGGAATGTAGTCTTCACATATGGGGTTCCCCAGCTGAAAGATGCCAAGGGGTGACCCCAGCTAGCTGCGAACCCAGGTGAGATGGGTCATGCTTTCTCCCATGGACCTTAGGCATCCAAACTGTGGATGGTGGGTAGGAGTTGTATTAAGAATGGAAGAGATATTGTAGAACAGCCTGGCCAAACGAGGCATCCCAACAGGAGTCCTTGTCTAAGCAATATTGGGCTGTGAAGGTATGTACCGAAGTCCAAGTGCTGCTTTGCAGATGTCATCAATAGAGACAGAACGAAGGTTAGCCGTTGAGGCTGCCACTGCTCTCACATTGTGAGCTGTGACATGGCCTTTGAGAGAAAGTCTCTTACTCTGATATGTATAGGATATGCAATATGCAATCCAATTTGACAGAGTTCTTTTAGAAACTGGAAGTCCCAAATGTCTAGAGTCAAAAGTCACAAAAAGCTGAGATGATTTTCTATGTGGCTTAGTTCTTTGGAGATAAAAAGCCAAGGCTCTTTTACAATCCAATGTGTGAAGATTCCTTTCCACACTGGAGGCATGAGGCCTAGGGAAGAATATAGGAAGATAAACCGACTGGTTTAAATGAAAAGGCGATAGCACTTTTGGCAGATGAGACCTGAGGACTACTTTATCATGATGAAACCTTGTATAAGGAGGGTCAGCTACTAACGCCTGTAGTTCACTAATGCATCTTGCAGAAGTGATGGCAATTAGGAAAATAACTTTCCATGAGAGAAACTTTAGGTCTGAAGTGGCTAAAGGTTCAAATGGCGGTTTCATAAGCTGACCAAGAACACGATTTAGATCCCATGCCACCAGTGGTGGTTTGATGGGAGGTTTTGTTAAAAGTAGGCCTCTCATAAATCTTGATATAAGTGGATGAGAGGAAATAGGTTGTCCATCGAAAGGTTTATGAAAAGCAGCAATAGCACTAAGATGGACTCTAACTGAATTGGTCTTTAGACCAGAAGTTGATAATTGTAGAAGATACTCTAGTAGTAGTTCTACAGGTAGTAAAAGGGGGTTAAGCCCCTTTTGTGAACACCAGATAGAGAACCTTTTCCACTTGAAAGCGTAGGAACATCTTGTGGAAGGTTTCCTGGAAGCCAGGAGGATATCCTTTACTTGTTGAGAAAGGTTAACATCTTGGAATTATAGGCTTTCAGTAACCAGGCCCCGAGATGTAGGGACTGGGGATTGGGATGCAGTAAAGATCCGTCCTCCTGCGACAGGAGATCTGGAGCATTCCCCAACTCCAGAGGAGTGGTTTGAGAGAGGCGCAGAAGAGGATACCACGTCTGCTGTGGCCAACGTGGGGCTATGAGTATCATACGACCTCTGTCTCTCTGACATTTGAATAAAGTCTTGAGAATGAGGGGAATGGGTGGAAAGGCATAGAGAAAGTCATGTCCCCAGTGGAGTAGGAAAGCATATTTTGCCTGACAGTTTTGAGCCAGAATTCTGGAACAGAATCGGGGAAGTTTGACATTCTGTGGACTTGCAAAGAGGTCTATATCTGATGTTCTCCAGATTCGAAACACTCGAGCAAGCTGGTATGAGTGGAGGGACCACTCGTGTGGCAGCAGTATTCGACTGAGTTTGTCTGCCCACAAGTTTTGAATGCCCGGAAGGTATACCGCAAGCAGGTGAATTTGTAACTCTCTGGCGAGGGCCCATGGTCGCAAAGCTTCGTTGCACAGCGACAGAGAGCCTGTTCCGCCTTGCTTGTTCACACAGAACATAGCTACTTGATTGTCGGTTTGGACCAGAACCGTTTTGTTGCTGAGATGGCCCTGAAAGACTTGAATAGCATTGAAACTGGCTCTCAGCTCTAGGAGGTTTATGTGAAGGGAAACCTCCTGTGAGGTCCAAATACTCTGAGTGGAGAGATCGTGCAAGTGGGCCCCCCAACCCATCTTGGATGCATCTGTCGTCAGGGTGGTTTGGTATAGAGGTTGCTGGAAAGGAGAGCCTACAAGGAGGTTTTCCAGAGACTGCCACCATTGTAAGGATGAAATCAGACGTGTGGTAGCTCTGATTTTGTCTGTCAGTCGACCCGTGGCTTGTGACCACTGAGAGGAAAGGGTCTACTGGGCTGCTCGCATGTGGAGGCGAGCATAGGGAACCACATGGACAGTAGATGCCATGTGTCCCAACAATTGAAGGATCTCCCGAGCAGTAAGGAATACCTTCGTAGAAGCTTGGGATGCTAGATGCATTATACGTAGACAGTGTGGATGTGGCAGGAAAGCCCTTGACTGCTGTGTGTCTAGACGAGCCCCTATGAACTCTAGGGATTGAGAGCGGGTGAGATGAGATTTTGGGAAGTTTATGACTAGTCCCAAGTATTGAAGAATTCCCATTGCTCGAGAGAGAGCGAAGCTGGCCTCTGAAGCTGTCGATGCTCGAATGAGCCAATCGTCTAAGTAAGGGAAGACGAATATTCCCAGAGTCCTCATAAATGCTGCTACCACTGCCATGAATTTTGTGAAGACTCTTGGAGCAGAGGCAAGTCTGAAAGGAAGAACTCTGTACTGGAAGTGTCTTCCTTGGATCAAGAATCAAAGGAACTTCCTGTGATCTGAGTGGATGAGAAAATGCGTGTATGCATCTCTTAGATCTAGAGAATATAGCCAATCTTGACTTTGAAGGTATGGTAGAAGTGTTCCGAGGGAGATCATCTTGAACTTTTCTCTGAACAAATACTTGTTCAATTCTCTGAGGTCGTATAGGCCTGTGTCCCCCTGTCTTCTTTGGAATAAGAAAATAGGGGGAGTAGAAACCTGTCTCCTGTTGGGATATGGGTACTTCTATTGCTCCTTGAGCCAGAAGTGACCTGACCTCCTGTCACAAGAGGTCGGTGGCAGGGCCCTTAGAATTGAACTGTCTCAGAATTGTAGGTGGGGGCAAGTTGAGGAAATGAAACGTGTATCCAAATCTTACAATGGACAGAGTTTAATTTTCTGATGTCATTTGTTGCCATCTTTTCACAAAATCACTACTCCAAAACCTAACCTCTCTTATGCTTCCCACATATATATCCCACAAAGAAGGGAAACACACACAAAGTATTTTTTGTTGGAACCTACACCGTGAAGGAAACTCCCTCTTGTGGTGTAATGTTCCTTTTTATTCTTTTTTTAGGGAAGCAACCCTATCATAAGTTTAAGGGGACATTAACCCCCCTGGAATCGAGGAAGTGCCTCAACTTGGTTGCCATAAGAAAATTGCAAAGTCATCAAGGATTGGATTTATTATATAGTCGCCTGGGAGAGTCTGGACACCGCTATGGTCAGGATTACATCAGCTGGCCTGTGGTTTTTTGGAAGAAAACAAGGATGGCGTTTTTTTTGTCCTGGGATAATATCCAGCTGTGAAAGCTGAATTTGCCAAGTTTGTGAATATACCGGGTGTTCTGGCAGTTAATTATAAAAGGGGACCGCGCATGCGTGATGCAATCCCAAAGGCTTTCTTTGAAAGCTGGGGATTGCTCTGCATGAGAGCTCCGTTGGCGCCAACATCATCCATATGTGAGGACTGACTTCCTGTTTGTTCCTGGAGAAGACATTTTTCAGATATGTTAGTGAGAAGAGGAAGGACAAAAGTGGTATTGTCAGACTCAAGGGTGAAGGGGAGGAATATGTAGAGGTTGATGAGGATAAAGCAGAATTGCTTAACAAATATTTCTGTTAAGTGTTCACAGATGAAGGGACCAGGAGCAGGACCTCAAACATCCACAAACAAGAACAGAAGAGAGGGGCATCTTGAATGATTTACAGAAGACTGTGTTCATGAGGAACTAGCTAAACTAAAAGTAGACAAAGCGATGGGACCGGATGGGTACATCCGAGAATAATGAGGAAACTTGGGAACGTTCTAGTGGCTCCACTGACTGATCTTTTTTCAATGCCTCTTTGGAGTAGGGAGTGGTGCCAGAGGACTGGGGAGAGGCACATGTGGTCCCTTTACACAAAAGCAGAAGTAAGAATGTGGTTGAAAACTACAGGCTGGTTAGTTTAACCTTGGTGGTGAGTAAATTATTGAGAGTGCTGCTCAAAAAGAAAATAGTGAGGTTTCTGGAGTCCAATGGATTACCGGATCAGAGGCAGCATGGATTCACAAGAGGCAGGTCTTGTCAGACAAATCATATTGATTTCTTTGGCTGGGTGACCAGAGAACTGGACCGAGGGAGAGCCCTAGAGGTGGTGTACTTGGATTTCAGTAAAGCCTCCGACATTGTTCCACACAGGATACTTATAAACAAACTGAGCACCCTAGGGATGGACCCTAAAATTACTGATTGGGTTAGAAATTGGTTGAGTGGGAGGCAACAAAGGGTACAGGTAAATGGAGCTCACTCTGAAGAGGAGATGATTACCAGTGGTGTGCCGCAGGGATCTGTCCTTGGTCCGATTCTTTTTTTTTTTTTTTTTTAAATTTTTTTATTATTCAACGTTTCAAAGTACAGACATTTATTGAGAACATTCTGATAGTCCTCTAAGCATATATACACTCCAACCTAAGAGGTACCATTATATCACTTATATGTAAACAACAGCCATGCTTAGTAAAAATTATTCTCTATACGTAACAATATTCTGTGTACCGGAGTCCTTGTTTTAACACTCTCACGTGTTCACCGTATATCCTACATTCAACAAGCTATGTACATTCTTAGCACATCCCTCAGTACCCTTGGTCGCCTTTTATTTTATTATTGACCATTTTTGTTCTTTGTTATTAGCACCTGTAACAGTTACATATCCATCATAACAACAACTTCAGATCATTCAGATTTCCCCAATCAACATTTGAGAAACCCAGCCTTATATACTGACTATCTGTTATTCAACCCCCCTGGACTCCCCCCCCGGCCCCATCCCCCCCCTCCTACCCCCCCCCCTGCCCTGCCCTTAAATCCCAACTGTATGACATTTAGCGTCAAAATGTGGTGGTTTCAGGGCAACTCCTAAGAACCCCCCAATACTATCAATAATGAACCTAAGCCGGCCTAACCCCCCCCCCAATATATAACCTCCCCCCTACTTCCACTCTTCTGCGTGCAGGTCCGATTCTTTTTAACATCTTTGCTAATGATACTGCAGAAAGGCTGTCGGGTAAGGTTTGTCTCTTTGTGGATGATACCAAAATCTGCAATAGAGTAGTCACCAAGGAAGATGTAGATAACATGAGGGGGGATCTAGCTAAGCTTTAAGAATGCTGTAGAATTTGGCAGCTGAGATTTAATGTTAAATAATGCAAGGCCATGCATTTGGCCTGCAGCAATCCAAGGGAGCGATACCGTATAGGGGGTGAAGTACTTCTGTCCACAAAAGAAGAGCGGGACCTAGGCGTGATTGTGTCTTTTCTTAAAGTAGATAAATAGGTAGAAAAGGTGACAGCGAAAGCTAGAAGGATGCTTGGGGGCATAGAGAGAGGAATGGCCAGCAGAAGAAAGGAGGCGATAGTGCCTCTGTATAAGTCTTTGGTGGGGCCTCATTTGGAGTACTGTGTGCAATTCTGGAGACTGCACCTTCAAAAGGATATAAACAAGTTGGAATCGGTGCAGAAGGTGGCTACTAATGGTTAGTGGTCTTTGTTATAAAGCATATGAGGACAGACTTAAGGATCTTAATATGTATATTTTGGAGGAAAGGCAGGATAGAGGTAATATGACTGAGAAGTTTAAATACCTCCATGGCATAAATGCACAGGTAGAGAGCCTCTTTCGATTGAAAGCAAGCTCTGCTACGAGGGTACATAGGATGAGGGTGAAAGAGGATAGACTCAGGAGTAATATGTGAAAATATTTCTTTACATAAAGCGTAGTTACTCACTTGTAACAGGTGTTCTCCAGGGACAGCAGGAATCAGTCCTCACATATGGGTGACGTTTGCGCCGACAGAGCCCGCGTGAAGCATTTCTCCAGCTTTCAAAGAAAGCCTTTGGAGCATGCTACCACACATACATGGTCCCCCCTTCCTGCCCAAGGGTGAAATCTTGCTCAGTCAGTTGACATAGTTAGGACTGCAGTAAAAACTAAAACAAAGTAGGGAGGCAAATCCCAGGGGAGGAGGGAGGGTTGTGAGGAACGATTCCTGCTGTCCCTGGAGAACACCTGTTATAGGTGAGTAACTATGCTTTCTCCAGGAACAAGCTGAAAGTCAGTCCTCACATATGCGACTCCCTAGCTCCAGGCTGCCAAGGACCAAACCACAATAGCACCGATGGCGACCAATTGGGTAGCTGTGAGTTGCAGAAGGTAAGTACCCATTGAGAGACTCTGCAGACCCTAGCGCCCAGCGACACTATCACTCCGGTAGCCTGAACACAAACGGGTTGGAGGGCATGAGTTGCCTACACCCCAAGAATATTATGGAGTACTGCCTGGCCAAAGCACTGTCCCTGCAGGACTCGCTCTCCCGGCAGTAGTGAGCTGCAAACATATGAATTGAAGACCATGTGGAAGCCTTGCAGATTTCAGTCATTGCCACTGAAGGTTGGCCACAGATGCAGCCATCACCCTTATACAATGTGCGCTGTGATCCGGTGCTCGGGGGAGAGGCCAGCTTTCTCATAGGTGCAAGGGCAATACAGTCTGCCACCCAAGTGGACAGAGTTCGCATAGTCACGGGAAGCCCCAATTTGCTGGGGTCATAAGACATGAAAAGCTGAGGAGCTTTTCGATGGGACCTGAGTCCGCGTAAGTAAAAGGACAGGGCCCATTTGCAATCTAGTGTATGAAGTACTAGTTCTTCCCTGCCGGCGTGAGGCCACAGGAAGAAGGTGGGGAGGACCACCTCTTGGTTGAGGTGGAAAGGAGATACCACCTTCAAGAGGAATTTAGGGTGTGTACAGAGCACTATCCTGTTCTTGTAGAACCTTGTATATGGTGGATTTGTCACCAGGGCCTGGAGTTTGCTCACTTTTCGAGCGGATGTGAAGGGCCACCAGAAAGGCCACTTTCCAAGACAGATACTGCAGGTGGCATTTGGCCAAGGGTTTGAATGGCGGTTTGGCGAGCTGGGAGAGCACCATGTTGAGGTGCAACTGCCGCAGGAGGGCGGAGAGGGGGCTTGGATAACAGAAGACCCTGGAGGAACCTGAAGATCAGGGGCTGGCTTGAGAGGGGTTTTCCCTCGATAGGGTGGTGGTGAGCAGCTATGGCGCTCAGATGTACCCCTCACAGAGTTAGATTTCAGCTCGGTGTGTGACAGGTGCAGTAGGTATTGAAGTACTAGTTGCACAAGGTAGGAGAAGGGATTCTCTTCCCTTTCCACACACCAGGCTGAGAATCATCTCCACTTAAAGGCATAAGCCTGTCTGGTGGAGGGTTTTCGGAAGGCCAGTAGGATCTCGACTTCTCCTGGAAGATTGAAAGGGGCCAATGCTACCCTTTCAGCAGCCACGCCTCAAATTGGAGTGCAAGAGGGAGCCCTCCTTCTGGGACAAGAGGTCTGGGGGCTCAGTCCAGAGGGAATGGGAGTGCCACTGACAGGGAAAGCAGCAGAGGGAACCAAGGTTGCCTGGGCCACCTGGGGGCAATCAGTATAACTGATACCCTTTCACTCTGGACTTGAAGAGGATCCTGGCGATGAGGGGGTGGGGGGTGTCAGTGAAAACACATTGAGTAGGCCCTCGGACCATGAGATCACAAAGGCATCTGCTGCCGCTCTCTGCGGATGTGGCTGACAAAAGCAGAAGCAGGGTAGCCTGGTTCTCGTCATGAACTCTCTGTTTCTATCTCCGCAGCCTTGTCTGCCATGGGTTTCCCGAAGACGTTCTTTCCAATGCAGGGGACATCAATAAGTTTGTTCTGTACCCACTGTTCTAGGTCATACGACTGCAGCCATGCCTGGCGTCGTGCCCTGATGCCTTCAGCGACCACCCTGGCCATAGGCTTGAAGCCTTCGTAGGCTGCTCGAGAAAATCTTCAAGCACTCCTACCACAGAGGTTGGAGACAAACTTCTGAAGGGGTTTCCCAATGAGGCCTGCTGAGAATCCACTGAACTCTCTTGACAGTTCCTTCAGGAACATGCTGATAAAGAGTCAAGGGATAGGAGGCAGTGTACTACTGTGGATCAAGAACTGGTTAAAAGATAGAAAGCAGAGGGTTGGGCTAAATGACCAATTTTCCCAATGGAGAAAGGTGAATAGTGGTGTACCCCAGGGATCTGTGCTGGGTCCGCTGCTTTTTGACATATTCATAAATGACCTGGAAAGTGGAATAACGAGTGAGGTTATCAAATTTTCAGATGACACAAAACTATTTAAAGTTGTTAAAACCCAAGAGGATTGTGGAAAATTGCAAGAGGATCTTGATAAATTAGAAGACTGGGCATCAAAATGGCAGATGAAATTTAATGTGGACAAGTGCAAAGTTATGCACCTAGGGAAGAACAACCCAAACTATGGTTACACAATGCAAGGTTCCACATTAGGAACCACCACCCAGGAAAAAGATTTAGGCGTTATTGTGGATAATATGTTAAAACCCTCGGCCCAGTGTGCAGCGGCAGCCAAGAGAGCAAATAGAATGCTAGGTATCATAAAAAAAGGAATGGAAAATAAAACAAAAGATATTATAATGCCTCTATATCATTCCATGGTGAGACCGCACCTTGAATATTGTGTGCAATTCTGGTCGCCATATCTTAAAAAGGATATAGCGTTATTAGAAAAGGTTCAGAGAAGAGCCACCAAAATGGTAAAGGGGATGGAAGGATACTCCTATGAAGAAAGGCTAAAAAGGTTAGGGCTCTTTAACCTGGAAAAGAGACGGCTGAGGGGAGATATTATAGAAGTCTATAAATTAATGAACGGAGTGGAACGGGTAAACGTAGATCGATTGTTTACGTTATCGGAATATAGAAAAACTAGGGGACATGCAATGAAGCTACAGGGTAAACTATTTAAGACTAATAAAAGAAAATATTTTTTCACTCAATGTGTAATCAAACTCTGGAATTTGTTACTGGAGGATGTAGTAAAGGCTGTTAGTGTAGCTGGGTTTAAAAAAAGGTTTGGATAAGTTCCTGGAGGAAAGGTCCATAAACCATTATTAAGAAGGGACTCAGGATATCAATGCTTGACCCAGTACAAGCATTGCGGAACCTGTGTCTTTTGGGGAAACTGCTAGGTACGTATGACCTAGATTGGCCACTGTTGGAAACAGGATACTGGGCTTGATGGACCTTGGTCTGACCCAGTATGGCATATCTTATGTTCTTATATAGAGCTGGGTAGGACTGGATCCAGAAAGTTAGCATCGAGCCCTGAAAAGCCTTCGGGCTTCCATGCCGGGTGGCACCAACAAATGAGATTTTTGGCTGATTCTACCACCACTGAGTTGTGGGAAAGTTGGGTCTTTTGGAATACAGGGCTTCGACACACTCGGTACATGGCATCGAGGTGCCTGCTGACGACTGGTACAGATGCTGGTGTTTCCCACAACAGGAGGCGGCGATTGAGGATCAGAGGCACTGGTACCGTAAGGGCTTCCTTATGTGATGTGCCTTGTACGAGTATTTCCAGTTCCTCAGTGTGCAGGTCCTCCTCTGCCTCAATGAGAGCTTTGGCCGTGTCCTGCACAAAGACAAAGAAAGAGACATCTTCTGGCAGGGAAAGGCATTGGGACATCGAGGGAGACGGGTCAGAGGGCATGTCTCGGTGTTGCCGTATGTCCACAGATTCTTCGTCCTCGGTCTCCCATTTGGACTCTAGGTCTGAGCATGAGTCTGATGCCTTGTGATCACCGTGGTCTAGGTCCGTGCCCTCCAGAGAATCTGCAGTCCGAGCTACAGCCATTCGCTCGAGAGGACCGGTGCCCTGAGGAACAGGACCTCGTCCAGTGCTGAAGGCTTTCGAGGCTAGTGGCACTTGAGGATCGGCTCGACGTCCAGTGAGGCCCTTGGTGTCAAGGGTCCTGTTGTCGGGGCGGATAAACCAGACGAACTGGACAAACACCCACTGCAAGGCCATATGCGCAGAGATACTGCTCTCTAAGTCACCATCCTGGTCTCCATATCAGTTGGCTCTGCAGCCTTAGACACAGGCACCTAGGGCTTCGGGTGCAGCGTCGGCACGGGGGGGGGGGGGGGAGTCCTCGATGAGGATGGTCTCGGGGGTTCGAGGCTGGTCGACAGGTGCCAACAACTCCTTGTGGGGTAGCTTGTGAGACCGCTCCTGCTCAGACTCCTCGGACTCACACCGGGGATTGCGAGGCCTGGAATGGGATGTCCTCTTCTTCCCAGACCCATCCTCCAAGGCGGTTTTCGAGGGCTTCGTCTTCTTGCATTCAACCTCTGGGGATTTACGCTTGGAGGAACTGTGGCTGCAGGACTCCAAAAAGGCTCGAGCTTCACAGGGCACAGAGGTATCGGAGGAGGTCCTGGAGCATGGTGTCACTGGAGACTCCGGCGCAGAGTCGTACTCTTGGAAAACCATTTTCTGCTGCTGACGGCAGCTCTTTAGGATCTTTGAGGTCATGATTCTGCAGAGTTCGCAGTATGAGTTGTTATGTTCCGGGCTGAAACACCAGAGGCAGCAGTCATGCAGGTCGGTGAGACATCATTTTGCTGCACTGATCGCACTTCTGGAAGTCACTGGAGGCCATAAGAAAAAGGGGTACCCTGCCACCGGGCAGGGCTCAGAGGCCTTCGGCTGAAAAAGGGTGCAAATGCAGGTCGAGGGACACCTCGATGTAAAAAGGGAAAGAATGAAATAACCCAAAGAACGACAGAGGTGAGCTACAATGGTGTGCAAAAGTCTGGAATCACTTGTGAGTTTTGTGTACTTTCTAACTTTTTTTTTTTTAAATTTAGCGTTAGCCCAGCATATTCATCTTTCTACCACGTTAAAAGGGATACATTTGGCTATTAGAGTTGACATTTTTGCATTCCTTGCTTCCAATTTAAATACTTTACAGACACTGGGAGATAGCTACTGCGATTTTTGTGGATCCTGTGTCAAAACTGGATTGAGATTATCCAATATGTACACGTTATTTCTGGCCAATCAGGAGGCTGGTTTCACTAACCAATCACAATGCAGATAACTAGCCAACAGTGCAGCTATAAAAACGTGCAGAATTTTTGAATTTCATACGCTTTCTGGATCGACCATGAAGATGACTTGGACCCTGACATTGGAGGAGCGTGTTCGTGTGTCCTTTATGAGTGAGGAAGGATTTTCAAGCCGCCTGATAGCCAGGAATGTTGGCTGCAGTCAGAGCGCTGTTGTTAAGCTTGTACAGAAGAAAGAAACAGATTCAGTGGTGGACAAGCCTCGTTCAGGTCGTCCACGTGCATCAACATCACGGCAGGACTGCGCACTACAACGCATTCCACTGACTAATCGCAAGTTGACCTCTCCTCAGCTACTTCGAGGGTGTTCAGACAAGAGTGAGGTCAGTGTCAGCTCATCAACAGTTCGTCGCCGGTGCCTGCAGTTTGGTCTCTGGGGCTGCAAAGCACGGAATAAGCCACTGATGACTGGCATACAAAGGCGCAACCGGATCATGTGGGCGAGAAAGCACTCAACCTGGTCGACTGAAATGTGGGAAAAAGTGCTATTCAGCGATGAAAGCACCTTCTGCCTGTTTTATAACCAGGCCCACACCTATGTGAGGAGATTTCCTGGAGAGGAATTCAAGCCTGAGTTTCTCAACCTCACTGTGAAGCATCCTTTGAAGGTCATGGTCTGGGGCTGCATGGCTGCCAGTGGCGTTGGATGTCTTCACATCGTCGATGGTATGGTCAACGGGGCCAAGTACATCACCATACTACAAAAGTGCATGGTGCCATCAGCACACCAGCTGTTTCCTGGTCAGTTCCTGTTCCAAGATGACAATGCACCCTGCCATCGCTCCACACAGGTGATCAGCTGGAAGCAGCGGAACAACATCAAGTCAATGGACTGACCTGCCCAGTCTCCAGATCTGAATCAAATCGAAAACCTGTGGCAGAAGGTGGCCTTGGAAATATCCAAGAGGCATCCGACATCAAAGCGTGAGCTGATTGAGTCACTCATTGCAGCTTGGAACTGCGTTGTCACCAACGATCACCTTGTCAGACTGGTTCATTCAATGCTGACAAGGTGCAGTCAGGTGATCAAGAACAAAGGGTGGCCCATCAAATAGTGAGCCTCACTGACACATAAAAACGGCCTTTTTCAAGGCCACATACATTAATTTGAAGGAAACCTGGTGTGCGTCCATAATATTTTAAAGCATACTTACAATAATATATCGTTGGCCAACGATGTACATTACACGATTTTCACAGAAAATCTATCAACAGGACAACTATGGGGAACAAACTCAGAAAATAAGGGCCAAGCCAATACTAAAAGTTGGCCCTAATAGCCAAATCTATCACTTATCATGAGATACACAGAAAAAGCCACTGGGAGGAAAAAGAAATTAAGATATAAGGTTACCAGTTGAAAAAACGTCAAATTTACAAGTGATTCCAGACTTTTGCACAACACTGTAGCTCGGGGGCGTGATGGAACCAGTATGTAACTGGACAAAAATGTATCAAAAAACACTTTTTCCAGGGGAAACTGGACAGACATCCGGAGGGCTCCACGGAAAAAAAGGAGAATGAGACATGATGGCACCCTTAGGTGGGAAAGGGACCACGCATGCGTGGTGCATCTCCCAAAGGCTTTCTTTAAAAGCTGGGGAGATGCTTCCATGGGGTTCTGTCAGTGCTGATGTCACCTATATGTGAGGACTGACTTCCTGCTTGTTCCCAGAGAAAACACGGCTGCTTTCAAAATCTCTGCACTGAAAGCAGCATCTGCCCTGGCGTGGATATCAAAGTGGTAATGCTTGACAAAGATACAGAGGGACGACTAATTCACAGTCCTAGAAATGTCAATGGGGGCAACGGAACTGCGCACTGCCCAGGACAAAGCTTATGCCTGAGTGGAATATGATCGTAAGCCCTCTGGAACAGTTCAATTACACAAAAGATATACAGAAGATACTGCCTCCTTTATCCAATGGGCCAAGGTAGCCTTAGAGGCCCTGCAAAAAGAACCACCTCACTGACTTTTGGAATGAATTAGTAATCTTCAGGTATCTGAGAAGCGCTCCGTGAACATCAACCAACTGTAGGTCCTTGCCCTTTCCCTTTACATTGCTCTGCTGAAAAAGATAGGCAAAAAAACATCAGACTGACATGAAAAGCAGACACTACTTAAGTAAGAAAGAAGGGACTAAGGGAAGAGCAGCAGTTGAGGAGCCCAGGTACGCAGAGTACAGAAAGCAGTGTTTCCGTGGCGCTGGAGGTCTTCATCATGCTGGCGCCAGGTCTGGCTGCAGTGCATGGCCTTAGGTGCGTGCCTGAAGGGGCATTCCCAAGAAGGTTGTGCCCCTTTGGAGCAATTGAAGAGCTGGAGGGGCTCCGAATTGCTTAAGTGGTGAGTGACACTGTTCTGATTATCTGGTGTCATGAAGAGGAAGGGGAAGGTGAAGAAGAAAGCAACTGCTGCCTCTACTCCTATGACTAAGGGACCTATCGATAAACATGTAACCTCAAAGCCCATTGGTGAGAACTCGGGCCAGGTCTCTCTTCAGTTGAGGGGATATCCTTCAGCTTCTGTGGCAGGACTTCTCCTCCACCTCTTTGAATGTTCCTGGGGGGGAGTTGGTGAGCCATTTGCTGCCTCAATCTGAGCTTCTACCTCTGTAAATCTCTGACATCTTTGTCATCTTTGACAATTCTGAGGTCCGGTGTGTCTCTCGAAGCCTGGTATCGAAATTCCACAGCTTTCATCTCAGCATCAGGCTATCTCCTTGAGAGATATCTGGTGTGAGGTATCTAGAACCGAGGAGCATGAGGCTCCAGTAGGAACTGCTACTCATGTCAGGAGACAGAGTAGAACATGGTTTGCCAGCTTGCACTGTCTGGTTACAGCTCCTCCTCCTCTGGAAGTTGGGAGATATAAACAGGTGCATACCACAGTACGTGGCCGCAGGCATGCGCCCAAAGGGCATGACCTAAGGGGCACATCCTGCCCCTTCGGAGCACCATCAGAGCACCACAGTGCTACCTCTCACCCTCTAACCGTTAAAGAATGGGCAAATGGACGGCCGGAAGGACAGTTGGTGGTTAAGGGCCCGATAGACCAGCATAATGTAAGTACGGTTTTGCCTGGGTCATTCTTTCGGTGTATGGGTGGAGAGACTACCCCTATGGATGCTTCTTTAAGTTTGGTGGTTCGTACCAAGCATTCTTGATTCTGAAAAGTCTCTGGATCTCTCTTTAGTTGGAAGTGGGATTTCCTTTTCAGCTTCTACTCCTGCTCCCGGGCTGCTTCCAAACCTCCAAATATGCTGAGTGATATATCTATATGTTACCCAACACATGTGACTGCATCTGCCAACGCTATTGCGTTGGCCACATCAGCCTCCGGTGTTTCAGACATTTAATTAAAGGATGTTTTGGCAGCTGCTCCTAAATGTCTAGTAGGTTCTATAGGGATCTCTCTCCCAGATGCCCTTAATTACAGAGCTGAAAGATTCCAAATTACCCCTATCCACTGATAACCAGATTAATATGATTGAAATACAACCTTTAAAATGCCTTATGTAAATGCTAGAAGTCTAAAAATATAAGATGGGAGAGATAGAATATATAGCTCTAAATGACAGGTTAGATATGAATGGTATCTCAGAGACCTGGTGGAAGGAGGACAACCAATGGGACACTCTGATACCTGGGTATAAACAATATATGGCAATGATAGAGTAGATCAAATCGGTGGAGGGGTTGGTTGCACTATATTAGAGAGGGCATTGCGACACACAGGATTAAAGTTTTGCAGGAAACAAAATGCGCTGTATAATCTCTATGGATAGAAATTCCATATAAAAAGGGGAAGGCAATAACAGTGGGGATGTACTACTGACTGCCTGGCCAGAATGAACAGATGGATAATGAAATGCTGAAAAATCAGGGATGCTAACAAAAGTTACAATACAGTAATAATGGGTGATTTCAATTACCCGGGTATCGACTGGGTCAGTGTCACAGCAGGACATGCTAGGGAAATAAAGTTTCTAGATGAAATAAATGACTGCTTCTTGGATCAGCTAGTTCATGAACAGACAAGAGGGGAAGCAAATTTGGACCTAGTCCTTAGTGGCATGCAGGATCTGGTGCAACAGATAAGGGTGTTGGGGCCACTTGGCAATAGTGATCTTAGCATTTGATGTAATAAATTAAAGAAGGATGGCAAGGAAATCCACAGTACTCCCATTTAAATTTCAAAAGGGAGATTATAATAAAATGAGAAAAATAGTAAGACTAAAAGGAGCAGCAGCAAAGGCTAAAGATTTGCATAAAGCATGGGCATTGTTTAAAAATATTATCTTGGAAGCCCAGAACAGATGTATTACACACTTTAAGAAAAGTGAAAGGAAGGCCAAAAATCTGTCAGCATGGCTTAAAGGCAAGGTCAGAGAAGCTGTTGTGGCCAAAAAAGCATCTTTCGGGAAATGGAAAAAGGAGCCAAATGATGAAAATGGGAAACATAAGCATTGCCAAGTTAGATGCAAAGCATTGATAAGACAGGCAAAGAAAGAATTTGAAAAAAAGCTTGCTGTGGAAGTAAAACTGCATAATAAAAACTTTTTTCAAGTACATTCATAGAAAAAAAATCGTGAAACAGTCAGTTGGACAACTGGATGATAGAGGAGTAAAAGGTGCGCTAAGTGAAGACAAAGCCATAGCGGAGAGACAATGAATTCTTTACTTCGGTCTTTATGGAAGATGATGAATGGGATTTACCCATGCCTGAAATGGCATATAAAGGTGATATCAAAAGAATTTAAAGAAATATCGATAAATATTGATAAACCAGGAAGATGTATTACAAATATTTTATAAACTAAAGAGTACCAAATCACCTTTCAAAACCATCCAAGGGTATTGAAAGAACTGAAATATGAGACTGCAGACCTACTATTAGTAATCTGTGAACTATCATTCAAATCAGCTGTAGTACCTGAAGAGTGGAGAAAGACCAATGTAATGCCAACATTTAAAAAGGATTCCAGGGGTGATCCGGGAAACTACAGACCTCAAGTCTGACATCAGTACCGGGCAAAACAGTAGAAACTATTATAAAGAATACATTTTTTTTTTTAGTGCCATCAAGTCAGTGTTGACTCATAGCGACCCAGCTACCTCTGGGTTTTCTTGGCAATGTATCACCGGAAGTAGATTGCCAGCCTTTTCTTCCGAGGCAATGGAGGGTAAAGTGACTTGCCCAAAGTCACAAGGAGTGCCAGTGGGAATTGAACCCTTGATCTTCTGGGTAGTAGGCAGTTGCTCGAAACACTAGGCTACTCCTCCACTCCAGAATAAAATTACTGATCATGTATATAGTCATGGTTTAATGGGCGAAAGTCAACATAAATTTAGCCAAGGAAAATCTTGTCTTATTAATCTGTTATATTTTTTGAAGGTGTGAATAAACAGGTAGACAAAGGTGAGCTGGTTGATATAGTGTAGCTGGATTTTCAAAAAGCATTTGACAAGGTCCCTCATGAGAGACTCTTGGCAAAATTAAACTGTCATGGGATTGGAGGCAGTGTAGTATTGTGGATCAGAAACCGGTTAAAAGATAGAAGGCAGAGAGTAGGGTTAAATGGCCAATTTTCTCAATGGAGAAAAAGTAAATAGTGGCGTACCCCAGGGATCTGTGCTGGGCCCGCTGCTTTTTAACATTCATAAATGACCTGGAAATGGGAATAATGAGCGAGGTGATCAAATTTGTAGATGAGACAAAATTATTCCAAGTTGTTAAAACACAAGAGGATTGTGAAAAATTGCAAGAGCACCTTGAAAAATTGGAAGACTGGGCGTCCAAATGGCAGATGAAATTTAATGTGGACAAGTGCAAAGTTATACACTTAGGGAAAGAACAACCCAAACTCTGGTTACACAATGCAAACCACCACCCAGGAAAATGTTTTAGGCGTCATTGGGTTAATACGTTGAAATCCTCCACCCAGTGTGCAGTGGTGGCCAAGAAAGCTAACAGAATGCTAGGAAACATAAGGAAAGGAATGGAGAATAAAACCAAGGATATTATAATGCCTCTGTATCGTTCCATGGTTCGACTGCACTTTGAATATTGTGTGCAATTCTGGTTGCCGTATCTTAAAAAGGATATAGCGTTATTAGAAAAGGTACAGAGAAGAGCCACCAAAATGGTAAAGGGGATGGAAGGATACTCCTATGAGGAAAGGCTTAAAAGGTTAGGGCTCTTCAACTTGGAAAAGAGAAGGCTGAGGGAAGATATAATAGAAGTCTATAAATTAATGAAGGGAGTGGAATGAGTTAACGTAGATCGGTTGTTTACGCCATCAAAAAGTAGAAAGACTAGAGGACACGCAATGATGCTACAATATAACCCATTTAAGACTAATAAGAGAAAATATTTTTTCACTCAACGCGTAATCAAACTCTGGAATTCGTTACCAGAGGATGTAGTAAAAGTTGTTAGTATAGCTGGGTTTAAAAAAAGGTTTGGACAATTTTCTGGAGGAAAGGTCCATAAAATATTATAGAGAGGACCCGGGAAATCCACTGCTTACCCCAGGATGAGCATTGTGGAAGCTGTGGACTTTGGGTACCTGCCAGGTACTTGTGATCTGGATTGGCCACTGCTGGAAACAGGATACTGGGTGAGAGACATCAAAAACCCCAATATGTGCTTGACGGACCTTTGTCTGACCTAGTATGGCATTTCTTATATTCCTATGAGCACCCTGTATTGATAGTGGCAGCCCCCGATGACAAACCGGAGGTACTGATGGTGCCTTGGATGGATCAGAATGTGGGTATAGGCATCTGAGATCCAAGGAGCATAGCTAATCTCCCTGCAGGAAGTAAGGCAGCAAGGTTCCAAGGGATACCATCTTGAACTTTTCCTTGACCAGGAAGCGGTCGATGTCCAGAAGATCCAGTATGTGCCTGAAGTCCTTTGTCTTCTTAGGGACCAGGAAGTAGTGGGAGTAGAATCCCGGCCCTGAAGGAGGTGGGGGGATGGGTTATACCACTTGATTCTTGAGTAAAGAACCAAGCTCCTTCTGCAGAAGCTCCCTGTGCAAGGGGTCCATGGGTATTTCTGCAGGGAATAAGGGAGGAGGCCGCTTAATTATAAAGTGGAGGAGATATCCCTCCTTGACCACCTGCAACACCCAGGTGTCTGTGATGACACAGGGCCACTGGTGTGGAAAGTGGACCGGCTGCCCTCCCATGAACCTTGCTTGGGCCTGTTACCTCCTGAGGGAGGGAGGCTATGCCTAAGGAGTAAAAAACTCCACCCCAGGCTGTGCCTGGATCTGGGTTGTAAATACTTCCTGCAAGGGCATCCATGGTATGGGCCTCCCTGCCAGGGGGCACTGAGAAGTGCTTCTTCTGGCTCTTAATACAACGCATAGAAGACTCCACCACCATGGAATTGTGTGACAGTTGTGTCTTCTGGAACCCAGGACTCCCGCCGACTTGATACTGCGAATTGTCGACGATTCACAATCAGCACAATCACTGGGGTTTCCCACATCCTGAACAGCAGCCGCTCCAGGATTTGGGGCATGGGCACTGTCAGTGCCTCTTGAATGCCTCGTACTGGAGGATCTCAAGATCTTTGCAATGCGGCTCATCTTCGGGGCACCACCACAAAACCAAGTGCCTGGGATATTTCCCTCACAAACTCCAAGGCGACAAGATCCGTTGGAGGGGACCTCTGCCGACGATGTGGCGGAGAGAGATCGGAGGGGATGTCCCGGTGGAGTATGGTGTCGGGGGACTCCTAGTCTGTCTCCCATGCCAACTCTGAGCTGGAGGAATTGGCGAGTGCCCTGCAGTCATCAGATCAAGCTGGCATCAATTACTCCTGGCATCTGAGGCCCTGCAGCTTTGTGTTGGTTGCCAATGCTTCGACACCGGCTAAGCCAACCTCTAGAGGATGGGAGAAGCATCCTCAGACGAACTCTTCGTCAAGGAAGTCCCATTGAGGGGCGCCGACGACCCAGAGTGACCAGGAGTTGGGCCCCGCTGCACTTCTAGGAACGCAAAGAAACTGCGCTCCAGGCTGCCATCCTGGCCTCGATGTCAGATTGCTCTGCAGCCTGCACCAGCCCCGAGAATGTCGAGGCTGATGTCGGGTCCCTGACAGGAGAATCCAGAATGGTGATCGAGTCTATGGAACTGCCTCCATCTCTCGACGCCACAGGAGACTCCTCTCGCTGGGGCTGCTTAACGGGTGCTTCCATCCATCATCTCCAGCATTGAGTTGAGGGCTCTGTGGCCAGGTCACATCGAACTTACTCCCCTGGGCCCAGGTTGGCCCTCAACGTCAGCTTTGATGAAGCCTTTGATGCGTGGGGGAGATCCTCCGAGGACTCTAATGCCCGATGACCTCTGGGCTCAGACCAAGCCCGGGCATGGGACGCCGAAGGCAGGGATTCCTCCCTGCCTGCAGAACCAGAGCCGGACTTACCAAACAGCTCCCCCTACCGCCTTTCGCGTTCCTTCCAGGTGTTAGTTGACATCAGGAGGCAAAGCTGACAGGAAGACGCATCATGGTCTGCCCTGAAGCATTTGATGCAGGTACTGTGGCGGTCTATACGGGACACAGTGTGGTTGCACTTGCCAGACTGCTTGAAACTGCTGGTCGAAGACATAGTGGGAAAAATGAAATCCGTGAGACCAAATGCCATCGTCTCGACCAATGAGGCCGTGAGTAGAAAAACCCACGGGCCAAAACAAGAAAAACAAAAAATAAAGAAAAATTACCTGAGTGAAAACCATGATGCTGAGGCAGAGGACCTGGGCAACAGAAGGTGATCGAACCGAAGCAATTGACAAAGAAACACCAAAGAATGGTTTGAAAAAAAAAAATCAACTTTGTCTGGCGTGCACAGACAGCATGTCTGCAGGGCTCCGCAGAAAAAAAGAAGACTGAAGCAAGATGGCACCTTTGGGTGGGAAGGTGACTGCGCATGCGCGGTGTAATTCCCAAAGACCTTCTTTGAAAGCTGGGGAGTGGATCTGCGCGGGCTCAGTTGGTGCCAATGGCACCCATATCTGAGGACTGACTTCTTGCTTGTTCCTGGAGAAAAAGGCACTTTTTCGTGAGGAAACTGGACAGACATCTGAAGGGCTCCACTGAAAAAAGAAGACTGAGGCAAGATGGCACCCTTGGGTGGGAAGAGGACTATGCATGCGTGGTGCATCTCGCAAAAGCTTTCTTTGAAAGCTGGGGAGATGCTTCCGCGAGTGCTCCGTCGGCACCAATGTCACCCATATGTAAGGACTAACTTCCTGCTTGTTCCTGGAGAATTAGAGAATATCTTCAGATCCTGTAACCTGAGACTATTGAACTTTCCAGTGGGACGACTTCTTTCACCCTTTGAGTTATTTAAAAAGTATGTGAAATAAGTTTTATTTTGTATTCTTTTGATGAAACTGGTATTTCCTCAATTTATTATTTGCCTTGTGGTGTTTTGTCTGCTACCCGGAAGGAAGAAGTCGCTCAGCCGAATAATCTTGATGATTTGGATAAAGAGGGATAAAGCTGCCATTATTTGACTATTTTTCAAAGAAAAATGCCCCTTTTTGGGGCAGCCTTTAACTATTTTTCCAGATGTTGCTAAGGTGGCTCAGCTACATCGAAAAAGCGTAGTTACTCACCTGTAACAGGTGTTCTTCAGAGACAGCAGGTATCAGTCCTCACATATGAGTGACATCGGCACTGACGGAGCCCACGCGGAGCATTTCCCTAGCTTTCAAAGAAAGCCTTTGGGAATGCCTCCACACATGCGTGGTCCCCTTTTCACCCAAGGGTGCCATCTTGATCAGTCAGATAACATAGCTCAGGCAAAGGATTAAAAAAAAAAGTGGGCAACTCCTAGGGGTGATGGGTGGATTGTGAGGACTGATTCCTGCTGTCCCTGGAGAACACTTGTTACAGGTGAGTCAGTACACTTTCTCCAGGAACAAGCAGGAAGTCAGTCCTCACATATGGGAATCCCCAGCTACAGGCTACCGAGGACCTGTAGAAAAGTGCCATGGCAGACACTACTAGCCGCAGAAAAAGGATCGGAGGGTCAGAGTTGCCTAAACCCTGAACAGATTACAGAGTACAGCCTGGCCGAAAGCACTGTCCCAACGGGACTCCCTCTCCAGTAAGTAATGCATCATGAAGATGTTAGCCAAGGACCAGGTTGCAGCTCAGCAGATGTCCACCAGGGGCACAGAGTGCAGATGTGCTACCGACGCCGCCCTTGCAAGAATGTCGTGTGCCATGACTCAGAGGTCCAGCAGTAGCCCAGCCTGAGTGAAGGCGATGCAATATGCCACCCGGAGAGGGTCCGCATGGTGACCACAAGCCCCAAACGGGCAGGGTCGTATGAGACGAAGAGCCACTCAGACCTGCGGTGAGCCTGTGTACGCTGCAGGTAGGAGGAGAGAGCCCTCCTACGGTCGAGGGTGTGGAGGATCACTGATGCTCGGTCAGCGTGGGGCTTCGGAAAGAAGGTCAGCAGCAGTATGTCCTGGTTGAGGTGAAAATCCGGAGACAACCTTTGGAGAAACTTAGGGTGTGTTTGGAGAACCCACCCATTTCCCGTAGAATCTCGTGTAGGGAGCATCGGACATCAGGGTCTGAAGCTCACTGACTCCGGGCCGAAGTGAGGGCTACCAGAAAAAACCCCTTTCAAGAGAGATGTCGAAGTGAGCAGGATGCCATCGGCTCGAAGGGCGGCTGGTTTAGCCACGTGAGGACAACATTGAAATCCCACTCCGCTGGAGGTGGCTAGATGGGGGGCTTGGAAAGAAGCAGCCCGCGCATGAAGCAGGAAACCAGCGGCTGGCCCAAGAGGGGTCCACCTTCAACTGGGTGGTGGATGGCCGAGATCGCGCTCAGGTGGACCCTGACCGAGTTGGACTTCAGACCCGCTTGTGAGAGATGGAGTAAGTACTGCAGGACCAAGTGGGTGGGGCAAGACAATGGGTCAGCCCGTACCCCCAAGCACCACACTGAGAACCGATGCCACTTAAATGCGTAAGCCCTCCTAGTCGAGTCCTTGCTTGAGCTAGCAATATGTCCTCGATTTCCACTGGGAGATGAAGAGGGCTAACACAACCCGTTCAGCCGCCAAGCCATGAGGGATAGGGACTTCGTGTTCGGGTGAAGTAGGAGACCCTCCTCCTGTGTCAACAAGCCCAGTGTGCTGCCGAGGGGAACCGGGGGGCTCCGATGAGAGGCGGAGCAGCAACAGGAACCAGGGCTGCCGAGGCCACCGTGAAGCCACAAAAATCACAGTGGCCCCATTCCGCTGTATCTTGAGGAGAGCTTGTGCTATGAGCCGAGTGGGAGGAAACTCATATAGGAGGCCATGCGTCCATGACATCAGGAAGGCATCGGAGGCTTCCCTGCTCAGGTGGGGAACTGGGCTACAGAACCGCGGGAGCTGTGAATTCGTTGGCAAAGAGGTCCAGGACCGGAGTCCCCCAGTGCTGGAACAGCCACTGCGCCGTCTGTGGGCAGAGGCTCCACTTGTGTGGCTGGAGGATCCGGATCAGTCTGTCTACCAGAATGTTGGCCTGATCTGGGAGATAGGTGGCCAGTAGAACTATGCCTTGGCAAATCGCAAAGGACCACAGGGCTACCACCGCCAGGCAGAGGCCATAAGAGCCGGTGCCCCCCTGTTCGTTCATATAGAACACTGACACCTGATTGTCCATCTGGACAAACACCGCCCGATGGTGAACATGGTGCCCAGAGCTAGAGGCGGCTGATCGGCTGTTAGGACTCCTCAAGGGACTAAGTACCCTGAGTGTGGAGCTCGCCACAGTGTGCTCCCCAGCACGTTAGGAAGGCATCCGTGGTCAACACCATGTCATGCTGCAGGGCCTGGGACGGCATGCCTTAAAGCAGATTCTAGATGTCCCGCCACCAGTCGAAGCACTTGGACAGCTGGGGAATGACCGAGACAGCATCCCGGAGATGGCCCACCTGAGCCTACTGAATCCGAAGGCACCACTGCAACCGGGCATCGGGGACGACGTGGACTATCGAGGCCATATGGCCAAGACGACGAAGCATTGCTCGGGCCAAAACTGTGCTGCAGCGCTGAACCACGGAAGCCAAAGCGATGAGGAAGTCTGCCCTGTCCTGGGGAAGGAAGGCTGTCGCCTGCTGAGTGTTGAGGCACGTGCCGAACTCCAGGGATTGAAATGGAGTGAGGTGGGGCTTCAGGTAATTGACCATGAAGCCAAAGTGCTCAAGGATATGGATGGTGTGGGCTGTGGGCCCGCTGTGCTTCGTCGGCAGTCTCCCCTGTAACGAGCCAGTTGTCTAGATAAGGGTAAACGAAGGTGCCCTGTAACTGAAGCTGTGCTGTGGCTACCACAAAGCACTTGGTGAACACTCACAGAGCGGATGCGAGGCCAAAGGGAAGCACCTTGTACTAGTAGTGGTTGCCTTGTACCCTAAAGCGCAAGTATTTTCTGTGTTTCAGGTGGACGAGAATGTGAGCGTATGCATCCTGAAGGTCCAAGGAGCACAGCCAGTTTCCATGCAGAAGGAAGGGCAGCAAGGCGCAAAGGGAGAGCATTTTGAATTTCTCCCGCACCAGATATTTGTTGAGATTTCTTAAATCGACGATGGGTTGGGAAACTGCCCGTCCGCTTTGGCATAAGGAAGTAGCGGGAGTAGAACCCGCAACCTCTGAGATGCGGTGGGACCACTTCCACTGCTTGTTCCTCGAGGAGGTTGGCAAGCTCCTACGCCAAGGTGGTCTGGTGTGCGGGGAGCAGAGGTGGCTCTGCAGGGCAAAAAGGTGGAGGAAGCTGGTCCAGATGGAGGTAACCCTCCCAGATGACCTGGAGAACCCAGGCATCCGAAGTTACAGATTCCCAGCAGGGAGCAAAGTGGACCAGGCACCCCCCCCCCCCCACACACTGGTAGCTGGGTCAGTGAAGGGCAGACGGCTATATATCTGGTGTCAAAAACCTGGGGCTGACTGGGCCAGGGTTTGGGTCTTGGGTCCCTTAGGCTTAAGCTGGCCCTGGGGGCCGCTCTTGCTTTCCCCGCCCTGGATGGCGCCGGAGGGTAAGGTGGGTAGCCCCAGTATGGAAGATCCTTCCTCTGGAAGAAAGGCTTCTTGCCTTGCTGTATCTTCCGCGGGAGAGACGGGTGCGAGTGAAGTACTCCATCTCTATCTCCGCTGCTTTGTCCTCCATAGGTTTTGCCGAACAAATGTTCGCCCAGGCACTGTACATCGAGCAGTTTTTCCTGGACCCATTGTTTGAGGTCTGAGTAACCGGGTCTGGCGTCGAAGAAGAGAGGATCCTCTCTGGGATAGCACTCAGGAGACCGGGCACCATCGCCAGAGGCCTCTGTATCTGTATGAGGTACCTTTTGGGGCCGCTCCTTCTCCGACTCTAGGGACTGCAGAGGAGGATTAAGGGACCGCGCGCGAGAACGCTCATGCTTGTCCGGAGCCCCCGACAGGGTCCACGAGACCTTCTTCTTCTGCTCCCTTTTGGGTGACCCTTGCTCAGAGTGGGGCTGGGGTCACTGAGGGGACGCGGGGGACCCCAGAGGCTGAAGGTCGGTGGAGTGGGAATCTACTGGGGGACACACTGGGGCCATCTTGCAGAACATGTCATCCAGTTTCTGCTTACGGCTCTGGATAGCCTTGGATGACATCTTTTTACAAAGGGAGCAGAGCTCCAGGTTATGGTCTGCTCCTAGACACCTAAGACAACAGCCATGGGTGTCCGTAAGCGACATGTTTTTGGAGCATCTGTCACTTTTTGAAACCAGAGGCCATGGGGGCAAAAAGACCTTCGGTTTGGCCAGTGGTTGAAAAGGACACGAAACACGCTAGAGACAAACTCATGAAGAAAAGGGGGAAAAATGAACAACAGTCCTGGGATCCGCTGCTGAAGCAGGGGCACTGAGGAAGGCAGGAAGAGGACCGGGAAACTGGAACTAGAAGACAATATGAAAAAACGTTTTCCAAGGTACAAGGTACAGACTGATCAAGATGGCACCCTTGGGCGGGAAGGGGACCACGCATGCGTGGTGGCATTCCCAAAGGCTTTCTTTGAAAGCTGGGGAAATGCTCCGTGCGGGCTCAGTTGGTGCCGACATCACCCATATGTGAGGACTGACTTCCTGCTTGTTTCTGGAGAATCTCTCCTACAGCTAAAACCAAAGGTTATCTTAAATTTCCTTGTAAGTATTTTGTTACTTATTCTGACAAGATCTGTCTTCACAGAAGTTTCTCAGTTAGAATGCTTTTTGGTGGCTATATCTTCTTAGTGAGGTTTATCATTGTATAAAGTGGGCTTGACTGGGTTGTTAATTGGAGTTAATGCATTGTTTTTTCCTGCTGGCGCCTTCGTTGATGTAGATTTGAATGATCCCTTTGTATATGTTATTGGTATTTTCTTTTCTTTATTGATATTGTGTACTGTGTTTTCATTTCCCTGTGTTTACTTTTGCAGTTATTAAAACAGCAAATAAAAATATACTGCAAGTAGAACTGAGGAGCTGCTGAGAGATACAGTCTCACAATTACATGATTTCACTGCAGAGGTAGCTGGGGACATTTAATGAAATGGATGATAGATTATACGTTGTAGAGAGAGCTTTTCCTCTATAGAGCCTCAGATTAATTCCCTTCAGGCAGTCGGCATCTCCTATATTAAGGGAAGTCTTGGCCTTCATTACAAATTAGAATTACTGGAAGATTCCCTAAGGATTAATAATCTGAGATGCTTGAATTCTCCAAAAATGTATTTGTTGTCTCCAATGATATTACGAAGGAAATTTTTTAAAGAGATTCTTCAACTATCAAATTCAGATAATATTGCTATCTTTAAGCATCCTTATTTGCCTTACCCTAAGCAAATGTCTGAGGCCACTAAAGGCGTGATTCCTCCACCTGACTCAGATGAGGCTATTAACTTTACTGTATTTCTTGAAGATTCTTCTCATACCATTCTATTCTTTTGTTTTTTTTTCTTTCGAAAATGATAAAGTGCTTGTTCTACCTTGTTGCTCTATATGCCTGGAACAAACTACCCAAGTACGTCACAGGCTCCTTCTCTAACCCTTTTCAAATCTAGGCTAAAATCCCACCTCATCGAGGCTGTTTTTGGAGCCTGCTGCTTCTTATTCTCTCGTTCGCTACTTATGTGAATCTTACCAATCTTTAGTCCCCAGTTTTTTGATGTTTTTAGTCTTGATTGTAAGCTCTGATGATCAGGGACTGTCTTTTATATCTATATGCATAGTGCTGCGTACACCTTGTAGCACTATACAAATAAGTAGCAGTAGTCATAGTAAAAAGGAGTTGAACTGTGGCCAGCAGATTTGTGTCTTCCCTGTAGCATAAGCTACTCAGGTGTGAAGACAAGACATTTTTGGCTTTGAAGGCTCAGATATTGGCATTAGGAGCTACTTTTTTCTTAACATTTCATGTTGATGTTTGGTTAGTTGCTTATCAGGGGAAATTTTTTTTTCTTTACCTGATCTTGAGAAATTTCTTCAAAGTAGAAAATGATGGATCTCCCTTTTCTGTATCTCTCTACTCTTAATGCGGTCTAGAATTAGTGCTTGTAAAGGAATTGGGCTAGTTAGGACATTGATTTGTAATGCTTTTCTTTGGTGTTTTCTTAATTTATCACTTGCTTTTCCTGTAAAGTGGGCTTTATGTATATCTATAGTGGTGTGAAAATGTCTTGCATAGATAGTGCCAAATTGGCAGTTCTTAGATGTTTGGACCACAGGGACAAAATGCGTTACAATTTACAACTTCTTCTGCATGCCATTTTCTTCCCTTTTGTGTTTTGAACAAGTGTGACAAGTTTGCCATGACTTGTGCATTCCTTTATGATTGTTTAATACCTATGTTCGTTCGGTTGTGAACCTGTGTACAAAGATACAATGTGTGCCAAAAAAGTTGCGTTTTTTGTTCCATGTATGTTGGCAGTGTGCATGTGCTTCTCAATTTCAATAGATTGCCAACAAAAAAACAGCCTTTTTCAGGGCTGTCATTAGTACTTGATGGGCCAGCCCTTGCTCTCTCTCACCAGACTATGTCTGGAATGGAGTGGACCAGTTTGACGAGGTGCACGCGCGTTATGATGATTCCAGGCAATCAGTGACTCAATCAGCTCTTGCATGGTCCGCAGCTGTTTCTTGGCAATATCAATCGGGTGATTGAGCTGGTCAGTCAATGGTCTGAACTCTGTTGATTTTCTTCCAGTCGGCGACAGTTTTCGCTTGGTGGCAAGTTGCATTGTCATCATGGAAGAAATATCTGCCAGGAAACAGTTGATCAGTTGATGGCAGCATGCACATCTGCAGAATTCCTATGTACTTCATTCACCATCCTGTCAATGATATGGAGTCTTCCAACACTACTGGCTGCCATGCATCCCCAGATCATGACCTTAGTTGAATGCTTCATGGAGATATTCAAGCACTCTGGTTTGTACTCTTCATGAGGAAACCTCCTCACTTACGTTCTGCATTCTGGATGACCAGGGCAAAACCTGCTTTTGTCACTGAACAGAACTTTTTCTCAGTCAGCCTTGCTCCATTTTGAGTACTTAGATGCCCACTCAATGCATCTCTTCCGCTGTTCCACCATTAGTAGTGGCTTTCTCCCCACCTTACAGCCCCTCAACCCGTCTCCTCACAGTGGAAGTGCAAACTGTAACAGAACACTTTTCCTTCTATTCCCACAGATGCTCGGGAGAAGTTAGCTAGCGGTTGCCAAGCAATGTTCTTCATTCACTGTGTAGAGAGGCAGAACTAGCAAACGAGGTCTCAGTTAAAAATAACACTGCTGCTTCTAGGCTTGCACCCGATGACAGCATTTGTGTTGCAGCACATCAATGACCCCTTGCTAGTTTTTTAAAAACCACCCGTCATACAAAAATTGTTTTTCTAGGAGACAACATACTGTCCTGTTAATCTTATTATATTATACTCAGCTTCAACGTTTCTGAAACAAGGACCAGATGAAGTCTTCCCCGCTCTTATGATCCCAACGTACAGTCCCGGTACCAGCAGACGTTTCAGGTCTATTTCATCAGGGGACCAGTACTCAACTAGAAAAAAACCGACATTTTTTTTTGAAAGTTTGAGTATATTATCGTTCAGTGACCAAATAAGTTTTGTGTGAGCACAAGCAATGTTCTTATCAAGGCCTTGCCATCTCTCTCGGTTGACTTTCTAGGCCAACCGCTATGTCGTCGGTCCTGCATATTTCCCGTCTCCTTATGCTTCTGCAGAATGCAGACCACTGTGCTCTGATTACAGCCGACCTTTGCTGCAATCTGCGGGCTGGAATACTCCCTCCTCGTGTAAAACCACCACCCAGACCTGGTCCTCCTTGATAGAAAATGCAATCTCTTCACCATGCCAAGACGTTGAGCATCAGATACAATACACACCAATTGATCCACATAAAATTCAAACCCTGCATGCTGCCAAAATACCATGCACCGATTTGCAATCAAATATGACTTCCTATTGGGCTGAGGAAGCGCAGTATTCTATTGGTTCTATTGGTATTTCCACTTAAATAGGGGTGGGGTAACATAGCATGCATGGTAACTTAACAAAATCACAATTATTTATATGCAGGTTGTGTAGAAGTGATGGGTAATGTCTTTGAGGAGTCATGTGTCAGAGTCATGTATTGGATTGTTCATTATCCAGGGTCCAATCCCAGTGGCAAGGGCATTTTACAATGCACTATGTGATGTTTCTAAAATGTTCTTTGTATAGCAAAGTCTAACTTTTTCCTGAAGTCCTTAATATCGTGCTAACCTTTATGCTAACATGGCAACCACAATATCCTTATCCACCAAATAGACAAGCTCATACATTGTATCAGCCAAAAAGGCCACCACCGCCGACTCCATCCAAACCGGAGCATCATTGTTGGGTGCAACTACAACCACTGGAGAAGGGCCCATGCCATCAAGCCTCCACAAATTGCGGCCTGAAGGATAAAGGCAAAAGCCGAGAAACTAGACTCAAGAAATGCCTCCATCTTGCTATCCAACTGATCCGAAGATGGCTCCACACTCTACCACAATGGTAATGAACACCTAGTAATGGCAACTACATGCATGCCCACCATAGAAAACAAAGTCACTTATCTAAATCCTGCTGTGTAATGGCATACAGCTTGCTCATAAGTCTGCCACCCTTCAATGGGGTCTTGCAAGTCCCATTCCGCAGATACTATGCTCTTAAGGACTTTGGGGAACAGAAAGGTAATGACAGATTTATGGACCCCATAGAAGATGGGATTGTCTCTGCTGTTCCTTTCCTTCAGTGGAACATCAGGCAGCTGCAGGGAGGCCATCTAAAAAAAAAAAAAAAAAAATCAAGGCTGCCAATTCATCTCTCCTGAATAGGTGGACAATGAGGGAACCTTCCTGCTCTTCTTCCAGTGAAGAGTATCTTACTGTCCTCAAACCTGGAGAGATGTGGCTCACCTAATACCTCCTGCTGGAAGAACATTTCTACGGTACAGTTGGGACCAGAACCCTACGACTCCAGCTATGTTGAAGACTGGGGAGCATTTCAAGCTGTATTCCACTGCCCTGCCAGGACCATGCTTGCTGAAAAAAAGAATAATTCTGGCAAAAGGGGCCTTGAACAGGGAGGCATAAAGCCATTGCCTGCTCCCCCGCTTGACAACTGTTTCTCATCATTTGGTCCTGCCTGAGACAGCGGAGCAGGCGTACTGTCCCCCTTGCCCTTCTTAAATGGGTGGGGGGAGGGGCATGGGCATAACGGCCTGAAGTTGGAAAAGCCTGTCCAAAGCAGCCTTAACAATGCTGTCTTGAGCAGAGAGCCACAGAGAGACTACAAAGACATCGGAAATAGTCTTGGCACACTCCAGAATGTAGCGGTGTTGGATGCTGTTGAGAATCCAGCAATCTGTAGAAATCCAGGTCCACTCTGTGTAAAAGAGATAAAGACGTCTCTCTCCGGAGGCATCTCAGAATGGGCCCACCATCCATCATTGGCTGGGGAAGAAGGTACAGGCTCTGGAGTAAGACGAATCTTTGGACTTCTGAACCCTCGAGGGGGCTGGAATTTGCCCCAAGATGCCGCCTGCTTCCCCAGATACCTGCACAACTCCCAAAGCTGGGACAAAGGAGATTAGGAATCCTTCAGCTTGTCTTCGAACAGCTGCTGAGCTTAGACTCCAAGTCCTCTCCAAAGAGGAATCTACCCTTAAATGGTAGCTTTGTAAGGTGGGCCTTTAGAGGTTGTATCTCCCAACTAGTGCCAAAGCCAGCATCTGGCAGGTATAGCCACAGTGAGTGCCCTCACCGCAAGACAAACCAGACTGTACATCAAGTTTGGCAAAAAGGCAGCTTTGGATTTCAGACAGACACCAAATCCTCTAGCAACTGCTGGACCTAGCGAAGGAGAGCCCTAGCCATTAAGCTACCACAGACTGAGGCATACATGTCAAGCACAGAGACTGATAAGATTCTTCAGCTCAGTGCCTCCAACTTGTGGTCCTGCTGGTCTCAGAGCAGTTTCACCTTCCACTGTGATGATGGTATGGCGAGTGACCACTGTAACCAAGGCATGCACCTTCAGAAAGCATAGCCAGTTGTCCTTGTCCTCCTGGGGAAGGGCATATAACTTGCCCAGAACTTTACTGCCCCACAGAAGACCATCCAGGACCCCCCCATTCTGCCAGAACTATATGCTGAGATACCTACAGAAGGCATGCCTTAGAGGGCTCTTTCCAAGACTGGATCTACATCAGATTTCTCCTTCATTGTCATGCTGGAAATGCAGGGCGCTAAGCATACCTACACAATGAGGGAGGACAACTCATGCCTTAAGAGATGACTAGATCCTCAGTGGGCAAAAGCTCACCCTTATTCAAGTTACTACTGCTGATGAAACTCTCTGGGGTCCACCCCCTCAATCCAAACATCTTGGGAAGAGGATATTTGAGACATCAAAACCTCTTTGGTTTTCCCATTCCCATAGGAAAGGTGTGTCTGCATCTGTGGTGGGGCTCCTGAAGGCTCTGCATCTGAAAAAGGGCTGGGTTTAAACAAATCCCCATCGGATGTCAGAGCCAAGCACTGCAGAACATAGAAGACCTGCTGAAAAGAAACACACAAAGTAGAAAGAAACCCTCCAGGAAAGAATGGTTCCTGATTGAGACTCCACCAGAGTACCCCCGCATTCTCTGGAACCCCCCTTGTCTGGGCTTGTCTAGCATTATGAACTGGAAATAAAGGACTGTGTCAAACACAACATAGCTGGTTAGAGAAGATACCTTTAGTAGCAAGAAACAAGCTTTCAGGACTGCAGAAATACTGTCAAAGAGTATTTGTCAAGTAGTTCTCACTTTTGCCTTCTCTTCAACCGCTATCTTCCCTTCCTTAGTCTGATGAACTCTACCTAGGCCAAAGTGGCTCATCCTGCTCAGAAACAGAGCAGGCCCATTGGAATTAGTCCTGAAAGACATCAGCAGCTCCTGCTCTTTTACTATGCCAAGTAGAATGGATTCTATATCTAGGCTATATCACCTCCTGCTCCCTTAACAGGCCTTAGGGCTAATGCTCTTCCTCCTTGCTGGCCGTCGATGCACCTAGAGAATGTGCATTTCAACTTAGCAAAAGCATTTTTTTCTGCAAAGCAAAATGCACAGTAAACCCTCCAAGGGTATTTTTCTATTCTTAAGGAATATAGGGCAGCATTTTTTAAGGCATTTACACAGGTAACTGCCCTAGTTCCCTGTGTAAATGCCGTATCTGGGATTTTCCAAAGACACCTACATCGGTAGTGCCTTTCGAAAATCCTAGATGTCCTTAACATGCCCAGATGCTATGCGGTTAGCACTGGGGCGTGTTTAGGGCGTTCCGGGACGGAGGAAAGGACTAAGCGGGTAGCAGCGATTTTCGATGCTACCTGCTTAGCCCTATGCAGTATCTTTCAGGCACAGGAGCTCACTTCTGTCACTGCAGAAGTGAAAATCCGGGTTAAGGGGGTCAGCGGGCAGGCTATTATTTATTTAATTTATTTAAAGTCTCTTTTATACCGCGCTATTCAGCATCAGCGCGGTTTACAATAAACAGTGAACATACACATTTCCAATAGTACTTTGTGTTTACATATGAACAGGATATTCAACTTGGCTAACAGGGTAACTATGTACAACTATATGCTATATGCCGAAACAGCGCATAGCCTGCCCAAATGAAAGTCGGACCCATAGAATATTGACTTGCTTCCTCTAGGGAAGTTAAAAGTTGCATTTCTAAGAAAAGAATCAGGTTTTGTTGTCAGGAGAAACGTTTGCTGAGCATATAGAAGAAATGTTTAGGTGTTATGAATCTAAATTTAGGAATATTTCTATGACTGCCACTGATGTTTCTGCTAATAATGAGGCAACCTGGGGCGAATTCTCTAGGATAATGAACTCAGAGGCTATTGATGCTCTTAAATATAGTGACTTCTAGTAAGTCTCCTCTTGACTTTTGCCCTCCTCTCTGTTGAGAGTAGAGTGGAGTGGCGTGAAGTGGACTGGAGTAGCCACCTAGTGGTTAGAGCAATAACCGAGCATCCAAGAGATCTGGAATCTATTACCACTGGCACTCTACAGCGTAGTTACTCACCTGTAACAGGTGTTCTCCAGGAGCAGCAGGAATCAGTCCTCACATATGGGTGACGTCGGCGCCGACGGAGCCTTCGCACGGAGCCCCAGCTTTCAAAGAAAGCCTTTGGGAATGCAGCACGCATGCGCGGTCCCCTTCCCGCCCAAGGTTGCCATCTTGCTCAGTCTGATGACATAGCTAAAAGACAGCAAAAAATAAAATGAAGTATATGACTACAACTCCAAGGGAGGAGGGAGAGTCGTGAGGACTGATTCCTGCTCCTCCTGGAGAACACCTGTTACAGGTGATTAACTATGCTTTCTCCAGGACCAAGCAGGAAGTCAGTCCTCGCATATGGGACTCCCCAGCTCTAGGCTACTGTGAACCCAGAACTGAAAAATTAGCTCCCTCTCAAGAGCCTCAGTATCCATGATAAGAACTTTCTCTGAGAACGCACCCCATACGGTAGCCCAACAAAGGGCCGGAGGGTAGGAGTTGCCTAAACCTCAAAGAGATTACGGAGTACCGCCTGGCCGAAAACACTGTCCCGCCAGGACTCTCTCTCCAGGCAGTAATGGGCTGCAAAAGTCTGGCTTGATGACCAAGTTGTGGCCCAAACAGAGCGGAGATGAGCTACTGACACGGCCTTCGCCCTGACATGGTGGGCCGTGACCCGACCCTGCAAGGGGAGGTTGGCTGCCCTGTACGCCCAGGCGATGCAATCTGCCACCCAAGTGGACAAGGTATGCTTGGAGACAGGTAACCCCATCCTATTAGGGTCAAATGAGACGAAGAGCTGAGTAGCCCTCCGATGCTCCCGCGTACGTTCTATGTAAAAAGATAACGCTTACAGTCCAGGGTATGCAAGACTGTTACAGTCCAGGGTATGCAAGACTGTTACAGCCCGGCTGGCATGGGGCCTGGGAAAAAAGGTTGGAAGAACCACCTCCTGATTGAAGTGGAAAGAGGAGACCACTTTTGGGAGGAACTTGGGATGGGTCCGTAGGACCACCCTGTTCCTACAGAACCGCGTGCAAGGTCTATCAGAAACCAGAGCTTGTAGTACACTCACACGTCTGGCCAAGGTAAGAGCCACCAGGAAGAGCGCTTTCCACGAGAGGAAGCGCAAATGGCAAGTAGCCATCAGCTCAAACGGTGGGCAAGTCAGTTGATGCAAGACCACATTCAAGTCCCACTCAGTCGCCAGTGGACGAACCGGACCTCTGAGAAATCTGGACACCAAAGGGTGAACCGACAGACTGTCCCTCCACCGGTGAGTGGTGCGCTGACAGAACACTGATGTGGACCCGAACAGAGTTAGACTTAAGGCTTAGGTCTGACAGGTGAAGTAGATACTGCAGTACTACTGGCACAAGGCAAGAGAAAGGATCTTCATTGCGCTGAGCACACCATATTGTAAACCTACGCCACTTGAGGGCATAGGACTTTCTGGTGGACTGCCTCCTAGAGGCCAAGACCACCTCCTCAACTTCCTTAGGTAGAAGTAAGGGAGCTAGCACTATCCTTTCAGCAGCCAGGCCATCAGATTGAGGGACCTGAGATTGGGGTGCAGAAGGGAACCCTGCTCTTGAGACAGGAGATGGTGTTGCAACCCCAGAGGTAACGGGGCTTCCACCGCTAACTGTAGGAGGAGTGGAAACCACGGTTGCCTTGGCCATCTGGGGCCTACCAGAATCACCAAGGCTTTGTCCCGGAGGATCTTGAACAGAGTTTGGGCCACCAGGGGCGTGGGAGGAAATGCATACAGGAGGCCTGTGGACCAAGTGATCAGAAAAGCATCTGCTGCCATCCTCAGAGGATGCGGCTGTCTGGAGCAAAACTTGGGAAGCTAATGGTTTAGTGGACTTGCAAAGAGATCGATGGGTGGAAGTCCCCAGCGGAGGAAGATCTGCTGGACCACCAATGGATTCAACTACCATTCGTGGGACTGGAGAATCCTGCTTAGCTTGTCTGCTAGGAAGTTTTCCTGACCAGGCAGATAAACTGCTTTGAGAAACATGCCTTGTTTGACCGCAAAGGAGCAAAGGTCCAGTGCCTCCTGACATAGGAGCCTGGAGCCTGTGCCTCCTTATTTGTTCATGTAGAACATTGCTACCTGATTGTCCGTCTGAACTAGGACAGACTGTTGAGAGAGAGAGCATGGCAGAAGGTTTGCAGAGCTAAGCGGATTGCTCGCAGCTCTAAAAGGTTGATCTGCTGTGTGGCCTCCTGAGGGGACCACATGCCTTGAGTGTAGGTGCCCTGGCAATGTGCACCCCAGCCCTTTAAGGAGGCATCTGTCGTCAGCACCCTTGTGTGTCCTGGAGTCTGAAAAGGTACACCCCGAGGAGGTTTGGCAGATGTAGCCACCACTGTAAGGAGTTCAGAAGTCGTCTGGACACCTTTACTGTGTCTCGGAGGTCGCCGGTGGCTTGTATCCACTGATCTCTGAGGCACCACTGAGCAGCCCGCATGTGCAGACGGGCATTCGGGGTCACATTTACCGTAGACGCCATGTGGCCCAGGAGCCGCAGGTAGAGCCTTGTGGAAACACGAGAATTGCTTTGGAACTGGAACTGGGGCAAGTAAGCTCTTGCCTGAAGTGTGTCCAACCTGGCACCTATAAACTCTAGGTTCTGAGAGGGGAGCAAAGTGGACTTTGCGTAGTTTATGACAAAGCCTAGATGCTGAAGAAGAAAGACAGTGAGCAGTGTGGCCTGGCGGACCTCCTGGAGTGAATGGCCCGATTAGCCAGTCGTCCAGATAGGGGAAGACAAAAATTCCCTGGTTCCTGAGAAATGTCGCCACCACTGCCAGGCATTTGGTGAAAACCCTGGGGGCAGAGGTTAGGCCAAATGGAAGCACTCTGTACTGAAAGTAGTTTCCTTCCACCACAAATCTGAGATATTGTCTGTGGTCTGGATGGAGTGTAAGCATCCTTGAGATCTAAGGAGCATAGCCAGTCTCCCTGCTGGAGGTAGGGCAGCAGTATTCCAAGGGTAAGCATCTTGAACGTTTCCCTCTCCAGAAACTTGTTGAGATTTCGCAAGTCTAGGATAGGTCTGAGGCCTCCTGTTCTCTTTGGTACCAGAAGTACCTGGAGTAAAAGCCTTGCCCTTCCAGGTGGTGTGGCACCGGTTCCACCGCCTGTTCCTTTAGAAGATTTTGCAATTCCTGAAGGAGGAGGTCTCTGTGTAGAGGGAGTCTTGTAGGCTCCCCTGGATAGTAGGAGGGGGTAGCTGATGGAAATGGAGCATATAGCCCTTCGGGACTATACTTAGTACCCAGCTATCCCCTGTGATGGCTGGCCACCTGTAGGCATACAGGGTCAGCCGACCTCCTGTGCTGAGTGGAGCTACCGGCGGAGGAGAGGCTATGCTGAGGAAGTCAAAAACCCCCTCCCTGCTGTGCAGGAGCCAGGGCTGGCGGCTTGGGGGTTTTCTGCCTACGGGGCCCATGCCCCTGCCCTTTGGCCTGCTGGCCCTGTTGTGGAGCTGGAGAGGCCTGATACTGAGGGTAGGTTTTGTAGGCAGCACCCTTCCTCTGGAAAAAGGGCTTCTTCCCCGAGCCCTTCTTTTTTTGAGAAGAGGCAGAAGTCTTCCTGGACAGCCTTGTCCTGGTGAGAGTCTCAGTCTCGATTTCTGCAGCCTTTTCAGTCATGGGCTTACCGAATAGGTTGTCACCTCGGCAGGGGACATCGACCAACTTGTCCTGCACCCATGACTCCAGGTCCGATGACTGTAGCCAGGCCTGACGGCGTGCACCGATGCTGGCCGCGGCTACCCGGGCTGAAGCCTCAAAGCCATCATAGGCTGCTCGAGAGATAAACTTCGAACACTCCCGGATCCCTATGGACAAGTCTTTGAACTTCTGCAAGGGTTCCTCGGAGAGGCCAGCTGAGAACCCGGCAATTTCTTTTGCCAGGTCTCGTAGGTATATGCCCATGTACAGCTGGTAGATCTGGACACGGCATGATAGCATAGAACCCTGGAAGCACTTTCTACCGAGGGCATCCAGGTTCCGGGCCTCCCGGCCAGGAGGCACCGAGGAGTGCATCTTTTGACTTTTCAGTCTGTGCATGGCCGATTTCACAACCATGGAGTTGTGCCTTCTGGAATCCAGGGCTCTTCCGGACTCGATAAATCGAATCGACCTGTTTGCTAAGAACCGGCGCCGAGGCCGGTGCTTCCCAGATACGGAAGAGCAGTCATTCCAGCATTGGAGGAACCGGTTCAGTAAAGGCTTCCTTCGGAGTAAAGTCATGCTGGAGGGCATCGAGCTCTTCGGCTCGAGGCTCCTCCTCGGTCTCCGCCGGGAAAGCCAAAGCCTTGGCCATGTCCCGGACGAAGTCCGAGAACCGGGTATCCTCCGGGGGTGGGGGACCTTCTCTGAGGCTCGAACTCCGGGGAGTCCAACGGGATGCACCGGGTCCGGAAGGTGTCCGGGGACTCCTCATCCTCCGTCTCCCACGCAGACTCCTCAGAGGAGGAGTCGAGCAGCTCTGGCCGTGTGGACCTTGATGCCACGGGCACCGGCGTCAACGACCTCGGCCCCGCACAGGAGGTCAAGGGAGACTTTGGCCAAGGATCGACTTGAGACTTGATGGACTCTAGGATCGGCTCGGCCTCCGGGGTCGACTTGGACGTTGAGGTCCTGGTGGTTGGGGCAGATGCACCGGTCAGACCGGCGATCAGTACCCGCTGCTGCTCCATGAAGGCAGCCAGGCTGCTCTCCAGGGCCAGCAACCTGAGACCAAGCTCAGGAGACTCTGCAGCCCCCGATTTGGGCCTGACGGTGTCGGGCCCAACGTCGGTTCCCCCCGGAGGAGAGCCTACAAGGACAACAGATGTTACCTGACTCGGGGACTCCAGCTCCAGGCGAGGTAGTTTGGTCGGCCGCTCCGACTCAGAGAGCCTGGGGCGGCGGCGGTCAGGGTTGCGCGACCTGGCCCTCAAGGATCTAGATGCCTCCACTGACACTGCTCTTATGAGCTTCTTCTTCCTTTTGTGCTCCCGGGCGGGAGACCCCCCTCTCAGAGGACCCACGACGCCGCTTGGGGTCAGACTCCCGAGATGTCGAGGCCTCTGATGAAGTTCGGGCCCGTCCAGACGCGGACTCTGAAAGAATTCTTTCACGTTGATGCTGACGGCTCCGAAGCGCCTTAGACGACATCTTGCTGCACGGGCCACAGACCAGTGGGTCATGGTCAGGCCCGAGGCATCGGAGGCAGCAGTCATGTGTGTCGGTGAGAGACATAAGTTTCTTGCACCGATCACATTTTTTAAACCCGCTGGCAGCCAAAGTCAAAAGACAGGGCTGCCAGTGAAAAAAGGAAAAAAGGTGCGAATGCTAGTCACAAAGGACAAAAACCGAAAAATAAACTCCAGGCTTGATAGCGGTGTACCGAGTCGAGGAGGGATGGGGAACCGGCACCGAACCGGACAAGGAAACACGAAAAATCGCACAAAAATCAACTTTTTACTGGGTGACACGAACTACGTCCGTTGGGCTCTGCAGAAAGAGAAAGACTGAGTAAGATGGCACCCTTGGGCGGGAAGGGGACCGCGCATGCGCGCTGCATTCCCAAAGGCTTTCTTTGAAAGCTGGGGAAATGCTCTGCATGAGGGCTCCATTGGCACCGACGTCACCCATATGTGAGGATTGACTTCCTGCTTGGTCCTGGAGAATCCACTTTACCATCCACTGCCTTGGAAGAACGCTCCACCGACGCCGACTCAGCAGCTGCTCTCCCGGCAGGGATCGAGCCACCGCAAGCCTGCTGAGCCCGCACGATCCGGGCTCTCCCACTCCAGCTTCGCCCAATCGGGGCAGCCCGCACCATTTTAAAAAGAGCGCCATCGGGCACGCACACAGCCAACACTCCACCGACGCCGATTCAGCAGCTGCTCTCCCGGCGGGGATCGAGCCACCGCAAGCCTGCTGAGCCCGCACGATCCAGGCCCTCCCGCTCCAGCTTCGCCCAAGCTGGAAAGATGCTGGCGGCGATCACGCTCCTCGGTTGACCAGAGAGCATATAACCTTCACCTGACAAAACACCGTGAAGCAATAACAGAGAAAATGAGAGAATCACACACTGATACCTTAAAACGCTCACTAAGCAAACCACACGACCTGTTCAATCTTGTTAAGAACCTAACGAAAGAACCACGCCCCGAGCAAACAAGTGTGATCCACCCTCAAGATTTCGCATATTTCCTACAATCAAAACTATGCCAGACCTATAAGTCCACAGCGCCCACCACTGCACAGGAGCCAACCCACCCAACACTACTTACCATTTTCGCTACCCCGTCCAAGAAGTACATTGAAGACACTATCACTGCGATCACCACCACCACGGCACAAGCTGACCCTTGCCCTGCCTTCTGGATAAAAGAGCTACGCAGCAAATTTAGCCCGTTCATAGCCAGACTCATGGACCTGTCTTTCGCAACAGGCTCGTTCCCCCAAAGCCTCAAACATACGTCCATCAGACCTCTGCTAAAAAATAACAAACTCGACCCTCAGAAGGTTGACTCATACAGGCCCATACCATACCACTACTAGCCAAGATAATTGAAAAAGAAGTCCAACGCCAAATACAACACATCGACGACACTGCTCTGCTGGACCCCTGCCAACATGGTTTCAGGGAATCCCACGGTGTGGAAACACTACTCACCACCCTCTTCAGCAACATAATTGCCGGAATTGATAACACCCGCCATGGGTTTGTCCTTGTCTTCATGGACATAGCCACTGCATTCGACTCAGTAAGCCATGAGCTTCTCCTGAGGAGACTCGAAGAGAAGGATATATGTGACACAGCACTAAACTGGTGTAAATCATACCTGTCGGACCAATGGCAACACGTACGATCTGGGACCTTAACATCGGAACCCTTCCACCAGAAGCAGGGCGTTCCACAGGGGTCCTCCCTCTCCGCCCTAATGTTCAACATATACATGCAGCCCATCTGTAACCTCATCTGATCATTCAATGTAGATTGCTTGATATATGCCGACGATGTCCTACTCTACATGCCAATCTTAACCGACCAGCTAGAGCTCTCCCCTCTGACAGACTGTTTTGATGCAGTGGCCACCTGGCTTCAGACCCAAAACCTCCGTATACAGCACGAGAAAACAGAAGTTCTCTTCATCACGAGGAACCAAAACCTCACCCCGCCAGCCTACCTAAAGGTCAAGGATGCGGAGCTGCAAACCAAGTCTGCAATCCGATACCTTGGAGTCACATTAGACCAACGCCTGGACATGAAGATGCACATAAACAACATGGTGAGAGCAGTCAATCATAAGATCTGGACACTCAGACACCTACACCCCCTGCTAGAACCAGGCGACTTTCGGACAATATACCAAGCGCTGATCATCCCACATTTTGATTACGCCAATGCGATTCTACAAGGGCTCCCACAATCCACCCTGGCGCCGCTCCAGCTCGCAATGAATGCGGCTGCTAGAATTCTATATGGGGCCTCCAGGCATGACCATGTGACGCCCATCCTGAAACAGCTCCATTGGCTCCCTATTCACACCAGACTCTCTTACAAGACCCCACTGCTGACCTTCAAGGCCGTTAACGGGCTCTCCTCCGCCTCACTCTCTGAACTCATCCACATTACTCCCCCCAACAGGGCCAGAAGATCTGCAGCAATCAACATGCTGGTAATCCCCAAGACTGTAACCCAATGCATCCAAGCAACAACAAACAGGGCTTTTAGGTTCTGCACGCCTAGATGCTGGAACGCCCTACCACCTAGCATCCGTGCAGTCCCTGACCTAACACAGTTTAGGAAGGCTCTGAAGCACCACCTTTTCCTCAAACACTACCCGGACGAATGTGCACAAATAACCATTTCTCCCCTTACCAACACACTATGATGAAGCTGCGAAATGACCTGATGTGATAGGTGACATGATGCCTATATGTAAATAATTCCCCTAGTTGTTACCCAAGTTCAAGCACCTGTTCTTTGTAAATGCGGTGCTGAGCCCTGCGCCGTATATGGTTTTCTGTTTTCATGTAAACCGCAATGATGTCGAATAGCGCAGTATAAAAGAGACTGTAAATAAATAAATAAATAAAGAAAAGGCTTGGCAATTTACTTCTGCTCATACCTTGCTAAGAAAACCCAGGGACTGCTGGGTTGCCAGAAGTCAGCACTGACTTGACGGCACTTTAAAAAAAATTAAAAAATAGTAAGTCTCGATTTTTGTTCTCCTGCTCTGTTGAGATTTAAGGGAAGAAATTGCTCCCATTATTTGTAGAATTTTAGATGGTTTAATGGTTGAAGGTTATGTCCCCTCTTGTCTGAAGAAGTCTGTTCGCCCAGTTCTGAAGAAACTCTTTAGATCCTTTAGATTCAGCAAGTTATAGACCAGCTTCATTCTTACTTTTTTTGTTTTAGACACTAAGTTATTTGAGAAAATGGTTCTGTCTCAGTTGTCTATGTAAAAATCAATATACTTATCTTTACTAGTTTGGCTTTAGGAAGGTATGCAGTACTGAGACAATGCTGACTTCTTTAGATGTCTTAAGGACTTTGATTCTAATCAAGCATTTATTTTAGTATAGCATAGTGATTCACCTGTAGCAGGTGTTCTCCAAGAACAGCAGGAATAAGTCCTTGCATATGGGTTACGTCACCGACTGAACCCGTGCAGGAATGCTCCCTAGCTTCCATAGGAAGTTTTTGGGAGGACCATCGCTCATGTGTGCCCGTCTTCCTGCCCGAAGGAGCCATCTTACCTCAGTATGATGACACAGCTTAATCAAGCAAATAATCAACTCCATAGAGAGGAAGGAGGGTAGTGAGGAGTTATTCCTGCTGTTCAAGGAGAACACCTGCTACAGGTGAATAACTAAGCTTTCTCCAGGACCAAGCAAGAAATCCTCACATATGGGACTCCCAAACTATAAGCTACTGAAAAAAAATCTGTAAAAAGCCCAAAGGGGCAACCAGAAAAATGAACCGAGAAGAACAGCATGAGAATAGCTGTAAGGGTCCAAGAGTCATTGTCCAGCTTGGACATAAATAGCAGTAGCAAACTTCACTGTAGTCTGGATGGAAAGAAGGGCTGGAGGGAGGAGTTGAGCTAATTCCCAAAGAGATGCCGGAGTGTGGCCCGGCTGAAGTTGCTGTCATGCTGGGAATCTCCATCCAGACAATAGTGAGCTATGAAGATGTGGATAGAGGATCACGATGCAGCCCTACTGATCTTCACCGTGGAGACCGAGCACAAATTCACCACAGGAGTGGCTATAACTTGGACATTATGAGCCATGACATGTCATTCAAGGCTCAGGCCAGCTTGCACGCACACAAAGATAATGCAGTCCGCAACCCAGAGTGAAAGGGTGTACTTGGAAACAGCTACTCCCAGTCTATTGGGGTCAAAGATAACACAAAGCTGAGAAGAGAGATGGTGGGCTTTTGTTCTCTCAAGGTAGAAAGTTAGCGCTCTCCTGCAATCAAGGATAAGCAAGGAAATCTCGGCCCTGTTGGCGTGAGGTCTAGGAAAGGTGGTGGGCAATACCACAGACTGGATGAAGTGAAAGGCAGAAGCTACTACATAAAACGTTAGGGCGAGTCTGGAGGACCACTATTTTGATGAAATCTCATGTACAGCAAATGAGCCACTAGCGCTTGGAGCTCACTAACTCTGTGTGCAGAGGTGACAGCCACTAAGAAGATGATCTTCCAGGTGAGAAATTTGAGCGGGCAGGAGTTGAGTGGCTCAAAAGGGGCAGAAGGAAGCTGTCTAAGAACAACGTTAAAGTCTCATGCCACAGGCAGGGACCTTATCGACGGCCTAGAGAGCAAGAGGCCTCTCATGAAAACAATTCACAAGGGGATGCACAGAGGTGAGTTTACTATCCACCTCATGATGGTAGGCTGCCACCATGCTGAGATGCACTCATATAGAGTTCGATTTGAGGTCCAGGTTGGAGAAGTGGAGCAAGTCAGTAAAGCTTCCATCAAGCAAGATACGCATAAAAAGCAGGTCCTCACTCCAATTCAGCAGAAAGGCCTCAGGAGCTATTCAACTGCTGCATGGAACCTCAGGGCAGAACTGCAGCAGCTGGGTGTTATCTGGCGACGCAAAGAGGTCTATGCTTTGTGTGCCCCACATGTGGAAGATGCGGCACGCAACCTGTCTGTTGAGGGTCCACTCATGCAGTTGAAAGACTCTGCTGAGTCGGTCCACCAGGACATTGAGTTTCCCCCAACAGTACACTGCTTGGAGAAGCATGCCATGTGCAATGGCGAACATCCAGAGATGCACTCTTTCCCAGCAGAGGAAGTACGACCCCGTGCACCCCTGTCTGTTGATGTAGAACTTCACTACTTGATTGTCTGGATGAGGACAACTTAGTTGGCGAGCTGCTCCCAAAAAGCCCTGAGTGCATTGGAAATGGCCCGGAGCTCCAGGAAGTTGATCTGGTGGTGGCTTTTTCCTGCCATCCAGAGGCCTTGTGTGCGGAGACCACTGAGATGGGCTCCCCAGTCCATCTTGAAGGCATCTGTAGTCAGAACCTGCTGGTGTGGGAGGGATTGAAAAGGAAGTCTTTGAGCAGGTTTTGTGGTCATAGCTACCAGGACAGTGACTGCTTGAATGGTTGAGTGACAACCACCTAGTCCCTGAGATGACACGTGACCTGATGCCATTACGTGCAGAGTGTCCACTGAGCTCGCCTCATGTGTAGACGGGCTAGCGGAATGACATGAACCATGGAGGCCATGTGGCCGAGAATGCATATCATCTGCCTGGCTATGGTACATGGTCTGCCCTGCAGTTCTCTGGCTATGGTGATGAACCGTTGGACTCGATCCTCAGGCAGGTAAGCCCAAGCCATGGTGATATCTAAGAGGCCCCAATGAACTCTAGATGCTGAGCAGGCTGCAGATGAGACTTTGGATAGCTGATGACGAAGCAGAGATGCTCTAGCAGATGGTGATCCTTGCTGACTGCAGGATCTGGTCCGGTGTTAGTCTCCTGATCAATCAGTCGTCCAGGTAGGGGAAGACAGAGATCCCCAGTGTCCAGAGGAAAGCAGTGAGCACTGCTAGGCACTTTGCGAAGACCCTCAGGGCAGAGGCTAGGCTGAAGGGTAGCACACTGTACTGATAGTGCCTTCCACCGAGTATGAAGCATAGATATTGCCAATGAAGGGTGTGAACAGGGATGAGAGCATAGGCATCTTTGAGATCCAAGGAGCACAGCCAGTCTTCCTGTTGGAGGTAAGGCAAATGTTCCCAGGAAGGCCATTTTGAATTTTTCCTTCAGTAGGAACCAACTGATGTTCCGAAGAGCCAAGATAGGTCTGAAGCCTCCTGTTTTCCTGGGAACCAGGAAGTTATGGGAGTAGAACCCCTTTCTGATCTGAGACAGAGGGACAGTTTGATGGCCAGGATTTGTCAAGAGAACCCAGATCTCCTGCTGGAGAAGCTCCCAACGGGAAGGTTTGAGGAGGTACTCCCCTGGGGAAAAAGGGGGAAGAAGTTGATCGAAATGCAACAGGTACCCCTCCTAGACTACTTTGAGGGCCCAGAAATCTGATGTTATTGTGGGCCACCTGTCGGCAAAATGGATCAATCTCCCTCCAATCTAAGATGGAACCGTGCTTGGACTAGGAAGGGGCGCTATGCTCCTTAGGAAGGAATCAGAAGCCTCCCCCAGGCTGTGGTGGTGGTGCAGGCTGGGACTTCTGGGGCTTGGAATGGCACTGACTACGCTGGGCTTGCCCTATCTGCTGCTGCCCCTGCTGAGAGCCACGATAGGGCTGATATGGTGGGTAGCCAGTGTAGTAATTCCTCTTCTTGAGATAGAAGGGCTTTTTCCCCTGAGGATTTCTTTTAAGAGGGATCACCCATCTTATGGGAGAGCCGGGTCATTGTCAATTACTCACGTTCAAGCTCTCTGGCCTTGTCATCCATGGGCTTGCCGAAGAGATTCTCACCCCAGCAGGGGACATCCGCTAGCTTGTCCTACACCCATTGTTCTAAATCAGAAGACTGCAGCTAAGCCAGGCGGCAAGCCCTGATGCCCACTGTGGCCACCGACTCAAAGCCACCATAGGCCGCCCTGGTCATGTACTTGGAGCACTCTTTGATCTTGAAGACAAGACCACTGTAATGCTCAAGCCATTCCTCCGAAAGGATGGCTGAGAAATCGGCCAGGTTACCCGCTAGATCCCTGAGATACATACCCATGTAGAATTGATGGCATGAATGGAGGCCACCAACATGGAACTCTGGTAGCACTTCCTCCTGATGCCACCCAGGGTCTGGGCCTCCCGACTTGGAGGCATGGAGAAGTGGGTTTTAGTGCTCTTGATTCTCCTCATGGCCAACTCCACGACCATGGAATTATGCGGGAGCTGTGTTTTTTCGAAGCTAGGGCTCTTGTGGATTCGATGCATAGAGTCCAACCACATGCACAGTGAGGGGAGTCTCCCACATGTGGAATAAAAGCTGCTCCAGTAATCCTGTGTATGGGGACTGTAATAGCTTCCTTGGGAGGGGAAGGATATTGGAGGATCAACTCCTCCACCCTGGCCGCCTCCTCAGCCTCGACGGTAAAGGGCAAGGCTTTGGCCATGTTCCTCACAAACTCATGGAAGGACATATCCTCCGGTGGGGACTTTTGGCGCTCGTAAGGTGGAGAGAGATCAGAGGGTATGTCCCAAGGGTGCTCGGGCACCGGGGACTGCTCCTCAATCTCCCAGCCATCTGAGTCAGAGTCTGAGAGGAAACTGAAGTACCAACGTGACTCATGATGCCATCAGTATTCAGAAGGGGTGGAGAGAGTCAGAGGCTCCAGATGATCCAACACAGAGGTGCTTGGGGGAGAACCCCAGGGCACTGAGGAATTCGACTGCCTGTCCGAACTGTCTCCCTGGCCAGGAAGAGTGTGGGCCTCCAGGATAAGCTGCATCTCTGATGCGGAGGCCACCGTTGGGGATGGGGCTACCCTCAGCACAGAGGACACCGAGGATACCAGGTCCCGAGCAGCCTGTGAGGCCAGGAATGCAGCCAGGCTGCGTTGGAGGGCCTGTATGACGAGAAGTGCAGTGTCTGAAGTGGGAGGAACCGGGGCAGCAACTGTGGTTTCCGGTGCCGGTTTCCTCATTAGAGACTCCACGATGATTTATTTATATTCTCTTATATACCGCGCTATTCTGCATCAGCGCGGTTTACATTGAACAAACTGAAATTACATTGAACAGGGCATTATAACTTGGAGATAACTATTTTACAGGGAACATGGGCTATGGAGGGTTAAGTGGCTTGCCCAAGACCACAAGGAGCACGGTTACGGTATCGGAGTCATGATTACGGTATCGGAGTCATCCAACAGCCCTCCTGGACTTTGGGAGGCAATTCATCCCGCTGGGGCAGCTTAGGTGGCCACTCCCAGCCCTCTGAGTCTTGCCAAGGGGGGCTTTGATGCTGGTACCCATGCGTCCTACTCTGGCTCTTGGCATCGCCCCTCGACAATGATGAGATGGAAATCCGGTCCTTCTGGGCCCTACCTTCTTTGAAGGATGGGCGCCGGTTCAATGCACTGTGGTCTTTTGGCTCCGAATGAGCACAGCCCCTGTGCGAGGCGGAAGCCTTCAAGGGCGTTGACGCCGATGGCAGAGCTGATGCCTAAGACTTGGAAGAATTGAACAGCTATTCCTGCTGTTTTTCCCGATTCCGGAACCCCTTGCGTGTCATCTGCAAGCAGAGAGTGCAGGTGGAGGGCTCATGGTTAGGCCCGAGCCACTGAAGGCAGCAGTTGGGCAGGTCCCAGTTCCAGAGGAGGAATTGGAAGAAGGGGTGCCACTGATACCGATTCCAATAGAGGAATTTGGGGAAGGGGTCCTGTCGATACCGTCTCAAGCGGTGGAATCAGCAGGCGTGGTCCTGTGATCAGCTCCAGAGTTGGCATCGGATCCATGGGTTCCGGCTTCAAAGCGGATGGTAGTGCCTGAGTCACTGGGACTGTCGATACATGCAGTACCACAGCGGACAGGAGCTTCTCAAAGTCCTTTCAATAGCCAAGATGTGCTCATCGATGGATGCCACGGATGCTTGGGTTGATTGCAATATGGGGCTGCGAGCTACCGTCGCACAGCACAGTACAAATAGCTCTCTGCAGGTTGATGCCTCGGGAGCATCCTGGGGCACCTGAGTGGCTTTGGAGGGTTCGTCCTCCCACCGGGGCTGCTTGGCAGGTCTGTCAGCTCTGATGCACCTTTTGATGCATCTCTTGGACAATAAGACTTACCTAGCGTAACTTATCAAAGTCCCGTTTAAGCCTCTGGCTACCACACCTCTGAAATTCCTATCATGGAAGGTCAGTCTTCCTCATTGCTCTCACCTCAGCTCATTGCATCAGTGAGCTACAAGCTTCAGTGGCAGATCCTCCTTACACTTGATTCCACCATGACAAAGTGGTTCTTTGGACCCATACACATTTCCTTCCAAAAGTAGTCTCCGCTTTCATCACAACCAGTCGGTGATGCTACTGGTCTTTTTTTCTCACGATCGCATGCCTCCAGAGCTGAGGCAGCATTGCATACCCTAGACTGCAAGCGTGCTCTTGAATTCTTCTTACATAGGACTAAGGATTTTAGAATATCCTCTCAATTATTTGTTTCTATCTCTTCATTGCACTCACAGTGCTACAGAGTCTAGGACTCGTTCTAAACTTTTCAAAGTCAGATCTGGAGCAGTGGGTTCAAGATAAATTAGCCAACATTCCTTGTTCTGGTGAAAACCTTTTTGGTAAAGGTTGGAAAAAGCAGGGGAACTTGATGCAGATGATCTTATCTTCAAGTGCCTCTGAGGAAGACTTCAGACCCCTCTGGGAAGAAAAACACTTCTATCTTAGAAAGAAGAGTTATTACCCTTCTTACCAACCATCTACTGGTAATCAGAATCAGCATCAGCAACAGCAGAGGCCTCAGGGTCCTCATCAACCCAAGGCAGCCAAGACTTCTAAACCTCAACCTGCTGCTTCACAACAGCAAGCACCTGGTTTTTGACTCCTTCCTAGAGAGCATATCTATTCTCAATTGGGGACAGGGCTTGCTCTTTGTATTTCCACCAACTCCTCTGAGTCCCAAGACACTTCAAACTGCAGGTTGACAAGGGCTCCATGATCTTGGTGGCCCCTTACTGGCCTCCTCAGCTGTGGTTTCCTCTGCTACTTTGTCTAGCGTAGACTCCATCCCTCAATTTGGGTCATGTCCCCGACGACCTTTCCCAGGATCAGGGACTACTCCTCCTTCTCAAAGCCTGGCGCCTTAAAGCATTCGATGACCTTGATCTTCCACAACCGGTCAAGGACATCTTGCTTGCCTCCCGTAAGCCTTCTACCAGGTGATCTTATGCTGTCAAGTGGCGACGGTTCACCCTTGGGTTCACCTGCTTTGGCGTGCATCAATCTGATTGCCCAGTTCAGCTTTTACAATATCTTCTCCACTTGTCCTCCACAGGGCTTAAGACTAATTCTGTCAGAGTTCATCTAAGTGCTATTGCAGCCTATCACGGGCCTCAGGATAAACTTTCTATTTCCTCGCACCCCCTGGTGCAGCAATTCATGCAGAGTCTTCTGCTTTCCAAGCCACCGATCAAACCACCCCAGTGGCTTGTGACAATGTGGCCCTAGCACAACTTATTAAAGTCCTGGTTTGAGCTTCTGGCTACTACACCTCTGAAATTCCCATCATGGGAAGGTCATCTTCCTCATTACCCTCACCTCACCTCAGCTCATCGCATCAGCGAGCTACAAGCTTTAGTTGCGCATCCTCCTTATACTCGATTCCACCATGACAAAGCGGTTCTTCGGACCCATTCACATTTCCTTCCAAAAGTAGTCTCCACTTTTCATCTCAACCAGTCGGTGATGCTACTGGTCTTTTTTCCATGACCACATGCCTCCAGCACTGAGGCAGCATTGCATACCCTGGACTACAAGCGTGCTCTTGCATTCTTACTTACATAGGACTAAGGATTATAGAAAATCTTCTCAATTATTTATTTCTTTTGACCCCAGCTACTTGGGTCTTCTGGTGTCAAAGCACACCCCATCCAACTGGATTGCAAGCTGCATTTCGCTGGCCTATGATCAGGCTGGTCTCTCTCTTTCTCTCGAGGGTCACGTTACTGCTCACAATGTGAGGGCCATGGCGATATTGATTGCCAACCTCTGTTCTGTCTCTATAGAGGAGATGTGCCGGGCAGCCACCTGGTCCTCTGTTTACACTTTTACTGTTCACTACTGCCCAGACAGAAACTTCAGACGGGATGCTGTCTTTGGCCAGGCTGTGCTTCAGCATTTATTTAGGATTTAACCTCAATTCTTACCAATTCTACTTCTGTACCTGACTCCCTTTCCATGCTCTCCGCCACTGCACTCGAATCCGCTAAGGCCACCTTGTGTCCATACCTACTTGGCTCCATTCTTCTGCCTCATGGACATACTCAGTCTGGTGCCATGGCGGTGGGCCTTCAAATCACTGCTTCATCCAAAATGGAATAGAGGGCTGAGGATTTGGAAATTCTCTACTACCCCTCGATGCCCAAGGAGGTAGCTACGTTACCGGTGCATCGAATCCTAGGCATCGAGAGCCCTGGCATCCTTGCCAGGAGGTACCGACGAATGAGTCTTCGAACTCTTCGTCTCATTGCTGATTCCACCACCATGGAATGGTGTGGAAGTTGAGGTTTTTCAAACTCTGGGCATGGAATGAAGCAGTGATTTGAAGGCCTGCTGCCATCTCTTTGATGAAGTCCTGAAAGGATGTGTCCTCTGGAGGGGACCAGCGCCGTGTATGAGGCGGAGAAGCATCTGAGGGAATATCCCTGGTGACCCTGAAGTCCTCTGATGCATCATCGGAATCAGAAGATGATTCTGACTCCGAAAGGAAATTGAAGTATCGACGGTCCCAAGACGATGTCAATGTCTATGCTCAGAGTGTACCGCAAACCAAGAACTGTTTTTTTTTATACCGCGCTATTTAGAATCAGTGCGGTTTACATGTATACTAACAGGTACTTTTTATTCCCTTGTCCCCGAAGGGCTCACAATCTAAGTTACCTTGGGATCAGACGATGCCTACTGGTTCCAGAGGAGGAGGAAGGGGTGCCACCGATACAGATTCTAATGGAGGAGTTTGAGGGAGTGGTACCATCTATACAGTCAAGTGGTAGAAATGGTGCGAGTGGTCCCAATGTGACCAGCTCCAGTGCTGGCATCGGACCCACAGGTACCGGCACAGAAGTGGATGGTAGTGCCTGAGGCACTGGGACTGTTGATACCTGTGGTACCGCAGCGGCTAGGAGCTTCTCCAAAGTCCTTTTGATAGCCAAGAAGCGCTGATCAATGGATGCCATTGATGCTTGGGTCGATTGTAATACAGGGCTGCGAGCCATTGTCCCAGAGCACAGTACCAATAGCTCTCCGGAGGTCGTTATCTTGGGAGCATCATGCGGCCCCTGAGTGGCTTTGGAGGGTTGGTCCTCCCATCGGGGCTGCTTGGCAGTTCTGTCAGCATCCGATGCACTTTTCGATGCATCTCTTGGACAATAAGACTCACCTCAATACTCAATATCCGACTTCAATGCAGAGGATGATTTTGACTTATGTTTGGACTTTTTGGAGACCTTAGACCCAGCAGAGGAGACAGAGGCTACTGAATTCGAATCCGGGACGAATAGTGAATCATACTATCTGGCCCTGTTCTGTAGGACTCATTTGGTCATCTGCTTGCACAAAGGACAATTGTCTGGCTTATGGTCTGGGCCCAAACATTTGAGACACCAATCGTGGGAATCAGTGACTGCCATAGTGCTGAAGGCACTTGGAACATTTTTTGAAGTCACTGATATGTTTGTCCATGACAAACAAAAAAATGTAGGCCTATGGCCTAAAATGACGGTGGAACTGCCTGAAGAAAAATGATAGTAAAATTAAAGAAAGAAAAGAGCAGGTATCCAAGAAGGATACCGGCATCTACGGGAAGGCAGAGAACAGAAATAAAACATCATTCATAGAACTTATTTCAATACCTCTGCTGAACAGCTCCAATCACTAATTAAACGCCCTATAAACAGACTCCGCCGACAGAATGCTTCCAATCTTCTCCTCCCACCAATACAAATCTGCAAGAAACCTCAATGAACTTGCACCAGAGCATTCAAATTCTATGCCCGCACCATATGGAACCAACTCCCTCCCAACCTTACGCTGCATACCATCCCACACCCTCTTCAAGAAACACCTCAAAACATTCCTTTTTGAAGAACACTACGGTACTTCTATTACAACTAACCCACAGCAAGAACATCCTCCACTGTCACATACCATCCCCTTATCCCCTCCCCCATAACCCTTGTTCTTCTCTTTACACATACTTAACATACCTCAAGCATCCCCTCTCCCCCCGCAACCCATCTCTTGCCCCCCCACTCTCTCCCGCCCGCCACTCCCCATGTCAACTCTGCCATTAGTCAACTGTTAGCTGACTGTTTATAGCTTTTTGAATATAGTTGCCTGCATTTGCAATTGTATTTGTATATAGTTGCCTGCACAGTTTCAACCTGTTCTTTGTAAACCATTCTGCCTTGTAGAAAAACGGTATATTAGAAACAGTTATATAAATAAACAAAAAAGTAAGTTTTTCAGCAGTGACAGGAAAGGCTTCCTGCTGGCTCCGCGGAAAATGAAGAACTGAAGAGAGCTGTGAGGAAGGCGGGAAGGCAGCTGCACAGGCACAGTGGAATGCTCCCAAAAGCTCCCCTATTGGACGCTGGGGAGCATTCCAGCACGGGCTCCATCTGTACCAACGATACCCATCTGTAAAGACTGCATTCCTGCTTGTTCCTAGAGATTGGGAACACTTCTTGAAGCAACTGGCCAGCTTTGACATGTTGGGGCAGACTACTTCTGCCAAGTCAAAACACTCAAATGTCCCAGCCGATCACAGAGGTGCGAGAAAAACACCCCACACGCCAAAAAAGAACCCGAGAAAAAAAATGTGGCGCTGAGACACCGATGCTACCGGAGACAGTCAGGAAGACTGCAACAAGCACCCAACAGATAAACATACCAAAAAATAGAAAAACGAACCCAAAGGTACCAACTGATTTCCGGGGACAGATGTCTGAGAGGCTCCGCTGAAAGAAGATGACTGAGGTAAGATGGCTCCTTCGGGCATGCGCAATGGTCCTCCCAAAAGCTTTCTATGGAAGCTGGGGAGCATTCCCACGTGGGCTGTATCGGTGATGTCACCCATATGTGAGAACTTACTTCCTGTTTGGTCCCAGAGAATGGTTGATTTGTCTGTTACATTTGATACAATTGATCTTTAAATGTTATTGAAGAGGTTGCAAGAGATTGGTTTAACTCCTATTTCAAGAATTAAATTCAGGATATAGGTTTGGGAACAGATTCTATAGAACTTTTAGCTTTTTAAAAGACTGGGGTCCTATAGAGTTCTGCCCTTTCTGCCTTATTGAATTATTTATCTTGCTTTTATCTGTAAACTTTTCAGACAGATATGGGTATATTATAGAATTTATGAAGACAATAAAGCATAGTTACTCAACTTTAATAGGTGTTCTCTGGGGACAGCAGGAATCAGTCCTCACATATGGGTGACGTTGGCGCCGATGGAGCCCGTGCAGTAGTCTCTCCCCAGCTTTCAAAGAAAATCTTTGGGAGATACACCATGCATGCATGGTCCCCTTCCAGCCTAAGGGTGCCACCTTGCCTCAGTATGATATCATCGCACAAGACAAAAAAACAATTAAGAAGCAATTCCACGGGGAGGTGGGAGGGTTGAGAGGACTGATTCCTGCTGTCCCCGGAGAACACCTGTTACAGGTGAGTAACTATGCTTTCTCCGAGAACAAGCAGAAAGTCAGTCCCCATATATGTGACTCCCCAGCTACAGGCTACCGAAAAACCCTGTAAAAAAACATGGGTGACCAGTAAAGGTGAGCTGTGAGCAGCAACTGTGTCAGAAGACAACAGACCACGAGCAAACCAAGTGTCCAGTGAGGGACCAGTTCACCGGTAGCCCGAACACAGCAAGAGCAGGAGTTGTCTAAACTCCAAACAAATGACAGTACTGCCTGGCTGAAGGCTCTGTCCCCTCTCCAGGCAGTAATGAGCTGTGAAAGTATGGATTGAAGACCAGGTGATTTCCAACAAGGGAATGGAACACAGATTTGCCACAGAGGCCAACATGGCTCAAACACTGTGTGTCATGACATGGCGCTCCAACAAGAGACCAGCCAGCTCGTAGACAAAGGTGATGCAGTCAGCTACCGAGGTGGACAGGGTGCGCTTAGAGACCGCCATCCCCAACCGACTTGGGTCAAAGGAGACAAAGAGCTGAGAAGCTTGGCAGTGGCCCTGGGTGCCCTGCAGGTAGAAGGAAAAAGTGTCCGCTTACAGTCCAGTGTGTGAAGGACAGCCTCCGTCCTGCTGGCGTGGGGTCGTGGAAAAAAGGTGGGTAGCACCACTTGTTGATTAAGTTGGGAAGAGACACCACCTTAAGAAGGAACTTGGGGTGTGTGCAGAGTACAAACCTGTTCCTATAGAACCATACCAATGCTTGGAGCTTGCTGCGAGCAGATGTGAGCGCCACAAGGAACACCATCTTCCAAGTGAAATACTTAAGGTGGCAGGAGCAGAGATGCTCAAATGGTGGCGTGATAAGCTTTGAGTGTACCACGTTCAAGTCCCACTCTGCCACCAGAGGATGGATGGGAGGCATTGAGAGGAGAAGACCTCTCAGGAAGCAAGCCACTAATGGCTGAACAGAGAGGGGTTTGCCTTCGATTAGCTGGTGGTGTGCCGCCAGCGCGCTGATGTGCACTATAATGGAGTTAGTCTTCAAGCCTGTCTGAGACAGGTGAAGCAGATACTGCAGCACCAGCTGAACACAGCAGGAGAAGGGGTTGATCCGCCTTTTCAAACACTAGAAGAACAACCTACGCCAGGCCATGAGCGTCAAGGACCCCAGGTTGGGGTGCAGGAGAGCTCTCCTTCTGCGTCAGTAGGCCTTGGTCACATCCCAGGGGAACCGGGGGGGGGGGGGGGGTGTGTGCCGTGGACAGGTGGAGAAGGGGACACGGGAAACCATGGCTGCCTGGCCCACCATGGAGTTATCGGGATCAACACGGCCCTGTTGCATTGGACCTTGAAGAGGGTCTTGGCGATAAGGGGATGTGGGCAGAAATGAGACCCTCTGCCCATGAGATCAGGAAGGCATCGGCCGCCACCACGGCAGGGTGCTGTTGCCCAGAACAGAAAACGGGGCAGCTGGGCATTGGTTTGGCTGGCAAAGAGATCCACTTGTCAGAGCTCCTAGTGCCGGAATAACTGGTGGGCAATGCTGGGGTCCAGCCTCCAGTCGTGCGGCTGGAGAATCCAGCTGAGCTTGTCTGCCGGGACACTGTCCTGGCCTGGGAGGTATACAGCATCCTGTTGTGGCTGACAAAGTGCAGATGCCCACTGCTTCCTGGCAAAGGAGGGGCGATCCCGTGCCCCCTTGTTTGTTTGTGTAGAACATCACCACCCGATTGTCAGTCTGGACCAGTATCAGTTGATCCCGCAGATGGTGGCGAAAAACCTGGAGGGCTAAGGCAACAGCACGGAGTTCCAGGAGGTTGATTTGCTGGAAGCTCTCTGCAGCTACCAACTGCCCTGAGTGCAGAGGTTGCCGCAGTGGGATCCCCACCCTAATTTTGAGGCATCAGTCATGAAGATCCTCTGAGATGCTGGGGTCTGGAAAGGCATTCCTGCCAGCTGGTGCGGGAGGTGTTGCTACCAGATGAGGGAGTCGGCCAGGGGACTGGTGATGGTAACCCTGTCCTGCAGGCACCCTGTGGCCTGCAACCACAGAGTGGCGTACCCACTGGGCCGCCTGCATCCGCAAATGGGCGTGCAGGGTGACATGCACCGTGGACGCCATGTGTCCTAGTAGGCGGAGCATGTGTTGGACAGATGCCGAGTGGCAGCGCTGAGTGCCCTCTGTGAGCACCTGGAGGCGCAGGGCCCTGTTCCTTGGAAGAAAAGCTCTGGCCTGGACAGTGTCCAGCTGCGCCCCTATGAACTCCAGATTTTGAGATGGCTGGAGATGAGACTTTGGGTATTTGACTACGAACCCCAAGTGCTCTAGGAGGATTGTGTGGTCTGTCACCTGTTGTACTTCGGTGGCGGTGCTACCCTTTACCAACCAGTCATCCAGATAGGAAGGACAAAGACCCCTCCCCCTCCCCAGAGCCTGAGGTGGGTTGCGACAACCACCAGGCACTTGGTGAATACTCATTGGGCAGCAGCTAGCCCGAAGGTGAGCACTCTGTACTGATAATGACCTCAGCCCACCATGAAGTGAAGGTACTGCCTGTGGAGGGGGTGGATAAGGATGTGTGTGTATGCATCCTTTAAGTCCAAGAAGCATAGTCAGTCTCCCTGCTGGAGATATGGCAGCAATGTTCCAAAAGAGCATCTTCAAGTTCTCCTTCACCAGGAACCTGTTGAGGTCCTGCTGGTCTAGAATGGGACAAAACCCTCCAGTCCTTTTGGGGACCAGGAAATAGCAGGAGTAGAAACCCCTCCCCTGAGGTGGACGGGACATGTTCCACTGCCTTGCTTGTTAGAAGGCGTGTGAGTTCCTGCTGGAGCAGGGCCTGGTGATGGGGAGTCCTGGGGGCTCTCCTGTAGGAGGTAACCCTCCCTGACCATCTAGAAGGCCCACGCATCGGTGGTGATGGCCAACCACCAGTGGGCGTAATGTACCAGACAACCCCCTGTGTGCTGCAGGGCTGTGCCTCCTGGGGGAAGAGCAGCTATGCCCAAGGAGTTAAAAAAAAATCCTCCAGGTTGCGCTGGTGGCATGGTCTGAGACTTGGGGGCCTTAGGCTTATGCAGGCCATGCCCCTGTCCTTTGGCCTGCTGACACTGTTGGGAAGGCTGGGTACTGAGGGTTGTTTCCGTAAGCCACCATCTTCTTCGGGAATGAAGACTTTCTGCCCGAAGCCTTCCTTTGGGAAGGGTCAGCGGTCTTCTTGGAGAGCCTGGTCCTTATCAGGTACTTAGACTCCAACTCTGTGGCCTTGTCCGTCATGGGTTTGCCAAAGAGGTTCTCTCCCTGGCAGGGGACATTGACCAGCTTGTCCTGTACCCATTGCTCCAGGTTGGACGACTGAAGCAAGACATGGCATCAGGCACTAATGCCCGCCAGCAGTCACTCTAGTCACCGACTCAAAGCTGTCATACGCTGCCCGAGTAATAAACTTGGAACACTCTGATTACAGAGGACAGGGTCCAGAACCGCTGGAGGGGTTCCACCAAGAACCCAGCAAGCTCCTTAGCTAGGTTCCACAAGTACATGCCTATGTACAGTTAGTAGGCCTGGATCCAGATGACAAGCATCGAACCCTGGAAGGACTTCCTGCCTATAGCATCAATGGCACAGGCCTGCCTACCCAGGGGGCACAGAGGAATGCATCTTCTGGCTCTTAAGCCTACACATGGCCAACTCCACAACCATGGAGTTATGAGGCAGTTGGGCTTTCTGGAAGCCAGGGCTCCGGCAGACCCAGTATATTGAGTCCAGCTGTCTGCTTACAATAGGCACAGAGGATGGTGTCTCCCAAATTCAGAGAAGCAGCTGTTCCAGAATAGGAGGGGGGGGGCCTCTTTAGGTAGCCTCATATTGGAGGATCTTGAGATCCTCCCTAAGAGGGTCCTCCTCTGATTCTGTGGTGATTTCCTCTTCTGAGAGCTCTTCTCGCCAGCTCTACTGCACCCTCCAGTCCTTGTCTACTTCGCAACAGCCTTTATCTCGCAATACCCACAATTCTCTTCCCAGTGCCCCTCAGTTGGCTGCTCACTTTGCTACTAAAATCAACAACCTTCAGTCCTCCTTCCCTCTCAATTCCCCCTCCATTCTCATCCCCTTCTCCCCCTTCGCCTCCGGCTTCTCCTTCTCTATCCCACACCTGGTCCACTTTTCAGCTCATTACTCCTTTTGAACTCCTCACCTCCATCTCCTCCTCCTGTAAGACCAACTGTCCCCTTGATCCCATCCCTTCTGGCTAGCTCTTTGAACCTTCCTCGCTCTACTTCCTCCCCTTCTTTCCATGCTTAATTCATGTCTCTCCTCTGGTACCTTTCCTAAGTCATGGAAACATGCACTGGTCCATCCCCTCCTCAAGCAGCCCTCTCTTGATCCTATTGAGCCTTCCCACTACCAGTTTCTAATCTCCCCTTCATCTCTAAAATTCTGGGACAGGCAGTATTCTCTCAGCTTTCTTCTTTTCTGGACTCCACTCACTTTTCTTCATCCCCGACGATCAGGCTTTCGCCCAGGTCACAGCTCTGAGACAATCCTCCTTGTACTGCTTAGTGAACTGCACTCATCCCATGATTGAGGTGATATCTCCATAGCTGCCCCCTGGACCTTTCCACAGCTTTCAATCTTGTAGATCACTCTGTTCTTTCTTGCTTTCGGGAAGCAGGTCTCAAGGGTACTGAATTTCGCTGGTTTCATTTGTTCCTTGCTCTCTGGTCCTTTTCTGTATACTGTAAGCCTCTACTTCTAAGCCTACTTCTTTGCACTGTGGGGTCTCTCAGGGCTCTGGTCCTTGCACCTCTACTTTTCAATATTTTCCTGGTCCCACTTACCCTCCTAATACAACAGCATAGCATTTTGGCTTACTATTATGTGGATGATGTTGTTTTGATTCACCATACCTCCTCACTGAGTCCAGATCTTTCCCCTCTTAATACCTGCCTCCGTGAGGTCGCCGATTGGCTGGGTGCTAACTTCTAATGTCTTAATCCGGCTAAGATCTCAGCATTATGGTTCTCCTTGGATTCCTCTCCCCCCTTCCCTCTCACCCACCCTCCTAGATGCCCCGGTTCCTTTGGTATCCCTCCATGCACTATCTCGGGGTGACCGTGAACTCTACCTTGTCCTTCCAGGATCACATTTCTACCCTGTCCAGTCATTCACACTTTTTCCTTTGACAAATCTGAGCGGTTAGTGACATCTTACCCCCAACCAGCCCTTACTACACTTCTGCTTTCACTAGTGATCTCCCAGATTGATTACTGTAACTTCATGTTTACAGGCCTCACTCAGCAGCAGCTTCACTGCCTTCAGCTGATTCAGAACACTGCGGCTAGGATCCTTTCACACGTCACCCGTTGTGCCCATATCACGCCCCACCTTGTCAATTTGCATTGGCTGCCAGTTTCACACTGCATCACCTATAAGCGTCTGATCCTTACTCACAGTGCCCTTCACACCCATACCCCCCAGTATTTGGCTGACACCCTGCAACATCGCTCAGTACCTCGTACCCTCCGCTCAGTCCACAATTACCGCCTCCACCTCCCTTCTCCCTCCCTGGCTCGCCTGGAACAGACTCATCATTCTGCATTCTTTTTTCTGGCCTCTTCTCTATGGAACTCTCCCCCTTACCATTCACCAAGAACAGTCTTACCCTAAATTTAAGGCCCTTCTTAAGGCACATCTTTTTTCCCTTCGCCAATGACCTCCCCTCTTCTGGCTCCCACTAATTATCCTGTCCTCCTTCCTTGCTGCTCCTTATTTCTTTTTTTTTTTTTTTAAACCATATTTTATTAACATTGTGACATACAGGGAAAATATAAACATCACCAGGTACATTATGACTACAAAGCCCCAGACCCATAAATTAACAAGTTCCCAAACAGTGCAATCCCCTATACACTCTGTAGTCAAGAACCTAACATAGGGATACTGGGCATTATACCCTGCTCACAAAACCTCCTGCAGATCCCTCCCCACGCAACATCTACAACTAACAACCACACAAGAACTTAAACAAAAACCATAAACAACTAAACATGTGTGTGTGTGTGCATGTGCGAGTGTCCCCCCCCCCCCATCCCCGGGCCCCCCATTCGCTCTCTTAACTCTGTCCCCTCTCCAAATAGGCATCCCAAATCTTATGGAACTTCCATTCTTGCTCCCGCAAGCGGTAGGTCAACCAGTCAAACCGCACCGCCGCTTGCACCTTCCCTTCCCAGTCCGCCTCCAACGGACCCGTCACACTCTTCCACCTCCCCGCAATCGCCACTCTGGCAGCCAGGCGCAACTTCTCAGCTAACAACTCCCGCCACTTCCCAAACTTCCCCCCCTCCGGGGCACCCAGTAACCACACCCTACTGTCCCGGGGTACTCCTGGTCCTCCAACCCCGAACACCACCCGCATGCGTCCCTCCACGTTCTCCCAAAAGTTCTGAATCACGGGGCATTCCCACCACATATGAAGGAACCCCCCGCTCCCACCACACCCCCTCCAACAAGCATCAGAGGGCCGCCCCCCCGCCAAAAACAAGCTCCTAGGGGTACGATAGGTCCCATGTAATAACTGCAATTGAGTCTGCCTCCAGGAGGACACCCAAGAGCCACGATACATCCCCTCATAGATCGTATCCCAGACCTCCTCCCCCACCTCCACCCCCAACCACCTCTGCCACCGTGCCTGATGAATGGGCGGGCCTATCCCAGCACCCTCCTCCATCAAGACCCGATATATCCGGGTGATAAGCCCTTTGTCCCCCGTCCCCTGAAACAACACCTGCTCCAGTTGCGTACTCTCTCTGGAAATCTGTGCCAACACATCCTTACTCCCAAGAAGATGGCGCAATTGAAAATATTGGTAAAAGGGAATACGAACCTGCACCGCCCCCTCCAGTTCCCGCAGGGAGCGAATAACCCCGCCCTCCACAAAATCCCGGAGCTTATCCAGCTTCCCCTCCACCAGCATACGTCCTTTTCGTACCCATCCCACCTTCCCCAGAGGGAGGAACTCTCCGATAGTAGACCAGGGCGAAAACGGGCTAGGGAACCACCCCCGCCTCCGACCCAGCCCTGAAATATCAATCATAGCATCCACCAAGGGGTGCCCCGTCTTGCTATGCCTACCACTCCCCCGCTCCCCCTCTACCAGCCACTGCGCCCAAGAGAGAGCCCCCAGCACCGTCCTCTCCAGCTCCACCCAGGGCACGGCACCCTCCCCCCCTGCATGGTCACGCCATGCCCGCAGTATGCAGGCCTGGTGATACCACCGCAACGAGGGGAACCGTATCCCCCCCCTGTCTTTACCCAGTAGAAGACTACCCCGCCGTATCCTAGCTTTCTTACCCCCCCAGACAAATCTCAACAGACGACTCTCCCATTGTTTCAACATACTCCCCGGGACCCCCAGAGGCAACTGCGAGAAGAGAAACAAAAATTTCGGTACCACGGTCATTTTGAGCACTTCCACCCTACCCCACCAACTAAGTTGCAAAGAAGCCCACCCATCTAACAACGAAGAGATCCGCCCCAGCATCGGCCGGTAATTCAACGCAAACAACTGCGCCGGCTCCGCAGCAATATGTACCCCCAAGTATTTAATGCTACCCGCCGCCCACCGGAATGGGAAAGCAGGGAGAGCCTCCTTACGCAAGCCCCCCAACGCCAGGGCCTCTGTCTTGGATAAATTTACCTTAAAGCCCGAAACCGCCCCAAACCTCTCTAACTCCCGCACCAATACGGGTACCGATTCCTCCGGATGGGTCATAAAAATCAGTGTGTCATCCGCATATAGTAAGATCTTATGGGACTCCGCACCTACCACCACCGGCCGTATCTGGGGCTGGGCCCGGATCTTTACCGCCAGGGCCTCAATCACAATAGCAAAGAGCAGGGGCGAAAGAGGACAGCCCTGCCTCGTACCCCTCTGTAGATAAAACCGCTCTGATACCTGATCATTCACCCAGATATGCGCCGCCAGCCGCTGATACAACGCCCGCACCCCCTGAATAAACCCCTCCCCTAACCCCATCCTTCCCATAACCTGAAACAGAAACCCCCATTCCACCCTATCGAACGCTTTCTCCGCGTCCAGCGCCACGCACACCGCCAGGGACCCCCGGCTCCGAACTAGGTGGAGCAACCCCACTGCCCTCCTCACATTATCCGCTATCCGCCTACCCTTTATAAACCCCGTTTGATCCGGATGGATGAGCCCCGGCAAACTATTTTCCAATCTAGTCGCTAAGATCTTCGCGTATAGTTTAGCATCCGCATTCAGCAGTGCAATGGGGCGATAATTCGCACACTTCTCCGGGGAACGGCCCTCCTTAGGTAAAACCACAATATTGGCCTGAGCCATCGACTCCGGGATACCCTCCCCTTTCAAAAGGCCTGAAAACAAACGTACCAGGAACGGGGCAACCTCCTCCTGCATCATGTGGTAGTATTCTGCCTGAAACCCATCTTCCCCCGCCGCCTTACCCTTGGGCAGTTTCTTAATACCCGCCAACACCTCCTGCACGGTGATCGGTCTCCCCAACCAACTCGCCGTGTCCTCGTCTACCCGGGGGAACACTACATCCCGCAAATATTCATCTATCTTCTCCACACATACCCCTTCCTGCCGCTTATATAAGTCCTCATAAAACCCCCAGAAAGCCGCACATATATCCCGACTTGCCACGGCCCGCTCCCCCCCACCCCCCACAATCTCTCGCACAATCCGACTCTCCCTCTTCCGTTGCAATTGACGAGCCAAGAGCTTCCCCACCCTATTCCCCCCTTCCATAAAATTCCGCTTAGTAGCCCGCATCAACCGCTCCACCTCCTCCGAATCCAGCGCATTAAGCTTCGCTCTAATTCCCACCAACCGCAGGCGCACCTCCTTCGACCCCCCCCCACTGTGTTCCGCCTGCAGGCGCCCCAGGTCCTGCATAAGCTGCTGGCGTTGCCTTTCCCGCTCTTTTTTTCCATCTACTCCCAAGTTGGATCATGATCCCCCTCATATATGCCTTCCCTGCATCCCAGAGCATGGCATCCGCCACCTCCCCGCTATCATTCCACCGCATATAATCTTGCCACGCCTTCCGAAGCACAACTCGCCCCTCCTTGGATTGATACAGGGACACGTTACCCCGCCCCCCCCCCGCCCTTCCCCACCCACTCTCCTACCACCATCCCGTGGTCGGATAAAGTAATGGGAAGTATCTGTATATTCCGCAATCCCCCCAATTGATCTTTGCGCCCCAGGAGAAGGTCCAACCGAGAGTAGGCATCTTGTTTGGCGGAATAGCAGGTGTATTCCCGCCCCCCCGGGTTCTCCCACCTCCAGAGATCCACTAAGGCAAACTCCACCAGGCACCGCTGCAGCTCCTTGCCCTCCAGCCCATGCCGACTGCGGCAAAAATTGGACCTATCTCTTTCCCCAGTCACACAATTCATATCGCCCCCCACGATCCAGTCCCCCTTGGCCTTCCCCTGAAATCCCCGAAGCGCATCCGCAAAAAAGGTCCCCTTGCGCCCGTTAGGAGCATAAAGATTTAAGAAGGAGACCTCCCGCAAATCCACCCTCCCCACCACCCAGACCACCCTTCCTTCATCGTCTCCCCCATTATCATAGGGGATAAAGCGCACCCTCTTGTGTATCAGGATCACCACCCCTCGTTTTTTAGAATTAAAGGTGGACCCAAACACCTGCTCAAAGCCCTGGGTCCGGAGTTTGGCCTGCTCCCCTAGCGTTAAGTGGGTCTCCTGAAGTAAAGCCACATCCACCCGGTGCTTATTGAGCTGAGAGAGGACCCGTTTCCTCTTTATCGGGCTATTAAACCCCCGGACATTGTAGGAGGCAACTCTTAAGCCCCCCATCCCCTTCTTACTCATCATCCATTCTCTAAGCCCTCTTGGCCCACGGACCGGGGCACGGGGACCACCCACACACCACACAAACCCTCAACCAAAACCCAACAACCCAAACAACAAACAGAACCCATACCTCCACTCACGCCACAATTTTTATCATTATTGACCTCCACCAGCCCACTCCACAATACCCCCCTCCGCTGCCCCCCCTCCCCTCCCGCCCGCGACCCACAGCCAACAAACCACACTCCCCCCCTCCCTATTCCTCTTCCCGGGCCGCCAGGCCAAGAGGAGAATACCCCCAAACACAGCCCTCCAACCCCTCCACACCTCCCACCAGCAAAGCCCCTCAGCAATACTTTACAGGCCAATCCAGTCCGTTATGTCCTTCATGGCGAGCCCCCTCAGCCCGTTTCCTCCAGTCCCGCCGGGGAGTGGTTTCGCGGCGACAGCGCTTGCCCAGCAACCCGGCTCGCCGTCTGAGAAAGCAGAAATTTCTCCAAGGCGTCCTTTGACGAGAAAAACCACCGCACGCCGTTCACCAGCATGGTAATCTTCGCCGGATACCAAATCGCCACCTGCACTCCTCTCCGCGCTAGGCTCTCTTTCCACTTGATCAAGTCTTTCCGGCGCTTAACGGTCTCCGAGGCTAGGTCAAGAAACACAAACACCTTCCACTCCTTAAAAGTCACCACTTTGGATTTACGGGCGGCCCTGATCACATGCTCTCTGTCCTGAAAACGAAGGAGCTTCACTATCAACGCACGTGGCGGGGCCGACTCTCCAGGCTTAGGCCGCAATTCCCTGTGCGCTCTCTCCAACTCGTACGCGGGGGTGGATGGAGCCCCAGGAAAACAAGTCACCAACAGCTCCCCGACAAATCCCAGAGGATCACTGCCTTCCGCTCCCTCCGGCACGCCAAAAATGCGCAGGTTAGATCTCCTGTCCCGATTCTCCATCTCTTCTGCCTTAGCATGTAGCCAGCTAAGCTGTTGCTGCAACGATCCCACCGTGCGCTGCATCTCCGCCTGGGAGTCCTCCGTCGAGCTCACCCGGGCTTCCACTTCCTCCAGCCGGTGCCCTAGGGCTTCGAATTTTTCCGCCAACTTCTGGGAGACTCTCTCCACAATCTCATCCTTTGAATCACGGATCTCTCGCAGCACAGTCTCCAACTCGGTCGGAGGGGCCTCCTCACTCTCACCCCCCGCCAGGCCTTCAGATCCACTCGGGGAGGACGGCGCTGGATGCGCCCGCGGGCCGGTCCCCTCCGCCTTCCCGGCTCCCGCTTTAGCCGCATACATATCCTTGATCGGGTTCGGCGGCTTAGCCTTAAGCACCTTCGGCATGCTCTCGGTGCGGCTAGGGGGCTGTTTCTACCCGAAGATTACCGGGGCAGCAGAGAGCTCACTCACACGCGTCTGCTCTCCTCCGTGGCCAGAACGGAAGTCCGCTGCTCCTTCTTTCTATGGTGTGATTGTGTTGCCTTCCTATCAGAATTGTAGTTCTTTTCCTTTTCCGGCCTTGGCCCTGTTATTTACACTCTGTACACCGCTCTGATGTGGTGAAGGGCAGTTAATCAAGTCTTACAATAAAGCATAGTTACTCACCTGTAACAGGTGATCTCTGGGAACAGCAGGAATTTAGTCTTCACATATGGGTATCGTCAGTACCGACGGAGCCTGTGCAGGAACGCTCCCAGCATCCAATTAGAAAGCTTTTGGGAGCATCCCACAGCGCCTGCGTGCTGCCTTCCCGTCTTTCCCAACTGCCTCTCTCCAGTTGAGTTTTAAAGCTGAGACAAAGAGAGAGAGAGGAAAAGAGAAAAGAGATAGAGAGATACAACTCCTAGGGGAGGTGGGTGGGTTGTGAAGACTAAATTCCTGCTGTTCCCGGAGATCACCTGTTACAGGTGAGTAACTATGCTATCTCCAGGAACAAAAGCAGGAATGTAGTCTTCACATATGGGGAGTCCCTAGCTTTAGATGCCAGGGAGAGACCCCAGAAGCTGTGTGTCCCTGAGAAAGGGCTCCACTTCCCCCCATGGATCTCTGGCATCCAACCAGGGATGGTGGGTAGGAGTTGATTAGGTATGGAACAGGTGTTGGAGAACAGCCTGACCAAACAAGGCATCCCGGCGGGAGTCCTTGTCCAAGCAATAATGGGCTGTGAAGGTATGAACCGAGGCCCAGGTAGCTGCTCGACAGATGTCGTCGATAGACACGGAGTGCAGATGAGCCATTGAAGCTGCCAAGGCTCTCACATTGTGAGCTGTGGCATGGCCCTCCAGAGGAAGGTTCTTACTCTGATAAGCAAAGGAAATACACTGAGCAATCCAGTCAGACAGTGTTCTCTTAGAGACAGGAAGTCCCAAATGAGAAGGATCAAAAGCAACAAAGAGTTGAGAGGACTTTCTATGTTGCTGTGTTCTTTGCAAGTAAAAGGCTAAAGCTCTTTTACAGTCCAAAGTATGAAGATTCTTTTCTGCATTTGATGCATGAGGCCTTGGAAAAAAGACAGGCAGGTAGACCGCTTGGTTTAGATGAAAAGGCGAGACCACCTTTGGCATAAAGTGTGGATGAGTCCTAAGAACTACCTTGTCATGATGAAACCTTGTATAAGGTGGATCAGTCACTAGTGCTTGCAACTCACTGATGCGACGTGCCGATGTGATTGCAATGAGAAAGATAACTTTCCAAGAAAGGAATTTCAAGGAGGTAGTAGCTAAGGGTTCGAAAGATGGCTTCATGAGCTGACCAAGAACCAAGTTTAAGTCCCATGCCACAGGTGGTGGCCTAATGGGAGGCTTAGTTAGCAGAAGGCCTCTCATAAATCTTGCTATAAGAGGATGGGAGGAAATAGGTTGCCCATTTAGAGGCTTGAAGGAAGCTGCAATAGCACTCAAATGGACTCTGAGTTAGTCTTAAGTCCTGCATTGGATAAATGAAGGAGATATTCCAGTAATGATTCCAGAGGTACAGCAAAGGGTTAAGACCCTTCTGCTAACACCATATGGTAAACCTTTTTCACTTGAAAGCATAAGAGCGTCTTGTGGAAGGCTTCCTGCAAGCATAAAGCATATCCTTTACTTGCTGAGGGAGGTTAAGATCGTGGAGATCTAGGCCTTCAGCAACCAAGCCCTGAGATGCAGGGACTGGGGGGGTTGGGATGCCATAACATTCCATTCTCCTGAGATAGGAGAGCTGGAGCAGACCCTAACTCCAGGAAAGGAGCTTGAGAGAGATGTAGAAGCAGAGGGTACCACACTTGCCGAGGCCAATGTGGAGCTATGAGGATCATACGTCCTCTGTCTCTCTGAAGCTTGAATAGGGTCTTGGGAATTAGGGGAATGGGTGGAAAAGCATAAAGGAAGTTTTGGCCCCAGTGAAGGAGGAAAGCATCCTTGGCCTGAGAGCTCTGAGCCGGGATTCTGGAACAGAACCGGGGAAGTTTGGCATTCAACGGACTTGCAAAGAGGTCTATGTCCGGGGTTCCCCAAATTTGAAAAATCTTGGTCACCTGGTCTACATGTAGAGACCATTCTTGTGGAAGCAGAACTTGACTGAGTCTGTCTGCCCAAGAGTTTTGTATGCCTGGAAGATACACTGCCAGGAGATGAATCTGATGCTCTCTGGCAAGGGCCCATAGTCGCAAAGCTTCGTTGCAAAGCGACAGAGAGCCTGTTCCCCCCTGCTTGTTCATGTGGAACATGGCTACTTGATTGTCCGTATGAATGAGGACTGTCTTGTAGCTGAGCAGGGTGTGGAACACTCAAAGAGCAAGGAAGATTGCTCTGAGCTCTAAGAGATTGATATGTAGATGAGTCTCCTGTGGAGTCCAAGTGCCTTGGGTGGAGAGGTCTTGCAAATGAGCTCCCCAACCCATTGGTGAAGCATCTGTTGTGAGAGTTGCCTGGGGTAAGGGTTGTTGAAATAGGGACCCCAGCAACAGGTTCTGAGTGGACTGCCACCATTGGAGGGACAAAATAAGGCGACTTGTGTTTGCTATTTTGTCTGACAGGCACCCTGATGCCTGGGTCCACTGAGTGGATAAAGTCCACTGGGCTGCTCTCATATGGAGGCGAGCATAAGGAACCACATGCATGGTAGATGCCATGTGGCCTAGTAGTTGTAGCATTTCTCGGGCAGTGAGATGAGGTTTTAGCACTGCTTGAGAAGCTAACTGCACCATGCGTAGGCAACGGGCCTGGGGAAGATAGGCCCTTGCCCTTTTGGTATCCAGCAAAGCTCCTATGAATTCTAGAGACTGAGTGGGAGTTAAGACTGGATTTTGGGATGTTTAAGACAAGACCCAAATATTGAAGGATACGCATTGTGCAAGATAGGGAGGTCCTGGCCTCTGACTCTGATGGGGCTCGAATGAGCCAGTTGTCTAAGTAGGGGAAGACGAATATCCCTAGAGTGCGGAGAAATGCTGCTACCACAGCCATGCATTTCGTGAACACTCTTGGTGCTGAAGCCAGGCCAAAAGGAAGCACCCTGTATTGGTAGTGCTTTCCTTGAAAAAGGAACCAAAGGCACTTTCTGTGAGTTGGGTGGATGAGAACATGAGTGTACGCATCCTTAAGATGTAGAGAACAAAGCCAATCCTGACTCTGAAGGTATGGCAGCAGAGTTCCTAAAGAAATCATCTTGAATTTCTCTTTGAACAGGAATTTGTTCAATTCTCTGAGGTCCAAAATATGTCTGTATCCCCCTGTTTTCTCTGGGATAAGGAAATAGGGGGAGTAAAACCCTGTACCCTGTTGATGAATGGGTACTTCTTCTATTGCCCCTTGGGCAAGAAGCATAGTGACCTCTTGATCTAACAGGTTGATGAGATAGGTCTGAGAATTGAACTGTCTTACCATGGTGGAAGGGGGCATGCACAGGAAATGCAGCTTGTACCCCTCTCTTATAATGGAGAGCGTCCACTGCTCTGCTGTTATCTGCTCCCACCTGGGGGCAAAGTGACATAACCTTCCTGGAATGGTGGAAGGCTCTGGTCCATTGAGGGCCAGGAAGGCTAAGTTCTCTAGATGAAAGTCAAAGGCCTTGTGGAGGCTGAGACTGCTGAGACGGTTGAGGCTTAGCAGTCTTTGCTTTCCTTTGTTTAGGTGGTTACTGACCCTTCCGGGTAGGCTGATCTGTAGGACGTCCCTGCTGGGAATAAGAGGGATAAAACAGCTGTTTTGAGAAGAAAGGCTTCTTGAAAGACTTTTTTCTCGCAGAATCAGCTGTGGCTTTGGATAGCCTATCCAAAGTGGAGTTGTCAGCATCCAACTTATTGGCTTTTTCTTGCCAATCTTTACCAAACAGGTTCTCACCATTACAAGGAATATTGCCCAGTTTGTCTTGTACCCAGAGCTCCAAATCAGATGCCTGGAGCCAGGCAATTCTACGTGCACCTATGGCAATGGCAGAGGTTCTGCTTATGCACTCAAAACAGTCAAAAGCTGCACGGTTGACAAATTTAGAAGCATCCTGGGCATGTTTGACCAATGTGAGAAAATCCTGTCTTTTATCGTTAGGAAGAAGAGGGCTCAAAACCTCTAAATCCCCAGTAACTTCCTTCAGGAACATTCCCATATATAAAATATAGGAACTGATCCTGGCAGAAAGCATGGAAGCTTGGAAAGTATGATGTCCAAAAGCATCCAAAGTTCTGCACTCGCGTCCTGGAGGATTAGAGGCATGTCTCTTTGCACTCCTGATCCTTCTCATAGCTGATTCCACTACAATAGAGTGGTGAGGAAGCTGAGTCTTCTGGAAACCAGGACAAGGAGGGAGTCGATACATAGTATCCAGTCTACGAGAGTGAGGAGAGGTGGTAAGAGGCGTCTCTCACATTCTTAGCATGAGATCATGCAAGATCTCATGGATGGGTAGAGTAGCTGCCTCTTTAGGAGCTTTGGGATATTGTAAAATTTCCAACTCCTTTGCTCTGGGCTCTGATTCAGGAGCCACATTAATGGACAGACCTCAAGCCACCTCCCTGATGAAGTCCTGAAAGGAAATATCCTCTGGAGGAGACATCCTGCGCTTAGGGGAGGAAGGCTCCTCTGGGAGAAGTATTCCTGCATCAACAGAACTGTCAGAATCCTCAGATTCTTCTGAGGACTCGAAGTACCGTCTGTCCGGATGCTCTTGAAGAGCCCGATACCCGTACCGACCGAAGGGCATCGCATGACTGGGTGCCGGCAATGCGGACACTGATGTCGATGCTGTCGGTACTGGTACCGATACCAGTGCCGGAGTCGGTGCCGGTACCGGTTGAACTGTCTGACGCGGTTCTGAGGGTGTCGATGCCACAAGGAGAGCTGCCAGACTGCGTTCAATAGCCAGGAATCTCTGGTCTATCAACGCTGCCGATGCCTGGATGTCGGTACTGGAGAAAACAGCCGGTACCCCAGAGCATGGCACCAAGAGTTCTGCCGAGGTTGAGGCCTCGAGAACATCCTGGAGCCCCGATAATGCTTTGGAAGCCGAAGCCTCCCGCCAGGGCAATTTTGCCGGTGCAGAATCCTCAAGGGCAACGCCGGAGGCATCTCGATGCTTAGAAGGAGATCTACCCTTTGAGGACCGGCTAGACTTGTGTTTAGTTACCTGAGATCCACGGGAGGAAGAGGAAGCCCTGGAAGACGTTGATGCCACCGAGGCTGCATCAGAGGGAAACAGGGTACTGAGCTTAGCAGCTCGGTTCTGCCGACCTCTTTTAGACATCATGGCACAGGCCATACATTCCGTGATGGAGTGGTCAGGACCTAAACATTTGAGACACCACTCATGGGTGTCAGTGACGGAGATGGTACCGCCACACTTGGTGCACTTTTTGAAACCCGAAGAAGGTTTTTCCATTGTGGAGGAATTTTTGGGCCTAAGGCGTGTGCACGTGGAAAAAAGTACTACTTTTTTTTTTTAAAGAAAAGAAAGAAAGAAAGAAAGAAAGAAAAACCGGCGGTACCGGTAAAGCGTCGAGGAAGGCAGACGTGACCACAAAAAAGAAGGGCAATAAGGAAAATTTTTCTGCGGTGACAGGAACAACGACCTGCTGGCTCCGCAGAAAACGAAGAACTGGAGAGAGGCAGTTGGGAAAGGTGGGAAGGCAGCATGCAGGCGCTGTGGGATGCTCCCAAAAGCTTTCTAATTGAATGCTGGGGAGCGTTCCCGCGCAGGCTCCGTCGGTACCGACGATACCCATATGTGAAGACTACATTCCTGCTTGTTCCTGGAGATAGACAAAGATAAAGGCAAGAGCCTTTTCCATATCCCTCACGAAATCAAAGGCGGCCATGTCCTTGGGAGGGGACCAGTGCAGCATCTCTTGGGGAGATGGGTCCAAGAGTAGGTCTCGGTGGCGGCAGATGTCCAGGGATTCATCGTCCTGTCTCCCATTCCAATTCAGAGTGAGTGGAGTCGTCGAGGGTTCTCTGGGTCTCAGGGGTCACGCCTTGGCTTCCCTCCACTCATAAGAGGGCATTGAGTGGGGAAGATCATGGCCCCAAGGAATGGGACCGTGACAGATGCCAAGGGATCTCTCGAGGCTGGTGGCGCTTGAGGATTAGCTTGACCTCTGGGGGGTCCCTCGACATGGAGGGCCCCATGGTTGGGAGTGATGACCTGGATGAACCAGGCATCAGAGTCCGCTGCTGGGCTAAAAAGGCAGACAAATTGCGCTCCAGGGCCCTCATCCTGGCTTTGAGATCAGATGGCTCCGTAGCCTTTGGCGTGGGCACAGAAGACTTCGGGAACAGCACCACTGAAGGGGAGTCCTAGACTAGGATTGCCTCAGGGGTCCAAGGCCAATCTCTTGATGTCAACGGCTCCCATTGGGGCAATTTAGGCCGCCTCTCCCGACTGTCGCTCTCGCGTTGAGGGCTACAGATCTTGGGTTCATGTGATTTCCCCATTGCCCCGACTCATCTCCTGATGCAGACTTCAAGAGTTTCCGGCTCTTCTGGCCGCCAGCCGGAAGCTCTGTGGCCTCGGAGCTCTGAGGCCACTCGGTCTCCAAGAGGAGCCGAGATCCTGGAGAAGGATTTGGGAGTGAGGTCTCGTGGACGACTCTGGGGCTGAGTCAACTTTGTGAAAGATAGACTCACGCTACTGCTAACTGCTCTTATGGACCTTGGAAGTCCTCGACTTACAGAGACTGCAAACCGTGGGATCATGATCTGACCGAGGCATCAAAGACAGCAGTCGTGCAGGTCTATGTGTGACTTGTTACCATCACCAGTCCCCTGGCCGACTCCATCTGGTGTGTATTCAACAAAATAATATATAGTCACTTCTCAGAGCCTAATATACTACAAAGTAACTAAAAATTCTTCAGCTCTATTTTTTAACCTAAAGATTGTAACTTTTCTATCATCCAGATATACTTGTGATATAGTAACAGCTTCTTTTTTGCAACAAGGTCTCAGACTTGAGTGAAGCAATCGTCCAAACTTCAACTGTTGTCTGGATCCTATGCTTTCATTTGCATCAATGACCTCATATTGTTGCTTTTTTTTAAGACTTATAAGCTGTTCTAAATCACTACTTATTTTAAATTCACTCATCAAAAACAATGCTTATCTTGAGTTTTTTTCAATCGGGAAGACTGAAAAAAACTCGACTCCATCTGGTGGCAACACCTCCTGCACCTGCTGGCAGGAATGCCTTTCCAGACCCCAACATCTCAGAATATCCTCATGATGGATGCCTCAAAATTAGGGTGCGAGCGGTCACATGGTTTGAAGCCACTGACCAAGGTCATGGCGGGGAAGACGTTACCTGTGTGATCAAATTTAATTGGCCTGGCCAGAAAAAAGGCACAAACCCACCCCAAATGAAAATTAGGAAAACGAAACCAAGAAAACACGACACCGAGGTAAGCAGACTCAGGGTAACCGGAGAAAAGCAAATTTTAAGACAAAAACTATCAACTTTTTCCGAGGGGAACAGACACACGTCCGAAGGGCTCCGCAGAAAAAAGGAGACTGAGGTAAGATGGCACCCTTAGGCATGGTCTATCTCCCAAAGGTTCTCTCTGAAAACTGGAAAGATATTACTGCGTGGGCTCCGTCTGTGCTGACATCACCCATATGGGAGAACCGACTTCCTGCTTGTTCCTGGAGAAACATTTTTTTTCCCTATAGTAGGCACTTTAAGACTCTCTTGGTTTGGCCTCTGAATATCTACCGATTGTTGAAGGTTCAATGACATGGAATATGCTGACAATGAATATGAATAAGACTGAAGTCATGATTGTAAAGAAAGGTGGAGGTGGTGATCAGGTTCTCTCTCAATGGTGGCCCACCCTAATTTCTACAGTCTCTAGAGTTTCATATTAGGAATGGTGTTGGATTCTTTGCTTTCTATGATATTCCAGATTAACAATGTGGTGCATTCATCATACTTTAAGTTACAGATGTTGGGTGAATTATGGAACCTTTTGCCAGTACATGATTTTAGATTGATTTTGTAGACTTTAGTTTTATCTAAAATTTATGATTGTAATTCATTAAATCTAGGTTTGAGTATGTTATTAGACCACTGCAAAGGATTCAAATTCTGCAACATTTATTTCTGGTACTCCTCTAATCAGAGCACATTATTCCTATTAGTTTTATATTGGCTTTCTGTAATTTGGAACATAAAATTTAAGGTGCTATCTTTGATCCACAAAGCTTTAGGAGGAGGAGAGGGTGCAACTCCAATTTCTATTAATATTGTATTAAAAATTTATAAATCTGAATGGGTTTTGAGATCAACAGATTCTCAATGATATTCCATCTCTGCATCAAATACACTTGTTACAGAATAGAGTAAGATGTTCTCTGCAGCAGGACTATCAGAATGGAACAAACTATGTGTCTCACTTTGGTTAATGATCCGTACAAACTCCTTTTGAAAGCATTGTTTTCAGCAAGCTTTCTGTTGAATGAAGAATTGTTTGTTATCTTTTTGAATCAGTGTTAAGTTTAGATCTTATGTGGAACTTTGTGTGTGTATGGAACGTGTGTGTGTGTGTGTGTGTGTGTGTGCATGCATAGAGAGAATATATATATATATATAATCTATCTATGCACACACACACACAAAATAAAATATATTCTATCCTCAAATACCACCCACATGGAGGAAAATCATACCTATTCTAGGTACACTGTAATCAGAGCAAGGGTATCTTAAAAGATCAGGCTTGATTTTCTTGGCAAGTAATTTTATACACTTACTACGTACATTTGTGGAACAGGAATCTTAGAGAGGTTTTTCTGGCCTTGTTCTTTTGAGTATACAAATTACACATTTGTTCACAGAAGACAAGAATAATTCGAGAACAGTTTAATGACCCGTAACCACCAAGTTCATGACCATTTTTTAGCTGAAGCCCTTCAAGTATACTTTTAGCACAAAAGTATTTACCTTGATGATGTCCTATATAGGTGTATTGCGTTGGGGTAGATGCAGAGATGGATGGAACCCCACTCTGCTGGACTGCAGCCTGAGGTGGTCCTCCATGAGTCTGGGAAGGATGGAGAAGCATAACCTGTGGAGGATGAGGGGGTGCTCCAGATATTCCAGTCTGAACATGAGCCTGTTACATACAAGGGAATAAAAGTAAATTGGGACAAGAATTGTAAAAGTAGGCGTAATACTCTGCTTTATTGGAAAATCTATTCCATTTAACTTTATCGCTTTTTGGAGAGGGGGAAGATGGTGAAGATAAGAGGTTGGATATGACTGGTATCTCAGAGACCTGGTGGAAGGAGGACAGCCAATGGGACACACTGATACCTGGGTACAAACTATATCGCAATGATAGAGTAAATCAGATTGGTGGAGTGGCTGCGCTCTATGTTAGAGAGGGCATTGAGTCGAGTCACATAGGATTAAAGTTTTTCAGGAAACAAATTACGCTGTAGAATCTCTATGGATAGAAATTCCATGTAAAAAGGGGAAGGCAATGGCAGTGGGGGTGTACTACCGACCGCCTGGCCAGAATGAACAGACAAATAAATGCTGAAAGAAATCAGGAAAGCTAACAAAAGTTACAACACAGTAATAAAGAGCGATTTCAATTACCTATGTATTGAATGTCACAGCAGTACATGCTAGGGAGATAAGGTTTCTAGATGAAATAAATGACTGCTTCTTAGAGCAACTGGTTCATGAAAAAACAAGAGGGAAAGCTATTTTGGACCTAGTCCTTAGTGGCATGCAGGATCTGGTGCAAGAGATAAGGGTGTTGGGGCCACTTGGCAATAGTGATCATAGCATGATCGCATTTGATTTAATAAATGAAAGGATGGCAAGAAAATCCACAGTACTCCCAATTTCAAAAGAGAGACTATGATAAAATGAGGAAAATTGTTAACAAAAGATTAAAAGAAGCAGCTGCAAAGGCTAAAAATTTACATAAAGCGTGGGCATTGTTTAAAAATACTATCTTGAAAGCCCAGAACAGATGTATTCCACACTTTTAAGAAAAGTGGAAGAAAGGCCAAAAAACTGCCAGCATGGTTTAAAGTTGAGGTCAGAGACATTATTGTGGCCAAGGAAATGGAAAAAAGGAGCCACATGACAAAAATGGAAAACATAACATTGCCAAGTTAGATGCAAGGCATTGATAAGGCAGGCAAAAAGAGAATTTGAAAAAAAGCTTGATGTGGAAGCAAAAATGCATTACAAAAATTTTTTCAAGTACATTCACAGCAAAAAACCCGTGAGACAGTCAGTTGGACCACTGGATGACAGAAGAGTAAAAGAGGCGCTAAGAAGACAAGGCCATAGCGGAGAGACTGAATGAATTCTTTGCTTCGGGCTTTACTGAAGATGAAGTAGGAAATTTCTTGTGCCTGAAATGGTAAATAAAGGTGATGTATCAGAAGAATTTAAAGAAAGCATAGTTACTCACCTGTAACAGGTGTTCTCCAGGGACAACAGGAAAGAGTAGTTACTCACCTGTAACAGGTGTTCTCCAGGAGCAGCAGGAATCAGTCCTCACATATGGGTGACGTCGGCGCCGACGGAGCCCTCGCGGAGCAATTTTCCCCAGCTTTCAAAGAAAGCCTTTGGGAATTGCAGCGCGCATGCGCGGTCCTCTTCCCGCCCAAGGGTGCCCTCTTGCTCAGTCAGATGACATAGCGAAAAGACAGCAAAAAATTAGCAAAAAAACGAAAGCAGAGAACTGCAACTCCAAGGGGAGGAGGGAGGGTTGCGAGGACTGATTCCTGCTGCTCCTGGAGAACACCTGTTACAGGTGAGTAACTACTCTTTCTCCAGGACCAAGCAGGAAGTCAGTCCTCACATATGGGACTCCCAAGCTTAAGGCTACCGGAGACCCTAAGCTCAAAAAGGAGCTCCCTCAAGCTCAGTAGCACAGAAGGAAAGAATCTTCTCTGAATACGCCTCCAACCGGTAGCCCATCATCTGGGACGGAGGGTAGGAGTTGCCTATACCTCAAAGAGATTACGGAGGACTGCCTGTCCGAAAGCACTGTCCCTGCGGGACTCCCTCTCCAGGCAGTAATGGGCTGGAAAAGTCTGGCTTGAAGACCAAGTAGCGGCCCGGCAGATGTCTGCCAGTGGAACAGAGCGGAGGTAAGCCACTGACGTAGCCTTCGCCCTAACACGATGAGTCGTGACTCGACTTTCCAACGAGAGGCCGGCTGCCTCATAAGCTCAAGCGATACAGTCAGCAATCCAGATGGACAGAGTATGCTTGGAGACAGGGAGCCCCAAATTATTGGGGTCATAAGAGACGAAGAGCTGAACAGCCCTTCTGTGCTCCCGCGTACGGTCAAGGTAGAAGGTTAACGCCCTTCTACAGTCCAGGGTATGCAGGACCATTTCAGCTCGGCTGGAGTGTGGCCTGGGAAAGTAGGTCGGAAGTATCACCTCCTGGTTGATGTGAAAAGGGGAAACCACTTTGGGAAGAAACTTAGGGTGAGTCCGTAGGACTACCCTATTCTTGTAGAACCTAGTGTAAGGAGGATCAGATACTAGGGCCTGTAGCTCACTAACGCGTCTAGCAGAAGTGAGGGCTACCAAGAACAAGGTTTTCCAAGAAAGAAAACGAAGATGACAGGTAGCCATAGGTTCAAAGGGCGGACAGGTAATCCGCTGTAAAACCACATTCAGATCCCAGTCAGGGGCTGGTGGGCGCAAAGGTGGCTTAAGGAGAAGGAGGCCTCTGAGAAAACGAGCCACTAGAGGGTGGCTGGAAAGAGGTCTTCCATCCACCGGCATGTGATGCACAGAAAGAGCACTGAGGTGGACCCTGACCGAGTTGGATTTAAGTCCAAGATTGGAGAGGCAAAGCAAGTACTGCAAGACCACTGATGCTGAACAGGAGAAGGGATCTTGAGACTGCTGAGCACACCAGACGGAGAACCGACGCCACTTAAGAGCGTAGGACTTCCGGGTGGAGGGCCGCCTGGAGGCCAAGACGACTTCCTCCACATCTGGATGCAGCCGGAGGGGAGCAAGGACTACCCTTTCAGCAGCCAGGCCATCAGATGAAGGGACCGGAGATTGGGGTGCAGGAGAGTCCCCTGATCCTGTGACAGGAGGTCGGGCTGAAACCCCAGAGGAAGAGGAGTGTCCACCGCCAGCTGCATCAGAAGCGGGAACCAAGGTTGTCTCGGTCACCGGGGAGCCACTAGGATCATCGAGGCTTTGTCCCTGAGAACTTTGAAGAGTGTCCGAGACACCAGCGGCATGGGAGGAAAGGCATACAAGAGGCCTGTGGACCATGGAATCAGAAAAGCATCCGCCGCTACTCTGAGAGGATGCGGTAGTCGAGAGCAGAATCTGGGAAGTTGCCTGTTCAGAGGACTGGCAAACAGATCCATGGTGGGGAGGCCCCACTTGAGAAAGATCCGCTGAACCACCAACGGATCCAACCTCCACTCGTGTGGCTGGAGGATCCTGCTTAGCTTGTCTGCCTAGTAATTTTCCTGACCTGGGAGATAGACAGCCTTGAGGATGATGCTGTGGTGGACGGCCCAAGAGCACAGTTTCTGCACCTCCTGACAGAGAAGGGAGGAGCCTGTTCCGCCTTGTTTGTTCACGTAGAACATTGCAACCTGATTGTCTGTCTGGACCAGCACAGACTGGTGAGAAGTCAGGTGGGAGAAGGCTCTGAGAGCTAGGCGGATGGCTCTGAGCTCCAGGAAGTTTATCTGCTGAGCAGACTCCCAAGGAGTCCAGAGGCCTTGAGTACATTTCCCTTGGCAATGAGCTCCCCAGCCCAGGAGAGAAGCATCGGTCGTCAGGACCTGAGAAGGCGGAGGAGGCTGAAAAGCCATTCCTAGCACTAGGTTTGGCAGATGAAGCCACCATTGTAGAGAAGAGACCAGCGGGTCGGAGATTTGTACGGAGTCCGCTAGGCTCCCAGTGGCCTGATGCCATTGTGTGCGAAGGCACCATTGAGCAGGGCGCATGTTTAGGCGGGCATTGGGGGTCACATGGACTGTGGAAGCCATATGGCCGAGCAGTCGCAGAAATTGCCGGGCAGAGACCAGGGAATTGCTGCGAAAGTGGCTGGCAAGATCCATGAGCCTGTTTGCCCTGTCCAGAGGCAGAAAAGCTCGCGCCTGAAGCGTGTTCAATCTTGCGCCGATGAACTCGAGATCCTGAGAGGGGATCAAAGTGGACTTTGCGAAGTTTATGACAAAGCCCAAGTACTGGAGCAGAGCCACAGTGCGGTGCGTGGCGTGAATGGCCTCCTGGGAAGACTGTGCTCTGATGAGCCAGTCGTCCAGGTATGGAAATACAAAGAGGCCTTGAAGTCTCAGATAAGCCGCCACCACTGCTAGACATTTGGTGAACACCCTTGGGGCGGAGGATAGGCCAAAGGGCAGTACTCTGTACTGGTAATGATTGCCCCCCACAACAAACCTGAGATATTGTCTGTGGCTGGGGTGAATGAGGATGTGAGTGTAGGCATCCTTTAGATCTAAGGAGCATAGCCAGTCTCCCTGCTGGAGGGAGGGCAGCAGGATTCTAAGGGTAAGCATCTTGAACTTTTCCTTTGCGAGGAACTTGTTGAGGTTGCGCAAGTCCAGGATGGGTCTGAGGCCTCCTGTTCTTTTTGGTATCAGAAAGTACCTGGAGTAAAACCCTTGACCCCTCAGGTGGTGGGGCACCGGTTCCACAGCCTGTTCCTGAAGAAGACTTGCTAACTCCTGAAGGAGTAAGTCCCTGTGCAGAGGGAGTCGAAGAGGCTCCCCTGGGAAATAGGAGGGAGGTACCTGGTGAAAGTGAAGAAGATAGCCCTTTTGAACTATGTGAAGCACCCAGGTATCTGTGGTGATGTTGGACCACCTGTGGGCAAAGTGGACCAGCCGGCCTCCTGTGCTGAGAGAAACTAGCTGAGGGGGAGAGGCTATGCTGATGAAGTCAAAAACCCCCACCCTGCTGAGCAGGGGCCGGTGGTGCAGGCTTGGGGGCTTGCTGCCTACGGGACCCATTACCCCGTCCCTTGGCCTGCTTACCCTGTGGGGGAGCTGCTGAGGCCTGATAATGAGGGTAGTGTTGATAGGCAGCCGCCTTCCTCGGGTAAAAGGGCTTTTTCCCCGAGCCCTTCTTCTTCTGAGAAGGGGCAGAGGTCTTCCTTGAGAGACGAGTCCTGGTGAGAGTCTCGGTCTCGATCTGTGCAGCCTTCTCAGCCATGGGCTTGCCAAAGAGGTTTTCACCTCTGCAAGGGACATCGACCAACTTGTCCTGCACCCATGGCTTGAGGTCGGATGTCTGAAGCCAAGCCTGGTGGCGGCCACCGATGCCGGCTGCGGCTACTCGAGCCGATGCCTCAAAACCATCGTAGGCTGCTCGAGAGATAAACTTTGAGCACTCCCGAATACCATTTGACAAGGTTTGGAACCTCTGCAAAGGTTCGTCGGAGAGACCAGCAGAGAACCCGGCTATTTCTTTAGCCAGGTCTCGGAGATACATGCCCATGTAGAGCTGGTAGGTCTGGACTCGACAAGCAAGCATAGAGCCCTGGAAACACTTCCTACCAAGGGCATCCAGGCTCCGAACCTCCCGACCGGGAGGCACCGAGGAGTGCATTTTTTGACTCAAGTCTATGCATGGCCGATTCCACCACCATGGAATGGTGCGGTAGTTGTTCCTTTTGGAACCCGGGGCTCTTGCGGACTCGATAAATGGAATCGACCCGCTTGCTTAACACCGGCGACGACGCCGGGCTCTCCCACATGCGGAAGAGAAGTCGTTCCAGCATCGGAGGAACTGGTACAATAAAGGCCTCCTTCGGAGGAGAGTCATATTGGAGGGCGTCGAGTTCTTCGATTCGAGGCTCCTCCTCGGGATCCGCGGGGAAGGCCAAGGCCTTGGCCATATCCCGCACGAAGTCCGAAAACCGGGTATCCTCCGGGGGGGACCGTCTCCGAGGTTCGAACTCGGGGGAGTCCGATGGGACACACCGAGTCCGAAAAGAACCAGGTGACTCTTCGTCCTCGGATTCCCAGGCTGACTCCTCGGAGGTGGAGTCGAGCGGCTCCGGTCGGGCGGGCATCGATGCGTCCGCCCTGACGCCGAGGGAGTCGGCGTCGACGACCTCGGTCCCGAACGGGAGGCCGAAGGAGACCGCGACTGAGGATCGACTCGAGCCCTCATGGACTTGAGGATCGGCTCGGTCTCCGGGGTCGACTTGGACGTCGACGTCCCGGTGGTCAGGGCAGAAGCACCGGCGAGGCCAGCGATCAATGCCCGCTGCTGGTCCATGAAGGCAGCGAAACTGCTCTCCAAGGCCGTCAACCTGAGTCCGAGCTCAGGAGACCCAGCAGCCCCCGACTCGGGCCCCGACGGCGTCGGGCCTGACGTCAGGTCCTTCGGAGGCGAGTCCACGAGGACAACAGTACTCACGTGAGCGGGCGAGTCCATCTCGAGACGAGGATGTTTAGACGGCCTCTCCATCTCCGAGGACCCGGGACGGGAATCGGGGCTATGCGACCTGGCCCTCGAGGAACCAGGAGCGTCCACTGACCCCACCCTCGCGGGTTTCTTCTTCCGATGATGTTCCCTGGTAGGAGACCCCCGTTCAGAGGAACTGCGACGATGCTCAGGACCAGAGTCCCGAGATGTCGAAGCCTCTGACGAGGTCCGAGCCCGGCCGGAGTCAGAGAAGATACGTTCCCGCTGATGCTGCCGACTCAACGCTTTTGAGGACATTTTGCCACACGGACCACAGATCATCGGGTCATGATCGGGTCCGAGGCAGCGGAGGCAGTAGTCGTGTGTGTCGGTAAGAGACATGAGTTTCTTACACCGATCACACTTCTTAAACCCGCTGGCAGCCATCGGGGGAAAAAGGGCCCCTGCGAGGTCAAAAGACCGGGCTGCCAGTGAAAAAGAAAAAAGGCGCGAAATCTGTCACGAAGGCCAAAAATCGAAAAATAAAGAACGGACTCGCTTAGCTTTTGACGTGTCCCCTATAGTCGACTCTAGATCCAGTGTCTTAAGCTGATGTCCCAACAAGGGAGAAAGACAATTTCCGACATTAGGTGCTTTTCAAGGCTACCCCCTGATGAAACCGGAGTAGGTGAAATGCAGAGAAAGCGCGGTGGATAGCGTTGGGGACACGTCAAAAGCTAAGTACTGTTAAAACAAGCTAAGCACTGTTTAAACACCGATTATAATTGTTAGTTAATGTGGCTATATCTCCATGGGTCATTGATGCAATAAGGGCAATTTCCCAATGATGTTCTTTGAGTACTTCTGGGTGCCCAGAGTCTGAGACCCTTATAGTCACTATTTATATGATAGAAGATTGTGTGGGCGAGTCAAGAGATACATTCTACTTTCAGATAACGGTTCAGAGCAACACAACATCTATTGACATATATGGCTCTGAAAAAATAGACCATTAACTGATTTGGGAGAAGAAGTAGGGCAACTGGTAGTTGTCCGGACTGGCAAGCAGGTCTATCTCTGGTTTCCCCCAGAGCTGAAAGAGCCAGTCGGCCACACTGGGGTCCAGCTGCCATTCGTGTGGATGGAGGAAGCTGCTCAGTCTGTTGGCCAGTGAGTTGTTTTGGCCTGGCTGGTAAACTGTCCACAGGAGTATACCCTGCTGGACTGTGTAGGAGCAGAGGACCACTGTCTCTCGGCAGAAAGCACGAGACCCTGTACCCCCGTTTGTTCACATAAAACACTGCCACTTGGTTGTCCGTCTGGACCAACACAGGCTGATGCTGTATGCAGTGACAAAAGGCTTGGAGGGCTAAGTATCTGGCCCGTAACTCCAGGAGGTTGATCTACTGATTGCTCTTGTCCTGCGACCAGCTGCTCTGAGTGCAGTTTCTTGCAGTGGGCTCTCCAGCTGAGCAAGGTGTCCGTGGTGAGGACCCTTAAGGTGCTCAGGGCTTGGAAGGGCATCTCCACCTTGAGGTTTTAGAGAGTCTGCCACCAGGTCAGGGAGTCCACTAACTGGCAGATCACAGACTTTGTCCTGGAGGTGTCCAGTGGCCTGAGTCCACTGGTCCTGAAGGCACCACTGCGCGGCCCTCATGTGGAGGCAGGCGCATGGGGCGACGTGGACCGTGGAAGCCATATGCCCAAGTAGGTGCAGGAGGAGCTTAGCGGTTACCAAGGGACAGTGCTGTACATCTAGGGCCAGGGTCCGGAGATGGTTGGCTCGGTCTCTGGACAGGAAGGCCTTTGTCTGGAGGGTGTCCCATCTTGCCCCTATGAACTCCAGACATTGTCGGAGGAGGTGAGACATGGGGTAGTTTATCACAAACCCCAAGTGTTGCAGGACCTGGATGGTGCGTGCAGTTGTCTACTGCACCTCTGAGACCATGCCTCCTTTTATGAACCAGTTGTCCAAGTAGGGGAAGACAGACCTCCTGGAGGCAGAGGAAGGCGGCTACAACTGCAAGGCATTTTGTGAAGACACTGGGGGGCAGAGACCAAGCCGAAAGGCAGCACCCTGTATTGGCAGTGCCCCCCCCCCCCCCCGCCACCATGAACCGCAGGGTACTGCCTGTGGTTGGGGTGAATGAGGATATGGGTGTAAGCATCCTTCAGATCCAAGGAGCATAGTCAATCTCCCTGCTGGAGATAAGGCAGCAATGTTCCAAGGGAGAGCATCTTGAACTTCTCCCTCACCAGGAACTTGTTCAGGTTGCACAGGTCGAGGATGGGCCTTAGGCCTCCAGTCCTTTTTGGCATGAGAAAGTACCTGGAGTAGAACCCTTTTCATTGAGATGGTGGGGTACTGGTTCCACTGTCTTGTCCTCGAGAAGACCTGCAAGCTCCTTCAGTAGAAGGTCCCGGTGAAGGGGAGACCTGAGGGGTTCTTCTGGAAAGTAAGGGGGAGGTGTCTGAGTCAGATGGAGAAGATAGCCTTCCCTGACCACCCGGTGTCCAGGAAATCGGTGGTGATATTTAGCCACCTATGGGCATAGTGGATCAGACATTTCCCTGTGGGCTGCTGACCTCCTCAGGGTGGAGAGGCTATGCCCAAGGAGTCAAAAACTCCCTCCTTGCTGGGCTGAGGCCGGCGCCTGGGGCTTGGGAGCCTTCTGCTTACGAGGGCCACGCCCATGTCCCTTGGCCTGCTGACCCTGCCGACCCTGCTGAGGAGCTGGAGAACACAAAAAAGCAGAACCCGGACTGACAACAATTAGGTCAGTCAGTCCGGGTTCTGCTTTTTTGTGTTCTCCTGGTGGTGTGCGGCTACCCTTGCTCTTTCTGGTCCTGCTGAGGAGCTGGGCAGGCCTGAAAAGATGGGTAGTTTCTGTAAGCAGCCCCTTGGGTAGAAGGGCTTTTTACACGAGCCCTTCCGTCAGGGCGGAGCTGTGGTCTTTTTAGAGAGCCTGGTCCTCGTCATGAACTCTGTCTCCAGCTCAGCAGCCTTGTCAGTCATGGGTTTGCCAAAGAGGTTCTCTTCTTGGCAGGGGACATCAACCAATTTGTCCTGAACCCATTGCTCGAGATCGGACAACTGTAGCCAAGCCTGGCATCGGGCACTGATGCCCGCCACCGCTACTCGAGCTGCTGACTCGAAGCCGTCATAGGCTGCCTGAGAAACTTGGAGCACTCACGGACGGCCTTGGCCAGGTTCTTGAACTGCTGAAGGGGTTCCTCAGACAGACCAGCCGAGAACCTGGCAATTTCCTTCGTCAGGCCTCTCAGGTACATGCCCATGTACAGCTTGTAGGCCTGGATGCGGCTGATGAGCATTGAGCCCTGCTAACACTTTCTGCCGAGGGTATCCAAAGTGCATGCTTCCCTGCCGGGAGGCACTATGAAGAGCATCTTCTGACTCTTCATTCGACAAATGGCTGACTCCACCACCATGGAGTTATGTGACAGCTGTGATTTCTGGAAGCCCGGGTCCAGCAGACTCGATACATCGAGTCGAGCTGCTTACTCACCACTGGCACCGATGCCAGTGTCTCCCACATATGGAGCATTAGCTATTCCAAGATGGGAGAGATGGGCATCGTGATTCCCTTGGAGGGGCCTTGTACTGGAGGATTTCTAGCTCCTCCACCCGAGGGTCCTCCTCCGATTCCATCAGGAATGCTAGGGCCTTAGACATGTCCCTGATGAAGTCAAGGAATGCCATGTTCTCCGGCAGAGACCACCGCCAGGGCTCTGAAGTGGGAAGAGTCCGAGGGGACATCGCGATGGCGACAGGTTTCGGGCAACTCCTTGTCCTCTGTCTTCCACTTGGAGTCATCCATCGAGGACGCGATGGAAGGCTGGTCCCACAGGCCCCGGGGCTATCCCCGGACCGCAGTCCTCAGAGGCCCTGCGAAAGGCGCCAAACACACTGGCTGGGGATGATCAGCCCCGTTGGGCGGGGGAAGGGTCTCAAGGATAGGCTCTGCCTCCAGGGATGTCTGAGGAACTGGTCATGCTGGACACTGCTGGTCCATGAAGGCAGAAAAACTGAGCTCCAGGGCCACCATTCTGGACTCCAGGCCAGAAGGCTCTGCAGCCATCTGCATGGGCACCAAAGCAATTGGGCCTGACGCCGGTTCCCCTGATGGGGAATTCAATGAGGATGGTGTCTGGCAACCGAGGCCAGTCCGAGGAACAGTCCTTTCGGGGGACCTTTGCAGGCCGCTCCCTCTCCGATCCCTTGGACGAGCGTCTCAGACTGGGGGACCTGGATCAGGACACACCCGGGTCTGTCGGATCCGTCCAGGGATGCCACCTTTGAGGTCTTCTTCTTGGGATCCCTTGAGGGAGACCCCCTCTGTGAAGAATCACGGCGCCACTTGGGTTCCATAGAGCCACTCCGAGATGCCGTGGCTTCAGATGAGGCCCTGGCCTTCAGAGGTACTGGGGACTCAGGGAAAAAATGATCGTGCTGCTGCTGGCGGCTCGAGAGCCTTGCTGGACATCATTTTGCAGAGACCACATGCTGTGGGCTCATGGTCCAGCCCGAGACAGCAAAGACAGCAGTGATGTGTGTCTGTCAAAGACATAATTTTGGCACACTGATCACACTTTTTTAAAACCACTGTTAGCCATGGGAGAAAAAAGTACCCCAATCGAGGTTGAAGACCCGCCGAGCTTCCAGTTGGATAAAAGGCACAAAGACGCCAAGGAGGAAAAAAAAAATATAAAAAAGACCCAAACTCGATGCCGAGACAGCGTGGTCGGGTGGCGGGAAGAGTACCAGTGCGGTACCAGATGTGAGTATGAAAATCAGGTTGAAAATTCAACTTTTTCCGGGGACAAGCCAGATGGACATCTGAAGGGCTCTGCGGAAAAAAGGAGACTGAGCCAGATGGCATCCTTGGGTGGGAAGTGGACCATGCATGCGTGGTAGCATCTCCCAAAGGCTTTCTTTGAAAGCTGGGGGTGGGGGTGGGGAGAGGATGTTTCCACGAGGGCTCCATCGGTGCTGACGTCACCATATGTGAGGACTGACTTCGTTTGTTCCCAGAGCAATATCGATAAACCGGGAAGATGCATTACAACTATTTGATAAACTGAAGAGTAACAAATCACCTGGACCGGATTGTATACATCCAAGGGTATTGAAGGAACTGAAATATGATACTGCAGCCCTACTATTAGTAATCTGTGAACCATCATTAAAATCAACTGTAGTACCTGAAGAGTGGAGAATGGCCAATGGAAAGTCAATATTTAAAAAGAATCCCAGGAGTGATCTTGGAAACTACAGACCTGTGAGTGACATCAGTACCGGGCAAAATGGTAGAAACCATTATAAAGAATAAAACTACTGATCATGTATATAGTCATGTTTTAATGGGTAAAGTCAATATGGATTTAGCCAAGGAAAGTCTTGCCTTATTAATCTGTTATATTTTTTAGAAGGTGTGAATAAACAGGTAGACAAAGGTGAGTCTGTTGATATAATGTATCTGGATTTTCAGAAAGCCTTTGACAAGGTCCTCATGAGAGAGACTTAGCGAAATTAAGTAGTCATGGGATTGGAGGCAGTGTACTATTATGGATCAGAAACTGGTTAAAAGATAGAAGACAGAGAGTAGGGCTAAATGGCCAATTTTCTCAATGGAGAAAAGTAAATAGTGGAATACCCCAGGAATCTGTGCTGGGCCTGCTGCTTTTTAACATATTCATAAATGATCTGGAAATGGGAATGACGAGTGAGGTGATAAAGCACAGTTACTTACCTGTAACAGGTGATCTCTGGGAACAGCAGGAATAAGTCTTCACATATGGGTACGTCGGTACCAACGGAGCCTGCGCGGGAACGCTCTCCTGTGTCCAAAAAGCCTTTGAGAGCATCCCACACGCATGCGCGCTGCCTTCCCGCCTAAACACTTCCCTCTCATCAGTTGGATTTGTAGCTGAGACCGAAGGAGGGAAGTAGACAAATTAGAGAGAGAGAGAGAGAGAGAGCGCAACTCCTAGGGGAGGTGGGTGAGTTGTGAAGACTTATTCCTGCTGTTCCCAGAGATCACTTGTTACAGGTAAGTAACTGTGCTATCTCCAGGAACAAGCAGGAATGAGTCTTCACATATGGGGACTCCCAAGCTAAGATGCCTGGAAGAGGCCCCAGCATGTTGCAAATCTAGTGGATGGGCCATGCTTATTCCTCAGAACCTCAGGCATCCAAGGGATGGAGGGTAGGAGTTGAATTAGAAAAGAAAAAAGGGTGCTGTGGAACAGCTTGACTAAACAAGGTATCCAGAGGGGAGTCCTTGTGTAGATCATAATTGTTAGAAAATATTGAATCCCAATTTTCTAATGTGGATCTTACTCAAAAGTATTGTGAAAGTATTTGTTGAGGCTAATATGGGTCTGTAGTTGAGAGCCAGTACATTATCCTCAAAGAATTCCCTCACTGTGAAGTAGAGAAAAAATAAATTTTGCAATACAGGAAGAGATAAGAAGCCTTAATGGCTAGAACTAACCCCAGAAGAAAAAACTGGGGGAGTTTAATGAGGTTGGACTTTGGAGAAATAGCTAAAGCTTCTGTAAAGTCCAAAGTTTGAACTCCTTGTCCTTGGAGCAGAATAAGGCCCTAGGAAAGAGTGGAGATAAATCTGACTGGTTTGGATGAAAAAGGTAGAAATACCCTTTGCAGAAAAAAAGGATAGGTCTTTAAGACCCCCTTTATCCAAATGAAAGACAAAGACATTTGTACTAGGTGTTGGGCCTCCAATTTCTTGAAGATCAGTAAAGTCTTACGTAAGTGATGTCGCTTATGATAATGACTTTACATGGAGAGCTTCAGATGTGACGTAACCGAAAAGGTAACGGTAAAAGAAGGTATTTCCTAATTTACCATAGAAATTGGTTGTCCAATAAGTTTTATGATATGCTGGGACAGCATTAACATGGACAGTAAACAAATTTTTCAAAGTCAGATGTTGTATAGAGATTGACCCAATAAAGCACAGTTACTTACCTGTAACAGGTGATCTCTGGGAACAGCAGGAATAAGTCTTCACATATGGGTACGTCGGTACCGACGGAGTTTGCGCGGGAACGCTTCCCAGCGTCCAATCAAAACCCTTTTGGAAGCATCCCACCACGCCTGCGTGCTGCCTTCCCGCCTTCCCAACTGCCTCTCCTCAGTTAAGTTTTAAAGCTGAGACAGAGAGAGAGGAAAGGAAAGATAGATAGAGAGATACAACTCCTAGGGGAGGTGGGTGGGTTGTGAAGACTTATTCCTGTTGTTCCCAGAGATCACCTGTTACAGGTAAGTAACTGTGCTATCTCCAGGAACAAGCAGGAAAGAGTCTTCACATATGGGGACTCCCAAGCTGAGATGCCCAGAGGGAGTCCTAGCATGTTGCGGATTTAGAAGAGCCATGCTACTACCCAGAACCTCAGGCATCCTGGGGATGGAGGGTAGGAGTTGAATACAGAAAAGGTGCTGTGGAACAGCTGAACTAGAACAGGACCTCTGCAGAGAAGAACCCTGTAGAGAGGAGATCTAGTGGTAAAAATTGAAATATGGGCCTCCCTTGTTGGCATTGCAAGTCTACTGAGGTTGATATGGATCTGTTAGAAGAACCATTGGAAAATCTCAAGGAGTACCTCACTGAGAAGTAGAGGTAAGAAAAGTAGAAAAACAAGTGGAGGTCAGAACCCCTCAGGGTGAAGAAATAGCCCCAGAGAGAAACTGGGGTAGGGAAAGAGAGGTAGGACTTCAGCAGAAGACGCAGAAGGTACCATTAAGAAAGCTTAAGCTGTGTTGGTCCAAGAAAAATCCAAACCTAGGACCAAAAGAAAAAAGAGTCTGACCCAGCTGGACTGGCAGTAGAAACAGTCCATGTAGGAGAGAAAGGGTGTGGAAACTTCTGTATCTGATAAGAAGTTAAGGACAGACTTAGGAAGCGCTAAGCTTTAGATAAACTGAAGTTCCTCAATGTCTTTCCTGAATGGGTTAAGGAAAGAAAAAGGGTACATGGAGAACTTCAGGGGTAGCTAACCCTGAAGGTTATGGTAAGAAAAAGTTTGTTGATCACCATAGGAAGTGGCTATGTGTGTAGAAACCTAAGTATGCTGGTACAGCATTGATAGGGGTGGTGCCCATCTGTCAGGATCATATAGGAATGTATGAATATCTGAATGTAAACAGACAGATAGATAAGTATGTGGATACATATCTACCTAAAAGATATATCTCTATAGAGACATATATATCTATATCTATCTATATACGTACATTCCTAAAGTTATACACATATAGATTATATATGCATATATATACGGAGAGACCTGTATGGGCAGAAGATACACAGATATAAATAAATAAATATATATATATATATATGTATATGAATATGTAGGCATGTAGACAGATGTCTCCAGGTATGTGGATGAAGAAATGTCTATAGAAATTGATCCCCATAGGAGTATGGGGAGAGAAAGCACAGCTACTTACCTGTAACAGGTGATCTCTGGGAACATATGGGTACGTCGGTACCGACGGAGCCTGCGCGGGAACGCTCCCCAGCGTCCCAAAAAGGAAAGCTTTTGGGAGCATCCCACAGCGCCTGCGCACTGCCTTCCCACCTTTCCTAACCGCCTCTCTCCAGTTTGAGTTTTAAAGCTGAGACAAAGAGAGAGAGAGGAAAGGAAAGATAGAGAGATACAACTCCTAGGGGAGGTGGGTGGGTTGAGAAGACTTATTCCTGCTGTTCCCAGAGATCACCTGTTACAAGTAACTGTGCTATCTCCAGGAACAAGCAGGAATGAGTCTTCACATATGGGGACTCCCCAGCTAGAGATGCCTGGGAGATCCCCAAAGTTGTGAGACCCTGAGAAGGGCTCTACCTCCTCCCATGGATCTCAGGCATCCAACCAGGGATGGAGGGTAGGAGTTGACTAAGCATGGAACAGGTGTTTGAGAACAGCCTGACCAAACAAGGCATCCCGGCGGGAGTCCTTGTCCAAGCAGTAATGGGCTGTGAAGGTATGAACCGAGGCCCAGGTGGCCTGGCCGCTCGACAGATCTGGTCGATGGACACAGAATTTAGATGAGCCATAGAGGTTGCCATGGCCCTCACATTGTGAGCTGTGACATGGCCCTCCAGAGAAAGGTTCTTACTCTGGTAGGCGAAAGAAATACACTGAGCAATCCAATTTGACAGTGTCCTCTTAGAGACTGAAAGTCCCAAATGAGAGGGATCAAAGGCAACAAAGAGTTGAGAAGACTTTCTATGTTGCTGTGTCCTTTGCAAGTAAAAGGCAAGAGCCCTCTTACAATCCAGGATATGAAGATTCCTCTCTGCACTTGATGCATGAGGACCTGGAAAAAAGACAGGTAAATATACCTCTTGGTTAAGATGAAAAGGCGAGACCACTTTAGGCATAAAGTGTGGATTGGTCCTAAGGACTACCTTATCATGATGGAACCTTGTATAAGGTGGATTAGCCACTAAGGCCTGCAGTTCACTGATGCGGCGAGCTGAGGTGACTGCAATAAGAAAGATAACCTTCCAGGAAAGAAATTTCAAGGAGGTAGTGGCTAAGGGTTCAAAGGGTGGCTTCATGAGCTGACCAAGAACCAGATTCAAGTCCCATGCCACTGGAGATGGTCTAATGGGAGGCTTAGTTAAAAGAAGGCCTCTCATGAATCTTGCAATAAGAGGATGAGAGGAAACAGGTTGTCCATTGAGAGGCTTGAGAGATGCCGCAATAGCACTCAAATGGACCCTTACTGAATTCGTTTTGAGGCCTGCATGGGAAAGATGCAGGAGATACTCTAATAAAGAATTCAAAGGTATTGCTAGAGGGTTAATACCCTTCTCAGCACACCAAATGGTAAACCTTTTCCATTTAAAAGCATAGGAACGTCTAGTAGAAGGCTTTCTGGAAGCATGAAGGATATCCCTTACTTGCTGAGAGAGATGCCAATCTTGAAGGTCTAAGCCTTCAGCAACCAAGCCCTGAGATGGAGAGATTGGGGGTTTGGGTGCCACAACGTTCCCCCCTCCTGAGACAGGAGATCTGGAGCAGACCCCAAGTACAGAGAGGGAGCTTGAGAGAGATGCAGAAGCAGAGGGTACCACACTTGGCGTGGCCAACGTGGAGCTATGAGGATCATAGTCCCTCGATCTCTCTGAAGCTTGAACAGGGTCTTGGGAATTAGGGGAATGGGTGGAAAGGCGTACAGGAAATCTTGACCCCAGTGAAGGAGGAAGGCATCCTTGGCCTGAACTCCCTGACACGGAATTCTGGAACAGAATCGGGGAAGTTTGGCATTCCACGGACTTGCAAAGAGGTCTATGTCCGGGGTTCCCCAAATTTGAAAGATTCTGACTATTTGGTCCATATGAAGGGACCATTCGTGTGGAAGCAGAACTCGACTGAGTCTGTCTGCCCAAGAGTTTTGAACTCCTGGAAGGTATACTGCCAGAAGATGAATTTGATGCTCTCTGGCGAAGGCCCACAATCTCAGAGCTTCGTTGCAAAGCGACAGAGAGCCAGTCCCTCCCTGCTTGTTCACATAGAACATGGCAACTTGGTTGTCCGTGTGAATGAGGACTGTCTTGTAGCTGAGCAGGGAATGGAAGACTCTGAGAGCCAGGAAGATTGCTCTGAGCTCTAAGATCTTGATATGTAGAGAGGCCTCCTGTGGGGACCAAGTGCCCTGGGTGGAGAGGTCTTGGAGATGAGCTCCCCAACCCTTTGGAGAGGCATCTGTTGTAAGGATTGCTTGGGGTAACAGCTGTTGGAAGGGGGACCCCAGCAAGAGATTTTGAGTGGACTTCCACCACTGGAGAGACCAAAAGAGGCGCCTGGAGGTTGCTATTTTGTCTGACAGACCCCCTGATGCCTGGGTCCACTGGGTGGACAAAGTCCATTGAGCTGCCCTCATGTGAAGGCGAGCATAAGGGACCACATGCACAGTGGATGCCAAGTGGCCTAGTAGTTGTAACATCTCTCGAGCAGTTAAATGGGTTTTTAACTGAATCTGGGAGGTTAACTGCACCAAGCGTAGGCAACGGGCCTGGGGAAGATAGGTCCTTGCCGTGGTGGTATCCAGCAGGGCCCGTATGAACTCTAGAGACTGAGTGGGGGTGAGTTGGGACTTTGGAATGTTTATCACCAGTCCCAGATACTGTAGAACAAGCATTGTGCAGGTTAAGGAATTCTGGGCCTCTGATTGGGATAGAGCTCGGATGAGCCAGTCGTCCAGATATGGGAATACGAATATTCCTAGAGTGCGTAGAAATGCAGCTACTACTGCCATACATTTTGTGAACACTCTTGGAGCAGAGGCCAGACCAAAAGGAAGCACCCTGTATTGGTAGTGCTTTCCTTGATAAAGGAACCGAAGGAACCTTCTGTGTGTTGGATGGATGAGTATATGGGTATACGCATCCTTGAGATCTAGAGAACAAAGCCAATCCTGACTCTGAAGGAATGGAAGAAGAGTACCTAGAGAAATCATCTTGAATTTCTCTTTGCATAGGAATTTGTTCAATTCTCTGAGATCTAATATGGGTCTGTAGCCCCCTGTCTTCTTTGGAATTAGAAAGTAGGGGGAGTAGAACCCTGAGCCCTGTTGAAGAAGAGGTACTTCTTCTATTGCCCCTTGGGCAAGAAGGGTAGAAATCTCCTGACCCAGAAGGTCGAGGAGAGATGTTGGAGAATTGAACTGTCTCACCATGGTGTAAGGAGGAAGGTTTGAGAAATGAAGTTTGTACCCTTCCCTTATGATGGAAAGGGTCCACTGCTCTGCTGTGATTTGCTCCCATCTGGGAGCAAAGTGAGCTAACCTTCCTGGAATGGTGAGAGGCTCTGGTTCTTCTAGAGCCAGAAAGGCTAAGTTCTCTAGCTGCAAGTCAAAGGCCCTGAGGAGGCTGAGGCTGTTGGGCTACAGTAGTCCTTGCAGCCTTAGGCTTGGCCTGTTTAGGTTGTTGACGCTTTACAGCAAAACGACCTGCAGAAGATGTCTGTTGACCATAAACAGGATAATATCTTCCCTTCTTGGGAAAATATGCCTTTTTGAATAACCTTCTTGACAGGATTAGAGGTAGACTTTGAAAGCCTATCCAAAGCAGAATTTTCTGCATCCATTTGAGTGGCCTTTGCTTGCCAATCTTTGCCAAACAGGTTTTCACCTGTACAAGGAAGATTTCCTAATCCATCTTGGACCCAGGGTTCCAAATCAGAAGCTTGTAACCAAGCAATTCTGCGTGCACCTATGGCAATGGCCGAGGCTCTGCTGGACCCCTCAAAAGAGTAAAAGGCTGCACGGTTAGAAAATTTGGAAACATCCTGGGCATGCTTAAGCCAGGTAAGAAAGTCTTCCCTTTTATCTTCTGGAAGAAAAGGGAGGAAAGTTTTCAGATGATCTGTAACTTCCTTCAGAAACATCCCCATATAGAGACTATAGGAGCTGATTCTGGCAACAAGCATACTGGCCTGGAAAATTTTCCTGCCAAAAGCATCTAAGGTTCTACATTCTTTTCCTGGAGGAGCAGATGAGTGCCTCTTTGCACTCTAACATTTTCATAGCAGACTCCACCACAATAGAATGGTGAGGAAGCTGAGTTTTATGAAATCCAGGACGAGGGACACGATACATGGTATCCAACCTACGAGAATGAGAAGAGATGGTGAGAGGAGTCTCCCATATGCCTATCATGTGGTCATAAAGGATCTCATGAACTGGCAAAGTGGCTGCCTCTTTAGGAGCCTTGGGATATTGCAAAATATCCAATTTTTTGGCTCTAGGCTGTCTCAGGGGCTACTGAGATAGAAAGCCCCTTGGCCACTTCCCTTATGAAGTCTTGAAAAGACAAGTCTTCTGGAGGGGACATTCTTCTTTTTGGAGAAGAAGGCTCCTGAGGAAGGAGTACCGATGCTTCGACAGAGGCCTCCGATGCATCAGAGTCTTCGGAGGAATCGAAGTATCGCCTGTCTGGATGCTCCTGTAAAGCCCGATACATGTACCGAGTGGTATCGACATCGGGAGTCATCGGTACCGATTTGGTACCGATAGGCATCATCGGACAGGGTACCGCTGCAGTCGACACCGAAGCCGATGTCGATGCAATCGGTACCGGCACCGGAGCTGGTGTCGGAGCTGGTACCGACAACGGAGCTTGTTGCGGTACCAGCGGCGTCGCAGCTTGTATGAATGCCGTAATGGCACGCTGCATGGTCAGATCATTCTGATCCATCGACGCCATCAATGTCTGGAGGTCGGTACCGGCGGATTCCACCGGTACCCCAGAACATTGCAACAGGTGATCGGTTGAGGCCGTGCCATCGATGTCAACCTGTGACCCCCATAGGAGGAGCTTTGGAAGCCGGAGCTTCCCACCGGGGTACTTTTGCCGGTGCAGGATCCTCGAGGGCAAGCCCGGAGGCATCTCGATGCTTAGAGGGAGATCTACCCTTCGAGGACTGGCTGGACTTATGTTTGGTTACCTGAGATCCATAGGAGGAAGAAGCAGCCCTGGAAGACGTCAATGCCACCGAAGCTGCATCAGAGGGAAACAGGGTATTGAGCTTGGCTGCTCGGTTCTGTAAATCTCTTTTAGACGTCATGGAACAGGACGCACAATCCGTGATGGAATGGCCAGGACCCAAACACTTAAGACACCAGTCATGGGTGTCGGTAACAGAAATGGTACCGCTGCACTTAGTGCATTTTTTAAACCCGGAGGCGGGCTTTTCCATGAGGAATTTTTCTGTTAGGCCCAAGGCCCAAAGAAGAAAAAATACACTGAAGTGGAACGGAAAGTATCCTTTTTTTTTTTTTTTAAGAAAAAGAAAGAAAAGACCAGCGGTACCGGTCCGACGTCGAAGAAGGCAGACACGCGACCAAAGACGTACCCATATGTGAAGACTCATTCCTGGAGATAAGATTCATCTAACAGCAAGGAGGGTGATACCCGCTTGAATAGATGCATCAAGAATCTTCCTTCCCTGGTTATGATTGAAAAAGTCAGGGGAATAGTGTCCCTGACAAAAAAGAGTCTAAATCCGTTTCAGAATTTGAGCTCTTAAATAACCAGGATGGCCTACGTGGAAAAAGGCAGAGGATAACTTCAGTCTGCAGGCAGCAAGTCCAGATTTCTCCAGAACCGCAGTATGGAGAATGGATAGAGGACGTCACTGGAGGAAGATACCATAGTGACCTGTCTACAAGGGCAGATGGGTATCAGGCGTCCTTTAACTGCCACTGAAACAAAAAAGATCTCTGGCGAGAAGACCAAGGGGATATGGACCAAGCCATGGAATTTGCCATTCTTTAGGTTGTCACGTGAAGAAAAGGCCTGAGCCTCAGGTCTGAAAAGAGCTTTTAGATGAGATGGTAGGGGTAGGGAACACCTACCAGACATGAAAAATATGACTGGGGAAACCCCCTCCTAACCCTCTGGGGTTATCTGCTAGACAAGATATGATGCTCTCTAGCAAGGGCCCATAGTGCAAAGCTACTCTGTAGAGTTGCAGAGAGCATGCTGCAGGTTAGTTAGAAGAAAAACTGGCTGTTAAAAGCCAGTGGGTAAGAACTATTCTGCCAAGGACAAGGGGCAAAGAATAGAAGTTAACCAAGCAGTCTGATAATAGGGTTTCCCAAACGAGGTTGATAACCTGTTTGGGGTTTAGCACTGAGGCTAGAAGAATAGCTAGTGGAGGAGAAGCCCTGGTTGTGTGGTGAACAGAACCAATGGCTTAACCACTAGGAATTAGTGTATCTGCAGCAACTACCAGGGCAGCGGGCGAAAAATTTATTTTCCCATCTTTTTTAGATTGGAAAAAAGAGACAACAGACATAGTAGGACTATCTAGTGTCTGATGAGCTGCCCTAAGGAAATAAAGAGGGAGACAACTCTTAAATGGAGAGTCCCCCTGTGGAACAGGTAGAGGACCATAGGGGCTTACCAGTGTAAAAGAGCCACTCTTACAAACCAGATGCTGTAGCAAGAGGGAGGTAAGACAGAGGTGAAGGAGACTGACTGTGAAGGAAGTCTCTGAAAGGTAAGATGAAACATGCCAGTACAGGGAAACAACTGTCTTATTAATAGTTGTCATTTCTCTTTTCCCGAAAAGGAAGAGAAACCTGTCAAGTGAGGGCATGATCATCATGAAGACTCTTAGAGTAAAGGAAAAAATGTCTCAAGAAGAGACATCTTGAAAAAGTTAGTGCAGATACTTCAGCAAAAAGAAGTAGACTGCCCCTGTAACCAGCAACACAAGGGGAAAAATGACTTATTTAAAACCCTGCGACTGCTGGGTTTGTGGACCCTGTTGAGGTTGTGGTTTCTTCAGACTAGGGCGATGTTTCCCCTGTTTGGGAACATCTGAATGATGGGCAGAAGAATAAAACTTTTTCCCCCTAGGGGAAGAAAGTTGGGTAGGACATTTCCTACCAACTGGGGAAGAGGAAGCCGTAGAATAGCCTCTGGAAACAGGAATGTCAGTGGTTAACTGAGCAACCTGGAGTAAAAAGACTCCTTGTTAAAGAGATTTTCTGCAGTGCAAAGAGTATTTCCCAGTCTTTCTTGAGCCCATTTGTCTAAGCTTGAAGCCTGGAGTCAGGCTTTACGTCGTGCCCCTATAGCTATAGCAGAAGTTCTGCTAACAGACTCAAAGGAGTCCAGGGAAGCACAAATAAGGAACCTAGATATATTCTGAGCATGACTAACCAGAGAGGAATAGTCTGCACTTATAGTCTCTTGAAGAAAAGGAGTCAAAGATAGTAATTTCTTTGTGACCTCATCAAGAGATAATCCCATATAGAAAATATATGAGAGAATTCTTGCTGAAAGCATGGATGCCTGGAAGGTTTGGCGTCCAAAGGCATCTAAAGTCTTAGACTCACGACTTGGCGGATAAGAAGAGTACTTTTTAGTACTCTTCACCCGCCTCATTGCTGATTCAACAACAATGGAATGATGAGGAAGTTGAGTCTTCTGAAAACCTGGAGAGGGAGGCACCTGATATAGAAGATCAGTTGTCCTAGAAGGTGGGGGCACCGTTAAAGGAGCTTCCCACATTCATAGAAGGAGATCCTGCAAGGAATGATGCAAAGGAAGCATGATGGTATCCTTTGCTGTCCCAGGAATATACAGGGATTCTGCATTGCCTTGTGTAGGATCCTGTCCAGGCATAGAAATGGCAAGTGATCTCATCATATCCATGAGAAAAGCTTGAAAAGAAAAATCCCCAGAGGGAAATTCTTTTGGACAGGCTAGATCTGCTGAAGAACTAGCATTGGCACCGGAGGATCTATCCAACCTTATAGGAATATAAGATCCTGAATGGTGGAGATCCCTAGAGAATGGTCGCCAGTACCGCAGGGGGTTGGGACCAGTAACAGTCAGTAGCATATCGTCCATGCTAGGGATCGATTCCAAAACTCGGTATAGAGGGAAGCGAGCCTGAAGAGGGAAGCATGGAAGGCACCGACAGCCATGGTAATGTGGATACCGGTACCGACTCCGGCACCGTATCCGGTACCAGTGGATGAAGGCCAGCCAGTGACAACTCTATCGGTATGGAAGAAACCGAGAGTGCCGGACATGGATCATCGGAACCGTGCCTTCGGTACCATTTGGTGTCGGTACCAAGGCGAGTCGGTACCCAGTCCTCCAGACTGGAGATCGATTCCAGACTCGGCATCGAAGGAAGCGAGTCTATCGAAGCACATCTGGAGGGTACCGACGTCGGTACTAGTATGGGTACCGGGATCGATACCGATACTGGAGGGTCGGCCTGGAGCGTATCCAACGGTCCCGTAGGTACCGAGGACGCCAGACAACGATCCTTGGTGAGGAATGTTTCATCCAACACCATTGCCGATGCCGGGGTATCGGTACCGCTTGAAGCGGATGTCACCGCCGAGCATGGCACAGGTATGTTCTGTGAGGGGTGAACCTCAGGAACAACCTGAAACCCCACACAGGCTTTGGAGGCCGAAGACTCCCACCGGGGTTTTAAAACCAGTATGTTCTCAAGGGCAAGGCCAGAGGCATCTCTATGCTGTGCATGAGATCTACCACTCGAGGACTGGCTAGTCAGACTGTTTTTGGGTTAGCTGATTCCGTGTAGAAGAAGAAGTGGTCGGTGCCCTGAAGCTGGATGGGGACCGCTTATCGAGGGAAACCCGATGCTGAAGACTTCTTCCGACAATACTATTGCAGGAGGGACACTCCGGAGGAAAATGGTCAGGACCCAAACTGGCCAGACACCAATTAGGGGTGTGTAAAGTTAATTTTGTACCGCCGCAGTTTGAACATTTCTTGGGAAAGAAAGTGAATAGACCTAGCAGGCCTAAGAAAACCGTGAGGCACTAAGAAGAAAAAATATTCCTTAAAAAGGAAAATTTTACAAGAAAAAAGGAGAGAAAAACACCGGCGGTACCGGTGGCGTCGGGGAAGGCAGCCGCGACCACAAGAAAACTAAAAAATAAAAGAAGAATTTTCTGCGGTGACAGGAGGACGTCCTGCCGGCTCCGCGGAAAAAAGAAAACTGAGGAGAGGCAGTTGGGAAGGCAGCACGCAGGCGTGGTGGGATGCTTCCAAAAGCATTTTGATTGGACGCTGGGAAGCGTTCCCGCGCAGACTCCGTTGGTACCGACGTACCCATATGTGAAGACTTATTCCTGCTTGTTCCTGGAGATCAAGGAGGATTAAGACATACTTGAGAATACTGATGGAGAATCTCTGTCTGGTGAAAAATGGAAGAACTATAGAGAAAGTTTCATGGAAACTGGTATTATGTTCTTCATTTACAAGGAGAGGACTAGATTTCTTTAAAAAAAGATCCAGCCCCTGAATAACCAGGTCTCGAGACGTACGTGAAGGAGTGCAGAGGAGATCCTTAGTCTTAAGACAGCAAGTCTGGATCCTTCTATAGCTTCAAGAAGTAGCTGGAGAAAAAGATGCAATATAAGGGGATACCATGTTTGCCTCTCTATGAGGGCAATATGAGTATCATGCGTTCTTTTGCTCATCATAAGCTACAATGAAGTATAGGGAATTAGAAGGAAAGTAGTGAATAAGGACGGACTGCAGTGAAAGGAATGCATCCCTGTTGCAGAAGTTCCAGTGAGATGTGGAATAACCCAGGGAACTGTGCAATTCTCTACGCTTTCATGTGGTCTAAGCCCTGGTTACTTTTCCTTAAAAGGAAATTTTTAAGGAAGATGGTAAGAGTAGGAAAAAAACCCAGTCATGTAGGAGCATGACTGGGCAGAGTCTACCAGCTGAAGCCCTTTTTAACCATCTGGAAGCTACCTACTAGGAGTAGCTCTGAGGCTCTCTGGCAAAGGCCCATAGTTGCAGAGCTTTCTTGTATAATTTCAGAGAGCATGTTGTAGGTTGCTTAGATCTGGCTGTTTAATTGCCAGCGTGCAACCTAATCTATTCTGTTGGAGCCAAAAAGAATTGAAGATTTATTTATTTAACATTTCTTCTATACCGCGCTATTATAATCAGTGCGGTGTACATCGAACAAAAACATACTACAATGCATACAGGCAACATTGAGTTTACAGTGAAACAGGATATTAAACATGGAGAAAACTGGGAAAACTATTTACAAGCTAACTTTATACTATGTACACTTCTTTAACTCATCTAGTTGTTACATGTGCATTTGTGGGTGGATAGTACACGTGTGATGGTTAGCGGTGGGACTTATGTGTAGGCTAACCATTTTCTGTTTGTGTTAGGGTGTTAGGGCGCCTGGGACATGTGGGTAGGTTGCCAATTGAGTGTTTACCTCGTATTGTTTCCGGGTAGAATTTTGTGAACAGGTGGTGTTTCAAGGCTTTTCTAAATGGGGCTAGACTTTTGATGCCTCGGATTTCATCGGGAAGGGCATTCCAGTTTAAAGGAGCAAATATGGAGAAGGCCCTGTTGGAGGTTGTCTTTGTGCATTTTGTCTTCATCTTGGGGACTACTAAGGTGTTCATTGTTGTAGGTCTCCTGTTTCTATTTTCCGGGGTACTGTGGATTAGCTTGCTGATTGGCGTAGAGGGGTGGTTATTTAGGGCTTTGAATGTAAGGACTATTGACTTGTATTGGAGTCTGGCATGTAATGGTAGCCAATGCAGTTCTTTCATGATTGGCGTTATGTGGTCAGATCTTGACGATCCAGAAAGGACTCTTGCAGCTGCGTTCATAGTTAGGCGGAGCGGATTTAAGGTTGATTGTGAGAGTCCGTGGAGGATGATGTTAGCGAAGTCCAGATGTGGGAGGACTAATGCCTGGAAAGTTGTCCGGTAGTCGGTAAAATCCAGTAGGGGGCGAAGGTGACGCAGCGTTCTGATCTTATGATATATTGCCTTTGTGACGTTTTTTACATGTGTTGTCATATCAAGGTGCTGATCGAGCGTGATGCCTAGATAACGGATAGTGGATTTGGATTTCGACTCTGCATTGTTGGCCTGTAGTGATGGGGGAGGTATGAACTTCCAGTTCCTCGTGACGAATAGAACATCAGTTTTGTCATGGTTGATCCGTAGATTTTGTGTCAACAGCCAGTCAGCTACAGCTTCGAAGCATCTTATTATTGGGGAGAGCACTGGTTGGTCAATTGTGAACGGCATGTAAAGGAGGATGTCGTCTGCATAAGCAAGGCATTGTACGTTGAAAGATCGGATCAAGTCACATATCGGCTGCATGTAGATATTAAACATCAGTGCCGATAAGGCCGAACCTTGAGGCACCCCCTGTGTCTGCAGAAATGGTTCTGAGGATGTGTGGCCTGCCTTGACTTGTTGCCACCTATTGGATAGGTAGGATTTGCACCATTCTAGTGCCGTGCTTTGAATCCCCTTTTCTTTTAGGCATTGTAAGAGTATATCATGGTTCACAGAATCAAAGGCAGCAGAGATGTCCAGAAAGATGAGGACGAATCCTTGTTGGGTGTTTATTCCTGTGACCAAGTCGTTGAAGAGGGTTGTAAGGACGGTGTCAACTCCGTGTGCTTCCCTGAAGCCGTGTTGGGAAGGATCTAGCAGTGCTTCAGTATCGATATGATGCTGGATTTGTTGTTGAGCAGCTTTTTCGATGATCTTGGCAAGCAGGGGGATGCCCGAGATTGGTCTAAACGATTCCACTTTGGATGGGTCTAGTCTGCTGTTTTTCAGTAGCGGCCTGATTGAGGTGTGTTTTAGGCTCTGCGGGAACGAACCAGTTAAAAAGGACTGGTTCAGAATTTTGCTCAGGATTTGGCTTAGGTCGTGTCGAAGTTCCCTGATCCAGCTTGCTGGGCAGGGGTCGTTGGGTGCAGTGCTGGGGTTGATAGAGGCTATGATGTCCTCAACCTCTTTATTAGATACCCTGGTGAAATTGCATAATGGTGTTGCTTGGAGTGCTTCAGGCGATACGAAGAGGTTGCTGACTCTTATGTTTGTGTTGGTCTTAATCATCTTTGATTGTAAATAGTTTGAGTAGTCCTGTGGTTGAGGCATTGATGGTTGAGCTGACACCGGTTCCCCTGTTATAGACTTTACAATATTGAACAGGGCATGTGGTTTATTGATGGAACGTTTTAATATATCTGTGTGGTAAAGTTTCCTTCTCTGCATTATCTTCTCACGGTGCGTAATTAAGTATGAGTTGTATGCAGCATGTGTCTCGGGGGAGTGGGTTCGTCGCCACCATCTCTCAAGTTTGCGTAGGTGGTGGAGTGATGTTCGTAGGTCATTGGAGAACCATGGTGCATGTTCCCGTTGTCTTATTTTCTTTTCGGTGTATGATGGACGGGAGGCAGCTCTAAGGTTCTCGTCCCATTTGGATATGAGATCGTCTAAGTTGAGGGTTGTGTTGGTCATAAGGGGTCGGAGATTCTCTAGGATTATACTCTGGTTGAGTGGTCGGAAGCGGGCTGTTGGGGTTCTGGTAGTATTGGTTATCTTTCGACTCTTGTTGAATGTACTTATGGGTATGTGGAATCTGAGTAGATTGTGATCGGACCAGGGCACTGGTGTTATGGACAGTGCGAGGATGGGATGTAGTGGCATTGGTCTGAGGTGCGAAGATGAGGTCAAGCTTACCTCCCTTGATGTGGGTGGGAGAGTCAACATATTGTTTGTAACCTAGTTCTTCTAGGGCATCTAGAAATGCTGCTGTATGGCTGTCTTGAAGAGATGGTAAGTTGAAGTCACCAATTAACCAATTTGGAGAGCGTGGAGTGGATGTGATACATGCAAGTTCAATTATTGCCGATAGGTCCTCTGGTGATGGTGTAGGTGCCCGGTATAGTAGGTTGATTGTGCAGAGCTCATTAGATATAGTGAGAGAGTCAAGGTGGGTTGAGCTGGAGGTACTGTGCAGCTTGAAATGTAGATCAGCTTTGGCGAGGATGAGCGTTCCACCTCCTTTCTGATTGGTCCTGTGGCATGTATATAGAGAAAATCCTGGTGGCAGCATCTGATTCATGAGAGCGTTGTCACAATCAGACAGCCATGTCTCCGTGATCATCAAGATATCGAGGTTATATAGGGGTATCAGGTCAATAACTGCAGGCCATTTTGATCGTACTGATCTGGCATTTATGAGCGCACACTTCAGTAGGCGTTGATGATGTTGCTTCTCAGTTTGTGTCTTTTTGATGATTTGGAGAGAGATGTGAAGTAAATGGGAGTGAGATGTGTGGTTAGTTTTTGCTGTGGTGTGGCGGGGAATTTCAGACCACCTCCTTCCATGGTTGTATAGAATTGGTATGTAATTGGTACCATGGCTAAAAGCGTTTGAAATGCTGAGGAGCCCAAGGGTAAGGAGGGTGATGAGTAATAGTAGGAATTTGTACATTCTAGATTGGCAGCAGTACAGTCAGTTACTGACAACAGTACAAGTAGATGCAGGTTACTAGTAATGATGAGGTTAACTGCGGAAATACTGACAACAGTACAAGAAGATACCGGTTACTAGCAATCGAGAAGTTAACTGCAGAATACTGACAACAGTACAAGTGAGTGCAAGTTAATAGCAATAGTGAAGTTAACTGCGGACTAATGACAGCAATACAAGTAGATGCAGTTGCTAGCAATAGAAGAGGTTAACTGCCGAATAATGACAACAGCGGGTGTTACTAGCAATAGAAGAAAGAGGCAATCTGCTATACCTATGTATTAGTTATATCTATGCAAATGTTTTTTGGTCAGCTGAAGATAGGGACTTGCCTTTTCATGACAAGGGTAGCTGACTCCGCTCCGGGTGTGGGTTCTTGTTCGCTTGTAGGGTTGATGGAGTGCTACTGCCTAAGGGCCACGCCAAAGGGCCTTCTGGCGAGGCCCTCAGGCGCGGGCCCGCCAGGTGCGGGACCGCCTGACGGCGGCTGCTTTTGAGTGTGGTGGCGGCTCCTCCTCCTTCTCTCACAGCCCCGATTGGGCTGGAGATCCCTGAGCGGGAAAGCTGGCAGGCCTGCTCAGGGTGCTCGACCCCGATCGGGGGAGCAGAAGATGGCTGCGGTCTTTTTGGCTGGCCCGCCGACGGCGGCTGCTTTTGAGTGCGGTGGCGGCTCCTCCTCCTTCTCTCACAGCCCCGATTGGGCTGGAGATCCCTGAGCGGGAAAGCTGGCAGGCCTGCTCAGGGTGCTCGACCCCGATCGGGGGAGCAGAAGATGGCTGCGGTCTTTTTGGCTGGCCCGCCGACGGCGACTGCTTTTGAGTGCGGTGGCGGCTCCTCCTCCTTCTTCCACAGCCCCGATTGGGCTGGAGATCCCTGAGCGGGAAAGCTGGCAGGCCCGCTCAGGGTGCTCGACACCGATCAGGGGAGCAGAAGATGGCTGCGGTCTTTTTTTGATGGCTAAGAATAGTAGACAGGCCTAATGCCTGCAACAATAAATTGTCCAAATGGGTTCTGGAACCTGTCTTGGAGTTATCTGTTATTAAGGCAGCAGAAAAAGTTAGGTCCTATAGGTTGGAGAGGACCGACAGACATAATTTGGAGTGGTAATACTCAATTTCTGTCTGATAAGCTGCCTTAAAGAAGTCTCTGAAAAGGTTAGCTCAAAGATACACAGAGAAGAAGATGAACCGCAAAGGGGAAGAAACTCTGTATGGAAACTTCTTACTGGAGTAGGTATTGAAGAAAATCCTATGGGCTTAGAGAATAAGCTCTCCAGTTGATTAGTAGTACTCTTAGAGACTGAATGTCTGGACTAAGAGGGATAGAAAGTAATACAGAGTTGAGAAGACTTACAATTTGGTAAGTCTTTGAAGAGGTAGGGTCCCCTTGCAGTTAAAAGTATGAGATATCCTCGTACAGGAAACTGTCAAGGTGAAAGGCATAGCTCACCTTGTTGTTAGTTGTTACTCCTCCTTTTCTTTTAAAAAGAGAACCCTGTTATTTTTAGGGTATGATGGTTCTCAATAGCTCTTGGAGCTAAAAGGATGGATTTCTCTTGTAGCAAGAGATTCATGCCCAGAGTCGAGGAATGAGTCAATGTATGACTGATATCTCAGCATGGATGAGATGAACCTTAGATGTTTCTGTTGAAAAGAAGTAGGTTCAGAGGTTCTAAACCTCACACAGGAAAAGTGAATAAAATATCAGAAACCCTGCGACTGCTGGGTTTGCTGAGTCTGCTGAGGTTTTTATTTTCTTAGCCTGGTTTGATGTTGCCTGTCTTTGGAAACATCTGCATGATGGATAGAAGATGGATAAAACTTTTTCCCCTAGGGGGATAAAGCTTTTTAGGAGATTTTTTATTAGGTGGGATAGAGGAAAGTTTTGACAATCCTCTGAAAGTAACAGCATCAGTGCTTAACTGATTAGCTTGAAATAAAGCATCCTTGTTAAATAGATTTTCACCAGTACAAGGAGTATTTCCCAGCCTTTCCTGTACCCATCTGTCCAAGTCTGAAGCTTGGAGCCAGGCCATGCGTCGTGCTCCTATGGCTATAGCAGAAGTTCTGCTAATAGACTCAAAACAGTCCAGGGAAGCACGATTAAGGAACCTAGAGATATTTTGAGCATGAGTGACTAATAAGAAAAAGTCTGCTCTTTTATGCTCTTGAAGAAAAGGGTTCAAAAGCTTTAAGTTCTTTGTGACCTCTTCAAGAGATAATCCCATATAGAAAATATATATGAGATAATTCTTGCTGAAAGCATGGATGCCTGGAAGCACTGACGTCCAAAGGGCATCTAAAGTCCTAGACTTACGACCTGGCGGATAAGAAAAGTGCTTCTTTGCACTCTTAATACGCCTCATTGCTGATTCTACAACAATAGAATGATGAGGAAGTTGAGTCTTTTGAAAACCTGGAGAAGGTGGCACCTTGTACATAGTGTCAAGTGTCTTAGAATGTGGGGATACCGTTAAAGGCGTTTCCCACATTCTTAATAGTAGATCTTGTAAGATCTGATGCAAAGGAAGCATGACCACCTCCTTTGGAATCCAGGGGAATTGCAGTGTCTCTGAATCCCCTGGTAGGGATTCTTTACCAGGTATAGAAATGGCAAGTAACTTTGCCATATCAAGCAGAAAAGCTTGAAAAGAAATCTCCTTTTTTTCGGGATTCAAGATGGCGATTCTGTGAGGTGTGTTGATCGGTGCGGTGCTTTTCTCATGGACAAAAACGGACGTCTAGAGGGGCTAAACAGCCTTCTATAGCCCCCCAGGCTTCTTTGGCATTACCTGCAGCTATTGTGGGGTCCGTTGGACTCATATTTGGTTACCACGCCGAGACAGTTGCGTGAAACAGGGGAGAGCAGCCCGGCTTTATAACAGCCGGAGGTGGAGTCCTCATCTATTGCTTCGGGTGGAGATCTTTCCTCCCCTGGCTCAGTCCAGGCCTCTAAAGTCCCTCGTCAGGATATCAGCGGCGTGGGGAAGTTGGAGGAGGGTGTTGAGTCGTCGGACTCCCCCGGTGAGCAGCGACTGCCTGTGGAGTGTGGGGTGGACGCCTCTCCTTCCCCAATACAGCGCCAGAGGGCAGAGGTCGCAGGAGAGATGGCAGAAGGTGGTGTTGGCCCTGTGATTGGTCCGACTGCATCGACCCCGGTACCAGGCGGATTACCATTCAGTGGAGCAGGAGAGACTCCCCCAGCTGCGTTTGTGGAGGCCCCCGAGGTGGTAACTCTGGAGACAATATGGGCTGCTATTATGCAACTTTGTGAAGAAATGCTGCCACGGATGTCGGGTTTGGCGTCTCAGGTTACGAATAATGAGTTGGTTATTCAGGACAATCTGGTTAAAATAACTAATTTGCAGAGTGCTGTTGCTGAACTACAAACAAGTTCTGTGGTCTTAGAGAAGGAGGTGGAAACCCTGAAGAAGAATATATTGCCTGTGACTTTTAAATTAGAGAAGCTGGAGAATATGTCTAGAGCTGCAAATCTGCGTTTGATTAATTTTCCTAGGTCCTCTGTGTTATCTGCGAGGGATATGTTTAGGATGTATTTAGTAGAGATTTCGGGTATTCCCCCGAGTCTCATCCTCCTATTGTTAAGATGTATTATTTGCCTTTAGGGAAAAAGCTGGAGGGCTTGGGGGAGGTGAAGGGATTACCTCATGGAGATGTTTTAAATATAACAGCAATGTTGGAGTCTTCGCAGGATGAGCAGGTAGTGCCCTCCACTCTATTGATTACATTAGCTTTGCTTTCTGATAAGGAATGGCTTATGAAGCTATTCTTTAAAAAGCGCAATGTGTTATTTAAGGGATTGTCAGTCCGTATGTTTCCAGACCTCTCTAGGGAAACCCAGCGGAGGCGGCGGGATTTTCTCCTTCTCCGCCCGGGTGTTCAGCAATTGGGAGGGCTCTTTTTTCTAAAGTTTCCTTGTAAATGTCTGATTAAGTATCAGTCTGAGTCCTTTATTTTCTATGAGCCTTCCCAATTGCTGGACTTCATAAATGCCCGTCATCATGGGGTAAGTGGTGTTTCCCCATCTGCCTCTGTTTGAGCATAATAGATTAACTGTTTTTTCACACCTCTAATTTCCTATCGGAATATTGGATCTAATTTTTTCTTTTCTTTTCTTGATATCCTCTTTTTTTTGAGTGCTAGAGTGGGAAGGGTATTTTGATGTTTTTCCTTGTTATTGGTGGGTCTGTTTTAGGTCCGTTATGTCTTACCTTACCCTTCCCAGTTTCCGTTTCAAGATGTATTCTTGATATGTATTGTAGAAATTCATAAATAATAAATAAAAAAGAAAATAAATTTCCCGTGAGGACGACCCTCTAAAATGAGGGGCAAAGGCTAGACTTGTTGAAAATTCAGCCTTGGTACCGATGGATTCATCCCAGTCATCGGGATCGGAAGACTTGAAAGGATGAAGCATCGGATTTTCCTTAAAGCGATGTCTTCGGTACCGCCCAATGTTGGTACCGAGACAAGTCGGTACCGAATCCTCCATGCTAGAGATCGATTCCAGGCTCGGCATCGAAGGAAGTGAGTCTGTCGAAGCAAGCATGGACGGTACCGACACCGATGTCGATACCAGTACCGAAACCGATACTCGCGGAACGGTCTGCAGCAACTCTAGCGGTATCGAAGTAGCCGAGAGCGCTAGACTACGTTCATCGGTGAGGAGTGTTTCATCCATCACCATAGCCGATGCCGGGGTGTCGGTACCGCTCGAAGCGGCCACAACCACCGAGCATGGCCCAGGTATGTCCATCGAGGTAAGAACCCCGGGAACAACCTGGAGCCCCGTTAATGCTTTGGAGCCCAAAGACTCCCGCCGGGGCTTTATTGCCAAAATGTCCTCAAGGGCAACGCCAGAGGCATCTCGATGCTGAGAAGGAGATCTACCACTCGAGGACTGGCTAGTCTTTACAGACTTTTGTTTGGTTACCTGATCCTGTGAAAAAGAAGATATTCTAACTGGTGACATTGAGTGCGATGTGAACCGGGTATCGAGTTGTGCTCGATCCTGAAGACTTCTTCTGTTTGAGCTCAAGCAGGAGAGACACTCCAGAGGGCAATGGTCAGGACCTAAACGTTTTAAACACCAAGTATGAGTGTCTGAAAATATATCTGTACTGCCACACTTTGAGCATTTCTTAAGGATAGTGGCTGGCTTTTCCATAATGGAAGGATAGAGGCCTAGTGGCCTAGAAACCGTCAGGCACTAAATAGGAAAAAATTTCAAAGAAAAGAAGAAATTCTTTAGAAAAAAGAAAGAAAAGCACCGGCGGTACTGGTGGCGTCGAGGGAAGGCAGACGCGACCACAAAAAACTAAGAATAAAAAGAAGAATTTTCAGCGGTGACAGGAATACGTCCTGCCGGCTCCGCAGAAAACTGATGAGAGGGAAGTGTTTAGGTGGGAAGGCAGCGCGCATGTGTGTGGGATGCTCCCAAAGGCTTTCTTTTTGGACGCTGGGGAGCGTTCCCGCGCAGGCTCTGTCGGTACCGACGTACCCATATGTGAAGACTCATTCCTGCTTGTTCCTGGAGATAAGTTGCAGATGACACAAAATTATAAAAGTTGTTAAAACCCAAGAGGATTGTGAAAAATTGCAAGAGGACCTTACTTAACATCTTTTTGTATACCGTTTTTCTACCAGTTAAGACCGTTTCGAGAGAACTGAGTGCAGTTAGGTTAAACACAAACAATAAAGTGCACACTACATAGAAGACTGGGTGTCCAAATGGCAGATGAATTTTAATGTGGACAAGTGCAAAGCTATGCACCTAGGAAAGAACAACCCTAACTCTGGTTACACGATTCAAGGTATAACCTTAGAAACCACCACCCAGGAAAAAGATTTAGGCGACATCGTGGATAAAGCACAGTTACTTACCTGTAACAGGTGATCTCTGGGAACAGCAGGAATAAGTCTTCACATATGGGTACGTCGGTACCGACGGAGCCTGCGCGGGAACGCTCCCCAGCGTCCAATCAGAAAGCTTTTGGGAGCATCCCTCAGCGCCTGCGTGCTGCCTTCCCAACTGTCTCTCCTCAGTTGAGTTTTATAGCTGAGACAAAGAGAGAGAGAGAAAAGGAAAGATAGATAGAGAGATACAACTCCTAGGGGAGGTGGGTGGGTTGTGAAGACTTATTCCTGCTGTTCCCAGAGATCACCTGTTACAGGTAAGTAACTGTGCTATCTCCAGGAACAAGCAGGAATGAGTCTTCACATATGGGGACTCCCAAGCTAAGATGCCTGGAGCCCTAGCATGTTGGAGATTGAAACATGCTACACCTCATATGGCCAGGCATCCTGAGGATGGAGGGTAGGAGTTGAAAAAGAGGAGCTGTAGAAAACAGCTAACCTAAGATAGGACTACAGGCAAGGAGTCCTTGTATGTATGATAATTATCATGAAATATATTGAAATGAACAATTACAATATGGACCTCACCTACTGGATTGCAGGAAGTAGAGAGGCTGATGGAGTCTACTGGGGATCCAGTAGAGGAATCTTCAAGGTGACCTCACTGAAGTGAAGGTGAAGGTCAAAATCTGGAAGTGACAGGTGACCCCAGGATTCAACTGGGGTAGTACAAAAACGGTAGGTCTTTAGTGGGAAGCTTTATGGAAAAAGCTGAAAACTTTTTTGGCTACAGAATTACTCACAGTTAGGAGCAAAAGAGGAAGACTGACCGATTTGGACAAACTGGCCTAGTCCTTGAGGGAAGAAGGGGTATGGGAAAAAACCCGTATTCCCAAAGAAAGGACAGATGTCTGAGGAGTTGAAACCTCAGATCTACTGAAGATCCACCATGTCTTTCCTAACTGGTGAGAGGTAGGAAGATATTGGAGCATGGAGCTTCAGGGATACCTAAACCTAGGGTTATGGTAGGAGCTGTCAGTACCACAGCAGTGGTTGTGTGCATAATACCCCAAACATACTGTGGAACAGTATGAACATGTGCAAAGCCCACTGTCTGGAACATATAGGAAGGTAAAACCTTTATGAGCATAGACAGTTAGAGAGATAAGTATGTAAATACATATCTACCTATAACGAAGCATCTCGACAGATACACACACACACACACACACACATATATATATATATGTCTGTAGTGAGATCTAGAGGGGCATAACATATGCACACGCAGCTGACAGACATATGTATCTATAGAGATGTATATAGATATATATACATATATGAATATATAGGTCTAAAGATAAATGTCTGCAATTAAGCAGACAGAGATATGCCTATAAGAACATTCACATGGGAGATGTGAAGAGGAAAGATTCATCCAATAACAAGAAGGTGGAACCTACTTGAGAAGATATATAGAGAATCTATTCCCCCTGGTTATGATGGTGCAGGAATGCTATCCAGTGAAATAACCAGGATGGTTGTGTGAAAAAACAGAGGATAATATCAGTCTGTAAACAGCAAGTCCTGAGTCCTGGAGAAATCTAGCATGGTAAATGGACAGAAAACGCATAGGATGAGATACCAGGTTGACCCACTTGAGGGACAAAAAGGGGTATCATGCGTTTTTTAGTTAAATATGTGCTGTCCATGAAGGATTAGGATACCATGAGGACAAGCTGCAAGGAAAAAAAGAGCATATTCCCTGTAGGAATTGGACAACTCTTTAGACTTTCACGTAGAGAAGGCTTATGTCCTTTATTTTAAAAGGAGTTAGTAGGGTGTGAAGAACCCTCACAGTCATGGGGAATGACTGAGGAAGCCTTTTTCAACCATATAGGATAGTCATTAGAGAAAAAACCCCATGCTCTCTAGCAAGGGCCCATAGTGGAAAGCTTCTCTGTAGGATTGCAGAGAGCATTATGCAGGAGAATTGGGAGATAGAACTGGCTGTTGGAAAAACCCAGCAGCCACGTCAACTATGCTGCCAAACCCAAAGGAATTGGAGATGGCAAGAATAGAAGATAGTGTGATAAGCCTGAAGTGATAAGGATTATCCAAGAAAGATGTATGCACTGTCTTGGAATCACTACTAAGGCCAGACAAAGTAGTGGAGGACAAGACTGGAAACTTGTGGAAAAGTACCAGTAGTCCAATCACTGGAACTCCTGCATGGGCAGCTGCTGAATAAAACAGCAGAGAGAATCTTTCTGTGTAAAACAGAAAGGACAGAACAAGAGAAGAAATTCCTGTCCCTGTCTGATGAGCTGCCCAGGCAAAAGGAGGGAGTTTACTCAAGAGAAAAAACTCCACACGGGAATGGAAAGAAAGACTAGAAAGGCTAAAGAAGTCCTCCAGTGGTATGGTACCACTCGTACAGGGGAAACCCTGGATAAGAGAGTAGAGAAACAGGAGCTGAAGGGTGACTTACCATATGGTAAGTCTGTGGAAGGAAAAAATTCATGTTGGTACAGAAAACTATCATGGGATAGTTGTTAAACCTCTCTTCTTGGCAGGAAGAAGAGGAGAAACCTGTGACCCATAGACATGAATATCCTGACAGCTCAGCATACCTAGGAGCAACTGGATGTCCTGAGAAAAGGAATCCATGTATAGAGTTTTGAATGAAAAACAGTGAAAAACCTCTGCTGAGAAGAAGTCAACTGTAGGTTGTAAACTCCAAGAGGCAGAAAACAGATTAATCAGAACCCTATGGTTGCTGGGTTTGTTTAGCCTGGCGAGAGTTTGGATTCTTCAGACCAGGGCGATGTTTCCCCTGCTTGGGAACATCTGTATGATGGGCAGGAGAAGAGTAAAACCTTCTCCTCCTAGGGAAAGAAGGTTTGGTAGGGCATTTCCTACCTACTGGGGAAGGAGAAGGCTTAGGATAGCCTCCAGAAACAGGGAAGTCAGTGGACCACTGAGCAACCTGATGTAAAGACTCCTTATTGAAGAGATTTTCTCCAGTGCAAGGAGTATTACCCAGTCTTTGTTGTGCCCATTTGTTTAAGTCTGAAGCTTGAAGCCAGGCTCTACGTCGTGCCCCTATTGCTATAGCAGACGTTCTGCTAACAGACTCAAAAGAGTCTAGGGAAGCACGAGTAAGAAACCAAGAGATACTTTGAATATGACTAAGTAGTAAGGAATAGGCAGTCTTGGGCTCTGAAAGAAAAGGAGTCAAAAGATATAATTTCTGTGTGACCTCCTGAAGAGATAGACTCATAAAAAATATATGAGAGAATCCTTGCTGACAGCAGGGATGTCTGGAAGGTTTGACGTCCAAAGGCATCTAGTGTCCTAGACTCACGACCTGGTGGGTAAGAAGAGTGCTTCTTCTTACTTTTCACCTTCCTCTCATTGCTGATTCTACCACAATGGAATGATGGGGAAGTTGAGTCTTTTGAAACCCTGGAGAGGGGGGCACCTGATACAGAAGATCAGTTGCTCTAGAAGGTGAGGGTACCTTTAAAGGTGCTTCCCACATTCTTAGAAGAAGATCCTGCAAGGAATGATGTAAAGGAAGTATTATGTTTTCCTTTTCTTCAGTAGAAACAGAGCCTTGTGTAGGATCATGGCCAGGGATAGGAATAGCAAGAGATCTTGCCATATCCTGGATATTCTGAAAAGAAGGATCTCCAAAGAGAACCGTCCCTGGACAGGCTAGACCTGAAGAACTAGCCTGGGCACCGGAGGATCTACTTGAGTATATAGGAATATAAGATCCTGCACGGTGCAAAAAAGGATCCTTAAGGGATGGATGCTGGTACTGGAGGTCAGGACCTGTGACAGTCAGTATTGCATCATCCATGCCAGGTATCGACTCCAAACTTGGTATAGAAAGGAGCGACCCTGGTGAAAGAAGCATGGAAGGAGCTGGCACCGATGCTACTGCGGATACCGGTACCGATACCGGTAGCACTGTCGGAATCGAAGGAGACACCGACATCGGAGCAGTCATCGGTGGCAGCTCAATCGGTACCGAGGTAACCGAACGCCTTTGGTAATCACCCTCGGTACCGAGCGTCCGGTACCGGTAAGTATCGTGTCGGTACCCAGAGACGTGTCGGTACCCAGTCTTCCAGACTAGAGATCAATTCCAGACTCGGCATCGAAGGAAGCGAGTCTATCGATGCATGTCTAGAGGGTACCGACGTCGGTGGTAGTATCGGCGTTGATGCCGATACTGGAAAGTCAATCTGGAGCGTATCCACCGGTCCCGAAGGTACCGAGAAAGCCAGATGACGATCCCTGGTGAGGAGTGTAACGTCCAACACCAGTGCCAATGCCGGGGTATCGGTACCGCTCGAAGCGGATGCCACCACCGAGCATGGCTCAGCTATGTTCTGTGAGGGGTGAGCCCCAGGAACAACCTGAAACCCCTCATAGGCTTTAGAGGCCGAAGACTCCCGCTGGGGTTTTGAAGCCAATGGACCCTCGAGGGCAAGACCGGAGCCGTCTTCATGCTGAGCATGAGACCTACCACTCGAGGGTTGGCTAGTCTTAACAGACTGTTTGAGGGTTACCTGATCCTGTGTAGAAGAAGAAACGGTCGGTGCCCTGACACTGGAAGAGAACCTGGTATCGAGGGAAACTCGATGTTGAAAATCTCTTCTCACAATACTGTGGCCCGAGGGCTCCGGAGGAAAACGGTCAGGACCCAACAGGTTAGACATCAGTTTTTGGAGTCTAAAAATAAAGCTGTACCGCCACAGCTTAAACATTTCTTAGAGAAAGAAGCTGGCGGTTCCATGAGTGGACATGGACAGGCCTAGAAGGCCTAAAAAGATTTAAGACAAAAAAACTGAGGGAAAATATTCCCTGAATTTCAGAAAAAGAAAAAAGAAACACCGGCGGTACCGGTGGAGTTGGGGAGACAGCCGCGACCACAAGAAAACAAAAGAATTAAAGAAGAATTTTCTGCGGTGACAGGATGACGTCCTGCCGGCTCCATGGAAAAACGAAAACTGAGGAGAGACAGTTGGAAAGGCGGGAAGGCAGCACGCAGATGCTGAGGGATGCTCCCAAAAGCTTTCTGATTGGACGCTGGGGAGCGTTCCCACGCAGGCTCCGTCGGTACCGACGTACCCATATGTGAAGACTCATTCCTGCTTGTTCCTGGAGATTACATTGAAACCCTCCGCCCAGTGTGCAGCGGCAGCCAAGAAAGCTAATAGAATGCTAGGAATCATAAGGAAAGGAATGGAGAATAAAAGCAAGGATATAATACCTCTGTATTGTTCCATGGTTCGACCGCACCTTGAATATTATGTGCAATTTTGGTTGTTGTATCTTAAAAGGGATATAGCAGAACTAGAAAAGGTACAGAGAAGAGCCACCAAAATGGTAAAGGGGATGGAAGGATACCCCTATGAGGAAAGGCTTAAAGGTTTAGGGCTCTTCAATATGGAAAAGAAAAGGCTGAGGGGAGATATGATAGAAGTCTATAAATTAATTAATGGAGTGGAACAGGTAAAGTAGATCAGTTGTTTACGCCATCAAAAAGTAGAAAGACTAGAGGACACGCAATGAAGCTACAATGTAACCCATTTAAGACTAATAAGTGAAAATATTTTTTCACACCATGCGTAATCAAACTCTGGAATTCGTTACCGGAGGATGTAGTAAAAGCTATTAGTGTAGCTGGGTTTAATAAAAGGTTTGGACAAGTTCCTGGAGGAAAGGGCCATAAACCATTATTAGAGGGGACCCAGGAAATCCACTGCTTACCCCAGGACGAGCATCATGGAAGCTGTGGACTTTGGGTACCTAACAGGTACTTGTGACCTGGCCACTGTTGGAAACAGGATACTGGGCATGATGGACCTTGGTCTGACCCAGTATGGCACTTCTTATGATCTTATGTACTTACCAGTAAATGTCCTTTCCTTGATTACTGCTAGATCAGTCCAGACAAGTGGGTTGTGTTCCCTACCAGCAGATTGGTGGAGACAAACCACCAATGAAAAGTCCAGGTTTCAATGACATCACTCCTATGCCTCTATTTTTCTCAGCCACCATAGGTCCCTTCAGTATTCATCCCAAAGCATATGAGAGAAACATGGCAAGCCTCACACAACCTCAACCATGGACAACAACGAGTGATCAACAGTAGAGAACTATGTACAGGAAAGCATAAACATAAGGCTGTCAGTAGATGATGAACCTGCAGAGCCCGTAAAAATCATAGCAGAGCCAAGGGTACCGCAGCAGAACAACAGAGCAAATACAGTTACAGGGTTGAGCCCTGGACTGCTCTAGCAGGATCCAGGAAAAGGACATTAATTGTTAAGTAAAATGTCACCTTCTATAACGTCCTGCTGGAACAGTCTAGACAAGTGGGATGCACCAAATCGACAAGTGGGATGTACCAAATCTACAATAGCACTGGGCAGAAAGATGACAGCAAACTTGCAAAACCCTTGAGCCAAAGGCCATGTCCACCCATGCGTGGACATCCAAGCGGTAATGCTTGACAAAAGTAGAAAGTGATACCTGTGTCACTGCTCGACAAATGTCTACAGAGGCTACCAAGCTCCACTCTGTCCATGAGGATGCTTGCACTTGGGTAGAATGGGTGCGCAAACCTTCCAGAAAGCACAGTCACTTACCTGTAACAGGTGATCTCTGGGAACAGCAGGAATAAGTCTTCACATATGGGTACGTCGGTACCGACGGAGCCTGCGCGGGAACGCTCCCCACCGTCCAATCAGAAAGCTTTTGGGAGCATCCCACAGCGCCTGCGTGCTGCCTTCCCGCCTTTCCAACTGTCTCTCCTCAGTTGAGTTTTATAGCTGAGACAAAGAGGGAGAGAGAGGGAAAGGAAGAGAGAGAGAGAGAGACAACTCCTAGGGGAGGTGGGTGGGTTGTGAAGACTTATTCCTGCAGTTCCCAGAGATCACCTGTTACAGGTAAGTAACTGTGCTATCTCCAGGAACAAGCAGGAATGAGTCTTCACATATGGGGACTCCCTAGCTTTTGATGCCAGGGAGAGAGCCCATACGTTGTGTGTCCCTGGGACAGGTCTGCACTTCCTCACCTGGATCTCTGGCATCCCATGAGGGATGGTGGGTAGGAGTTGATTAAGTACGGAACAGGTGTTTGAGAACAGCCTGACCAAACAAGGCATCCCGGCGGGAGTCCTTGTCCAAGCAGTAATGGGCTGTGAAGGTATGAACCAAGGCCCAAGTGGCTGCTCGACAGATGTCGTCGATAGACACAGAGTTGAGATGAGCCATTGAGGCTGCCATGGCTCTCACATTGTGAGCTGTGACATGGCCCTCCAGAGAAATGTTTTTGCTCTGATAGGCGAAAGAAATACATTGGGCAATCCAGTTGGAAAGTGTTCTCTTGGAGACTGGTTGTCCCAAATGAGAAGGATCAAAAGCAACAAAGAGTTGAGAAGACTTTCTATGTTGCTGTGTTCTCTGTAAGTAAAAAGCTAGAGCTCTTTTACAGTCCAGGGTATGAAGATTCCTCTCTGCACTTGATGCATGAGGTCCTGGAAAAAAGACAGGTAGGCAGACCTCTTGGTTGAGGTGAAAAGGAGAGACCACCTTAGGCATAAAATGTGGATTAGTCCTAAGGACCACCTTGTCATGATGGAACCTTGTATAAGGTGGATTAGCTACTAGTGCTTGCAATTCACTGATGCTGCGTGCTGATGTGATTGCAATGAGAAAGATAACCTTCCAAGAAAGGTATTTCAAGGAGGTAGTAGCTAAAGGTTCAAAAGGCGGCTTCATAAGCTGGCCAATAACCAAATTTAAGTCCCATGCCACCGGTGGTGGTCTAATGGGAGGCTTTGTTTTAAGTGGAGGCCTCTCATGAACCTTGATACAAGGGGATGAGAGGAAACAGGTTGTCCATTTAGAGGCTTGAGGGAAGCTGCAATAGCAGTCAGATGGACTCTTACTGAATTTGTCTTGAGGCCTGCATTAGACAGATGAAGGAGATACTCCAGCAAGGATTCCAGATGTATGGCACGGGGGTTAAGACCCTTTGCAGAACACCAGATGGTAAACCTTTTCCACTTGAAGGCGTAAGAACGTCTAGTGGAAGGTTTTCTGGAAGCATAAAGAACATCTTTCACTTGTTGAGAAAGATGAAGATCCTGGAGATCTAGGCCTTCAGCAACCAAGCCCTGAGATGCAGAGACTGGGGACTGGGATGCCACAACTTTCCGTCCTCCTGAGAGAGGAGGTCTGGAGCAGACCCTAACTCTAGGGAGGGAGCTTGAGAGAGATGTAGAAGCAGAGGGTACCACACTTGCCGTGGCCAATGTGGAGCTATGAGAATCATATGGCCTCTGTCTCTCTGAAGCTTGAACAGGGTTTTGGGAATTAGGGGAATGGGTGGAAAGGCATACAGGAAATCTTGACCCCAGTGAAGGAGGAAAGCATCCGTTGCCTGAGCCCCTTGAGCCGGAGTTCTGGAACAGAACCGGGGAGGTTTGACATTCCACGGACTTGCAAAGAGGTCTATGTCCAGGGTTCCCCAAATTTGAAAGATCGTGGAGACCTGGTCCATATGTAGGGACCACTCGTGTTGAAGCAGAACTCGACTGAGTCTGTCTGCCCAAGAGTTTTGAACACCTGGAAGATAGACTGCCAGAAGATGAATGTGATGCTCTCTGGCGAGGGCCCACAGTCGCAGAGCTTTGTTGCAAAGCGACAGAGAGCCAGTTTCTCCCTGCTTGTTTACGTAGAACATGGCTACCTGATTGTCCGTGTGGATAAGGACTGTCTTGTGGCTGAGCAGGGTGTGGAAAACTCACAGAGCAAAGAAGATTGCTCTGAGTTCCAAGAGATTGATATGTAGACAAGTCTCCTGTGGGGACCAGATGCCCTGGGTGGAGAGGTCCTGAAGATGAGTTCCCCAGCCCATTGGAGAAGCATCTGTTGTAAGAGTTGCCTGGGGTAGAGGCTGTTGAAAGGGAGACCCCAGCAACAGGTTTTGAGGGGACTTCCACCACTGGAGGGACAAAATCAGGCGACTTGTGTTTGCTATTTTGTCTGACAGGCAGCCTAATGCCTGGGTCCATTGGGTGGATAAAGTCCACTGAGCTGCTCTCATGTGAAGGCGAGCATATGGTACCACATGAACGGTGGATGCCATGTGGCCTAGCAACTGTAACATTTCTCGAGCAGTTAGTAGGGGTTTTGACTCTGCTTGAGAAGCTAACCTCATCAAGCGAAGGCAACGGGCCTGAGGGAGATAGGCCCTTGCCCTTGTGGCATCCAGCAACGCCCCTATAAACTCCAGGGACTGAGTAGGGATCAAATTGGATTTTGGGATGTTTATTACCAGCCCTAAATATTGAAGGATACGCATTGTGCAAGTTAGAGCAGTCTTGGCCTCTGATTGAATGGGAGCTCGAATGAGCCAGTTGTCCAGATAAGGGAAGACAAATATTCCCAGGGTGCGCAGAAAAGCAGCAACCACTGCCATGCATTTCGTGAACACGGTGCAGAGGTCAGGCCAAAGGGGAGCACTCTTTATTGATAGTGCTTGTCCTGGAAAAGGAACCGAAGGAACCTTCTGTGAGTTGGATGGATGAGAACATGAGTATACGCATCCTTGAGATCTAGAGAACAAAGCCAATCCTGACTCTGAAGGTATGGCAGCAGAGTTCCTAGAGAAACCATCTTGAATTTTTCCTTGACTAGGAATGTGAGATCTAAAATGGGTCTGAAGCCCCCTGTTTTCTTTGGAATAATAAAAAAGGGGGAGTAGAACCCTGTGCCTTGTTGTTGAGAAGGCACTTCCTCTATTGCCCCCTGGGCTAGAAGAGTGGCAACCTCCTGCTCTAACATGCTGAGGAGGGAGGTAGGAGAACTCTTGTGAGAGGGGGCAAGCTGGAAAAATGAAGTTTGTACCCCTCTCTTATGATGGAGAGTGTCCAATGCTCTGCTGTGATTTGCCCCCATCTGGGAGCAAAGTGACATAACCTTCCTGGAATGGTGGAGGGCTCTGGTCCTTCTAGAGCCAGGAAGGCTAAGTTCTCTAGCCGAAAGTCAAAGGCCCTGAGGGGGCTGAGGTTGCTGGGCTGGAGCAGGCCTCGCAGCCTTTGCCTTGGTCTGTTTGGAGGATTGCTGACGTTTGGAAGGGAACTGAGCTGCAGAAGATGCTCTCTGACTATAAGCAGGATAGGATCTTCCCTTTTTAGAAAAAGGTGTTTTCTTGAACAACCTTTTCTTAGCAGGAGCAGCAGTAGATTTGGATAGTCTATTCAAAGCAGAGTTTTCAGCATCCATTTATTTATTTATTTTATTTTTTTATTTATTTAACTATTTCTTTTATACCGCCCCTTCCAGAGATCAAGGGCGGTTTACATATAACAGATTAACAGTCTTGTACACAATTTGTATACATTTTACATAGAACAGTAGAAATCAACTATTTACATTGAACAGTAAATATAAACTTTGTATGTATTGTAACAAAAAACAACTTGAAGGTATTAAAGCAAAATCTTTGTAGGTATTAAAGCAAACATATCAAACTTTGTACAAAAGTATATTTACATCGTGTAGTGTGTGTGGTGTATGGGGTAGAGATTGGCGTAGGTGCTGGAATTTAGTTCCTTTTATTTTTGTCATCTTTGGGGCGTGTGTGGGGGGGACAGGCTTGTGGTTACATTGTTGGGGTTAAGGGAGTTTGTGCATGGGTGCCCACATTTGTGGTAGAGCTGGCTTTGGGGGAGTAGGGGATTTCGAAGTGTTCAGTGAACAGGTAGGTCTTTAATTCTTTTCTGAATTGGATGAGGTCTCTTATGGTGCGAAGTTCAATAGGGAGGTCGTTCCAGAGTGTAGGAGCAGTGAATGAGAATGCTCTAGAGCTAGTGGTATTCTTGGTTTTACAGATGGCTTTAGGTATGATGAGGGAGTGGGCTGCGTTTTGTCTGAGGGTCCTTGTCGATGTTGGAGATTGCAGTAATGTGGTTAAGTGTGAGGGGGCTATGTCGTTTATGAGTTTATAGGTTGTTAGGATAATTTTGTATTTGATTCGGCTGTTTATAGGAAGCCAGTGGAGTTCCAGCAGTATTGGGGTTACGTGGTCTGTTAGGCGGGCTTTAGCAATTACTTTTGCACAGATGTTTTGTGCTCTTTGTAGAAGGTATGTGCTTTTTTGAGGGAGGCCTATTAGGAGACTATTGCAATAGTCGAAGTGAGGGGTGATCAGTGTACTTACTACGGATCTAAAGTCTTGTGTTTCAAGGAGTGGCCTTAGGTGCTGAATAGTTTTGAGTTTGTAGAAAATGGTTTTTACTGTTTGTTTTATGTGTGGCAGCATGGATAGGGTGTGGTCTATTATTACCCCTAAGTATTTTACCTGTTTTCTGACAGGTATTGAAGTTTTGTTGATTGTGATTGTTTCCGGGTAAGTATTTTCAGTCATAGAAGATCTTGTTACAAACATTGCCTCAGTTTGAAGCTGCATCATCCATTTGATTGGCCTTTGCTTGCCAATCCTTACCAAACAGATTCTCACCTGTACAAGGGATATTTCCCAATTCATCTTGGACCCAGGTCTCCAAATCAGATGCTTGAAGCCAAGCAATCCTACGTGCACCTAGAGCTATAGCTGAGGCTCTGCTTACGCATTCAAAGGAGTCGAAAGCTGCACGGTTGGAGAATTTGGAGATATCCTGGGCATGTTTGAGCCCAGTGAGAAATTCTTGCCTTTTACTGTCAGACATAAAAGGACTTAAAGTTTGCAAATGGTCAGTGACTTCTTTTAAGAACATTCCCATGTAGAGACTATAAGAATTAATTCTCGCAGTAAGCATGGAAGCTTGGAAGACTCTTCAACCAAAAACATCCAGGGTTCTACATTCACGTCCTTGAGGATTAGGGGCATGTCTCTTGGCACTTCTAATCTTTCTCATTGCAGACTCAACCACAATAGAGTAGTGAGGAAGCTGAGTTTTATGGAAACCAGGACAAGAAGGGACACGATACATGGTGTCCAACCTGCGAGAATGAGGAGAGGTGGTTAGAGGTGCTTCCCACATCCTTAACATGAGATCATACAGAATCTCATGAATAGGTAAGGTAGCTGCCTCCTTAGGAGTTTTAGGATACTGTAAAATATCTAACTCCTTAGCTCTAGGCTCTGACTCTGGGGCCACTGTAATAGAGAGGCCCCGAGCCACCTCTCTGATAAAGTCTTGAAAAGACAAGTCCTCTGGAGGAGACATCCTTTGTTTAGGAGAGGACTCCTCCTGTGGAAGAAGCATCACTGCATCGACAGACTCTTCAGAATCCTCAGAGGAATCGAAGTATCGTCTGTCGGGATGCTCTTGCAAAGCCCGATACCCGTACCGATTGGGATCGGTATCGGGAATCACCGGTACCGGGGTATCGGTACCGGAGAGCTGCAGAGGGCAGAGTACCGGCATAGTGGACACCAATGCCGATGTCGATGCCACCGGTACTGGGATCGGTGCCGATGCCGGTACCGGCTGAGTCGTCTGTTGCGGTACCACGGGCGTCGATGCCACAAGGAAAGCTGCCAGACTGCGTTCGATGGACAGAATCCTCTGATCCATCGATGCCGCCAATGCCTGGAAGTCGGTACCGGTGGAAGCCACCGGTACCCCAGAGCATGGCACCAGGAGATCTGTCGAGGCTACGCCATCAAGATCATCCTGGAACCCCGATGATGATGCTTTAGAGGCCGAAGCCTCCCGCTGGGGTAATTTTGCCGGTGCAGAATCCTCGAGGGCAAGGCCAGAGGCATCTCGATGCTTAGAAGGAGATTTGCCCTTCGAGGACCGGCTGGATTTATGTTTAGTTACCTGAGATCCATGTGAGGAAGCAGCAGCCCTGGAAGACGTCGATGCTACCGAAGCTGCATCAGAGGGAAACAGGGTACTGAGCTTGGTAGCTCGGTTCTGTCGACCTCTCTTAGACATCATAGAACAGGACACACAATCTGTAATGGAATGGTCAGGGCCTAAACATTTTAGACACCAGTCATGGGTGTCGGTGACGGAGATAGTACCGCCACATTTCGTGCACTTCTTAAATCCTGAGGCAGGCTTTTCCATATTTAAGGAAAAAGGTTTTGGGCCTAAGGCCCAAAACTGAAGTGCACCTGAAGGAAATAAATGGAAAAAAGGTTTTTGTTTTTTTTTTAAATAAAAGAATAACGACCGGCGGTACTGGTACAGCGTCGAAGAAGGCAGACGCGACAGAAAAGAACTAAAGAAAAAATAAGGAAATTCTTCTGCGGTGACAGGAACACGACCTGCTGGCTCCGTGGAAAAACGAACTGAGGACAGTTGGAAAGGCGGGAAGGCAGCACGCAGGTGCTGTGGGATGCTCCCAAAAGCTTTCTGATTGGACGCTGTGGAGCGTTCCCGCGCAGGCTCCGTCGGTACCAACGTACCCATATGTGAAGACTCATTCCTGCTTGTTCCTGGAGATCCAAACAGTTTCGCAAGGGATACGCTGCGACGTCTCCTTAATCCAGCACCCCAGTGTCAACTTAGCCGCTGCTTACACTTGCGCAGGCCAGCAAAGAGCACGAAAATATGGTTGGACTTACAATTGGCATTCGTAACCTCTAAGAACAGGAGAAGCACCTTCTGAACATCCACACGGCAAATATCCTTAGCCTTTCCCCAACATTACTCCTTCGAGGAGGGGGGCAGGCAGACCACATGGTTCACGTGAAAGAGAGAAATCAACTTGGGCAAGAAGAAAGGCACAGGCCTAATAGAAACAGCCTCCTTTGAAAAAGACAGATAAGGATGTTGGCAAGATAGAGCCTGCAGCTCGTAAATCCACCCTACAGAACAAATTACGACCAAGAAGACAATCTAGAGTGTCAACTCCTTTAATTAACCTTTGAAGGCTTACTTTAAAATTTTAACCCACATTCTGCAGCCTGGTTAATTTTTGCGTATTTCAGGAAAATTGTACCCATCTTATTCAATATGTTCTAATAGTGATTTTCTTTCTGCTGTGGTCATGTATTATATACCATTTGATAGGAATATTTAGTCAGAATTTTGGATCCCGAGAGTTTTGGGCCCGGCCTGGATAGGGTTAAGGTAGTGCGCTTCAAAGGCTCAAAGGGCACCAACATCAGGGCCCTGAGCACCAGACATCCCAGGAAGGGATCACAGATCAAAGGGGAGGATGCAGACGCCAACCCCCCCTGGAGAAAGCGAGACACATCCATGTGCAAGGCGAGGAACTTACCAGTCACTGGACTGCGGAAAGAGGATAAAGCTGCCACCTGAACTTTCAGGGAGCTGAGGAAAAAGGCCCTTCTCCAGGACATCCTGTATAAAGGCCAACAGAGATGGCACCTTGGCTGTCTCAGGGGCCAAATGCTGAGCGCCACACCATTGCTCAAAGAGGCACCAGATACAATCCGAGCAGGGTAGAGACCACCACAGGAAAGTTGCTCTTACGTGTTAACCATCTCCTTTCAAGAGCCAAACCTTAAGTGAGAGGGTAACCGGGTCATCCAGGACAATTGGTTGCTGCCTTAATAGGCCCTGAATCGGAGGCAACTGAAGAGAACAATCCTGCCCCAGTGGCATTCTATACGTTGACATACATGCTGCAACAGGGGCCACAGAGAAAACAAATATAGCCGGTGCTGACTTGGCCAGGATGTCGACATCCTCTGATCCAGTCTCCGTATAGCAAATGAAGAAGCAACAAACAATGGCACTGATGGGGTCACCATCAGATCCATTTCGGTGCGACGCCAGTGGCGCAGAATCAACTGAAATGCCTCCTGACTCAAATTCCACTCTCCAGGATCCAGAGTGTGCCGGCTGAGGAAGTTCGCTTCCACAGTGTCCACCCCAAAAATGTGTTAAGCCAACAAGATTAGGAGGTTCTTCTCTGCCCAAGTGAACAGAAGAGCCATCTCCAGAGCTACTCCGGCATGCCTCGTGCCACCCTGCCAATTGACATAAGCCACCGCCATGGTGCGGAAGTAAGGATGTGGTTGAAAACTACAGGCCGGTTAGTTTAACTTCGGTGGTGAGTAAATTATTGGAAACGCTGCTGAAAGAGAAAATAGTGAGGTTTCTGGAGTCCAGCGGATTACAGGATCCGAGGCAGCATGGATTCACCAGAGGCAGGTCTTGTCAGACAAATCTGATTGATTTCTTTGACTGGGTGACCAGGGAGTTGGACCGAGGGAGAGCTCTAGATGTGGTGTATTTAGATTTCAGTAAAGCCTTTGACACTGTTCCTCACAGGCGACTTATAAACAAACTAAGCACCCTAGGGATGGACCCTAAAGTTACTACTTGGGTTAGAAATTGGTTGGGTGGGAGGCGACAAAGAGTACAAGTAAATGGAGCTCACTCTGAGGAGAAGGATGTTACCAGTGGTGTGCCCCAGGGATCTGTCCTTGGTCTGATTCTTTTTAACATCTTTGTTAGTGATATAGCGGAAGAGCTGTCGGGTAAGGTTTGCCTCTTTGCGGATGATACCAAAATCTGCAATAGACACCCAGGAAGGTGTAGATAACATGAGGAGGGATCTAGCTAAGCTTGAAGAATGGTCTAGAATTTGGCAGCTGGGATTTAATGTTAAAAAATGTAATGTCATGCATTTGGGCTGCAGCAATCCAAGGGAGCAATACAGTATAGGAGGTGAAGTACTTTTGTCCACTAAAGAAGAGCAGGACCTAGGCGTGGTTGTGTCTGATGATCTTAAAGTAGCTAAACAGGTAGAAAAGGCGACGGCAAAAGCTAGAAGGTTGCTTGGGTGCATACGGAGAGGAATGGCTAGCAGAAAAAAGGAGGTGATAATGCCTCTGTATAAGTCTTTGATGCGACCTCATTTGGAGTAAGGTGTGCAATTCTGGAGACCGCACCTTCAAAAAGGATGTGAACAGGATGGAGTCGGTGCAGAGGGTTTGCTACTAAAATGATTAATGGGCTTCATTATAAAGCATAGGAGGACAGACTTAAGGATCTTAATATGTACACCTTAGAGGAAAGGCGGGATAGAGGTGATATGATTGAAATGTTTAAATACCTCCGTGGCATAAATGTTCAGGGAGAGCGCCTCTTTCAATTGAAAGCAAGTTCTGCTACGAGGGGACATGGGATGAGGGTGAAGGGAGATAGATTCAGGAGTGATATGCGGAAATATTTCTTTACGGAAAGAGTAGTGGATTCATGGAATAGTCTCCCAGTGGAGGTGGTAGAGATGAGGACAGTAACTGAATTCAAAAAAGCATGGGACCAACACAGAGGATCTCTAAAGGTAAAAAGTGGACTGTTGTTGTTATGGAAGGACAGACTAGATAGGCCATGTGGTCTTTTTCTGTCATCATGTTTCTATGTCTGAAAACACTCAAACCGCTTGACCCTCGACTAGAGGCTGAAACGTTTTAGAGTCATCCTGATGACCCTTGCCTCGAGTTAGTTGATGGACCACACCGCTTCCCTGAGGTTCCAATGGCCCTGGGTTGTATAGTCTTGGCAATGAGCTCCTCAGTCCGAGGGACTGGGATCCGTTGTCAAGAGGATCCAGGAGAAATATTCCAGCAGCACACTCTACCGCAGATGACAGGGCTGCTGCCACCACTGCAGGCTGGACCTCACCATCAACGGAAACAAGAGCTTGTGCTCAAACTCCTGAGAGCTCAAGGACCACCGAGTCAAAAAAGGACCGCTGGAGCGGTCGCTTGTGAGCACATGCCCACGGCATTATATCTATGGCTGCCACCATCAATCCAAGCAGCTGAAAATAATCCCAGAATCTGGGGGCCTGCTGCACAAAAAAAACAGCTCCAGGCAATCCAACAGTCTTTCGACTTTCTCTTCTGACAGGAAGACTCTGCCCACTCTAGTGTCAAAATGTGCTCCCAGAAACTCCAAGGACTGGGAAGGCAACAGCCAGCTCTTGCCCCAATTGATCACCTAGCTGAGGCTTTCCAAAAAGATCACCACTTGGGACGCCACCAGAGATGCTTCTGTAAATGAACGGGCTGGGATGAGCCAGTCATCCAGATATGGATGGACACAGATCCCTTGGGACCACAGCGCTGTGGACAGTACCACCATGACCTTGGAGAATGTCCTCGGGGAGGTGGATAACCCAAAAGGGAGGGCGGCAAACAAAGGGAGAGCCAAGCATAGCAAAATGCAGATACTTCCGCTGAACCGCTCGGATAGGGTATGAAAATATGCCTCGGTCAGATCCAGAGAAGCCAAGAATTCCTTTCGGTGCACTGCTTGAATCATAAAGCGCAATGTTTCCATCCGGAAGTGCAGAATGCACCTTGACCTCCTTGAGGTTCAGAATGGGTTGAAAGGAACAGTCCTTTATGGGGCACTACAAAACAGATGAAGTATCTGGCTTTGCCCCACTCATCCAGTAGGAGGGGCTCCACTGCCTTTAGGCGTAGCAACTTGTCCAAGGTGGTCTGCACAATGGCACTTTTGCTTGCAGACCCACACAAGTAGATGACAAAGGCATCTGGAATCAGCTCTTTGTACTCCAAGACATAGACTGCCTCCAACTAGAGGAACCTGGGAATGGGCCCCCCAAACTTTCACTGCACAGCCTAGGAGAGTCCTCCTCTGGAAGGGGCCAAGTCTCTGGGCCTACATGCTCAATGAAAGGACTGAGAATGAGCTCAAAGCCCAGAAAGCAGAGGGGAAGAAAGTTTTTCCAGATCAGTAAAGCCAAGAGTCTCGAGACCCCTGGGAATCCAGCCAGCACGCCATCAGTTAATGGGCAGAGGCTGATGAGCAAGCAACACCAGCCTGCTTCACAGGCCTCTTGGACTTGTCCTCTGGAGGGTGGTTAGATTTTGTCTTGCCCAGGTCCTTTACCAGCATTTCGAAAATGGCTCCAAACAGAAGCTTCTCCTTAAAAGCCAGATGGGTCAACCGGGCTTTGGAAGATGTCCCCGCTGCCCAGTGCCTGAGCGAAATTCAATGCTGTGACACTTATCAGGGCACCATCCCCGGCCACCAAATGTACCAGATTATACATGGCATCAGAAAGGAAGGCCATAGCAGACTCCAAAAGATGGATAAAATCATCCGGAGGAAGAGACTGAATCCACTAGAGTAGGACTCGAGACATCAGGCTGGTGCATACCGACAACTGCAGGATAGTAGCTGCCAAGGTGAACTGGCTCCGCAACAATGTATACACCTTGCAATCCAGAAAATCCTTTAACCTGCTCAGCCTTCCATAGGAATGGTGCTCCAACTGGTAACCACGGTGACCTGCACATCCACCTTGGGAATGGCAAACCACTTGATACACTCCTTTTCCCGGAGGGCATAGAGCGTAGTTACTCACCTGTAACAGGTGTTCTCCGGGAGCAGCAGGAATCAGTCCTCACTTATGGGTGACGTCGGCGCCGACGGAGCCCTCGCGGAGCAATTTTCCCCAGCTTTCAAAGAAAGCCTTTGGGAATTGCAGCGCGCATGCGCGGTCCTCTTCCCGCCCAAGGGTGCCATCTTAGCCAGTCAGATGACATAGCTAAAAAGACAGCATAAAAATTAGCAAAAAAGTAAAGCAGACGATTGCAACTCCAAGGGGAGGAGGGAGGGTTGTGAGGACTGATTCCTGCTGCTCCTGGAGAACACCTGTTACAGGTGAGTAACTACGCTTTCTCCAGGACCAAGCAGGAAGTCAGTCCTCACTTATGGGACTCCCAAGCTCAAGGCTACCGGAGACCCTAAGCACAAAAATGAGCTCCCTCTAGCTCAGCAGCACAGAAGGAAAGAATCTTCGCTGAATTATTACCCACCGGTAGCCCACATCCGGGATGGAGGGTAGGAGTTGCTCAGACCTCAAAGAGATTACGGAGGACTGCCTGTCCGAAAGCACTGTCCCTGCGGGACTCCCTCTCGAGACAGTAATGGACCGCAAAAGTCTGGCTCGAAGACCAAGTAGCGGCCCGGCAGATGTCTGCCAGCGGAACAGAGCGGAGGTAAGCCACTGACGTGGCCTTTGCCCGAACGCAGTGAGCCGTGACTCGACCTTCCAAGGAGAGTCCGGCCGCCCCATAAGCCCAAGTGATACAGTCCGCAACCCAGATGGACAGAGTACGCTTGGAGACCGGGAGCCCCAATTTATTGGGGTCGAAAGATACAAAAAGCTGAGCAGCTTTACGGTGCTCCCGCGTACGGTCAAGGTAGAAGTTCAGAGCCCTTCTACAGTCCAGGGTATGGAGGACCGTTTCAGCTCGGCTGGAGTGTGGTCTGGGAAAGAAGGTTGGAAGTACCACCTCCTGATTGATATGAAAAGGGGAGACCACTTTTGGAAGAAATTTTGGGTGAGTCCGTAGGACTACCCTATTTTTGTAGAACCGAGTGTAAGGGGGATCAGACACGAGGGCCTGCAATTCACTTACGCGTCTAGCGGAAGTGAGGACTATCAAGAACAGTGTTTTCCAAGAAAGAAAACGGAGAGAACAGGTAGCCATAGGTTCAAAAGGCGGACAGGTGATCCGCTGCAAAACCACATTCAGGTCCCAGTCAGGCGCTGGCGGGCGCAGAGGTGGTTTAAGTAGAAGAAGACCTCGGAGAAACCTCGCTACAAGAGGGTCGCTGCAAAGAGGCCTGCCGTCCACCGGCACATGATGTGCTGAAAGAGCACTGAGGTGAACTTTGACGGAGTTGGACTTAAGTCCCAGATTAGAGAGGTATAACAAGTACTGCAGGATCACGGACACCGGGCAGGAGAAGGGATCCTGAGACTGTTGGGTACACCAAACGGAAAAGCGACGCCATTTAAGGGCGTAGCATTTGCGGGTAGAAGGTCGTCGCGAAGCTAGGACGACCTCCTCCACCTCCGCCGGCAGGAGAAGGGGAGCGAGGACTATCCTCTCAGCAGCCAGGCCATGAGGTTGAGAGACCTGAGGTTGGGGTGTAGCAGAGACCCCTGATCCTGAGTGAGGAGATCCGGTTGTAACCCCAGAGGGAATGGATCCTCCACCGCTAATTGCAGCAGGAGCGGAAACCACGGCTGTCTGGGCCAGCGAGGGGCCACCAGGATCATGAGGGCTTTGTCTCGGAGAACCTTGAAAAGAGTCCGGGAGACTAGCGGGATGGGAGGGAAAGCGTACAGAAGGCTCCCCGACCATGAGAGTAGAAAAGCGTCCGCCGCAACCCGAAGGGGGTGTGGCTGACGAGAGCAGAAGCGAGGAAGCTGCCGGTTGTGAGGACTGGCAAAGAGATCCATCGTGGGGAGGCCCCACTTTAGAAAGAGCTTCTGAACTACCAAGGGATCCAGACGCCACTCGTGCGGCTGGAGGATCCTGCTGAGTTTGTCCGCCAGGTAATTCTCTTGGCCTGGGAGATAAACTGCCTTGAGGAGAATGCCGTGACTGACGGCCCAAGAGCAGAGCTTCTGTGCCTCCGGCAGAGGAGGAAGGAGCCCGTGCCCCCCTGCTTGTTTACGTAGAACATGGCAACTTGATTGTCCGTCTGGATAAGGACGGACTGGTGAGAAGTCAGGTGGGAGAAGGCCTTGAGAGCCAGGCGGATCGCCCTGAGCTCCAGGAAGTTGATCTGCTGAGCAGACTCCCACGCGGTCCAGAGGCCCTGAGTGCGTGCCCCTTGGCAGTGCGCTCCCCAGCCCAGGAGGGATGCATCTGTTGTCAGCACCCGGGTCGGCTGAGGTGACTGGAAAGGCATTCCGTAGATCAGGTTCGGCTGCTGAAGCCACCACCGGAGAGACGAGATCAGCGGCTCGGAGACGCGCACTAGGTCTGCTAGGCCGCCTGTGGCTTGTCGCCACTGCTGGCGGAGACACCATTGAGCAGGCCGCATATGCAGGCGGGCATTGGGGGTCACATGGACGGTGGAAGCCATATGGCCGAGTAGTCTCAGGAAGCGCCTGGCGGAGACCAGGGGCTGGCTGCGAAAACGGTCGGCTAGGTCCATGAGCCGTAGAGCCCTGTCGAGCGGTAGGTACGCTCGTGCCTGAGGAGTGTGCAGCCTTGCGCCGATGAACTCGAGATCCTGTGAGGGGAGCAAAGTGGACTTTGCGAAGTTTATAACAAAGCCCAAGTGCTGCAGAAGAGTCACCGTGCGGCGCGTGGCGTTGGTGACCTCCAGAGCGGACGCTGCTCTGATGAGCCAGTCGTCGAGGTACGGAAAGACATAGAGGCCGTGAAGCCGGAGATGGGCCGCCACCACCGCGAGACATTTTGTGAAGACTCGCGGTGCGGAGGACAGGCCAAAGGGCAGTACCCGGTACTGGTAATGATTTCCTGCCACCACAAACCTTAGGTATTGTCGGTGGCTTGGGTGGATGAGGATGTGCGTGTAAGCATCCTTTAGATCCAAGGAGCATAGCCAATCTCCCTGCTAGAGGTAGGGCAGAAGGATTCCAAGGGTAAGCATCTTGAACTTCTCTCGCACGAGGAACTTGTTGAGGTTGCGCAGGTCCAGGATGGGTCTGAGGCCTCCTGTTCTCTTTGGTATCAGAAAATACCTGGAGTAAAAGCCTTGACCTTTCCGGTGGTGGGGCACCGGTTCCACCGCCTGTTCCTGTAGAAGACCTGCTAACTCCTGAAGGAGTAATTCCCTGTGCAGAGGGGGTCGTGGAGGTTCTCCCGGAAAAAAGGAGGGAGGGACCTGGTGGAAGTGGAGAAGATAGCCTTCTCGCACGACTTGAAGCACCCAGGCATCTGAGGTGATGCTGGACCACCTGTGGGCGAAGTGAACCAGCCGGCCTCCGGTGCTGGGAGGAACCAGCGGGGGGGGGAGAGGCTATGCTTAGTGAGTCAAAAACCCCCACCCTGCGGAGCAGGGGCTGGTGGTGCAGGCTTGGGGGCTTGCTGCCTACGGGACCCGTTACCCCGTCCCTTGGCCTGCTGGCCCTGTTGGGGAGCTGCAGGGGCCTGATAATGGGGGTATTGTTTGTAGGCAGCCGCCTTCCTCGGGTAAAAGGACTTCTTTCCCGAGCCCTTCTTTTTCTGGGAAGGGGCGGAGGTCTTCCTAGAAAGCCTAGTCCTGGTGAGAGTCTCCGTCTCAATTTGTGCAGCCTTTTCAGCCATGGGCTTGCCAAAGAGGTTTTCGCCTCGGCAGGGGACATCGACCAACTTGTCCTGCACCCAGGGCTCGAGGTCAGATGACTGAAGCCAAGCCTGTCGGCGGGCACCGATGCCGGCTGCGGCCACTCGAGCCGACGCTTCAAAGCCATCGTAGGCTGCTCGGGATATGAATTTTGAGCATTCCCGAATACCAGTGGACAAGGCCAGGAACCTCCGCAAGGGTTCCTCGGACAAACCAGCGGAGAAGCCGGCTAGCTCTTTAGCCAGGTCTCGGAGATACATGCCCATGTATAGCTGGTAGGTCTGGACACGACACGCAAGCATAGAGCCCTGGAAACACTTCTTGCCAAGGCCATCCAGGTTACGGGCCTCCCTGCCAGGAGGCACCGAGGAGTGCATCTTCTGGCTCTTAAGACGATGCATGGCCGATTCCACTACCATGGAATGGTGTGGCAGCTGTGCTTTTTGGAAGCCAGGGCTCTTGCGGACTCGATAGATAGAATCGACCCGCTTGCTCAGGACCGGCGAGGTGGCCGGACTCTCCCACATGCAGAAGAGTAGTCGTTCCAGCATGGGAGGAACCGGTACAGTAAAGTGTTCCCTTGCGGGAGAGTCATACTGGAGGGCGTCGAGCTCTTCGGCTCGAGGCTTCTCCTCGGGGTCCGCAGGGAAGGCCAAAGCCTTGGCCATATCCCTGACGAAGTCCGAGAACCGGGCATCCTCCGGGGGGGACTGCTTCCGAGGCTCGGACTCCGGTGAGTCCGAGGGGACACACCGAGTCCGGAAAGAATCAGGCGACTCTTCCTCTTCCGACTCCCAGACCGACTCCGACGAGGACTCGGTGGGGTCGGCCCGGGCAGGGCGCGGCGCCTGCCGCCCCGACGCCGAGGGAGTCGGCGTCCTCGGTCCCGAACGGGAGGCCGAGGGCGACCTCGACCGAGGATCGACTCGAGTTCGCATCGACTCGAGGATCGGCTCGGTCTCCGGGGTCGACTTGGACGTCGACGTCCCGGCGGTCGGGGCAGCGGCGCCAGCGAAGCCAGCGAGCAGTGCCCGCTGCTGGTCCATGAAGGCAGACAATCTGCTCTCCAAGGCCGTCAACCTGAGTCCGAGCTCAGGTGACCCAGCAGCCCCCGACTCGGGCCCCGACGGCGTCGGGCCCGACGTCGGCTGTCTCGGAGGCGAGTCCAGGAGGACCACAGGACTTACCCGAGCAGGCAGCTCCGACTCCAGGCGAGGTCGCTTCGTGAGATGCTCCTTCTCCAAGGACCCGGGACGGCTATCGGGGCTATGTGACCTGGCCCTCGCGGAGCCAGGAGCGTCCACCGACGCCGCCCTCGCGGGTTTCACCTTACGACGATGGTCCCCGGAGGGAGAACCCCTGTCGGAGGAACTCCGGCGACGGTCCGAGCTGGAACCTTTGGACGCGGAGGCCTCCGACGAGGTCCGGGTACGGCTGGGGTCAGCGAAGATCCTATCCCGCTGATGTCGCCGACTTCTCAACGCTTTGGAGGACATTTTGCCGCAGGGCCCACAGATCAGTTCTTCATGATCCGGGCCCAGGCAGCGGAGGCAAAAGTCGTGTGTGTCAGTTAGTGACATATTTCGGTCACACTGACCACACCGCTTGAAACCACTGGCAGCCATCGGGGGAAAAAGGGCCCTGGCGAGGTCAAAGGACCGGGCTGCCAGGGAAAAACCGAAAACGAAAACTGACTAAGTCAGAAAAACCGAAAAATAAGGAGAGGACTCGAGACCGGCGTCGCGAGTCCGGCGGGAAAAAGACCGGCGTCGAACCGAATGGAAAAAAAGAGAAATTCTGAAGAAAAATCAACTTTTTCGCGGGGACACGACGGGTACGTCTGTAGGGCTCCGCGGAAAAAAGAAGACTGGCTAAGATGGCACCCTTGGGCGGGAAGAGGACCGCGCATGCGCGCTGCAATTCCCAAAGGCTTTCTTTGAAAGCTGGGGAAAATTGCTCCGCGAGGGCTCCGTCGGCGCCGACGTCACCCATAAGTGAGGACTGACTTCCTGCTTGGTCCTGGAGAAATCTTTTTACACACTCTTAAGGCAGAGCGTCAGAGGAGTCCCACTTTGACCAGATCAAATCCTTAATCACATCCGGGAACGGGGAGACAGTAGCGGATTTCTGCATCCCTTGACAGAGTGGGTGTACCTTCTGCTCCTGCTCTGTGCCGGAAGCATCTGCCAAGTTTAAGGTGGATGAGACCCTGGCAATCAACGCCGCCGGCTCCTTCTTCTGGGATAGGCAGATCATTCCAGCCTCTGCACAATCTTCTGAAGGCGAGAGTACATCTTCATCCACATCAGAGCCCAGTACTGAGACATCTGAATCATAGTTAACATCTCTGACAGCTCCCAGCTGCTCCCCATCTCCAGGGGGCCCCCTCATTGGGGATGCTTAGCCAAAGATAATCGAACAGGGTTTCCACTCTCAGCCTGCCCTACATGAGTGTGCGCTTGAGGGTAACCCAGAGGCCATATGGTCTGAATTTCCACCCCAGAAGGACCAGGCCTGCTGCAAAAGAGAAAGAATCTCGGGGAAGACAATCCAGAGTCTCTCCTCTGGGATATGACTTCCCAATGCCAGGGAGCACAGCCGCCACAGAACCCCCTAGAGGATGAGTGGCTTGCAGCATGGTCACTGGATCCTCTGGCCAGCTGAAGCACCTCCTGCCCTGAGGCAGGCAAAGTTGGACTAACTGTATCCCTCGGCGGGGAGGATGAAAGCAGGCCCTCCAGGGATGACTCAGAAGCTGCCATGCCAGAAGAGCAGAGTCCAGAATCCAGGGATGAGGCACATCGTTTGCCACAGCAAAAATGTTGTTTCCCGGAAGAAGATATAATTAGGCAAGTATCACAACAGCACGTGCACCAAGGCTGTGGCGGCCTGGAGCACACATTAACTGCACTTTATGCAATGCATGTTACAGGCGCTAGGGAAGGAATGCATGTTGGAGCCGCTTGGGTGTAATGTGGATTAGGACCGCGTGACCACCAGGCACAAAATAGGTAAAAACACTACTAATGCGTGCAGAAAGCAGTGGGAAACCCCATACCGCACTGCCACCAGCGGTCCACCCCGAATTGCATCCCAGGAACACTGAATCGGGAGCCTTGAACAAGGACAATAACTAGATCGAGCTTTGGTACTCACCTCCCTGAGAGCCACGGGCAGAGGATCCATGCCAGGCTCAGTTCTACTCCCCTGAAACAGTGTTACTGGCTGGCTGTGCAGCACTGCATTTAAAGTGGCTGGCAGGCAGATTTCTCCGAGAGCCTTCTGCAATCTTCAGGGGAGAGCAGGGGGAATAGAGGTGGGGGCATTAAGGTTGTGCGAGGCTGATTAATTCTTCCATCTTTCCAATTTTCTGGCTGCTCAACAGGCTCTTATCCAGGGTATGAGCATGGAGCTGAACCAATTTTCCCTCCTTCTATGGCTACCAAAAAGACCGTAGTCTACTGGAGCCTCCCAAGTCACGCTCAAGTGAGAGTGACTATTTCTCAAGGTGGTCGTTCATGGGTGTTTAATCAATCTTTTCTTCTCATTCCTCAGATTTTCTTCAGGAGAGAAGAAAATCCATCCGTCATCTGCTGGAAACAAAAATACTGAAGGGGCCCTCTGGTGGCTGAGGCGAACAGAGGAATATGAGTGATATCATTGAAACCTGGACTTTTCATTGGTTCTTTGTCTCCACCAATCTAGTAGGGGCATACAACCTATTTATCTGGACTGGTCTAACAGGACGATATGGAAACCTTCATTCAATTTACAAAATTAAGTATAAGGCATCAATGCTTACCTGTCTCCATTTATATTAAAAATAAAACAAATGAGAATCTTTATGAAATCTATATGACACTTGGTGCACACAGTAAAGGAATGTATACATGCTTGTGACATACTAGCTTGGCACGTGTGATGAAGATTGTACTGTACCTGCGTTACGTGTGCCATGTTGGTATAACTATGCTGTAGCTGCTGGTGTGCATGGATGGCGTACACTGCTTGCTGTGGAAAGCTGCTCTGTGGAGACTGGGCAGTGGGTCCAGGTGTCAAAGATGGGGGAGTGGCTGTTAATGTTGCTGCATGGTACAAGTTTTGTTGTTGCTGAGCATTGCCAAGATGTGGAGGTTGACCAGCCTGAAGGAGGTGGAGGGAATTTTAAACAAATTGCTTTTTTTCCAATTTAGGAACAAAACAGAATATTTATCACTTCTTTAGGAAAGCAAGCAATGAACTAAATCAGACCAGTATAGCCCACTCTGAGTTTAGAAAGTCACTAATGTCTTCTACATCATTGTTACAGTCAACTCTTCCTCCTAGCCTTCCCAATGTCCTCAAGAAGTACAGACCTCCCCCCTTGCTCCATCAGCTGTCAGTACCATTTCCCCTTACATCCAATGGGCTATCAGATACCCCCCCACCCCCACCCACTTTTATCCCAGCATTTCATAGATCTGGTTCGTGTGCTCAGATAAAAAGGCAAAGCACATTTTCCTTCCGTACCTGCACAGGGCTAGGGGCTGCATGCTGACCCTGCTGTTGACTTCCCGTTGGTGTCGTTGCTGGCTGTGGCTGATGGGGATGCAACTGGGGAGCATGGTGAGAATATGGCTGATGAACAGCAGCTAGAAAAAGTCAATCAGATTACCAATTAAAAACTCATGATGGCTTATTGGTGAGAATTTTGCTGCAGGGTATATTAAAAGGACCTGATTTTTCATTTTAGATGGCAAAGTAGATTGAGGCCAGTGTTATTTTGTTTACATATTTTTGTACATAATTCTTCTTTTATATTCCATTTTATGTAGATGGGATTCAAGCTTCTCAAAATAAATGTAGCCCTTAGCCCAGTGCTTCTCAACCCTCTCCTGGAAGCGCAACTAGTCAGCTGGGTTTTCAGGATTACCACACTGAATATTCATGAGATATAGCTGTGGTCAACATTATCAATGCCCTTGCATTTTTCGTATGTTGAGTATAGTATCTTGAGAAATAATGGGAAATATTCCAATTGTATGTCATATTTTAATAGTATATTCAAAGGTATACAACAAAAACAGATGTTTATGTAACATACACAATAATTTCTGAGGAAAAACCCCCAAAGTAAAACATGGACAGGATTAATGGAACCCCTTCACTAATATTTGGTTGCACAACCTTTGGCAGTGATGACAGCTACAAGAAACGTTTGGAGGCTATCTACTACTAATACTACTAGTTAGCATTTATATAGCGCTACGCACGCAGCGCTGTACAGAAATATATGTTAGTTTCATACATCTGTCTACAGATAGTTTCTCCCCCTCTTCAACTGTGATTTGTTCCAGCTCATGAATGTTTCCAGGATTCCTTTTACCAATGGCAGATTTTACCTCTTTACAAAGGTTCTCAATTGGATTGAAATCAAGACTCATACTGACCAGTTTAAAACGGTACATTTGTTCCTTTTAAACCATTTTTTTGTATTTTTGGATACATATTTTGGTTCATTGTCCTGCTGGAGGATCCATGAACTAAGACCCAGAGACTTAGCTTTTGGACATTAGGTAGCATATTTTGCTCCAAAATACCTTGGTAGTCCTCTGACTTAATTCCTTTAATACATTCCAGGCCTTCAGTTCCTGAGAAAGCAAAATAGCCCCTCATTATGGAATCTCCACCATATTTAATTGTAGGAACGGTGGAGTTTTTTAAACTTATAATCTTCATTTCTTCACCTGTAAACATATCACTGGTCTGCATTGCCAAAGAGCTCAAGTTTGGTTTCATAGTCCACAGAACATTTTTTGCAGAAGGACTGTGCTTTCTCAATGTGGGTTTGGGCAAAGATCAGGTGTGCCTTTTTATGTCTGTCTTTGAGCAGTGAGGCCTTCGCCCATTAAGTCCATATTGTTTAGTGTGTGGCGTATGGTGTGGGTTGAAACCACCACTTCAGACTGCTCCAGGTCAGCCTTAAGCTTTTTGGATGTTGTATGTAGTGTTTTTCCAACAGTGTGCACTAACTTTCGAAGAGCAGAGATACTGTAGTTACTCACCTGTAACAGGTGATCTCCGGGAACAGCAGGAATTTAGTCTTCACATATGGGTATCGTCGGTACCGACGGAGCCTGCGCGGGAACGCTCCCCAGCGTCCAATAGGAATGCTTTTGGGAGCATCCCTCAGCACATGTGTGCTGCCTTCCCGCCTTTTCCAACTGTCCCTCTTCAGTTAAGTTTGTAGAGACAGAGATAGAGACACAACTCCTAGGGGAGGTGGGTGGGTGGGTTGTGAAGACTAAATTCCTGCTGTTCTCGGAGATCACCTGTTAGAGGTAACTACGCTATCTCCAGGAACAAGCAGGAATGTAGTCTTCACATATGGGGACTTTCTAGCTGAAGATGCTGGGGAGATGGCCCCAGGAAGCTGCCACCTATAGTGAGGTGGGACATGCTTCCTCCTATGAATCTCTGGCATCCTACCAGGGTTGGTGGGTAGGAGTTGAATTAAGTCTGAAAGAGATGTTGAAGAACAGCCTGGCCAAAGAAGGCATCCTGATGGGAGGCTTTATCTAGGCAGTACTGGGCTGTGAAGGTGTGCACCGAAGTCCAGGTGGCTGCTCGGCAGATGTCATCGATAGACACAGAGTTAAGGTTTGCCATAGAGGCTGCCATTGCTCTCACATTATGTGCTGTGACATGGCCTTGAAGAGGAAGACCCTTACTCTCATAAGTAAAGGATATGCATTGTGCAATCCATTTAGATAGAGTTCTTTTGGAGACTGGAAGTCCCAAATGACTAGAATCAAAAGCAACAAAAAGTTGAGAAGACTTTCTATGTTGCTGTGTCCGTTGTAGGTAAAAAGCCAAGGCTCTTTTACAGTCCAAAGTATGAAGGTTCCTTTCTGCATTAGAGGCATCAGGCCTCGGAAAGAATACAGGTAGGTAAATCGATTGATTTAGATGAAAAGGCAAAACCACCTTTGGCATAAAATATGGATGAGTTTTGAGAACAACTTTATCATGGTGAAACCTTGTATAAGGGGGAATCAGCCACTAAAGCTTGCAATTCACTAATGCGACGTGCGGAGGTGATTGCAATTAGGAAGATGATCTTCCAGGATAAAAACTTTAGGGTTGTTGTGGCTAAAGGTTCAAAGGGTGGATTCATGAGCTGTCCGAGAACTAGATTTAAATCCCATGCCACCGGTGGTGGCCTGATGGGAGGCTTTGTTAAGAGGAGAAGACCTCTCATAAATCTTGCTATGAGTGGATGAGAGGAAATTGGCTGTCCATTTAGAGGCTAATAGGAAGCTGCAATTTATTTTTATTTATTTATTTATTTACATTCTCTTATATACCGCGCTATTCTGCATCAGTGCAGTTTACATTGAACAAACTGAAATTACATTGAACAGGGCATTATAACTTGGAGATAACTATTTTACAGGGAACATGGGCTATGGAGGGTTGCACTAAGATGGGCTCTTACTGAATTGGGCTTTAACCCAGAATTTTGATAAATGAAGTAGGTACTCTAGTACCGATTCCAAAGGTATCACAAGGGGGTTTAAGCCCTTTTAAGAACACCATATAGTAAAACATTTCCACTTAAAGGCATAAGAGTGTCTTGTGGAAGGTTTTCTAGAAGCCTGAAGGATATCCTTTACCTGTTTGGAAAGGTTACGATCCTGCAGGTCTAGGCTTTCAGCAACCAGGCCCTGAGATGCAGGGACTGGGGATTCGGGTGCCATAGCATCCCGTTCTCTTGGGAGAGGTCTGGAGCAACGTTCCCACTAGTTTTCTGTAGGCTGTGTGCGCATAAAATATCAGTTGTGCAGCTTTTGAAGGAAGGTTATATTTTTGTGCGCCACATAACAACACTCAGAGTTATATACAGTACTTTAAAATTTGACTACACATCAGAATACAGTATGTACACCACATTGATTACACTAGAAAACATTGTAGAACTTGTGAAAACCGTAAATACATAACAACTTTTAAATTTTAAGACGTCTGTGTTGTTTTCTATCAGAATCAGAACCGTAATTTTTGTGCGCTCTGTTGTAAAGTTTGTGCGCTCGCTCGGTGAGGTGTGTGCGCGCGCACACGCGCACAGCTTAGAGGGAACAGTGGTCTGGAGCATACCCTAACTCCAGAGGTACAGCTTGAGAGAGATGTAGAAGCAGGAGATACCACGTTTGTCGTGGCCATCGTGGCGCTATGAGGATCATACGACCTCTGTCTCTCTGAAGCTTGAAGAGTGCTTTGGGAATGAGGGGAATGGGTGGGAAGGCATAGAGGAAGTCGTGACCCCAGTTAAGGAGGAAGGCGTCCCTTGCCTGGCAATTGTGGGCAGAATTCTGGAACAGAACCGGGGAAGTTTGGCATTCAGTGGACTTGCAAAGAGGTCTATGTCTGGGGTTCCCCAGATCTGAAATATCCTTGGTCACCTGGTCTAGGTGTAGAGACCATTCGTGAGGCAGCAGTACTCGGCTGAGTTTGTCTGCCCAAAGGTTTTGAATGCCTGGAAGATATACCAGAAGGGGTTGAATTTGATGCTCTCTGGCGAGGGCCCACAGTCGTAAAGCTTCGTTGCATAATGACAGAGAGCCTGTTCCGCCCTGCTTGTTCACGCAGAACATGGCTATTTGATTGTCCGTTTGGACTAGGACTGTCTTGTAGCTGAGCTGGGCATGGAATACTCGAAGAGCTAGATAGACTGCTCTGAGTTCCAGGAGGTTTAAGTGAAGACAAGCCTCCTGTGGAGTCCAGGTACCTTGGGTGGAGAGATGGTGCAGGTGTGCTCCCCATCCCACCTGTGATGCATCTGTTAGGGTGGCTTGGAATAGGGGTTGTTGAAAAGGAGACCCCACTAACAGATTCTCCAGTGATTGCCACCATTGTAGGGACAAGATCAGTCGTTGTGAGTTTGATATCTTGTCTGACAGACGTCCTGTGGCCTGTGTCCATTGTGTGGATAGGGTCCACTGGGCTGCTCGCATGTGGAGGCGAGCATAGGGAACTACATGAACTGTGGATGCCATATGTCCCAGTAATTGCAGGAGCTCTCGAGCAGTTAGGGCGGACTTTCCCGCTGCTTGAGAAGCTAGTTGCACTATTCGAAGACAGCGGGGCTGTGGAAGGAAAGCCCTTGACTGTCTGGTGTCTAAACAAGCTCCTATGAACTCTAGGGTCTGAGAAGGAGCAAGTTGGGATTTTGGGAAGTTTATGACCAATCCCAAGTATTAGAGGATTTGCATTGTATGAGACAGTGCAGAACTGGCTTCTGGAATCATGGGGGCTCGAATGAGCCAGTCGTCCAAGTAAGGGAAGACGAATATCCCTAGGGTTCGCAGGAATGCAGCTACTACTACCATGCATTTTGTGAATATTCTTGGTGCCGAAGCCAGACCAAAAGGAAGAACCCTGTACTGGAAGTGTTTTCCCTTGAAAAGGAATTGTAAGAATTTCCTGTGATCTAGATGGATCAGAATGTGAGTATATGCATCTTTTAGATCTAGAGAGCAAAGCCAATCCTGACTTTGAAGGTATGGCAGCAGAGTTCCCAGAGAAATCATTTTGAACTTTTCTCGGAACAGATATTTGTTCAATTCTCTGAGGTCTAGAATGGGTCTGGTGTCCTCCTGTTTTCTTTGGAATAAGAAAATAAGGGGAGCAGAACCCTGTACCCTGTTGGGGAATGGGTACTTCCTCTATTGCTTCTTGAGCAAGGAGTGTGGAGACTTCTTGATCCAGTAGATTATCTGGAGAGATTTGGGAATTGAACTGTCTTAGGATTGTAGGAGGGGGCATGCTGTGAAAATGAAGCTTGTACCCCTCCCCTACAATGGACAGAGTCTAATTTTCTGCTGTAATTTGGTGCCATCTGTTGACAAAATGACACAACCTGCCTGGAATGTTTAGGGGTTCTGGACCCTTCAGAGGCAGGAAAGGTAGGCTCTCTAGGAAGGAGTCAAATCCCTTGAGGGGGCTGAGCCTGTGGAGCTGGTTGAGCTCTCGGGCCTTTTGGCTTCTTCTGCTGTCTGAATTGTTGCTGTTATACCCCGCAAGGGCAGTGTCAGGGTCAGGTTGCCCAAAAGGGACAAGACGGATAAAATGTCCTCGTTTTGCTGAAAAAGGGTTTTTTAGAGGGCTTCTTTTTGGCTGGAGTGGCTGTAGATTTTGACAATCTGTCTAAAGTGATATTGTCAGCATATATCTCATTAGCCTTTTCCTGCCAGTTCTTGCCAAAGAGGTCTTCTCCTGTGCAAGAGATGTTTCCTAATTTGTTTTGTACCCACATTTCCAAGTCTGATGCCTGAAGCCAGGCAATCCGACATGCACCAATGGCAATAGCAGAAGTTCTGCTGATGCATTCAAAGCAGTCAAAGGCTGCACGATTTACAAACTTGGAAACGTCTTGAGCATGCTTGACAAGAGTAAGAAAGTCTTGTCGTTTGTCATCAGGGAGAAGGGGGCTCATAAGCTCCAAGTCTCCTGTGACCTCTTTGAGGAACATTCCCATATATAAACTATATGAGCTGATCCTAGCTGAAAGCATGGAAGCCTGAAATATTCGACGCCCAAAGGCGTCAAGAGTCCTGCATTCACAACCTGGAGGATTGAATGCATGTCTTTTTGCACTTTTCATCCTACGCATGGCTGATTCCACTACCATTGAATGATGTGGCAGCTGAGTCTTTTGAAACCCATGACATGGTGGAACTCGATACATGGTATCGAGTCTCCTAGAATGAGGAGATGTGGTCAAAGGTGTTTCCCACATTCTGAGCATTAAATCATGAAGAATTTCATGAATGGGCAGAGTAGCTGCTTCTTTGGGAGCCTTAGGGTATTGGAGGATTTCCAATTCCTTTGCTCTAGGTTCTTTTTCAGGAGCTACCATGATTGATAGGCCTCGGGCCACATCACAAATAAAATCTTGAAAAGACATGCCCTCCAGAGGAGACATTCCGCGTTGAGGAGAAGAGGAGTCTTCCGGAAAAAGTACTCTGGTACCGGCAGAGTTATCCGAATCATCGGAATCGGAAGATTTGAAGTATCTCTGATCCCGATATTCATGCAAAGCATGGTATCGGTATCGATCGAAGTCAGCACCGAGTTGATCCGGTACCGATCTGTCGATGCCTGAAAAAGTCGGCATGGGTAGAATTCCCACCGGGGCCAGTACCGTCCGTGCTGGTACTGATATCGGTACCGGTGCCCGTTGAACCATCGGTAGCGTTGTTAACGGTACTGCAGCTGTAAGGAGATAGCGAGGAATCTCTGGTCTATCGACGCAGTCGATGTCTGGGTGTTGGTACCGGTAGAAGCGTCCGGAATATCTGAGCATGGCATCAGTAGTTCTTCCGAGGTTGAGGCCTCGAGAACATCCTGGAGCCCCGTTAGTGCTTTGGAGGCCGAAGCCTCCCGCCAGGGCTGTTTTGCCGGTGTAGTTTCCTCGAGGGCAATGCCAATGGCTTCTCGATGCTTAGAAGGAGATCTACCCTTTGAGGACCGGCTCTTATGTTTAGTTACCTGAGATCCATGGGAAGAAGACAAGACTCTGGAAGATGTCGCTGCAATGGACATCGCATCTGAAGAAAAGAGGGTACCGAGCTTTGCAGCCCGGTTCTGTCTTCCTCTTTTAGTCATCCCCATACAAGAGGAACACTCCGAAGGAGAATGGTCAGAGCCTAAACATTTGAGACACCAGTCATGGGTGTCGGTGACAGAAATGGTACCGCCACACTTAGTACATTCTTTAAAACCAGTAGCTGTTTTTTCCATTTTGCAGGAAAATGGGGCCTAATGCCCAAAATGGCGCCTAGCACCAAAAAGAAAAAGTCTCTGAAGAGAAACACTTCAGAAGTATTTTTTTTTTTTTTTTTAAAAAGAAGAGAACCGGAGGTACCGGTAGCGACGAGTGGAGGCAGGCGCGACCACAAGAAAAGAAGTTTAAAAAAGAAATTTTCTGCGGTGACAGGGTATGTGACCTGTCGGCTCCGCGGAAAACGAAGAACTGAAGAGGGACAGTTGGAAAGGCGGGAAGGCAGCACGCATGTGCTGAGGGATGCTCCCAAAAGCGTTCCTATTGGACGCTGGGGAGCGTTTCCGTGCAGGCTCCATCGGTACCGACGATACCCATATGTGAAGACTACATTATAGGCGTTATAATCGATCACACACTCACCATGCTACCTCACATAAAACAGACGGTAAAAACTATATTCTACAAACTCAAAACTATTCAACACTTAAGGCTCCTCCTTGACACGCATGACTTTAGATCAGTCGTTAGTGCACTCATAACCCCTCACTTTGACTATTGTAATAGTCTCCTAACCGGCCTCCCACAAAAGAATATCTACTTATTACAAAGAGCACAGAACATTTGTGCAAAAGTAGTCACTAAAGCCCACCTAGCAGACCATGTAACCCCTATACTGCTAGAACTACACTGGCTCCCCATAAATTATCGAATCAAATACAAAATACTACTAACAACCTTCAAACTACTAAACGATATTGCCCCCTCCCATCTATCCACACTCCTTCACGTCCCAAATGAATCAAGAGCCCGCAGACTAAATGCAACCCTCTCACTAGAGCTGCCAAAAACATTCACGAGGACCAAAAACTCCACCAGTGCCAGAGCCTTCTCATTCACCGCGCCCACACTTTGGAATGACCTCCCAATAGACATCCGAATCATAAAGGACTTCTCCCAATTCAGGAAAGAACTCAAGACATACCTATTCTCTGAGCATTTCGGAATCCCCTACCCTCCAAGTCCAGACACACAGCGTCCACAGACACACAAACAAAAAAACCCGCAGAAACACAATTAACTGAACACACACAACTTCTCTTCTAACAGCTCCCCAAAGACACCCCAAACAACCCACGAAAAAATGGAAATAAATTCCATCACACACAAACCCACTCACACACACACACAAACACACGCACACTTATACACACACACTCACACACACATACACACACACACACACACCTGAATAGCGAATCATGTATCCTTGTAAATAATTTCTATAAATAGCAATGTCAGCTCGCTGACATTCCCCTGTAAATTCAGCAGTATACAAAAGTATACACCCTGTAAATAGTTCTGACAATTTGCTGTTCTGTTATATGTAAAAAGTTAAGAAGTTCTTGTTCTATGTAATGTTATGCAAATGTATGCAATTGTTCCATGTAAACCGCCCCTGATCTCTGGAAGGGGCGGTATAGAAGAAATAGATAAATAAATAAATAAATAAAACATTCCTGCTTGTTCCTGGAGATGGCATCCATCTGTCCAAGAAGGGTCGACATGTCTTCAATAGCAGACTAACTCACTGAAGAGGGCTTTAAACTAGATTCGTTTGGGATGGGTGACGACGGCTCCCAGGTATGTGAAAGCCCCCAGGTAGGTGAAATATTAAATCTCTCTATAGCAATGGGTAAAAGGGGCAACATCTGGAAAGCGGTGTGTGTATAAATTCCGGTAGCATGGGAAATAAAGCATAGTTACTCACCTGTAAGGTGTTCTCTGGGAACAGCAGTCCTCACATATGGGTGACGTTGGTGCCGACAGAGCCTGGGTGGAGCATTTATCCAGCTTTCAAAGAAAGCCTTTGGGAATGGTACCATGCATGCGTGGTCCCCTTCCCATCCAAGGGTGCCATCTTGTTCAGTCAGATGACATAGCTTAGGCGAAGAATAAAACCAGATAGAGGAGAGATTCCTGCTGTTCCCAAAGAACACCTGTTATAACTACACTTTCTCCAGGAACAAGCAGGAAGTCAGTCCTCACATATGAGACTCCCTAGCTCCAGGCTGCCGGGACCCAAACCACGACAGCACCAACGGAAACCACCAAGAGAGGCCACCAGTTGCAGAAGACGAGTCCTTACCCAGAGACTCCGCAACACCCAGCTACCCTCGTCACTCTTAGTCCAGGAGCCTGAACACTGACGGGCTGGAGGGCAGGAGTTGTCTATACACAGAGTATGCTATGGATTGCTGCCTGGCCGAAGGCACTGTTCCTGCAGGACTCTCTCTAGGCAGTAATGTGCTTCAAAGGTATGCACGGAAGACTATGTGGCAGCCTTGCATATTTCTGTTACCGAGCGCAGGTTGGCCACCAAAATGGCCATGGCCCTGATGCAATGAGCAGTGATCTGGTGCTCCAGAGAAAGGCCAGCCCACTCATAAGCAAAGGCAATGCACTCCGCCACCCAAGAGGACAGAGTCCTTTTGGTTACCGGCAGCCCCAGTTTACTGAGGTCTAATGAGACAGAGTTGGGGCGCTTTGTGATGGTCCCTGGTTCTATGAAGATAGAAGAATAGGACCATCTTACAAACCAAGATATGCAAGACCGACTCTTCCTTTCCGGTGTGAGGCTGTGGAAAGAAGGTAAGGAGAACCACCACCTGGTTGAGGTGAAAAGCAGACACCACCTTAGGAAGGAACTTGGGATGCGTACGCAGCACCACTCTATTAGTGTAGAACTGGGTGTAGGGAGGATCTGCCACCAGGGCCTGCAGCTCGCTCACCTTGCGGGCAGAGGTCACAGCCACCAGAAAGGCCACTTTCCAGGCGAGGTACCTCAGGTGACAGGTGGCCATAGGCTCAAATGGCGGTCTGGTGAGCTGGAACAGCACCACATTGAGGTTCCATTCCGCTTTCGGAGGGCGGGGGGGGGGGGGCCTTTGACAACAGAATTATATGAGACTATACTTTATTCAGGAATGAGTTAAGTGCTACGGCCTCCTGGCAGAGGGAGTAGAAGCCCGTTCCACCCTGCTTGTTCACGTAGAACATGACCACCTGGTTGTCGGTCTGTATGAGGATCGGAAGGCCTCGGAGCAGTGGCAGAAGGTCATAAGAACATAAGATATGCCATACTAGGTCAGACCAAGGTCCATCAAGCCCAGTATCCTGTTTCCAACAGTGGCCAATCTAGGTCATACGTACCTAGCAGTTTCCACAAAAGACACAGGTTCCGCAATGCTTGTACTGGGTCAAGCATTGATATCCTGGGTCCCTTCTTAATAATGGTTTATGGACCTTTCCTCCAGGAACTTGTCCAAACCTTTTTTAAACCCAGCTACACTAACAGCCTTTACTACATCCTCCGGTAACAAATTCCGTAGTTTGATTACACGTTGAGTGAAAAAATATTTTCTTTTATTAGTCTTAAATAGTTTACCCTGTAGCTTCATTGCATGTCCCCTATTCTTTCTATATTCTGATAACGTAAACAATCGATCTATGTTTACCCGTTCCACTCCGTTCATTAATTTATAGACTTCTATCATATCTCCCCTCAGCCGTCTCTTTTCCAGGTTAAAGAGCCCTAACGTGTTGAGCCTTTCTTCATAAGAGTATCCTTCCATCCCCTTTACCATTTTGGTGGCTCTTCTCTGAACCTTTTCTAATAACGCTATATCCTTTTTAAGATACGGCGACCAGAATTGCACACAATATTCAAGGTGCGGTCTCACCATGGAACGATATAGAGGCATTATAATATCTTCTGTTTTATTTTCCATTCCTTTCCTTATCATACCTAGCATTCTATTTGCTCTCTTGGCTGCTGCTGCACACTGGGCCGAGGGTTTTAACATGTTATCCACAATGACGCCTAAATCTTTTTCCTGGGTGGTGGTTCCTAATGTGGAACCTTGCATTGTGTAACCATAGTTTGGGTTGTTCTTCCCTAGGTGCATAACTTTGCACTTGTCCACATTAAATTTCATCTGCCATTTTGATGCCCAGTCTTCCAATTTATCAAGATCCTCTTGCAATTTTCCACAATCCTCTTGGGTTTTAACAACTTTAGTTTTGTGTCATCTGCAAATTTGATAACCTCACTCGTTATTCCACTTTCCAGGTCGTTTATGAATATGTCAAAAAGCAGCGGACCCAGCACAGATCCCTGGGGTACACCACTATTCACCTTTCTCCATTGGGAAAATTGGCCATTTAGCCCAACCCTCTGCTTTCTATCTTTTAACCAGTTCCTGATCCACAATAGTACACTGCCTCCTATCCCATGACCCTTTAGTTTTGCCAAAAGTCTCTGATGAGGGACCTTGTCAAAGGCTTTCTGAAAGTCCAGATACACTATATCAACCGACTCACCTTTGTCCACCTGTTTATTCACACTTTCAAAAAAAACATAACAGATTAGTAAGACAAGATCTTCCTTGTCTAAAGCCATGTTGGCTGTCTCCCATTAGGCCATGACTATCTACATGCTGAGTAATTTTATTCTTTATGATGGTTTCTTCCATTTTTCCTGGTACTGACGTGAGGCTCACCGGTCTGTAGTTTCCCGGATCACCCCTGGAACCCTTTTTAAAAATTGGTCTGCAGGGCCAGAAAGATGGCCCACAGCTTGAGGAGGTTGATCTGCAGGAGAGACTCCTCGGAAGACTAGTAGACCAGGGAGGCGTCTTTAGTCAGAACCCTCTGAGGTGCTGGTGTCTGGAAAGGCATCCCCTGCCCTGAGCTGGCGTGGGGACTGCCACCATGCAAGGGAGGCCGCTAGCTGCTGGGTGACCCACACCCATCCCCCAGTCTGCCTGTGGCCTGAGACCACTGAGACCAGAGGTACCACTGGGCCACCCACATGTGTAGGCGGGCTATAGATGTAAATAGTAATTACACTTACCTGGTAATTGTAGTTCCTTGAGAGACGACAGCTTAGTCCTCGACGTATGGGTAGTGCACCTCCTCCTGCAGCATGAAGACTGGACCAATCAGATTTCAGCTCCACTGGAATAAGCACACCCTGCAACTCAGGAACTCCAGTGAACTACTGACAAAGCAAACTCAAACACATAGCTAACCTTTAGTAAAACTGCTCTCATAGGAAATATATTCCGCAACCTAACTGTGTTTTTTTTTTTTTTGTTTTTTTTTAATCAACTGGTGGCATAGGCCACATACTAAAAATTATAACCAACCGGAACGGAAAGTCCCGCTCCTGCCACAGCGAAAAACTTAGAGAGAAAAGAAAGTAACATGAAACGCACTCACCTGGAAAAATCGTCTTCTTTATCCAAGGCGTGCCGTGCGAAAAGAAATCAGGGAGAGGCAGGAGGACTAAGCTGTCGTCTCTCAAGGAACTACAATTACCAGGTAAGTGTAATTACTATTTCCTTATCGTTCCTCCAGCTTAGTCCTCGACGTATGGGATGTATCAAAGCAGCCTAACGGGTGGGATTGTGCCAGCCGGCACGCAGAACCGCAGAACCAAAGCCAGCATCGCTCGCCGCCAAAACATCAAGACGATAATGTTTACTGAAAGTGTGCAAAGACGACCACGTGGCCGCTTTACAAATATCTACCGGGGAAACCAGACTGAATTCCGCCCAGGATGTCGCTTGTGCTCTCGTAGAGTGAGCCCGCAGTCCCGGCGGCGGAGACCGACCGTGCAATATGTAAGCCGAACCAATCGCCTCTTTAATCCATCTGGCAATAGAAGCCTTCGCTGCCGCTTCCCCTTTACGAGGACCACCAAACAGCACAAACAAGTGGTCTGATTTACGAAAATCATTTGTAACTCGTAAATAACGGCGGAGAACCCTTTTGAGGTCCAACCGACTCAAACCACGATCAGAAGCATGCCCTTCGGACTCCGAAAAAACCGGAAGAGAAACAACCTGATTCAAGTGAAAAGGAGAAGTCACCTTTGGCAAGAAAGATGGCACAGGCCGCAGAACCACTTTGTTAGGCGAGAAAGACAGAAAAGGCTCCCTGCAAGAAAGAGCCTGGAGTTCGGAAATACGGCGTGCGGAACATATAGCCACTAGGAACACCGTTTTAAGAGTCAAATCCTTTACCGAACTACCAGAGAGCGGCTCAAAAGGAGCTGCACTTAGGGCACGTAGCACTAAATTAAGATCCCACGCGGGAACCGATACTCTACGGGCTGGCCGTAACCTAGACACAGCACGCAAAAAACGAACTACATCCGGATGCGCCCCTAAAGCCACGCCCTGAACTTTACCGCGATAACAAGACAGAGCCGCCAATTGGACTCGCAAAGAGCTGGCGGCTAGACCCTTAGTAAAACCGTCTTGCAAAAAATCCAGAATTATCGGCAGAGAGGCCGTAGCCGCTCTGATCTGGTGTCTGGAACACCAGTTCTCAAAAATACGCCAAACCCGAACATAGGCCAGCGAAGTGGATCTCTTTCGCGCCTGCAAGAGGGTCGCTACCACTGAGCGGGAGTAACCGCGTTTTCTTAGCCGAGCCCTTTCAATAGCCAAGCCGTAAGAGAGAATCTCTCCACTTGGGGCATGCGAAGTGGACCCTGACACAACAGGTCCGGTAATAAGGGAAGTTTCCAGGGAGGACCGTCGATCAGCCTCATCAGATCGGCATACCAAGGACGACGCGGCCAATCCGGCGCTATTAAGAGCACCCGACCCCGGTGGGCTTCGATACGTTGAATAACGCGCCCCAACAGTGGCCATGGAGGGAATACATAAAGCAGACCCGTGGATGGCCACACCTGCAACAGAGCATCCAGACCTTCGGACATCGGCTCTCTTCGCCGACTGTAGAATCGAGCCGCTTTTGCTGAGCGGCACGTGGCCATCAGGTCCATGAGTGGTTGGCCCCAACGCTGCACCAGCTGCGCGAACACCCGGGGATGTAGCTCCCATTCTCCGGGATCCACCTGAACTCTGCTGAGGCAGTCCGCCGTCACATTGTCTTTTCCGGCGATATGTGCTGCGGAGATGGCTGACAGGCGAGGCTCTACCCATTCGAACAACGTCCGAGCCTCTGCCGCGAGGCCAACACTTCCGGTTCCCCCTTGCCGGTTGATGTAGGCCACGGCCGTTGCATTGTCTGAGAGCACCCGAATCGCTCGAGCCGATATCCGAGTCTCGAAGCCCTGCAATGCCAAGCGAATGGCTCGAAGCTCCAACCGGTTGATCGACCAGGCGCTCTCTTCTGGGGACCAAAGACCCTGGACGAACTGGCCCTCGCAGTGAGCACCCCAGCCCGTCAGACAGGCGTCCGTTAATAGTGGAATCCAGTTCGGCTGCTCCAATGGCATCCCCACTCGCAGAGTGAGCGGATTCAACCACCAGGAGAGATCCCTTCGAACCGACATCGGGCAAGGCAGACGCCTGTTCAGCGGATCGGACTGGTTGGACCAGCGGCGGAGTAAGGCTTGCTGGAGGGACCGCATGTGAAACCGCGCCCAAGGAACCACCTCCAGAGAGGACGCCATCGTCCCCAACAACTGCAGGTATCGCCACGCCGACGGGGCTGGAGACCCTCGAAACTTTCGCACCAGAGCCTGAAGAGTCAAAATCCTGCGTTCGGGTAGAGAAACCAACCCCTGGCAAGTCTCGAATTGCACCCCTAAATATTCGAGAAGCTGTGTTGGAACCACATGGCTCTTGAGTGGGTTGATCACCCAGCCGAGAGACTGTAAGAGAGTGATGACCTTTTCTGTCGCTGCCAAGCTCTCTGCGCGCGATTTCCCGCGAATCAACCAGTCGTCCAGATAGGGATGAACCAGCACCCCGTCCTTGCGGAGAGCCGCGGCAACTACCACCATGATCTTGGTGAATACGCGAGGTGCGGTCGCTAGACCGAATGGTAAAGCCTGAAACTGAAAATGCCCCCACGGGAGCGCAAAGCGCAGATACCTCTGCTGGTCTTCTCGAATAGGGATATGGAGATAAGCCTCCGTGAGGTCGAGGGACGTAAGAAATTCGCCTCGACGAACGGCTACTATGACAGACCGTAGCGTTTCCATTCGAAAGTGAGGGACTCTTAGACAACGATTCACTCCTTTGAGATCCAATATGGGTCGCAGATCGCCTCCCTTCTTTGGCACCACGAAATAAATGGAATACCTTCCCAGACCATATTCCGCTGGTGGAACTGGAATGACCGCCCCCAGCTGAAGAAGCCGATCGAGCGTTTGGCGCACCTGCAAGGTCTTCTGAACCCCTCGACAGGGAGACGCTACAAAGGAGTCGAGTACTGGACGGGCCAAATCGAGAACATACCCGTCTTTGATAATGTCTAGTACCCACTGATCGGAAGTAATTTGGATCCAAGCGGAGAGAAAATGTCGAAGGCGTCCTCCGATCATCGGCCGCTCCACCTGGACCCGCTGTCTTTCATTGGGGTTTGCGGGGGCCCGGGGCACCTCCCGCCGTGAACCCTCGACTGGCTCCACGAAATCCGCGAAAACTGGACACCCGGGAACTATATCTACCCCGCTGGGCGCTGGCGTAACGGGGTGACCGGAACCTACGAAAGTCCCGAAATTGTCCCCTAGTAACCGGAATGGATCTACCCCGCTTGGGCCGATCTTCTGGTAAGCGACCGCCTTTGGATTCACCTAGATCTTTGACCAACTTATCCAAATCCTCACCAAAGAGTAGTTTACCCTTAAAAGGTAACTTGCCCAACCGTGACTTAGAGGAACCATCGGCCGCCCAATTTTTTAGCCAAAGAGCTCTACGAGAAGCCACTACCGAAGCCATGCTATTGGAGAGAGCTCTGATGAGATCGTACTGTACATCCGCCAAATAAGACGTACCAGACTCCAAGCGGTGAAGTTCCGTCAGCGTATCAGTGTCTAAGGATGGAGAACGCTGAAATCGCTGAACCCACCGCAAACAGGCACGGGCTACCCAAGCCCCACAAACCGAAGCCTGTAACGCAATCGCATCCGCCTCAAAGGCCTGCTTCAACAGACCATCCATCTTCCTGTCCTGCGGCTCCCTCAAAGCCGCACTCCCTTCAACAGGAATGGTGGTCTTCTTCGTCACCGCCGACACGGCTGCGTCGACCTTGGGAGATCGAAAACGTTCCAAATCCGTTTCTGCCATAGGATAAAGACGACGCATGATCTTAACTCCCTTGAGACCAGTCTCAGGAGTGTCCCACTCGGTCTGAATCATCTGGTCAATAACTTTATGAAGTGGAAAAACCACTTGAGTCTGACGAACAGCTTGAATGATGGGATCTACTCCGTCCGGCTCTTCCGCCTTAGGCGCAGAAGACAAGCCTAACGTCTGAAGCGCTTCCGAAACAAGAGCTGGAAGCTCCTCACGCCGGAAAACCCAAATAATCCTCGCTTGATCCTCCGGCTCCGGAAGCTCTCCTTCCTCCAAGCCGTCTACATCTCCCTCCGGATCGAACTCGGGATCATCCCCCTCAGGCCAGTCCGCCTCCACAGAACCAGGGTCGTGCAACCGCGGCCGCTTCGGGGCTCTGATGTCGGACAATGGAGGCTCTCCAAGAGGGGACTGGAGGGATAGTCCCTGCGGTGGTAGAGGCGCCCCTCCCATAACCTGGCGCCTTCGACAGAACGCCTGATGCAGAAGCAATACAAAATCTGCCGAAAAATCCTCCAAGGGCAACGACTCCCCCAGAGCTAGTTGCGCCCCGGGCGCCGAGGTACTGTTAGGAGCAAGCCCCGAGGGACCGTCTAGCGGTGATTCTAAATCTCCTGATGCGGCACCAGACTGTGCCGATGCAGGCAAAGAATGCTCCAGGCGCTGTTCCATGCTGCGAGACAGTGAGGCGCAGCGAGGGCACACGCCGGTCTCTGCGTCGGCACCCCGCCGAGATCCACAAATGAGGCAAAGAGAACCCGTGGACATGGGGAGTTTAGCGTGTTTAAAACGCCAGCCAACCGCAGCCAAAAAAGACAGGGGAACCAACAGCACCCTGACCCAGAGGAACCAAGCGGGGACTGGGCAGTGTGCAATAAAGGAAAGCGGTGCAGGTCAAGAAAAAAGGTCTGACCAGCAAGTGAGGAAAGGAGGCTATGCCTGCTTTCCCTCAGAGGCATACATATCTTCCCTTTGTGTCTTTATTTTATTTATTTATATATATATATATATTTTTTTTAGAAAGCCTAAGAATAAAAGCAAATGCAATTAAAAAAACCTCCCAGAACTAAAGAGGTTACTTCCTCAGACAGCTGCCACGGAGAAAATCAGCGAGGGAATGAGACACCAAAGGCAAAATAAAGTAAATAAAAGAAAGTCACTGAAATGAAATTCGAATGAAAGGAAAATAAAGGAAATCAAAAATCAAAAATCTACCGCGGGGCAACTGAAAGAAAAAAACCGCGGACCGAGAAAAAATGGCCGCGGCAGACCCGCAAGCGTTTTGGCGGGCTTTTGCAGCCTCACGGTGAAGGGAAGGGCCCGAGGAAAATAAGCCCGTTGCTGCCGCGAAAACGGGAGCCCCCCCGGGGACGCTTCCCCCCTTGAATATCTGCGACTGTCCTGAACAGCTGAGGGAGGGAGTGAACGCGGCTCAAAAGCCGGCCAGCTTCCCCTCAGCTGCAATCACTCACCGGCACACACGCAGCTGTCTTCAGTCTCTGGAGACGAGCTGCAGCTCAGCCTTCGTTGGAGCTCTGCCCCGAAGAGCCTTGGGGCAGAGATCCACTTTCCCCAAAGTCAAAAAGTACACAGAGAGTCGTCAAGGTCTGAGCAGGAGAAGGAGCTTCCTCCGGTTTCCTCCCCCCGCCCCCACTGAGTGCCGAGAATCACAGTGAAAATTTAAAGGGACAGCGTATTAAATAAGAAAAAAAGGTAAAGAAGCCCTAAAAGGACCCAAATAAAGGTTAGCTATAGGCAAAGAATACTATCTAAATAACTAGTGAGCCCAGCTACGCTCACTAACGTCCTCCTGCTGCATGAAGACTGGACACACTGGAGTTCCTGAGTTGCAGGGTGTGCTTATTCCAGTGGAGCTGAAATCTGATTGGTCCAGTCTTCATGCTGCAGGAGGAGGTGCACTACCCATACGTCGAGGACTAAGCTGGAGGAACGATAAGGAACATGCACTGGTGAGGCCATGTGGCCTAACAAGCAGAGCTGCCGCCAGGCCGGCACCGACCTGCAGGCTTGCACCTCCCCTGCCAACCACATCAGTCAGTGGGCTCTTTCTTCTGGGAGGAAATCCTTGGCCTGCAGAGTGTCCAGCTGGGCCCCTATGAATTCCAGGGTCTGAACTGGGGAGAGCCTGGACTTGGGATAGTTGATGACAAAGTCCAACTGGTGGAGGGCATGAATGGTCAGCCTTGTGGCCCAATCAGACTCCTGGGTGGTGCTGCCCCTAAGGAGCCAGTCATCTAGATAGGGGAAGATGTGAGCCCCTTGAAGGCGCATGTGTGCAGCCATCGCGGCCAGGCACTTTGTAAAGACCCTCGGGGAGGAGGCGAGGTCGAATGTGAGCACCCTGTACTGGAAGTGCAGACCCCCCACCACAAGCCTCAGGTATCTCTTGTGGGAGGGATGAATCAGGATATGGGCATAAGCAGCCTTGAGATCCAAGGAGCAGAGCCAGTCTCCCTGGCAGAGGTAGGGCAGCAGTGTTCCAAGGGAGAGCATCTTGAACCTCTCCCTCACCAGGAACCTGTTGAGGTTTTGCAGATCCAGGATAGGCTGGAGGCCTCCTGTTCTTTTGGGGACAAGGAAACACCTTGAGTAGTAACCCCTGCCCCAGAGGTGGTGGGGCACAGATTCCGCCGCCTTGTCCTTGAGCAGGTTTGCAAGCTCTGTGACGAGCAAGGCCTGGTGAAGGGGTGGACAGGATGGCTTCCCTGGAAAATAATCTGAAGGGTTTTGCTGTAAGTGGAGAGAATAACCCTCTCTCACCACTCGCAGGACCCACTGGTCTGTAGTGATGGTGGCCCAACTGTCGGCAAAGGCGGCCAGTTGACCCCCTAGGGCTGAGGTGGGTCTCCTGAGGGAGGAAAGACCCTGCCCACCGAATGAAGAACTCCCCCATGGCTGAGAGGGGGCTGATGCCTTGGGTTTCCTGGACCCAAGCCCCTGGCCCTTTGGCTGTGCGGGTTGGTGAGGCTGACCCTGGTAAGGCTGGTAATGACTAGCCAAGGGGTAACCATTTTTCCTTGGGAAAAAAGCCTTCTTTCCCGAGGGCTTCTTCCTGGGGAGAGCCGAGGACATTTTGGAAAGTCTCTGCTGGGTTACTACCTCGGCCTCGATCTCAGTGGCCTTATCGGGACATAGGCTTTCCAAGAAGATGCTCCCCACTTCAGGGCAAGCGTAATTACTCACCTGTAACAGGTGTTCTCCAGGGACAGCAGGAATCAGTCCTCACTTATGGGTGACGTCGGCACTGATGGAGCCTGTGCGAAGCAATTCCCCAGCTTTTAAAGAAAGCCTTTGGGATTGCTGCCACGCATGGTTGGTCCTCTTCCCTCCCAAGGGTGCCACATCTTGCTCAGTCAGGTCCCACAGCTAGAGCCCTACTAAGCAGATGGCAAGGGAAACAAATTAAATGGCAACTCCATAGGGGAGGTGGGAGGGTAGTGAGGACTGATTCCTGCTGTCCCTGAAGAACACCAGGAACAAGCAGGAAGTCAGTCCTTACTTATGGGACTCCCCAGCTACAGGCTACCGAACCTGTAGTCTAAAAAACCACCTCCGCGAGCCCATGAGCAGAAGCCGATGCACGAAAGAGCCCAAGTACTCGGGTCAAGCTCTCAGGAGCTGCAGAAGAAGGGTCGGAGGGCAGGAGTTGCTCATACCCTGAAAAGACTAGCGTACAGCCTGGCCGAAGGCGCTGTCCCGGCGGGACTCCCTCTCCAGGCAGTAATGCGAGGCAAAAGTATTCGCCGAAGACTAGGTCGCAGCCTGGCAGATGTCCGCTAGAGGCACTGAGCGCAGTGAGGCCACCGAAGCCGTCTTGGCGCGGGCGCTGTGCGCGGTGACTTGGCAATCCAGCAGGGCCCCAGCCTTTGCCTGGGTGAAAGCGATGCAGTCCGCTTGGTGACTGCCAGCCCCAGACAGCTAGGATCGTAGGCAACAAAGAGACTGTTGGACTTGTGATGACCCCGAGTACACTGCAGGTAGAAGGCAAGAGCCCTCTTACAGTGTGTGCAGGACTGCCAATGCTTGGTCAGCGTGAGGTCTCGGGAAGAAAGTCGACAGGACTATCTCCTGGTTGATGTGGAAATCAGAGACAACTTTCGTCAGGAACTTGGAGTGGGTATGGAGGACCACCTTGTTCCCGTAGAGCCTGGTATAGGGGGCCTCAGCCATGAGGGCTTAGAGCTCGCTGACTCGCCGAGCCGAGGTCAGAGCTACCAGGAAGACAATTTTCCAAGAGAGGTGCTGGGGCAAGCACATCTCCATCGGCTCAAATAGTGGCCGTGTGAGCAACATGAGGACGATGTTCAGGTCCCACTCCGCCGACAGAGGCCGGATGGGTGGCTTGGAAAGGTGGAGGCCCTGCATGAAGCGGGAGACCAGAGGCTGCCCCGAGAGGGGTTTGCCCTCGACGGGGAGGTGGTTAGCTGAGATGGCGCTGAGGTGCACCCTAACAGAGTTGGATTTCAGCCCCATCTGTGATACGTTGAGGAGGTACTGGAGTATCCACCTGGTAGAGCAGGAAAACGGGTCGATCTGGAGCTCGGAGCACCAGACCGAGAAGCACCACCACTTGAAGGTGTAGGGCCCGCCTCATTGAGTCCTTCCTCGACACCAGGAGGATCTCCTCAACCTCCCCAGGGAGGTGCAGTGGAGCTAAAGAAACCTGTTCAGCCACCAGGCTATGAAGGATAGCAAGGAGATATTCGGGTGTAACACCCGCCCTTCCTCCTGCATTAGCAGATCTGGGGCGCAGCCCAGGGGAAGCAGCGGCTCTGAGGAGAGCCAGCGCAAAAGCGGAAACCAAGGCTGGCGAGGCCACGAGGGTGCCACGACGATCACCGAGGCTTGGTCCCAATGGATCTTGTGGAGAGTTCTCATAATGAGGGGGGTGGGAGGGAACACATTCAGCAGCTTGGAGGTCCAGTCCAGGAGGAACGCATCTGGGGCTACCCTGTCGGGATGTGGGACCGGCCCGCAGAAGCAGGAAAGCTGCTTATTTGCTGGGCTAGCAAAAGTCCAGGGACGGACCCCCATCATTGAAACAGGAGAGCCACCTCCGGGTTCAGACCCCATTCATGAAGGCAAAGAAGCCTGCTGAATCTGTCCGTGAGGACATTGTCCTGGCCGGGGGAGTTGACCGCTCTGAGGGTCATATCTCAGCGCAGGGTGAAGGAGCAGAGGAGGCAAGAGCCCGTCCCTCCCTCCTTGTTCATGTAGAACATTGCAGCTCTGTTGTCGGTCTGTACCAGTATCGACTTCCCCTTGAAGTGGGGCTCGAAGACTTTCAGGGCCCACCAGACTGCTCGGAGTTCGAGCAGGTTGATCTGCTGCTGGGACTCCTCGAGGGACCATTGCCCCTGGGTGCATAGGGTGCCACAGTGGGCTCCCCAGTCCAACAGCGAAGCATCTGTTGTCAGGATGAGCTTGTGCAGTGGGGCCTGGAAGGGCATGCATCGGAGAAAACTCCGGAGGTTCTGCCATCACTCCAGGGAGCTGCACAGCTCGCAGTAGACCAAGACAAGGTCCCGAAGGTGATTGGAGACTTAGGTCCACTGCATTTTCAGGCACCACTAAGTTGCCTGCATCTGCATGCAGGCATGGGGAACGACATGGACCGTCGAGGTCATGTGCCCTAAGAGGAGCAGCATGGTCCGTGCCATCACCCTGCCTTGCTTTGGACCTTGGCAGCCAGGGTGCAGAGACGCTTCATGCAGTCTTGCGGGAGGAAGGCAGTTGCCCGACCGGTGTCGAGGAGGGCGCTGATGAACTCCAGAGTCTGCACTGGCTGGAGGTGGGACTTGGAGTAGTTGATCAGAAAGCCGAGGTGTTCGAGTAGAAGGTCCGTGCGGGACGCTCCGATGTGAGCTTCCTCCGCGGAGCCTCCCGTGACGAGCCAATCATCTAGGTAGGGGAAGACAGGTATGCCCTGCCTCCAGAGGTGTGCTGCGGCCGCGGATAGGCACTTTGTGAAGATCCGCGGAGCGGATGCAAGCCCGAAGGGGAGCACCCTGTACTGGTAGTGCTCCCCTTGTACCCTGAAGTGCAGGTACTGCCCGTGCCTGGGGTGGATCAGTATGTGAGCATCCCTGAGGCCCAAGGAGCTTAGCCAATCGCCCTGCCGGAGGAAGAGTAGTAGGATACAATGGCGGGAATCCTTGGCGGGCCGCACGTAATGTTAACCGGGGTAGAGCCTCGCGGGCCGCACGAAGGGACCTCGTGGGCCGCATGCGGCCCGCAGGTTGGTGACCCCTGATCTAGAAGAAAGGAGATCCTGGATTCTCTACAGGGGGAACTATTCAGGCAACTGGTAATAGAAGGGGCGATACGCAATGGTGAAAGTGTTTCTGATGTTATAGTAGGAGATCATCTCACATTCAGTGATCACCAGATGGTGTGGTTCAATATTAGAACTAGGGCTGATAAAATCCATTAAAAAGCGAGGGTCTTAGACTTTAGGAAAACTAACTTTGCCAAGATGGGCAAATACCTCAAGGAGTCGTTAGCGGGTTGGAAACAACTGAGGGATGTAGAAAAACAGTGGGCAAAACTGAAAGGGGATATTTGAAGGGCAACCAACCTTTTTGTTAAAAAGGTAAAAGGAAAAGGAGATTGCTATTTCAAAAGTAGCTGAGAAGTGTAGAATAAAGGGGAGGCCTTCATGAAATACAAGAGATCAAGAGAGGAAAACAGGCATCTATTTTTGGAAAAACTTAGAGAAGCAAGCAAAGTAGTCAGGAAGACACAAAAAGAAGAAGAAATAACCAATGCAATAAAATGTGCGTATAAGACATTTGCCCTTCCTTCTCATATGTTACTAAGAGAAGGAAGGGCAAAAGTGGTATTGTCAGACTCACGGGTGAAGGGAAGGAATATGTAGAAACTGATGAGGATAAAGTGGAATTGCTTAACAAATATTTCTGTTCTATGTTCACAGATGAAAGGCTAGGAGTAGGACCTCAGAAAACACCCACAAATAGGAAAAGAAGCAAAGGGGACAGTTCATGAGGAACTAGCTAAATTAAAATTAAAAGTAGGCAAAGCTGGGGATCGCTGAACATTACCTCGCTGATTGCCCTGCCCAGGAGACGCCAGGGGTGCTGGTGTGAAGGAGGTGGAGCTTCCAGGACCTCCCTCCCGCCCTCGATAAGAGCCCGTTTCTGTTAGAGCAGCTTTGGGATCGCTGAGCATTACCTCGCTGATTGCCCTGCCCAGGAGACGCCAGGGGTGCCGGTGTGGAGGAGGGGGAGCTTCTGGGACCTCCCTCCCCCACTCCATAAGAGCTAGCTATCCCGCGGTACACGGCCGCATGCCCATGGGTGTGTGACCAAAGGGGCGTGACCAAAGGGGCGGGGCCTGCCCCTTTGGAGTCCGGAGGAGTCCATTGCAGCACTGAATGGGGAAACGGAAGAAATGGTCTTTGCCTATTGCAGTGGCTAAGACTGTGAAAACCGCTGGCCCCATGGATCGTCATCTTCAAGTCATATCCTCAAATCCTAATCTGGAGGGTTCAAATGTTTCTTCTGAGACTGTCAGTTCTGTTATGGATAACTCCGCCATTTTGGGTTCAACCCCGCCCTGCTTGCAAGGATTATCTGAGGTAGGAGCTACTTCAGATTTGAATGACCTGGCTCCGCCAGTCTCTTTACCTTCTAAACTGAATTCTCCTCGACCCAACACCGCTGATCTAAAATGCCTGTTCCACTTCGGTTTGTTCCTGTTGTTGAACCTTTGACTGTTCCTGATAATATAACTTTGAGTGACATTTGGGTAGTTGTGGCACATACTGAACTCAGTTCGTTCAGCCCTCTCTCAGATTTCCCAATTTTCTACTGATGTCATTTCTAAGCTTACTGAATTGGACGTTGGTATGAGTGGTTGTAAGTTAGGTGTTAATAAGTTGGAAGGTCAGCTTAATCTTGCACAGGCTGCCATTTCTTCTAATACTAGAGAAAGTTTAATAGTTAATCACCATTTAGAATCCTTGGAAAAATGTTTACAGGGTTAAGAATTTGCGTTTCATTAATTTTCCTCGAATGCATTATCTTTCTTCAGTGATATTGCTACAAAAATACTTTAAAGAAATATTATTGCTTTCAGATGTGGAGTCTATTAAGTAATCTAATGTGTATTATCTTTCTACCGGGGCGCGGTCCCAGGTTTCTTCTCAGGATGAGTCTCTGCTTGAGGCTCCTCCTGATTCCTTAGACCTTTCTGCCTTCTTGGAAACTTCCTCAGATGTTATTTCACAGCGTGCCACTTTAATCGCCTCTTTTTTTTTGTTATCTGATAAGAATTTAGTATTGAAGTTTTATTTTTCTAAAAAAAAGTGCTGATTTCTGTGGTTTTCCTATACAAATTTTTCCTGATGTGTGTCGGGTTACCCAGAAGCGCAGGAAAGAGTTTTTGGTTTTGAAACCCCGGACCTTGGCCCTCGGAGCTACTTTTTTCTTAAAATATCCTTGTAAATGCCTAGTGCAATTTCAACAGGCTAAGTTTGTTTTTTTGGAACCTCCTCAGTTAGAGGCCTTTGTGTCTGGTAAGGAGAATGTTGGTTGAAGTTTTTATTTGTTCTTCTTCTCCACTTGCTTGTCTATATATATGGGGTTTAAAATTTAATCACAATTTGTTTCCTTGGGTTTTTGCAGGAACTGTAGTTTCATTTAGTTTTCCTTATTTTTCAGCTCTCCCCTTAACGTGGTCATTGATAATCCTTGTCATCTTTATGATTTCCTATGTGTGTAGATTGTATTTTTGACAGGGTTTGTTTTTTCTGTACAAGAGTTTATTCTTGGATTTACTAAAAATTTGAAAATAAATAATTAAAAAAAAAAAAAAAGTAGGCAAAGCAATGGGACCGGATGGGATACATCTGAGAATACTGAGGGAACTTGGGGACATTCTAGCGGCTCCACTGACTGACCTTTTCAATGCCTCTGGAGTCGGGAGTGGTGTCAGAGGGCTGGAGAGACAGACATGTGGTCCCCTTTACACAAAAGCAGAAGTAAGGATGTGGTTGAAAACTACAGGTCGGTTAGTCTAACCTCCATGGTGAGTAAATTATTACAAACATTGCTGAAAGAGAAAAGAGTGAGGTTTCTGGAGTCCAACGCATTACCAGATCAGAGGCAGGTCTTGTCAAACAAATCTGATCGATTCCTTTGACTGGGTAACCAGGAAGTTGGACCGAGGGAGAACCCTAGATGTGGTGTACTTGGATTTCAGTAAAGCCTCTGACATCGTTCTGCACACGTGACTTATAAACAAACTAAGCACCCTAGGGATGGACCCTAAAATTACTGATTGGGTTAGAAACTGGTTGAGTGGGAGGTGACAAAGAATAGAGGTAAACGGAGCTCGCTCTGAGGAGGAGGTGGTTACCAGTGGTATCCTTGGTCCAATTCTTTTTAACATCTTTGTTAGTGGTATTAAGGCAGGGCCGTCAGGTAAGTTTTCCCTCTTTGCAGATGATACCAAAATCTACAATAAAGTAGATACCCAAGAAAGAATAGATAATGAGGAGGGATCTAGCTAAGCTTGAAGAATAGTTGAGAATTTGGCATCTGAGATTTAATGCGAAAAAAATGCAGGGTCATGCATTCAGGCTGTAAAAATCCAAGGGAGAGGTACAGTGTAGAGGATGAAGTACTTCTGTTCAAAAGAGTGGGAGATGGGCGTGACTGTGTCTGATGACCTTAAGGTAGTTAAACATGTAGAAAAGGTGACGGCAAAAGCTAGAAGGATTCTTGGGTGCATGAGGTATAGCCAGCAGAAAAAAAGGAGGTGATAGTGCCTCTGTATAAATTTCTGGTGTGACCTCATTTGGAGTATTGTGTGCAATGAGACCGCACCTTCAAAAGGACATAAACAGGTTGGAATCAGTGCAGAGGGTGGCTACTAAAATGGTTAGTGGTCTTTTTTATAAAGCAAATGAGGACAAACTTAAAGATCTTAATATGTATACTTTAGAGGAAAGGCGGGATAGCATAGTTACTGCCTGTAACAGGTGTTCTCCGGGGACAGCAGGAATCAGACCTCACATATGGGCACCGACGAAGCCCTTGCAGAAGCATCCCCCCAGCTTTCAAAGAAAGCCTTTGGGAGATGCTACCATGCATGTGTGGTCCCCTTCCCGCCCAAGGGTGCCATCTTGCTCAATCAGATGACAGTTAAAAGATGGGAAAAAAAACCAGAGGATGATAAAGAAGCAACTCCAAGGGGAGGAGAGAGGGTTGTGAGGACTGATTCCTGCTTTCCCTGGAGAACACCTGTTACAGATGGGTAACTATGCTTTCTCCGGAAACAAGCAGGAAGTCAGTCCTCACATATGTGACTCCCCAGCTACATGCTACCGAAAACCCAGAGCAGAAAAATAGGACTCCCCCAAGGGGAGCCGCAAGCAGCAGCAATTTGGCTGTGTCCACAGACCACAGTAGTATCCCTGTGTCCGATGCACCAGCACGCCAGTAGCCTGAACACAGAAAGGTTAGGAATTGTCTAGACCTCCCGAAAAGGTTACAGAGTATAGCCTGGCCGAAGGCACTGTCCCGTCAAGACTCTTTTCAGGCAGTAATGGGCTGCGAAGGTATGTACTGAAGACCAGGTGGCAGCCCGGCAGATGTCCACCATTGGGACAGAGGGCAAGTCTGCTACCAAAGCTGCCATGGTCCTGACACGGTGTGCTGTGACGTGGCCCTCCTGCAAAAGCCCTCCTGCTGATAAGCAAGGGTGATACAGTCCGCCACCCAGGTGGACAGCATATGCTTAGACACCGCCTCCCCCAGCCTACTGGGGTTGTAGGAGATAAACAGCTGAGAAGCCTTGCGGTGGCACTGTTCTTGTAGAACATGGTATAAGGCATCTCCGCCACATGGGCCTGGAGCTCACTGACTCTGTGAGCGGAAGTGACCGCAACCAGGAAAACCACCTTCCACGAGAGATAGCAAAGGTGGCAGGTAACCAAAGGCTCATAGGGCGGTTGAGTGAGCTGCTCCAACACCACGATGAGGTCCCATTTAGTTGCTGGAGGGCGAACCAGGGGCTTTGATAGGAAAAGGCACCTAAGAAAATGGGTCACGAACGGATGGGCTGAGAGGGGCTTACCATCCAGTGGATGGTGATGCGCCGCCAGGGCACTAACGTGCACCCAAATGGAGTTCGACTTGAGCCCAGACTGCGACAGGTGGAGAAGGTACTGTAATACCAGAGGCACCGGGCAAAAGAAACGGTCAGCCCCCTGTTGAACGTACCAAGCAGAGAACCTGCGCCACTTGAGGGCGTAAGCCTTCCTAGTGGAGGCCTTGCGAGAGGCCAGCAGAATGTTCTCCACTTCCACCGGGAGGTTGAGAGAGGTCAGAGCTACCACCTCAGCAGCCATGCTGTCGGCAAGAAGGACGGACCCGAGGTTGGGGTGCAGGAGACAGCCCCCCTCCTGGGATAGAAGACCCGAGTCAGTTCCCAGGGGGATGGGGACCTCCACCGCCAACCTCAAGAGCAGCTGAAGCCACAGCTGCCTGGGCCACTGAGGAGCTATCAGAATGAGCGAGGCCCTGTCGCGGAGCACCCTGAATAGGGTCTTGGCGATCAGCAGCATCTGAGGGAAGGCATACATGAGGCCCTCCGACCAAGAGACCAGGAACGCGTCTGCGGCCACCCTGGAGGGATGGGCCTGCAGGGAGCAAAAGCGGGACAACTGAAAGTTGTCTAAACTGGCAAACGGGTCCATCATGGGTTTCCCCCCAGAGACGGAAAGGCCGACAGGCTATTCCGGGGTCCAACCGCCACTTGTGCGGCTGGAGAATCCTGCTGAGCCTGTCAGCTAGCAGTTTGTCCTGGCCTGGCAGGTACACTGTCCGCAGGAGGATTCCCTGATGGATTGCGTACGAGCAGAGGATGAGTTCCTCCTGACAGAGGGTATGAGACCCCATGCCCCCCTGTTTATTCACGTGGAACATTGCCACCTGGTTGTCCATCTGGACTAGCACCAGCTGGTGATGTAGGTGGTGACAGAAGACCCTCAGGGCAAGGTGTATGGCCCAGAGCTCCAGGAGGTTGATCTGCTGGGTGCTCTCGTCTGATGACATGGCCCTGAGTGCGGAGATCTCCGCAATGGGCTCCCCAGCCGAGCAGGGAGGTGTCCGTGGTGAGGACCCTCGAGAGACCTGGGGCCTAAAAAGGCATGCCCACTTCGAGATGCCAGGGCAACTGCCAGCTGACGGGTCACTGAGACTCTGTCTCGTAGACGACCCGTGGCCTGACACCATTGGTCCCTGAAACACCACTGCGCCGTCCTCATGTGGAGGCAAGCATCTGGAGTGACATGGACTATTGAGGCCATGTGCCCGAGGAGGCACAGAAAAAGTCGGGCTGGCACTGAGGGATGGGTGCTGTACGTCCCGAGCAAGGGACCGGAGCCGATCTGCTCGGTCCTTGGGCAGGAAAGCCCACGACTGGAGGGCGTCGAGCTTTGCTCCGATGAACTCCAAGCACTGTGCGGGGAGGTGGTGAGACTTGGGGTAGTTTATGACAAAGTCCAAGTGTTGCAGAACCTAGATGGTGCGAGCAGTGGCTGCTGTGCCTCCCTTATGAGCCAGTCGTCCAGGTAGGGAAAGACGAAGATCCCCTGGAGCTGGAGGAAGGTGGCCATGACTGCCAGGCATTTTGTGAAGACTCTTGGGGCAGAGGCTAGAACGAAGGGGGAGCACCCTATATTGAAAGTGCCTGCCCCCCCCCCCACTACAAATCGCAGGTACTGCCTGTGGTTGGGGTGGATAAGGATGTGTGTATAAGCATCCTTGAGGTCTGAGGAGTATAGCCAGTCTCCCTGCTGGAGGTATGGCAGCAATGTTCCAAGGGAGAGCATTTTGAATTTCTCCCTCACCAGGAATTAGTTGAGGTTGCACAGGTTGAGGATGGGCCTTAGGTCCCCTGTCCTCTTTGGCAAAAGGAAGCATCTGGAGTAGAACCCCTTGCCCTAGAGATGGTGGGGAACCGATTCCACTGCTTTGTCCTCGAGAAAGCTTGCCAACTCCTTCAGGAGGGGCTCTCCTGGGAAGTAAGGGGGAAGTGTCTGAGTCAGGTGGAGGAGGTAACCCTCCCTGACTACCCTTAATGCCCAGGAATTGGTGGTGATGGACACCCACCTCTGGGCGTAGAGGGCAAGATGTCCCCTCTCTGGGCTGCTGATCTCCTTGGGGTAGGAAAGGCTATGCTCAAAGAGTCAAAAGCTCCCCCCTGGCTGGGCCGGGTCTCGTGCCTGGGGATTTTGAGCTTTCTGCTTATGTGGGCCATGCCCACGTCCCTTGGCTTGCTGACCCTGTTGGGGAGCTGGAGAGGCCTGATGGGGGGAGGGGTTAGTTTCTGTAAGCAGCTCCCTTCCTTGGGTAAAAGGGCTTTGTACCCGAGCCCTTCTGTCGGGGAGGGGCAGTGGTCTTCTACTCTGTCTCCAGCTCAGCAGCCTTGTTCGTCATGGGTTTGCCAAAGAGGTTCTCCCCTTGGCATGGGACATTGACCAATTTGTCCTCAACCCACTGCTCGAGATCGGACGACTGAAGCCAAGCTTGGCGGCGTGTACCGATGCCCGCCGCGGCTACTCGAGATGCCAATTCGAACCTGTCATAGGCTGCTCAAGACAAATTTGGAGCACTCACGGATGGCCTTGGCCAGGCTCTTGAAGAGCTGCAAGGGTTCCTCGGAGAGGTCAGCCGAGAACCCGGCGAGTTCCTTTGCCAGGTCTCTCAGGTACATGCCCATGTACAGTTGGTAAGCCTGGATGCGGCAGAGGAGCATGGAGCCCTGGTAGCCTACTGGGGAGCACTACTGGGGAGCACTGAGGAGGGTGTCTTCTGGCTTTTCAGCCGATGCATGGCCGACTCTACCACCATGGAGTTATGTGGCAGTTGAGACATCTGGAAGCCTGGGCTCTGGCGGACCCGATACATCGAGTCGAGTTGTCTGCTCACCACCGGCACAGATTTCCAATGAGCGGGATTCGGAGTGTGACCTCGACCAAGGATCGACTCGAGGTTCGGCCCGGCCTCCGGGGATGTCTTGGAAGTCGATGGACTGGTGGTCCCGGACAACAGCACCCGCTGCTGGTCCATGAAGGCAAACAAACCGTCTCCAGGGCCACCATTCTGGACTCCAGCCCAGAAGGCTCTGCCGCCTTCGGCGCGGGCACCGAGGGACTCGGGCCTGATGCCGGCTCCCCCAAAGGGGAATCCTCGATGAGGATGGTGTCTGGGGACAGAGGCCAGTCCACAACCGGATCCCTTCCAGGGGACCTTAGCAGGTTGCTCCTTCTCAGAAGATTGCCTCGGACTATGGGACCGGGCCCAGGGTCGGTCGGAACCATCCAAGGACATCACCTTTGAGGGTTTCTTCTTTCTGTGTTCCCTCAAGGGAGACCCCCTTTCTGAGGACCCACGACAAGTCTCGGACTCGGAAAGCGCCGTCCTTGTCGGGCCCTTAGACGAGACCCTGTCTTTGGGAGGTGCCAGGGATTTGGGGAATAACTTGTCATGCTGTTGTTGGCTGCTCTTGAGGGCCTTACTGGACATCCTCTTGCAGAGGCCGCAGGCTGCCTGGTTATGGTCTGGCCCGAGGCAACGTAGGCAGCAGTCGTGTGTCTGTCAAAGACATAATTTTAGAGCACCGATCACACTTTTTAAACCCACTGGTAGCCATGGGGGAAAAAAGTACCCCTGCGAGGTCGAAGACCCTCCGTGCTGCCAGCAGGAGAAAAAAGGTGTGAAGGCGCCAGAAAAGAAATAAGAATGAAAACTACAAAAATTTGAAACTGAACCTGACGCCAAGGCACTGAGGTCAGTAGCGGGAAGAGGACCGGTGCAATACCGGAGGCGAGTTGAAAATTTGAGAAACAAAACAAAACAAAAAAAAAATCAACTTTTTCCGGGGACAAGCCAGACTATGTCTGAAGGGCTCTGCAAAAAAAAAGGAGACTGAGCAAGATCGTACCCTTGGGCAGGAAGGGAACATGCATGCATGGTAGCATCTCCCAAAGACTTTCTTTGAAAGCGGAGGGGATGCTTCTGTGAGGGCTCAGTCGGTGCCGACGTCACCCATATGTGATGACTGACTTCCTGCTTGTTCCCAGAGAAAGAGATATGATAGAGATGTTAAATACCTCCGTGGCATAAATGCACAGGAGAGCCTCTTTCGATTGAAAACAAGCTCTGCTACGAGGAGACATAGGATGAAGGTGAAAGGGGACAGACTCAGGAGTTATATGTGGAAATATTTCTTTACGGAAAGAGTGGTAGATGCGTGGAATAGTCTCCCAGTGAAGGGGGTAGAGATGAGAACAATATCTGAATTCAAAAAAGCATGGCACAAATAGAGGATCTCTAAAGGAAAAAAGGGGACTATTGTAGTGGTTGTTATGGAAAGGAAAATTTCACTTACCGTTAATTTCCTTTCCTGGAATACTGCTAGACCAGTCCAGACAAACGGGTTATGCACCCCTGCCAGCAGATCTTGGAGACAGAGAATTCTACCAGAGCTCTGATAGGCTGGAGCCTGGTGATATAATCCTACCCCTAGGGGTCTCCCTCAGTTACGTCCACAAGCTAATGCAACATGAACTGTAACATCACCCCAGAGGGTTTCAAGTGAACTATATACAAGGGAGCCGAAGAACTCCCTGGAGCTGAAAACAGTATCCACCTACGAACCCATGGACTGCCCATGGCGAGGCATACCGGCAAAGAGAAGAACCGCGGTCGGCGGCTGCACCGCACCAGCGGCACTCCAACCAACAGCAGGGCGGGTCCTGGACTGGTCTAGCAGTATTCCAGGAAAGGAAATTAACGGTAAGTGAAATTTCTCCTTCCAGTTCATACTGCTAGACCAGTCCAGACAAACGGGCAGTACCCAAGCTACCTGCGTTCAAGGGGGGGCAAGGCCGCCGACAGCTCAGCAACTCCAAAACGGACCTCCTGACGGGCATGAACGTCCAACCTATAATGACCGACAAAGATGGACAGCGACGACCAAGTCGCCGCCCGGCAAATATCGAGAGAAACTACATGAGACCTCCCGGCCTACAAAGTTGCTTGCGCTCAAGAGGAGTGAGCACGGAGTCCCGGTGGAGCTGGCTCTCCCAGAAGAAGGTACGCCACCTCAATGGCTTCCATAACCCATCTAAAAATGGTAGATTCGGAGGCTGTGGATCCCCGACGAGAACCCGCGAACAAAACAAAAGAGCAACAGTCATATGGAAGGGTCCCGCGACCCCCAGATACTGAAAAAGAACCTTCTTAAGGTCCACCGCCCGCAACGGAGACCGACCACTGTCACACTGCGCCTTTGTTAAAGACGGAAAGAAAAGAGGCTGGTCAACAGTGAACGGCGTCAGCACTTTGGGCAACAAAGGAAGGGACAGTTCTCAGAGAAACGCCTTCGGAGGAAAACGAGAGATAGGGATGTCGACACGAGAGAGCCTGGAGCTCAGAAAGACGGCGTGCCGAAGTTATGGCCACCAAGAAGACTGCCTTCAGAGTCAAATCTAGAAGAGAACATGCCATCAGCGGCTCAAAGGGAGGAGCAACGAGGGCACAGAGGACAAGCACGAGAGCTCACGCCTGCACAGGCGAACGCAGAGGAGGCCGGAAGGCCTAACTCCGCGGAGGAACCGAGACTCGTCCAAATGCGAAGCTATCGATCGCCCCGCTATAGGACTCCGAAAACAAGTTGAGGCGACCACTTGTACTCGCAAGGAATCGAGCACTAATCCCTTATCCACTCCGGCCTGTAAAAAGGACAGGATATCCGGAACACCGCAACGCCAGGGTGAGAAGTTATTTCGCGAACACCAACCATCAAGAGACGCCAAACCCGAGCGTAAGTCAGCGTCGTGATAGACCGCCGCGCCATGAGAAGCGTCACGACCACGCTAGGCGAATAGCCGCAGCGAGCAAACCGGCGGCGTGGAATTGCCAGGCCGTAAGCGAGTAAGGAGCCGGGTCTTCCATCTCCACCGGTCCCTGAATCAGAAGGCCGAGAAACGCCTCGAGGCGGAGCATCGACGCCCCAGACAGACGGAATAGATCCGCATACCATGGTCCGCGAGCCCAACTCGGAGCCAGCAGGAGTACAGGGTCGTGACGGTCTCGGAGCCGCTGGAGAACCATGCATATCACGGATCAGGGAGGGAAAACACACCGGAGAAGAGGAATCGTCCACGGTTGAGAGAGAGCATCTATGCCGTGCGTTCCCTCGTCCCTCCAATGGCCGAAGTACAGCGAAGCCGTGGCAGTCTGTGTCGTAGCCATTAGATCCATGGCAGTAGGCCCCACAGGTGAACAATGGACCGGAACGCATCCGGCTGCAGAGCCCAGCACCCGGGCTCCAGAGAGTGCCGGGTGAGAAAATCGGCCTACACATTGTTCACGCCTGCGATGTGCTGTGCCGACAGCATGAAGATGTTCCCCCGCCCACGGGAGGAGCAAACGCCTCTCCTGTGAGACATCCGGACATTGCGTGCCGCCTAGGCGGCTTAGGTAAGCAATCGTCGTGGCGTCGGACAGGATCTGAACCGCACACCGCCGCATTAGAGGCTGAAACTGAAGAAGGGCAAAGCGCACTTTCCGCGTCTCGAGAGGATTGATAGACCCTTGGGCTGCGCGAGGTGACCAACACCCCTGCGCCAAGGTTAAGCCGCAAGGCGCTCCCCAACCGGAGAGGTCGGCGATTGGCGTCACCAAGATCCAGCGCAGAGACTCCAGAGGGACCGCCCGTAGAAGATTGTGTGCCTGAAGCCACCAGCGGAGGCTGCGGCGCACCGGCAGAAGCAAAGGCAACCAGATTCGATAACTCTCCGATACCGGCGACCAACGAGATAGAAGCGCCGTCGGCAAGCAGCGCAAGAGCGCTCTTGCCCACGGAACGAGGGCTATCGTTGTTGCCATGGACCTCAAGAGTTGAAGGTAGCCCCAAGGGCGAGGCGCCGCTTGATCCAAGCAGCGGCGGAGCTGAAGAGAGATCTTCTGAAAACGTTCCTGAGGTAGAAACACCCGTCCCCTACGAGTGTCGCACCCAGCCCCGAGAGAATCCAGGACCTGAAGCATTCCAAAATAGACAGAGTAACGGCCCAGTCCTCCTTCCAACAGTGGACCGGGACGAATGGCATCTAAACGCTGGAGCCTTTAAATGAAGCAACATCCGCTGCCCATTGACGCAGGCTGAGCCATCTCCGAGCTACAGACACCGGTGCTAGGAAGCGAGCTGACAGCTGCAAGAGATCACAGAATGCCTCTGCCCGGAATGCAGCAATGGATTCGAAATGAACCAACTCGGGAACACCTGGAAGCTGCGGAATCCATCGAAGGGAGGCCCGAGCTGCCAGACCTCTGCACACCTGCAAGAAGGAAATAGCGGGCGAAGGAAAACCGGACTGTAGCAGTCTCCCAACTCTTCAGGTCTGGCTGGTCGCGGAGCGCCTCTCCGCCCTCAACCGGAAGTGTGGTATGCCTGATGACCCTGGTCAGAATGCATCAACCGTCGGGTATTGCAGCCAACGGTCGAAGTGAAAGGGAGACCAAGGGTATAACCGAACAATACCGTGTGCCGTACGAATGCACTGGAAAATGGGATGCGGCTGCAACCGGATTTGAGAATCCGGAGGAGCAGGCGTGTCGGCTAGGGGGAGCGACTCCATCACCTGTGTGATTAGAGCCGGCAACTCCTCTTACCGAAAAAGGCGGAGAACCGTCAGCGAAGAAAACAGACGGAGAATATTCCCCATCTCCGTACTCCAACGAGTCAGGGCTGACCTCCGAAGATTTAAAGTCTTCTTGAATATCCATAGTACCCCGCAAGGCACATGCTACGCCCCAAGGAGGACGTACTGCTCTAAAGTCTGAGGACTTATGGGACCACTTGCGAGACCATGCCATATGCTCGCCTGCTACTGGGCAGGTGTAGGAGATAATCCAAAAGACTCCAAAAGTCACAGGCGTCATGCCAGATGGAAGAGTGTGAGGAAGGCACTGTCAGTCAAGGCTGCTGTGGTCTCCAGCGGCTGTGGAAGCAACATGGGAGCTGACTGAATCTTCTCCTGCAGGAAGATCCTGCAGCAGGGGCTCTGAGGAGGGGGGAGATAAGGTGCTGAGGAACCCAGCTAGCAACGCAGTGGGAATGGGGAAAGTCTCCGGGATGCAGCGTGCAGGTGGAACACAAGCAATCTATTAATGTCCCCTTCGGCTGATTACATATCACATATAATACAGCCAGAGAAAGCAGCATTGTAGAGACTTAAACCACCTTTCCTCTTCTTGTGTGGGGTGTTTTTTTTTTTTTGCATTTAAAACAAAAAGCAAGGTAGGCTCAGGGAAACCCAAGACTCTTCAAGAAAAGGATTTTGAAACTCCACGTGCCTCCACAGCATGATTAAATGTGTGGAAACTGCTGTTTAGAGCTGTTTCCTCCAAAAAGAAACACTGAAGAGAAAAACAAAACGGCCGCTGGCACCGAAAAACTGTCAGGTATTCACAGAGCTGAGAAGGGAACTGTCAGTCATTCACTGTGCTGGCATACAGAAACTTTCAAAGTCAGTGTAAGGCAATTACAGTGACTGAAAGTAGGGAAATTAGAGTGTGATCCCTCCGCAGCCATTCAGACCTCCATGGTAGGGGCTGAAAGGGGAGGGATGTAGAAGCTCAAATCCAGCCGTAGGAAGATTACAGTGAGCATGCTTAATTAGGCCGAGCCCAAAACAGTCAGGATCCAAAACACTGACTTAAAATTCCAATCAAATGGTATATTGAATAAGACAGGTACAATATTCAGTAGGACGTACAAAGTAACCCGGCTGCAGTTTGCGGACTAAAAATTTAAAGTAGGAACTTCAAAACTCAGAGGCAGCCGGTCCGGATGCAGTTGAAATCATCCCAGAGCAGCTGAGGCAAGTAAGAAAAAAAAAACAGGGTACTCAGTTTTCTTACAGAAAATGATACCTGAACTTCCTGGAGGTATCCAAACTCTCGTGGTAAAGACTCAGCGCAGCGTAAAGCCAATGGAGAGCTCCACTGAAGCCAAGCTCAGGAGTTCCCAAGTTCATCTGGGGAAGCAAGATGCTGGGGGAAGAGCAGAGCTGATTCATGAGGTCCCTGTGTTTCTTCTGACAGCCTATGCAGCGTAAACCTGAATAAGGCACAGTGAGAACTAAAAACAAATAACTGCGTCCCGCAGGAACAGGCATTTAACAATATTCCCCATAATAGGTAATGCCTCAGCCAGCCTTCTTTGTTGGGCACAGTGGGGGACGGAACCCATGAGCCCTGCACCCTTCGTCAGTGACTTAGCAATTGTACTGTGGCTCTGAATTGCATCCTGTTCTCTATCCATGCCTTCTGTACTTTTTATTCATTATGTTAATACATAGGCAGAGAAAAAAGGAACCTCTTCATAACTCACAGCTAGCAAGTGTTGTGGAAAAAAACTTAAACAGCAATATAGCTGTTAGAAGCCAGCAGAGAAGTAATCTGGCTTCCCGCCAAAAACCGAGGCTCATTAGCTATTCAAAATGGCCGCCGGCAAAAATAAAACACAAAAAGAGTGAATTAAAACCCCCAAAAGCTAAGGAATTAACTTAAAAAGTCAAAGGAGAAGGTGGGAGGGTTGCAGGCATGAGAGAAATGCCTAAAATCGCTGAAAAATCAAGAAAAATAAATCGAGTTACCACAGAGCTGCAGACAGCAGTGGGAGAAAGACAGTTTCTGTACTTACAGTACCGAAAATGCAGAGAAGCCACGGACCGCTGCTCAAACCACTGCAGCTGCCTCACCACTAAAATCAGCCCCAGGGACTGGATTCTAGGAGGCTTATCATCCAGCTAAATAGCCCTCATGACTAGTGCTGGGGAGTCTGCACATCAGTGATCTCTACTGTGACAGAGGACACAGGAGCTTCAGCTGGAATCATCCTGGTGCTCAGATAACACTGGCAACTCAGGGCATAATCTCTCCAAGAGAAATCACAAAGAAATAAAGCATTTTAAATTTTGTTTGAAGGAGCAAAAAAAAAAGCATCCAGATCTGCTGGAGACAGAGAAAAACTGAGGGAGACCCCTAGGGGTAGGATTATATCACCAGGCTCCAGCCTATCAGAGCTCTGGTAGAATTCTCTGTCTCCAAGATCTGCTGGCAGGGGTGCATAACCCGTTTGTCTGGACTGGTCTAGCAGTATGAACTGGAAGGGCAGATTAGATAGGCCATGTGGTCTTTTTCTGCCATCATGTTTCTATTAATTTTCTTCTTCTCACCACATCCTGGGAGATTCTTGTCAGTTTCATGAGCAGAAAACTTCTTAATAATATTGCAAACTGTAGACACAGACATCCCAAGGTCTTTGCAGATGGTCTTGTATTCCTTTGAAGTTTGATGATGGCTGTTCTGACAGTCTTAGGAAGCTCTCATGTCTTCACAATTGTGAAGGTGGAACAGGAAGTGAATCTGGGCATTTTAAATATTAGAGCCATCATTCATTGGTTGATTCATGTTATGTGAGTACTGACAATTGATCACAGGTGCGTCTAATTTTACTTCAATGGGAATGTGGTTCATCTGTTCAAAATGATTTGAACTGTTTATAAGGATGCAAATAATCATGTCCTAGCAAAAAAAATAAAAAAAGCTCATTCCAAAATAAACACACAAGGCTCCAAATTTCTACAGCATAAGGTAATAACTTGTTGAGAAAAGGTTCTCAGACCATCTCTAGTCCACAGCTGTGCATAAACATAGCACCAAGGCTCAGTGTTGGGATCAAGGATCCTCAAAAGCTCCTCTATTTTTTTTTTAATATGCATATATTTATAGAGACAGTTTCAAAGGAAATTTTTCTTTCCAAAATAAAATTCATTCACGAGTATGCCTTCATTCCCACAGAGCAAGCGTCCAATGGTTCACACAACATTTTCAATTCTGAACCATTTTCCAGAGACACGATCAAAACCAACACTTATTTATACAGATCCATGTCCTAGCAATATCCCAGTTTTTATACTATTTCTTTTATTTTAATTAATCTTGTTAAATTTGATTCTTTTGTGTGCCAAATGTGTGCATACATAATCCAAAGCCATTTCACTGGTCTTTTTTTTTTTTTTGAGATATTGAACATTAGGGGTTGAACTGCAAGGATGCCAATAATGTTGACCACAACTGTATTTGCATACAATGGGCCCAGAAATATATGCAAATCTATCTTGTGCATATTCACTGTAGCAATCTTGAAGACTTGACTGGCTAGGTATGCCTCCAGGAGATAGCTGGGAAGCAGCACCTTAGACTGTAGGTCTGACTCCCAACTGCAATGACAAACAGTTTTGCTAAACCAAGCTATGGACTAGGAACTTTTGCCTTCTTTGTTTATGATGAAAGGTACCAGGGAAAACAGGTTATAGCAAAACAGAGCCTCTCTAAAAGACTATTTTATTTTTTCCAAAACTGAATTTTCCACAATTGCTTTTAGGTCTTTAAAGTGGATCTTGTTTTCTACTAGGCTCAATCATGTGTAGGCCTGGCCCAAAAAGATCATCCAAATACTCAAAACCCATCAAAATAATCTATAAAGATAGTTTGGCAGCCCATTCCTCTAGAGCGTAGTTACTCACCTGTAACAGGGTGTTCTCCAGGGACATTAGGAATCAGTCCTCACATATGGGTGACACTGGCGCAGACCGAGCCCACGCAGAACCATCTCCCCAGCTTTCAAAGAAAGACTTTGGGAGATGCCACCCTGTGCAAAGACGACCTTTTCCCCGATGTTTTTTTGCAGGGATGGGATGAGGTTTTCTTAGAGAGCCTCTGCGGGTCACAAAGTCAGCCTCGATCTCAGCAGCTTTGTCGGCCATGGGTCTGCCAAAGAGGTTCTCAATGGTACAGGGGACATCAAAGCAGTTTGTCCTGGACCCACTGCTCGAGGTCAGAGGATTACAGCCAGTCCTGGCGCTGGGCCTGATGCCGGCTGCCGCAACCCGAGCTGCTAACTCAAAGCTGTCATGGGCAGCACAGCAGAGGAATTTAGAGCAGTGTCTCACTCTCGAAGTCAGAGTCTGGAACCATTGGAGGGGTTCCCCGATGAGGCCTGCTGCAAACCCCGACAGCTCTTTGGCCAGTGCCTTTAGGTACATGCTTATGTAGAGTTTATAGGCCTGGATCCAGCAATCCAGCTTCGAGCCCTGATAACATTTATGCCCGATGGCATTGAGGGCTCAGACCTCCCTTCCGGGAGGGACGGAAGAGTGAGTTTTCTGGCTCTTGAGCTTTTGCATGGTCGACTCAATGACTTTGGAATTGTGTGGGAGCTGTGGTTTGTGGAATTCCAGCCCTTTCCGGATGTGATACATAGGTCGAGCCGACAGCTAACTATTGGTGCCGATGCCGGCATCTCTCACATTTGAAGTAACAGCCTTTTGAGGATCGGCTGTATGGGCACTGTGAGGATTTCTCTAGGTGGAGTCTTGTATTGGAGAATTCTATTTAAAATCTCCAACTCTTTGATGCGTGGGTCCTCCTCCACCTCTGTTTGCTCAGAGGGGGCCCTGGCCATATCCCTGACAATCATGGAAGGCCATGTCCTTGGGAGAAGAATGGTGTCGAGGCACAGGGGGAAATGGGTCAGAGGGAATGTCTTGGCATCTTCTGGTGTCTGAGGACGCTTCATCCTCCATCTCATACTCGGATGGCCGGGTTTAAAAAAAGGTTTGGACAAGTTCCTGGAGAAAAGGTCCATAAACCATTATTAAAGGGGACCTGGGCTAGCCACTGCTTGCCCCAATACAAGCATTGTGGGACCTATATCTTTTAGGGAAACTGCTAAGTACTTGTGACCTAGATTGACTACTGTTGGAAACAGGATACTGGGCTTGATGGCCCTTGGTCTGACCCAGCATGGCATATCTTATGTTCTTAGTTGAGCGGTGACTACAAATCAAAGGCCCTGCAACTCCTTGCATCGAGGCCGGCGCTGGAAGGGCTGACGGCCTGCGGAGGACCTGGGATCTGAGTCACGGACACTGGCCAGCGAGGACACTGGTTGACGAATGGGACCTCAACCGGCGCCGAGGACATTTTTGAGACCAGGGGCGCTCGATGACCAGGGACTCCCTCATAGTAGACGGCCCGGTCGTCGGGGCAGATGAGGCAGAGGAACCGGCCATTATCGCCTGCTGCAGGGCCTGTATAGCAGTGATGTTCTGCTCCAGGGTCGCCATTCTGGTTTCCAAGCCAGAAGGCTCTGCAGCCTTTGGTGCGGGCACCGAGGATTTCAGGCCCAGTGCTGGCACTTTTGGAAGTGTGTCCTTGACTAGGACTACAGCCTCGAGGAACCTCCCACGGTCTCTGCTGGCTGAGGAATCCTTCCTAATGACTTTGGTGGGGCGTATCTCTGAGTCGCCCGAGTCCCTCTGTGGGGGTTTACTGGGTTTCTCCGGTGCAACCTTGGTGGACTTTGATGACTTCTTCTCTGGCTCTGGAGTCTTCATGGAGGCCGTGCAGTTCGGGGGACTGAGAGGATGCCCAGACATCTCGAGATGTGCTGGGCTTGGAGCCGGGGAGGTGGGTGCCGAGTCACACCAGGGGAACAACTTTTCCTGCAACTCTGACCGTTTCCTGTTGGTTTTGGCTGACAGGGCCTTGCAGAGATCGCAGGAAGTGCTGTCATGGTCCGGGCCCAGGCAGTGCAGCCAGCAGTCATGGGTGTCAGTAATGGGCATGGTTTGATTGCAGCGGTCACACTTTTTGAACCCATCGGGAGACATGGTGGGAGACACCCGGATGGGGTTGACGACCCCTGGGCGAAAAAAGGCACGAACGCCAGTCAAGGGAGACCTTGATAAAAGAAAAGGGCAGAGAACGGTGCTGGGGAGCACCGACTCGAGGCAGGTAGAAGAACCAGTACACCTACTGGAAAATTAAGTTTAAGGAACAGTTTTGTCAAGGATTCTTCTGGGGGAACAGGACATACGTCCGTTGGGATCCATAGAAAAAAAGGAGATTCAGCAAGATGGCACACTTGGGCGGGAAGGGGACCATGCATGTGTGGTGGCATCTCCCAAAGGCTTTCTTTGAAAGCTGGGGAGATGCTTCCATGCAGGCTCTGTTGGCACAGATGTCACCCATATGTGAGGACTGACTTCCTGCTTGTTCCTGGAGAATTGTTATACCAGAAAATTTCTGTGACAATGGACCTCAGAGTCAATGACATAAAAAGATGTTACTCAGCTGTAGCAGGTGTTCTCCATGGACAGCAGTCCTCACATGTGTGTGATGCTACCGATGGAGCCCGACGAAAGAACGTCTCTTAGCTTCTTCTAGAAGCTCATGTATTCTTGCCTATTGTCGCTATGCCTCATCTCCTACAGTTTACAATTTATTTATTTGATATACCTCCTTTTACAAAGCATACAAAGTGCATTACAATTCCAAAATTAAAACCAGAAAAAAAGTAGTGAAAGGAACTCCAAATGTTGACAGAAGAAGAAACAGAGAAATCCACACATTCAGATAGTAAATGTATTATTCTCAGTCACAGATAGATCATTATTTATACAATCCAGGGGCCAGGAAGGCCTGCCTGCCCTGTTTCAGGACCCACCTCAGTCTGGTAACCAGTTTAGCAGAATACAACTTCAAGAAGGGAGGGGTGTGGGGGACTTATCCTGCTGTCCATGGAGAACACTTGTTACAGGTAAGTAACTGTTCTCTGTGGACAAGCAGGATAAGTGCTCACATATGGGATTCCCTAGTTACCAGCTGCCTCAAAGAAAAAAGGGTGAACAGAATGTCACAACTGGCAGACACTAACTTGTGATTTTTTGACAAAATATGTCTTTGGGGTTCCACTGAAAATGGAAGACTGTATTTTTGCCTGCTGCCATGCCTTATCTCCTCAGCAGGATTGCTCTAAAAGCTTCTAGGAGCTCCTTTGCAGGGCTCCATTGGTATGTCACCCATATGTAAGCACTTATTCTGCTTGTCCACAATGATCATGACAAATCCATAATCACTTTTTTTTTTTATAAATATCTTTATTGTGACCACCTACACACACGTGATCAGATACATCTCGAAAAACATAGCTGAACAACAAAACAAACCTGCACATGTGTCACCAGCCCAGGTTCCACCTCTCGCTCTCCCCCTGAGCTCAGTAAACCATACCCCAACAAATCATTTCCGCCTAAGCCCTAGAATCTGTGGTCATTTTTATACTCCCTCCCACCCATTTCCACTGCACCTCTGACCCCCCCACTAAGCTACCACCATCTTGAGTACCACTACCACTTAGCAGCCCTTAACAAATTTCTCTCAGAATGTACAAAACTGTTGTCACAGCTCCTAAGCTTCCATGCAACTTCCTCACCTACTCAGTCATCTCTTATACAACTCTCCCATTGTGCATACACATGCACTCTCTCTTCTATTCAATGGGACAATATCACTTTCCTGGAGAGCATTAAAGCCACATGTATGAATTTCCTTTCCACTTTACCAACTCCACTTTTTCCTTATGGAGTACTGTCCGCCAATGGCAGAGTTCCATAAATCCAATCAATATTGGCCCCAGACAACCGCTCAATAATATTTAACACCCCCTCCCAGTATTTTCTCAAATGCCTATACTCCAAGAAAGAGTGCACCATAGTACCCTGCTGAGTTTTACAGAGCACACACTCTGTTTTCCGGAGTTTCAATTGTGCAACCTTCTTTCTAGTAATATACACCCTATGCAATAGTTTAAATTGTATCTCTTGTAGATGCACACAAGAGGATCAGTTGTAAATATCAGTAAACAATCTTCTCATCTATCTCCTCCCCTATCTCCCGAGACCATATATTTGCCATAACCTCGCCAAACACTGCCTGTTTCCTCTCTCTCCCCACTCTGTGCTACATGGAGACTTTCACAGGTGTTTGCAAAAACAAAACCAAAAAACCCCCCCAAAACTATCCATGGAGGTAAACTGACCCCCAACTCCCCCCCCCCCCCCCGAATGCATGTAGTGACAATGTCAGCACTGCAAATAGGCCATATAGTGTGTACTGGGCAGCTCCCATTTCCCCTTCACCTGATTAAAAAGGGGAAATCCAGTACAGTTTAACTCCAACAGCTGCCCCACATACAGATACCCCCCTCTTACCCCACAAAGAGAAATACGACCCCTCAAGCTTTGGGGGGGGGGGGGAACACAGGGTTTCCCACCAGATAAAAGAATGGCGACCATCCTCCTACCTCCTCCCAACTTATTTCTCCTCCAATCTCAGCTTTCCACAAAGATTCCATCAACCTAGCCCCACTACCCACCCCCTGCCCCCATGTCTTCAGTACTTCTAGTAGACCAAAGAACCCATGCGGCTAACTCCATTCATCCAAAAGGCTCTCAAGTGCAAATCTGGCCCATTCTGTGTATGCTTTATGTATCCATTGCATTAATATCACTATGTCATATAGCCTCAGGTCTGGTAACTCAAGCCCCCCCCCCCCCCTTTCCACAGTAAGTTTGGCATAACTAATCTGGGCCCCCTTCCCTCTCAAAATAAATACCCTCAGCACCTCCTTATAACACGTCTCTTGCTTATGTTTATTAGACTTGATATATCGCCCTTCACATTTGCAACAAGGTGGTGTACTACAATAAAACAAATTATAGAATGAGAAGGAAAAGGAACACCATAATTGATAGGAAAGATAACACAATCATAAAAGAGGAGAGTGGGGTCAGAGGGATAACAGAAGGAGAGTTATGATGGGGGAGGGAGCTAGAAAGCTATGGCATTCCAGAGTGATGGACCAAGGAAATAGAAGGCTGCATTATGGGTGGATTCCAGTTGGGCTCTTGAGGCAGAGGGAAGGTAAAGGCTGTTAGCATAGATGGAATGGAGCACCTAATGTGGGGAGTGTAAAATTAACATAACATATGCCATGCTGGGTCAGACCAAGGTCCATCAAGCCCTGTTTCCAACAGTGGCCAATCTAGGTCATACGTACCTAGCAGTTTCCCCAAAAGACACAGGTTCCACAATGCTTGTATTAGGTCAAGCATTGATATCCTGGGTCCCTTTTAATAATGGTTTATGGACCTTTCCTCCAGGTACTTGTCCAAACCGTTTTTAAACCCAGCTACACTAACAGCCTTTACTACATCTTCCGGTAACAAATTCCAGAGTTTAATTACACGTTGAGTGAAAAAATATTTTCTTTTATTAGTCTTAAATAGGTTACTCTGTAGCTTCATTGTATGTCCCCTACTCTCTATATTCTGATAACGTAAACAATCGATCTACGTTTACCCGTTCCACTCCGTTCAATAATTTATAGACGTCTATCATATTTCCCCTCAGCCGTCTCTTTTCCAGGTTAAAGAGCCCTAACCTTTTCTAGCCTTTCTTCATAGGGGTATTCCTTCCATCCCCTTTACCATTTTGGTGGCTCTTCTTTGAACCTTTTCTTATAAGGCTATATCCTTTTTAAGATACGGTGACCAGAAAATTGCACACAATACTCAAGGTGCGGTTGCACCATGGAACGATACAGAGGCATTATAATATCCTTTGTTTTATTTTCCATTCCTTTCCTTATGATACCTAGCATTCTATTTGCTCTCTTGGCCGCCGCTGCACACTGGGTGGAGGGTTTTAACATGTTATCCACAACGACGCCTAAATCTTTTTCCTGGGTGGTGGTTCCTAATGTGGAACCTTGCATCGTGTAACCATAGTTTGGGTTGTTCTTCCCTAAGTGCATAACTTTGCACGTGTCCACATTAAATTTCATCTGCCATTTTGATGCCCAGTCTTCCAATTTATCAAGATCCTCTTGGGTTTTAACAACTTTAAATAGTTTTGTCTCATCTGCAAATTTGATAACCTCCCTCGTTATTCCCTTTTCCAGGTCATTTATGAATATTGTCAGACGGCTGCCTGGGTGAGAATCTTCACAGTCTTGGCAAGTGCATATATCTATATGATTTGCAAGGGATTGTGGGCAATGCAGTTCATTCACACCAGACACAGCTGCTGACAATAATTTAGTTGTGCTCAAGTGTTAAAGCCAATAAGAAATTTATTTATGGGGTTATTTCTCCCAACACAGATATGCTTGGTAGCACATAAATCAGGTTACTTGCTTTCAGTGTTAAACTTGAAAAAAAAAACAAAATCAGGAAAACAACCTTTAAACTTGTCAGGCATTAGCTAATGTTTTCTTAGCATATATCACACAACAAACCAAAAGCCACAAAGAAAGAAAAAAACTGTTCTTCTCAGGTTAACTTCTTGTATCTTCCCACATAGATTCAGAAGTGATTCTCTCCTAGCTCACAAGCAATTAGGTAAGGCTCAATTGCTAGCAGTTATCCAGCTGAAACCCCTTTGCTGGCTTGCTTCCTACTGCGTGGCTAGAAATCCTACACAGGAGCTTTTCTGAGTAGATTAAAGAACAAGTTTGTATGTCTTTGTGATGGTTGCTGTACTTTATAACAGAAAATCACCAAAGGAGTTTAGACAGAGAGCAGTCCATGTAAACAGATTCTTCATCTGCTATCACCCCCTCTTCTTCAACAAGCATGGGTTCAATATCATGGATTGGCACAGATGAATCTCCCAAGGAAGCACTTTCAGGAGAATACTTGTTTCCCTGCTGTCTTTCAAGGTTATAGCTAGGGCATAGATCAGTGTTCATACCTGAGCTTCCACTGCTGTTAAGAGTTCCTCTCTATATAGCCTGGCCAGTATGTAGTCCAGTTCTTATGTCCAGCCTTCCAATCCAGATCCCTGGACACTGGATCTCTCTTCACATACCTTCTGGCACGGGTCTTAGGGTCCCTTCCACGTGCAGCCGTCTCCCTCACAGGTACCGTCTGGAGATTCCTAGCTCTGCAGCACCATTCCTCTGGCTTTCCCCAGTCCAATGGTGTATGCTGGCCCTTGGAATGCCTCCCAGCATACGTACTGCTCTGGACTCTTCTAGACCTCTCAAAGGCTTTTCTCCTCTTTCTTCCAAAGGGTTTCTTTCCCTCTCTGTCCGTCCGGTTTGGCTTCTGCTTCTGATGATCCTCCTGATGATGAAGATGATCAAGCTCAAGCTGTCCAAGATACTGATTCTCTGTAGAATAAACTCTACCTTTATTCTGCTTAGATGAGTGCTCCTCCCTAACACAGCGCAGCTGTGCTGAATCAGGCCCTGCCCTTTGAGATGAGTGCTTAGGGATTACCTCATAGCCCTCCTGATTGAACACACGTTTCCCCACTTCAGCTCCTCTAATGGCTGCTGGAAACCTGGTGCATTCTAGGACTGGTAGTCTTTTATGGGAAAATTCTGTTTTCTTACTTCTACCAGAACTGACAGGTTGCTTGTTCAGAGTCACTTCACCTTTTCTATAGCTCCTTCCTGAGCTATGATAAGCTTCCTTATCACAATATGTCAAAAAGCAGCGGACCCAGCACAGATCCCTGGGGTAAACCACTATTCACCTTTCTCCACTGGGAAAATTGGCCATTTAGCCCTACCCTCTGCTTTCTATCTTTTAACCAGTTCCTGATCCACAATAGTACACTGCCTTCTATCCCATGACTCTTTAGTTTTGCCAAAGGTCTCTGATGAGGGACCTTGTCAAAGGCTTTCTGAAAGGCCAAATACACTATATCAACCGACTCACCACTGTCTACCTGTTTATTCACACCTTCAAAAAAACATAACAGGTTAGTAAGACAAGATCTTCCTTGTCTAAAGCCATGTTGGCTGTCTCCCATTAGGCCATGACTATCTATATGCTGTGTAATTTTGTTCTTTATGATGGTTTCTACTATTTTTCCCAGTGCTGACATCAGGCTCACCAGTCTGTGGTTTCCCGGATCACCCTTGCAACCCTTTTTAAAAATTGGCGTTACGGTCGCCATCCTCCAATCTTCAGGTATTACAGATGATTTTAATGATAGTTCACAGATTACTAATAGCAGGTCTGCAATCTCATATTTCAGTTCTTTCAACACCCTTGGATGTATGCCATCCAGCCCAGGTGATTTGCTACTCTTCAGTTTATCTAACAGTTGTAATACATCTTCCCGATGTATCAATATTTCCTTTAATTCTCCCGCACCTTTAAATACCATTTCAGTCATGGGTAACATCCCTACATCTTCCTCAGGAAAGACCGAAGCAAAGAATTCATTCAGTCTCTCCGCTATCGCCTTATCACCTCTTAGTGCCCCTTTAACTCCTCTATCATCTAATGGGCCAACTGACTCTCTCACAGGTTTTTTGCTATGAATGTACTTGAAAAATTCCCAGAAGTAAATATTTACAATTGCAGATCTCTCTTCAGAAGTAGCAGTCCCCTTTTGTAGTCCTTCAAGGAGGTCAGAAAGATAGAGGGGGACGCCAGTGTGGAAACTTTATGGACTAGTGCGAAGCGCTTGAATTGGTTTCAATATTTTAACAGAAGCCAGTAAGAATGGATGAGAAGTGGAGTCACATGACTGAAATAAGGCACATGATTGATGTTCTTGACAGCAATGTTCTGAATGAGCTGTAAACATTGGAGATGATGTTATGGAAAACTTGCAAAGACAATATTACAGCAGTCAATGGCCAGGGATGAAGAGGAAAGAAAAGGTCAGTGCTGATCTGGCAGTGGGAGTGAAAGGAGTGGTGAATGATAGAGATGATCATGGAAGGTCAAAGAAGAGTCTAGGATAACACCCAGATAACAGAGTGAGGGGGGCGAAGGAAATGGAAGTATCTTTAGCACTGGGGCAAGTGAAGGACAGGGGCTCCCGGCCATGAACCAGATAGAGGTTTCCCGGGGTTCAGGAGTAAAAAATTGGCTGACATCCAGGCAGTGATTTTGGCATTGCAGGCATTAAGTGACAGGATCTTGGACTCTCTGGGGCTGCCACCACCTAATGTGGCAGTCCTACAGCCACTGCCACACTTATGAACAAACAGCCCCCCTTTTCAGTCAGGGGTAGAGAAAAGGAAACAATCCTCATGCCACTGCCCACAGTGCTTGCACTCCAGATAAGATTGAGTCCTCTTCACCTCCTCCCAATAGTACCACCGCTAGCCCAGCTCATTGGAATGCATCAGCAAAACATTTATTTACAATAATCAGCTCCATATTTAAATGCCTCCACACCTCAAGGCCCATTCATACCTGCAGGAGCTTGGTCACAAAGTCTTTGAGCACAGCCACCTTGTCCAGATGCCGGGTCCTGTTGTCATACAGCATATAACCTGGATCTTTGCAGGGAACTGTAGTGTGAACCTTATGCCATGGTGGGCCAAGGCAGAGCAGTATGGTGCCATAGCTCTCCGATAATCTATCACTCTGGCATAGTAATCATTGAGAAGAACTCTGCCACCTTTGTATTCCAAGTATCTCTTCAGTCTATAAAGCCCCAACAACTTATGTTTCTCAGCGAAATTCAGCACTCAGGCTAATGCAGATCAGGGTTTATCTGCTCTTTCTGCACAGGTCCATATGGTGCACACGCTCCACCAACATGTGGACCGTCTTCTCAGTTAGGCCCAGCATCTGTGGCAGTCATTTCTCCACTATCTTCCAGAGTTCACTGTATTGATTCAAGCAGACCAAAGTGGATATTATTCCTTCTGCTTCTATTTTCTTGATAGTTTATCTTATCCAACAAGGCTTGCTGACTCTCTTCCAACATTTAGACTTGCACCTCTAGGTTCAGTCCACTCTGTCTTGCCAACCTCTCTTCCTCTTGTTGCATCTGCCCCAATGGTGACACTAGGCTGCCTTTAATATTGTCTAGTTTGCAGCTTAGATGGTTTGTCATCTAGCACTGCTGTAATGCTATGGATAAGCTCCCGCATCACCTCCTCTTGCAACGTCAAGAGCGGTATTTCTTGCTCTGCCACCATCCTTTTCCCGCATGACTTTGGGGGGGACTTTTTTGGCATCCTCACACCCAACGCTAAGAGTACTCCAAATCACACACGATCTTAGCTGTACTTGCTACAGTAGTTTAGAGAGATCCCTTAGCCGTCATGTGTAGAGTTTGAAACAGTTTTTTTATTAAAAGAAAAACAAAACAAAAAACAAAGGATGTATCTGAGCACAGCCCCTGGAAGTCTGCTCAGGCTGTCCTCATCACATGACCCAATCCATAATCATTCTATCACTCATGTGAAGTAAAACTAAGATTCCATTTAATAGTACAAAAAAATAGTTTCTTGACCTTTTAATTGATAAAAGCATCTGTACATGGCAGGCAAACTTTATACCAAAGCATCTGAAAACACGAGGGGCATCCTTTCAGATCAAGGAGTAAGATTCCAGCATGTTTCACAGGCAAAATTTTATTTTTTTTGGGTGTCTTTGTATTTTACCTCAGAGTGGTAAAATTGTTAACATTGGCCAGAAGATATAGCTAAGTCAACAACAAAAATTAAGTCAAAGTTAAACAATTCATGCTTTTAGAGGGAAAAAATATTAGCACTATGACAACACACTAAAAAAAGTGTGAATGCAGCAACTTAGCTGCTTGTAATATCTGGAGAAATATTTTAATGTCTGTAAATCTGGCTAAATATCACTGCTAGCCGGTTACCCCCGAGTGCCACCTCCAATCCATCTCAGGAACGCCTTGCCGTTGGCTGGTTAGCATCGGGGCATTCAGTGGAGGCACCCCAGGGATATTCAGTGGCATTAACCATGTTAGTGCCACTGAATATCATGCAAAGCACCATTTAGGTGGTTTGCAGATCTGAAAACTGTCTAAATGGCTTTGAAAATGCCCCTCTTTATATCATCTGACTCATCACAGTCAAAAATATTATCAAGCATTCTCCCTGTTGAAATAAAACTATTTGTTTTAGAGCTCCATCTTACAAGTCCCTTCTACATTGCAATGACAACATTTTGTTGCTGTACAAATATGTTCCTGAAAGTGTTGTGATCTAAGGACCCTCATTAAGGACTATCATTGCAGAAAAAGGGAAAGGTCAATAATTCTTGAGATGGCCCACTGGCAGTGCTGAGCGCCACCATATGGGAAATCTGAATTGTAGTCCAATGTCAAAAGTCTGAATACTACTCCTTGGATCAGAAAAGGATGAGAGGTTATGAAGGTGGGGCATCCAAATTACTACAGAACACTAACACCTAGTTACCATACTCAGGGTGCAATGCTCACTGGTTGTCTTGTGACAAACTAAGCAGGGATTAAAAATGCCCCCCCCCCCCCAGCAGTTGTAAATGAAAGGATGCAACTCAAATTAGGGTTGCCAATCCAGCGAGGTGACGTCACTGGACACCTATATTTATTTATTTGTTCTCAGGCGTGCTGCGCTGTTGTGACATGCACCTAGGATGCATATCCAAGGAGCAGTTTCTCACCACCACCAAAATATTGTCTATTAGACAACGTTTTGGTGGTGGTGAGAATCGAGGAGGAATGTGACAAATTCTATCTACCCTTTTGATGTCTAGGAAATCTGTACCTTGCCCACTCACAATCTTAAATGACAGAGGTGTAAGGCAGGGGTCTCCAAATCCAGCCCTGGAGGGCCACAAACCAGTCAGGTTGGCAGGATCTTTCTAATGCATATATATCTCATGCATATTCATTAGGGATGTCCCGAAAACCTGCAGGGTTGCGGACCTCCAGGACCAGATTTGAGTAGCTCTGCTCTAATCTAATCTATGCAAAACGCAACCTTTTACATTGCTCCTTCTTTATGGAATACCTTCCTCTTCCCAGCCCCACTTGTCTCCTCTCCCCCTCCCTCTCCCTCTCATTTCAATCTGGTCCTCTTTTCCCACCCTCTATCTTTACGTGACCGGGCTTTTAAAGCCACCCATCCTCTTCCCCTTTGGACCTTTGCTCAGGGTGATTAGCCTTTTCCTATAGCATCCTTCCTTTACTTCATGCTAGCCTTTCTACAGAATCTTTTATTGACTTTACTGTGCCTTGTATTGACCTTACCGTACCTTGCGCTAATCTGACCTTTACCCTGGAATGTTCTGACTAGATTGTAAGCTCCGATGAGCATGACTCTGACGGGCAGGGACTGTCTCTTGCATTCTGGCTAACTCTTGTTGGTTGGCTGTACAGCGCTGCGTGCGTGGCGCTCTATAAGTGATAAATAGTAGTACTATGTCTTTCTCCCTTGGAAATATGCCATTATTCGTCCCCTCCTCAAAAAACCCTCTTGACCCTTCCTCTCTCTCCAATTTCCGTCCTCTCTCAAATGTGGCATTTCTCTCTAAAGTTCATGAACAAATTGCTCTCTCCCTGCTCCTTCCATTTCTGAAAAAATCTCTCATCCTTCATAGGCTGGCTTTCATTCTGGACACTCAACTGAAATCTCTTCTCTGCATCCTTATGAAACCTGGTATTCTAGTGTCTGGGAAGGCTGCAATTGTCTCTTCCCAGGGTTGATTACCCAGCCGAGACTCTCCAGGAAATATAGCACTTGGACAGACACCCGAGACTCTTCCAGCTGTGACCTGGCTCGAATGAGCCAGTTATCCAGAAATGGGTGAACACAAACCCCTCACGCCTCAGCACTGCGGCCGCCACCATGATGACCTTTGAGAATGTCCTTGTAGCAGTGAAGGGGCCAAAAAGAGAGCGTTGAACTGAAAATGAAAGGAGAGAATTGGAGAAAGCTCTGCTGATCCTGGCAGATAGGAATGTGAAATTAGACCACAGCCAGAGTCAGGAACATGAGAATCTCCATGTCACACCACCTGAATCATTGATCATAAAGTCTCCTTATGAGAGTGCAAGATTCACAGGTGAGCACTGACTCCCCCCCCCCCCCCTTTGAGGATAAGTACATAACATCATAAGATAAGCTATCCTGGGTCAGACCAAGGTCGATCAAGCCCAGTATCCTGTTTTCAACAGTGGCCAATCCAGGTCACAAGTACCTAGCAGTTTCCCCAAAAAACACAGGATCCACAATGTTTGTATTGGGGCAAGCAGTGGATTTCCCGAGTTCCTTTTAATAATGGTTTATGGACCTTTTCTCCAGGAACTTGTCCAAACCTTTTTTAAACCCGGCTACACCAACAGCTTTTACTACATCCTCCAGTAATTACAGAGTTTGATTACACGTTGAGTGAAAAAATATTTTCTCTTATTAGTCTTAAATAGGATACACTGTAGCTTCATTGCATGTCCCCTAGTCTTTCTATATTTTGATGGCGTAAACAATTGATCTACGTTTACCCATTCCACTCCATTCATTAGTTTACAGACCTCTAACATATCTATCCTCAGCAGTCTTTTTTCCAGGTTGAAGAGCCCAAAACTTTTTAGCCTCTGTTCATAGGAGTATCCTTCCATCCACTTTATCATTTTGGTGTCTCCTCTGTACTTTTTCTAATAATCCTATATCCTTTATAAGATACGGCGACCAGAACTGCAAACAATATTCAAGGTGTGGTCGCACATGAAATGATACAAAGGCATTGTAATATCCTTTGTTTTATTCTCCATTCCTTTCCTTATGATACCTAGTGTTCTATTTGCTCTCTTGGCCGCCGCTGCACACTGGGCGGAGGGTTTCAACAAGTTATTTTTATTTAACTGTATTTATATCCCACTTTTCACCAGGTCAAAGCGGTTTGACATAAAAAGGGGGGGGGGGGGGAGAGAGACAATCAAGTTGATAGAGAGGGAGAGGGGCCGTCACCAGGGTTAACATTGTTGATCTTTACAGAGAGTAAGCGTAGTTACTCACCTGTAACAGGTGTTCTCCAGGAGCAGCAGGAATCAGTCCTCACTTATGGGTGACGTCGGCGCCGACGGAGCCCTCGCGGAGCAATTTTCCCCAGCTTTCAAAGAAAGCCTTTGGGAATTGCAGCGCGCATGCGCGGTCGTCTTCCCGCCCGAGGGTGCCATCTTAGCCAGTCAGATGACATAGCTAAAAAAGACAGCATAAAAATTTGCAAAAAGAACATAAGCAGACGATTGCAACTCCAAGGGGAGGAGGGAGGGTAGTGAGGACTGATTCCTGCTGCTCCTGGAGAACACCTGTTACAGGTGAGTAACTACGCTTTCTCCAGGACCAAGCAGGAAGTCAGTCCTCACTTATGGGACTCCCAAGCTCAAGGCTACCGGAGACCCTAAGCACAAAAATGAGCTCCCTCTAGCTCAGCAGCACAGAAGGATAGAATCTTCGCTGAATTATCACCCACCGGTAGCCCACATCCGGGATGGAGGGTAGGAGTTGCTCAGACCCCAAAGAGATTACGGAGGACTGCCTGTCCGAAAGCACTGTCCCTACGGGACTCCCTCTCGAGACAGTAATGGACCGCAAAAGTCTGGCTCGAAGACCAAGTAGCGGCCCGGCAGATGTCTGCCAGCGGAACAGAGCGGAGGTAAGCCACTGACGTAGCCTTTGCCCGAACGCAATGAGCCGTGACTCGACTTTCTAAGGAGAGTCCGGCTGCCCCATAAGCCCAAGAGATACAGTCCGCAACCCAGATGGACAGAGTACGCTTGGAGACCGGGAGCCCCAATTTATTGGGGTCAAAAGACACAAAAAGCTGAGCAGCTTTACGGTGCTCCCGCGTACGGTCAAGGTAGAAGTTCAATGCCCTTCTACAGTCCAGGGTATGGAGGACCGTTTCAGCACGGCTGGAGTGTGGTCTGGGAAAGAAGGTTGGAAGTACCACCTCCTGATTGATGTGGAAAGGGGAGACCACTTTAGGCAGAAATTTTGGGTGAGTCCGTAGGACTACCCTATTCTTGTAGAACCTAGTGTAAGGGGGATCAGACACGAGGGCCTGCAATTCACTTACGCGTCTAGCGGAAGTGAGGGCTATCAAGAACAGTGTTTTCCAAGACAGAAAACGGAGAGAACAGGTAGCCATAGGTTCAAAAGGCGGACAGGTGATCCGCTGCAAAACCACATTCAGGTCCCAGTCAGGCGCTGGCGGGCGCAGAGGTGGTTTAAGTAGAAGGAGACCTCGGAGAAGAAACCTCGCCACGAGAGGGTCGTTGGAGAGAGGTCTGCCGTCCACCGGCACATGATGTGCTGAAAGAGCACTGAGGTGAACTTTGACGGAGTTGGACTTAAGTCCCAGATTAGAGAGGTGCAGCAAGTACTGCAAGATCACCGACACCTGGCAGGAGAAGGGATCCTGAGACTGTTGGGTACACCAGACTGCAAAGCGACGCCATTTAAGGGCGTAGCATTTGCGGGTAGAAGGCCGTCGCGAAGCCAAGACGACCTCCTCCACCTCCGCCGGCAGGAGAAGGGGAGCAAGGACTACCCTCTCAGCAGCCAGGCCATGAGGTTGAGAGACCTGAGGTTGGGGTGCAGTAGGGACCCCTGATCCTGAGTGAGGAGATCCGGTTGTACCCCCAGAGGGATTGGATCCTCCACCGCCAGTTGCAGCAGGAGCGGAAACCACGGCTGCCTGGGCCAGCGAGGGGCCACCAGGATCATGAAGGCTTTGTCTCGGAGAACCTTGAAAAGAGTCCGAGAGACTAACGGGATGGGAGGGAAAGCGTACAGAAGGCTCCCCGACCATGAGATCAGAAAGGCGTCCGCCGCAACCCGAAGGGGGTGTGGCTGACGAGAGCAGAAGCGAGGAAGCTGCCGGTTGTGAGGACTGGCAAAGAGATCCACCGTGGGGAGGCCCCACTTGAGGAAGAGCTTCTGAACTATCAAGGGATCCAGACGCCACTCGTGCGGCTGGAGGACCCTGCTGAGTTTGTCCGCAAGGCAATTTTCTTGGCCCGGGAGATAAACTGCCTTGAGGAGAATGCCGTGACTGACGGCCCAAGAGCAGAGCTTCTGTGCCTCCCGGCAGAGGAGGAAGGAGCCCGTGCCCCCCTGTTTGTTCACGTAGAACATGGCAACTTGATTGTCCGTCTGGACAAGGACGGACTGTTGGGAAGTCAGGTGGGAGAAGGCCTTGAGAGCTAGGCGGATTGCCCGGAGCTCCAGGAAGTTGATCTGCTGAGCAGACTCCCACGTGGTCCAGAGGCCCTGAGTACGTGCCTCTTGGCAATGTGCTCCCCAGCCCAGGAGGGATGCATCGGTGGTCAGCACCCGGGTCGGTTGAGGTGACTGGAAAGGCATTCCGAATATGAGGTTCGGCTGCCGGAGCCACCACCGGAGAGACGAGATCAGCGGCTCGGAGACGCGCACTAGGTCTGCTAGGTCGCCTGTGGCTTGACGCCACTGCTGGCGGAGACACCATTGAGCAGACCGCATATTCAGGCGGGCATTGGGGGTCACATGGACGGTGGAAGCCATATGGCCGAGGAGTCTCAGGAAGCGCCTGGCGGAGACCAGGGGCTGGCTGCGAAAACGGTCGGCTAGGTCCATGAGCCGTTGAGCCCTGTCGAGCGGTAGGTATGCTCGCGCCTGAGGAGTGTGCAGCCTTGCGCCGATGAACTCGAGATCCTGTGAGGGGAGCAAAGTGGACTTTGCGAAGTTTATAACAAAGCCCAAGTGCTGCAGAAGAGTCACCGTGCGGCGCGTGGCGTTGGTGACCTCCCGAGCGGACGCTGCTCTGATGAGCCAGTCGTCGAGGTACGGAAAGACATAGAGGCCGTGAAGCCGGAGATGGGCCGCCACAACCGCGAGACATTTTGTGAAGACTCGCGGTGCGGAGGACAGGCCAAAGGGCAGTACTCTGTACTGGTAATGATTTCCGGCCACCACAAACCTTAGGTATTGGCGGTGGCTTGGGTGGATGAGGATGTGCGTGTAGGCATCCTTTAGATCCAAGGAGCATAGCCAATCTCCCTGCTGGAGGTAGGGTAGAAGGATTCCAAGGGTAAGCATTTTGAACTTCTCCCGCACAAGGAACTTGTTGAGGTTGCGCAAGTCCAGGATGGGTCTGAGGCCCCCTGTTCTCTTTGGTATCAGAAAATACCTTGAATAAAAGCCTTGACCTCTCAGGTGGTGTGGCACCGGTTCCACCGCCTGTTCCTGCAGAAGACCTGCTAACTCCTGAAGGAGCAACTCCCTGTGCAGAGGGGGTCGCGGAGGTTCTCCCGGAAAATAGGAGGGAGGGACCTGATGGAAGTGGAGAAGATAGCCTTCTCGCACGACCTGAAGTACCCAGGCATCTGCGGTGATGCTGGACCACCTGTGGGCGAAGTGAACCAGCCGGCCTCCGGTGCTGGGAGGAGCCAGCGGGGGGGGAGAGGCTATGCTGAGCGAGTCAAAAGCCCCCACCCTGCTGAGCAGGGGCTGGTGGTGCAGGCTTGGGGGCTTGCTGCCTACGGGACCCGTTACCCCGTCCCTTGGCCTGCTGGCCCTGTTGGGGAGCTGCAGGGGCCTGATAATGGGGGTATTGTTTGTAGGCAGCCGCCTTCCTCGGGTAAAAGGACTTTTTCCCCGAGCCCTTCTTTTTCTGGGAAGGGGCGGAGGTCTTCCTAGAGAGCCTGGTCCTGGTGAGAGTCTCAGTCTCAATTTGTGCAGCCTTTTCCGCCATGGGCTTGCCAAAGAGGTTTTCGCCTCGGCAGGGGACATCGACCAACTTGTCCTGTACCCAGGGCTCAAGGTCTGACGACTGAAGCCAAGCCTGTCGGCGGGCACCGATGCCGGCTGCGGCCACTCGAGCCGAGGCTTCAAAGCCATCATAGGCTGCTCGGGACATGAACTTTGAGCATTCCCGAATGCCCGTGGACAAGGCTAGGAACCTCCGCAAGGGCTCCTCGGAGAGACCAGCGGAGAATCCGGCTAGCTCTTTAGCCAGATCCCGGAGATACATGCCCATGTATAGCTGGTAAGTCTGGACACGACATGCGAGCATAGAGCCCTGGAAGCACTTCTTGCCAAGGCCATCCAGGTTACGGGCCTCCCTTCCAGTAGGCACCGAGGAGTGCATCTTCTGGCTCTTAAGACGATGCATGGCCGATTCCACTACCATGGAATGGTGTGGCAGCTGTGCCTTTTGAAAGCCAGGGCTCTTGCGGACTCGATAGATAGAATCGACCCGCTTGCTCAGGACCGGCGAGGAGGCCGGACTCTCCCACATGCGGAAGAGTAGTCGTTCCAGCATAGGAGGAACCGGCACAGTAAAGTGTTCCCTCGCGGGAGAGTCATACTGGAGGGTGTCGAGCTCTTCGGCTCGAGGCTCCTCCTCGGGATCCGCAGGGAAGGCCAAAGCCTTGGCCATATCCCTAACGAAGTCCGAGAACCGGGCATCCTCCGGGGGGGACTGCTTCCGAGGCTCGGACTCCGGTGAGTCCGATGGGACACACCGAGTCCGGAAAGAATCAGGTGACTCTTCCTCCTCAGACTCCCAGACCGACTCCGACGAGGACTCGGTGGGGTCGGGCCGGGCAGGGTGCGGCGCCAGCCGCCCCGACGCCGAGGGAGTCGGCGTCGGCGACCTCGGTCCCGAACGGGAGGCCGAGGGTGACCTCGACCGAGGATCGACTCGAGTTCTCATCGACTCGAGGATCGGCTCGGTCTCCGGGGTCGACTTGGACGTCGACGTCCCGGCGGTCGGGGCAGCAGCGCCAGCGAAGCCAGCGAGCAGTGCCCTCTGCTGGTCCATGAAGGCAGACAGTCTGCTCTCCAAGGCCGTCAACCTGAGTCCGAGCTCAGGTGACCCAGCAGCCCCCGACTCGGGCCCCGACGGCGTCGGGCCCGACGTCGGCTGTCGCGGAGGCGAGTCCAGAAGGACCACAGGACTTACCCGGGCAGGCATCTCCGACTCCAGGCGAGGTCGCTTCGGGATGTGTTCCTTCTCCAAGGACCCGGGGCGGCTGTCGGGGCTATGCGACCTGGCCCTCGCGGAACCAGGAGCGTCCACCGACGCCGCCCTCGCGGGTTTTTCCTTCCGACGATGGTCCCCGGAGGGAGAACCCCGGTCGGAGGAGCTCCGGCGACGGTCCGAGCTGGAGCCTTTCGACGCGGAGGCCTCCGACGAGGTCCGGGTACGGCTGGGGTCAGCGAAGATTCTCTCACGCTGATGCCGCCGACTTCTCAACGCCTTTGAGGACAGTTTGCTGCAGGGCCCACAGATCAGTTCCTCATGATCCGGGCCCAGGCAGCGGAGGCAAAAGTCGTGTGTGTCGGTTAGTGACATATTTCGGTCACACCGACCACACCGCTTAAACCCACTGGCAGCCATTGGGGGAAAAAGGGCCCCTGCGAGGTCAAAGGACCGGGCTGCCAGGGAAAACGAAAACGAAAGCTGACTAAGTCAGAAAAACCGAAAAAAGTAAGAGGACTCGAGACCGGCGTCGCGAGTCCGGGCGGGAAAACGATCGGCGTCGAACCGAAAGAAAAAAGGATAAAATAAAGAAGAAAATCAACTTTTTCGCGGGGACAAGACGGGGACGTCTGTAGGGCTCCGCGGAAAAAAGAAGACTGGCTAAGATGGCACCCTCGGGCGGGAAGACGACCGCGCATGCGCGCTGCAATTCCCAAAGGCTTTCTTTGAAAGCTGGGGAAAATTGCTCCGCGAGGGCTCCGTCGGCGCCGACGTCACCCATAAGTGAGGACTGACTTCCTGCTTGGTCCTGGAGAAACAGTATTAGACAGTTGACATTTTACAGAAGTCTCTTAGACATTATCCACGATGACGCCTAAATCTTTTTCCTGGGTTTTGGTTCCCCTAATGTGGAACCCTGCATCGTGTAACCCATAGTCTGGGTTGTTCTGTTCTAGGTGCATAACTTTGCACTTGTCCACATTAAATTTCATCTGCCATTTGGATGCCCAGTCTTCCAGTTTATCAAAGTCCTCTTGCAATTTTTCACAATCCTCATGTGTTTTAACAACTTTGAATAATTTTGTGATCTCTGCAAATTTGATTACCTCACTCGTTATTCCCATTTATAGGTCATTTACAAATATGTTAAAAAGCAGAGGACCTAGCACAGATCTCTGGGGTACTCCACTACTCACCTTTCTTCATTCAGAAAGTTGGCCATTTAGCCCTACCCTCTTGCTTTCTATCTTTTAACTAGTTCCTGATCCACAACAGTGCACTGCCTCCTATCTCATTAATTTCACCAAGAGTCTCTCATGAGAGACCTTGTCAAAGGCTTTCTGAAAATCCAGCTACTCTATAATCAACCGACTCAACTTTGTCTACCTGTTTATTCACACCTTCAAAAAAACATAACACATTAGTAAGAGAAGACCTTCCTTGGCTATATATTAAGTAGTTTTGTTCTTTATAATAGTTTCTACCATTTTTCTCGGTACTGACATCAAGATCACCGGTCTATATTTAACCGGATCACTCCTGGAACCCTTTTTAAAATTGGCATTACATTGGCCATCCTCCAATCTTCAGGTATTAGATGATTTTAATGATAGTTCACAGATTACTAATAGGTCTGAAATCTCATATTTCAGTTCTTTCAACACCCTTTGATATATACCATCCAGTCCAGGTGATTTGCTACTCTTCAGTTTATCAAATAGTTGTAATACATCTTCCCAGTGTATCGATATTTCTTTCAATTCTTCTGAGGCATTACCTTTAAATACCATTTCAGTCATGGGCAACATCCTTACATCTTTCTCAGAAAAGACCAAAGCAAAGAATTCATTCAGTCTCTCCAATATGGCCTTGTCCCCCCTCTTAGTGCCCCTTTTACCCCTCTATCATCTAATAGTCCAACTGACTCTTGTCAGTTTTTTTGCTACGAATGTACTTGAAAAAGATTTTATTATGCATTTTTGCTTCCGCAGCAAGCTTCTCAAATTCTTTTTGCCTGCCTTATCAATGCCTTGCATTTAAATTGCCAGTGCTTATGTTGTTTCCAGTTTTTGCTATTTGGCTCCTTTTTCCGTTTCCTGAAAGATTTATTTATTTATTTTATTTATTTATACATCTTTTCTATACCGCCACTTCCAGAGATCAGTGGCGGTTTACAGGTAAACTTTAATAGTAAAAATACTATTATTTTACATAGAACAGATTTAGAACAAAGAACATTCAACTATTAAATGTAACTCGAATACAATAAGATAACAGGAGAAGTTGAACGTTTGAAACTGGGTAAGCATTAGTTAATGTTTCAAAACATAGTATGTCAACATTAAAGGGATTAATTACAATAGTTACAATTATTTACATTAACGACAAGCAATTTCATTCAAGAGTAAGATTAATCTAGGTGAGCAATGTGGATGTGAGGGGAAGATTTTATGCCTTGTCTAGGTAGGGTCAGTGAGTGACTGATGTTCAGCGCTCACTGACCCTACCTAGACAAAGATGCTTTTTTGGCAACAGCCTCTCTGACCTCACCTTTAAATCATGCTGGCAATTTTTTGGACTTCCTTCCACTTTTCTTAAAGCATGGAATACAGCTGTTCTGAGCTTCCAAGATAGTATTTTTTAAACAATGCCCTTGCTTTATGCAAATCTTTAACCTTTGCAACTCCTCCTTTTAGTTTTTCTTAACTATTTTTCTCATTTTCTCATAGTTTCCCTTTTGAAAGTTAAAAGGTAGTACTGTGGATTTCCTTGCCATCCTTCTTCCATTTATTAAATCAAATGCGATCATGCTATGATCACTATTGCCAAGTGACCCCAACACCTTTATCTCTTGCACCAGATCTTGTGTTCCACTAAGGACTAGGTCCAAAATGTCTTCTCCTCTGGTTGGTTCATGAACCAGCTGCTGCATGAAGCAGTCATTTGTTTCATCTAGAAATTTTATCTCCCTAGCATATCCTGCTGTGACACTGACCCAGTCGATATCGGGGTAACTGAAATCACCCATTATTATTACTGTGCTTTACATTTTGTTAGTTTCCCTGATTTCTTCGAGCGTTTAATCATTCATTTGTTCATTCTGGCCAGGCGGTCGATAGTAAACCCCCCCCCCCCCCAACTGCCATTGCCTTCCTCTTTTTACATGGAATTTCAATCCATAGAGGTTCTACAGTGAATTTTGTTTCCTGCAAAAATTTAATCCTTTGTGACTCAATGCTGTCTCTAACAGAATGCAACCCCTCCATCAATTTGATTTGCTCTATTTTATTTCATTTTTTATTTATGTGTTTTATATACCGCTATTTTGGGTAATCATAGCGGTTTACAATTAAAACATCTGATACGTCAAACATTGTAACAATAAATGAAATAATATGCAATCAAGAATGTACATGATTCAAGAGTTTTAACTTATATACAGCATATTTACAGATCTATTGATCGATAATATCCATCAGTACAGGATGGGGTTAAGGGATGGGTGATTTAGTAACCAGTTTGATTGGTCGGATAGCCTAGTGGCTAGGAGGGGGGAAAATTATGTCGGGTCAGTGAGAGTTGTAATTTCATTTTGACCAAAATGTTCTTTGAAGAGATGGGTTTTGAGTTGGGAGCGGAACGAGGCTAAGTCTGTAATGTTTCGGAGACTTGGTGGTAGGGAGTTCCAGAGCATTGAGGATATAAACTCAAATGCTCTGCTGCTGGTGCACTGTTTAGACTTACGGAAAGCTGATAAGGTAGAGAGAGGTTTGTCATTTGTTCTCTTCTTAGTGGATTGATGGGGGCCACTTTAATTGGGAAAGTGTTTGGGGAGCTATTTTTCTGATGATTTTGAAAGTGGTCATTAATATCTTGAATTTGATGCAGCTTTGTACGGGCAGCCAGTGCAAGTCATATAAGATTGGCGTTATATGATCAATTCGGCGTGCATTGTGGATGATTCGTGCCACAGTATGCTGAGCCATTACGAGTGGGTGTAGGGATATTTTGGGAAGACCATAAATTAGACTACTGCAAAGCACAGTTACTTACCTGTAACAGGTGATCTCTGGGAACAGCAGGAATAAGTCTTCACATATGGGTACGTCGGTACCGACGGAGCCTGCACGGGAATGCTCCCCAGCATCCAATCAGAAAGCTTTTGGGAGCATCCCTCACGCCTGCGCACTGCCTTCCCGCCTTTTCCACTGCCTCTCCTCAGTTGAGTTTCATAGCTGAGACAAAAGGAGAGAAAGAGGAAAGGAAGATAGATAGATAGATACAACTCCTAGGGGAGGTGGGTGGGTTGTGAAGACTTATTCCTGCTGTTCCCAGAGATCACCTGTTACAGGTAAGTAACTGTGCTATCTCCAGGAACAAGCAGGAATGAGTCTTCACATATGGGGACTCCCTAGCTAGAGATGCCAGGGGGAGATCCCATAAAATGTGTGTCCCTGGATCAGGACTGCAGTACCCACACATGGATCTCCGGCATCCCATGAGGGATGGTGGGTAGGAGTTGAAAGGAGAGGAGCTGAAAGCAAACAGCAAAGCTAAGGACTACAGGACATAAGAACATAAGAAATGCCATACTGGGTCAGACCGAGGTCCATCAAGCCCAGTATCCTGTTTCCAACAGTGGCCAATCTAGGTCATACGTACCTAGCAGTTTCCCCAAAAGACACAGGTTCTGCAGTGCTTGTACTAGGTCAAGCATTGATATCCTGGGTCCCTTTTTAATAGTGGTTTATGGACCTTTCCTCCAGGAACTTGTCCAAACCTTTTTTAAACCCAGCTATACTAACAGCCCTTACTACATCCTCCGGTAACAGATTCCAGAGTTTGATTACACGTTGAGTGAAGAAATATTTTCTCTTATTTGTCTTAAATAGTTTACCCTGTAGCTTCATTACATGTCCCCTAGTCCTTCTATATTCTGATAGCGTAAACAATTGATCCACGTTTATCCGTTCCACTCCATTCATTAATTTATAGACCTCTATCATATCTCCCCTCAGCCGTCTCTTGGAGGAGTCCTTGATATGTATGATAAGTACCATTAAAATTATTTAATGAACAATCACAAAATGGAACTTACCTACTGGATTGTAGGAAGTAGAGAGCGTTATGGAGTCTACTGGAGATTCAGTAGAGGATCCTCAAGGTGACCTCACGCAGTGAGGGTGAAGGTCCAAATCTGGAATTGGCAGGTGACCCAGATGTCAACTGGGGTAGTATAAGAACGGCAGGTCTTCAGTGGAAAGCTTTATGGAAAAAAGCTGAAAACTCTTTTAGCTACAGAGTCATTGACATTGAGGAGTAAAAGAGGAAGACTGACCGATTTGGACAAGTAGCCAAGTCCTGGAGGGAAGAAGGGGTATTCCCAGGGAGGACAGATGTGTGACGGGCTGAAACCTCAGCACTACTGCAGATCTACACTGTCTTTCCTAGCTGGTGAGAGATAGGAAAGATATTGAAGCATGATGCTTCAGGGATAGCGAGACCTAGAGTAAAGTGGAAGCTGCTAGTACCACAGTAGTGGTTTTGTGCATAACAGCCCCTACATAGCGAGGGACAGTACGAAGATATGCAAACCCACTGTCTGGAACCTCTATGAAGGTAAAAACCTTTATAGCAGAGACAGTTAGGGAGATAGTATGTGAGACATATCTACCTATAAAAATCATCTCGACAGATATATAGATAGAGGGATATATATATATATAATATATAGGGACAGAACCCATGCACACACCGCTTACAGACATATCTATGTATAGAAATAGATAGAGATATATACATACATGAATATGTAAACTTGAAAATACATATTTGCAACTAAGCCCCATAAAAACATTCACATGGAAGATGTGAAGGAGAAAGATTCATCTAATAACAAGGAGGTGGAACCCACTTGAAAAGATATATAGAAAATCTATTCCTCGTGGGCTAAGAGGGTGCGGGAATGCTATCCAGTGAATAACCAGGATGGTTGCTGAAAAAACTGAGGATAATATCAGTCTGTAGAGAGCAAGTCGTGAGTTCTGTAGAACTCTGACATGGTAAATGGACAGAAAACGCATAGAGGGAGATACCAGGATGACCCACTGGAGGGACACAGGGGTATCATGCGTTACTAGTAGAATATGTGCTGTCCATGAGGAGTAGGATAGCATGAGGCCAAGCTGTAAGGAAAAAAGAGCATATTCCTGCAGGATTGGGAAATTCCTTGGACATTCACGCAGAAAAAGCTTATATCCTGTATTATAACAGGAGACAAGAGGGTGTGGAGAACCCTCACAGTCATGGAAAATGACTGATAAGCCTTTTCTACTATATGGAATAGCCATCAGAGACAAAGTTCAATGCTCTCTAGCAAGGGCCCATAGTAGAAAGCGTCTCTGAAGATTGCAGAGAGCATTATGCAGGAGAATTAGGAGATAAAACTGACTGTAGGTCAGCTGTGTTGCCAAATCCAAGGAAATGGAGATGGCTAGAAAGAAGATAATGTAAGAAGCCTGAAGTGAGTAGGATTATCCAAGATAGATGAGGACTATCTTGGAATCACTACTAAGGCTAGACAGACTGGAAACTTGTGGAAAAGTACCAGTAGATCAATCACTGGAACTCCTGCATGAACAGCAACTGAAAGAGTAAGCAGAGGGAATCTTCCTGTGAAACACAGAGAGAACAGACAAAGGGAGAGGAGTATTCCTGTCCCTGTCTGCTAAGCTGTCTAGAGAATTTATTCAAAGAAAAACTCTACACTGGAATGACAGTATGGTATCACTCAATCAGGAGAAAACCTGGATGAGAGGGTAGAAAAAACAGGAACTGAAGGGTGACTTACCATATGGTGAGTCAGCTGAAGAAAAAAATGTTCATGTTGGGACAGAAACTATCATGGGATAGTAGTTAACTTCTCTTCTTGGTAGGAAGAAGAGGAGAAATCTGTAACCCATAGACAAGAATATCCTGACAGCTCAGTACATCCTGAGAAAGGAAGCCATGTGTAGAGCTTTAAAGAAAAAAACAGTGAACAAACTTCTGCTAAGAAGAGGTTAACTGTAGGTTGCAACCTTCAGGAACCTATGGTTGCTGGGTATGCTCAGACTGGCTAGAGTTTGGATTCTTCAGACCAGGACGAGGTGTCCCCTGCTTGGTTACATCTGGATGATGGGCAGGAGAAGAGTGAAACCTTCTTTTCTTAGGGAAAGAAGGTTTGGTAGGACATTTCCTACCTCCTGGGGAAGAAGGCGGCTTAGGATGGTTTCCAGAACCAGGGAAGTCAGTGGAGCAGAGAGCAACCTGACGTAAAGCCTCCTTATTGAAGAGATTTTCTCCAGTACAAGGAGAATTACCCAGTGTGTGTTGTGCCCATCTGCTCAAGTCTGAAGCCAGGCTCTACGACGTGCTCCTATGGCAATAGCAGAGGATCTGCTAACAGACTCAAAAGAGTCTAGAGAAGCACGAGAAAGAAACCAAGAGAGATTCTGGCTATGACTAAGAAGTAAGGAATAGTCTGCAGCCTTAGGCTCTGATAGAAAAGGAGTCAAAAGAGATAATTTGTGACCTCCTGGAGAGATAGACTCATAAAAAATATAAGAGATAATCCTTGATGCCGGCATAGATGTTTGGAAGGTTTGACGTCCAAAGGCATCAAGTGCTCTAGATGCACGACCTGGCGGATAAGAAGAATGCTTCTTCTTGCTTTTTACCTTCCTCATTGCTGATTCCACTACAATGGAATGATGGGGAAGTTGAGTCTTTTGAAACCCTGGAGAGGGGGGCACCTGATACAGAACATTAGTTGCTGCAGAAGGTGAGGGAACCCTTAAAGGTGATTCCCATATTCTCAGAAGAAGATCCTGCAAAGAATGATGTAAAGGAAGCATTATATTTTACTTTTCTGCAGGAGAGCCTCGAGTAGGATCCCAGCCAGGGATAGGAATAGCAAGAAATATTGCCATGTCAAGGAGAAATTTCTGAAAAGAGGGATCTCCAATGGGAACTATCCCTGGGCAGGCTAAGGTTGAAGGAGCAGCCTGAGCACCAGAGGATGTAGTGGTCTGGTGCAGAAAAAGAACCCCACTAGATGGATAGTGGTACTGGCAGTCACGATTTGAGGCAGTGAATACTGCATCGTCCATGCCAGGTATAGATTCCAAACTAGGCATAGAGAGGATCGATGGTGCCGATGTAACTGCAGGAACTGACATCGATACCGATACCGGTAGCTGAGTCGGAATCGGAGACGGTAACGCCATCGAAGCAGTCATCGGAGGCTGCTCTAGCGGTACCGAGGCAATCCGAAACGCTTGGTGAATATCCTTGGTACTGCGTATCCGGAAACGATAAGGGTCGGTTCAGAGACGCGTCGGTACCCAGTCATCTAGACTAGATATCGATTCCAGACTCGGCATCGAAGGGAGCGAGTCCATCGATGCATGTCTAGAGGGTACCGACATCGGTGGTGGTATCGGCGATGTTGTCGATACAGGAAAGTCGGTCCGGGTCGTATCGATCGGTCCCGAAGGTACTGAGAACGCCCGATGACGATCCCTGGTGAAGAGTGGATCACTCAACACCGGTGCTGATGCCGGGGTATCGGTACCGCTAGAAGCGGATGCCACCACCGAGCATGGCTCAGATACAGGAAAGTCAATCTGGGACGTATAGATCGGTCCCGAAGGTACCGAGAACGCCCGATGACGATCCCTGGTGAAGAGTGGATCACTCAACACCGGTGCCGATGCATCGGTACCGCTCGAAGCGGATGCCACCACCGAACCTGGCTCAGGTATGTTCTGTGGGGGGTGAGCCCCAGGAACAACCTGAAACCCCTGAAATGCTTTGGAGCCCGGAGACTCCCGCCGGGGTTTTAATGCCAATGGGGTCTTGAGGGCAAGGCCGGAGCCGTCATCATGCTTGGCATGAGACCTACCACTCAAGGATTGGCTAGTCTTAACAGACTGTTTGTGGGTTACCTGATCCTGTAGAGAAGAAAAACCCGGTGCCTTCACTCCGGGAGGGAAAACGGTATCGAGGGAAACTCGAAAGAGAGAAGTTCCTCTCACAGTTTTGCAGCCTGATTGTTCAAGGGAAAAAGGGTCAGGACCCAAACAGGTTAGACACCAGGCATTGGAGTCTAAAAAGAAAACTGTGTTTCCACAGTGAAGGCACTTCTTAGGAGAAGAAGGCTCCATGATGGAGAGGCCTTGTAGGCCCAAAAATGTTAAGACAGAAACTGAGGGAAAAATTTCCCTGAGTTTAAGGAAAAGAAAAACCCACCGGCGGTACCGGTGGCGGCGGGAAAAACAGCCGCGACCACAAGAAAACAAGAAATAAAGAATTTGAAGAAAAAAGTTTCTGCGGTGACAGGAGGACGTCCTGCCGGCTCCGCGGAAAAACGAAAACTGAGGAGATGCAGTGGAAAAGGCAGGAAGGTAGTGCGCAGGCGCGAGGGATGCTCCCAAAAGCTTTCTGATTGGATGCTGGGGAGCATTCCCGTGCAGGCTCCGTCGGTACCGACGTACCCATATGTGAAGACTCATTCCTGCTTGTTCCTGGAGATAAGTATGATGCTGATGGTAGAGGAGGAGTGTGCAAGCTCTGGAGAGGAGGGAAGCAAGGAGGTTGGGGGGCTAACAATTGGAACTATGAATGTACAAGCGCTAAACGCAACGTATAAGAGACAATTAATGTTTGAACAGTTAGGTTGGTTAGAACTGCAAGTTACTTGCATACAAGAAACTCATATGCTGAACAAAGATGAGCTTCAAATATAACATAGAAAGTATCAAAGAAAACATCAGAGGGATGGCAATTTTCATATCAAATGATGTACCCAACCAAGTAATTGATGTATTCAAAGACCCAGCAGGGCATATTTGTTTGTTAAAATGCTAATATCAAACACTAAGATGACATTAGGCTGTCTGTATGCTCTTAATGTGGATCAAGATTTGTGAGTGTGGCTAACAAATCGTGATATTTTACTTAAAAGTTAATGTCCTTTCCTTGAGTCCTGCTAGACAAGTGGGTTGTGTTCCCCTACCAGCAGACTGGTGGAGACAACCCCCCCCCCCCCCGAAAACAATGAAAAACCCAGGTTTCAATGACATCACTCTCATACCTTTATTTACCTCAGCCACCAGAGGTCTCTCAGTATTTGTCCCAAATCATATGGGAGAAAATACGGCAAGTTTCACACAAATTCAATCGTAGGCAACAAGGAGTAAGCGACAGTCGAGAACTATGTATCAGAAAGCATAAACAGAAGGCTGTTCACAGAAGATGAACCGGCAGAGTCCAGTATAAAAATCATAGCAGAGCCAAGGGTACTACAGCAGAAGAGCAGAGAAAATACATTCTCCAGGAACAAGCAGGAAGTCAGTCCTCACTTATGGGTGGCGACGGCACCAACGGAGCCAGCGCGGAGCAATTTCCCAGCTTTCAAAGAAAGTCTTTGGGATTGCTGCCACACATGCGTGGTCCTCTTCCTGACCAAAGGTGCCATTTTGCTCAGTCTCCCTTTTTCCACGGAGACCTTCTGACGCACGTCCTCGTCCCTCGGAAAAAGTGTTCGTTTTTCCTGTACACCTGTGTTTTTTCCGGTAGCACCGGTCCTCTCCCATCCTTCTCCTGCTTTCCTTTACTTTTGAGTGAGGGGACGTCTTTTCGCTAAAAAGTTTTTCTTTTGCAGGTTTCCCACCCTTTTTCTTAACCTCTGGCCTCGCGGGTCTTCGACCTAGTGGGGGGCTCTTTTTGCCCCAATGGCCACAGGTTTCAAAAAATGCAACAAATGCTCCAAAAATATGTCACTCATGGACACCCATGACTGCTATTTTTGGTGTCTGGGGGCCGACCACAGCCCAGAGCTCTGCTCTCTTTGCAAGAAAATGTCCTCCAAGGCCCTGCTAAGTCGTAAGCAGACATCCGATGACATTTTCCGTAAAGTGGCCCGGAATCCTCGGTCGTCCTCCGCTGGTGGGATCCCCCCCGCTTCAGCCCAACATACAAGGTGGCAATCCGACCAAGGGTCCCCCGAGGTGAAGAGGCGCAAGAAGACGATGACCTCGAAATAGCTGTCGGGGGGCTCCAGACGAGCATGAACGTTCCCGCATTCGGTCGCTCAGCCCTCCCCGGCATTCTCGAGAGTCAGACAAGGAGCGGCCTCGAAAGGTACCTCGTACAGACACGGAGGCCTCCGGCGATGGCGTCCGGTCTCTTGAGGGTTGTTCCGGTGGGGACCCCCTCTCCTTGTCTACGCCCGACCCAGTGACCCCAGTGTCAACGGCGCAGGGACCCAGGCCTCTGTGGGAGTCCCGCATGCTGGTACTAGAGCGCAGTGTTTCTGCCGTCTTAGCTGCCCAGCAGGCGCTCATGCCCAGCACGGCTGGCCCGCGCTTTGAGACCTCGGTTCCCCCGAGGTTACCTAAACCCGCCTTGGAAAGCCCCGAGAGCTGTGGGCCTTGTGAGGGTCCTAGGTGTCTGTCTCACTTGCCTTCCCGTTCCTTGGGAGCAAGATCCTCCAAGGCCTCTGGTTCCAAGAGGGCCTCGGCCTCTGGACTGAGCAAACAGCCCGAATCAGACTCCTTCTCAAACCTCTCGGGCTGGGAGTTGGACGGGGACACCGCCCTGGACCTGTTAACACAGGAAGAGAGGATAGGTGCTTCACCCGAACCTGGCCTCGCTGTCCCTTATGGCCTGGCAGCTGAACGGGTCTCCTTAGCCCTGCTGCACCTCTTGGGGGGAGGTCGAAGAGGTCCTCCTCGCATCGAGGAAGGGCTCGACGGGCCTATGCCTTTAAGTGGCGACGCTTCTCAGTTTGGTGCTCCGAGCTCCAGATCGACCCGTTTTCTTGCTCTACCAGGAGGGTCCTCCAATACCTCTTCCACCTCTCGAAGGAGGGGCTGAAGTCCAACTCAGTCAGGGTCCACCTGAGCGCCATCTCGGTGCACCACCTCCCTGTTGAGGGTAAACCCCTCTCGGGCAGCCCCTGGTCTCCCGCTTCATACGGGACCTCTTACTTTCCAAGCCACCCCCATTTGGCCATCGCTGGCAGAGTGGGACCTGAACATCGTGTTGATGCAGCTTATTTGAATGCCCTTCGAGACGATGGCGATGTGCTCGCTTTGGCACCTCTCTTGGAAGGTAGTCTTCCTGGTGGCTCTGACTTCAGCTCGGCGAGTCAGCGTACTCCAGGCCCTCATGGTTGAGGCTCCCTGCACCAGGCTCTATGGGAAAATGGTGGTCCTCCGTACCCATCCCAAGTTCCTACCGAAGGTGGTCTCGGACCTTCATCTCAATCAGAAGAGTCTTAACGACCTTCTTCCCCAGACTGCATGCCAACCAGGCATCGGTGGTGTTGCATACACTCGACTGAAAGAGGGCTCTTGCCTTCTTCCTGCAGCATACTCAGGTTCATTGCAAGTCCGACCAGCTCTTTGTCGAAAACGATCCCAATCACCTGGGGCAGGCAGTCACCAAATGCACCATCTCCGTATGGGTGGCGGACTGCATTGCCTTCACCCAAGCAAAGGCGGGCGCCCCACTGGATCGATGGGTCACTGCGCATGGCTTCGGTGGCCTCGCTGCACTCAGTGCCTCTAATGGACATCTGCCAGGCTGCGACCTGGTCTTCAGCGAACACCTTTGCTTCGCATTACAGTCTGGAGAGGGAATCCCGCCAGTGCCTTCGGCCAGGCTGTACTCCGTAATCTGTTCAGGGTATAAGCAACTCCTGCCCTTCAACCCTTCTTCGACGGCTAACAAGAGCTTCGCCCCGGGGACTCGAAGACTCAGGCTCCTTCGGGCATCGACTTCTGCTCATGGCCTCGCAGAGATGTTTTTGGGTTACAGGCTTGATAGCCTGTAGCTGGGGAGTCCCATAAGTGAGGACTGACTTCCTGCTTGTTCCTGGAGAAAGCATAGTTACTCACCTGTAACAGGTGTTCTCCAGGGGCAGCAGGAATCAGTCCTCACTACCCTCCCACCTCCCCTGAAGAATTGCTGTTTTTGTCCTTCCCTTGCCATCTGCTTAGTAGGGCTCTAGCTAGGTGCGCAGGTTCTCCTCAGCCTCGGTCTCTATGGTGAGAGCTTTACCATGTCCCATGCAAAGTCGAGGAAAGTGACATCCTTGGGCAGGGAATGGCGTCGGGACATCAGGTGAGACGGGTCTGAGGACACATTTCAGTATCGCTGAGTGTCTGGGGACACACTGTCCTCTGTCTTCCATTTGGACTCTAGGTCGGAGTATGAGTCCGATGCCTCTTGATCACCTCGGCTGAGGTCCACAACAGGTGGTCCGCGACTTCTAGAGGATCTGCGATCCAAGCCGCGGGCGCTTGCTGGAGAGGACTGCTGGACCGAGACCGAGGGACAGGACCTTGTCCGGTGCCGAAGATTTAAGGCTGGTGGCACTCAAGGATCGGCTTGATGTCTGGGGAGGCCCTCGATGTCGAGGGTCCCTTCATCGGGGCAGATGAACCAGAGGAGCCGGACAAACGCTTGCTGCATGGTCACGAAGGCAGAGATACTACTCTCTAAGTCCGCCATCCTGGTCTCCACACCAGTTGACTCTGCAGTCTTCGACGTGGGCACAGAGGGCTTCGGGCCTGCTTGGCAAGTGCTGACAACTCCTTGCGGGGTAACTTGTGAGGCCGCTCCCGCTCAGACTCACGCCGGGGATTGTGGAGCCTGGAGAGGGGAAATTCCCTTTTTCCCCGACCTGTCCTCAGAGAAAGTCTTCGGGGGCTTCATATTTTTGCGTTCCATCTCTGGCGATTTCTGTTCAGAAGGAACTGCGTCTGCTGGACTCCGAAGGGGCTTGGGCTTTGCAGGGCACAGAGGTACCGGAGGGGGTCCTGGAGCATGGTGTCTCCAGAGACTTGGCGCGGAGTCGGACTTCTGGAAAATCTTTTCCTGTTGCTGACAACGGCTCCTTAGGGTCTTAGTCTGCAGTCTGAGTCGTTATGTCCCAGGCCGAGGCACCAGAGGCAGCAGTCGTGCAGATCGGTGAGGGACATCATTTTGCTGCCCCAATCGCACTTCTTGAAGCCACTGGAAAAAGCAGGGGTCCCCACCATCGGGCAGTGGTCCAAAAGGGTACAAACGCCTGTCAAGGGACACTTCCATGTAAAAAAGGAAAAAGAATGAACACACACAAGCAGTGACGCCCAGGCAAGCTGGCTAAGGGGCGGGAAGGAACCGATACGCAACTGTTCAAAACTATATTAAAAACACACTTTTATCAGGGGAAACTTGACAGACATATCCAGAGGGCTCCGTGGAAAAAAGGAAACTGAGGCAAGATGGAACCCTTGGGTGGGAAGGGGACCACATGTGTGTAGTGCATCTCCCAAAGGCTTCATTTGAAAGCTGGTGAGATGCTTCCACATGGGATCCGTCAGCACAGATGTCACCCATATGCGAGGACTGATTTTCTGCTTGTTCCCGGAGAACTATGTATAGGAAAACATAAACAGCAGGCTGTCAGTAGAAGATGAACCTGCAGAGAGCCAAGTATAAAAATCATACCAGACCCAAGGGTAACACAGCAAAAGAACAGAGCAAATACAGTTACATGGGCGGCCCTGGACTAATCTAGAAGGACTCGAGGAAAGAACATTAACTGGTAAGTAAAATGTCACCTTTTATATTGTCCTGCTAGACCAGCCCCAGACAAGTGGGACAAAGGGTATAGGTAAATGGAGCTCACTCTGAGGAGGTGGTGGTTACCAGTGGTGTGTCGCAGAGATCTGTCCTTGGTCCGATTCTTTTTTACATCTTTATTAGTGATATTGCAGAAGGGCTGTCAGGTAAGGTTTGCTTGTTTGTGGATAATGCCAAAATCTGCAACAGCATAGACACCCAGGAAGGGGTAAATAACATGGGGAGGGATCTAGCTAAGCTTGAAGAATGGTCTAGAATTTGGAAGTTGAAATTTAATGCTCAAAAATGCAGGGTCATGCATTCGGGCTGCAAAATTCAAAGAAGCAGTACAGTGTAGGGGGGTGAGGTACTTCTGTCCACAGAAGAGGAGTGGAACCTGGGCATAATTGTGTCCGACAATCTTAAAGTAGCTAAACCGGTAGAAAAGGCAACTGCGAAAGCCAGGACGATGCTTGGGTGTATAGGGAGAGGAATGACCAACAGAAAAAAAGAGGTGACAATGCCTCTGTATAAGTCTGTGGTGTAACCTCATTTGGAATATTGCGTGCAATTCTGGAGACTGCACCTTCAAAAGGATATAAGCAGGTTGGAGTAGCTGCAGATGGTGGCTACTAAAATGGTTAATGGTCTTCGTTATGAAACATTTGAGGACAAAGATTTTAATATGTATACTTTAGAGGAAAGGCGGAATAGGGGCGATATGATGAGACATTTAAATACCTCTGTGGCATAAATGCACAGGAGGGTCTTTCAACTGAAGGCAAGCTCTGCTATGAGGGGACGTAGCATGAGAGTGAAAGGGGATAGACTCGGGATATGTGGAAATATTTCTTTACGGAAAGAGTGGTAGATGCGTGGAATAATCTCCCAGTGGAGGTGGTGGACAAGAGGACTATCTGAATTCAAAAAAGCACGGGACACACATAGAGGATCTCTAAAGGTAAAAAAGAGGATTATTGTAGTTGATATGGAAGGGCAGACTAGATAGGGCATATGGTATTTTTCTGCCATCATGTTTCTATATCAAAGCTATGACGCCACTGGGCAGGAAGGAGACCTCGCAGCTCGCAAACCCCTCGAGACAAAGGCATGCCTGCCCATTCGTGGACATCCAAGCAGTAATGCTTGACAAAAGTGAAAAGCGATGCTTAAGTTGCTGCCCGACAAAAGTCTGCAGGTACTACTGAGCTCTGCTTCGCCCATGAGGATGCTTGCGCTCAGGTAGAATTGGCACGCAAACCCTCCGGAACTGGCCGGTTCCATAACAAATGTGTCAAGCCAATGGCCTCCTTAACCCAGCGCCCCAAAGTCAACTTAGCCACAGTGCCACCCTGACACGGGCCAGCGAACAGGACAAAACGATGGTCGGACTTACACAAAGAATTTGTAAACCTCCAAGTACCGGAGAAGCACTCTCTAGACATCCACAAGGTGAGGATTCTTATCCTTCTGCCAACACTGCTCCTTAGAGAAGGGGGCAGGCAGACCACATGGTTCATATGAAAGGGAGAAATCACCTTAGGCAAGAAAGAAGGGACATCGAATGGAAACAGCTGCCTAAAGACAGATAAGGATCTTGGTAAGAGAGCGTGCAATTCGTAAATCCACCTTGTGGAACAAATCACAACCAAGAAGACAGTCTTGAGAATCAAATCCTTCAAAGTAGCATGCTTCAATAGCTCAGAGGGCACAGATAGCAGGTCCAAGCTCCAGACACAGATCCCAGGAAGGGACTACAGACTGGAGGGGAGGACACAGATGACGAACCACCTGGAGAAAGTGCAAGACATCCAGGTAAAAGGCTAAAGACTTACCAGCCACTGGACCTTGGAAACAGACCAAAGTTGTTACCTGAACTTTCAGGAAAGTAAGGGAAAGTCCTCCTCCAGGTCATCCTGTAGGAAAACCCCAAAAGAGATAGCACCTTGGCTGCCTCAGGAACCAATTGCCAAGCGCCACATCATCGCTCAAAAACGCATCAGATCCACTGATATGCTAGTTTGGTAGAGTTCCTCTAGACTCTCAGCAGAGTGGAGACAACCACCAGAGAACAGCCCTTACGCACTAGTCATCTCCTTTCAGAGACAAGCCATAAAGAAGAAGGGAACCAGGTCCTCCAGGATGATTGGTCCCCTGCCACAATAAACCCTGAGAAGGCGGCAACTGAAGAGGAGGCAACTAAAGGAGCCACATCAGGACTCTAAACCACACTCTCCTTGGCGAATTTGGCGCCACCAAGACAACTCTACCTGGGTGGCATTCTATACATTGAATCACACAGAGGAAACATGTACAGCAGGTGCTGACTTGGACAAGGCTGGGGCAGGGTGTTGATGTCCTCAGACCCCAGTCTCCGTGTGGCAAACTTTGGCACTGGAGTGGGACGCCATCAGATACATTTCAGGAGGGCATCAGTGGTGCAGAATCAACTGAAACACCTCCTGGCATAACTCCCACTCTGAGATCCAGAGTGTGCCAGCTTAGGAAGTCTACTTCCACACTGTCCACCCCGGCAATGTGCTGAGCCGACAAGATTAGTGGATGCTTCTCTACCCAGGCAAACAGAAGAGCCATCTCCAGAGCTACCCTGGCACTCCACATCCCGCCTTGCCCATTGACATAAGCCATTGCCGTATCATTGTCTGAAAACAGTCAAACCTCCTGGCCCTAGAGCAGGGGTCAGAAACACAGAAGAGCTAATCTGATGGCCCTCGCCTTGATGCAGTTGAGGGACCACACCGCTTCCTTGTGGTTCCAACAGCCCTGGGCCGTATGGTCTTGGCAATGAGCCACACAGCCCGAGAGACTGGCATCCATTGTCAGAAGGATCCATGAGCCATCGTCCAGCAGCATGCTCTTCCTCAGATGACAGGACGGCTGCAACCACTGCAGGCTGGACTGCACCATCAATGGAAGCATGAGCCTATGCTCGAACTCCTCAGAATTCAGGGACCACCGAGCCAGCAAGGACTGCTGGAGTGGTCGAATGTGAGAACACACCCATGGCAACATCTCTATGGTTGCTGCCAACAATCCAAGGAACAGAAGATAATTCCAAACTCTGGGAGCCTACTATGTACAAAACAGCACCAGGCAATCCAACAGTCTTTTGACTTTCAACACACGAATGGGCAGAGGTTTCCATGTTCCCAGAAACTCCAGGAATTGGGAAAGACACCACTGGCTCTTTCCCCAACTGATCACCCAGCTGAGGCTTTCCAAAAAAGGACACCACTCGGGACGTCACCCAAGTCACTTCTGAAAGGGAACTGGCCTGGATGAGCCTGTTATCCAGATACGGATGCATACAGATTCCTCAGCGCTGCAGCACCACTATCATGACCCTTGGAGAATGTCCTCAGGGTGGTGGATAGCCCGAAAGAGTAGGCAGCAAACTAACAGTGAGAGCCAAGTATGACAAAATGCAGATACATTTGTTGATCCGCCTGGACAGAGATATGAAAATACGCCTTAACCAGATCCAGAGAGGCCAAAAACTCCCCTCAGCACACTGCTTGAATCACGGAGGTCCAGAATGGGCCAGAAGGAACAGTCCTTTTTGGGCAGCACAAAATAGATGGAGTATCTGCCCTTGCCCCGCTGGTGCAGGAGGGAGGAGCACCACCTGACCTTAGGCGCAGTAACTTGTTGTCCAAATGTTCCGCACAGCGACATTCTTGATGCAGATCCACAAGGGGAAATGACGAAGGCAACCAGAATCGGCTGATTGCATTTCAGGACATAGCGGAACTGAATGATGTCTAGCACCCAGTGATCCATGGTAACCTGGGTCCATTCCTGAAGGAAAAGGCGAAGCCTGCCTCCAACCATAGGAACCAGGGAATGGACCCCCCAAACCTTCATTGCGCAGCCTGGGAGGGTCCTTCTCTGGAGGGGACAGAGTCCCTGGGCCACACACTCCACAAAAGAACAAGCCCAAAGCCTGGAAGCAGAGGGGAAGAAATGTTTTCCAGCTCAGTGACTTGGGACTCAAGCTCAGAGTCCCAAGACCCACAGGGATCCAACCAGCATGCCTTTGGCAGATGGGCGGAGACTGACAAGAAAGGGGCACCATTCCGCCTCACAGGTCCCCTGGACCTGTCTTCCGGAAGGTGGTAAGATTCTCTCTTCTCAGGCCCTTCTCCAGTTTCCCCAAATCAGCTCCAAAAAGAAGTTTCCCCTTAAAAGCCAGCTGGGCCATCTGGGCTTTGGAAGATGTGTCCTCTGCCCAGTGCCAGAGTCAAATCAAACACTGACACCACTTTCAGGGCACTGTACTTGGCCGCCAAACAACAATGACGAGGCCAAGGCTCGATATTCACCCCAAGAGCCTCGGCAGAGGATCCATGCCTGGCTCAGCTCTACTCCCCTGAAACTGTTTCTTCACTGGCTTTGCAGCACTGCGTTTAAAATGGCTGGTAGGCAGATCCCTCAGAGTTTTCTGCTATCTTTGGGAGAGAGCAGGGGGAACAGAGGAGGAGGGAAGGGGTGTTGAGGTTGTGTGAGACTGCCACTCTCTTCCAGATCCTTCCAATTTCTGGCTGCTCAACAGGCTCTTATAAGCAGTGGATGAAGCTGAACCAATTTTCCCTCCTCCTATGGCTACCGAAAAGACCACAGTCTCCCATCTCTTGCTCAAGTGATAGAGTCATCCTCAAAGGTGGTCATTCAAGAGTGCTTAATCCACCTCTTCCTCTCAATCTTCAGATTTTCTTCAAAGGAGAAAATCCATACACCATCTGCTGGAAACCTCTACTGGCTGAGGCGAATAGAGGCATAGAAGTGATGTCATTGAAACCTGGGCTTTTCCTTGGTTGTCTCCACCAATCTGCTGGTAGGGGAACGCAACCCACTTGTCTAGACTGGTCTAGCAGGATGATATGGAAATACTTGTTGCATATACAGATTGAAGCTTAGTATTCATATTAGTCATCTGTTTTTGCATAGAGTCAACACGTTCATCTATTTCCAAAAACATAAAAGCAGAATCTGTGGAAAATTTGCATAATGAACCCAACATGTCTCCTTGAGAATATTCTCAATACGTTTAACTACTGTCCAAGTATCCTTCAGCAAGACCTCAAAAACAGAGGGTTTGCTTATGGGTATACTGGCAGAAGTCTGTGGAAATGAAACAGGCAAGGGAATAGTGGCAAAGGAACGCTTTACTTTGGAAAATGCAGGACTAGGATCCTGAACTAAACCCTCTGAAGATACAAATGACATATTCGTGACATATTGGGGATTACTTGGAGGGGGGGGGGGGCAGCGGTGCTTCAATGAAGCTCCATGGGGGATTTATTCCCCTTAGATCACCCTTGTAGAATTTCCAACCACAAAATGCTTATCCACTGGACCTTTAAATACAGTAGACATTATCCCAGTTTTACTTTTGCCCTTCAATTTTGGCATTGGTGAATAAAAATATACAAGTAGTTAAAAGTCAATACTCAAACAGTAGAGACAAAGGACAACAAAAAATCTCCAATGCTCATGCTCCAAGATGCTCCGAAGGGGCAGGTCTCATCCCTGATGGCTGTGGACCAAACATAGCAAGTCTTTTAAGCCCTTTGATGACATCACCGGCAATGCTCCCGCTAAATTGTGCAATCTTCCGCCGGCATTCCTGCTGGAGGGGGAAGATGCAAAGTGATCACGCTAAGGAACACACAGCGTAGGCAGGTCCCAAGGGCCTGCCAATGCTGTGCAATCCTAAGCGTGATCACTTTGCATCTCCCCCCACCAGCAGGAATGCCAGCGGAGGACTTAGTGCAGCTTAGCAGGAACATTGATCACTGGGTGTGCCGAAATTGGAGCTTAAAAGACCCGTTGAGCCCACAGGGGAATGGGAGAGGAGGTCCCTGTAAGGAGTTTGAGGGCCTGAGGCTTGTTCCTGACCTGGAGGGGAGTCTTACTACAAAAGTCCATTGATATTTGACTGCCTCTGCACACAATATTTGAAGTGCTGTCGCACCATAGAGCAACAGAGGCATTATATCAACCTTGGTTTTATTCTCTATTTTTTTCCTTATGATTCCTTGCATTCTATTTACTTTCTTGGCTGCCGCTGCAGACTGGGCAAAGGTTTTCAACATGTTATCTGATGATGATGGCCAGGATCCTTTTCCTGGGTGGTGATTCTTAATGTGGAACCTTCAATTGTATAACTAATCAGTGTGGTGAGCTCTTCTTGTCTCAAACGAATGATCAAAAAATCGTCCTCTTCCCCAAAAGAAAGTCCATTCCTTCTCCAGACTCCCACCTAGGCTACCATGTTTCAAAATCTACCCCCTCTAGAGCCTCTAAGGGGGAAACAGGAGAGAATTCTATGTCCAGCTTCACTTCCTCTCTTTAGCGAGGCAGCTTCTTGAGGGGTTACCCCCAACTCAGCCAGCCCCCACCCTAGCAGAATCCCCAGGGGCAACTCCCATATACCCCATCACCACCATTCCAACCAGCTGGGGTCTCCAAAACATAAACCCTGGTGTAAAAATCTGATGAACTATGGGGGGTGAACCTCCTAAGCCTATGATTCATACAAGTCCTTGAGATGGGTTCTGGGCACAATCTCTGGGAACAAAACTAGAAGTCGTAACATGCTCCCTGAGGCCGAATCTGAGCCCCCATTGAGCCACCACCGACAAAAGCCTCCTTCAAAATGGCATTATTTCCCACCACTGAAGGGGGCCTTATGACAGGCACTGCATGCTCTGCTGCTGTTAAAGATGGCTGTGGAGGGAGGCTCAACTCTGCAATCCCCCCCTCCCAGTCCCTAAAATCAGCACTAGTGTTTTCTGTCTCCACCTCTGCTGGCAGAGGGACAGAATCCACTTGTCTGGACTTGTCTAGCAAGTCGATCTGGAAATACATTTTTAAAAAGTTCAAGAGATAGCTACGGATATTCCTATTCTTAAAACCCTTCTGGAAGCTGCAGTAAAACTACACATTCTTAACATGGTACTTAACCTCTGGAAGAGACAGGGGGTGTAGGCATTGGAAGAGAGTAATGGTGCAGATCTCACTCACCATAGAGAGTTTGGGGAGTAGGCTGCTCTGTGGGGGGATACTGAGGGGTAGAAGAGGAGACCATGGCTTGTGGATGGCTCCCTGATGCCATCATTCGTGGATTACTCTGGATCATCGGAGCGAAGACAGGCTAAGAACAAAAAGTAGAATTATATATAGGGTAGATAGAAACATACTCTCTCCCTACCATACTTAAATAAGTACTCCTAACCTGGGAAGGATAATGAGCCATGGGCTGCATCATGGCGGGTTGCCCAGGAAATTGCTGAGGGTTGTATGAAATATATGATGAATATGGTGTTGCTGCAACCAAGGGAGGTCCTGCTGCTGCTGCTGCTGCCTGCATGATTGGTGGAGCTGAAGCAGGTTGATGTTGGTCTGACCGCTGAGGGGGCAGAGAACCTGTGAAGAAAGGTAACACCTCAAAAATAATTTATGATATCACTGCATGTTGTACACATAATATACTGGAAAGGACCAGTCCCACTATGACAGGCACTGAATGGCTGTATTCCACTTTTGAAAGTGGCATTCCTGTATCTTGACTGCTCTGAGATTTGTTCAATATCCCTCAGCAAGTGATGGGAGTTTATTCTTTCCTTACTGAAAGTGGAATCCTACAAGGAAAGGAGGCTCTCACCTCCTTTGGCACCTCTGTACTTCCCTTGTTGACCAGGTACTGAATTAGAGACTGGATATGGATACATCTGTGGAGCCTGAAAGAGTAGAAATCTGATTGGTATGTGTTGCCTCATCAGCTCCTCTTACCCTCTTAAAAAATAAAGAGACTTTTGGGTACCTGCACGGCAGGGCTCATGTGAATCTGAGGGATGTAAGAGATGTACTGACTGTACATTCCACTCTGTCCAGTTGCTAGCATTGGGATGGCACTGCTACAATGGGCTCTGGGACCAGGAGATGCTGGACTACTTGTTGCCTTGTTCTACAACACAAATCAAAGAGTTTAGTACCTTAGGTTTTATTAAATGTGTGCCGTTCTTCCTAGCTGGTTCACTTACCACAGATAGAAGGGGCTTGGCGGGATTGAACTCCTTTGCATTAGGATTGAGGGTTGATTTCTTCACTTGACTAGAAAAGTAAAAAAGCAAGCTATGTATTTAGGAATTTAAACACAATACACCTGAAATAGAAAGTGCTGTTCCACTACTCACCTGCCCTTGCTCCTCAAGTACCTTCCTTGCCCTGCCTTCCCACAAAACCCTCATTCTAAATCTTGCTCTGTTTATGATATACAGAGTCCATACAACTTGACTTATGGTTACAGAAATCTGAGCAATAGCTCAGTCCAGGGCTGGCCTGTCCATTGTGCGATAATGTTGTTCGCACAGGGCCCCACGCGAACTTCATTATTGCACGATGGACGGCTGCAGAGGGAGCCAGGAAAGGCCGTGCGAGGCCCCGCCTCCCTCTGCTCAGCCACCAGCGTGAGGAGTCTTTTCCCTCACGATGGCGGCTGAGCAGAGGGAGCCAGGGCCTCGCGTGGCCTTCCCCGGCTCCCTCTGCAGCCCGTTAGACGGCCGTGGGGCTCTTCAGAGGGGGGGGGGGGTTCTAGGACTGGAATCAGGCTTGATGGGGGGGGGCTAGGACTGTGAGGGGGGGCTAGGACTGGAATCAGGCATGATGGGGGGCTAAGACTGGAATCAGGCTCTGATGGTGGGGGGGGGGCTAAGACTGGAATCAGGCTGTGGTGGTGGGGGGCTAGGACTGCAAATAGGCTGTGATGGGGGGGCTGGAATCAGGCTGTGGTGGTGGGAAACCTGGACTGGAAATAGGCTGTAATGGGGGGGGGGCTGGAAATAGCCCTACATCACAGCCTAAGACTGGAATCAGGCTGTGATGGGGGGACTAAGAATAGAAATGGGCTATGATGCTGGGGGGCTAGGACTGGATATAGGCTGTGATGGGGGGGCTATGACTGGAATCAGGCTGTGATGGAAACAGACTGGAAATGGGCTGCGATGGGGAGGCTAGGACTGGAAATGAGCTGTGATGGGAGGGCTAGGATTGGAAATGGGTGATGAGGGGCTGGAATAGGACTGGAAATGGGCTGATGGGGGGAGCTTGGACTGCAAATGGGTGATGGGCTGGAAATGGGTGATGGGCTGGAAATGGGCGGCTAAGATTGGAAATTGGCTGATGGGGGAGCTTGGAGTGGAAATGGGCTACTGGGGGACTGGAATGGGACTGGATATGGGGGGGCTAGGACTGAAAATGGGCTGATGTGTGGACATGGGAGAATGGGACTAGAAGGGAGCGGATGCTGGGTGGGTCTCGAACTAGAAGGGAGTTGATTTGGGGGGAGGACTAGAAGGGGATGGTGAGTGAGAATGGAGAGGGGAAAAGATATTTTGTGTGGGAGGGAAGAAAAATCTACGATGGGCCGGGTATTGGGAGAGTAAGAGGGGATTGAGAATGGAAGGGTGAAATTTGAGTGGATGATAAAAGAATAAGGAAAGAAATGGGGGAAAGAGCAAAAGGGAAACAATCAGTATGTTAAAGCAGATATAGAGAGAGAATGGAAAACATCTAAAAGAGAAGAAAGGACAAATGGACAGCTTGCAGAAGGAAGCGACTGGAGCAATTGCAACTCAAAAATAAAATGTCCAAGCAAAAGGTAGAAAAATACTTTTTATTTTGAATTTAACTGGAAAATGTCAGGTCTGAGAAATGAGTATTGTTAACATCTTTGCGTTTTTGATTAGTGCAAGAGGAAATTAAGCGTAGTTGCTCACCTGTAACAGGTGTTCTCCAGGAGCAGCAGGAATCAGTCCTCACATATGGGTGATGTCGGCGCCGACGGAGCCCCCATGCGGAGCATTTCCCCAGCTTTCAAAGAAAGCCTTTGGGAATGCAGCACGCATGCGCAGTCCCCTTCCCGCCCAAGGGTGCCATCTTGCTCAGTCTGATGACATAGCTAAAAGACAACAAAAAAACAAAATAAATCATATGACTGCAACTCCGAGGGAGGGTTGTGAGAACTGATTCCTGCTGCTCCTGGAGAACACCTGTTACAGGTGAGTAACTACTCTTTCTCCAGGACCAAGCAGGAAGTCAGTCCTCACATATGGGACTCCCCAGCTTAAGGCTACCGGAGACCCAAAGCTGAAAAAATGAGCTCCCTCTAGAGCCTCAGCATGTGTGAAAGAATCTTCTCTGAGAACGCCCCCGAACTGTAGCCCAACACCAGGGCCGGAGGGTAGGAGTTGCCTATACCTCAAAGAGATTACGGAGTACCGCCTATCCGAAAGCACTGTCCCTGCGGGACTCCCTCTCGAGGCAGTAATGGGCCACAAAAGTCTGGCTTGAAGACCAAGTAGCGGCCCGGCAGATGTCTGCCAATGGAACAGAGCGGAGATGAGCCACTGACGCAGCCTTCGCCCTGACACAGTGAGCAGTGACCCGACCCTGCAAGGAGAAGCCGGCTGCCCTGTACGCCCAGGCGATACAGTCTGCTACCCAAATGGACAGGGTACGCTTGGAGAAAGGTAACCCCCAACTTATTAGGGTCAAAAGAGATGAAGAGTTGAACAGCCCTCTGGTGCCCCCGCGTACGGTCAAGGTAGAAAGACAACGTCCTCCTACAGTCCAGGGTATGCAAGACAATCTCAGCCCGGCTGGCATGCGGCCTGGGAAAGAAAGTTGGAAGAACCACCTCCTGATTGAGGTGGAAGGAGACGACAACCTTTGGAAGGAACTTAGGGTGAGTCCGTAAGACTGCCCTGTTCCTATAAAACCTAGTGTATGGTGCCCTCTGACACCATGGCTTGAAGCTCACTTACTCGACTTGCTGAGGTAAGAGCTACCAAAAACAACGCTTTCCAGGAAAGAAAGCGCAAAGGACAAGTAGCCATAGGCTCAAATGGTAGGCAAGTAAGTTGTTGCAAGACCACATTCAAATCCCACTCAGGGGCAGGTGGACGAACTGGAGGCTTAAGCAACAGCAGGCCTCTGAGGAAGCGAGTTACCAAAGGGTGGCTCGAGAGAGACTGACCCTCCACCGGTGAGTGGTGCGCTGAGAGAGCACTGAGGTGGACCCTAACAGAGATGGATTTAAGGCCTAGATTGGACAGGTGCAGTAAATACTGCAGCACCACCGGAATCAGGCATGAGAAAGGATCTTCCTTGTGTTGGTCACACCAGGTGGAGAATCTACGCCACTTAAGAGCATATGACTTTCGTGTGGACTGCCTCCTAGAGGCCAAGACCATGTCCTCCACTTCCCTAGGCAGCAGTAATGGAGCTAGAACTACCCTTTCAGCAGCCAGGCCATCAGATGGAGGGACTGGAGATTGGGGTGTAAGAGAGATCCCTGCTCCTGAGACAGGAGATCGGGTTGCATCCCCAGAGGAAGAGGAGTGTCCACCGCTAGCTGTAAAAGAAGTGGGAACCATGGTTGCCTTGGCCATCTGGGGGCCACCAGGATCACCGAGGCCTTGTCCAGGATCACTTTGAACAGTGTTTTGGGCACTAGAGGCGTGGGAGGAAATGCATATAGGAGGCCTGTAGACCATGGTATGAGAAAGCACAGTTACTTACCTGTAACAGGTGATCTCTGGGAACAGCAGGAATTAGTCTTCACATATGGGGTACGTCGGTACCAACGGAGCCTGCATGGGAATGCTGCCCAGCTTTCAATCAGAAAGCTTTTGGCAGCATCCCTCGCGCCTGCGCAGTGACTTCCCGCCTTCTCCACAGCCTCTCTTCAGTTGAGTTTCAGAGCTGAGACAAAGGCGAGGAGAGAACAGGAAAAAAAGTAAAAAAGATGCAACTCCTAGGGGAGGTGGGAGGGTTGTGAAGACTAATTCCTGCTGTTCCCAGAGATCACCTGTTACAGGTAAGTAACTGTGCTATCTCCAGGAACAAGCAGGAATGAGTCTTCACATATGGGGACTCCCTAGCTGGAGATGCCAGGGGGAGATCCCATAAAAATGCAAGTGCCTGGATCAGGGGTGCATTTTGTCTCCAGGAATCCCCGGCATCCAATGTGGGATGGAGGGTAGGAGTTGACAACAAAGGAGCTGTGAGGAAAGAAACAGCATAGCCAAGGACTAGAGGGTCCTACAGACTACAGGAGTCCTTGGTATATATGATGAGTAGCATTAAACACATTTAATGTACACTTAAAATATGCAGCTTACCTACTGTATTGTAGGAAGTAGGAAGCATGATGGAGTCTACTGGATAAGCAGTGGCGGAATCTTCAAGGTGACCTCTCAGTAGTGAGGATGAAGGTCCAGACCTGGAGGTAGTAGATGATCCAGGTGTCAACTGGGTAGGAGTAGACATCAGGTCTTCAATGGAAAGCTTTATGGGAAAAGCTGAGAACTCCTTTAGGCATCATTAACATTGAGGACTAAAGGAAGAAGACTGACGGAGTTGAAGAACTAGCCCAGTCCTGGCAGGAGAGGGGGAATGGAAAACCCCTATTCCTACGGAAAATAGTTGTGTACTTGAAGATAAAGATGTACACCGTTTTTCCTAGCTGGCGAGAGATAGGAAAAATATTGAAGCTGGATGCTTCAAGGACATAAAGAAAAAATGGAAGATGTTAGCACCAAAGTGATTGTTGGTGCTTAACATGTTCCGTATCATAATTTGGTATGGGACGTAGGGCAACAGACTGTCTAAAACCTCTAAGAGGTAAATCATGTAGTATAGACAGTAAGGGTGATAGTGAATACGATTGACCAACCCTTAAGAAGCCCCCCATCAAACACATATATATGGGGAGATATATATATGTGGCTGGAATAGATATGTATATATCATATATATATATAGATATATAAATATACATATGTCCAGATTGGTAGATTAGGATATGGATGGGGAAATATATCAAATATATATATATTATATATATCTATATCTATATATATATATATCTATAGAGAGAGAGAGAGAGAGAGAGAGAGAGAGAGATGGATGATATACCTAGATATATGTAAATTTTGTGGGGCATGGTTTAGCACCACCAGAGAAATGATATAAGTATGTAGACATATATGGAGATGCTACATACTAGACAACAGATTGAGATACATGACTACCACCCAGCCCCATAATTGTACATGGGGAATAGAAAAGAAAAAGATTCTGCATTCTACAAGAGGGTGAGCCCACTTGGGTTATGTATAGAGAATCTATTTTCGTGGATTGAGGGATCTGTAAGGAACAAGGCGGGAGTTCCACAGAACACTGACATGGTGGATGCCTTGGATCTTCACGCAGAAGAACTGATAGCTCGTGTTAACACCCCAATCTAGAGGGGGTGCGGAGAACCCTCTCAGGTATAGGAAGGGCTCATAAGTTTTTCTCTAATAATAGAGGAAATTCAGAGACAAGGTCAATGCTCTATAGCAAGGCCCCCATAGTAGAAAGCTTCTCTGAAGACTGCAGAGAGCATTGTGCAGGAGAGGTATGAGATAAACTGACTGAAAGTCAGGTATGTTGCCATATCCTAGGAAAGGAGATGGTAAGAATAATGTGAGAAAGTCTAAACAAGTAGGAGGATCCAAGACAGCTTGGAATCACTACTGAGGCTAGACAAAATTTTGAACAAGGGACTGGAACTAGGAAAAAGTCCCAGTAATATAATTACTGTAAGTCCTGCAGGCAGAGCTGCTGACGGAAACAGCAAGGAGACTGTCCTGTGCTGAATAAGAAAAATAGACAAGAAAAAAGAGAGGATATCTGCTATTCTTGTCTGGGGAACGAGCTTGCCAGAGAAGTAGTTACATATGGTAGTTCCCAGTAGTTGGAGGGTGACGTACCCATGGGGTAAGTCAACTGAAGGAAAAAATGTTCAGTTGGGATAGGAACTATCAGATGATAGTTGCACTGCTCCTCTAGAGAGTAAGAAGAGGAGAAGTGTGTAGTACCTGAACAAGATTTTTTTTTTTTTTTTTACAGGGTAGCACACTGAAAAAACTTCTAAGATGTAGAAGGAAAGTGTAAGTTACAATTCCCGGTTCCTATGGTTGCTGGGAATGCAGAGACTGGCCAGAACTGGAGGACTGCAGACTAGGTTGAGGCGTCCCTTGTTTAGGTACAGCCGAATGATGGGCAGGAGATGAATGAAACTTTCTTTTCTTAGGGAAAGAAGGTTTGGTAGGACATTTCCTACTCTTTGAAGAAGGAGGTGGCTTAGAATGGTTTCTAGTGGAAGAAGAGTCAGTGGAGCATTGAGCAACCTGACGTAAAGCCTCCTTATTGAAAAGACTTTCCCCTGTACAAGGAGAATGAGCTAGTATAGTTTGTGCCCATTTGTTCAAGTCTGAAGCCTCAAGCCAGGCTCTGCGACGTGCTGCAATGGCAATAGCAGAGGATCTGCTAATGGACTCAAAAGAGTCTATAGAAGCACGAGACAGGAACCAGGATATATTCCGACTGTGATTAATGAGCAAGGAATAATCAGTAGCCTTGGGCTCTGGTAAAAAAGGGGTCAAAAGAGACAATTTCTCTGTGACTTCCTGGAGTGTTAGACTCATGTGAAATATATATGAGAGAACTCTGGAAGCCAGCATAGAGTTTTGGAAGGCCTGACGGCCAAAAGCATCGAGTGTTCTTGAAGAACGACCTGGCGGAAAAGAAGAATGCTTCTTCTTGCTCTTAACTTTCCTCAGTGCTGATTCCACTACCAGGGAACGATGAGAAAGTTGAGGTTTTTGGAACCCTGGAGAGGGTGGCACACGATACCTAACCTCAACATCATTAGAAACTTGAGGAAGTCGTAAGGGTGATTTCCATACCTTGAGAAGGAGATCCTGCAGAGCAGGATGTAAAGGAAACTGTATATTTTGCATTTGTGCCGGTGAGCCATGGGTTGGATCACAACCAGGGATAGAGATATTAAGAAAGGTTGCCATATCCAGGAGAAAAGCTTGAAAAGACTGATCTCCTATGGGAACTATTCCTGGTGAGGCCAAAGAAAGAGTCTGAGTATCAGAGGACGTACAAGGTACTGCACCAATGCCAGGTATGGGTTCCAAACTAGGCATCGGTGCAAGAACAGGCATCAACATTGCTACTGATAAAGGACTAGCAAGTGAAGTAGTCATCGGGAACTGCTGTAGTGGTACCGAGATCATGAGGGAGTTATGGCTAGGATCTGCGGAACTACCTATTTGGAAACGACAGGAGTCGGTTCCAGGACGCGTCGGTACGCAGTCCTCGAGACTCGATATCGACTCAAGACTCGGCATCGAAGACAGCGAGACTAGCGATGCATGTCTCGACAGTTCCGACGCCGGTGGTAGTATCGGCGATGCCCATACCACTAAGGCAGCCTGGGTGACATCGATCGATACCGACGGTACCGAGGATACCCGATGAGTACCCATGCATGCCGATGCCGATGCTAGGGTATTGGAACCGATCGACGCCGGTACCGTCCCGGAGCATGGCTGAGATTGAGGGAAGTCAATGCGGTGCGTATCGATCGGTCACGAAAGTACCGAGGATGCCCGATGACGATCCCTGGTGAAGAGTGGAATACTCGACACCGGTGCCGATGCCGGAGGCTTGGTACCGCTCGAAGCGGATACCACCCCCGCGCATGGCTCAGGCATGTTCTGTGAGGGGTGAGCCCCAGGAACATCCTGAAACCCCTTTAACGCTTTGGAGCCCGAAGACTCCCGCAGGGGTAATGCCAATGGATTCTTGAGGGTAAGGCCGGAGCCGTCACCATGCTGGGCATGGGACATACCACTCAAGCATTGACTAGTCTTAACAGACTGTTTTTGGGTTACCTGATCCTGTGAAGTAGAGAAACCGGGTACCCTCACTGCCGAAGAAAAAACGGTATCGAGGGAAACTCTAAATACTGAAGGTTTTCTCACCAAATTATCTCCTGACAAGTCAGGGGAAAAAGGGTCAGGACCCACACAGTTGAGACACCAGCTATTGGTGTCTAAAAAGAAACAGGTGTTTCCACATCGGATGCACTTCTTAGGAAAAGAAGGCTCCATAATGAAAAGGCCTAGTAGGCCTAAAAAGTTAAGGCAAAAAAACTGAAAAAAAGTTTTACAGACTTTAGCCAAAAAACCACCGGCGGTACCGGTGGTAGCGGGAGAAACAGCCGCGACCACAAGAAAACAAAAAATTAAAATTAAAGCAATTAAGAAGAAAAGTTTCTGCGGTGACAGGAGGACGTCCTGCCGGCTCCGCGGAAAAACGAAAACTGAAGAGAGGCTGTGGAGAAGGCGGGAAGTCACTGCGCAGGCGCGAGGGATGCTGCCAAAAGCTTTCTGATTGAAAGCTGGGCAGCATTCCCGTGCAGGCTCCGTCGGTACCGACGTACCCCATATGTGAAGACTCATTCCTGCTTGTTCCTGGAGATAAGCATCCGCTGCTACTCTGAGAGGATGCGGTTGTCTGGAGCAGAACCTGGGCAGTTGACAGTTCAGTGGACTGGCAAACAGATCCATGGTGGGGAGGCCCCATCTTAGGAAGATCTGTTGAACCATCAGAGGATTCAACTGCCATTCGTGTGGCTGTAGGACCCTACTCAACTTGTCTGCCAAGTAATTCTCCCGTCCAGGGAGATAGACCGCCTGGAGAAGTATGCCATGATTGACTGCCCAGGAGCACAGATCCTGTGCTTCCTGACAAAGAGGTCGGGACCCTGTGCCTCCTTGCTTGTTCACATAGTACATAGCAACTTGATTGTCCATCTGAACTAAGACGGACTGGTGAGAGAGGACATAAGAGAAAGTCCGCAGGGCTAAGCGGATTGCTCTGAGCTCTAGGAAATTGATTTGCTGTGTGGCCTCCGAAGGAGACCACAGGCCTTGAGTGCATGCTCCTTGGCAATGTGCACCCCAACCTTGAAGAGAAGCATCAGTTGTCAGCACTTAAGAGTATGGAGGTGCTTGAAGAGGCACCCTTTGCAGCAGATTCGGAAGATGAAGCCACCACTGCAGAGAAGTTGCCAGGAACCTGGACACCCTTACTTTGTCCTCCAGGTTTCCTTTGGCCTGTAGCCACTGAGTCCTGAGGCCCCACTGAGCTGGCCTCATGTGTAGACGGGCATTTGGAGTTACATGGACCGTGGATGCCATGTGGCCCAATAGCCTTAGGAACTGTCTGGCGGAGACTAGAGAATTGCTGTGGAACTGTCTGGCCAGATCCATCAGTCTGTGGGCCCTGTCCACGGGTAAAAAGGCCTTCGCTTGAAGGGTGTCTAGTCTTGCTCCTATGAACTCCAGGTTTTGCGGACTTTGCAAAGTTTATGACAAACCCCAGGTACTGGAGAAGAGAGACAGTGCGGAGGGTGGCTTGGTTGGTCTCTTGTGGAGACTGACCCCTGATGAGCCAGTCGCCAAGGAATGGAAAGACAAAGAGTCCTTGAACTCTGAGATAGGCCGCCACCACCGCCAGGCACTTGGTGAAAACCCTGGGGGCGGAGGTGAGGCCAAAAGGGAGCACCCTGTACTGGTAATAGTTTCCTCCCACTACAAATCGGAGATATTGTTTGTGGTCTGGATGAATAAGGATGTGAGTATAAGCATCCTTTAGGTCTAAGGAGCATAGCCAATCTCCCTGCTGGAGATAGGGAGCAGGATTCCAAGGGTAAGCATCTTGAACATTTCCCTCTCCAGGAACTTCTTGAGATTCCGCAAGTCTAGGATGGGCCTGAGGCCTCCTGTTCTTTTTGGTACCAGAAAATACCTGGAATAGAAGCCTTGACCTCTCAGGTGGTGGGGCACCGGTTCCACCGCCTGCTCCTTTAAAAGACCTGCTAACTCCTGAAGAAGTAGGTTCCTGTGCAGAGGGAGTCTTGGAGGCCCTCCTGGAAAGTAGGAGGGAGGTACCTGGTGGAAGTGAAGGAGATAGCCACTCTGGACTATGTTTAGCACCCAGGTATCCCTTGTCACGGCTGACCACCTGTGGGCATACAGGGTCAGCCGGCCTCCTATGCTGAGAGGGGCCAGCTGAGGAGGAGAGGCTATGCCATTGGAGTCAAAACCCCGCTCCCTGCTGTGCAGGAGCCGGAGCTGGTGGCTAGGGGGTCTTCTGCCTACAGGGCCCATGTCCCTGCCCCTTGGCCTGCTGACCCTGTTGGGGAGCTACAGAGGCCTGAAAATGAGGGTATGATTTGTAGGCAGATGACTTCCTTGGGTAAAAGGTCTTTTTTCCCCGAGCCCTTCTTCTTCTGAGAAGGGGCAGAGGTTTTCCTGGACAGCCTTGTCCGGGTGAAAGTCTTGGACTCGAGTTCCGCAGCCTTTATAGCCATGGGCTTGCCAAAGAGGTTTTCACCTCGGCAGGGGACATCGACCAACTTGTCCTGAACCCACGGCTCAAGGTCCGATAACTGTAGCCAGGCCTGACGGCGTGCACAGATGCCAGCCGCGGCTACCCGGGCCGAAGCCTCGAAGCCATCATAGGCTGCTCGAGAGATAAACTTCGAGCACTCTCGAATTCCCGATGACAGGGCCTTGAACCTCTGCAAAGGCTCCTCGGAAAGACCAGCAGAGAACCCGGCAATCTCTTTTGCCAGGTCTCGAAGGTACATGCCCATGTACAGCTGGTAGGTCTGGACACGGTAAGCAAGCATAGAGCCCTGGAAGCACTTTCTACCAAGGGCATCCAGATTCTGGGCCTCCCAGTCGGGAGGCACCGAGGAGTGCATCTTCTGACTCTTCAGATGATGCATGGCCGATTCCACAACCATGGAGTGGTGCGGTAGCTGTGCCTTCTGGAACCCGTGGCTCTTGTGGACTCGATAGATGGAATCGACCCGCTTGCTCAAAACCGGCGTCGAGGTCGGTGCCTCCCACATGCGGAAAAGCAACCGTTCCAGCATCGGAGGCACCGGTACAGTAAAGGCCTCTTTGGGGGGAGAATGTCATACTGCAAGGCCTCGAGCTCCTCGGCTCGAGGCTCCTCCTCGGGATCCGCGGGGAAGGCCAAGGTCTTGGCCATATCCCGCACGAAGTCCGAGAACCAGGTGTCCTCCAGGGGGGACCGTCTCCGAGGCTCGGACTCCTGCGAGTCCGATGGAACACACCGGGTCCGAAAAGTGTCCGATGACTCCTTGTCCTCCGTTTCCAAGCCCAACCCCTCAGAGGAGGAATCGAGCGGCTCCGGTCGGGCAGGCACCGATGCCATCCGCCCCAACGCCGAGGGTACCAGCATCAACGACCTCAGTCCCGAACGGGAGGCCGAGGGAGACCTTGGCCGAGGATCGACTCGAGAGCGCATGGACTCGAGGATCGGCTCGGCCTCCGGGGTCGACTTGGACGTTGATGTCCCGGTGGTCGGCGCAGATGCACTGGTGAGACCGGCGATCAGTGCCCGCTGCTGTTCCATGAAGGCAGCCAAGCTGCTCTCCAAGGCCGTCAACCTGAGTCCGAGCTCAGGAGACTCAGCAGCCCATGACTCGGGCCCAGACGGCGGCTCCCCCGGAGGAGAGTCCCCGGGGACTCTGTCTCCACACGAGGTTGTTTAGCAGGCCTCTCCGACTCCGAAGACACGGGACGGCGCTCGGGGCTATGCGACCTGGCCCTCGAGGAGCCAAGTGCGTCCACCGACTCCGCCCTCGCGGGTTTCTTCTTCCTGCAATGTTCCCGCGAGGGAGACTCCCCTCTCAGAGGAACCCCGGCGATGCTCGGGATCGGAGTCCCGAGACGTTGAGGCCTCTGACGAAGTCTGGGCCCGGCCAGACGCGGAGTCAGAGAAGATTCTTTCTTTTTGGTGCTGCCGGCTCCTCAACGCCTTCGAGGACATTTTCCCCACATGGGCCACAGATCATTGGGTCATGATCGGGCCCGAGGCAGCGGAGGCAGCAGTCATGTGTGTTGGTGAGAGACACAAGTTTCTTACACCGATCGCACTTTTTAAACCCACTGGCAGCCATCAGGGGAAAAAGGGCCCCTGCGAGGTCAAAAGACAGGGCTGCCAGTGAAAAATAGAAAAATGGCGCGTACGCTAGTCGCTAAGGACAAAAACCGAAAAATGAAGTCAGGGCTCGATACCAACGTATGGGGCCCAGGCGGGAAAGGGAAACCGGCGTCGAACCGAAGAAAACACGGATCCACGTAGAAAAATCAACTTTTTCCTCGGGTGAAAACAAAACATGTCCGTCGGGCTCCGCGGAAAAAAAGGAGACTGAGCAAGATGGCACCCTTGGGCGGGAAGGGGACCGCACATGCGTGCTGCATTCCCAAAGGCTTTCTTTGAAAGCTGGGGAAATGCTCCGCATGGGGGCTCCGTCGGCGCCGTCACCCATATGTGAGGACTGACTTCCTGTTTGGTCCTGGAGAAATTTATAGTTTTATTTCTCCAGTGTTGTATATTTCATGCTTGGCTTTTGGGGTTCCCAATTTAATTATCATCTTCCTATTTCTAAATTGTGATCCCTTGTTCTTTGTGTGGTGATGATCTATGTTCTGCATGTGTAACCAAGCTGAGGTATTCTGTTCATGTAGTTTCTGTTTGACAGTCCCACTTGTTCTCTTTCCCCCAGTGAGATGTATTGGTATTCTCTGAGATGTATTGGTTTAATATTTGCAGTGTTGCCTTTTGATAGGTAGGGTTTGGTGCTTTGTAAATCCTGGTAGTGCTGTTATGATATGGTGGGTTTGTTATGGGTTCTAAATGGTCAGTGTTAATAGTGCTTTCTAATGGGCCTAGCGGTTCTCACTGCAGTATAGCAATGTAGAAATCTGTTAGTCTTTCTTTTTCCAGACACTCATTAAGAGGCATGTTTACTGAAAGCGCATGTTAACGTTATGCAAATATTTATGCAAATGAGGATTATGCAAATGAGGGGCCCCCACAATGAATCTCCGCACATGGCCCCTCACCCCCCCTTGGGCCGCCCCTGGCTCAGTCATACTGCCCACCATCATGACTCCAAAAATGCAAATCAATCACATGATTAGCAGACAAGACCAACAAGAAAGCTAAATTTATTTTATTTATTTAAATGGCAGCAAAGATATTAAGTCAAACATTACAAAGAGAACTAAGTTAAGAATTCAAACATGACATGAAGGGCATTGAGGAATAGGCACATGGAGAAATGAATAGTTAAAATTAGATATAAAAAAAGGTATTATCTGCTAATTTTCTTTCCTTGAGTTATCAAACCACTCCAGACATATGAGTTTTGTTCCCCTATCAGCAGATGCAGAAAGAACATAAGCTTGTAGACTTGCCCTATATAGGGTACCATGCAGACTGCAGAACTTCAGTATTTTCTGCAAGTACATGGGCTTCCCCTGATCCCTCTAAAGAGCAGGGAAGTACCCACTGCCATTATTGGCCCCAGCCTAAGAGATGCTCACAAAATGTTCACAAACATTCTTAACCTTAAACAATAATGAGTTAGCAAAAGTGAACAAAACTCCCAAAAAGACCACAAAAGACTGTCAAACACACAGACTAGATGGGAACCTGGAATGGTTTGGCAGAATACAATGAAAGAAAATTAGATGGCAAAACCAACTTTTTATAGTCCTACCAGACCACTCCAGATGCATGGGATGCAACAAAGCACCCTTTAAAAAACCGGGCAGGTATCTGCTATGCAGCCCAAAGGCAGTGTCCTCCTCGGCTTAAGCATCTAGCCAGTAATTGTTAGGTGAAAATAAAGCTTAAAGCATATAGTGGGTGCTGGGAGAGCTCCTCAGGCCAAGCAGGGATTCTGTATATGCCTATATAAGGAAAGGAATGTATTGTGCCATAAGGGACAGGAATTTGCTGAGCTAAGAGAAATTTATTACTCTACACAGAAATGACTAGCATCTTCTTTGTTCTTGGTAAGCTGTGGTGGGCCTCAGGGGGTGGGTTGATGACGTATGTATATGCTCCCTGTAATGTATAAAAGATGAACAGCCCTTTTAACCGTTGGAATAAACTTACATGCTACTTATGTGCGAGTGTGTGTGTGTGTTTGTTCTCCTGGGATCCCAGACAGAGAAGGTAAGGTAAATTCCTTGGCCCAGAGGATAAACGGACGTCCCAGGGTAAGTGATATAAGAGCAGAGAAAGGAAAAGGACCCAATTACTTACAGTAATGAGCCATAAATGAGTACAAGAACAAATATGTGGTTGCCTTACAAATATTTTGCAGGAGAAACTAAATGGAGCTCCACCCAAGAGGTTGTTTGAGCCTTGTTTCAATGAGCCCTTAAAGCCTTGGGAACTGTGACCCTTTCTCTGAGCTATCTAGTTAATCACAGACTTTGGCACTGTTTCTCCCTTCCCTCCATTGCCTAAAAGGATGAATAATCGGACTTTCAGAAAACATTTGTGACTTTCAAAGGCCATTAAAAGAATCCTACGGACATCTAGAAAGTGCGATTCGCCTAAACAGAGCCCCACAATCATTGCCTATGAAGGCTGGGAGAAAAAAACCTGATTCAAATGGGATGACAGACAACACAGGGAAGGAAGCACCAGAATTTGCAAAAGAAGAAAAAAAAAAAACTTAAAAAAATTAGAATAGCAAAGTAGAAATAAGTGGCAAATACTAAGCATTATTCCTGGAGCCATTTGCCTATCAAACCAGGACACGAGTGGTTAAGGATATGTGAACTGAAACTAAGGGTGAGAGACAAATACTAGCAGCCAAGAACAGTGGATTACAGATGGGATGATTCAGTGAATATAGAAAATAAACAGGGAAAACTGATATATGTAGATTCTATAAGGAAGAGTTGGAAACGGTTACTCATCTTGTAGCTGGTTGCAAAGTTCTGATGGGAGAAAATACCTATACTGAAAGGCAGAACGGCATGCCTTATCCACTGAAAAGTTTGCAAATATTATATCGCAGAACCGGAAAAGCACTAGGACCACAACCCTACGAAAATTGTGGAAAATGAAGAGGTTATGATCTGGCCCATTCCCATTTCAACCAATAAAAAGCTGGATGCAAGAAGACCAGCCATTGTGGTAAAGGAGAACATGAGAATGGCACTGAAACCTCTTATCAGTGCTATTCTCATGTTCTCCTTTACCACAATGGCTGGTCTTCTTGCATCCAGCTTTTTATTGGTTGAAATGGGAATGGGCCAGATCATAACCTCTTCATTTTCCACAATTTTCGTAGGGTTGTGGTCCTAGTGCTTTTCCGGTTCTGCGATATAATATTTGCAAACTTGTGATTATGTGATTATCACATACATCGAGTTAAAGACTAAGTATCAAGCAATGTAGTCATAAGAAAATGTGGCAGGATGCAGAAAGCTCATCATATTGGATGCTACAGACTTGCCTATACATGTTACATCTTAGGAACGCCAGAAGGAGGCTGTCTAGCATGATGCAAATGTATGTGAACATCAGTAGCAAATTTGAGAGACAGATTGTACTCCACATACCCTGGCTTAGGAGAGAGGTTCACAATTGTTATGGTATGTGCAAAATTAAACTATATGGAGACATTTCCTCCCAACAAGAGATCACCTTAGGTATAAATGAAGGCATTATGCAGATAAAGACTCCTGCCTCCAAACATTGGAGCAGAAATTCTCTACAGGAACATGCCTGCAGTTCTGAGATTTGTTTCACTAAATAGAATGCAACCAAGGTGGTGGTCTTAAGCATCAAGTCCTCCTGCAGTGACCACTTTGAAGGCCTAAAGGGAGGAGATGGGCGAACTGCAACACCAAGTTAAGGTCCCAAAATGGACCCCTGCTCTTACCAGTATGTGAAGATATTCAACTCCCTTCAAGAAATGTGACACATTGGAATGTGTTAATAAAGTGGTATCCTCTAGCCAACCCCTACAGCAAACTATTTCCACTATCTGCACCCTAAGTGAGGTCAATACCAGAGCCTTCTCCAGGCCACTCCTGCAAAAAGGACAAGAAAAAGGGGAGGATGCCTCGAAGGAAGATTCATCCCTTTCATCAGGATTCAACACTTGCCAAACCCCGAGATACAACAGTGAGGTAGATCTCTCATATGCTTGTATAGATAGAAACAACCCTGGCTGAGTAACCTTTTTTTTTTCTCTCTGATAAGCGCTCTCCCAGTGGCCAGACTGTAAGATAGAATCAAGGCTGGCCATCCAACAACTGGACCCTGTGAGAGAAGACCCTGGCTCCTGGGGAAGTCTCAGGCTCTCTCCAACCTTGAGCATGACCATATCCATATATCAAAGTCTCCTGGGCCAAAAGCGTAGTTAATCACCTGTAACAGGTGTTCTCCAGGGACAGCAGGAATCAGTCCTCACATATGGGTGACATTGGTGCTGACGAAGCCCGTGCGGAGCAAATCCCCAGCTTTCAAAGAAAGCCTTTGGGATTGCTACCGCGCATGCATGGTCCCCTTCCTGCCCAAGAGTGCCATCTTGCTCAGTCAAATGACATAGCTAAAAGACATCAAAAACAAATAAAGATGGTATGACTGCAACTCCAAGGGAAGAGGGAGGGTTGTGAGGACTGATTCCTGCTGTCCCCGGAAAACACCTGTTACAGGTGAGTAACTACGCTTTCTCCGGGAACAAGTAGGAAGTCAGTCCTCACATATGAGACTCCCCAGCTACAGGCTACCAAAGCCTATAGCCAAAAAAGGGTTCCCTCATGGAGAGGCACAAAGAGCAGAATGAAGTCTGTATAAATGGACCAAACAGGACTCCTGTGTCTGATGGAACGAGCACTCCAGTAGCCTGAACACAGAAGGGTCGGAGGGTAGGAGTTGCCTAGACCCCAAAAAGGTTTCAGAGCATGGCCTGGCCGAAGGAACTGTCCCGTCAGGACTCCCTATCCAGGCAGTAATGAGATGTGAAGGTATGGACTAAAGACCAGGTGGCGGCCCAGCAGATGTCTGCCAGCGGGACCAAACGCAGGTTGGCCACTGAGGTTGCCATAGCCCTGACCTGGTGCACCGTGACCCGGCCTTCCAACGGAAGCCTCGCCTCCTCATAAGTCCGGACAATACAGTCCGCCACCCAAATGGACAGTGTATGCTTGGACACCGCCTCCCCCAGCTTACTAGGGTTGTGGAAATAAAAAGCTGAGACACTTTACGGTGGCCCTGAGTGTGTTGGATATAGAAGGACAAGGCCCTCTTACAGTCCAAGATGTGGAGGACCGTCTCTGCCCAACTGGTGTGCAGTCTGGGAAAGAAGGTAGGGAGGACTACCTCCTGGTTGAGGTGGAAGGAGGACACCACCTTCGGAAGAAATTTGGGGTGTGTACGAAGCACCACCGTATTCTTGTAGACCTTGGTGTAAGGCACCTCAGCCACGAGGGCCTGGACCTCGCTTACCCTACGGGCAGAAGTGAGCGCAACCAGAAAAACCACCTTGCAGGATAGATAGCGAAGGTGGCACGTAGCCAGGGGCTTGAATGGTGGCAAGTTAAGCTGCCCCAACACCACACTGAGATCTCATTCAGACACTGGAGGACAAACCTGGGGGTTTAGACAGGAGTAGGCCCCTCAGGAAGTGGGTCACCACTGGGTGGGCCAAGAGGGGCTTCCCATCCACCTGATGATAGTTTGCCACCAGGGCACTGAGATGTACTATCACAGAGTTAGACTTAAGCCCTGCATGAGAGAGGTGGAGCAAGTACTGCAATACCGTGACCACCGGGCAAGAGAAGGTGGTCGGCACCCCGCTCAGTGCACCAAAACGCAAATCTATGCCACTTAAAAGCGTAGGCCCGTCTGGTAGAACATCCTACACTTCTTTAGGGAGGCTGGGCGGAGCTAAAGTCACCCTCTCAGCAGCCATGCCGTCAGCGAGAGGGAGCATAGATTGGGATGTAGGAGAGCCCCCCCTCCTGAGAAAGGAGCCAGGGGGCAGACCCCAGGGGTATGGGGTCCTCCACCACTAGCTGCAGCAGCAGTGGAAACCACGGTTGTCTGGGCCACCTCGGAGCCACCAAGATGACCGAGGCCCTGTCGTGGAGAATCTTGAACAGAGTCCTGGCGATCAGTGGAGTCAGAGGAAAAGCGTACAGATGTTCCTCCAACCATGAGACCAGAAAGCGTAGTTACTCACCTGTAACAGGTGATCTCCGGGAACAGCAGGAATTTAGTCCTCACATATGGGTATCATTGGTACTGACAGAGCCTGCGCAGGAACACTTTCGGGAGCATCCCCTCAGCACATGCGCGCTGCCTTCCCGCCTTTCCAACTGACCCTCTTCAGTTAAGTTTGTAGCTGAGTGAAAGGATAGAGGTAGAGAGGAAAGAGACAAAGAGAGAGAGAGAGAACTCCTAGGTGAGGTGGGTGGGTTGTGAGGACTAAATTCCTGCTGTTCCCGAAGATCACCTGTTACAGGTGAGTAACCACGCTATCTCCAGGAACAAGCAGGATGTAGTCCTCACATATGGGGACTCCCTAGCTGAAGATGCCAGGGAGATAGCCCCAGGAAAGTGAGAATCCTTCCTCCCATGGATCTCTGGCATTCCACCAGGGTTGGTGGGTAGGAGTTGGTTTAGGTTTGAAAGAGATTTTGAAGAACAGCTTGGCCAAAGAAGGCATCCCGACGGGAGGATTTATCTAGGCAGTAGTGGGCTGTGAAGGTGTGTACCGAAGCCCAGGTGGCTGTTCAACAAATGTCATCGATAGACACAGAGTGGAGATTAGCCATAGAAGCTGCCATGGCTGTCACATTATGAGCTGTGACATGGTCCTGAAGAGGAAGACCCTTACTCTCATAAGCAAAGGATATGCATGGGGCAATCCATTTAAAGTTCTTTTGGAGACTGGAAGTCCCAAATGACTAGGGTCAAAAGCTACAAAACGTTGTGAGGACTTTCTATGTTGCTGTGTTCTTTGTATGTAAAAAGCCAAGGCTCTTTTACAATCCAGAGTATGAAGGTTTCTTTCTGCATTAGAGGCGTGAGGCCTCGGAAAAAATACAGGAAGGTAAATTGATTGATTTAAATGAAAAGGCAAAACCACCTTTGGCATAAAATGTGGGTGAGTTCGAAGAACAACCTTATCATGATGAAACCTAGTATAAGGAGGATCAGCCACTAAAGCTTGGAATTCACTAATCCGACGGGCAGAGGTGATTGCAATTAGGAAGATGACCTTCCAGGTCAAAACCTTAAGGGCTGCAGTGGCTAAAGACTGAAAAGGCAGCTTCATGAGCTGCCTGAGAACTAGATTTAGATCCCATGCCACCCGGTGGTGGCTTGATGGGAGGTTTAGTTAATAGAAAGCCTCTCATAAACCTTGATAGGAGTGGATGAGAAGAAATTGGTTGTCCATTTAGAGGCTTATAAGAAGCTGCAATTGCACTAAGATGGACTCTTACCGAATTGGTCTTTAACCCAGAATTCGATAAGTGAAGGAGATACTCTAGTATCGATTCTAAGGGTATGACCAGGGAGTTTAATCCCCTCTTGGAGCACCATATAGTAAAACGTTTCCACTTGAAGGCATAAGATCTTCTTGTGGAAAGTTTCCTAGAAGCCTGAAGGATATCTTTTACCTGCTGGGACAGGTTGAAATCCTGGAGGTCTAAGCCTTCAGCAACCAGGCCGTGAGGTGCAGGGACTGGGGATTCAGGTGCTATAGCATCCCGTTCTCCTCGGAAAGGAGATCTGGAGCATGCCCTAACTCCAGAGGTGCCGCTTGAGAGAGATGCAGAAGCAGGGAATACCACGTTTGGCGTAGCCATCGTGGTGCTACGAGAATCATGCGGCCCCTGTCTCTCTGAAGCTTGAAGAGTGTCTTGGGGATGAGGGGAATGGGTGGGAAGGCATAAAGGAAGTCCTGACACCAGTGAAGGAGGAAGGCATCCCTTGCCTGACAGTTGTGCGCCGGAATCGTGGAACAGAACTGGGGAAGTTTGGCATTCAGTGGACTTGCAAAGAGGTCTATATCTGGAGTGCCCCAGAGATGAAATATTTTTGCCACCGGGTCTAGGTGGAGTGACCACTCGTGAGGCAGCAGTACTCGACTGAGTCTGTCTGCCCAAAGGTTTTGAATGCCTGGAAGATATACCACTAGAAGGTGAATTTGATGCTCTCTGGCGAGGGCCCATAGTTGTAAAGCTTCATTGCATAACGACAGAGAGCCCATTCCGCCCTGCTTGTTCACATAGAACATGGCTACCTGATTGTCCGTCTGGAATAGGACTGTCTTGTAGCTGAGCTGGGCATGGAACACTCGAAGAGGTAAATAAATTGCTCTTAATTCCAGGAGGTTTATGTGTAAACCAACCTCCTGTGGAGACCAGGTGCCCGGGGTAGAGAGATGATTCAGGTGTGCTCCCCAACCCACCTGTGATGCATCTGTTGTTAGGGTGGCCTGAAAGAGGGGTTGATGGAAAGGAGACCCCACTGTCAGATTTTCTAGTGATTGCCACCATTGGAGGGACAAAATTAGTCGTTGAGAGATTGTTATTTTGTCTGACAAATGTCCACTGTGTCCACTGTGTGGAGAGGGTCTACTGAGCTGCTCGCATGTGGAGGCGAGTGTATGGGACTACATGAACTGTGGATGCCATGTGTCCCAGTAACTGCAGCAGTTCCCGAGCAGTGAGGGAGGATTTGCCTGCTGCTTGGGAAGCTAGCTGCATTATGCGAACACACCGGGCTTGTGGAAGGAAAGCCCTTGCCTGTCTGGTATCCAGACAGGCTCCAATAAATTCTAGGCATTGGGAAGGAACTAGTTGAGATTTCGGGACGTTTATTACCAATCCCAAGTATTCGGTATTCGCATTGTACGGGACAGTGCAGTGCTGGCCTCTGCAACTGTGGAGGCTCAAATGAGCCAGTCGTCTAAGTAAGTGAAGACAAAAATCCCCAGGGTTCGTAGAAATGCAGCTACTACTGCCATGCATTTCGTGAATACCCTTGGTGTTGAAGCTAGACCAAAAGGAATAACCCTGTACTGGAAATGTCTTCCCCTGAAAAGGAAACGTAAAACTTTACTGTGATCTGGATGGATGAGAATGTGAGTGTATGCATTGTTTTAAGCCCAGAGAGCAAAGCCAGTCCTGGCTTTGAAGGTACGGCAGAAGAGTTCCTAGAGAAATCATTTTGAATTTCTCTCGAAACAGATATTTGTTCAATTCTCTGAGGTCTAGAATGGGTCTGTGTCCCCCTGTTTTCTTTGGAATAAGAAAATAGGGGGAGTAGAACCCTGCCCCCTGTTGAAGAATGGGTACTTCCTCTATTGCCCCTTGGGCAAGAAGTGTGGAGACCTCATTATCTAGCAGATTGTCTGCAGAGGTTTGTGAATTGAATTGCTTTAGAATTGTAGGAGGGGGTATGATGTGAAAATGAAGTTTGTACCCCTCTCCTACAATAAACAAAGTCCAATCTTCTGTTGTTATCTGATGCCATCTGTTGACAAAGTGGTATAACCTGCCCGGAATACTGGAGGGTTGGGGACCCCTCAGGAAGGCAAAGCTCTCTAGGAAGGAGTCAAAGCCCTTGAGAGGGCTGAACCTGGAGAGCTGGTTGGGCTCTCGGGCCTTTTGGTTTCTTTTGCTGTCTAGTTTGTCCCTTTTGGGCAAATTGACCTGGAGTCTGACTCTGCTGGGTATAGGAAGGATAAAACGTTCTCTTTTTGCTAAAACAGGGTTTTTTATAAGGCTTCCTTTTGGCTGGAGTGGGTGTAGACTTTGACAATCTATCTAAGGTAGAATTGTCAGCATCTAACTCGTTAGCCTTTTCTTGCCAGCACTTGCCGAAGAGATTATCCCTCGTGCAAAGAATGTTGCCTAACTTCTCCTGTACCCAAGTCTCCAAGTCTGATGCCTATAGCCAGGCAATCCGTCGGGCACCAATGGCAATAGCAGAAGTTCTGCTGATGCATTCGAAGCAGTCAAAGGCTGCACGATTGACAAACTTGGAGACATCCTGAGCATGCTTAACTAGAGCAAGGAAATCTTGTCTCTTATCATCTGGGAGAAATGGGCTCATAAGTTTATGTTTATTCATACATTTGTACATTCATACATTTGTACATTCATACATTGTTTATTCATACATTTATTCATACATTTGCCTCTTTGCACTTTTCATCCTACGCATGGCTGATTCCACTACCACTGAATGGTGTGGCAGCTGAGTTTTCTGAAATACAGGACATGGTGGAACTCTATACATAGTATCAAGTCTCCTAGAGTGAGGAGAAGTGGTCAGAGGTGTCTCCCACATTCTGAGCATCAAGCTATGCAGAATTTCATGGATAGGCAGAGTGGCTGCCTCCTTAGGAGCTTTAGGATATTGGAGGATTTCCAATTCCTTTGCTCTGGGTTCCTCTTCAGGAGCTACTGTGATTGAAAGACCTTTGGCCATATCACGGATGAAATCCTGAAATGACATGCCCTCTGGAGGTGACATTCTGCATTGGGGAGAAGAGGGATCTTCTAGGAGAAACCCTCTAGTGCCAGCAGAATTGTCAGAGTCTTCGGAATTGGAGGAATCAAAGTATTCCTGACCCCGATGCTCTTGCACAGCACGATCCCGGTACCGATCGAAGTCGGTACCGAGGTGACCCGGTACCGCTTTGTCAACTCCAGCCGGAGATGGCATGTGAAGAGTTCCTACCGGGGCCGGTACCATCGGTACCGGCATCGTCGGTGTCGGTACCGGTGTCTGTACTGGCATCAGTGTTGATACCAGTGCCCTTGGGACCACCGGTATCGCAGCTGAAAGAAGAGCTGCGATTCTGCGCTCGATAGCAAGAAACCTCTGGTTTATCGACGCTGCCCATGCCTGGGTGTCAGTACCGGTAAGAACGGCCGGATCCCCGAGCATGGCACAGGTAGTTTTTGCGAGGTTGAGGCCTCGAAAACATCCTGAAGCCCCATCAATGCTTTGGAACCGAAGCATCTCGCCTGGTCTGTTTTGCCGATGTGGTTCCCTCAAGGGCAATGCCAATGGCCTCTCGATGCTTAGCAGGAGAGCTACCCTTTGAGGATCGGCTTTTATGTTTAGTTACCTGAGATCCATGGGAGAAAGAAGATCTGGCATCTGAAGAAAAGAGGGTACCGAGCTTTGCGGCCCGGTTCTGTCTTCCTTTTTTGGTCATCCCCATGCAGGAGAGACATTCAGTTGGAGAATGATCAGGTCCTAAACATTTTAGACACCAATTATGGGTGTCAGTGACGGAAATGGTACCGCCACACTTAGTACATTTTTTAAAACCACTAGTTGGCTTTTCCATGATTTAGGAAAATGGGGCCTAATGCCCAAAATGGCACCTAGCACCAAAGAGGAAAGTTTCTGAGAAAAAACAGTCTAAGTTTAAGTTTTGGTTTTTTTTTTGTATGAAAAGAAAAGAAAAGAACCTGTGGTACCGGTAGGCGTCGTGCGGTAGGCAAACGCGACCACAAGAAAGAAATTTAAAGACGGAATTTTCTGCGGTGACGGAATAGATCCTGCCAGATCCGCGGAAAACAAAGAACTGAAGAGGGACAGTTGGAAAGGCGGTAAGGCAGCGCGCATGTGCTGAGGGATGCTCCCAAAAGCGTTCCTATTGGACGCTGGGGAGCATTCCCGCACAGGCTCCGTCGGTACCGACGATACCCATATGTGAGGACTACATTCCTGTTTGTTCCTGGAGATAGGTATCGGCAGCCACCCTGGCAGGATGAGGCTGCCTGGAGCAGAAGCGGGGTAACTGGTGATTCTCTGGGCTGGCAAACAGGTCCATCATCAGTTCCTCCCAGGTCTGGAAAAGCCTGACTAACTGGGTCCATCTGCCACTCATGCAGCTGGAGAATCTTGCTGAGTCTCTCAGCCAACAAGTTGTCTTGGCCCAGCAGGTATACTGCTTTGAGGCGGATGTCCCGCTGGACTGTATAAAAGCACAGATCCATGGCTTCCTAGTAGAGGGCACGGGATCCCATGCCTCCCTGCTTGTTCACATAGAACATGGCCACCTGGTTGTCCGTCTGAACTAGGACTGACCGGTGGCGTAGTCGATGATGAAAAGCCTTCAGTGTGAGATGAATGGCCCGCAGACTCCAAGAGGTTGATATGCTGAGCACTCTTGTCCGGGGACCAGGTGCCCGGGTGCGGTAGCCCTCGCAATGGGCTCCCCAGCCCAGCAGGGAGGCATCTGTGGTGAGGACCCTCGAGTGGCCGGGGGCCTGGAAAACATCCCCACCTCCAAGTGTTGGGGCGACAGCCACCAGATCAGGGACTACCAGCTGTCGGGTCACTCAGATCCTGTCATGGAGGTGTCCCGTGGCCTGGGACCATTGGTCCCTGAGACACCACTGTGCTGTTCGCATGCAGAGGCGGGCATCTGGAGTGACGTGCACTGTGGAGGCCATGTGCCCCAGAAGGCATAACAGATGCCTGACTGGCACCGAGAGGCAGTGCTGAATATCTCTGGCTAGCGCTATGAGTCTGGCTGCACTGTCTGCGAGCAGGAAGGCCTTTGACCGAATGGTGTCGATCCTTGCCCCAATGAATTCCAGCCCTTGCGACGTGCAAATGTTTGACTTGGGGTACTTTATAACGAAACCCAAGTGTTGCAGGTCATGGGTAGTGCATGGCGTGGCCTGCTGCATCTCGGGAGCTGTAGTGCCCTTGATGAGCCAGTTGTCGAGATAGGGGAAGGCAAATATCCCCTGGAGCCTGAGGAAGGCGGGACTACTGCCAGACACTTTGTGAATACCCTGGGGGCTGAGGCTAGGCCGAAGGGAAACACCCTGTATTGGAAATGATTGCCTCCCACCACAAAGCGTAGGTATTGCCTGTGGTCTGGGTGGCTTAGGATGTGAGTATAGGCATCCTTTAGGTCTAAGGAGCATAGCCAGTCTCCCTAGTGGAGGTAAGGCAGCAATGTTTCAAGGGAGAGCATCTTGAACTTCTCCTTTACCAGGAATTTGTAGAGGTTGCGCAGGTCGAGGATGGGCCTTAGGCCCCCGTCCTTTTTGGCACAAGGAAGTACTGGGAGTAGAACCCCTTGCCCTTGAGGTGGTGGGGCGCCGGTTCCACCACTTGGTCCTCGAGAAGGCCTGCCAACTCCTTCAGAAGGGGAGACCTGAGGGGGCTCTCCCGGGAAGTAGTGTGGAGGTACCTAGATCAGGTGGAGGAGGTAACCCTCCCTGATGACCTGTAATACCCAGGAATCGGTGGTGATAGCTCCCCACCTGTGGGCATACAGAGCGAGGTGACCTCATGTGGGCTGCTGAGCTCCGGTTTGGACAGGGGCCATGCTGCAGGAATCAAAAACCCCCTCCAGGCAGGGCCGAAGCCAGAGCCTGGGGCTTGGGAGCCTTCTGCTTACGCGGGTCATGCCCCTGTCCCTTGGCCTGCTGCCCTTACTGGGGAGCCGGGGAGGCCTGGTAAGGGGGGTAGTTTCAGTAAGCAGTGGACCTTCCTGGGGTAAAAGGGCTTTTTACCCAAGCCCTTCCTTCTGGGAGGGGCAGTGGTCTTCTTGGAGAGCCTAGTCCTCGTCATGAACTCTGTCTCTGCTCAGCAGCCTTGTTGGTCATGGGTTTGCCAAAGCGGTTTTCCCCTTGACACGGGACATTGACCAACTCGTCCTGTCCCAACTGCTAGAAGTTGGATGACTGGAGCCAAGCTTGGTGGCACGCACCAATGCCCGCCACGGCTACCCGGGCCGCCGACTCGAACCCATCATAGGCCGTCCGAGACAAACTTGGAGTACTCACAGACGGCTTTGGACAGGTTCTTGAAGCACTGCAAAGGCTCCTCGGAGAGACCAGCTGAGAAACCGGTGAGTTCCTTCGCCGGTCCCTCAGGTACATTCCCATGTACAGCTGGTAGGCCTGGATCCAGCAATTCAACATCGAGCCCTGGTAACACATTCTGCCGAGGGCATCCAACGTGCAGGCCTCCCTGCCAGGGGGCACCGAGGAGTGTGTCTTCTGACTCTTCAGTCAACACATGGCCAACTCCACAACCATGGAGTTGTGCGGCAGCTGTGACTTCTGAAACCCAGGGCTCCGGCAGACTCGATTCATCGAGTTGAGTCGCTTGCTGACCACTGGCATTGACGCCGGCGTCTCCCACATGCAGAGCATAAGCCGTTCCAGGATGGGAGGAATGGGCATTGTGAGGGTTTCCCGGGAGGGGGGAGCCTCGTATTGGAGGATCTCGAGCTCGTTGGCTCGAGGATCCTCCTCGTACTCTGTCGGGACAGCCAAGACCTTGGACATGTCCCGGACGAAGCCCAAGAAACCCATGTCCTCCGGTGGGGACTTTTCCAAAGTTCAGAGACTGGGGAATCAGAGGCGACATCACAATGCTGATGGGTGTCCAGGGATGAGCAGGAGGCTGAGCGTGACCTCGGCCGAGGATCTACTCAGGCCCGCATGGCCTCGAGGATCAGCTCAGCCTCCGGGGGACATCTTCGACATTGAACACCCGGTGGTCGGGGCAGAGCAACCAAACGTGCCGGACATCAGTGCCCACTGCTGGTCCAAGAAGGCAGTGACACTGTGCTCCAAGGCCACCATCCTGGACACCAGTCCCGATAGCTCTGCAGCCTTCGGCGCGGGCACCGGTACACTCGGGCCCAACGCCAGCTCCCCCAGAGGGGAATCCTTGACGAGGACAGTGTGTACCTGCCTAGGCCAATCCGTGACCTGATCCTTCTAGGGAATCTTGGCTGGCCGCTCCCTCTCCGTCATCTCGAGCGGACGTTCGGGGCTCCACGACTGGACCTGGGAGGATTCCGGCCGATCGGAGCCATCCAGAGACGCCACCTTTGAGGGCTGCTTCTTCCTCTTCGGTTCCCTCGAGGGAGACCCTATTTCTCTGAGGACCCACGACGACGCTTATGTTTGGCATGCTCTTCCCGAGGTGTCGAGGCCTCAGAGGTCCTGGCTCTCGGAGGCATGGGGGAAATCAGGAAAACATTTGTCCTGCTGCTGCTAGCGGCTCCTCAAGGCCTTTGAAGACATTTTCTTACACAGACTGCCGTGTCATGGTCCAGACCATGGCACCAGAGATGAGTGTCGGTTAGGGACATAATCTTACCACACTGATCACACTTTTTAAACTCGTTGGTAGCCATGGGGGGAAAAAGAACCCCAAGTGAGGTCAAAGACTCTTTGGGCTGCCAGTGAAGAAAAAAGGCACGAAGGGGTCCAAAAGTAAAAGTAAAAAAAGGAATCGACCCGATACCGAGGCACCGAGATCGGGCGGGAAAGGTACCGGCGCAAGACCGGAGACAAGCAAAATGCGTGAAAAAAATCAACTTTTTCCGGGACAAAAACAGACGTCTGGTGGGCTCCGTGGAAAAAAGAGACTGAGCAAAATGGTACCCTTTGGTGGAAAGGGGACCATGCATTCATGGTAGCAATCACAAAGGCTTTCTTTGAAAGCTGGGGATTTGCTCCATGCGGGCTCCATCAGCATCGACATCACCCATATGTGAGGACTGACTTCCTGCTTGTTCCCGGAGAATGGAAATCGGTATGACTTTCCCTTGGTGTGCTGCAAACCACTGCTGAACCCAGCTGAGGAGTGACCAAAGCAGAAAAACATTCTTAATGGAAAAAGGTGAATAGTGGAGTACTCCAGGTATATGTGCTGGGCCCGCTGCTTTTTAATATATTCATAATTTACCTGGACATGGGAATAAGGAGTGAGGTGATCAAATTTATAGATGAGACAAAATTATTCAAAGTTGTTAAAACACAAGAGGATTGTGAAAAATTGAATAAGGACCCTGATAAATTGGAAGACTGGACATTCAAATGGCAGATGAAATTTAACAGGGACAAGTGCAAAGTTATGCACCTAGGAAAGAACAACCCAAACTATTTTATTTATTTATTTATTTAACTGCATTTATATCCCGCTTTTCACCGGGTCAAAGCGGTGAAACATATAACTTGGGGGGGGGGGGCAATTTTCAGGGTGGGGCCATCACCACGGGCAACAATTAATGATTTGGGTAGACATAGACATGTATATTTCTGCTGAATCTAAGCATTGGGTCATGCGGATGGGGTGGTATTTCTGTTCAGAGATGTTCACTGAATAGGATTGTCTTCAGCTGTTTCTTAAATGATGTGATGTCAGCGTTGTTCCTGATGTGGTTTGGTAGAGAGTTCCAGAGGGATGGAGCATAAAGTTCGAAGGCTCTGTTGCAGGTCCATTGTGTGGATTTGGTTCTTTTGTGGGGGACAACGATAGAGTTATTGGAGGAATGTCTGGTTGGTCTGTTGTGGGATGGGCGAGGCAGCAGGGAGTGGAGTGAGGTGTTTCTTGTTTGGTGGATAGTTTTGTGGATGAGTAGGATAGCTTTGTACTTGATTCTTGCTTGTATTGGAAGGAAGTGGAGGTCTCTTAGGATTGGGGTGATGTGATCCCGTTTTTTTGCATTCTGAATAATCCTTGCTGTGGTGTTTAAGGCAGTTCGGAGGGGGTTGGTGTGTGAGGCAGGAAGTCCATGATAGATTATGTTGCAGAAATCCAGATGAGGGAGTGTCACAGCTTGCATTACTGTCCTGAAGTCATGAGGTTCTAGGAGGGGTCGGAGGCGTTGAACAGTTTTGGCTTTGTGGAATATCGTCCCAGCGGTTTTGTTGATTTGTTGTTTAAAGGTGAGAGCTTGGTCGATGATGACGCCTAGATATCTTATTTGTGGCTGGATTTGAATTTGCGTGGTTCCCATGTCGAGGTGGGTAGGTGGTTTGAAGTTGGGTTCTTTCGTCACTATAAGGGCTTCGGTTTTCTTTATGTTGATGGATAGGTTGTTCTCCTGTAGCCAGTTGGCCACGTCGTTGAAGCAGGCTGATAGCTGGTCGTTTTTTGGGTTGGCGGTTGTAATTGGTGCGTAGAGCATTATGTCGTCTGCGTAGATGTGGAAATTGATGATGTGGGTGCGTATGATTGAGCATAGTGGACGGAGATATATGTTGAACAGCATGGCTGATAGGGTGGACCCTTGGGGTACTCCTTGGAGTTGTTGGTAGGGGGGCGAGGTTGTGGAGAGGGTGCGGATCCGTTGCTGTCTGTTGGTTAAGTAGGATCTGAACCATTGGAGTACTGTGTCTTTGATTCCAATTGACTGTAGTCTGCGTATGAGGATTTCGTGGGAGATTGTGTCAAAGGCCGCTGATATATCTAGGAAGATCAGGATGTATCCTGATTGTTTCTCTTGGGTTCCAATGATGAGAGTGTTCATTAGAATGGTCATGAGGGTCTCGACTCCATGTAGTGGTCGGAAACCATGTTGCTGCGGGTCAAGTATGTCGTTGGTGTCCAGATGATCTTGAAGCTGGCGTTGGACTATCTTTTCTATTATCTTGGTGGCGAGGGGGAGGCTTGCAACTGGTCTGTAGGAGGTGGGGTCCAGGTTGTTCTTCTTTATGGTTGGTCGAATGATTGATGTTTTGAGGGCATCTGGTATGTATCCTTGTTTAAAGGATTCGTTTAAGATGTGGGTTAATGGGGCACTCAGGTCTTCCTTGGTTTTCTTTATCCATTCCGTAGGGCAGGGGTCTAGCAGGGAGGTAGTGGTGTTCAGACAGGAGATGGTGGAGGCTCTCTCTTCTTTTGAGGTTTCATTGAATGTATTCCATTCTGCGTTTATGGTGGTGTTGGAATATGTCTTTGTGGTTGTAGCGCAGAGGCAAGGTTGTTGGGGTTGCTGAAATTGTTTGTATTGTCGGGCCAAGAGATCCGAGGGGATATCTGGGAGTTGATCAGAAGTGGTCGGTGTCCTTGTCAGTTTTTGGCAATTTGGAAGAGTTCTCGAGGTTTGTTTACAGCTGTCGTGATGATTTTGGTGTGGTAGTTTCTCTTCGCATTGTCGGTCTCCGAGTGGTAGGTAGTGAGTTCGTAGAGGTATTGCCTTTTGTCTATTTCATGTTTGGTTTTCCTCCATTTTCTTTCTGCTCTTCTAAGTTTTGTTTTTAGTTTCCGTAGGTCAGGGGTGAACCAGCGGGCTCTTGAGGAGATGGGTTTGTTGCTGGGTTTGTTTAGGGTTGCACTGGATGCTGAGGAGATTGTGGTGTTCCAGTTGTTTATGAGGTCATCAAGGTTGTTGGAATTCGTAAGTAGGTTAGGTAGGGTTAGTGTCAGGAAGTCTTCTTTGTTGAATGCTTTGAATCTCCATGTGTGTTGAGTGTTTCCTCTGTGTTTGGTTGATATGCGTGGGAGAGGTGGATGATGTAGTGGTCTGACCATGGGACTGGTGAGATGGTTGAACTGTTGCATGAGGAGGATGTTTGGGAGTTCAGAAATATGAGGTCCAGTGTGTTTCCTTTTTCGTGCGTTGGTTCTTTTATGATCTGTGCCAGGTTCATTGCTGTCATGGCGTTAAGGAATGTTTCTGTTTGTGTGTCTTGGAGGGATGGGAGATTGAAGTCTCCCAATATAATTGGTTCTTTTGATGGGTCAATGCTCTCGGAGATGAGATGTAGTATCCCTGGTAGGTCAGAGTTTGCAGCGGGTGTTCTGTAGACCAGGCATATCGAAAGGTGTTTGTTAGTGAGGGTGAGGATGTCTGCTTCATCGGAGGTTTCAGAGGCTTGGGACCGTAGGTGGAGGTTGTCCTTTGCAATGATGGCTACGCCTCCGCCATTTGCGTGTGTTCGGGAGCAGTGATGAAAGCTGTATCCAGTTGGTGCCAGTTGGTTCATTATTACCGTGTCTGTTTCTGTTAGCCAGGTTTCCGTTATACATAGGATGTCGATCTTCTCAGATATGATCAGGTCTTGGAGCATGTGGTATTTGTTCCTGGCTGAGCGTGCGTTTATGAGTGAGATGGAGAGGTGCAGGTGGCTGGTGTGATTGGTGGTTTGGGTTGGAGTGTGGTGTGTGTGTGTTTGGTTGTGTGTGGTGCTGCAGAAGTTTGTGGGTTGAGGTGCTGTGGTTCTTGTCTATGGAAGGTCAATGGGTGCGGTTGGGTGTGGGTATGGCGTCTGTGCAGAGGAGGTTGTGCCGGGTAGTGTGTCTGCGTAGAGAGTATTGCTGAGTGTGCTTGGGTGAGGGTAAAATGTTAGGATGGGAGTGAGAAAGTAGATGGGGGTTAGGAAGGGCGGCATGGTGTGTCAGAGTACCTGGGCTTTTGAAGCGGTGTGGTTTCTTTCCTGTAGATTTGCTGGAGTTTTGGATCTTCTGGTGTTTGTCCTGTTGAGCTGCTTGCCGCGGTGGGTTTTTTATATAGAAATGGTTGTCAGGTGTGTTGAGGCTGGTAACAGGAACCGGCGTGCCTACCTGTGTTCCAGGGAGCTCTCGTTCCAAACTATGGTTACACGATGCAAGGTTCCACATTAGGAATCATCACCCAAGGAAAAAGATTTAGGCATCATAGATAATACATCGAAACCCTCTGCCCAGTGGGCAGCAGCAGCCAAGAAAGTAAATAGAATGCTAGGAATCAGAATGCTAGGAATCAGAAGGAAAGGAATGGAGAATAAAACAAAAGATATTATAATGCCTCTGTATTGTTCCATGGTGCGACTGCATCAAATATTGTATGCAATTCTGGTCACCATATCTTAAAAAGGATTTAGCAGAATTAGAAAAGGTACAGAGAAGAGCCACCAAAATGGTAAAGAGCATGGAAGGATACCCCCTATGAAGAAAGGCTTAAAAGGCTAGGGCTCTTCAACTTAGAAAAGACTGCTGCGGGAGATATGATAGAGGTCTATAAATTAATGAATGGAGTAGAACGGGAAAAGCATAGTTATTCACGTGTAACAGGTGATCTCTGGGAACAGCAGGAATTTAATCTTCACACATGGGTGATGTCAGTACTGACGGAGCCTGCATGGGAATGCTCCCCAGCATTCAAGAGGAAAGCTTTTGGGAGCATCCCACTGCACCTGTGTAGCTGCCTTCCTAACTCTCCCTCCTCAGTTGAGTTTGTAGTTGAGAGAAAAGGAGAGGAAAAGAAAACCTACAACTCCAGGGGAGGAGGGTGGGTTGTGAAGACTAAATTCCTGCTGTTCCTGGAGATCATCTGTTACAGGTGAGTAACTACGCTATCTCCAAGAACAAGCAGGAATGTAGTCTTCACATATGGGACTCCCTAGCTCAAAGATGCCAGAGAAATGACCTCAGAACCAGTGGAGATTTGCCCCAGAGTAGGCTTCATGAATCCTCCATGGATGTCTGGTATCGATAAATACTGGGACGGAGGGTAGGAGTTGCCCTCAAGTCTGAAAGAGGTGCTGGAGAACAGCTTGACCAAACATGGCATCCCAGTAAGTCTCTCTGTCTAGACAGTAATGAGCAGCAAAGGTATGGCCCGAAGACCAAGTTGCTGCCTTACATATCTCATCAATGGCTACAGAGTGCAGATTTGCCATCAAGATAGCCATAATCCCCATAGACAACACCAATCTAATTTTTGTCGGGCATAAACCGCAGGAGGAAGAGAGAAATTTCACTTGCTCCCACGCAGTACATGCCCCTTTTAATTGTTTTTATTCAAAATGGTTTTTTCGTTCCTTATTCACAAAAGTATAAAATCCACACTTATCTTGATCAATCACACACGACGTGCACGTTTCGAAGCGAAAGCTTCTGTATCAAGTGCCCATGATATGAAGAAGTGCGTCCATCCTTGCCTTGTAACTGACAAAAAACGCCAAGATGAAAGGCCAGTGACGTCAAGGGTATCCTTTCAAAGAGAGGCCAAATATAGGAACGCCCATAATGAGAGGACCAATAGCGCAGGGAAACCCCACAAAACACAGGATCCCCTACGTCTATGGTATAGGAACAAATTTAAAAGTCCAGCCATTCAATTTCACGATTTAATCCATCAGGAGAGACAGTCTGTAATTTATAAATCCAGCGATGTTCCAGTCGACGAAGATGTAATTGGCGATCTCCACCCCGAGGGTCAAACGGAACATGAACTATCACAGTCCAGCGTAATTGGTCAAAATCGTGATGAAAACCCTGACAATGTTGTACCAGAGAAGCAGTCAAAATTAATTGACGAATACGTGAGGCATGTTCACCCAAATGAATACGAACCACCCGCGTGGTACTCCCAACATACCATTTCGGGCAAGGACAAATCAATATGTATATCACAAAACTTGAAGCACATGTTGTCTGCCATCTCCGATAAAAAATCCGAGCCTTCAAATCAGTCCACTCAGAACCAGAAAGTGTAGCTGAACAGTATTTACACTTCATACAGGGAGAGTGTGATCCCGAACGACTTTCAGGTAGCAGTGGTCGGTCAAGAGGGATAGTAGACCTTACCAATCGGTCACGAAAATTGCGACCCCGAGAATAAGCAATACGTAAAGGTTTATTCAAGCTAGGGCACAGAGATAACACTGACCAATGCTTCTTTAAAATGGAGGTAATCATCGCCGTATGAGCCATATAGGGTAAAACACCGGTTACACATTCTGAGGGAGTACTTGAAGAATTTGAAGAAGCCTGGTCAATATCCAAATACCATTCACGATGTGAATACAAAGCCCGCCGGTAAGCTCGAGAGATAACTGGCATAGGGTATCCTTTCAAAGCCAGTCTCTGCCATAAATCTCGTGCATGACAGCGAACTTGCTCAATCGAGGTGCACAATCGTCGGATCCGGAGAAATTGGCCATAAGGAAGGCCTTTTCGCAAAGGTTCTGGATGAAAACTGCCATAATTCAATAAGCTATTCCTTTGTACTGGTTTCCGATACAAGGTGGTGACTAAAGCAGTGCCCTCACGGTAAACAACCATATCCAAAAATTCCACTTTATCCAAAGCCACATGTGCTGTATATTGGATACGAGCCTTAATGGTATTTAACCAGCTGAGAAAAGCAGTCAGGGAGGCTCTATCCGATGTCCAGACAAAAAAGATGTCATCCAAGAACCTCTTCCAAATGGCTACTGGTACAACATTGTCAGGGTTTTCATCACGATTTTGATCAATTACGCTGGACTGTGATAGATCATGTTCCGTTTGACCCTCGGGGTGGAGATTGCCAATTACATCTTCGTCGACTGGAACATCGCTGGATTTATAAATTACAGACTGTCTCTCCTGATGGATTAAATCGTGAAATTGAATGGCTGGACTTTTAAATTTGTTCCTATACCATAGACGTAGGGGATCCCGTGTTTTGAGGGGTTTCCCTGCACTATTGGTCCTCTCATTATGGGCGTTCCTATATTTGGCCTCTCTTTGAAAGGATACCCTTGACGTCACTGGCCATTCATCTTGGCGTTTTTTGTCAGTTACAAGGCAAGGATGGACGCACTTCTTCATATCATGGGCACTTGATACAGAAGCTTTCGCTTCAAAACGTGCACGTCGTGTGTGATTGATCAAGATAAGTGTGGATTTTATACTTTTGTGAATAAGGAACGAAAAAACCATTTTGAATAAAAACGAATAAAAGGGGCATGTACTGCGTGGGAGCAAGTGAAATTTCTCTCTTCCTCCTGCGGTTTATGCCCGACAAAAATTAGATTGGTGTTGTCTATGGGGATTATGGTGTTCTTCATGTTTTGATTCTACTTTGTTGGAATACCAGTTAGCTGGGTTTTGTATTTTGCATCGAGATAGCCATGGCATGAACATTATGGGCAGTGATGTGATCCTCAAGAGATGGTCCTGCTTTATCATAAGCAAAAGTGATGCAATCTTCTATCCATTTAGAGTGAGTATGTTTAGATACTGGCAACCCCAGGTGACTAGAGTCAAAGGAGATGAACAACTGAGAAGCCCTACAGTGCTCTCGAGTTCTTTGAAGATAAAATGCTAAGGCACGTTTGCAGTCAAGAGTATGGAGGGTTGCCTTTGCCCTAGACGAATGTGGTCCAGGAAAAAACACAGGAAGGTAAACTGACTGATTCAAATGAAAAGGAGACACCACCTTTGGCATAAAATGGGGGTGAGTCCTAAGGATGACTGTCATGGTGGAACTGTGTATAAAGGTAGATCTGCCACCAAAGCTTGAAGCTCACTAATGCGTCTAGCTGAAGTGAGGGAAATAAGGAAGATGACTTTCCAGGTTAGGAACTTTAGTGGAGTCAGAGCCAAGGGTTCAAAGGGTGGCTTGAGAAGCTGCACTACAACAACACTGAGATCCCACTCTACTGGTGGTGGTCTGATGGGAGGCTTGGTCAGCAAAAGACCTCTCAAAGCGCACTATGAGCAGCTGTGTGGAGATAGCCTGTCCCTCCAAGGAATGATGAGAGGCTGCAATTGCACTTAAGCAAACTCTTACTGAGTTGGTCTTGAGACCAGAGGACGACAGGTGGAGGAGATATTGGAGGAGCACCGAGAAGGGATTAAGATCCTTCTGGGAACACCAGTGAGAGGACCTACGCTACTTGAAAGCATATGAACGTCTGGTGGATGGTTGTCTAGAGGTTAACAGGATCTCCTTTACCTCCTGAGGAAGGTGAAGATCTTGCAATGCTATGCTTTCAGCAGCCATGCCATGAGGTGGAGCAACTGTAGATTGGGATGGAGCAGCGTCCCCTCCTCCTGAGAGAACAGATCCGAGATCTAAGGGTTGAGTCTGAGACAGACGTAGCAGGAGAGGAAACCATGGTTGACATGGCCAGTGCGGGGCTATGAGTATCATGAAACCCCTATCCGCCTGGAGCTTAAAAAGTGTCTTGGGAATTAGGGAAATGGGAGGAAAGGCATACAGGAGACCCTGACACCAATGGAGATGGAAAGCATCTACCTGCTGGTTGCTGGACATAGGAGTCCTGGTGCAGAAGCGTGGGAGTTCAGCATTCTGTGGAGTGGCAAACAGGTTTATCTCTGAAAGATAAAGGATGTTGTCTCTGAATGGAAAGACCATTTGTGGGAAAGAAAGATCTGACTCAATTTGTCTGCCAAGACATTTTGCTCGCCTGGTAGATACACGGCTTGGAGGTGTATCTGATGAGCTATGGCAAAGGACCAGAGATAGAGAGCCTCCCTGCAGAGAGGCCAAGAGCCTGTTGCTCCCTGCTTGTTAACAAAGAACATGGCTACCTGATTGTCCATCTGAATCAGGACCCTGTGGGATTGCATATGCCCCTGGAATACCATGATGGTATTGGAGATAGCACACAGCTCTAGTACATTTACTTGGAGTTGCAACTCCTGTTCTATCCAGAGGCCTTGAGTGGAGAGAGTTCCCAGATGGGCCCCCATCCCAGTTTAGAGGCATCCGTCATCAGGGTGCATTGATGTGGAGGCATTTGAAAAGGTGACCCAACGAGGAGATTTTCTTGGGAACACCACCACTAAAGGGATATGGCCAGAGGGGCAGAGAGACTGATCTTGTCCCTGAAATGGCCTGAGGCCTGCTTCCACTGGAAGGCCAATGCCCATTGGCTGTGCGTATATGCAGACAGGCATATAGAACTACATGCACTGTTGAGGCCATATGACCTAGAAGCTGCAGCATTTCTTGGGAAGTTAGTTGGTCTCTGAGACGTACCTGAGATGCCAATTGAATGAGATGAGAACAGCTGGGGGCTGGGGTAGAAATGCCCTTGACTGCTGAGTGTTTAAGAGAGCTCTTATGAATTATAATGTTTGAGTAGAAGTGAGATGGGGATTTTGGAAGATTTATTACAAATCCCAAATGTTGCAGTACCTGCATGGTATGGGAGAGAGACAGGCGGACTCTCCCGCAAGGTTCCTGCCTTTATGAGCCAGTCGTCTAAGTAAGGGAAGACAAATATCCCTAGAGATCTTATATGCAGTCACAACCACCATGCACTTTGTGAAGATTCTTGGGGCAGAGGAGTCCAAAAGGAAGGACTTTGTATTGATGATGTCTTCCCTGAAACATGAAGCGTAGATATTTCCTGTGTTCTGGATAAATAAGGATGTGTGTGTACGCTTCTTTAGATCTAGAGAACAGAGCCAGTACTGACTCTGGAGATAGCATTGGAGGGTCCCCAGAAAGACCATCTTCAACTTCTCGTGGACCAGAAACTTGTTCAGGTTTCTGAGGTCCAGGATGGGTCGCTGTATCCTCCGCTCTTCTTTGGGATGAGAAAGTATGGAGAGTAGAAACCCATTTCCTGCTGAAATGTTGGAACCTCCTCTATGGCACCTTGTGATAGAAGAGAAGTCACCTCCTGCAGCAAAAGAGCAATGAGAGGGGGAAGAGTATGATATTCCCCTACTATGGTGGAGGGGGGCGGATTTTGTAGATGAAGTCTGTACCCCTCTCAGTATTGTCAGTGTTCACTACTCTGAGGTGATGATATGCCACCTATGGGCATAATGACAGAGCCTGCCTGCAATGTGCAGGGGGTGAGGGTTCTCCAGAGGCAGAGTGGCTATGTTCTCTAGGAAAAAGTAAAAAACGAGGAGCAGATTGAGCCTGCGGAGCAGGTTGAACCTTAGGAGCCTGTGGCTTCTTTTGTTATTTGGGAGGCTGTTGCCTCTTCTGAGTACCCTGAGGTTAGTATTGAGAAGCAGGGGTGTAAGAAGGGTAAAACTACTTTTTCTTACTAAAGAAAGTTTTCTTTGCAACTGCTTTCTTCTTAGCAGGGTAGGCTATAGCCTAGAAAGCCTATTTAGAGTGGTATTCTCAGATTCTGAGAAGCTTTATCCTGCCAGTCCTTGCCAAAAAGGTTTTCAGCTGTTCAAGGAATATTACCCAGTTTATCTTGAATCCATTGCTCAAGATCTGATGCTTGAAGCCAAGCAATCCTGCGTGCACCGATACAGATTGATGTGGCTCTACTAGTGCACTCAAAGCAATCAAAGATTGCTCTATTAACAAACTTGGAGACATTCTAAGCATGTCTAACCAACATGAAATAGTCAGCTCTCTTATTAGATAGAAGAGGGAGACATTGACTCAAGATCTCTAGTAACCTCCTTGAGGAACATACCCATATAGAGTATGTATGAGGTTATCCTGGCTGACTGCATGGAAGCCTGAAAACACCAATGCTCAAAAGCATCGAGGGTTCTCGATTCTCTACCCAGAGGATTAGAAGAATGTGTTGTGATGAAGCAGACGCCAGTAAACCCATGGAGGTAGAAGAAAACACTGATCTCTTTAAAGGAAATGATATACATAAAGTGCAGTTAGTGAGAAGTGCAGCTAGAGGGAGCATGCACGGAAATTCAGAAGGTAGGCTGACATGCCCAGGTTGGGATGATGCAAGAACTAATTCAAAGCATAATCAGATACATCTGGTCAGAGGAACAGAATCTTTACCTAAGAAACAGCTTTATAAGCAAAGCATAGACAAGCCAGAGGACAGAGGAGCGGCACGAGCCGCAGCAGCTGCTGATAGAGAAGAAAGAGAAAGGAGACAGCTCCAAGGAGAGGAGAAAAGGCAGTGGAACTTGCAGCCCTTACAGAAAAGGAACAGGTTCCAGGAGAGCCAGTTTCAGGCTGGGAACTCCAGAAGGAAAGCTTTGGGAGGGACAGAAGGAGTACCTGGAAAGTGCCTGGTAGGGAGAATACCAGAGATGCAGACCCAAGAGTTCAGAGGTACCTTCATGCTTCTTCCCCTGTATGTGAGCCACAAGGAGTTCAGAGGTGGCTGAACAAGACTCAGCCCAGGAGTCTAAGAGAGACAGATCTGAAACAGGAACTGAGGCCAGGTCTCAGAAAGGCCTGGAAGCCAGGGAGCCGTAGCAGCAGCCAACACAGCTGGAAAAAGGTTTGGGAACCTATAAAAAGAGTGCTTACTAAAAGTCCTGTTGCATATTTGCCAGACCGGGTACAGCCAGGCTGTAGAGCCTTAGAAAGAAGTTCTGAAGTAAAACCAGGAGTATATGGGGAAAGCTCAGGGGCAACAGATATTTCAGCAGAACAAGAGGCTATGCAGATAGACCCTGCTGAACCTGACCCTTTGCTAACTGAATGCCCTATGGACTGTACGCTTTGTTGTGCTGGGAGTTTAGAATCCTGGAGAGAAATATAGCAAGCAGGATACACTTTTGAAACACAGTTTTGTTTGACAAGCTGAAAGAAGCAGCATTGCTTTTGTTTGTATAACCTGTTTTGTTTGAATCCTGCATAACTAACAAAGACTGTGAAGCGTATCTAAGTTTTTGACCTATGTAAATACCGTATTTTCCGGCGTATAAGATGACTTTCTAAGCCCTAAAAATATGCTCAAAAGTCGGGGGTCATCTTATACGCCGGTACACGTTCTGCGACGTGGCTCTGTCTCGCTTTGGCAGGGCCGGATTTACCTATAGCCAGCTACGCCGTGGCGTAGGGCCCACAGCTGGCAAGGGCCCACAAAAAGCTGCCGCCGCGGCACCATGGACTGTCCCGCGGGGCCCCCTCTGCTGAATCCCTCCCTCCCTCCGCGACGGCTGAGCCCCTCCGTGCCGGCTTTGAGAGGCGCGAAGGGAGAGTGTCTCCCTCGTGTCTCTGTTAAGCCCGCAGGGGCTGATGGTTTTCCCATCAGCCCCTGTGGGCTTAACAGAGACGCGAGGGACACTCTCCCCCTTCACGCCTCTCAAAGCCGGCACGGAGGGGCTCAGCCGTCGCGGAGGGAGGGAGGGATTCAGCAGAGGGGGCCCCGCGGGACAGTCCATGCTGCGGCAGCGGCCAGCGTTTTATTTTTTTTATTAAATGTTACTTGAGCCGATGGGGGGGGGGCTGGGACTGGAAATGGGCTGGGGGGGTTAAGACTGGAGGTGGGCTGATGGGGTTAGGACTGGTAATGGGCTGTGGGCTGATGGGGGCTGTCTGGTAATGGGCTATGGGGGGGGTTAGGACTGATAATGGGCTATGGGGGGCTAGGACAGGAAATGGGCTGATGGGGAGGGGTTAGGACTTGAGGTGGGCTGATGGGGTTAGGACTGGTAATGGGCTGTGGGCTGATGGGGGGGTTAGGACTGGCAATGGGCTATGGGGGGCTGACTGGAAATGGGTTGATGGGGATAGGACTGGTAATGGGTTATAGGGGGGGCTTAAACTGAAAATGGGGTGATGGGGGGTTAGGACTGGAAGTGGGTTGATGGGGGGGCTAGGACTGGTATTGGGTTGGGGGGTTGCTAGGACTGGAAATGGGCTGATGGGTGGCTAGGACTAGAAATGGGCTGATGCAGGGACTAGAAGGGAATGGATGCTGGGTGAGGCTGGAACTAGAAGGGAGCTGATGTTGGGGGAGGATTAGAATGGGATGGGGCTGGAAGAGTAAAATGGAGAAGGGAAAAATATTTTGTGTGGGAGGGATAAAAAATCTACAATTGGCCGGGTATTGGGAGAGTAAGTGGGGATTGAGGATGGAGGGGTAAAATTTGAGTGGATGAAATAGGAATGAGGAAAGAGCAAAAGGAGAAAGATTAGTATGTTAAAGCAGATGTAGAGAGAGAATGGAAAAAAACTAGAAGAGAGAAGAAAGGACAAATGGACAGCAGACGATGGAGAGTTAGCAGAAGACACGAAGAAACCAGAAGAAAGTGGATGGAGCAATTGCAGCTGAAAAAAATTGCACAAAAGGTAGAAAAATCTCTTTATTTTGAATTTATTAATTGGAATATGTCAGCTCTGGTAAATGTGCATCATTAACGTCTGCGCTTTGTTTAGTACAAGAGCAAATTAATGTATAGTTTTATTTCTACAGTGTTGTACATTCCAAGTTTGGCTTTTGGGATTCCCAGTTTAATTATGACGTCAGGGCCAACAGCGCGCAGCTGATCCGGCGTGCTCGTTTTTATCTTTTCTGGGGGCCCACAATTTTTGTTGGCGTAGGGCCTCACTCAAGGTAAATCCGGCCCTGTGTGTACCGGTACTTCTTATCGATAGCAGCCGCCAGCCGCTTCACCAAGGATCATATGCTATCTCCTTTCACAAGAATTATAGTTCTGGAGAACTTCAGATCTATATTAAATACCGCCTGCTTGTCACAGTTTGAATCAAATCAGATTTTTTTTTGGTGTGCGCTGGAAGAGGGGTAGTCTTATACGGCGAGTATAGGCCAAACCCTATATTTTAACAGGAAAAGTAGGGCGTCGTCTTATACGCCCAGTCGTCTTATACGCCAGAAAATACGGTACCATATGTGAAAATCCTGAACAAGGTGAAAATCCTGTTGTCTTCGTTTGAACCTTTTGTGCATTAAGGGAATAAAACCCTATACTTTACCATTCACATGGCTTACACAACTATTCATTATGACGAAAGGGACTACTAGTACCAGAATACTTCTGGGCTAACTAAAGTTTCTACCTTCAATACAACAATAATGTCCACCCTGACCTTTAAGCATGTAGCTAAAGGGATGGGGTTGTGACAGTGTCTTAGAACTCTTAATTCGATGCACTGACGATTCCACTACCATTAAGTGGTGTGAAAGCTGTGTCTTTTGGAAGTCGGGACACTCTGGTACTCGGTACATGGTATCGAGTTGTCGAGTATGCGGAGAAATAATAAGGGGTGTTTACCACATCCGGAGCATGAGAAGATGGAGAATGCGATGAATTGGGAGAGTGGCCGCCTCCTTAGGAGCTGTAGAGTAAGAGTAGTTACTCACCTGTGACAGGTGTTCTCCAGGAGCAGCAGGAATCAGTCCTCACATATGGGTGTCATCGACGCCGATGAAGCCCCAGCGGAGCATTTCCCCAGCTTTCCATGAAAGCCTTTGGGAATGCAGGCACGCATGCGCGGTTCCCTTCCCGCCTAAAGGTGCCATCTTACCTCAGTCAAATGACATAGCTAAGAACAACACACAAAAATGAAAAATAAACTATGTACAACTGCAACTCCCAGGGGAGGAGGGAGGGTTGTGAGGACTGATTCCTGCTGCTCCTGGAGAACACCTGTTACAGGTGAGTAACTACTCTTTCTCCAGGACCAAGCAGGAAGTCAGTCCTCACATATGAGTGACTCCCTAGCTCTGGGCTACCAAGAACCCAGGCTGAACAAGAGAACTCCCTCTAGTCCCAGCATCAAAAAAGGCTTTTCACTGACACAACCTCCACTGGTAGCCCAACAGAGGGCAGGAGTTGCCTAAACCTCAAAGAGATTCCGGAGTACTGCCTGGCCAAAAGCACTGTCCCTACGGGACTCCCTCTTTAGACAGTAATGGGCTTCAAACGTCTGGCTTGAAGACCAAGTTGCAGCCCTGCAGATGTCTACCAACGGTACAGAGCGGAGATGAGCCACTGAAGCAGCCATTGCCCTGACACGGTGGGCCGTGACCCGACCCTGCAAAGGAAGGTCAGCCGCCTTGTAAGCCCAGGTGATACAGTCAGCCACCCAGATGGACAAGGTACGCTTGGAAACAGCTAACCCTAAATTATTAGGGTCAAAAGATATGAAGAGCTGAGTAGCCCTTCTGTGCCCTTGCGTACGGTCAAGGTAGAAGGATAAGGCCCTCCTACAGTCCAGGGTATGCAGGACTGCTTCAGCCTGGCTTGCATGAGGCCTAGGGAAGAATGCTGGTAGAACCACCTCCTGGTTGAGGTGGAAAGAGGAGACAACATTTGGGAGGAACTTTGGATGAGTCCTGAGGATTACCCTGTTCCTATAAATTCTGGTGTAAGGCCTATCACAGACCAGGGCCTGAAGCTCACTCACTCGCATAGCCGAGGTAAGGGCTATCAGGAAGAGTGTCTTCCAGGACAGGAAGCGTAGTGAACAAGTAGCCATCGGCTCAAAAGGTGGGCGAGTCAGTTGCTGCAAGACCACATTCAACTCCCACTTAGCGGCAGGAGGACGGATTGGAGGCTTGTGCAAGAGCAAGCCTCTGAGAAACCGGGACACCAAGGGGTGAACCGACAGAGAATGTCCTTCCACCAGTGAGTGGTGAGCTGCTAGAGCTGAGAGGTGGACCCGAACAGAATTGGACTTAAGACCTTGATTGGATAAGTGCAGTAAGTACTGAAGCACTACTGGTACAGTACAGGAGAAAGGATCCTCTGTACGTAACTGACACCACACTGAAAACCTTTTCCATTTAAGAGCATAGGTTTTCCTAGTAGATTGTTTCCTAGAGGCCAGGAGAACTTCCTCTACCTCCTGAGGTAGGCCCCAGGGAGCCAAAACTACCCTTGCAGCCTCCAGGCCATCAAATTTAGAGCTTTGAGATTGGGGTGCAGAAGGGTACCCTGATCCTGAGAGAGAAGGTCGGGTTGCAACCCCAGAGGCAGAGGGGGATCCACTGCCAATTGAAGGAGAAGTGGAAACCAGGGCTGTCTGGGCCACCTGGGAGCCACCAGCAGGACTGAGGCCTTGTCCTGAAGAATCTTGAACAGAGTTCGGGCCACCAAGGGTGTGGGAGGAAACACATACAGGAGGCCCTGAGACCAGGGAATCAGAAAAGCATCTGCTGCTACCCGCAGAGGATGCGATTGCCTGGAGCAGAAGTTTGGCAGCTGTTTGTTCAGAGGACTGGCAAACAAGTCTATGGATGGAAGTCCCCATTTCATGAAAATCTTTTGAACTACCAAAGGATGGAGCTGCCACTCGTGGGGTTGCAGAATCCTGCTCGACCTGTCCGCCAGGTGGTTTTCCTGGCTGGGTAGATATACTGCCTTGAGGAGCATGTTGTGTCTGAGAGCAAACAAGCAAAGGTCCTGTGCTTCCTGACAGAGGAGCCTGGACCCAGTTCCGCCCTGCTTGTTCACATAGAACATGGCTACCTGGTTGTCTGTTTGAACTAGGACAGACTGATGAGCCAGGGTTTGAGAAAAAGCCTTGAGGGCTAACCGAATAGCTCTGAGTTCCAGGAGATTGATTTGTTGTGCAGATTCCCAGGGAGACCACAGGCCCTGGGTGCACTTGCCTAGACAATGAGCCCCCAGCCTTGCAGGGAGGCATCCGTGGTCAAGACCACTGTGAACGCAGGACTCTGAAAAGGTACTCCCTTCAACAGATTGGGTGGGTGTAGCCACCATCTGAGGGAGTGCAGCAAGTGTCTGGACACCTTTATCCTGTCTTTGAGGTTGCCTGTGACCACTGAGTCCGCAGGCACCACTGTGCAGGCCTCATATGGAGCCTGGCATTGGGGGTCACATGTACTGTCGAAGCCATGTGGCCAAGAAGCCTTAGGCAGAGTCTGGCGGAGACCAGCGACCTGAAGAGAAACTGGTTGGCTAAGTTTATCAGTCTCTGGGCTCAGTCTTTTGGCAAGAACGCCTTTGCCAGCAGCGAGTCCAACCTTGCTCTTATGAACTCCAAGTTTTGGGAGGGGAGCAAAGTGGACTTTGCGAAGTTTATTACAAACCCCAGGCTTTGAAGAAGAGCAATAGTTCTGAGGGTGGCTTGTCTGGCCTCCTGGCATGTCTGACCCCTGATGAGCCAGTCGTCCAGACAGGGGAAGACAAAGATTCCCTGATTTCTCAGGTAGGCCGCCACCAATGCCAGGCAATTGGTAAAGACTCTGGGAGCGGAGGTGAGGCCAAAAGGCAGTACTCTGTACTGATAATGGTTTCCTCCCACAATGAACCTGAGGTACTTTCTGTGGTCTGGATGAATGAGAATGTGGGTATACGCATCCTTTAGATCTGAGGAGCATAGCCAATCTCCCTACTGGAGGTAGGGCAGAAGAGTTCCAAGAGTAAGCATCTTGAACTTTTCCTTCTCCAGGAACTTGTTGAGGTTTATGAGATCCAGAATAGATCGACGACCTCCGGTTCTTTTGGGTACCAGGAAATACCTGGAGTAGAACCCTTGACCTTGCAAGTGGGGAGGCACAGGCTCCACTGCTCTGTCTACCAACAGACTTTGGAGCTCTTGAAGGAGAAGATCTGTGTGCAGGGGAGGCTTTGGAGGCTCCCCTGGAAAGTACGGAGGAGGCAGTTGCTGGAAGTGTAGTGCATAGCCCTTCTGGACTATGCTTAACACCCAACTGTCTCCAGTGATGAGTGGCCACTGGTGGGCAAACAGAGCGAGGCGACCTCCTGTGCAGGGCTGGGAGAGAGGGAGGCTATGCTGAAGGAGTCAAAAACCCCCACCCTGCTGAGTGGGAGCAGGGGCCGGAGGCTTGGGGGTCCTCTGCCTACGGGGCCCATTACCCTGCCCCTTGGCTTGCTGACCCTGAGGGGCAGTTTGGGCAGCCTGATATTGTGGGTACTGTTTACCCAAGCCCTTCTTTTTGTGAGAAGGGGCAGAGGTCTTTCTAGACAGCCTTGTCCTTGTAAGATGCTCGGTCTCAAGCTGTGCGGCCTTCTCGGCCATGGGCTTGCCAAAAAGGTTCTCACCTCGGCAAGGGACATCGACCAACTTGTCCTGAACCCATGGCTCGAGGTCTGATGACTGCAGCCATGCCTGGCATCGAGCCGCGTTGCTGGCTGCCACAACTCGGGCCGAAGCCTCGAAGCCATCGTAGGCGGCGCGGGACATAAACTTGGAGCAGTCCCGAATCACCGAGGACAAGGACTTGAATCTCTGCAAGGGCTCCCCGGAGAGACCAGCAGAGAACCCGGCCAACTCCTTGGCCAGGTCTCGCAAATACATGCCCATGTACAGCTGGTAAGACTGGACACGGCAAGCAAGCATCGAGCCCTGGAAGCGCTTTCTACCAAAACCATCGAGGTTCCAGGCCTCCCTGACGGGGGGCACCGCAGAGTACATCTTCTGACTCTTCAGGCGATGCATGGCCGATTCCACAACCATGGAATGGTGTGGTAGCTGCGCCTTCTGAAAGCCAGGGCTCTTCCGGAGTCGATAGAGATAGATCGAATCGACCCGCTTGCTTAAAACCGGCGCCGAGGCCGGTGCCTCCCACATCCGGAAGAGGAGCCGTCCCAGCATCGGAGGAACCAGGACAGTAAAGGCCTCCTTCGGAGGAGAGTCGTACTGCAGGGCCTCGGCTCGAGGCTCTTCCTTAGGGTCCGCTGGGATAGCCAACGCGGTGGCCATATCCCAGACAAACTCCGAGAACCAGGTATCCTCCGGAGGGGATCTACTCCGGGGTTCAGACTGCGGTGAGTCCGACGGGACGCACCGAGTCTTGAAGGTGTCGGGGGACTCCTCATCCTCCGTCTCCCAGGCGGACTCGTCCGACGAGGAGTCAGGATCCGACCCCGTGGGGCCCGGGAGCACCCGCCCCGACGCCGGAGGCACCGGCGTCGACGCCCTCGGTCCCAAACGGGAGGTCGAGGGAGACCGCGACCGAGTTCGACCTCGAGCCATCATGGTCGAGTATCAGCTCGGTCTCCGGGGTCGACTTCAATGTCGATGTCCCGGTGGTCGGGGCAGATGTGCCAGACAGGCTGGCCATCAGTGCCCGCTGCTGCTCCATTAAGGCAGACAGTCTGCACTCCAAGGCTGTCATCCTGAGACTCAGCTCAGGAGACGCAGCAGCCACCGACTCGGGCCCGGCACCATCGGCTCTCTGGGAGGAGAGTCCTCGAGGACTACAGGGCTTACGTGTCCAGCAGACTCCGGCTCCACGCGAGGAACTTTGGCAGGCTTCTCTTGTTCCACGGGCCCGGGGCGACGGTCGGGGGTCTTAGACCTGGCTCTCGAGGAGCCAGGGACCTCTTCCGATGACGCCCTCACGAGCCGTTTCTTCCTCTTGCGTTCCCGGTCGGGGGACCCCCTGTCCGAGGAGCCACAACGGCGCTCGGGATCCGAATCCCGAGATGTCGAGGCCTCAGACGAGGTCCGGGCCCGGTCGGAGGCTGAGTCAGAGAAAAGCCTTTCTTTCTGCTGCTGGCGACTTCGCAGTGCCTTGGAAGACATCTTCCCACATGGTCCACACGTCTTAGGGTCGTGATCAGGATTGAGGCACCGAAGGCAGCAGTCGTGTGTGTCGGTGAGAGACAACTTCTTACACCGATCACACTTTTTAAAACCGCTGGAAGCCATCGGGGAAAAAAAAGAGTCCCCGCGAGGTCAAAGGACCGGCCTTCCAGGGAAAAAGCAAAAAAGGGTGCGAACGCCAGCCACAAAGGGCAAAAACTGAAAAAGAAGAAACGGGCTTGATACTGGTATACCGAACCCGGCAGGAGGGGAACCGGCGTCGAACCGAAGAAGAAAAATAGCGAGAATTGCCAAAAAAATCAAACTTTTATCCGGGATGACAGGACACACGTCCAGTGGGCTTCTCGGAAAAAGAGAGACTGAGGTAAGATGGCACCTTTAGGCGGGAAGGGAACCGCGCATGCGTGCTTGCATTCCCAAAGGCTTTCATGGAAAGCTGGGGAAATGCTCCGCTGGGGCTTCATCGGTGTCGATGACACCCATATGTGAGGACTCACTTCCTGCTTGGTCCTGGAGAATTGGAGGATCTCCAATTCCTCTGCTCTGAGCTCTTTTGCGGATATAGCACAGTTACTTACCTGTAACAGGTGATCTCTGGGAACAGCAGGAATAAGTCTTCACATATGGGTACGTCAGTACCGATGGAGTCTGCGCAGGAACGCTCCCCAGCGTCCAATCAGAATGCTTTTGGAAGCATCCCAGCACGGCTGTGTGCTGCCTTTCCCAACTGCCTCTCCTCAGTTAAGTTTTAAAGCTGAGGCAAAGAGAGAGAGAGAGCAAGAAAGGGAAAGATAGAGATAGAGAAATGCAACTCCTAGGGGAGGTGGGTGGGTTGTGAAGACTTATTCCTGCTGTTCCCAAAGATCACCTGTTACAGGTAAGTAACTGTGCTATCTCCAGGAACAAGCAGGAATGAATCTTCACATATGGGGACTCCCAAGCTAAGATGCCTGGAGAAGTCCCAGCATGTTGCGAGTTTGAGAGCCATGCTAATTTACCGAACTCCCAGGCATTCCAGGGATGGAGGGTAGGAGTTGAGCTAAAATGATGTGCTGTGGAACAGCTGGACCGAACAGGATGCCTAGAGAGGCTCTGTGCAGGTGATATTTAGTGGTAATATTGAAGAGCAATAAACCAATATGGACCTCACCTGGTGGCATTGTAGAGGGGTATATGGAGGTTCATGAGGATTTGTGAATATGAACCAACAGAATATCCCCAGGGGGTACCTCAATGTAAGAAGAGGTAAAGAACTGTGCAAAAAACAGGCTGAGGTAGAACCCTTAGGGTGAGAGAAACAATCCCAGTGGAACTGGGGCAGTTCAATGAGGTAGGACTTAGCAGAAAACGCGGAAGTCTCCATTGGATAAAACTGAAAACTCCTTTGACCTTAAGAGACCTAGTTCTTATAGGAGAGGGAGCTTCCAAGATCTCCATATTCGAAAACAAGAAGGATAGGAGTTAGGAGGCATTGTAGCCTCCCATTTTCTGACGATTCAGAAAAAGTCCATCGTAATGGAAAAGGAAAGTATGTGAAGGGCTTCAGGTGTACCCAAACTGAAGGTCATGGTACAAAAACTCCTGAACTACCACAGGAAGTGGTTGATCATAGATATCCCTAAGTATGCTGGGACAGCATGGAAAGGGATAGAGAGTATCTGTCAGTCTGTGGTGGAATTATATATTTAGGCAGACAGACAGGTACATATACATATACCTACCCACTATCATATATTGTAATACATACCTATAGAGATAGGTAAATACAGATATATACATTACATATGTATATAGATATAGATATGGGCATAGGCGTACAGATGTCCATATACATGTAACATATACATATACATATATATATATTTATACATATACATACATACATATATATATATATATATATATATATATATATATACATACCTGTGTCCGCACATAGGGTATGTGGAGAAGATTTATCTAACAACAAGAAGGGAGGTACCTGCTTGAGAAGATATTCAGAGAATCCCTACCTCCTGGTTAAGGGTAGGAAGTGCAGGGAGTTCTCTCATTGGCAAGAGAAGTCTAGAGTCCTCTAAGAACTCTTGCCCTTGAAAAACCAGGAATGGAGATCTACCTGGAAAATGCAGAGGATGTTTTTAATCTGCAGACAGTGAGTCTGAATCCTTCCAAAACTCCAGCAGGTAGCTGGAGAAAAAGATGCCATAAAAATACCATATTTACCCTCAATGAGAGTAAAAAGGGGTATGGTGCATTCTTGTGCTCAACATAGTCACGCCATGAAGAATTGAGGATGGAAGGAAAAAAACAGACAGGGATGGTCTATACTGAAAGAAAGAAACCATCTCTGGTGAAGGGGTCCCCTGGAGATGTGAAGCAAACCAGGGATTTGGATAATTCTTTAGGTCTTCTCTTGATTAAAGGCCTGTGACCTTTATTAAGAAGCCTTTCATGGAAATGGTAAGGGCAAGGTGAATCCAGTAAGCCTGACTAGGTAAAACCCTTCCTAACCATCTGACATTATGTGCTCTCTAACAAGGCCCCATAGTGTAGAGCTGCTCCGTAGAGATGCAGAGAGCACGTTGCAGGTTAATTAGAAGAAAAACTGGTGTTTAAGAGCCAGTAGGTATTAACTACTCCGCCAAACCCAAGAATTGGGGAGGCTAAGGAGAGAAGGTAAGGTCTGCAACAATAGCTAGAAAAGGTTCTTAACCCGTCTGGGACTTAGTGGCAAGGCCAGAAACCATTGAAATTGGAGAACAAGCCCTGGCTGCTTGGACAGCAAGTTAGTGGTCTAAGCAGTAAGAGCCCCTGCAGTTCTAACTATTGAATAGGGCAGCAGAAGGTCCCAAGGTTGGGAAAGAAATACAGACAGAAGTAGGAGAGGTAAGACTCCGCTACTGTCTGAGAAGCTGCCAGGAAAAATTAAGAATGCAAGGGGGAGACAACTCTGAAAGAAAACCGTTAGGGGCTTTAGGAAAAGCCCTCAGTAGAGTGGTATCACTCTTACAGACCAAATGTCCTGGAAGAGTGGCAGAGTTGAAAAGACGACTTATTGTGGAGGAAATCCTTAATAAGTAGTAAGAGAGATGCTGATACAGGAGAAGAGTCAAAGGTAAGGGATGGTGACGTTATTGACAGCTGTTACTCCTCTGTGTAGTTCAGAGGACGAGGAGTAACTGTAGTACCTGTAAAGCATAATCTCAAGAAGCTCATTGAGCTAATAGTTAGGATGTGTCCTTGAGAGGGACATATGTAATTTTTTGGATGGAACCGATGTAGATGCTTGTAAAGGTAAGAAGCAAACTACAGGATCTAAACCTCAATAGGAAAAAAGGATTCAGGGAAGAGTTTATCAGCAACCTTGCGGCTGCTGGGTTTGCTGAACCCGTTGAGGTTGTGGTTTCCTGAGCCTGGCTGGGTGATTCCCCTGCCTAGAAATATCTGTATGATGGGTAGAAGATGGATAAAGCCTTCTCCTATTAGGGGAACAAAGCTTAGTAGTAGACTTTCTACAAACTGGGATAGAGGAAGGCGTAGAGAAGCCTCTGAAAGCAATAGTGTCAGTGGTAAACTGAGCAGCCTGGAGTAAAGTCTCCTTATTAAAGAGATTTTCTCCAGTGCAAGGAGCATTTCCCAGTATATCTTGTACAGATTTGTCCAAGTCTGAAGCTTGAAGCCAGGCTCTACGTCGTGCTCCTATGGCTATAGCAGAGGTTCTGCTGACAGACTCGAAAGAGTCTAGGGAAGCACGAGTCAGGAACTTGGAAATATTTTGAGCATGATTGACTAGCGTAGAAAAATCTTCTCTTTTAGGCTCTTGGAGGCAAGGGGGTCAAAAGTAATAAATCTTTTGTGACCTCCTCAAGAGATAATCCCATATAGAAAATATATGAAAGGATTCTTGTTGAAAGCATGGATGCCTGGAAAGTTTGACGTCCAAAGGCATCTAAAGTCTTAGCCTCACGACCTGGCGGATAAGAAGAGTGCTTTTTAGTACTCTTAACACGCCTCATTGCTGATTCTACAACCAGAGAATGATGAGGGAGTTGAGGCTTTTGAAAACCTGGAGAAGGGGGCACTTTGTATAGAAGATCAGTCGCCCTAGAAGGTGGGGATATCATTAAAGGAGTTTCCCACGTTCTAAATAGGAGATCCTGCAAGGTCTGATGCAAAGGAAACATAATGACTTCCTTTGGATTGCAGGGGATCTGTATAGGTTGTGTATCCCCTGGTGCAGGGACTTGACCAGGTATAGAAATGGCAAGTAACTTCGCCATATCAATCAGAAAAGCTTGAAAAGAAATCTCCCCAGAGGGGAGTCCTCGAGGAAGAGGAGAAAGAACTAGATCTGTTGAAGAACTAGCTCTAGCAGCCAACTGCTCATTCAGATTCTGTGTAATAGCAGATCTGGAGGGGTGGAGCATCGGATTATCCTTGAAAGATAGTTGTGGGTACCGATGCAAATCGGTACCACGACTGGTCGGTAGCAAGTCGTCCATGCTAGGGATCGATTCCAAACTCGGTATGGAAGGAAGCGAGCCGGCTAGCATGGGAGATACCGACACCGATGTCGATACCGGTACCGAGATCGGTACCGTTGGTGACACCGATATATGAAGATCAGTCTGCAATGGCACTATCGGTACCGTGGTAACCGAATGTGGCAGATCTTGATCATCGGTGGAATGTCTACGGTACCGTCTGGAGTTGGTACCCAGTCATCCAGACTAGAGATCGATTCTAGACTCGGTATCGACAGAAGCGAGTCCATCGATGCATATCGGGAGGGTACCGACATGGATACCAGCATCGGTACCGGGACCGATGTTGGAAGATCGGTCGTTAGCGGCTCTAGTGGCACCAAAGATACTGAGAGCGCTCGACTGCGATCATCGGTGTGGAATGTTTCATCCAGCACCATTGCCGATGCCGGGGTACCGGCATCGCTCAAAGCGGATACCACCACCGGGCATGGCTCAGGCATGTTCACCGAGATAAAAACCCCGGGAACAACCTGAAACCCCATTAGTGCTTTGGAGACAGAAGCCTCCCGCTGGAGTTTTATGTTCAAATCTATTTTATTGTTTTTCAAGAGAAAATGCAGTACAAATGTCAAGGCAATAACAAACCAGTAAAACAAACAGTTTTAAAGCCAAAATGTCCTCGGGGGCAAGCCGAAAGGCATCTCTATGAAGGACATGAGATCTACCACCCGAGGACTGGCTAGTCTTTACAGACTTTTGTTTGGTTACCTGATCCTGCGAAAAAGAAGATGGAGCTGGTACCCTCAGGACTGAGGGGAACGGCGTATCGAGTTGAGCTCGATGCTGAAAACTTCTTGCAGAAAGAGAAGTGCAGGAGGGACAGTCCAGCGGATTGTGTTCAGGTCCCAAACATGGAAGGCACCAGTTATGGGTGTCTAAATGTAATTTGGTAGTGCCACAGTTAAAACACTTTCTAGTGGCTAGAATTTCCATGAGGAAAATGGAGAGGCCTAGCAGGCCAAAGCCTGTCAGGCACCAAATAGGAAAAAATTTCCTACAGAAGGAAATATCTGTAAAAGAAAAGAAGAAAACACTGGCGGTACCGGTGCTTCGGAAGGTAGACGCGACCACAAGAAAAAACAAAAAATAAAGGAAGAATTTTCAGCGGTGACAGGAGGATGTCCTGCCGGCTCCGCGGAAAAACGTAAACCAAGGAGAGGCAGTTGGGAAAGGCGGGAAGGCAGCACACAGGCGTGTTGGGATGCTTCCAAAAGCGTTCTGATTGGATGCTGGGGAGCGTTCCCGTGCAAACTCCGTCGGTACCGATGTACCCATATGTGAAGACTCATTCCTGCTTGTTCCTGGAGATCACTGTTATAGAAAGGCCCCAAGCTAGGTCTTGAATAAATTCTTGAAAAGATGTATCCTCAGGAGAGGACATACGCCGTTCCAGAGAAGGGAAAAGAATTCTCCGGCAGACTTTGCAATCTTCGGGTATCAAGCTATCATCAGAAGAATCGGAATCCTTGAAGTATCGGTGTGAACAATGTCCTGCTCTGCTAAGGCTCCATACCGATTAAAGTCGGTATCGGAACAAGGGACCTGCCTGGACAAAACCTTAGTACTGGGAATGGATCTGAGGGCAGGCATGGGCAATAGCGCATCAAACGGCATATAACCCAATGCAGTTTGCATCGGTACTATAGATAGTGCCAGTGGTACTGCCGATAAAGATTTGACTGGGACTGAAGCCGCCAGTAGAGCCACTAAGCTTCGCTCAATGGCTAGGATGCGCTGATCCATAGAGCATGCCGATGCTTGGGTATCAGTACTGGAGATATGGGCTACCGTCCCAGAGCATGGCACCAGGAGCTCTCCTGGGGTGGAGGCCTCGGGAGCATCCTGGAACCCTTCGATGGCTTTGGAGGGAAGGTCCTCCTGCTGGGGTTGCGTGGCTGGCAAATCAACCTCCAGGGCAACGTTTGAGGCATCTCGATGCTTAGAAAGAGATCTACCCTTTGGTAGGGGGGGGGGGGGATGGCCTGTCTTCAAAGAAGACTTGTGCTTCGATACCAGCGATTCATGAGAGGAAGACAATGCCCTCAATGCCAAAGAAACTATCTGAGGCAAAGAGTGTGCCTAACTTTGCAGCTCGATTCTGTAAGCCTCTCTTTGTCATTTTCTTACACAAAGGACACTCTAATGGCTGATGGTTGGGACCAAGGCATTTCAGACACCAGTTGTGGGTATCAGTAGCCGGAAAGGTACTGCCACACTTAGAACATTTCTTAAAACCACTAGCTGTTTTCTCCATAGTGTCAGTAGACAAAATGGTAGGCTTAAGGCCTAAAATGACGTTGATGCGCCCGAAGAAAAGTTCTACTTTTTTTTTTTTTACAGGAGAGAAATAAGAAAGGAAAGGACCGACAGTCAGTTCCGGTGTCGACAGGAAGGCAGACGCGAAACAAAAAAAAACAGAATTAAGAATGAAAAAATTTTTCTGCGGTAACATGATTTGCTTTCTGCTGACTCCACGGAAAACGAAGAACTGAGGAGGAAGAGTTGGGAAGGCAGCTACACAGGCACAGTGGGATGCTCCCAAAGGTTTTTCACACTGGACGCTGGGGAACGTTCCTGCTCGGGCTCTGTCGGTACCGACGTCACCCATATGTGAAGATTACATTCCTGATTGTTCCTGGAGATACATAGATAGGAAAGGTTCCTGGAGGAAAGGTCCATAAAGAGGACTTGGGGAATCCACTGCTTACTCCAGGACAAGCATTGTGGAACCCATGCACCTTTTTGGGAACCTGTCAGATACTTGTGACCTGGATTGACCACTGTTGGAAACAGGATACTAGGCTTCTGGTTCTCTCTTTGCATGAAGAACCATGGGGCCTTGATGTTCATCCATGTAACCATGAGATCCATCCATGGTGCACAGCACATATCCACTAAGAGGACAACTCCCATTCCCCTGGAACCAGGATGTAACACCTCGAAATACATAAAAACATAAACATAAGATATACCATACTGGGTCAGACCAAGGTCCATCAAGCCCACTATCCTCTTTCCAACAGTGGCCAATCTAGGTCACAAGTATCTAGCAGTTTCCGCAAAAGACAGGTTCCACAATGCTTGTATTGGGGCAAGCAGTGGATTTCCCAGGTCCCCTTTAATAATGGTTTATGGACCTTTCCTCCAGGAACTTGTCCAAACCTTTTTTAAACCTGGCTACATCACAGCTTTTACTACATCCTCCCAGTAACTTATTCCAGAGTTTGATTTCACGTTGAGTGAAAAAATATTTTCTCTTATTAGTCTTAAATAGATTACCCTGTAGTTTCATTGTCTTTCTATATTTTGATGGCGTAAACTATCTTCATTCATTAATTTATAGACCTCTATCATATCCCCTCTCAGCGGTCTCTTTTCCAGGTTGAAGAGCCCTAACCATCTTAGCCTCTTTTCATAGGGGTATACTTCCATCCCCGTTACCATTTTGGTAGCTCTTCCATGTACCTTTTCTAATAACGTTATATCCTTTTTAAAATACGGCGACCAGAATTGCACACAATATTCAAGGTGCGGTCGCAACATGGAACGATACAGAGGCATTATAATAGCTTTTGTTTTATTCTCCATTCTTTCCTGATGATTCCTAGCATTCTATTTGCTTTCTTGGCCGCCGCTGCACACTGGGCAGAGGATTTCAACATATTATACATGACGCCTAAATTTGTTTCCTGGAACCTTGCATCGTGTAACCATAATTTGTTTTTTTCTTTCCTAGATGCATAACTTTGCACTTGTGCACATTAAATTTCATCTGCCATTTCAAATTCCAGTCTTTCAAATTATCAAGGTCCTCTTGCAATTTTTCACAATCCTCATCGGTTTTAACAACTTTGAATAATTTTGTGTCATCTGCAAATTTGATTATCACACTCATTATTCCCATTTCCAGATTATTTACAAATATGATAAAAAGCAGCGGACCCAGCACAGATCCCTGGGGTACTCCACTATTCATCTTTCTCCATTGGGAAAATTGGCCATTTAGCCATACCCTCTGCTTTCTATCTTTTAGCCAGTTCCTGATCCACAGCAGTACACTGCCTCCTAGCCCATGACTTTAATTTCGCCAAGAGTCTCTCATAAGAGACCTTGGCAAAAGCTTTCTGAAAATCCAGCTACTCTATAATCAACCGACTCAACTTTGTCTACCTGTTTATTCACACCTTCAAAAAAACATAACAGACTAGCAAGACAAGACCTTCCTTGGCTAAAGACATGTTGGCTGTCTCCTTATCTACATGTTAAGTAATTTTGTTCTTTATAATGGTTTCTACCATTTTCCCCGGTACAGATGTCAGGCTCAACTGTCTGTAGTTTCCCGGATCACCCCTGGAAACCTTTTTAAAAATTAGCGTAACACTGGCCATCCTCCAATCTTCAGGTATTACAGGTGATTTTAATGATAGTTCACAGATTACTAATAGGTCTGCAAGATTAAATTAGACTTACCTGCTAATTATAGTTCCTGAAGGAACTCCAGTCTAGTCTCGGAAACTCTGGGTTGTGCTCCTCTTCCAGCAGCTTGGAGATTGATAAACATCATTCTTTGATGACACTGGTATAAAGACACAGGCACCGCCTCACTTCAGTAACCTATTGACAAAGTAGACTCACCGGAGCAACAATTAAGTAAGAAAACACTTATAAACAAACTGCAAGCTAACCGTATAAACTACAGGGCTGAACTTCCCCACGATGCCCTAGTATAACTGTGATGCCCTAGTATAACTGCGGAGGCCCTCGCTTCCCCTCCAGGAAGAAACCCGACCTTAATATACTTCCCCATAATAAAATTCCCCGCCTGAACCCGAAGCTCCACCGTTTACCTTTTCTCTTACCTGTGAGATCCACTGCTTCAGGCTCCAATCCTCCCAAAGAACCGGGACGGGATCCGGGACTAGACTGGTGTTCCTTCAGGAACTACAATTAGCAGGTAAGTCTAATTTAAACTTCCTTATCGTCCCTGCAGTCTAGTCCCGGAAACTCTGGGGATGTAACAGAGCAGTAAAAGAACTCAAAGGGCGGGACCTGCTAGATCAGCCTGAAGCACCGCTGCTCCAAAACAGGTATCCCTACTTGCCTGAATATCCAGACGATGTTTGACAAACGAATTTAATGACGACCACGTCGCTGCCTTACAAATTTCTACTGCAGGAACAAATTTGTACTCAGCCCAAGACGCAGCTTGCGCTCTAGTAGAATGTGCTCTTAAACCTTCAGGTACCAGCTTACCCTTCAACAGGTACGCTGATGCTATTGCACATTTTATCCATCTGGCAATAGATGCCTTTGATGCTGCTTCACCTTTGCGAGGACCCCCGAACAACACAATCTGTCAGATTTTCTGAACTCTGCTGTCCATTGGATGTACTTTTTCAAGGCCCTCCGGACATCCAATAGATGCAACTGTTGCGTGGAAGAGTCCCCTGCAACCGTACGGAACACCGGTAGCGATACTACCTGATTCACGTGAAAAGGAGATACTAATTTCGGCAAAAAGGATGGCACCAGCCTCAACACTACCTTTGACTCATAAAAGGACAGAAACGGCTCCTTACAAGATAATGCTTGTAACTCTGAAATTCTCCTTGCCAACGCAATCGCAACTAAGACCACCACTTTTAAAGTAAGATCCTTCAACATGGCCTTAGCCAAAGGCTCAAACGGCCGCCTTCCTAACGCTCCCAATACCAATTGCAGATCCCAAGGAGGAACTAATTGCCTGCACGGTGGCCTCAAAAAGTCCCACCGCTCTCAAAAATCTCTTAATATCTGGATGAGCGCCCAGCGCTTGCCCCTTTATCTTCCCCCTATAAACAGGATAGCGCTGCCAATTGTACTCTTAAGGAAGAGATCACTAACCCTTTTTGAAAACCATCCTGCAAGAACGCCAAGACCTGCGGCACGGACGCTCGTAAGGCCTCACAATTTCTGTCAACACACCAAGCCTCAAAGACGCGCCACACGCGAACATATGCTAAAGAAGTAGATCTCCTACGAGCCCCCAACAAGGTAGCCACCACCGCCTCCGAGTAGCCTTTAGCTCTTAACCTTGCCCTTTCAAGAGCCATGGCGTAAGCGAGAACCGAGCTACCTGAGGCATAAACAACGGGCCTTGCAACAATAGATCCTCTCTGACTGGTAGACACCATGGCTTCCCCACTACCAGCCTCCTGATGTCCGCATAACAAGGCCTTCTCGGCCAATCCGGAGCGATCAGTATCACTAATCTTCTGTGTCGTTCGATGCGACGCACTACACGTCCTATTAATACCCACGGAGGGAACACGTACAGTAGCCGATCTACCGACCAGTCTTGTATGAGAGCATCCAGCCCCTCCGACATTCTCTCTCCTTCTGTTGAAAAACCGACCGACCTTTGCTGAATTGAACGTCGCCATGAGATCCATTATCGGCGCCCCCCAGCGCCGCACCACCATGTCGTAAATGTCCGGATGAAGCATCCACTCTCCAGGGTCTACCTTTACCCGACAAAAGAAATCGGCCACCACATTGTCCACCCCTGCCACATGCGCTGCCGACAGAGCCTGAAGGTTTTGCTCGACCCATTGGAACAACCGATCTGCCTCGGCCTCTAAGGGAGCACTGCTGGTGCCCCCCTGCCTGTTGGATGTAGGCCACTGCGGTCGCATTGTCCGAAAACACCCTGATCGCTGTGCCCATTAAATATGGCTGAAACTTCATCAGTGCCCACACTACTGCTCGCAGTTCCAACCTGTTGATCGACCAAGTTCTTTCCCGTTTCGTCCATTGACCCTGCGCAAACCTTCCTTGAAAATGCGCTCCCCAGCCTAGGAGATTTGCATCTGTAGTCAGTGGTAACCAGTTCAGCGTTTCCAAGGGCATGCCCTTTGCTAAGGACTCCGGAAGCAACCACCACTGCAACGCTTCCCATGCCGCTTCTGGACAGCAGGTCGTTTTGGTGAGACCACCTTCTGAGTAACACTCTTTGCAACGGCCTCATATGAACCCTTGCCCAGGGTACCAACTCGATTATCGCCGCCATTGTTCCCAGGAGCTGCAAATAATGCCACGCAGTCGGCCTTGGCCTACTGAGAAATCGTCGAACCAATTTTCACAAGGCAACCGCTCGATGCGGAGGCAGAAAAACCCTGCCTGCTGCAGTATCGAAATGAGCTCCTAGGTACTCCAGGTTCTGAGATGGTACTAGACTGCTCTTGGCCATATTGACCACCCAACCTTAACTCTGACTACCTTGGAAGTAGCCTCCTTGCTTTCCATCCTTGATTTTGCTTGAATCAACCAGTCGTCCAGATATGGATGAACCAAAACACCGTCCTTCCTCAACGCCGCCGCTAAGACCACCATGACCTTGGTAAACTTCGCTGTGCCGTTGCTAGCCTGAACAGTAACGCCCGAAACTGAAAATGCCCCATTGGCACCGCAAACCTGAGGAACATTTGATGCTCCTGACGAATCGGAATGTGTAAGTATGCCTCGGATAAGTCAAGGGAAGTAAGAAACTCCCCTTTTCTGACTGCCACGATGACTGATCTCAGCGTCTCCATATGAAAATGCGCTACCCTGAGAGACCGGTTCACCCTTTTTAGGTCCAAAATTGGGCGAAAAGTTCCTTCTTTCTTCAGAACCACAAAATAAATGGAGTAAAGACCTAAACCGCATTGGTCTCGAGGCACCGGTACTACTATTTTGAGATCTAGTAATCTTTTCAACGTCTGTTTGACCGCCTCGCACTTGCGATGCGCCTTGCAAGGGGACTGTACGAACGAGTCGGTTACCGGTCGCTGAAATTCTAACGCATATCCTTCTCGAATCACCTCTAACACCCACTGATCTGATGTAATTTGGACCCAGGCAGCATAAAAATCCTGTAAACGACCTCCCACTGGTACGTCCACCTGGGTCTTCCTGACTTCACTGTGGCTTTTTGAGACCCGAAGTGGCGGCTGCAAAACCTCTGCTCACCCCTTGGAAACCCAGAAACCCTTGGTTCCTATAAGGAAAACGTCCCCTCTGACTGAGTGAACCTGGAAGAACAAAAACGACGAAAATCCCTCTGCGGCATTCTAGCCATCGGCAGAAACCTCCCTTGTTTCTGCTTATCCTCTGGAAGCCTTCCACCTTTGGAGTCTCCTAGATCCTCAACAATCTTATCCAAATCTTCTCCGAAAAGTAGCTTTCCCTTAAAGGGAAGCTTACTTAACCTGGCCTTAGAAGATGCATCCGCTGTCCAATTGCGCAGCCAAAAGTACCTCCTTGCTGCTACCACCGAAGCCATACTAGCAGAAAAAAGGAGGTGATAATGCCTCTGTATAAGTCTTTGGTGCGACCTCATTTGGAGTATAGTGTGCAATTCTGGAGACCGCACCTTCAAAAGGATGTGAACAAGATGGAGTCGGTGCAGAAGGTGGCTACTAAAATGATTAGTGGGCTTCATTATAAAGCATATGAGGACAGACTTAAGGATCTTAATATGTACAGCTTAGAGGAAAGGTGGGATAGAGGTGATATGATTGAGATGTTTAAATACCTCCGTGGCATAAATGTTCAGGGAGAGAGCCTCTTTCAACTGAAAGCAAGTTCTGCTACGAGGGGACATGGGATGAGGGTGAAGGGAGATAGATTCAGGAGTTATATGCGGAAATATTTCTTTACGGAAAGAGTAGTGGATCCATGGAATAGTCTTCCAGTGGAGGTGGTAGAGATGAGGACAGTAACTGAATTCAAAAAAGCATGGGACCAACACAGAGGATCTCTAAAGATAAAAAGTAGACTGTTGTAGTTGTTGATATGGAAGGACAGACTAGATAGGCCATGTGGTCTTTTTCTGTCATCATGTTTCTATGTTCGATAGACCCCCTAATGAGGTCATAATGGATATCCGCGAAATGCGCCGCTCCTGACTCCAGACGAGCTGCCTCACCAACTGACTCCTCGATCCGCTCTCCCTGAACTCGCTGAGACCAGTGCAGACAGACTCTTGCCACCCACGCTCCACAAATAGATGCTTGAATGGAAAGAGCATTAACCTCAAAAACTTGTTTTAACAAAGCATCCAGCTTTCTGTCTTGAGTATCCTTGAGAGCCGCACTCCCTTCCACCGGAATGGTCGTCTTATTGGTCACCGCAGATACCGCCGCATCCACTCTTGGTGACTTAAAGAGCTCCTTATCTTGCTCCACTAGCGGATAAAGACGAGACATCACCCTAGAGCGTCGCCTCTGGCATATGTCCCACTCACCTTGAATCTCCTTTATTATTTTGTGCATGGGAAACGCTTTTTGCGTCTTCCGAAACGCTTGTAAGAGCGGATCTTCTAACGTAGCCTCCTCCACCGGCCCCGACGCCGGCATATTAAGTGCCTTAAGAGTCTCAGACATGAGTGCGGGCAACTCTTCTCTCCGAAAAATGCGCACTACTCTGGCCTGGTCCTCCTGCTCTGCAATCTCTCCTTCTTCCAACTCCTCGTCTATCTTCAGATTTTGCTCCCCATCTTCCGTGCGCAAATCCTCCGAAACCTCAGACTGCTCCTGCTTTGCCATCTCCACTCGCACTCTCTTCGGCAATACCGCCAAAGCTGCCACCGACAGAGGAGTCCCTGGCCTTTTCTGTCCCAAATCCCCACCCATGGGACCAGAAAAAGAGGAAGAGGCTTCTCTCTGAGATCCGCCGAACACCCTTTGAATAAGAGCTACAAAGTCTGGGGAAAAAATTGACAAGTCACCAGACAAGGGTGCCTGAGCAAGCGGTACATCCAGTGCCGTGGGTGGCCCTGGCATAGGTCCCGCAGGATCTACTATAGGAGACAGAGGCCCCTGTATGGCTACCTCCCGTTCCTCCGCCGTATCCAACTGCTGGTGTTCTGCGGTGGACATTTGGCTACAGCTCCTACAGATCCCTGTGTCCGAAACTGCAGATCTCTTCACTCCACAGAGTAAACATAATATCTTTGCAGGCATCTCAACCCCTTGGCACTTGGCCCAAATGCTCTTAAGGCCCCCCCCCCCTGATGCCAAAACCCTTCAAAAGGAACCCCACACAGCAGCTCCGCTGAAGCAGCCCGTGTAACCTGAGACGTCTTTTTTTTTTTCTCCCCTTAAAATAAACCAAAATTGAGCAGGGGACTTCCTGAGTTGAATTCCACCAAAATAAACTGAAAACGAAGCTCTGCCGCCGAATTACGTGCGTTTGTTTCCCTGCCAGCGCTACCTGCTCAAAGTACAAGCGGTGCGGGCCTGCAGTTTAATCGGGCCCTGACAAAAAGAATCTGTGTAAATACTACCATGGCTTACTTGACTGCTCTGAGCCGTGTCCTCCCCTTACCTCCAAAGGTTTGAGTTAGGCTGGCTAACCCCCCCCCCCCCTGGTCTGTTGTCTCCCGGTGCAGAGAATCAGCATGCCACGCCGCTACCGCAGCTTCTCTCTGCCAAGTCACCCAAGCGCTTATTTTATTATTTATTTATTTACATTCTCTTATATACCGCGCTATTCTGCATCAGTGCGGTTTACATTGAACAAACTGAAATTACATTGAACAGGACATTATAACTTGGAGATAACTATTTTACAGGGAACATGGGCTATGGAGGGTTAGGTGGCTTGCCCAAGACCACAAGGAGCACCTGTGGGACTAGAAACCCCAGTCCTTCCGGCCCAAGATTGCTGTCCTCTAGTGGGATTTGAACCCCCGACCTTCTGGCCTGAAGTACCTTGCCCCAACCACTAGGCCACTCCTCCACAGGCAATCCCTCTGTGAGGCGATGGGAAGGCCCCCTTCAGGGCTGCTAGTCCTTTCCAATCCAACCGGACTGCCCCCGGAGTCTGTTCCTCCCTGCTCCCAGCTCGACCCCGAGAAAAGGAAGGAGGAAGGGGAGAGAGGCCTTCAGCAGATAAAAATTAAAGGATATCACCTCAAAATCAAACACTCACAAAAGAACTGCAAAATAACCAAACTCAAATGGAAATCAAACACCCAATTTAAAGGCAATTTAAACCCCAAAAAACGAATCTAACTTCCATTAAATATCCTTAATTGTTCCTCTAGTGAGCCGGAACCCCCAGCTCACATCCTCCAGCTGCTTGGAGACTGATATAACTGGTGTGAGGAGGCGGTGCCTGTGTCCTTATACCAGTGTCATCAAAGAATGACGTTTATCAGTCTCCAAGCTGCTGGAAGAGGAGCACAACCCAGAGTTTCCGGGACTAGACTGGAGGGACGATAAGGAATCTCATATTTCAGTTCTTTCAGCACCCTTGGATGTATACCATCCGGTCCAGGTGATTTGCTACTCTTCAGTTTATTAAATAGTTGTAATACACCTATTTCCACTATCTCCACTATCATTCTATGGGCCGCCAAAAAGTGCCCAAAGTCCCTCTGCTTATCGGAATAATCACAAAGGTGTGCTCCTTTCAAGAGTGTTGAAAGAACTGAAATATGAGATTGCAGACCTGCTATTAGTAATCTGTGAACTTTCATTAAAATCATCTGTAATACCTGAAGATTGGAGGATCGCCAATGTAACGCCAATTTTTAAAAAGGGTTCCAGGGGTGATCCGGGACATTACAGACCGGTGAGCCTGACGTCAGTACTGGGGAAAATGGTAGAAACCATCATAAAGAACAAAATTACACAGCATGTAGATAGTCATGGCCTAATGAGAGACAGCCAACATGGCTTTAGACAAGCAAGATCTTGTCTTACTAATCAGATATGTTTTTTTGTAAGTTGTGAATAAACAGGTAGACAAAGGTGAGTCAGTTGATATAGTGTATCTGGACTTTCAGAAAGCCTTTGACAAGGTCCCTCATCAGAGACTTTTGGCAAAACTAAAGTCATGGGATAGGAGGCAGTGTACTATTGTGGATCGGGAACTGGTTAAAAGAAAGAAAGCAGAGGGTAGGGCTAAATGGCCAATTTTCCCAATGGAAAAAGGTGAATAGTAGAGTACCCCAGGGATCTGTACTGGGTCCGCTACTTTTTGACATATTCATAAATGACCTGGAAAAGGGAATAACTAGTGAGGTTATCAAATTTTCAGATGACACAAAACTGTTTAAAGTTGTTAAAACCCAAGAGGACTGTGGAAAACTGCAGGAGGATCTGGATAAATTGGAAGACTGGGCATCCAAATGGCAGATGAAATTTAATGTGGACAAGTGCAAAGTTATGAACCTAGGAAAGAACCACCCACACTATGGTTACACAATGCAAGGTTGCACATTGGGAACCACCATCCTGGAAAAATATTTAGGAGTCATCATGGATAACATGTTAAAACCCTCTGCCCAGTGTGCAGCGGCGGCCAAGAAAGCAAATAGAATGCTAGGTATCATAAGGAAAGGAATGGAAAATAAAACAAAGGATATTATAATGCCTCTGTATCATTCCATGGTACGACCGCACCTTGAATATTGTGTGCAATTCTGTTCACCGTATCTTAAAAAGGATATGGCGTTATTAGAAAAGGTACAGAGAAGAGCCACCAAAATGGTAAAGGGGATGGAAGGCTACTCCTATGAAGAGAGGCTACAAAGGTTAGGGCTCTTCAACCTGGAAAAGAGATGGCTGAGGGGAGATATGATAGAGGTCTATAAATTAATGAATGGAGTGGAACGGGTAAACGTAGATCGATTGTTTACGCTATCAGAATATAGGAAGACTAGGGGACATGTAATGAAGCTACAGGGTAAACTATTTAAGACAAATAAGAAAAAATATTTTTTCACTCAACGTGTAATCAAACTCTGGAATTTGTTAATGGAGGATGTAGTAAGAGCTGTTAGTGTAGCTGGGTTTAAAAAAAGGTTTGGACAAGTTCCTGGAGGAAAGGTCCATAAACCATTATTAAAAAGGGACCCAGGATATCAATGCTTGACCCAATACAAGCATTGTGGAACCTGTGTCTCTTGGGGATACTGCTAGGTACATATGACCTAGATTGGCCACTTTTGGAAACAGGATACTGGACTTGATGGACCTTGGTCTGACCCAGTATGGCATATCTTATGTTCTTAACTCGAGAGCCTGCACCGGCTTAGAGGTGAGCCGTCGGGTAGTTGACCAAGAACCCCAAGCTCTCCAAGAGGACAGTGCGCGACACTGCTTGCCGGGCCTCCTTGGCAGAGGAGCCCGTAATGAGCCAGTCATCGAGGTAGGGAAAGACTAGCACGCCCTGGCGCCGAAGGTAAGCGGCGACCACGACGAGGCACTTTGTGAAGACCTGTGTGGCGGATACGAGGGCGAAGGGGAGCACCCTGTACTGGAAGTGCTCTCACTACACCCTGAAACGCAGATACTGCCTGTGTTGGGGGTGTATTAAGATGTGGGCATAAGTGTCCTTTAGATCCAAGGAGCATAGCCAGTCGCCCTGCCGGAGGAAGGGCAGCAGCACATCAAGTGATAACATCTTGAATTTCTCCCGCATCAGGAACTTGTTTAGCCTGTGGAGGTCAAGGATGGGCTGCAGACCCCCCCGTCTTTTTTGGGATAAGGAACTACCGGGAATAGAAGCCCCGACCTTGAAGGTGGGGAGGGACCTTCTCGACTGCCCGTTGGGAGAGGAGAGAGTGTAATTCCCACTGCAGCAGAAGCTGGTGTGCGGGGAATCAAGGAGGCTCTGCTGGGGAGAAAGGAGGTGGAAGCCTGTTGAAGTGAAGGCAATAGCAGTCTAGGACGACTTGGAGGACCCAAGTGTCCGAGGTGATGGAAGTCCACGATGGGGCGAAGCAGGACAGGCATCCCCCCAATGGCTGCGTCGCTGGAGGGCGAGGGGCTATGCCGATGGTGTCAAAACCCTGAATGGGTTGTGGGGGAGCCGGCATTTGGGCCTTTGGTTTACGATGCTCCTGGCCAGATTTACCCTGGAGTGGTTGGCGTGGGGGTAGCTGGATATGGTGGATAGCCCTGATACTGGAGGCCCTTTCTAGGGAAGAAGGGCTTCTTAGTTGGCTGCTTCTTCCGAGGCAGGGTAGAAGTTTTGCGGGAGAGATGGGTCCTGGTGACGAACTCCATCTCAATTTCCGCAGCCTTCTCTTCCATCGGCTTGCCAAAGAGCTGCTCGCCAAGGCATGGCACTTCCAGGAGCTTCTCCTGCACCCATTGCTCCAAATCCGAGGATTAGAGCCATGCCTGTTGGCGGGCCCCAAAGCCTGCGGCTGCCACCGAAGCCAATGTCTTGAAGCCATCATAAGAGACTCAAGAGAGGTACTTGGAGAAGTCGGTGACGGAGTTTAGCAGGGCATGGAATCTGTCGAGGGGCTCTCCCTCGAGGCCCACGGAGAACCCCCCGAGCTCCTTAGTCAAATCGCGCAGGAACATACCATTGTACAGTTGATATGCCTGGATGTGACAAGAGAGCACGGAACCTTGGTAGGCCTTGCGGCCCACGGCATCAAGGGCTCACGACACTCGGCTGGGTGGTACCGACGAGTGAGATTTCGGGCTCTTTTGCTTCCTCATGGCCGATTCCACCACCATCGAGGTGTGAGGGAGCTGGGTTTTTCGGAAGCCTGGCCCATGCTGCAGCTTGTACATTGTGTCAAGGTGCTTGCTCACAGTGGGGACTGAGGCTGGGGTCTCCCACATTTGGAGCAGCAGCTGAGATAGAATAGGCGGTACAGGCACAGTAAGGGATTCCCTGGGCGGGGACTTGTACTGAAGAATGTCTTCAGCACGAGGGTCCTCCTCAGCCTGGGTGACCAGGATAAGGGCCTGCACCATGTCCTGAATGAACACCAGGAAGGAGGTGTCTTCAGGTGGCGAGCGTTGCTGGAGTGCGGGAGGCGAGGGGTCCAACGGACGATCCCAGTGGGTACAGGTTTCCGGGGAGGTGTCCCCATCGGACTCCCAGTCCGAGCTGGGCAAGTCACCCTGTCCAATGGTCAGTGGCCTGGTGCTGGAGGCCCTGGACAATCTCGCCTCCGAGGAACGGGAGGGCGAGCGAGACTGTTGTCGAGGACCCTCATGAGGTCCCTGGCTCTTGTGGGTTTCCTGGACGGATCTGGGTGTCCCACGCGAGGAACCCACGGTCTCTGGGCGCAAGTCAGCGAAGCTGGCCGTGAGCGCCTGCTGGGAAGCAATGAACGCTGCATTCCAGCATCAGCATGCGGGACTCCCACATGGGCGTGGGGCCCTGCGACGCTGATAGCGTAGTTACTCACCTGTAACAGGTGTTCTCCAGGAGCAGCAGGAATCAGTCCTCACATATGGGTGACGTCGGCGCCGACGGAGCCCTCGCGGAGCAATTTTCCCCAGCATTCAAAGAAAGCCTTTGGGAATTGCAGCGCGCATGCGCGGTCCCCTTCCCGCCCAAAGGCGCCATCTTGGCCAGTCTGATGACATAGCGAAAAGACAGCAAAAAATTGCAAAAACTAAACCATATGACTGCAACTCCATGGGGAGGAGGGAGGGTTGTGAGGACTGATTCCTGCTGCTCCTGGAGAACACCTGTTACAGGTGAGTAACTACGCTTTCTCCAGGACCAAGCAGGAAGTCAGTCCTCACATATGGGACTCCCAAGCTTAAGGCTACCGGAGACCCTAAGCACAAAAATGAGCTCCCTCTAGCTCAGCAGCACAGAAGGAAGGAATCTTCTCTAACTAATCTCCAACCGGTAGCCCAACATCCGGGATGGAGGGTAGGAGTTGCTTAAACCTCGAAGAGATTACGGAGGACTGCCTGTCCGAAAGCACTGTCCCTGCGGGACTCCCTCTCGAGGCAGTAATGGGTTGCAAAAGTCTGGCTCGAAGACCAAGTAGCGGCCCAGCAGATGTCTGCCAATGGAACAGAGCGGAGGTAAGCCACTGACGCAGCCTTCGCCCGAACACGATGAGCCGTGACTCGACTTTCCAACGAGAGGCCGGCCGCCCCATAGGCCCAAGCGATACAGTCAGCTACCCAGATGGACAGAGTACGCTTGGAGACAGGGAGCCCTAATTTATTAGGGTCGTAAGACAGGAAGAGCTGAACAGTCTTACGGTGCTCCCGCGTACGATCAAGGTAGAAGTTAAGCGCCCTTCTACAGTCCAGGGTATGCAAGACCATCTCAGCTCGGCTGGAGTGTGGCCTGGGAAAGAAGGTCAGAAGCACCACCTCCTGATTGATGTGAAAAGGGGAAACCACTTTTGGAAGAAACTTAGGGTGAGTCCACAGGACTACCCTGTTCTTGTAGAACCTAGTGTAAGGGGGATCAGACACTAGGGCCTGCAGTTCACTAACGCGTCTAGCGGAAGTGAGGGCTACCAGGAACAAGGTTTTCCAAGAAAGAAAACGGAGAGGACAGGTAGCCATGGGTTCAAAAGGCGGACAGGTGATCCGCTGCAAAACCACGTTCAGGTCCCAGTCGGGGGCTGGGGGGCGCAAAGGCGGCTTAAGGAGAAGGAGACCTCGGGAGAACCGTGCCACGAGAGGATGGGCGGAGAGAGGTCTCATGATGTGCCGAAATAGCACTGAGGTGAACCTTGACCGAGTTGGACTTCAGTCCAAGATTGGAGAGGGAAAGAAAGTACTGTAAGACCACCGACACCGAGCAGGAGAAGGGGTCCTGAGACTGTTGAGTACACCAGGTGGAGAAGCGACGCCATTTAAGGGCGTAAGATTTCCGGGTAGAGGGTCGCCTGGAAGCCAGCACGACCTCTTCCACTTCAGGAGGCAGCAGGAGGGGAGCAAGGACTACCCTTTCAGCAGCCAGGCCATCAGATGAAGAGACCGGAGGTTGGGGTGTAGGAGAGACCCCTGATCCTGGGTCAGGAGATCGGGTTGAAACCCCAAAGGCAACGGAGTATCTACCGCCAGTTGCATCAGAAGTGGGAACCACGGTTGCCTGGGCCACCAGGGAGCTATCAGGATCAGCGAAGCCTTGTCCTGGAGAACCTTGAAAAGTGTTCGAGACACCAGCAGCATGGGAGGAAAGGCATACAGAAGGCCCGTGGACCATGAGAGCAGAAAAGCATCCGCCGCTACTCGGAGGGGATGCGGTTCCCGAGAGCAGAACCGAGGAAGTTGCCTGTTCAGAGGACTGGCAAAGAGATCCAGCGTGGGGAGGCCCCACTGGAGAAAGATCCTTTGGACTACCAATGGGTCCAATCTCCACTCGTGTGGTTGGAGGATTCTGCTCAGTTTGTCTGCCAGGTAATTTTCTTGACCTGGGAGGTAGACAGCTCGGAGGAGGATCCCCCGACTGACGGCCCAAGCGCAGAGCTTTTGTGCTTCCCGACAGAGAAGGAAGGAGCCCGTGCCCCCTTGTTTGTTCACGTAGAACATGGCCACTTGATTGTCCGTCTGGACGAGGACGGACTGGCAAGCAGTAAGGTGGGAGAAGGCCCGGAGAGCCAGGCAGATCGCTCTGAGCTCCAGGAAGTTGATCTGCTGGGCAGATTCCCACGGGGTCCAGAGACCCTGAGTACATGTCCCTTGGCAATGTGCTCCCCAACCCATGAGGGAAGCGTCGGTCGTCAGTACCTGAACAGGCGGAGGAGACTGAAAAGGCATTCCGAGCACTAGGTTGGGCAGATGAAGCCACCACCGCAGAGAAGAGATCAGCGGGCTGGAAATTCGTACTGAGTCCGCCAGACTCCCCGAGGCCTGACGCCATTGTGAGCGAAGGCACCATTGAGCAGGCCGCATATTCAGGTAGGCATTGGGGGTCACATGGACCGTGGAAGCCATGTGGCCGAGCAGTTTCAGAAAGTGCCTGGCCGAGACCCGGGAATGGCTGTGAATGCGGCTGGCGAGAGCCATGAGCCGTTGCGCCCTGTCGAGCGGCAGAAAGGCTCGCGCTTGAAGCGTGTTTAACCTGGCGCCGATGAACTCGAGATCCTGAGAGGGGAGCAAAGTGGACTTTTCGAAGTTTATGACAAAGCCCAAGTACTGGAGCAGAGCCACAGTACATTGCGTGGCGTGAGTGGCCTCCGTGGAGGACGGTGCTCTGATGAGCCAGTCGTCTAGGTAAGGGAAGACAAAGAGGCCTTGAAGCCGGAGATAAGCCGCCACCACTGCGAGACATTTTGTGAAGACTCGTGGTGCGGAGGATAGGCCAAAGGGCAGTACCCTGTACTGGTAATGATTGCCTGCCACCACAAACCTTAGGTACTGTCGGTGGCTTGGGTGGATGAGGATGTGAGTGTAGGCATCCTTTAGATCAGGGGTCTCAAACACGCGGCCCGTCTTTGTGCGGCCCGCGACGGCGGAAAACCAAAAATCCCCCAAAACCCTGGCTTCTGCTGCTGCCGTTGCCGCCGTGGCAGCAGCAGAATCAATTGTCAAATTAAAAAAAAAAACCGACTTCTGCTGCTCAAGCAGCTGTCCTGCGGCCCCTTTCCCTCTGCCCGGAGATCCGACTCTGCTCTCAGCGGCGTGCTTTTCAAGCCGCGAAGAGAGTATTCCCCTCTCGCGCGGCTTGAAAAACCGCGCGAGAGGGGAATACTCTCGTCGCGGCTTGAAAAGCACGCCGCTGAGAGCAGAGTCGGATCTCCGGGCAGAGGGAAAGGGGCCGCAGGACAGCTGCTTGAGCAGCAGAAGTCAGTTTTTTTTTTTAATTTGACAATTGATTCTGCTGCTGCCACGGCGGCAACGGCAGCAGCAGAAGCCAGGGTTTTGGGGGTTTTTTTGTTGGCCGGTAATGAGCTATGGAGGGGCTGACTGAACTGGAAGTGGGCTATTGGCAGAGGGGGGAGGGTTATGACTGGTAATGGGCTGGGGGGGGGGTTATAACTGGTAATGGGCTATGGTGGGGGCTAGGACTGGAAATGGGCAGATGGGGGTTAGGACTGGAAGTGGGCTATTGGCAGGGGGGGTTATGACTGGTAATGGGCTGGGGGGGGTTATAACTAGTAATGGGCTATGGTGGGGGCTAGGACTGGAAATGGGCAGATGGGGGTTAGGACTGGAAGTGGGCTATTGGCAGGGGGGGGTTATGACTGGTAATGGGCTATGGTGGGGGCTAGGACTGAAAATGGGGTGATGGGGGATACGACTGCAAGTGGGCTATGGGGGGGGACTAGGACTGGTAATGGGCTATGGGGGGGGGTAAGACTGAAAATGGGGTGATGGGGGGGTAAGACTGGAAGTGCGCTATGGGGAGGTTAGGACTGGTTATGGGCTATGGGGGGTCTAGGACTGGTAATGGGCTGGGGGGGTTGCTAGGACTGGAAATGGGCTGAGTGGAAGGGGGGCTTGAACTGCAAATGGCTGATGGGGAGGGGGGCTTGGAATGGAAATGGGCTGTGAGGGGAGGGAGCTAGGATTGGAAATGGGCTGATGGGGGGCTAGGATTGGAAATGGGCTGATGGTGAGGCTAGGATAGGACTGGAAATGGACTGATGCAGGGACTAGAAAGGAGCAGATGCTGGGTGGGGCTGGAACTAGAAGGGAGCTGATGTTGGGGGAGGATTAGAATGGGATGGAGCTGGGAAAGTGAAATGGAGAGGGGAAAAATTTTGTCTGGAAGAGAAGACAAATCTACAATTGGCCAGGTATTGGGAGAGTAGGTGGGGATTGAGGATGGAGGGGTAAAATTTGAGTGGATGAAATAGGAATGAGGAAAGAGCAAAAGGAGAAAGATTAGTATGTTAAAGCAGATGTAGAGAGAGAGAATGGAAAAAAACTAGAAGAGAGAAGAAAGGACAAATGGACAGCAGACGATGGAGATAGCAGAAGACACGAAGAAACCAGAAGTGGCTGGAGCAATTGCAACTGAAAAAAAATGCACAAAAGGTAGAAAAATATCTCTTTATTTTGAATTTATTAACTGGAATATGTCAGCTCTGGGAAATGTGCATCATTAATGTCTGTGCTTTGGTACAAGAAATTATTTATAGTTTTATTTCTACAGTGCTGAGGTATTCTGTGTAATTCCTATTTGACATTGCTACTTGTTCTCTTTTCCCAGTAGGTCATGTATTGTTCTCTGAAATGTATTGATTTAATATTTGCAGTGTTGCCTTTTGATAGGTAGGGTCTGGTGCTTTGTGAGTCCTGGTAGTGCTGTTATGATACGGGGGGTTTGCTATGGGTTCCAAATGGGCAGTGTTAGTAGTAGTTCCTAATGTGCCTGGCGGTTGGCACTGGATTATAGTAATATAGAAATTTTCTAGTCTTTCTTTATCCATGCACTCATTATGCAACATTATGCAAATATTTATGCAAATGAGGCCCCTTATGCAAATGAGGCCCGTGTCTTATGCGGCCCCCGGGTTACTTTACAAGTCCTCATTCGGCCCTCAAAGCAATTTGAGTTTGAGACCCCTGCTTTAGATCCAAGGAGCATAGCCAATCTCCCTGCCGGAGGTAGGGCAGCAGGATTCCAAGGGTAAGCATCTTGAACTTCTCCCTTTCCAGGAACTTGTTGAGGTTCCGCAAGTCCAGGATGGGTCTGAGGCCTCCAGTTCGCTTTGGTACCAGGAAGTACCTGGAATAAAAGCCTTGACCTCTCAGGTGGTGGGGCACCGGCTCCACCGCCTGTTCCTGAAGAAGACTTGCCAACTCTTGAAAGAGTAAGTCCCGGTGAAGAGGGGGTCGCAGAGGCTCCCCTGGAAAGTAGGGGGGAGGTACCTGGTGGAAGTGTAGAAGATAGCCCTCTCGGACTATGTGGAGCACCCAGGTATCTGACGTGACGTTGGACCACCTGTGGGCAAAGTGGACCAGCCGGCCTCCCGTGCTGAGAGGAACCAGCGGAGGGGGAGAGGCTATGCTGAAAGAGTCAAAAACCCCCACCCTGCGGAGCAGGGGCCGGTGGCGCAGGCTTGGGGGCTTGCTGCCTACGGGACCCGTTACCCCGTCCCTTGGCCTGCTGGCCCTGTTGGGGAGCGACGGAGGCCTGATAATGAGGGTAGTGTTTATAGGTAGCCATCTTCCTCGGGTAAAAGGTCTTTTTCCCCGAGCCCTTCTTCTTCTGGGAAGGGGCAGAGGCTTTCCTGGAGAGCCGAGTCCTGGTGAGAGTCTCCGTCTCGAGTTGTGCAGCCTTCTCGTCCATAGGTTTGCCAAAGAGGTTTTCACCTCTGCAGGGGACATCGACCAACTTGTCCTGCACCCAGGGCTCGAGGTCGGATGACTGAAGCCAAGCCTGTCGGCGGGTCCCGATGCCGGCTGCGGCTACTCGAGCCGATGCCTCAAAGCCATCATAGGCTGCTCGAGAGATAAACTTTGAGCACTCTCGAATACCAGTGGACAAGGCCAGGAACCTCCGCAAAGGTTCCTCGGAGAGACCAGCAGAGAATCCGGCTATCTCCTTAGCCAGGTCCCTGAGATACATGCCCATGTAGAGCTGGTAAGTCTGGACCCGACAAGCAAGCATAGAGCCCTGGAAACACTTCTTACCGATGCCATCCAGGCTGCGGGCTTCCCTGCCGGGAGGCACCGAGGAGTGCATCTTCTGGCTCTTGAGCCTATGCATGGCCGATTCCACCACCATGGAATGGTGCGGTAGCTGTGCTTTTTGGAAGCCAGGGCTCTTGCGGACTCGATAGATGGCATCAACCCGCTTGCTTAATACCGGCGACGACGCCGGGCTCTCCCACATGCGGAAGAGAAGTCGTTCCAGCATCGGAGGAACCGGTACAGTAAAATGCTCCTTTGCAGGAGAGTCATACTGGAGGGCATCGAGCTCTTCGGCTCGAGGCTCCTCCTCGGATCCGCAGGGAAGGCCAAGGCCTTGGCCATATCCCTCATGAAGTCCGAGAACCGGGCATCCTCCGGAGGGGACTGTCTCCGAGGTTCGGACTCGGGGGAGTCCGAAGGAATACACCGAGTCCGAAAAGAATCAGGTGACTCTTCCACCTCGGATTCCCAGGCGGACTCCTCGGAGGAGTAGTCGAGCGGCTCTGGCCGGGCGGGCGCAGACGCCGTCCGCCCCGACGCCGAGGGAGTCGGCGTCGACGACCGTGGCCCCGAACGGGAGGCCGAAGGGGACCTCGACCGAGGATCGGCTCGGTCTCCGGGGTCGACTTAGACGTCGACGTCCCGGCGGTCAGGGCAGAAGCGCCAGTGAGGCCGGCGATCAATGCCCGCTGCTGGTCCATGAAGGCAGCTAGGCTGCTCTCCAAGGCCGTCAACCTGAGTCCGAACTCAGGAGACCCAGCAGCCCCCGACTCGGGCCCCGACGGTGTCGGGCCCGACGTCGGACCCCTCGGAGGCGAGTCCACGAGGACAACAGCACTTACGTGAGCAGACGAGTCCATCTCGAGACGAGGCTGCTTGGACGGCCGCTCCAGCTCCAAAGACCCGGGACGACTATTGGGGCTATGCGACCTGGCCCTCGCGGAGCCAGGAGCATCCACCGACGCCGTCCTCGCGGGTTTCTTCCTCCGATGATGTTCCCGGGAAGGAGACCCCCTCTCAGAGGAGCTCCGACAGTGTTCAGAGCCAGATTCCCTGGACACCGACGCCTCTGACGAGGTCCGGGTATGGCTGGGGTCAGAGAAGATTCTCTCCCTCTGATGCTGCCGACTCCGCAAGGATTTGGCGGACATCTTGCCACAGGCCCCACAGATCATTTCTTCATGATCTGGGCCCAGGCAGCGGAGGCAGCAATCATGTGTGTCGGTAAGAGACATAAGTTTCTTACACTTAACACATTTCTTAAAACCACTGGCGGCCATCGGGGGAAAAAGGGCCCCTGCGAGGTCGAACGTTCGTGCCGCCAGGGAAAAGTGAAAAAAGCGCGAATTTGTCACTAAGGACAGAAAAAACCGAAAAGAAGGGGAGGCCTCGCAACCGGCGTCGCGAAGCCGGACGGAAAAAGGACCGGCGTCGAACCGAAGAAATAAGAATAAAATAATAAAGAAAATCAACTTTTCAGCGGTGACTAGTAGACAACGTCTGTAGGGCTCTGCGGAAAAAAGAAGACTGGCCAAGATGGCACCTTTGGGCGGGAAGGGGACCGCGCATGCGCGCTGCAATTCCCAAAGGCTTTCTTTGAAAGCTGGGGAAAATTGCTCCGCGAGGGCTCCGTCGGCGCCGACGTCACCCATATGTGAGGACTGACTTCCTGCTTGGTCCTGGAGAAACTGGGGTCACTGTATCGGGTGTCGAGGAGGAGAGGGGGTCCTCACCGGGACGACCCTCAGGAGACCAGGCGCCTTTGCCGGAGGCCTCCGCTTACGTGCGGGGTACCTTGTCTGACTCTTGGGAACGCTGAAGGGGGCTAAGCGATTGGGCACAGGAATGCTTGCGCTTGTAGGGAGCCCTGGACAGCAACTTCAAGGCCGCCTTCTTTCTGCGCTGCTCCACCTTGGGGGACCCCTAGTCGGAGTGCCACCGAGAGCACGGGGCGAGAACCCACCAGTTGGGAGATGGAGAGCACTACCGGGGACTCTGAGGTGGCTTTCCGGAAAATATCTTCGGACTTCTGCTTACTACTGAGCAGAGCCTTAGAGGACATTTTCTTGCAGAGCGAACAAAGCTCTGGGTCATGGTAGACTCCCAGGCACCGCAGACAACAGTCATGAGTGTTCGTAAGTGACATGTTCCTAAAGCATCTATCGCATTTTTTGAATCCGGTGGCCATGGGGGCAAAAATGGCTCCTGCGAGGTTGAAGACCCACGCGGTCAGCGGTTAGAGAAGAAAAAAGGGCGCGAAGCCCATAACAGAAAAATGAGAAAAGAAAATCCCCAATAGCTCTAAAAAGGTAGAGCAGGGAAAGGATGAGTAGACGACCGGTGCAACCGGAAAAAAAGAGGAACCTTTTAAGGCGAAAAACACATCTTTTTCCGAGGGACGAGGATGTGCGTCTGAAGGACTCCATGGAAAAAGGTAGACTGAGCCAGATGGCACCCTTGGGCGGGAAGAGGACCACGCATGCTTGGCAGTAATCCCAAAGGCTTTCTTTGAAAGCTGGGGAATTGCTCCGCGCGAGCTCCATCGGTGCCGTCACCCATAAGTGAGGACTGACTTCCTGCTTGTTCCTGGAGAATATGCCTTGCATCCCAAAACCTCAACTTGCTTTTGACTAGCATGCCAAGTGCCCCAGGTTGTGTCTTCTGGCATCTTTGGGACTAACTTGCCCCAGGAACTTCACCAGATTTGAGACTTTAGTGCTATACAAACGATCAGGAGTAGTATTAATAGTCAGTGAAGAGGAGTTTCCCCTAGAAAAGCAGCCTGATCAGGAGAATCTTCAAAGCAGCATCCAGTTACCAGTGCTGGAGCAATGACAGGGATCTCGCCAATACTGCTGTGACCATACACCCTGCTGAGATCCCAACAATAAAGGTGTCAGCAACAATACCATCCTTAACCAAGCAGCCTCTCTAAGCTCAATAATTCTGTCCTCCAGAAACCTAAAGAAAGCTACTAGATGCAGTATAAACCAGGCCTAGATATGTATATGCTGTAAACCATCACCCACAGTACCAAGGTTAAACCTCAAAGAACCTTTCCTCAGCCTTTGATCTGGTTATCACTCCCTTCTCCTCTCCCATCTGCAAGATGCTGGCCTTCATGGTCTCGCCTTACAGTGGTTCCAGTCTTTTTTCTCTGGTCGCTCCTACCCTGTTACCTTTAGGTCCTCCACCTCCACTCATTTCCCCCAACCTATGGTGTTCCACAGGTTTCAGTTCTTGCCCCTTGCTATTAAGTATCTTTCTTGCCCCCCCAGCCACTCTCATTCAACAACTTGGGAGTCTCAGCATATTATTATGCTGATGATTTCCTAGTATTGTTCCATACACATCCGACATCTCCCGACCTCACTGTTGTGAATTCTTTTTTTCTTCTCAGATTGTCTTATGGTTACGTACTAACGATTTGAAATTTAACCCTTCTAAAACTTCAGCCACCTGGCTCACCAGATCCTCAACTGTTCCTTCAGTGTCCCCCTCACTCAATGGATCTACCATTCCCCTGGTACCTTCATTCAAATACCTCTGTGTCATCCTGGACAATGGTCTCACCTTCTACGAACAAATCAGTGCCGCAGTGAAACGCTCCTCCTTTGCTCTTTGTCAAATTTGCGCCATCCGCTCATTTCTCACAGACTCCGCCACTGCTACCTTGCTTTTGTCTCTGGTGCTATCTCGCTTTGACTACTGTAACGTAATTTATGCCGGTCTCCCTAGTTTTCAGATTAAACGTTTACAAACCGTCCAGAACACAGCTATCTGAATACATCATGCCTCCAAATTCAATCAGGTCACTCCCCCGCCCCCACTGATTTCCACTGGCTACCTCTTGCATTCCGGATTAAATATAAACTCCTCACCCTTGTTCATAAAATCCTATATGCCAGCACTCCATCCTACCTGTCTTCATATATTATCCCCCATGCTCGGATGCAACTTCTTTGTTCCATTCACACCAGTCGCCTTCACCAACCCTTTTCCCCTCATGCGCATGTTACAAATCAATCTGTCACTCCTCTATTTTCTGTATTTTAGTTTTTGGAACACGCTATCTTCTGATCTTTGCCTAGAACTGTCCTCTAGATTCACGTCTTGCCTCAACTCACCTATTTCAGCTAGCTTTCAATCTATCATTGCAGGTTGCTCAGGATTCTGCTTCCCATCCCTCTTGCTCATGACCCTTCTTCCTGTCCTTTCTCTCCTTTTTAATGTTATATATCTCTTCTCTAACTTTGCAATGTTTTTATTGGCGTTCCTTACTCTCTTCCTGATTGTTTTTATGTACACCACACTGTTGCTATGAAGGGCGGTTTAGCAAGTTTTAATAAACCATAAAGGACTGTTTCAGCAAAGCCTCAATCATCCAAATCCTGAACATCCCTTGAGAGCTGTAACCCCTTCAACCAGATTGTCATCTTCCCTGACGGCCATGACCGGTATATCACCATTTGGCATGTTTAGCTTTTCCTTCTCCTCAGGAGCTAAGGGTTACAACTTGCCAATGACTGCCCCCTCTCAAGCTGGCTTCAGGAGTGCCCCCATCCACAGCGATCACAATCTTGATCACCTGATGCATGGGAAATGACGTTTGTGGGCTTCCAAAACTCCTCTAGAATGAGACCACAATTGCACTCTCCTTTTTCTGCTCCTCTGCTATACTGAGATCCCCAGTGCCTGTGAAATCATGGATGTCCCTTCCCCACAAAAGAGATGAACAGCCATCAGATAATTACCCTTTCCCATAGGCAGCTTGCCTTCTTCCAGGTCTCCTTTCACCTGAGACCTTCTCCCAGCATTCTACAGCAAATTCAAAGCCAAGATTACCAACAAACTCTCCCAGGGCCTCTTTGCAGGACCTAACGTCCTGGACACCTGAGCAACAGCCCTAGAAGGAAGGAACCCTTTTCAGATGCCATTTGCAGTCGTAGCGTCACTTTATGCGGTTTATACTGAGACATTAAAATGTTTAAGACAATTGAGCGGCTCTCCAACTGTGAAATACGCTCTGTGATTCAGTTCTTGACAGCCAGGACTGTGTCATCAGCGGACATTCATCGCCAGATATGTGAGGTGTATAGCCCCAATGCGATGAGTGACAGCAAAGTGCATAAATGGGTGAGATTGTTCAAGGACGAGCGGGACAATGTCCATGATGAACTGCGACATAGCTTCGACCTTCAGTAATCACAGAAGATTTGTTTTTTCCCCCTTGTTCGTTTACTTATTGAATATTTAATGTTTCAGATATCTATAATCCTTATATTTAGTCATATACATTTATATTTCTATTTATATGTATATACACCTCTTAAAGGTTATGAGAATTGTATATATGTAGATATTTACATATATTTATATATTTTTATCATTAGGTTTGTACTTCATTTTTTATATATTAATTTTATATTTTTATATATTGATTATCTTATAATTTATTTATTTTTTAATATACATTTTATCAGATTTAACTTTCTTTATATTAACATACAATTGCCATTATACACATTCTTAGTCATCTTTGAATTCTTCCATTATGTATTTATATTGTTATTTATAATCTATTTTTAGTATATATTTGTTTGTTTTTGTTTATCTCTATATTTACATTCATTTATGTATGGTTATATAGTATTCTGATCTTTTTATTCTATATTATCAAATGTTCCTACATGCAATTATACAGTTTTCTCTTTTTATAGCTATTATATAGTGCTTCAACCAAACTGTCTTTATGAGACAATTCACCTGCTACGGCATTATCATTATATAGTGCTATGACCAAACTGTCTTTATGAGACACTTCATCTAATACAACACTGGTATGTCATCATATATATATTTTTAAATATTTCTATACATTTATTTATTCACCTATTCATTTTATTTTATTTTTTATTTTTTAATTTACATATATTTATATATAATTTAATCTATCTATTTTGGAATCATTTTGTTTATCTCTAATTAACTTCATAGTCCTCTGCAGTTGTTTTCACTAATTTAAGTTTGTCTCGGCCCTTGTTTGTTCTTTTTACATGTTTCTTATATTGTCCTTTGGGTTATGTGTAAATTTATATATATATTGCAGGGTCCCTGTACCCGGTTTGAAAACACTTTATTATTTATTTATTATTTTATTATTCTTATTAGTGTTAATATATTTATTTGTTTTAATGTATATTTTATATTATTTATCTGTTTTAAATGTCTTATACTTATATGCATATTTTATTCTAACATTGTCTATTTAATCTTATGGTAGCTGTATGTCCCCCGAGGAAGGCGCAAGCCGAAACGCATAGGGACCTCCATCAATAAAGCAGTCTGTTCCAAACCTACCATCTTCTCTTGCTCTGTTTGTTCCTAGATTGAAGGCATAGACATTATGCCTGCTCAAACTCCATCCCTGAGCACATCTACCGTACAAGTACGCACCAGATTTCTCTGCATGTACCTTTAGGTGTGACTTAATTTTATAACAGCCCGCATACATGTGTAAACCAACAGTGTGTGTGAATATGCTTTAAAAATTCTGACTCCCCCCCCCCAAAACCCTATTTAACCTTTCACCCACCCCTCACCATAGTCACACTAATAAGATTCAAGTTAAACCAACAGGAACACTCCCCCCACACGCTAAATGCTGTTTACAAGTTCTAGTTTTTCTGTTTTAGCTTTATATGTTTAAAGTTGCCTTCAAATGTTTCATGTAAACCGTTCTCTGTTCTGTTCCATGTAAACAGTGTTGCCTAGTAGAAAAAAAGTATATAAAAACAGTTAAATAAATAAATAAAAAACACAAATAAATTGCCCTCTAAAAAGTAGATACTATGAGGAAAGAATTTGATGCCCGCTGAGCTCGCCTCAGGAAACCCAAAAACCCTTTGGCTATTGACTCAGCCCTTCCAATGTCACTCTGGAGTAAGAATGGAAAGGCTCAGGGGGCCTCTAATCATGAGGCTGCTCATGTCCAACATGGTATTTATTCTCAAGTTGACTTGTATCTTTGGGGAGTCTGCTTCAAGCCACCCCCAATATGATGGCCCCAGCCTTAGGGAACTTGCTGCTCTAGGCATGTGCCACAGCAAACCTTGCCATCAAAGCTCCCCAGTGATGTCCAAATACTAGGCACCACTTCTTGTGCTGTGCTGGTGTTGTAATCTATGCGTTACGCTATGGCCCTACCGGACTACTCCCTCCTGCTGCTCCTCATGTGATCTAGGAGCAGACACTACCCAAGCCCTTCTCTACGATCCCTAAGAATCACAGCTTTGAAGCTTACTGGCTTTCTCCTCTTATTCACTATGTTTCAGTTTCTTCAAACATTACATGTTGCATTCTCCCTTCCACCCTCCTGGTTGGGACAGAAACTGCTCCCCCTCCCAATAGCTTCTTTACCTTACAAAAAAAAAAGAAAAAAAATAAGAGGACTCAGATGGGAAGGGTGACCCATGCTCCTTCAAATAGTCCCACAGGTGCTCCTTGTGGCCTTGGGCAAGCCACTCAACCCTCCATTGCCTCAGGTACAAAAACAGATTGTGAGCCCTTCAGAGACAAGGGAAAAATACATACAGTACCTGAATGTACACCGCTTTGACTTTTAGAAAAGCGGTATATAAGCATAATTAAATAAATAAAAAATCATCCTAAGGCAATGAGGGGTTACAGCCACCTAGGTGCCAAGTGAGCCCTCACTCAACTGGAATGAACAATTTTCTAGTCAACCTCCAGAAGACCAGCCAGATCCTTCAGATTCTCTGTAGCTGCACCTGTGAGACATCTACTATCCGTTGGAGAGAGAATACTGCGGAGCTGCAGGCTTCATGATACCCCTATAAAGAGCAAGGTCCACAATTTGTGTTCCGTCTCCATCTGTTGGGAAAAGAGGGAAACCTATGCATATGGGCTGATCTGGAAGAATAAGGAAAAATTATTATAATTTAGAGGCTTAGACCCAGAGACAGTACTAAGGACCTCAAGAATGCATATGAATGGTTTTGTGATACTAAATGAGGCAGTAAACCGCTGCCAACACTACTTAGAGACAAAAATAGCTTTTCTCTGCTAGCTCGTGTTGAAAAGGTTTATCAGACTGTGCCTCAATCTTACACCCTGAGAGTAAAAGTAATATATCCCCCATCTTAAAGTGTTCATGCCCCTGAACCTGACACTCCTATATGCAAAATCTTCTCCTCCGCCCCACACCCCCTATCAACTTTTACTTACTCAGAGACTGGCCCCTCCTCTCGTTCCTCAGGGTCTGTCCTATTATGAGGGCTGGAGGTCCCGTCGCATAGCACTTTGTCCTCCTTAGGGCCTTCTAGCTGCTCCGAGTCTGTCCCACTGCATTTTTCTGCAAGCATCAGGATTGAATCCTCTACTCCTTCAGCCTCAGGAACCTTGCTTTTCACCTCAATACCATCTTTCACTCGGGATTGCAAAGATTCATGACCAGCATCTGGGGTACTGCTTGGTTGCAACTAGAGGAAAGAGAACAAGACGGTAATGTTTTGTTAGAATCATCTTTTCCCCTAGCATGCATGCATTCAGTACACATTCAACTTAGGTCTCAAAATCTGCTTAACAGTTAATCAGAGGCATACACTCTTCTGGTTATTTGTAAGTTATAAAACAGACTTTAGTTTTGTAGGGAAAGAAAAAAAAAAGTTGGGGGAGAGAATGATAAAATTTTACTATCCAGATAATTTCCTTTCCTGGAGTCCTGCTAAATCAGTCCAGACAAGTAGGTTGTGTCCCTCTGCCAGCAGACGAGTAGAAAGAGAAAGAGCTAGAAACTTCCAGTGATGATATCAACACTACTTGAGCAGTGCAGCTAGGGGCATACTTCAGTATTTGTACCCCAGCATGTGGCCAAGAACCTGACCACACACAACCACATTTGAGGATAACAGAGAGAGAACATGGAAAACTGTATAGAACAACCATCATACAGAACATCCGACATGAAGGACAAAAGCCTAAACCGCAAAGATAACAGAACACTAAGGAGTGAGTCCTGGACTGTCTAGCAGGACTTCTGGAAAAGAAATTCTGTTAAATAAAAAGGTCACCTTCCAGATCATCTTGCTACACCAATCCAGACAAGTGGGAAGTACCAAAGCTACAACCCTACTGGGCAGGAAGACGACACAGATGCTTTCAAAATCTCTACAATGAAAGCTGCATCTGCCCTGTTGTTGATGTCCGAAACTATAATGCTTGATAAAGGTAGAGAGGTACGAGCAAGTCACAGCAGCCGTTCAAATGTTAATAGGGATGACAGAAAAATGCTCCATCCAGGACAAGGCCTGTCCAAGTACAGTATGCCTGCCTCCTTTATCCAATGGACCAAGGTAGCCTTAGAAGCAGCTTTGCCTTTCCATGGCCCTACAAAAAGCACAAGTCCATCAGACTTTCAGAAAGAAGTAGTGACCTTTAGATATCTGAGAAGCATCCTCAAGATGTCAACTAAATGTAGATCCTAGTCCTTCCCTTTACATTGCTCTGCCGAAAAAAAAAGGAATATCACACTGCTCTGATGTAATTCATGAAAGTAAAATGTAATTTATACCATGGCTTTGTCCTTCATATCTTACTAGATCTAGTAAGATATGAAGGACAAAGCCATGGTATAAATTACATTTTACTTTCATGAATTACATCAGAGCGATGGGATATAACTTGACAAAATATATTGCTCTGAATGAGAGACCACTTGTATATTTGTGAGAAAAAAAAGGAAGACAAACCACCTGATTGACATGAAAAGCAGACACTACTTTAGGCAATGAGGAAGAGACTGGCCAGATGAAAACTGCCTCTTCTGAGAACAGGCAAGGGTCTCTACACGAGAGAGAATCTGCACCTCTGAAATATGACACACTGAACAGATGGTGACCAAAAAGACAGCCTTGAAGGGCAGATCCTTAAGCATAGCCTGTTTCAATGGCTCGAAAGGAACAGCCATTAGGGCCTGAAGAATGAGGCCCAAATCCCACAGTTGAACATAGAAGATGACGCAAGTTATGCAAGTACTGCACAGCCCCGCCCCCGAAGGAAGCAGGCCAAATCCAGGAGCAAAGCGATGGTTGCTCCATTAGCTCTCGAAAACATGTTAAGGCCACAACCTGAACCCTCAAGGAACTAAGACAGACCCTTATCAACACAGTTATGCAGGAAGGTGAGCAAGGATGGTAAGTCTGCCTTTTTGGGGGCTAAGTGGTACTCGTAACACCAGCCCTCAAAGAGACACCAGATGGGGTAGAACCAGCTTTGTCCTCAATAGTGTGTAAATCACAGTCAACAAATAGCCTTTGCGTGGTAGGCGTCATCTCTCAAGGGCCAAACCATAAATGAGAAGGGAGCGGGGTCATCCAACAGGACAGGCCCCTTGTACAAGGGCCCCAGACTTGCAGGAGGCACAGGGCAGCTCCTTCCAGGAACTGTATAAGATCTTCAAACCAAAGCCTTCGTGGCCAATCAGATGCCACTATTATCGCTAGGCCCAAGTGATGCTCTATCTAGTGAATCACCTGCCCTATAAGAGGCCATGGCAGAAACATATACAGGAGAGACTTCGGAGACCAAGGCTAAATCAGGACTGCGATGATTTCCGAGCCAAACTCCTTGTGGCGACTAACGCATCTTCCCACCAGCATTGGCCTCGGATGTCATCAAATCCAATCAGGGACAGCCCCACCAGTCCAGGATCCTCTAGAATGCTGACAGGGACCATGCTCATTCCCTGGTAGTGACTGAGATAACCATCCATGCCTGCAATGTGCAGTGCTGAGAGCGCAAGGAGATTCCACTCTGCTCATGGAAACAAGAGGGCCATTCCCAGGGCCACTCCCACACATTTAGTGCCCCCACTGATTGATGACATATGCCACCGCTATGGCACTGTCTGAGAAGACTTGGATCGCTTGGCCCCAGCAAAAGCCCCATAGGGTCAAGCGAATGTCACATGCTTTGAGGCAATTGATGGGTCAGACTCACAACTGGTCCAGCATCCCTAAGCCAATTGCGCCTAGCAATGACCCCTCCCCCCAACCATACAGGTGGCATCCAATGTCAAGATGAGTCACTGAGGATTGTCCAGAGGCATGTTCTTGTTCAGAATGGTGGGCTGGGACTACCCTAGCAGGCTGGATGCTACAAACAGCAAAAGTGGGAGCCTGATCTCAAAATCTTACGAGTGAGGCAACCAACGTGACAGCAATGCCCTTTGGAGCAGTCTCAAATGAACCTTTCCCCAAAGAGACTAGCTCTATAATGGCCACCATCGAACCCAGGATTTGAAGATACTCCCGAGGCTTGGGACTTCACTGCTGTCAGAAGGCTGTTAGCTGTGCAGCAACCTGGCCATTCTCTCAGCTTTCAGAAAGACCCTGCCAGGAGAGTTGTCAAAAAGGGCCCCTAAATACTCTGACTGAGAGGGTCCCAAGTGACTCTTACTATGATGGACTATCCAGCTGAGGCCCTCCAGAAACTGAACCACTCTGGCTGTCACCCTGCTTCCAAAGGAGACTTGGCCCAAATAAGCCAATCATTAAGATAAGGATGCATACATATGCCCCTCATGCCGCAGAGCCAAGGCCACCATGATCTTGGAGGTCTTCATGGCTATGGTGAGGCCGAAGTGCAAGACACAGAAACCACTGCTGGTCCTCTTGAATGGGAATGTGAAAGAAAACTTCTGCTAGATCCAGAGATATGAGCCACTTCCCATTTCGAACTGCCTGAATAACTGACCTCATCATTTTCAGCTGGAATCAAGAGACCTTCAGGGAAGCATGGACGCCTTTCAGATTTATTTAGCTATTTTTATATCTCACTTTATCTGAGAATCAAAGCAGTTTACAGTTTAACAAACTTCAAATTAACATTGAAGCATCAAGTTAATTGCGTCTGAGGTGCAATTAATGGGAGACTGTCCTAGTGAGGAATATGAAGTGGGGGGGGGCGGATTAGGTTTCGTTGTCAAAGTATTTGTTGAAGAAATGTGTTTTAAGATTCTTTCTGAAGTCCTTTAAGTCAGGTATGGCTTGTATGTTTTCGGGGAGCATGTTCCAGATGGATGGGGCATACAGGAAGAAGGCACGGCTGGAAGTGGTCTGAGAAGCCTATTTTTGAGACTGACAAAGGTGTTTTGTGTATTTATCCTTCTGGTTCTGTTATTTGGTATTTTGTGAAGGAGTGATTGAAGAAATTCTGAGGATAATTTGTGCGCTACTTTGAACGCGATTAGTAGGACCTTGTATTTTGCGGGGAGTCAATGTAGCTGCTTGAGTAGCTGTGTTATGTAGTCTGTTCTGGATGCACCATGTATAATGCATGCAGCAGTATTTTGTGCCATCTAGAGAGGTTGGAGTATGTATTTCGGTAATCCTTGGAAGATTATATTGCAATAGTTCAAATGTGGGAAAATCAGGGTTTGGAAGACTGTATGGAAGTCAATGGCGTCCAGTAATGGTCATAGACATTGTAGAGTGTTGATTTTGCAGTAGACAAGTTTTATTATGTTACTGATGTGTGACTGGAAGGTAAGGCACTGGTCCAGTATTATTCTTAGGTATGCAACTTGGGTCTTGACTTAGTTCAGCTCCAAGGAATTTCAGGGTTGGCAGGGGATGAAATGCTGTACCTCTGGTGATGTGGACGACTTCAGTTTTGTTGTAATTTATGGTGAGGTTATGCCTAGAGAGCCAGTTTGTGACTGCGGTGAAACATTCTACCAAGGTGTTGTAGTTGAGTCTTGTAGTAGAAAAGGGTATATACACAACATATCAGCATAAATGTGATCAAAAAAGGTTGTAGCTCTGTATGATTGTGCTGTTCGGTTGCAGCTAAATTTTGAACAGCAGAAGACAAGGCAGAGCCTTGTGGGACTCCTTGTTACTGGACGTAGGGAGCAGACTTGACTGATCCTATTTTGACTTCTTGCTGTCTGCCTGTTAAGTAAGAGTGGAAACATTTCAGGGTAGAGCGGTTTAGACCAAGGGACTGTAAGCATGATAGTAGTGTGTTGTGACAAATAGAATTGAAAGCTGAAGCAATATCAAGGAATAACAGGATGAAATCTTAGTGGGGCTTGTCCAGGCCCATTAGGAGTCTGAGTGCAAATGTCTTGACTCCATGACTGGGTCTGAAACCATACTGCTTCAGGTCAAGCGAAGCATGGGAGGTGACATGGTTCTGGAGCTGATGCTGGACTATTTTTTCAATGATCTTAGCAAGGAAGGGTAGACTTGAGACGGGTCTGTAGGAGCTGGAAAAGCTTGGGTCCAGAAGAGAGTTCTTGATTATTGGATGTATGGAGGCAATCTTGAGGCTGGCAGGCATGTATCCCTGTGTGAGGGATAGCTGGATAATCTAGAGGATAGTAGGACAAAGGTCAGCATGGGTTATTCTTATCCAGTTTACAGAACATGGGTCTAGTGGGGAGTTGGTAGTGTTAAGACTGGAAATGGTGGGTCTCAAGTTGCTTGAGCGAGACTGGACTGAGAATTTCCAGATGGAAGGGGTGGGATTAAGCTCCTGAGGTGGTGGTGGGAAGGCGTTTGACTTACTGCTGATCATTCTATCTTTCTCTGGAAGTGGTCAGCTAATGTTTGAGGGGGTAGGTTGCTTTCCATTGCTTTATGGTTGGGACATTTTGTAAATGATTTTACTACTTTAAATAGCTCTCTAGGTTGATTTAATGAGCTTAGTATAAGCTTGGAGTGGTAGTCCTTTACCTTTGTTTAGTATGTCTTGGTATTCTCAGACGTTGGACAAGTATCTTGGTCTTTTGGGTCCTTTGAGTGACGCCATCTCCTCTCTGTCTAAGTCTGCGCTTAATAGCCCTCAGTTCAATGGACTTTGTTCCAATTGTGAACTAGTGTTTCTATGTTATCTGAGTCAAGAGCGAGTTGGGGCATGACTATTCAGGAACGCTTGCTTGTCAGTTTTGCAATCTATGCTTTGCTGGTTGTGGTTAGGTGTTTGTGAGCGTTTGTGTGATCTGGGGGATGTAGAATGTAATTGTTTTGTGATCCAACTATAGGACCGGGGAGAATGAGGGGGCAAGAGAATGATTTCACCCAATATGAGTTTTGGGGCAAAAATGAGATCTAGTGTGTTTCCACTTTGATGAATTGGTTCATCAATTATTTGATTGAAATCAAAAGCTTGCATGGCCTCCAGGAAGGAGTTTGAATATTGAGTAGGGGTAGAAGAATGGTTGAAGTCACCTAAAAGAAATCGTATAGTTACTCACCTTTAACAGGTGTTCTCCAGGGACAGCAGAAATCAGTCCTCACTTATGGGTGACGTCGGCACTGACGGAGCCCGCGTGGAGCAATTCCCCAGCTTTCAAAGAAAGCCTTTGGGATTGCTGCTACGCATGCGTGGTCCTCTTCCCGCCCAATGGTGCCATCTTGCTCAGTCAGGTCCCCTAGCTAGAGCCCTACTAAGTAGATGGCAAGGGAAGGATTAAAAAATTGCAACTCTTCAGCGGAGGTGGGAGGGTTCTGAGGACTGATTCCTGCTGTCCCTGGAGAACACCTGTTACAGGTAACCAACTACGCTTTCTCCAGCAACAAGCAGGAAGTCAGTCCTCACTTACGGGACTTCCCAGCTACAGGCTACCGAACCTGTAAGCCAAAAACGCCTCCGTGAGGCCGTGAGCAGAAGCCGATGTCCGAAGGAAACCAGAGTCCTCGGGCCTTCGGGGCAAGCTCTCGGTAGCCGCAGAAGAAGGGTCGGAGGGCAGGAGTTGCTTATACCCCAAACAGACTACAGAGTACAGCCTGGCTGAAGGTGCTATCCCGGCGGGACTCCCTCTCCAGGCAGTAGTGCAAAGTGAAGGTATTCGCTGAAGACCAGGTCGCAGTCCGGAAGATGTCAGTCTGAAGCACTGAGCGCAGAGAAGTCACCGACGCCACCTTGGTACGGACACCATGTGTGGTGACCCGATGATCCAGCGGGGCGCTGCCTTTGCCTGGGCGAAGGCGATACGGTCCGCCACCCAAAAGGAGAGGGTGCGGTTGGTGACTGCCAGCCTCAGGTGGTTGGGATCGTAGGCGATGAAGAGCCAGTTGGACTTGCTATGACCCTGGGTGTGTTGCAGGTAGAAGGCGAGAGTCCTCTTGCAGTCAAGTGTACACAGGACCGCCAATGCCTGGTCAGCATGTGGTCTCAGGAAGAAAGTCGGCAAGACCACCTCCTAATTAAGGTGGTAATCTGAGACAACCTTCGGAAGGAATTTGGGGTGGGTGCGAAGGACCACCCTGTTCCTGTAAAACCTGGTGTAGGGGGCCTCGGCCATGAGGGCTTGAAGTTCGCCGACTCTTCATGCCGAGGTCAGTGCCACCAGGAAAACCACCTTCCAGGAGAGGTGCTGAAGTGAGCACGTTCCCATTGGCTTGAAGGGCAGCCGCGTCAGCTGCATGAGCATGATGTTCAGAGGTCCCATTCCGCCGGTAGAGGCCGGATGGGGGGTTTGGAAAGCAAGAGGCCCCGCATGAAGCGGAAGACCAAAGGCTGGCACAAGAGGGGTTTACTGAGGAAGATGTATGGATGTTACCCATGACTGAAGTGGTATTTAAAGGTGCGGAAGAACTGAAGGAAATATCGATACATCGGGAAGATGTATTACAACTATTAGATAAACTGAAGAGCAGCAAATCACCTGGGCTGGATGGTATACATCCAAGGGTGTTGAAAGAACTGAAATATGAGATTGCAGACCTGCTATTAGTAATCTGTGAACTATCATTAAAATCATCTCTAATACATTGGCGATCCGCCAATCTTCAGGTAACACCAATTTTTAAAAAGGGTTCGAGGGATGATCCGGGAAACTACAGACCGGTGAGCCTCACGACAGTATCGGGAAAAATGGTAGAAACCATCATAAAGAATAAAATTACTCAGCATGTAGATAGTCATGGCCTAATGGGAGACAGCCAACATGGCTTTAGACAAGGAAGATCTTGTCTTACTAATCTGTTATGTTTTTTTGAAAGTGTGAATAAACAGGTGGACAAAGGTGAGTCGGTTGATATAGTGTATCTGGACTTTCAGAAAGCCTTTGACAAGGTCCCTCATCAGAGACTTTTGGCAAAACTAAAGAGTCATGGGATAGGAGGCAGTGTACTAATGTGGATCAAGAACTGGTTAAAAGATAGAAAGCAGAGGGTTGGGCTAAATGGCCAATTTTCCCAATGGAGAAAGGTGAATAGTGGTGTATCCCAGGGATCTGTGCTGGGTCCGCTGCTTTTTGACATATTCATAAATGACCTGGAAAGTGGAATAACGAGTGAGGTTATCAAATATGCAGATGACACAAAACTATTTAAAGTTGTTAAAACCCAAGAGGATTGTGGAAAATTGCAAGAGGATCTTGATAAATTGGAAGACTGGACATCAAAATGGCAGATGAAATTTAATGTGGACAAGTGCAAAGTTATGCACCTAGGGAAGAACAACCCAAACTATGGTTACACGATGCAAGGTTCCACATTAGGAACCACCACCCAGGAAAAAGATTTAGGCGTCATTGTGGATAACATGTTAAAACCCTCGGCCCAGTGTGCAGCAGCAGCTGCCAAGAGAGCAAATAGAATGCTAGGTATCATAAGGAAAGGAATGGAAAATAAAACAAGATATTATAATGCCTCTATACCGTTCCATGGTGAGACCGCACCTTGAATATTGTGTGCAATTCTGGTCACCGTATCTTAAAAAGGATATAGCGTTATTAGAAAAGGTTCAGAGAAGAGCCACCAAAATGGTAAAGGGGATGGAAGGATACTCCTATGAAGAAAGGCTAAAAAGGTTAGGGCTCTTTAACCTGGAAAAGAGACGGCTGAGGGGAGATATGATAGAAGTCTATAAATTAATGAACGGAGTGGAATGGGTAAACGTAGATCGACTGTTTACGTTATCAGAATATAGGAAGACTAGGGGACATGCAATGAAGCTACAGGGTAAACTATTTAAGACTAATAAAAGAAAATATTTCTTCACTCAACGTGTAATCAAACTCTGGAATTTGTTACCGGAGGATGTAGTAAAGGCTGTTAGTGTAGCTGGGTTTACAAAAGGTTTGGACAAGTTCCTGGAGGAAAGGTCCATAAACCATTATTAAGAAGGGACCCAGGATATCAATGCTTGACCTAGTACAAGCATTGCAGAACCTGTGTCTTTTGGGGAAACTGCTAGGTACGTATGACCTAGATTGGCCACTGTTGGAAACAGGATACTTGGCTTGATGGACCTTGGTCTGACCCAGTATGGCATATCTTATCTTATCTTAAGTGGTTGGCCGATGGTGCTCAGGTGAACCCTGACCGAGATGGACTTCAGCCCCACCTGCAAGAGGTGGAGAAGGTACTGGAGAACCCAACGGGTGGAGCAGGAGAACAGGTCGATCTGGAGCTCGGAGCACCAGACTGAAAACCGCCGCCACTTCAGCGCATAGGTCCAACTTATCGAGGAGGTGCAATGAGGCTAAAGAGACCCGTTCAGCCACCAGGCTGTCAGGGATAGTGAGACCAAGTTCGGGTGAAGCACGCATCCCTTCTCCTGGGAACCGGAGGCTCCGACGAGAGCCGAAGTAGAAGCGGGAACCAAGGTTATTGAGGCCACGAAGGAGCCACGAGAATCACCGAGGCTCAGTTGCGCTGGATCTTGTGGAGGGTCCTTGCAAGGAGAGGAATGGGAGGGAATGCATACAGAAACCCGGAGGTCCAATTCAAGAGAAATGCATCCGGGGCCACCCTGCTCGGATGCGGTATCGGCCCGCAGAAGCAGGGAAGCTGCGCATTCACTGGGCTGGCGAACAGGGAGAACCACCTCTGGACTCAGGCGCCACTCGTGTGGGCAAAGGAGCCTGCTGAGTCTGTCCATGAGGAGGTTGTCCTGGCCCGGGAGGTAGACCGCTCTCAGCGTCATGCCTCTGCATACGGCAAAAGAGCAGAGGACTGCCTTCCGACAGAGGAGGCTGGAGCCCATGCTCCCCCTCTATGTAGAACATCGCGACTCTGTTATCGGTCTGCACAAGCACCAACTTGCCCCTCAGGTGGTACTTGAAGACCCTCAGGGCTAACTGGACCGCTCGAAGCTTGAGCAGGTTGATCTGCTGCCGAGATTCCTCTGGTGACCACCACCCTTGGGTGCAGAGATGGTCGCAATAGGCTGCCCAGCCTAACAGCGAGGCATCTGTCTTCAAGACGAGCTCATGCTGTTGAGTCTGGAAGGGCATGCCCTGAAGTAGGCTCTGGGGGTTCTGCCAGACTAGGGACTCGAATAGGTCACGAGACACCCGGACAGGGTCCCGGAGGCAGCCTGAGGCTTGGGCCCATTGTGCTCTGAGGCACCATTTGGCTGTTTGCATGTGCGAGCGTGGGGAACGACATGGACAGTCGAGGCCATGTGTCCAGGAGGCATAGCATGGCCTGCACCGAGACCCTGGGCTGGCCTTGGACCTCGGCAGCCAGAGGATAGAGTCAATCTGCTCGTGCTCGAGGGAGAAAGGCGGTCGCCCGCTCTGTGTCGAGAAGAGAGCCAATGAACTCCAGGGTCTGCACTGGTTTGAGGTGGGATTTGGAGTAGTTGATCAGGAAACTAAGGCGCTCGAGGAGGACCATCATGCACGACACCAAGAGGCGAGCCTCTTCCATGATGTGCCCAAGACGAGCCAGTCATCTAGGTAAGGGTAGATGGATATGCCCTGCAGCCGAAGGTAGTCTGTGGCTGCTGACAGGCACTTGGTGAAGACTTGCGGGGCATACGCAAGCCCGAAGGGGAGCAATCTGTACTGGAAGTGCTTTCCCTGCACCCTGAAACGCAGGTACTTCCTGTGCTTGGGATGGACAGGAATGTGGGCGTAAGCGTCTCCGAGATCCAAGGAGCATAGCCAATCGCCCTGCCAGAGGCAGGGCAGCAGGACACCAAGAGATAGCATTTTGAATTTCTCCCACACCAGAAACTTGTTCATATTCCTGAGATCGAGGATGGGGCACAGGCCCCCTGTCCTCTTCGGAACGAGGAAGTACCAGGAGTAAAACCCCCGACCTTGGAGATGCAGCAGAACTCTCTTGACCGCCTGTGGACCAAGGAGGTTGTTCAGCAATTGCTGCAAGCAAGCCTGGTGCGAGGAAGCCGAGTAGGTTCTGCTGGGGAGAAAGGAGAAGGGAGTCTATCTAGATGAAGATGAAACCCTGTCCCGGATCACCTGCAAGACCTAGGTGTCTGATGTAATAGCCGCCCATTCGGGGACGAAAAGAGACAGGCGTCCTCCCACGGGAGGAAGTGTCCCCGGAGTGGCGAGAGGCTATGCTTTTGGCATCAAAACCCCGGGGCTGGCTGGCATGGCGCCGGTGATTGGGTCTTGGACCCCTTGGGTTTCCAGTGACTCTGAGCTCCCCCTTTGCCCTGAGCGCTGGTCGTCGGCGCAGGGGTAGGCGGATATGGTGGGTATCCCCAGTAGGGGAGCCCTTTCCTCTGGAAGAAAAGCTTTTTGCTGTGCTGTTTCTTCTGTAGAAGACAGGTGGTTTTGCGGGAGAGACTGGTGCGAGTCACAAACTCCGTCTTGATGTCGGTTGCCTTGTCCTCCATGGGCTTGCCGAACAGTTGCTCGCCGAGGTAGGGAACCATCCAGGAGCTTCTCCTGGACCCACTGTTCCACGTCCGAAGACTGGAGCCACGCCTGACGTCAGGCTCTGATGCCAGCTACTGCCACACGGGCAGAAGATTCTAACCTGTCATATGCAGTGCAGGAAAGGTATTTCGAGCAATCTGTGACCGACCTCAAGAGGGTCTGGAACCTGAGAAGGTGCTCCCCCCCCCCCAAGGCCTGCAGAAAACCCACAGAGTTCTTTGGCAAGGTCACAAAGGAACACCCATATACAGTTGGTATGCCTGGATGCAGCACGCCAGCACAGATCCCTGGTAAGCCTTGCACCCAAAGGCTTCGAGGGCACGGGATTCCCTACCAGGCGGGACTGAAGAGCGCAACTTCGGGCTCTTCTGTTTCCGCATTGTGGATTCGACTACCACGGAGGTATGAGGAAGTTGGGTTTTCCGAAACCTCAGGCCGCGCTGGACCCTATACATGGCATTGAGCCTTTTACTGACAATAGGAACCGAGGTGGGTGCTTCCCACATGCGGAGGAGCAGCCGGGATAGGATGGACGGTATCAGAAAAGTAAGACTCCTTGGGTGGAGACTCGTACTGCAAAATGTCAGGCTCCTCCTCGGTCTGCGTAAGCAGATTGAGGGCCTAAGCCATATCCCGCACAAACACCAGGAAAGAGGAGTCCTCGGGCAGTGACCGCCTTTGCAAGGTGGACAGAGATGGGTCAGAGGGGAGAGCCATATGAGTGTGGGTCTCCGGGGAACTGTCCCCATCCGATTCCCAGCCCAAGAAGGACTCTGAGTCGGGCTGATCCCCATGCCCAGTGGCCGAGGCCCGCTTGGAGCCGGAGGCACTGGATCTGGAAGACCTTGCCCCCGAGGAACGGGACGGCGAGCGAGACCGGTACCGAGGACCCTCACAAACCCCACAGCTCTTGGGGGTTTCCAAAGCAGTTTTCGGGACCTTAGTCAGGTGACTCTCTGTCTCGGGGCACGAGCCAGCCGTGCTGGGCTAAAGCGCCTGCTGGGCAGCCAGAAAGGCAGAAACGCTGCGCTCCAGTGCCAGCATACGGGACTCCCACTCGGGATTGGGTCCCTGCAATGCCGGTGTTACTGGGTCTGGCATGGAGGAGAAGAGAGGATCCTCGCCGGGACGACCCTCAGGAGACAGGGCGACCCAAGCTTTCTTATTTATTTTTTATTTATTTATTTATTTATTTACATTCTCTTATATACTGCGCTATTCTGCATCAGTGTAGTTTTACATTGAACAAACTGAAATTACAATGAACAGGGCATTATAACTTGGAGATAACTATTTTACAGGGAACATGGGCTATGGAGGGTTAAGTGGCTTGCCCAAGACCACAAGGAGCACCTGTGGGACTAGAAACCCCAGTCCTTCCAATCCCAGTCCATTACAATTTTGCTTTTCTTCCAGTGGAGAGAGAACTCACTCTTGCAGTCTGGACGCCTCCCTCAAACTAGCATCTGAATCGGGTCCATGGGAAGAGGAGGAGACAAGTCACCTGATGCCTTCTGTTGGCAGAGACATTTCCTTGGCACAGTGGAGGTCTGGACATGGAAGCTGAAGACTTGGGAGCCTTTCGAACTGGACTCCCCCCATTGCTCTGTCGGAAGGACTATGCCTGCTAAAAGCAGAAGAAATCTGGTGACAAAAGCCCTTAACCGTGAGGCGCAAGGCTCCTGGGCAGCTCCCATATCTGCTGACAACTGCTTTTCTTTCAATCCTGTTTGGGGCAGAAAGGGGGGGGGGGAAGGTAGGGATCACGCAGGACTGCAGAAAGTCATGTCCAAGGCCTCCATACCAGCCTTCTCCCACTCCAAATCTGCATTTTATTCATGGGATTCACCTCCAAAGGTCTGCCCAGATCCTTCACACAGTGCTTGCAAAGGGGATCCACAGGACCAGCTTAGTGCTTGCCACAGACCAGACAGTGCTTCTTAAGTGCTGACATTTATATTGGCCATCGTGAGCAAGCTGCTTATTACACATTTAAAGAGGCAGCATTGCCCAGACTACATGTGTAGAACTGCATATCTAGACCTGCATGTGTAACTTTATACAAGCAGCCTTGCACATGTCTGCAGTGGCACAGCCCTTTAACATATGTGGCCGCAATGAAAGCACATGTACAGGAAAAAGGAGTTTAGAAATTAAAACATGGACATCCACTGGACCAGACAACAGACTATGCAAACAGCAAAGGTTGGGCCACTGCCATGGCTTCAGGCTTGAAGAATTCAAAGGTTGCACCCATCTCCATTGAATCCAAGACCAAAGACAGTGCTGGGTTCTAGGCTACTCCCATATGCTCAGTTCTTTCCTCATATACCTTCTTGCTTCTGTCTGGAGGTTGCTCTGGGGGCCAGGGGAGGGGGAGTAGAAATAATTGGAGGCTGTGTGAAGACAGGGTCTTAATCTGGCCCAATCCTGGGCTTTTAACCAATCAGGATTACCATGCTCTTCCTAGACATATCCGCAGCCTTTGACACCATCTCCCACAACACCCTCCTACACAGACTCCAAGAAATTGGCATCAAAGACGTTGTATTTCAATGGTTCCGCTCCTATCTGACCAACAGGCAACAACTGATCCGCGCAAGCATGGCAACCTCCCCCCCCCCTTCCGTCAGCACCAAGGAGTACCCCCAAGGCTCCACACTATCCGCCATGCTCTTCAATATCTACCTACAGCCACTCTGCTCAATAATACGTGCTCACAACATCAACTACCACATCTACGCAGACGACATAATGCTGTATGCTCCCATCACAACCACCAACCCAACAAATAATCATCTGTCAGACTGCTTTATTGAAATCTCCAGCTGGCTACAAGAGAACAGCCTATCCATCAACATTAAAAAAAACAGAAGCCCTCATAGTGACCAAAGACCCTAACTTCACCTCGCTACCACACCTCATACTAGGAACCACCCAAATACAAATTCAATCCCAAATAAAATATCTAGGAATCATCATCGGTCAAACGCTTACATTCAACCAACAGATAAAAAAAGACTACCAGAACAATATTCCACAAACAAAAGATGGCACAATGACTCAGACCACTCCTTGACCCAAAGGACTTCAGAACAGTCATGCAAGCCATGACGCTTCCCCACCTGGACTACTGTTAATACGATTTATCACGGACTACCCGCAACCCACATCAACCCCATACGAATAGCACTAAACACCACAGCAAGAATCATCCAGAAAGCGAAAAAACATGACATCACTCCAATCCTAAGAGAACTCCACATCCTCTCTCTCGAAGCAAGAATAAAATACAAATCTATCCTGCTCATCCACAAAGCCCTCCATCAGACACAATCTTCTCAACTCTGGACTCTACTACCCCAGACTATCCTCAACAAACCAACCCGTCAGAATACCAACAACACACTCACCATCCCCCACGAATGAACTAAATTCAATCAACAGACCTGCAATAGAGCATTCGAACTGTACGCACTCTCCCTCTGGAACTCCCTCCTGAACCTGATCCAAAGAAACAGTGACCTCCCCACATTCCGAAAACAATTAAAAACCATCCTATTTCACAAATATCTTGGACCAGAAAAAGACTCCTCTCAATGATTGCACCTCCAGCCCCTAAACGACCCCCTCTATCACCAACTATGAAACTTACGTCTTTTTGTCTACATCTTTTGTCTAATCTGTTCCTTTCTGTTTGAATCATTAATGTTGACCCTCTTGAAGACAGCTCCCCCCCCCCTTTTTTCTGTCGACTTGATTACTGTCCCCCCCCCTCTTTTTTGTTAGGCCGCTTTGACCCGGTGAAAAGCAGGATGTAAATGTAGCTAAATAAATAAATAAATAAATGATTCCGTGCTGTGCTTTTGTGTCTTACCAGAGGGGCCGTTTAATCCCTAGGGGAAAGCTTTTTTGGGGTTTTGAGGAGTAGGGCAGGGTTATTATTCCGCCTTCCCTTCCTCTGACCTGAAAAAGACACAATGAAGCAAGAGGCGCCCAGGCAGGAGTACACTTAAATTGGTACCTTTTGGAGGGAAGCAAAATTATTTTGTCATAGGAAGTCTATTACTTGGGTATTTTAATCGATTCCAATTTGACTTTAAAACTACATGTTGCACAGGTTGTGCATTCTTCATATTTTAAACTTTGAGTACTTAAATTAAAATATCTTGATATTGCAGATTTACGTACATTTGTTAAGTATTTAGTCCTAACCCCTTTGAACTATTCTAATTCTTTGTATATGGAACTTCCCGTTGCTATACTCAAGGTTTTTCAATGTTTTCAAAACTTGACAGCTTGTTTAATTATTGGTGATAAGAGCCACAAGCATATTACTCCAGTGTTTGTAGATTTGCACTGGCTTCTCACTGAATGGTACGTTAAGTTTAAAGTTTTTGGATTATTTTTAAAAAAATAACTTTGGATTTTGCTTTTGAATTAAAGTTTCCGATTGGTATTTATCGACCTAAAAGAGCAATGCACTCATAAGCAGTTGTTACTTAAAATTCCTTCTTTGAAATCAGTGCCCTGTGCGAGCAGTGCAGCTGCACAGGGCACAAAAAAAATAGGGGCACATTTGGGGATGGCCCCATCACTGCTTTTAAGATTTCCATGGTGGCGGAGGAACTTCCAATTAAGAAAAAGGAAAAACCAAAAACACGGGGTCTCTCCGACTTCGCGTTTGCATGCTGGCCTGAAACCCCCTCTTCTGAGGTATGCTCGTGTCAGAGGGGGGAGGGACCAGACAACCATTCAAACGTAGGTCTTTGCAACTCCACATTTGAATGGCTGGTCTGATCCCTCCCTCCTCTGACGCGAGCATGTGTCAGAAGAGGGGGATCAGTCCAGCATGCAAAAGTGGAGACCCACATATTGTTTTTTATTTGATTTGATGTCCTGCTGCCGCAGAAACCCTAAAACCAGCGGTGGCAGGGCAAAGGCAGGCCGGGTGGTAAGCCAGCTGGAGACATGGAGGTAAAATGGGGACATGCTGGGCATGGGGCAAAGGACAAACCGGGGGGAGGGGGGAATGCCAGACAGCGTAGTTACTCACCTATAACAGGTGTTTCTCCAGGGACAGCAGGAATCAGTCCTTACTTAATTTATTTATTTATTTAAATTCTCTTATATACCGCACTATTCTGCATCAGTGCGGTTTACATTGAACAAACTGAAATCACATTGAACAGGGCATTATAACTTGGAGATAACTATTTTACAGGGAACATGGGCTATGGAGGGTTAAGTGGCTTGCCCAAGACCACAAGGAGCACCTGTGGGACTAGAAACCCCAGTCCTTCCGGCCCAAGGTTGCTGGGTCACTTATGGGTGACGTCGGAGCTCACGCGGAGCAATTGCACAGCATTGAAAGAAAGACTTTGGGATTGCTGCTACGCATGTGTGGTCCTCTTCCAGCCCAAAAGGTGCCATCTTGCTCAGTCAGGTCCCATAGCTAGAGCCCTACTAAGCAGATGGCAAGGAAAAGACAAAAATAGCAACTCTTCAGGTGAGGTGGGAGGGTAGTGAGGACCGATTCCTGCTGTCCCTGGAGAACACCTGTTACAGGTGAGTAACTACACTTTCTCCAGGAACAAACAGGAAGTCAGTCCTCACTTATGGGACTCCCCAGCTACAAGCTACCGAGCCTGTACCCAAACACACCTCCGCGAGGACGTGAGCAGACGTCTATGCCCGAAGGAGCCCGAGTCTTCGGGTCCTCGGGGCGAAGCTCTCAGTAGCCGAAGAAAGGTCGGAGGGCAGGAGTTGCTTATACCCCGAACAGATTACAGAGAATAGCCTGGCCGAAAGCGCTGACTCAGCGGGACTCCCTCTCCAGGCAGTAGTGCACAGCGAAAGTGTTCGCTGAAGACCAGGTCGCAGCCAGGCAGATGTCCATTAGAGGCATTGAGCGCAGCGAAGCCGCCTTGGCTCAAACGGCCTGCACGGTGATCCGTCGATCCAGTGGGGCATCCACCTTTGCTTAGGCGAAGGCAATGCAGTCTGCCACCCAGATGGAGATGGTGCATTTGGTGACTGCCTGCCTCAGGCGATTGGGATCATAGGCGACAGAGTCAGTCAGACTTGCGATGAGCCTGGGTATGCTGCAGGTAGAAGGCAAGAGCCCTCTTGCAGTCAAGTGTATGCAATACCGCTGATGCCTGGTCGGCCTGCAGTCTTGGGAAGAAAGTCGGTAAAACTATTTCCTGACTGAGATGAAAGTCTGAGACCACCTTCAGTAGGAACTTGGGATGGGAGCAGAGGACCACTCTGTTCCCGTAGAACCTGGTGTATGGAGACTCAGCCATGAGGGCCTGAAGTTCGTTGACTCGACGAGCCGAAGTCAAAGCCACCAGAAAGACCACCTTCCAGGAGAGGTGCTGAAGCGAGCACGTCCCCATTGGCTCGAAGGGTGATCGCATAAGCTGAATCAGCACGATGTTCAGGTCCCACACTCCTCTGGGGGAGGCCGGATGGGAGGCTTTGAATGTAAGAGGCCTTGTATGAAGCGGGAGACCAAGGGCTGCCCTGAGAGGGGTGGCACTCAGGTGCACCCTGACCAAATTGAATTTCAACCCTGCTTTCGAGAGGTGGAGGAGATACTAAAGAACCCACCGGGTAGAGCAGGAGAAAGGGTCGATCTGGAGCTCGGAGCACCAGACCGAGAAGTGTCACCACTTAAAGGAGTACGCCCGTCTCATCGAGTCCTTCCACGACGCGAGGAGAACCTCCTCCGGGATATGCAGTGGAGCTAAGGCGACCCATTCAGCTGCCAGGCTTGAAGAGACAGCGAGGCCAGGTTTGGGTGGAGCACCCGACCCTCCTCCTGCATTAACAGGCACGGAGAACAGCCCAGGGGGACTGGAGGCTCGGATGAGAGCCGGAGCAGAAGCGGGAACCAAGGCTGTCGAGGACACGAGGGAGCCACGAGGATGACCGAAGTTCGGTCCCACTGAACCTTGTGGAGGGTCTTCGCAATGAGAGGAGTGGGAGGGAAAGCGTAAAGAAGGCTGGAGCTCCAGCTTAAGAGGAAAGCTTCCGGGGCCACCCTGCTCGGGTGCAAAAATGGGCCGCAGAAGCAGGTAAGCTGCGCGTTCACTGGGCTGGCGAACAGGTCCATGGATGGAGTCCCCCACTGATGGAACAAGAGGTCAGCGATCTCCAGATCCAGGCGGCACTCGTATGGGAGGAGGATCCTGCTGAGTTTGTCTGCAAGGACATTCTCCTGGCCTGGGAGGTAGACCGCTCGTAGGGCCATCCTTGGCGAAACGCAAAGGAGCAAAGGAGGATCACCTCTCAGCAGAGGAGGCAGAATCCTGTTACCCCCTCCTTGTTTATGTAGAACATGGCTACCCGATTGTCAATCTGCACGAGCACCGACTTTCCCTTCAGATAGCTCTCGAAGGCCCCCAAGGCCCATCAGACCGCCCGAAGTTCGAGCAGATTGATCTGCTGCTGAGACTCCTCGGGCGACCACTGCCCCTGGGTGCACAAAGTTTTGTAGTGGGTTCCCCAACCCAGCAGGGAAGCATCCGTCGTCAGGACGAGCTCGTGCTGTGGGTCTGGAAGGGCATTCCATGAAGGCAGCTTCGGGGGTCCCGCCACCAATCCAGGGAGTTGTAGAGACTGCGGGAGACCCGGATAGGGTCTCTGAGGTGGCCAGAGGCCTGGCTCCACTGTGCCCTGAGGCACCACTGGGCTGTCCGCATGTGCATGCGGGCATGGGGGAGCACATGGATGGTGGAGGCCATGTGTCCTAGGAGGCGCAGAATGGCCCGTGCCGCAATCTAAGCCCTGTTCTGGGCCTGGGCCGCCATGGCCCGGAGATGGTCTGTCCAGTCCGCGGGCAGGAAGGCGGTCGCTCACTCAATGTTGAGGCATGCGCCGATGAACTTCAGGGTCTGCACCAGCTCGAGGTGGGACTTGGGGTAGTTGACCAAGAAGCTGAGGCGTTCGAGGTGAAGGATCGTGAGCGATGCTGCCAGGCGGGCTTTGCTGACCGAGGTCCCTGTGATGAACCAATCATCAAGGTAGGGAGACGGGTATTCCCTGCCGCCTGAAGGAGGTGGCGGTCGCAGAGAGACACTTAGTGAAAACCCATGGTGCAGACGCGAGCCAGAAGGGGAGCACCCTGTATTAGTAGTGCTCCCCCTGCACCCCGAAGCACAGGTATTGCCTGTGTTGGGGATAGACTAGAATGTGGGCGCAAACGTCCCTGAAATCCAAGGAGCATAGCCAATTGCCCTACTGAAGGAAGGGCAGCAGGATGCCAAGTGATAACATTTTGAACTTCTCCTGCACCAGAAACTTGTTTAGGTTCCGGAGATCGAGGATGGGGCTTAGGCCCCCATCTTTTTAGTAATGAGGAAGTAGCGGGAGTAGAACTCACAGCCTCGAAGGTGCAGCGGTACCTTCTCGACCGCCTGTTGGACGAGGAGGTTGGACAGCTCCCGCTGCAAGAAAGTCTGGTGCGGAGGGAGCAGAGTAGGCTCCGCTAGTGGGAAGAGAGGAGGGAGCCTGTACAGGCAGAGATGATATCCGTCTCAGACCACCCGGAGGACCCAGGTGTCTGACGTGATCGACACCCACTGCGGGGCGAACAGTGACAGGCATTCCCCACTGGCGGAAGTGCTGCCGGGGAGCGAGAGGCTATGCCGTCAGCGTCAAAAACCCTGCCTGGGTTGGGGTGGCACCAGTGGCTGGGCCTTGGGCCCTTTAGGCTTGCGGTGGCCATGCACTCTTCCCTTCCCCTGCATGCCGGAAGCTGGTACGGGGGTGGGCGGGTAACCCCGGTAGGGGAGCCCTTTTCTTTGGAAGAACGGCTTCTTGGTTTTGCTGCTACTTCCGAGGGAGAGCAGAGTCCAAATCACAAACTCCATTTCTATCTCAGCAGCCTTATCCTCCATAGGTTTACCAAACAGTTGCTCACCAAGGCAGGGGACGTCCAGGAGCTTCTCCTGGACAAACTGCACAAGGTCCGAGGACTGGAGCCATGCCTGGCATCGGGCCCCGATGCAGGCTGCTGCAACTCGGGCGGAGGACTCAAACCCATCATACGCAGCATGGGAGAGGTACTTCGAGCACTCCGCGACGGACCTCAGGAGGGTTTGGACCTGAGAAGGGGTTCACCCCCGGGACCTGCGGAGAATCAGCCGAGCTCCTTGGCAAGGTCATGCAGGAACATGCCCATATACAACTGGTATGCCTGGATACGGCATGTGAACATGGACCCCTGATAGGCTTTGCGCCCAAGGTTGTCGAGGGCTCTCGACTCCCTGCCCGGGGAGACCAAAGAGTGACTTCGGGCTCTTTTGCTTCCGCATCGCTGACTCCACACCATGGAGGTGTGTGGAAGCTGGGTCTTCCGAAACCCAGGGCCACGTTGGACCCTGCACATGGCGTCGAGGTGCTTGCTCACAATGGGGACCGAAGCAGGTGTCTCCCACATGCGGAGGAGCAGCCTGGACAAAATGGGAGGAACTGGAACAGTAAGAGACTCCCGAGGCGGGGACTCATACTATAGAATGTCGAGGTCCTCAGCTCGTGGCTCCTCTTCAGCCTGCATAGGCAGGCTGAGGGCTCGGGCCATGTCTGTCTCGAGGCACGGGCCAGCTGTGCTGGACATGAGCACCTGCTGGGCAGCTAAGGTGGCAGAAATGCTGTGCTCTACTGCCAGCATACGGGACTCCAACGCAGATGTGGATCCCTGCGACACTGACACCGGGGTTATCGGGTCTGGTGTGGAGGAGGAGAGGGGGTCCTCACCGGGACAACCCTCAGGAGACTGGGCGCCATCGCCAGAGGCCTCAGTGTCTGTACGAGGTACCTTTCGAGGCTGCTCCTTGTCCGACTCTCGGGAACACCGAGGGAGCTGAGCAACCGAGCGCGGGAGCACTCATGCTTATCTGGAGCCCCTGACAGCAACTTCAAGGTCATCTTCTTCTTACCCCTCTCCACTTCAGGGGACCCCTGATCAGAGTGCCGATGAGCGCGGGGCCAAAATGGGGGATCCCACCATTGGAGGGACGACCAGAGTGTCGCCAGGGATTCCTAGGCTACCTTCCGGAAAATGTCATCGGACTTCTGCTTACGACTTAGCAGGGCTTTGGAGAACATTTTCTTACAAAGAGCAGAGCTCCGGGTCATGGTCGGCCCCAAGACATCGAAGACAGCAGTAATGGGCGACCGTGAGCGACATGTATTTGGAGCATCTGTCATTTCTTAAAACCGGTGGCCACTGGGGAAAAAGGCCCCCACCAGTGATGTGGATCTATGCCATGCTTTCAACAAGGTAGCAATCCTCGGCACCAAATACCCCCAGCACTTGAGGGATGCCCTCTCAAGAGCCAAGCCGTAAGCAAGAAAGCACAGTTACTTACCTGTAACAGGTGATCTCCGGAACAGCAGGAATTAGTCTTCACATGTGGGTACGTCGGCACCGACGGAGCCCGCATGGAAATGCTCCCCAGCATCCAAACAGAAAGCTTTTGGGAGCATCCCTCGCGCCTGCGCGGTGACTTCCCGCCTTTCCCACTGCCTCTCCCCAGTTGAGTTTCATAGCTGAGACAGAAGGAGAGAAAGAGGAAAGGAAATAGATAGATACAACTCCTAGGGGAGGTGGGAGGGTTGTGAAGACTAATTCCTGCTGTTCCGGAGATCACCTGTTACAGGTAAGTAACTGTGCTATCTCCAGGAACAAGCAGGAATGAGTCTTCACATGTGGGGACTCCCTAGCTGTGGGTGCCAGGGGAGATCCCATAAAATGCGAAGCCCTGGAACAGGATGGCATTTCCCATCCTGGATCTCCGGCATCCCCTGGGGGATGGAGGGCAGGAGTTGAATAGAGCAGAGCTGTAGAGGAACAGCGAATCTAAAGACTACAGGGAACAAAGTCTTTAGAAGGTATGTCAAGTATCATCAAAATATTTAATGAACTAGCACAATATAGAGCTTACCTACAGGATCGTAGGAAGTAGACTGTAGATGCAGTAGCGGAATCGTCAAGGTGACTCCACAGTAGTGAGGAAGAAGTTCCAATCTGGAATGGGCAGGTGACCCAGGTGTCAACCGGGGCAGGAGAAGATCGGCAGGTCTCCAATGAAAGCTTTATGGGAAAAGCTGAGAACTCATTTAGGTACAGAGTCATAGACATTGAGGACTAAAAGAAGACGACTGACCGATCTGGAAAAGTAGCCCAGTCCGGAAGGGAAGAGAGGGCATGTAAAAAAGCCCCTATTCCCAAGGAGAACAGAAGTGTACTCAGGAATACTGAAGATGTACACTGTCCTTCCCAGCTGTTAAGCGATAGGAAGACAGAGTTTGAGACTGCACAAATAGGGAGATGTATAACAAAAATAGAAGCTGTTGACGTCACAGCAGCAATGGTAGTATAACCCGTCCCAGTCACTGAGCCATATGAGAATAGGCAAGTTGACTGTCCGGACCCCAAAAGAAAATAAAAACCTAAGCACCGACAGTCAGGGAGATAGGTAGACATCACTGTTCCCTCTAAGCTGTGCGCGTGTGCGCGCGCACACACCTCGCTGAGTGAGCGCGCATACTTTACAACAGAGCGCACAAAAATTACGGTTCTGATTCTGATAGAAAACACAGACATTCTTAAAATTGAAAAGTTGTTGTGTATTTATAGTTTTCACAAGCTCTACAATATTTTCTAGTGCAATCAATGTGGTGTGCATACTATATTCTGACGTGTAGTCAAATTTTAAAGTATATAACTCCAAGTGTCGTTATGTGGCGCACAAAAATTTAACCTTCCTTCAAAAGCTGCACAGCTGATATTTTATGCGCACACAGCCTACAGAAAATTAGAGGGAACATTGGTAGACATAGGGTGCTATGGACATCTCCCAACATGCGTATGCCTATATGCATATATATATATCTACATATCTGGAAGACATGCATATCTAAATCTATGAGAATATATGTATGTGGACAAGTAGTGTTTTATACATATATAGCTACATATGGACACGTAGATAGATATATGTATAGATAGAGGTGGGATGGCTGACGCCCACCCAGGGAACAAAAACATGTATGCCCTCATACATAAAACAAATTTTTCAGAATACATGCCTGCAATCGAGCCACAGAAAAAAAACATTCACATGGGGAATGTGATGGGAAAAAATTCACCCAATAATAGGGGGTGAAACCCACCTGAAGAAATAAGAGAATCGATTTCTGTGGAGCAGGAATGTAGGTCAGTGTAAGAACCAGCATGGTTGCGTGAAAAACAGAGGATAACAGCAGTCTAGCAAGAGTACGTAAGCAGTACTTTAGGACTCTGATACGTCCAAAGGACAAGAAGAACGCATAGACGAAGATACCAGAGTGACCCAGCCAAGGGGTTCAGGGGTATGCGTTGTCCAAGTGGAGTAGAAAAAACATAACGCCAAGCTGTAAGGAACAGGAGCATATTCCGGTCATATTGGCCGTGGACATTCACGCAGAAAAGCTTGTCTGCTGTGTATGAAAGACCCTCAGAGACAAAGGTCAATGCTCTGTAGTAAGGACCCAGAGTAGAAGCTTCTCTGAAGGTCGCCGAGAGCATTGTGCAGGAGAATTACAAGATAAAACTGACAGAAGTCAGGCGTGTTGCCATATCCGGGGAAAGGATATGGCTAGAAGAAGATAAGCTGCAGTGAATAATATTATGCAAAATAGTTGCAAGCAGCTTGCAATGAGCATTAAAGTAATCACTGGAACTCCTGCATATACAGCAACTGAACAAAACAACAGAGGGGATTCTCCTGTAGAAAACAGAGAGAAAAACAGACAAAGGCAGCGGAGAGCATCTCCGTCCCTGTCCGATGAGTTGTTCAGAGCACGCAGTGAAGGAAAAACAAACAGGCTACACTGGAAGAAAAAAAGTGTTTCAGTATGGCACCAACTCAAGCAGGGGAACCCCTGGAAGAGAGGGGGTTGGAAAGTGACATACCATAGGGTAAGGCAGCTGAAGAAAAAGATGTCCATACGGGGACAGAAACTATCATGGGATAGTTGTGACCTCCCTTCGTGGTAGTAAGAATGGGAGAATTCTGCAACCCATGGACAAAAGTATCCGAGAGCATAGCATACTGGAAAAGAAACCAGTGTAGAGTATGAAGAATAAACTTCTGCTAAGGGGAAGTTAACTGTAGATTGCAAAACACAGGAACCTATGGTCGCTGGTTATGAGCAGACTGGGTAGAGTCTGGAGACTTCAGACTAGGATGAGATGTCCCTTGCTTGGGTACACCGGGAGGATGGGCAGAAGGATGAAACTTTCTCTTCTTCGGGAAAGAAGGTTTGGTAGGACATTTCCTACGTCCTGGGGAAAAAGAAAGCTTAGGATGGTTTCCAGAACTAGGAAAGTCAGTGGAGCAATGAGCAACCTGACGCAAAGCTTCTCTATTGAAAAGATTGTCTCCAGTACAAGGAGAATTACCCAGTGTATGTTTTGCCCATCTGCTCAAGTCTGAAGCCTGCAGCCACGTTGTACGACGCGCCCCAATGGTAATAGCAGAGGATCTGCTAACAGACTAAAAAAAGTCTAGAGAAGCGCGAGAAAGGAACCAAGAGATATTCCTGCTATGATTAAGAAGCAACGTCCCCCTCTACTGTACTTTGAGTCTCTGTTCCTCCGTTTTCCTTCTTCTCCCCCACTTTACTTCCTTCTTCTTTACCTCCCGCCTTCCCTCTCTACTGAGCGCTGGGAAGGAATTCTTCAGTTTCTTTCTGATATTGTTTTGCAGTTCCCAAATGTTATCATCTTAGGGGATTTTAATATCCATGCAAACAACCCCAGTCGGCAAAAAGATTTCGCTTTCTTAAATTTCTTTCAGGATATTGCTTTTCACCTGCATGTTACAGGTCCTACCCACGCTGCTGGTCACACCTTAGACCTCGTGGTATCTTCCCCCACGTTGACAGCTCAGATTTCTTCTCCCTCCATGATTGATGTCCCGTGGTCGGACCATCGCTGCGTTTTATTCTCTATCACTGTTCCCTCTGCTCAAACGCCCTCTCCTGTGGTGTCCCCTACACTCCCCCCCCTTCGCCGTCATTTAACTCCTGACACTTTATGTTCTTTTCCCCCTGCCTCTTCTGTTTTCCCTCCGGACTTTGCATTATTGTCATCTGATTGTCAGGCTTCTCTCTGGGACTCTCTCCTTACGGATGCCCTAGATCAGCTAGCGCCTTTGCGTCCCTGTCTACGTCTGCCTAATCCTGGTCATTCTTCCTGGTTTCATTCTGGCCTGCGGCTCCAACGGGCTCAACTCCGTCAGGTTCAACGCCGCTGGTCCCGCCACCCCTCAGTTGACTTATCCATCCGTTTCAAACAACTCTATGCTGCATACCGCTTGGCTATTCAAAGTGCCAAGCGGACTTACTATGAGGCTGAAATTAAAGATGCAACAAATTCCTCTCGCAGACTTTTTCAGATTTTGCATAAACTTTCATCTACCGGCTCTTCATCTACATCGATTTCTCGGTCTCCTGACCCTCATTCACTGGCTACCTACTTTTCCCAGAAAGTTCTGGACCTTCGTGCTTCTTTTCCTACTTCCCCTCCACCTCCACCTTCACCACCTTTTTCCCCTCGTAGCTCAGCTGCTATTGATCTCGCACCTCGGTCTCCCCTTATTATGCCCAATCAGGCTCTTTCCCATACATGGTCCTCATTTCATCTGATCTGTTCTGCTGAAATCCTTTCAATACTGTCTGCCTCTCGTAAGACTACTTGTTCCCTTGACCCGATTCCCTCCCGTTGGTTGTCTGTTCCTTCCCTACAATTAGTCCCTATTATTACCACAATCATTAACACAAGTTTTTCCTCTGGTTTGTTCCCTTCTTCCTGGAAGTCTGCTGTTGTTCACCCTCTTCTAAAGCAATCATCTCTGGATCCCTCTGTTCTTGCAAATTGGCGCCCTGTCTCTAACCTTCCTTTTCTGGCTAAACTTCTCGAACGCTTTGCATTTCTTCAGTTGTCTGCTCATGTCGAATCCACAAACACATTACATCCTCGTCAGGCCGGTTTTCGCCAGGGCCATAGCACTGAGACTGTTCTTCTTGCTGTTCTTAATGAAATCCATGTTGCACATGATCGTGGTGATCTTACTCTCTTAGTCTCTCTCGACCTATCGGCAGCTTTTGATTTAATTGATCACACTCTTCTTCTCTCTCGTCTTGCTGAGGTGGGTTTGCGTGGTGCTGTTCTTCTCTGGTTTCGTTCTTTTCTCACTTCTCGTTCCTTTTCTGTTACTCTGAATAATAAATCCTCTGGTTCCTTTCCTCTCACCTGTGGTGTTCCTCAAGGGTCTGTTTTGTCCCCTTTGTTATTTAACATTTTCCTTGCCCCTCTACTTTTGGTATTACAACAATATCCTGTGTCTTGCTATGTTTACGCGGATGACATTATTTTACTTTTTCATACTTCTCCTCTCTTTCTGGATCTTTCTACTTTTAATGCCTGTCTTTCTCACGTGGCTCTTTGGCTTTCACAGCACTTTCTTCGTCTAAACCCGTCTAAGTCTATTGCTATGTGGGTTTCACTTTCGGGGTCATGTCCATCTGTCGCACCTATGATTGACTCTGTCCCTGTCCCTCTGGTTTCTTCCTTTCGGTATCTTGGGGTGATTCTGGATTCCTCTCTCTCTTTCCATGATAACATTTCTTCCTTGGTTCGGCGTTCTTTTGCCATTCTTCGTCGTCTTCGTGCTGTTCGGTCATTTCTTCCCCTTGGATCCCTGGTCACTCTTGCACTTTCTCTTGTTATTAGTCGTCTTGACTACTGTAACGTCTTTCTGGCTAATCTTCCCAAGTATCAACTTAAGCGCCTACAACTTATTCAAAACACTGCTGCCCGTCTCATCACCTTCTCCCGCCGTTCGGATCATATTACACCTATTCTTATTCAGCTTCACTGGTTACCCCTTTGTGTTAGGTTCCACTATAAATTCTTGATCCTCATTCATCGTGCACTTCACACCCATAACCCTTCATACTTAGCTGACTTAATCCTGCTTCATACACCTTACCGCCAGCTTCGCTCTTTTCATGCAAATCGTCTGGTTCTACCGTTCCCATCTCAGGCTCATTTGGAAAAAACACGCCATGCTGCTTTCTTTTTTCTTGGCCCCAGTTTATGGAATGCCCTGCCCTCATCCCTCCGCTTAGAGTCTTCATATTCACAGTTCAAATCTGCTCTCAAAACCCACCTGTTCCAGACAGTGTTCAATCTCCCTTCCTGACTCCCCCCCTTCCTCTGGTTTTTCCTCTTGTCATTATCCCCGGTTATTGGTTTTGTCTTAGTCTATTAGTCTTGTCTTTTACCCTTTGTCTGTTTGTGTTTGAGTGGTCTTGCCTCTTTTATTGTTGTAAATCATTGTTTCTTATTTTGTATATTGTTAATTTGTAAACCGCTTTTATGGTTTTTATAGTATGATTTTATTGTTTTAAATATTTTATGTTTTGATATTGTACATAGTTTGTGTTTTATTTATTATTACTTATTGTCTTTTGTATTGTTGTTATGCTTTTCTTTCTTTTCTATTTACTTTGGCGTTCTTTTCCGTAGTTTGCAGTGCCGCTTTTTTATATTGTTTGTACACCGCTTAAATGTTTCTTTTAACGTAAGCGGTTTATCAAATTTGAAATAAAGTTAAAGTTAAAGTTAAAGGAATAGTCAGAGGCCTTGGGTTCTGACAAAAAAGGAGACAAAAGAGATAACTTCTCTGTGACCTCCTGAAGTGTGAGACTCATATAAAAAATATATGAAATAATTCTTGAAGCCAGCATAGAAGTTTGGAAGGTTTGACGTCCAAAGGCATCAAGTGCTTTAGATGCACGACCTGGTGGGAAAGAAGAATGCTTCTTCTTGCTTCTGACCTTCCTCATTGCTGATTCCACTACAATGAAATGATGCGGAATTTGGCTTTCCTGAAACCCCGGAGAGGGAGGCACCTGATACAGAACATTCATGGCTGTAGAAGGCGCAGGAACCTTTAAAGGTGATTCCCAAATCCGCAGAAGGTGGTCCTGCAAAGACTGATGCAAAGGAAGCATTATGGTTTCCTTTTCTGCAGGATCTTGGTCAAGAGTAGAACCAGGAATAGGAATGGCCAGAAAGGCTGCCATGTCAAGGAGAAATGTCTGAAAAGAAGGATCTCCCAGAGGAACTATTCCTGGGTAGGCTGAGGTTGAATGAGCAGCGTGAACACCAGAAGACCTACTGGACTGGTGCATAAAAAGAATCCTGCTAGATGGAGAACGATACTGACAGCTCTGATTCGAGGCAGTTAGCACTGCGTCGTCGGTTCCCGGTATCGATTCCAAGCTAGGCATAGAAAGGATCGATGGCACCGATGGCACTGCAGGAAACGACGTCGACACCGGTACCAGCATCGGGGAAGGTAATGCCATCGTAGCAGGCATCGGAGGTTGCCGAAGCGGTACCGAGGTAACCAGAGAGCTTTGGTGATTATCCCCGGTACTGCGTAGTCGGAAGCGACACGGATCGGCTCCGAAACGCGTCGGGACCAAGTCATCTAGACTGGATTATGGATTCCAGACTAGGCATCGAACCGAGCGTCGGTGGAGGAATCGGCGATGCCGCTACCTGAAGGTCAATCGGAATCGTATTAATCGGTACCGAAGGCACCGAGGACGACGCCCGGTTAAGAGAGGAACACTCGACACTGGCGCCGATGTCGGGGTATCTGTACCGCTCGAAGCCGGTACCCCCCCCCAAGCACGGCGTAGAGAGAGGAAAGCCCATCCGGGGCGCATTGGTCGGCCCCGAAGGTACCCAGGGCACCAGATGACGATCCGCGGTGGCGAGTGGAACACTCGACACCGATGCCGACGCCGGGACATCGGTACCGCTCGACGCCCGTATCCACCCCCGCGGTTGGCTGGGATACAGGAAACCTAGACTGGGTTGTATCGATCGGCCCCGAAGGCACCGAGGACTCCCGACGACGATCCCTGGTGAAGAGCGGAGCACTCGACACCGGTGCAGACGCCGGGGGATCGGCACCGCTCGAAGCCGGCACCACCCCTGCGCGTGGCCGGGAAGCAGGAAAACCAGTCTGGGTCGGGTCAATCGGTCCCGAAGGTACCGTGGACACCAGACGACAATCCTCGGTGAAGAGTGGAGCACTCGACACCGGTGCCGATGCCGGGGGATCGGTACCGCTCGAAGCGGATACCACCCACGAGCATGGCTCAGGTATGTTCTGTGAGGAGTGAACCCCAGGAACAACCTGAAACCCCGTAAATGCTTTGGAGCCCGAAGACTCCCGCCGGGGTCTTACTGCCAATGGGGTCTTGAGGGCAAGGCCGGAGCCGTCATCATGCTGGGCATGAGACCTACCCATCAAGAATTGGCTAGTCTTAACAGACTTTTTGTGGGTTACCTGATCCTGGAGAGAAGAAAAAACCCGTGTCCTCACCTCAGGAGGAAAAACGGCATCGAGGGATACCCAAAAAAGAGAAGGCCTTCTCCCGATACTAAAGCCTGATGGACCAGGGGAAAAGAGGTCAGGACCCAAACAGGACAGACACCAGGCACTGGAGTCTAAAAAGAAAACTAAGTTTCCGCAGTGAAGGCACTTCTTAGGGGAAGAAGGCTCCATGTTGGAAAGGCCTGCTAGGCCTCGATGAGATAAAATAAAAAAACGAGGAGAAATTATTTCTCTAAGTTGGAAAAGAAAAGAATAAGCACCGGCGGTGCCGGTATCGGCGGGAAAAACAGCCACGACCACAAGAACAAGAAAATAAGGATTTGAAAGAAAAAAAGTTTCTGCGGTGACAGGAGGTACGTCCTGTTGGCTCCGCGGAAAAACGAAAACTGGGGAGAGGCAGTGGGAAAGGCGGGAAGTCACCGCGCAGGCGCGAGGGATGCTCCCAAAAGCTTTCTGTTTGGATGCTGGGGAGCATTTCCGTGCGGGCTCCGTCGGCACCGACGTACCCACATGTAAAGACTCATTCCTGCTTGTTCCTGGAGATTCGATCCACCTGCGGCATAAGAAATGGACTCTGCGACAACAGGTCGTGTCTCAATGGCAGCCGCCATGGCTTGTCCACCAACAGGCGCACCAGGTCTACATACCATAGCCAATCCGGGACTATTAAGACTACCAGCCCTGCGTGAGCATCCACTCGCTGAATCAGCTGACCTATGAGAGGCCACCGGGGAAAGGCATAGAGCAGGCCCTCCTCTGGCCAACTCTGAGCCAACGCGTCGAGGCCTTCAGAATCTGCTCCCTGAGTCTGCTCAAGAAGCGCTCGACCTTTGCATTTTCCACTGATGCCATGAGATCCACGACCGGTAGACCCCAGCGGTGCATCAATTGACGGAAGACCTCGTCCGTCAAGGACCACACCTCTGAATCCAGCTAATGCCTGCTCAGAAAATCAGCCTGAACGTTTTTCTTCCTGGCCACATGAGCTGCCGTCAGCTATGTGAGATTTCCCTCCACCCACTGAAGTAGCGGGACAATCTCCTCTGCCAGACTTAAGCTGCTGGTTCCGCCCTGCCAATTGATGTAGGTGACCATGGAAGTGTTGTCCGATAACATTCTGATTGCCCAAAGTTGAACCAGGGTCTGAGACTCCAGGAGAGCCAGGCACACTGCCCTCATCTCCAGACAGTTGATGGACCACTGCGATAGTTCCTGTGACCAAAGGAAAGCAATGAACTCCCCAGTCAGAGAGACTGGCATCAGTTGTGACTATTATCCACTCCTGCTGTTCCAGGGGCATTCCCTTTGTGAGGTTGCCTGGTGTTAACCACCATGCCAGACTGCTACACACCTGCAAAGGACAGAGCAGCTGACAACTCAAGGAGTGCTGTTGAGGAGACCACCGGGAGAGCACAGCTCTCTCTAACGGCCGAATGTGAGCCCTTGCCCATGGCATAAAGTTCAGCGTTGATGCCATTGACCCCAGAACTTAGAGGAAGAACCACATCAACCGAGACTGCTGTGCTAGAAACCACAGGATCTGACCCTGAATCTTCCTGCACCACTCTGCTCGCAAGAAAACCATGCCTTGGGTCATGTTGAAACAAGCCCCAAGTATAGTAGGTCTTGAGATGGATCGAGGTGACTTTTGATTACATTTACTACCCATCCCAAGCTCCGGAGAAGATAGAGGACCTGCTGCATGGTTCGAGGCTCTCCGCGCACGTCTTTGCTTGAATGTGCCAGTCGTACAGGTAGGAGTGAACCAGGACCCTCTGGCTCTCCATCTGGACTGCGACCACCACCATGATCTTGGTGAAGGTGCGTGGCACTATGGCAAGCCCAAATGGTAGAGCCCGAAACTGGAAGTGTCCCATGGGCACTGCAAAGCGAAGATACCGCTGATGCTCCAGACGAATGGGAACATGCAAGTAAGCCTCCATGAGATCCAAGGAAGTCAGAAACTCTCCATGCTGGACCGCCACAATGACGGAATGCAAGGTTTCCACCCAAAATTGAGGCACGCGCAATGCCCAATTGACATACTTGAGGTCAAAAATGGGCCAAAATGATCTCTCTTTCTTGGGTACCATGAAATAGATGGAGTACCACCCCTGACCACACTGGGCCTGGGGAACCAGCTCCACAGCATGCAGCTGGACCAAACAGCAGAGCATGTTGTAGACTGTCTCCTGCTTTTCCATAGAGCTGCAAGGCGACACCATGAAGGCAACCACGAGGGGACACACAAACTGCAGCGCATAACCCTCGCGAATGACTTCCAGCACCCAACAGTTTGAGGTAAGGTGGACCCAGGACGGGTAAAACTGCTGTAGGCAGACACCCACTGGCACAAGCCCCGCCTGAGTCCCTCGCCTTTCACTGTGCTTTCTTGGGACTGGACCTGGTCAAGGAGCCTCTACCGGATCCTCTACCTCCCCGAAAGGAATGCCCCCTTGATGAATAACTGGGCTTCTGATAAGGTGCAAACCATGCCGCCCTAAACCTGCAAAAATCCCGTGCCCATCATCTACTTGCGGGTGCCAATGGCTTCTGGGATTTGGGCTTGTCCTCTGGCAAGTGAGCAGGCTTATACTCTCCTAAATCCTTGACTAAATTTCGAGAGCTTCACCAAAGAGAAACTTTCCCTGAAAAGGAAGCCTACCAAGTCAGTGTTTAGAGGAAACATCTGCAGACCAGTTCCTTAGCCACAGCAAACGTCTGGCGGCCATCACCGAAGCCATACCTTTGGCTGACACATGATGGAGGTCATAGAAGGCATCCGCTAGGTATGCCATTCCTGAGTATATACGTGCCGATTCAGGGAGGGCCCCGATGAGACCAGTGTCCACCCCTGTGAGCCCCTGAATCCACCGCATGCAGGCCCTTGCCATATAGGCTCCACACACCTTGTAGGGCCAATGCATTGACTTCAAACGCCTGTTTCAGCAATGTCTCTAGCTTCTTGTCCTGGGGGTCCTTTAGTGCTGCCTCTTCCTCCATTGGGATGGTGGTACGCTTAGTCACTGCCGACATCAGGGAATCCACCTCCCGTTTGGCTGCCGGAAGAGTTTCAATGTAATGTTCAAGTTTTGTTCTATGTAAACCGCTTTGATTTTTCTGAAAGGCGGTATATAAAACCGTTCAATAAATAAATAAAAGAGGGTAAAGGTGTTGCATGGCCCTAACCCCGCCTCTGGAGCTTCCCATTCCAAATCAATCATTTGTTTTAGAGCCCTGTGCAAGGGAAAAACATTCTCGGCCATCCAAATCCCCTGCAGTAATGGATCCTACAAGGGTGGATCCACTGCCGGTGTCTCCAGAGATGTTTAGCACAGCTAACAAATCTGAGATCAATACCAACAGTACCTCCCTGTGAAACACCCTTACAATAGTGGGATTTTCTCCTACCTGCGGTAAGTTCTCCCGGGGCCCTAAGGACCCCTCCTCTTGTTTCACGCCCAAGGGACCCTCCAAAGGGTCCTCCAAACCCAGGCAGTGTGTGCACACCTGATTGTCCTCTGTGACTGCTGGCCCAACAGAGGTCAATGCTGACCATTTATGCGGCTGCTCCCTGCAGTGCTCTTGCTGCCTTCTTCCAGGCTCTGGAGAGTCCACCAGGCCCTGCTTCATGCAGTATGCCTAATGTAACAAGAGAAAAAAATCTGGCAAAAAGGGCATTGCATCCAGAGTGCCTATCTGCAGAAAAGACCCATGGTCTGACTATGTTGCTACTGTCCTGCCGATCCCCCTGAGGATGGCAGGCTGTGTGCAAATAGCCGCACATGAAGTAGACAGGATGGCCATGATTCCCACCAAAACGTGCCGTGGCTATCAAATTCGCTGCTCTGGACCCCCCTCCCTCTCAGGCTCCGATACTCCTGCGGATACCCCCGCCGAGCTCAGCTGTTCCCCCAGAGAAGATCCTACCTTGCGGGCCTCAGCTTCGCAGGCCCTGCAAAGGCCCATAGCTGACAGGTGAGTCTGCCTGCTCCCACAGCCCGCACAAAGAACCTTACCAGTCTGCATGCTAGGGCGGGAAGCTAAAGTACTGTCAATCACCCTGGCTAACTGCTAACGCTGTAGACATCACCCCTGCGCACAAACCTCAAGGCCCCGAACAGCCGCAGAGAATTGGTCGCTCTGGACGCTCTTGCACATACACAACAGCAAGCCCCGAGTCCCCTAATCCACCGAAGGGCACCGGGAAAAATGGGCAGGAAGTCTGAGCTAGCTAGATAAGGAGGAACGAAAGGTCTGCAAACCCTCTCAGGGACCTACCGCTGACTATACAACCTCAGTGCTCTGGGGTTGACCTAGTCACCACAGCTGCTGCTCACACAGTAACCAGTACTCTGCCTCAGTCCTTTTTGCCATAGGAATAAGCAGCAGGATAACTCCTTTATCTATTACTCACTTTTTTTAAACCTAGCTCAAGCAACCCACAATAGCTAGGTTACAGGGGTTGTGTCCCATCTGCTGGAGACTGAGTATACTAGCTTGATGGGAGGAGCGCTGGCTCCTTCAGTAGTGACATCATCAAAAGCCAGAATGCTCAGTCTCCATCTGCTGGAAAAGGGACACAACCCATGAGCCTAGATTGGACTGAAGGGACGCTATGGAAGTTATATGGTCTTTTGTATCTTTTATAGAATCCTACATGAAATGTGCAACTTCTGTTGGGGATCCTGATGTGTAGCAGGGATGATGGTATCCTTTGATAAAGATGCCTTCTGATGGCAAAACAAATGGCCGGGGTCAGGGGTTCTTAGACCACCGTGCAAATGGTATAAAATTGTAAAATGTATAAATGAGCTTCAGAGTTACTGGTTCTGTGGGTTTTCCACAGTGAGAAGTATAATGGATGCAAACAACAACAAATGAGAAGAACAGAGAAATTGTGATTATATGTATTTAGTGCAGTACAAACATATGTACATACATGCTTATGCTTATTTACTGATTGAATTTACAAATGAGGTTTAAATCCACATATACCGATGGAACGATGATGAGGTCTACCAGGTGGCGAGGTTTAAAATTTTTTTTTGCCTGTAAATTCCACGGTTTGAGTTCCTGGTATTTTGCATACATTGAGAAAAGTTTAAGTTATATTCAATTTAGCAATACATGTTAAGAGAAAAAACTTAAGATGGATTACATGGTAAATTGTAGATATGTAGATATAAAATGTAGATATGTTCTGCCTGAAATCAGGTACCAGTGTGATACAATGTATAGAATTAAGAATGTACATAGTTTCCCCCAGTTACTTCCAAGTTGATCTCCCTGTTTATTGTAAATACAACTCAAAGTTCCTTGTGTTGTATAGTTGATGTTAAATGTAAACCGCTCTGATCTAAAATAGAGCGGTATAGAAGAACTGTTAAATAAATAAATAAATAAAATAAATAAATAAATTAGTTTGTTATGAGAATCCTACTTTTTTAAACAGTGCCTTGCATTAGGCAACTGCAGAGGTGTGTCTAGGATAATGTGTACCCGAGGGTTCTATTTAGCAAACTGGGACAGAGAAGAGTAAATTAGACTTACCTGCTAATTGTTGTTCCTTACGGAACTCTAGTCCAGTCCTGGAACCATGGAGTAGTGAATCCCTTCCAGCAGCTTTGGAGACTGAAAGACATTCTTTCTTTGCTGGCACCAGTATAAATAGGCTAGCTCCGCCTCCTCCGCCAGTACTTATTGACAAAGCAGACTCAACAGAGCAACAAATAAGCAGATAAAATAGCAAACTGCAAACAACTACCTTAAGGGTTGGCTTTTTTTTTTTTTTTTTTACCTTTTCGAAATTACCATCAGTTCCCAAAAATTGAGGAGTTTTTTTTTTCCCCCAAATACCTGACACGAACACAGAGCACCGTGCTGCGGAAAGAACAGGCCTGAGGAACTCCGACATCGGACCCCCCCCCCCAGGACGCCCCGCAACTACTGAACATACAGTTCCACTGAGAGATACAGCAAGCGATGCCCCCCCCACACTTCAGGCAGAACGGGTCGAAACCTAGGGAGGGATCCGGGACTGGACTAGAGTTCCGTAAGGAACAACAATTAGCAGGTAAGTCTAATTTACTCTTCCTTTGCGTCCCTCTAGTCCAGTCCCGGAACCATGGAGGATGTAACAGAGCAGTATCAATGGGAGGGACCAGCAAGACCAGCCTGAAGAACCGCAGAACCAAAACGACCATCGCTTGCGGCTTGCACGTCCAGACGATAATGCTTAGCAAAGGAATGTAAGGACGACCAAGTCGCCGCCCTACAGATGTCCGCGACCGGCACCAAACTGAACTCTGCCCAGGAAGACGCTTGCGCCTGCGTCAAATGCGCCCGGAGACCCGCCGGCACCAACCTCCCCTTCAACAGATACGCCGACGCGATCGCCTCCTTCAACCAACGAGAGATGGAAGCCTTGGCCGCCGCCTCCCCCTTCCGCGGACCCCCAAAGGCCACAAACAATCTGTCTGACTTTCGGAAGGCAGCCGTCCGTCGAAGGTACAGATGAAGAACGCGATGAACATCTAAGAGATGCAGCTTCTCGCCAGACTCCACCTTCTGCCGCTGCGAGAACACCCGCAGCGAAACCACCTGGTTAACATGAAAAGGAGACACCACCTTGGGCAGGAACGCCGGAACGGTACGCAGCACGACCTTATGAGCGGAGAAAGACAGGAACGGTTCCCTACAGGACAACGCTTGCAACTCAGAAATGCGCCTCGCGGAATAAATCGCCACCAGAAAAATGGTCTTCAAAGTAAGGTCCTTCAGGGACGCCTCGGATAATGGCTCAAAAGGAGGCCCAAGCAAGGCCCTCAAAACCAGGTTGAGATCCCATGCTGGCACCGAACAGCGGTACGGCGGGCACATGAGCAGTACCACTCATAAAAACCGTTTGATGTCCGCATTAGCACTCAAAGTCTGACCCTGAACCTTACCCCGGTAACAGGAGAGCGCTGCCAGCTGCACACGTAAGGAACCGGCCGCCAGCCCCTTATCCACGCCGTCTTGAAGAAACGAGAGGATCTGCGAGACCGAGGCTCTTAAGGGTCGAAGACCGCGATCAGCACACCAGGCCTCAAAAATACGCCAAACTCTGATGTACGCCAAGGATGTGGAGCGCCTACGCGCCCGAAGCAACGTAGCAATGACTGCCGTCGAGTAGCCTTTGGCCGTCAGCCTAGCCCTTTCAAGAGCCAAGCCGTAAGCGAGAATCGATCCACCTGGGGCATCAGAAGGGGACCCTGGACTAACAGATCCACCCGCGACGGTAACCTCCACGGACGGTCCGCCAGAAGCCTCACCAAATCCGCATACCAAGGTCTCCTTGGCCAGTCGGGCGCTATCAGAATCACTAATCCGCGATGTCGCTCTATGCGCTGTACCACCCGACCTATGAGAGCCCATGGGGGAATCACGTAGAGCAGACCGATGTAGGGCCACCGCTGCGCCAACGCATCCAGGCCCTCGGACATCTGCTCCCGTCGCCTGCTGAAGAAGCGCGACACCTGCGCGGATTCGAAACTCGCCATCAGATCCATGAGCGGAAGCCCCCACCGTCATACCAACAACGCAAACACCTCTGGGTGAAGCACCCATTCTCCTGGATCCACCTTGCGGCGACTACATTGTCCACCCCGGCCACATGCTGAGCCGACAGGGCGAACAGATTCTGCTCGGCCCAAGCTAGCAACAGAGCCGCCTCTGCCTCCAGTGACGCACTGCCCGTGCCGCCCTGCCGATTGATGTAGGCGACGGTCGTCGCATTGTCGGAGAGAATGCGCACCGCGCAATGCCGGACGCCCTCTCGAAATCCCTGCAGCGCCAGCCGCACCGCTCTCATTTCTAATCTGTTGATGGACCAAGCCGACTCCTCCGGAGACCACTGTCCCTGGGCATAGCAACCCTCGTAATGCGCCCCCCAACCCGAGAGACTCGCATTTGTCGTTAGGAGGCACCAAGAAGGAGGCTCGAGCGGCATGCCCGCCTCCAAGTTCCGCAGTCTCAACCACCAAAGGAGAGCCTGACGAACCTCCGGAGGACAAGCTAAGCGCTGGGACAACGCATCCCGCTGAGGGGACCACCTTCGAAGAAGAGAACTCTGTAACGGACGCATATGCGCCCTGGCCCACGGCACTACCTCGATAGTGGCAGCCATCGTTCCGAGCACCTGCAGGTACCACCACGCTGTCGTGGACAAGAAACAAGCCACCAGAAGCCGAAGCCCCCGCGCCCGAGGAACCGGAAGGAACACGGTCGCACGCTGGGTGTCGAAGCGCGCCCCCAGATACTCCAGAACCTGAGAGGGGACTGTCAGCATACATTTCATGCCGCTATGGACTCTGTTTAATTCAGTCTAAACTCTGACCCCTGGTTGACGTCAGTCTCTAGGACCTGGCTGCAGCCCCCTCTTGCTAAATCAAGATGGGTAGACCTTAAAGGGAGTGGCCAAAGACAATAGCAGACCTCAAGGGGAACTGCTGGAGAGGCACTATAAAGGACAGACACACTTCCTGTCTCTCTCTCTCTCTCTTTCATCGGACAGGTTTGGACACTACAATGAGACTCTGATACTCAACTCCCTTCACCCCTCCCCCTCTCTCTCTCTCTCTACCCACATGTTCTGGCCTACCATGCGGCTCTGACCCACATGTTCTGGCCTCTATCTCTCTCACACTTCACACATGCACACACACAGATTCATTGATACACACTGAAACAGCTCTGTAACAATCACTATATACCTCTGTTCAATACCTATGGATTAAGCCTATTTGTACATAAAAACCTTTCTCCAAGCCACACCTGTTTGCTTGTCTTATTACAATACCCTCCTGCGTCTGTGAAGTGAAATGAACCCAGGACCAAGCGGAGACTAGACCAGAGATTACATATTCAGAGATTATTACATATTGGGGGCTCGTATCTCGGATTTCACAGCAGACCTCCAGTTGGGTAAGTAATAATTTTGTATAATACATTAAGTAGATTTCAGACAGAGTGAGACAGGAAAATCAATAGCCCTTGTGACCATTTACAATTTTGTTTTGTGGGTTAGACAAGGTGAGACTTTTAGTGTCAAAAGGCTCTGTAAGAATCTAGAATTTTAAGGACATTACACAGAGTGGCTTGCAATTGTCTTATTTTTATGTATAGGCTTGCTACAGATTTTATATAGTATTTGAACTGCTAAGAAAATACAGAGTTACACAGTTAAATATTCCTCATAGAGTACAATATACATCTTTCCTGGTAACATTAATTTACCTCTTGTCTGTTTGACTTTTATTTCTCTCTCCTGTCAGTATATATCTTGGTGTGAGCAGGAATATCTGACTATTCTGTTAATCTCCTGTCCCTTTTTTACTTTTATTTCTCTGTCTCCTGTCAGTAACTTTCTTACTGAGAGCAGGCTTACAGCTGGCTGCAACTGATACAATTCTGTTAATCTACTCCACCCAGTTAAATAGGTGTGAAATACCTTTTAAGTTAGCATTCCTCCTTCTAAGGTTACACAGTTGAGATAGTCCAACTACAGCCTTTCTGCAGTATCAAATATGGCAGCATTTGATTTTAAAGAACTTACAGAAATTCTAATTTCATATTGTAAGAGAAAAGGAGGTCCATATGAAGGGGAATTCCCTGACTCATGGTATAATATTCAAAAACGAATGTTAAGCCATGATCATGAATTCAAAAAGAAAACAAATAAAAGAAAATGCCTCTTCATCCAGGGCATGTGCAGGGGACTAATTAGCATGAAAAAAGAAAACTCTGAACTGACTTCTCAGTGTAGCCAATTGACCAAAGAACTGGAGGAGGCACAAAGTTGTATTTCTATTCAGAGAAGTCAAGTGATACAAGCCACATATTCTTTTATAACTGTTAGTGAACAATTAGAAGCACTTAAACTTGAATTGAGGCACGTTAAAGATCAATTGGCCTCTGCAAGAAAGTCAACACCTACCCCTCCCTCAGCACCATATGCCTATGAGCCATGCATACCAGCTAGAGAGAAACAAAAGAACAAAGATACACCCATTCCCTATGCCTATGACACACCTTATCAGCAACAAAAGAATTCTAAAGTATGCATAGTTGGACTGAGGAATGGGAAGAATACAGATGAATCACAGGATAGTTTATCTCAGCCAGAACCCAGCAATCTCTGTCAGGAGAATAATTCAGATGACTTAGACATGACACCCAGTACAGAACTCAAAGCACCAGTTAAATTAATGTTCCAGGAAAATTTAAAAGATAGAGATATTGAAAAAATAGTTGAGAAAATTGGCACTATGCCTCTTAATGTAAATCAGTGGGTTAAATGGGCGATTGATATTCTGATTCACTGGGGTCTAGGGAAATACAGAAGAAAACAATCAGACTTTGATAGACTTATGCATTTGGCTCTGGGCCCTCACTATTACAGGGTTGGCTCTCTCACTCACCCATACCAGTTGGTTAAAAGGGGTACTGAGAAACTATTTCACTGTTCCCCAATGCAAGTATTTAAAATTGTTTCACCTTTACCAGATGATACACTGGAACAGTTTGCATATAGAGCCTGGATTTTAAAAGCAGTTCTTAATGAGCAGGAGTCCTGGCCCAAGGCAGAAGATTATGGGGAGAGCACGCATAAGGAATTTTTATTAGAATTGCTATCCCCTGAGATTACAAAACACCTTTTGTTATTTTCTGAAGACCCTGAAGCAACCCCTTTTGATACTTTAATGCTCAGAATTGGGTCTGTTTGGAAGACCCAGCCCTCGCAGGTCATTACAGTATCAGAAGCACGGAAGTGGCAGGCCAATGAATCCTCTCAGTATGTAAGAAACACAGACAGAGGACACACACATTGGAGAGCACATGGCAGAGGTACTTTTAGAAACTCCTCAGGTTACATTCCTTTTCAGGAACTCAAAGCATAGAGAGATGGGCTAGAAAAGGAGAAATCTAAATGGGAACAAGACAAACACATACTGCAGATAGAACTAGATAAATTAAAACAGGACATACAAGCAGCTCAGGACAAACACAAGGCCAGTGCATAGGGATGTCCTGACCTCTTGAGTTCAGATATCAAAATGTCTCAAGCCTTCATAGCCCAGCCTGCCTCCTTTATCTCAGCAGAGGACTCAATTCCAGAGCCTCTGGATGATGAAATGGATACAGGCCCAGGACACAATTTAAGGCTTGTAACACCCTTGATACTGGACTCTTGTGCACGCCCCAATGTTACCAGTAGAGTAGGGGGTCAGGATAAATTAGCTTTGATGGACACAGGGGCTGGAATTAGTTTTACTAACAGAGCTTCTCCCACTGCAGATCAGAAAAATATGGAAACTTATGAAATTCAAGGAATTAATGATACAGCTTCCAAATGTGTGGCTATCCCAGTTAAATGGGGTATCCCTGTGCACAGTGAACAAAACAAGGAAATGTTAGAAACCACTGCCTCCACTATAGTGAACACACCAAAAGAAATAATGGGAATTGATGTTCTCAAACAGTTAAATTTGGTGGTGGATATGGCTAATCTTAAATTGTGGCAGTATTCAGGAACTTCAAGTGCTTCTAAAACTTTAGTGCATGAAGTCATTCCCATGCAGTTAGCAACTCAATGCACTAAGGCAGCTCAACAGTATGATCTGTGTGTAATTCCCTCAGAAGTGGCTGATATTCCAGTCTGGGCTCAAGACAAGTTAGATTGTGGGAAAATGCACACAGAAATACTGTTGGAAGGTGAGGATCCTCCACCACAGAAGCAATACCCAGTACCTCATCAGGCTATAGAACCAGTGACTAAAATTGTGAAGATACTGGAAGAGAGAGGTCAGATTAGACCTATTTCTTCCACATGCAATTCACCAGCCAGGCCGAAACAGTGTGCATGGACTGTGCCTCCACAGGGATTTAAGGACTCACCATCAATATTTCATGATTACATGAAGGAAGCCCTGTCACTAGTGTCTTGCAGAGATGAGACCTAGACCAAATCTCCCTTTGGAACTGCACAGTGGGAGGGACCACACTTAGTTACTGATACCTTAGGCCTAAGCCTATCCTAATGCACGACAACCAGCAGTACTGGAAACTAATCACCCAGTTAAAACCATATGGGTAATATGTGTTTTATCAGTCTTTGTTTTCAGCTACCACCTGAAGACAGCACGGACAGCTGCTTTATGAAGACAGCACGGACAGCTGCTTTCTGAAAAAAAGTTGCTTGAGGACGGTAACTATTTACTCCTGCTGTATAGTTGACATGTGTTTAATAGTTATGTAAATAAATAGTTAGTTATGTAAATAAGTAGTAATTTTTTTTGTTTTGGTGTTACATAGTATAAGTGGGGAGCATTAGTTTACTCCCTAGTAGAGTGAAACAAGTTAGCTTTTATTATGTCTCGGTTTCCTGTTGTTCTTGTATCTGCTCTCTTCTACTCAAGTCTCATTACAGGAACTATCATCCGAATATGCACGATTGGCTGGGCGAACTCCACAGGTGGGGTATATCGTTATCAAGAAATACCCCCACCGTTCCCGGAAGGAAAGGATCTGGTCATCCTGAGTTTCTGTTCAGTACAGGACAAGCCAGTGTTCTATTCATTAAACATCACTCAAGTACAATGGGAGCCACCAGTTTCCACTTCTCTGGAAAGGACACAAGAATTGAGGGCACGCCCAGAACGTTACTTTCTAGGTCCTCCTGCTTTGATTTTGTACAATATTTCCTGTCAGGACAGAGGTACCTGGAAAATAACTTATACATGGGTTTTGAGTGATCAACAGCACATCACTGAGACTTCATTCCTTTTGGATGTATCTTGTTTACCTACTACCCCTCATCCCACCCCTCCCACTACTTCTGCTCCTCCTGTACTCTACCTTTCTGATATCCACCCATTTCAGGAAGGACATCCCTTTCAGATTAAATATGATGCACCACACGATGTTTTATATGATGTGGAATACCATTTTCTTACTTGGCATCTATTTCCCAAATTGTTTCTAGTTACTCACAAATATCCAAATTGCTCTCAGTTTGTTGCCAACCACATACAAATGCTCAATACTTGGTTTGATATGCAGTCAGTAACACCCAGAGCTAAGCAATTTTGACACAAGTGTGAATTAATTGATACAATTTTAGGTGGCACAGGGACTGCACTGGGTGCCCTTAATGTAATTGATATAGAGGTGCTCCGTAATAAAATGGGATCCACTGCTCAGCATGCTGCTGATGGTTTTACCTCACAACATATTATTAATGAAGCTTCCTCTAAACTGTCCAATGTAGTTGTAGATACCTTTGCTCTTATATCTCCCATTATAGAACAGAAAATTGTTACCTTAGCACATGCAGAATATAGATTGGGAAAGAATATTTCCTGGGCTCTTGCCTGTGATCAAGTACAGATCGAGCTTATTACTATACTAAAGGAAATTCTGATCACTGCTAAGTTAGGACACTGGCCACCATCTCTCATCCATATGGCTAGTACCAAAATACCTGAATTTGCTATAGCTCACCTTGATTGGTGGACAGTTAGTGTTCCCATTTGTTCACCACAAGGCTGCTCTATCTGTACTTTGATCCCATGGTCAGGACAACACAGTTATTTATCCTGTTGTTAATATTGGGGTGCAGTTTGATAATATGCTTATGTATCCTGTGGACCATCTCACATGGGTACAGCCACTGGACGACACCTGGACTTCATTCAAGCCGATGGACCCCAGTTTGTGTGAGCAGACTACATTTCAGTTCAAGTGTCAACCTCACCAGTTTAAAGAGGCTGACACCTCCTGCTGGAACAATTCTTCCTCTTGCTCCCTGACTGTTAAACTCTCATATCCCCTGACTACCTTGGAGCTGGACACTTTTGTTTTCATCTGTTCTTTCCCCAGAAAGTTTCTTTTTCGATTGCTCCCAGAATGCATGACATTTGCCTTCCCAAGAACACTTTGTTGTACAGTTCAAACTATTTACCAAACAATACCTGGTGCAGTCATACACCACTGGTCTCCCTCACCATTAATGGGACAACTTATTCCACACCGCTGGTTACCAATGACTCTATGGACATTCCAGACTTTATCTCATATGCTGTACATCCATTACCACTTGGCATGGGAGAAGAGACACTACATAAACTGCTCAACTTTACAGAACTCCATGCCTATATTGATCACCTTAAAACAACATCCACTGAAGTGAATCACACCATCGCCTATGAGAATGGACACATTCAACAAATTGTTGGACACTTGCTACAAGATGCTCATGTGTCTGTGTGGGAATTGTTATTTGGTTACTCACCTACTGCTGATCATGTCTTTAATGTTTTTATTCACCCTATTATTATTTTAACTGCTGTACAAATATTGCTATGCATTATTGTAATTTTCTTGTGCTGTAAGATGAAAAAAAATGTACATTTCCTTGCAGCGCATGTCATACAGAACAACAACATTTTAAGGTAGTTACACTGAACCTCTCCAGCATCCACCCCTACATCCAGGCTAACTTGGCCTGCTAATTTGGCTAATTCGGTATTTCCTATTACACTGAATACCAGAGTCAGCTGCAGTCTAGTATTGCTTCCTATCCTCACTCATAGCATCCTGGTACCGTTTGGTTTTAGCCTCCTTAAAAATTCCTGCAGACCTTATGCACTGTTCACTCTCTCTAAGACGGGTATGTAAGTGGCATATTGGGTTCCCCCCCCAGTAGTGGCTGCTCAACCTAAGACACGAGGTTTGGACTCATAAGGAGACTTGTTTATCTCTAGAACACTAGAGACAGTACTAGAGACAGTACTGTGCAGGACAGGGGACCTGCTAGACATAGCAAGGTATTTAATACAGGAGGTATTCGACGAGCTGCCTACTATCAGGTAATGGCAGCTGGGACAGGTACCACAGGTTTGCTTCCACCAATTCCAGGCACAAATAATAAATAAAAATAAAAAAGGTGTGGGAGATGTCAGCATACATTTCATGCCGCTATGGACTCTGTTTAATTCAGTCTAAACTCTGACCCCTGGTTGACGTCAGTCTCTAGGACCTGGCTGCAGCCCCCTCTTGCTAAATCAAGATGGGTAGACCTTAAAGGGAGTGGCCAAAGACAATAGCAGACCTCAAGGGGAACTGCTGGAGAGGCACTATAAAGGACAGACACACTTCCTGTCTCTCTCTCTCTCTCTCTTTCATCGGACAGGTTTGGACACTACAATGAGACTCTGATACTCAACTCCCTTCACCCCTCCCCCTCTCTCTCTCTCTCTCTACCCACATGTTCTGGCCTACCATGCGGCTCTGACCCACATGTTCTGGCCTCTATCTCTCTCACACTTCACACATGCACACACACAGATTCATTGATACACACTGAAACAGCTCTGTAACAATCACTATATACCTCTGTTCAATACCTATGGATTAAGCCTATTTGTACATAAAAACCTTTCTCCAAGCCACACCTGTTTGCTTGTCTTATTACAATACCCTCCTGCGTCTGTGAAGTGAAATGAACCCAGGACCAAGCGGAGACTAGACCAGAGATTACATATTCAGAGATTATTACAGGGACCAAGTGGCTCTTCGCACCGTTGACTACTCAACCGAGACTCTCCAACAACTGTACTACTCTGGAAGTGGCTGCAACACTCTCCTCCCTGGACTTTGCTCGGATTAGCCAGTCGTCGAGATACGGATGCACCAGAATTCCCTCCTTGTGAAGCGCCGCCGCCACGACCACCATGATCTTGGTGAACGTCCGAGGAGCCGTGGCCAGCCCGAAAGGCAACGCCTGAAATTGAAAATGCCCCATCGGCACCGCAAAACGCAGAAAGCACTGATGCTCCTGCCGCACCGGGATATGTAGATAAGCCTCCGTTAGATCCAACGAGGTCAGAAATTCTCCTCCTCTGACCGCCGCAACGACCGACCGAAGCGTTTCCATGCGGAAATGAGTGATTCTGAGACAACAATTCACCCTCTTTAAGTCCAGAATTGGACGAAATGAACCTTCTTTCTTGGGCACCACGAAATAGATGGAGTACCGACCGCAACCGCACTGCTCCGGAGGAACGGGAACCACCGCCCGGAGCTGGAGCAGGCGCTGCAGGGTCTCCTCGACCGCCCGTCGTTTGAGCGGCGCCCTGCATGGAGACAGAACAAAGGAATCGAGCACTGGCCGATGGAACTCCAAGGCATAACCGTCCCAGATGACTTCGAGAACCCACCGGTCTGACGTAAGTTGGACCCAGGCAGGGTAAAAGTCCCGCAGCCGACCTCCCACCGGAACCAACCCTACCTGAGCCCCCCTTATCTCATTGTTGTTTCTTAAATGCCGAGGACTGGTAAGGAGGAAAGCCCCTGCCCGCTCCTCTGAATCCACAGAAACCTTGACCTCGCCCCGGAAACCTAGACCGTTGGGATTGGCCAAAGCGAAAGGAACGAAATCTACGAAACTCCCTGGGAGCACCCCGGGTACTAGCCGTGCTCTTGGCCTGCTTCGGATTATCCTCCGGAAGACACCACCCTTTAGACTCCCCGAGATCCTTTACCAACTTCTCCAAGTCCTCACCAAACAATAGCTTACCCCTGAAAGGTAACTTGCTGAGGCGAGCCTTCGACGAACTGTCCGCCGACCAATTACGCAACCAAAGATAACGGCGAGCCACTACCACCGAGGCCATACTCTTGGCCAAACCTCTGATGAGATCATAATGAATATCCACCATATACGCGGACCATGACTCCATGCGCACCGCCTCTTGAGCCAGACTGTCCGGGTGATCTGTCTGCAATCTCTGGGACCACCGCAAACAAGCCCTCGCCACCCACGCCCCCGCTATCGAGGCCTGCATAGAGAGGGCACTAACATCAAAGACCTGTTTTAAAAGAGTATCCAACCTCCTATCCTGCACATCCTTGAGGGCCGCCGCCCCCTCAACCGGAATAGTGGTCTTCTTTGTCACTGCCGACACCGCAGCGTCCACCTTAGGAGAACGGAAGAGTTCTCTATCCTGGTCAGCCAGAGGATACAGGCAAGCCAAAGCCCGTGAACCTCTTAGAGCCGACTCCGGCGTGTCCCATTCCTCCTGAATCATACTCTTGAAAACTCTATAAACTGGAAATACCCGCTGCGACGAGCGAACAGCCTGCAGCAAGGGATCCTCCAATGTATCCTCCGCGGATGCCTCCCCTAAGGGCATATTAAGAGTTTTAAGAGTTTCCGCTATCAAGGCCGGCAGTTCCTCCCGCCGAAAAACCCTGACAACCCTACTCTGGCTCCTCCAAGTCCGGCAGCTCGCCCTCCTCCAGCTCGCCCTCCTCGAGCGCTGCAAAGCTCATGTCCACCTCTCCAAGCTCCTCCTCGAGCCGAGAAGCTGGACCTTCCTCCCCGGAGCCCCTGGATCTCTTAGTCATAGGCGAGTCATCCGAGAGCTGTAGTAGAGACCCCGGCCGCTTCTGCCCCTGGGAGTCCACAGGAGGGACAGACATGCCCAGCTGCAGCAAAGCGAACGCTTGCTGCATAAGAGAAAAGAAGGTCAGAGGAATAACCGGAGCCGACCCCCCCTGACCAACTGCCAGAGACGTAGAGGGGCCCACCCCCGTGGAGACCTCCACGGTGGGCTCTACCAACCCAAGGGAAGGCGAAAAAGGACCCCCAGCAGCAGGAGGGGACGCCGCAGCCCCGGGAAGGGACAGCTCAGAACCTTTCTCCACTCCGAGCGCCTCAAGTGTGCATGGCTGACAGACTCCGGAGTCCTGCACTGTGTCACGCCGCAGACCACAAACCAAGCACCTGAGCTTTGAAGGCATTGTACAGCAGCACAGCAATACTGCAGCCCCGTTTTTTTTTTTTTAATATATCAACTGCTGCAGAATCGTGCCCCCAGCTAAGGAAAGGGCTTTGCTCCCAAAAACGAAGCTGCAAAACCACGAACAGCAAGCCCTGAAGTGCCGAAACACCAAAAGCAGTTTTCAAAATGGCCCCCGCCGCTTTTCCCGCACGGCTACACGAGGCACCCAGCACCAATCACCCCCGATGCCAAACGCAGCGGAATGAAGGCCTTAAAAAAAATTAGTAGCGTAAAGAGAACCAGCTACTCACCCCGAGCCGCCGGAGGCTAATCTTCTCTGTCAGCAAACTCCGGCGACGTTACCGCGTCGGAGCACAGCCCTCCTCGCGGCTTCCGCTCCGCGCTGACAACACAGCCTGAGGTGCGTACAAACTTGCCTCCCAACCGTTCCCCTGCTCCTCACCCCTAATCGCGGGTTCAGGAGCAGGGAGGCTGAATGCAGAAGTTTTGCCTTTCCACTCCTGCTCGTTAGAAGCACGGGGAGACAGCACAGTTAAAGAAGAGGAAAGAGGGGGGGGGGCGCAAAGAGGAGAGGAGAAGAAAAAGAGACAGCAGGCAGAACTCCACAGCACAGCACTCCTGCAAAAAATCAAAAAGGAATCTCAGAAACAAAGGAATAAAAATCTTATCTAAGAAATAAGAGCCCACTTATTTGTCACTCTAAATAGAAACCCTGAGCCCAGTCCCAGGCTCAGAACCTCCACAGCTGCTTGGAGACTGAAAGTACTGGCGGAGGAGGCGGAGCTAGCCTATTTATACTGGTGCCAGCAAAGAAAGAATGTCTTTCAGTCTCCAAAGCTGCTGGAAGGGATTCACAACTCCATGGTTCCGGGACTGGACTAGAGGGACGCAAAGGAATCATTGTTACTGAGATCTGTCCCCAGTGCTGTGATCAAAATGAGTACATTTTATTTCTGCAATACTGTTTGACTAATTACTGTAACAGGGTGCACCCCCGAAGTTCCCTGACTCCAGGACGACGACTAGAGGGGTCCACTGGGGGGCTTAAAATGGAGCAATCTTCCAAAATGATAAAAGGTTCCCGCCTCTGCCAAAGTGGCATTAGGAGATGTCACTAAGTGCTCCATTGAGCCCCATGGTATCTGGGAGGCCCAGCCTACTGCAGTGGGCCCCCCCCCCCCCCAAATATTCCTCTGGGGTGAAGAAAAAAGGTAGTCTTCCATTTGAATGGTAGGTGCTTCCTGCAGGCCAGGCAGTAGTGCTACAGCACAGCATGTATGCCCAAGGCTTGCAGTCTAGTTATGTGCAAGGCTGGAACCACCTGAAATCGTGGAGTGGTTCAAAGAAAGGACCGGTGAAAGAAGAGATAGACATGCATAAGCCTGTACAACCTTGCGGCCTGAGAACATGACTGACATCAGTACAACCACATGGCCTTATAGAGCTGCTGTGGCAGAAAAGCACGAACCGTGATCTTTCTCCCCTCCCCTGTGACTCCTGTTGCCCCCCGCAACATGCCACAATGGCAAAGAAAGGGCCTAAGTCTTTCTGTCCAGCTCCAATGTAGCAGCGCTCAGCAGAAATCACTTTGTCCCCAGGGCAACCTCTGCCATGCCCAGGCCCTGATAGGGCTGCTCAAAATGCTTTATTTTTTAATTGGAAAGCGGGGGTCAAATGAACAGGCTGCACAAGAGTACTCCCAGGACCAGCCTTATCCCAAACCTGAAATCTTCAGGATGCTGCAGAGCTGAACCAGTCAGATACACCCTGGTGACCAACACCACCTCAGGTTAACTGGAAAGGTGCCCCGCAGGATGGCTGTCCAGAAACCTTCAGATTCTCAGAGTTGCAGTAGTCCACAATCATCATCTGCTGGAGACAGAAATACTTAAGGGTGCCGCGAGCTGCACCAAGCCTAGTACCAGTGATGTCCTCACTGGAAACCTCTAGATTTTCTGTCTTTATCTGCCGGCAGGGGTCCACTACCCACTTGTCTGGACTGGTCTGACCTGGAAGATATTTTTTCACACCCTTCACCAGCATCCACTAGTTGATGAAGTTCAACTGGTTTCTGTTAAAGGAGAAAACTAAGCAAATTTTGGACTCTCTTTCAGAACTTTATGCAAAGTATCGTATCATGTACCTTAAAGAAGTTGTTGTGCGTGGGGCTACAGTGTGTTTTGGTAATTTATTTTCCAAAAAAGGGTAATCTGTAAATGTTGCTCAGTGAGCACATATGCTTGGATTCTCAATTTCATTCTTTTTTAAAGCCAATTCAATTACTGCACTTTGGGTCTTGTCAAATCCTTTAGATTTGTGGACACACAACTGAATGTCCACACCCTTACACCACTCTCTCAGTAGGTAGAATGTGGCATCTCACACACCCTCTTTCTATACATCCTGAAACTGTGTGTGAACGATCACTGCCAAACCCTATGTAGGAGTATCTGGACATCTGAGGCAGCAAGATTCTAGTGAAGATATCATAACTGCAGTTAATGTGGTCTTGGCCTGGATATTCATAGTAAACATTCTAACATAGTAAATGACAGCAGAAAAAGACCAGTGTGGTCCATCTAGTCTGCCCAGCAATATGGCATGAGTAGGTGCACCCCTTCCCATGTCTTTTAGGGAGTAGGTGCACCCCTACCCATATCTTTGCTTAGTGGTGCACCCACCAGGAGCAGGTGCACCGCTCCCCATATCTTTGTTTAGGGGTGAACCCACCACTCTTCCCCCCCATCGCTCCATGTAGGACACCCCTATTTGTTGAGAAATTAGATGGTTCAGTTTATTTTGATGTAGGACACCCCTATTTGTTGAGAAATTAGATGGTTCCATTTATTTTGATTTAATCTTGTTGTTGTAAACTGATCCACTGTGTCTGTCCCAGGCCACTTTGAATTCCGTCACAGTGTTTGCCCCCACCACCTCCATCAGGAGGGCATTCCAAGCATCCACTACCCTTTCAGTAAAAAAGTATTTACTGACATTGCCTTTCAGTTTACCACCTTGTAGCTTTATGTCATGCCTTCTAGTTTTACAGCTTCCCTGTCTTTGGAAGAGGTTTGTTTGTTCATTATTTCTCTAAGTATTTAAAGGTCTGAATCATATCTCTCTATCCCTCCTCTCCTCCAAAGTGTACATATTTAGGTCTTCAAGTCTCTCCTCATAAGGCTCCAAATCATTTTGGTCACCTTCCTCTGAACAGCTTCCATTCTTTTTACATCCTTTGCAAGATACGGTCTCCAAAACTGAACACAGTATTCCAAGTGAGGCCTCACCAGAGACTTATACAGTGACACTAGTACTCCTTCCTTTCTGCTGGTAATTCCTCTTCGAATGCAGCCCAACATCCTCCTGGCTTTTGCCACCGCCTTGTCGCATTGTTTTGCCACCTTGAGATCTACGGAAATAATCACACCGAGGTCTTTCTCCTGCTCCGTGCAGACCAACCTCTTGCACCCTATCGTGTACATTTCCTTTGGATTTCTGCTACCCAAGTGCATGACACTGCACTTCTTCGCATTAAATCTCAATTGCCAAGCATCAGATCATTCCTCCAGCTTTTGCAGATCCGTCCTCATGTTAAGCACTCCCTCGGGGGAGTCCACTTTGTTGCAAATTTTCGTGACATCTGCAAAAAGACAGCCTTTTCCATTCAGTCCTTCAGTAATATCACTCACAAATACATTGAACAGTGCCGGGCCCAGGACCAAACCCTGAGGCACCCCGCTAATCACCTTCCTTTCATCCAAATGAGCTTCATTTACCATCACCTTCTGTTGTCTGTCAGTCAACCAATTTCTGATCCAGTTTACCACCTTGGGACCCATCCCCAAACTACTGAGTTTATTGATAAGCCTCCCTATGATCTTATTCAACGTGAACGCTTTGACGCTCTATTCTTAGTAGAGACGTGGCTCAAAGAAGGGGAAGATCCTCTGCTTGCTCGTTGTCTCCCCCCGAACTATGCGGCCATTTCCGTTCCGCGCGGAGCGGTGGAGGAGTTGCGGTTATTTACCGCTCCTCGCTCCCTCTGCTTAGAATCTCTTCTTCCTCGTTATGCTACCCGGAATCTCTCCTCCTTCAGCTCAATGGCCAACCAGCCATTCAGGTTTTGTTAATTTATGCTCCCCCTTCTATTCCCCCTCCCCCCTTTGGGATTCTCTTCTTTCCTCTATCTCTGATTTAGCCCTTCAATTCTCTCAGCTTCTCATTCTTGGAGATTTTAATGTTCACTTTGATTTGCCGACCTCAGCTAGAGATATTGCATTCACTGCACTTCGTGATCTTTCCTTTCTCCAATGTGTAACTCTCCCTACCCATACTGCAGGTCATATCTTAGATTTGGTTATTCTTCCAGCAAAATCCCCGGTTCAGCTCTCATCCCCTATCCCTATTTCAATCCCTTGGTCTGATCATCTGTACCTTACTTTTGTTCTTCATTCGCTGCCCCCCCCCCCCCCGCCCTCCTTGTTCTCCTCTACCTACCCGTCTATCTCGCCATCTCATTTCAGAAACTTTGCAACAATTTTTGACAGTCTATCGCCCTCCCTCATCTGACTTTTTATCCTTGTCACCTTCCTCTCAGGTTGCTTTTTGGAATTCCGGTTTATCGCATGCCTTGGATCAGGTTACCCCTCTGAGACCTTGTAACCAACGTCACACTGCTCATCACCCTTGGTTTCACGCAGGACTTCGCCTGCAGCGCTCCCACCTGAGGCGAGCTGAACACCTTTGGCGTAAATCTAGGTCTGCAGTTTCCTATCAGCGCTTTAAGTCCTGTCATGCTCAATATCTCGCTAGTATCCATCAAGCTAAGTGTTCCTTCTACTCCGCTTCTATCGCTTCTGCTCCCAACCGTTCTCGGCACCTCTTTGCCACCTTGCGTTCACTCTCCCAATTACACTCCTCCTCCCCTCACGAATCGTCCTCTGTCGGGCCAGTCCCGAGTCCTACTAGTCTCACATCTTTCTTTTCTTCTAAAGTCCACAACCTTCGTTCACTTCTTCCTTCTCATCCAAAGGCGTTGGCTTCGCCTCCTCCTGTCTCACCCCCTTCGTCACCTATGCTGTCACATACCTGGTCCAGTTTCTCCCCTGTTACTTCCCCAGAGCTTGTCCAACTATTAGCTACCACACACAAGACCACCTGCCCCTGGATCCCATTCCCTCTTCATAGTTTCCTGAGCCATCCGCCACTTTCTTTCATACTCTTCTCGCCATCATCAACTCCAGTCTGTCCTCTGGTATTTTTCCACATCCCTGGAAAAATGCTTTAGTTCGCCCCCTATTGAAACTTCCTTCCTTGAATCCTTCCGTACCTGCTAATTATCGTCCAGTATCCAATCTCCCTTTTGCTTCCAAACTTCTGGAAAAGGTCATTTTCTCACAGCTGTCACATCACCTCGACACTACATTTTATCTGCACCCCCGGCAATCTGGCTTTCGACCTGGACATAGTGTAGAAAACACCGTCACAGCAGTTCTGAACAAGATCCATACTTCTCACGATCGGGGTGACTTCACGGTGGCAGTATCTCTCGACTTCTCAGCAGCCTTTGACCTGGTGGACCACTCCCTTCTTCTTTCTCGGCTCCGGGATATGGGTATTCGTGGGTCTGTTTACCATTGGTTCCACTCTTTCCTTTCCTCCCGATCTTTTGCTGTTACTTCTGCCTTATCCTCTTCAGATTACTTCCCACTCACATGTGGTGTCCCACAAGGTTCTATCCTGGCTCCTCTATTGTTTAATGTTTTTCTGGCTCCTTTAGCTCTACTAGTCCAGGAGCTAGGGATCTCAGGCTACTACTATGCCGATGACATTTTCCTCTTGTACCACACATCTCCTTCTCACCCTGACATCACCCCCCTGGAAACATGCTTATCTGTGGTTTCATCTTGGCTCTCATCAAATTGCTTGGTTCTCAATATTGACAAAACTGCAGCTATTTGGTTCTCCCATGGTTCTGCTGTCCCTTCGCTCACTCCCTCCTTTTCGGGTGCCCCTATCTCCCTGGTCTCGAAACTTCGTTACCTTGGTGTTATCTTTGACAATAACCTATCTTTCAGCGACCACATTTCCCATATCTCTCAGCGCTCCTTCTTCTGCCTCCGGCAAATTCGTGCAATTAGGCCATTTCTCTCTTCTCAGGCTCTCACTACCCTCCTCCTCTCCTTGGTCATAACTCGACTGGATTTCTGCAATTCCATCTACACTAGTATCCCACAGTATCAACAACGGCGCTTACAGTTAATACAAAATACAGCTGCCCGCATGATTTTGCATGCCTTCCCTCGGGATCACATTACCCCAATATTACAACATCTCCACTGGTTGCCCCTCAGGTTCCGGATCCCCTTCAAGATCCTCACGTTAGTGCACCGAGCTCTCTATCTTGCAAGCCGCAATATCTGTCCAATCTATTGGTTTTTCACACCCCCTCACGCAGACTCCGGTCCGTTCATATAAACAGTCTGCACCTCCCAACCCCCTCTCAAGCTCACTTACAGTCCCACTCGGAAATCAGCATTTTTCTACCTGGGCCCCTCCCTCTGGAATTCCCTCCCCCTTGCCCTTCGACTAGAAGAATCTTACCCTAAATTTCGCTCCCTCCTAAAGACCCATTTCTTTTCCTCTGCCTTTGACACCCCTCTGTGAACCTTCTTGACTTCTCTCATCTTCTGTCTTTCAGCTATTTCTACCCTCTGCCTTCTTTCCTTTATATTATTGTAGTTCTTTTTCCTTTTCCGACTTTGTTTTTTATACTGTAAACCGCCCCGATGTAATGGGGGGCGGTATATCAAGTCTGCTGTAAACAATAAACAATGAGGGACAGTATCAAAGGCTTTGCTGAAATCCAGGTAGATGACATCCATCTACTCAATCAGATTTGTCTGGCAATATTGTTCCTCGGTAAAACCATGTTGCCTCGGATCCTGTAACCCTCTGGTTTTGAGAAAGTTCACTATTCGCTCTTTCAGGAGCGTCTCCATTACTTTTCCCGCCACCGAGGTAAGGCTCATGGGCCTGTAGTTCGACACTTCTTCCCTGTCACCACTTTTGTGTAGAGGTACGACATCAGCCATTCTCCAGTCCTGAGGAACCTCTCCTGTTTCCAAGGATCTGTTGAAAACATCCTTTAATGGCTTTGCAAGAACCTCTCTGAGCTCTGAGTATCCTGGGATGTATCCCATCCGGTCCCATAGCCTTGTCCACTTTAGTTTTGCAAGTTGTTCTAAGACCTCATCCTCTCCGAATGGTGTGGTATCTACCTCATTCCCATTTTTATATTTGAGAGTCACAGGTGGTCCTTCTCCACGATTTTCTTTAGTAAAAACAGAGCAGAAGTATTTGTTTAGTAATTTTGCTTTATCAATGTCATTTTCCACGAGTCCATTCCCAGCACTTCTGAGTCCTGAAATTCCACCTCTGATCTTCCTTTCCCAAATATACCTGAAGAAAGTTTTGTTGCCACACTTAACATCTTTAGCCATCTTTTCCTCTGCCTTTGATTTTGCTATCCTTATTTCTCTTTGTCTCCTTGAGTTTGATCCTGTAATCATTTCTGTGTTCTTCTGTTTGCAGGCTTTTGAATTATGCGAAAGCTGTGTTTTTTGCCCTTATGTGAGCAGCCACTTCTTTGGAAAACTAAATAGGTTTCCTTATCCTCTTGTTTTTATTTACTTTTCTTACATATTTATCTGTTGCCCCTTTTAGTTTAGCCCATTGCAATTCCACTTCCCTTATCCCCTTCCACCCTGTCGTCAGCTCCTCCTTTAGGTACTTGGCCATTTTGTTGAAGTCAGTGTTTTTGAAGTTTAGAACTTTGAGCTTGCTATGATTGGACTGCACCTTGGCTTTTATCTTAAACCACACTGTGTGATGATCACTATTGCTCACAGGGGCACTCACCCAGACATTTGACACGCTATCACTGTTGGTGAGTGCCAAATCCAGCGTTGAGCTTTCCCTGGTTGGTTCCATCACCATTTGTCTAAGTAATGCATCTTGGATAGCGTCCACAATTTTTTTGCTTCTTTCCAGATTTGCAGAAGGAGCAATCCAATCCACATCGGGTAGATTAAAGTCACCCAATATGATCGCTTCCCCCATTGTTGCTATTTTGGCAATATCTATAATCAATTCGTTCTCTCTCTGTTTGAGTCAGAAGTCTGTAGATTACAGCAGTATGGATGACAGTGCCATCTCCTCTTTCCAAAATGATCCAGAACGCTTCTTCTTTTCCCCATGCATCCTGCATTTCAGTAGCTTTAATACTGCTTTTGACATACATGGCTACTCCTCCCCCTTTTCCATTTTCTCTGTCTCTTCTGAATAGATTATAGCCAGGTATGGCTATATCCCAATCATGCGATTCATTAAACCATGTTTCTGTAATGGCCACAATGTCCAAGTCCTTTTCCACCATTAGGGCTTCCAGGTCCAGAAGTTTGTTGGCTAAGCTACGAGCATTTGTGCTCATTGCTTTCCAGCATTTAACTGGCTTGTGTGTATTTTGCATTGATTTTATTTTACCCACTTCTTCCCAGTTGATTTTGATGTGTTTAGAAGTATGATTGTTTCTGTTCTGCTTTTGCAGGAGGTGACGTCCAGAACTTGACCTTCGCTGTCCGTCGCCCCTTCTTCTAGTTTAAATGCAAATCGACATACTGCCTGAATTTTTCACGTAGAATTCTTTTCCCTGCGACAGAGAGGTGTAGTCCATCAGCACAGTATAGTTTCTTGTTGGTCCATGTGTCTTCCCAGTCGCCAATAAATCTGAATCCTTCTCATTTGCACCAGGTCTGGAGCCATGTATTAAAGTTGTTAATGTGATTTAGCCTTTTTGCCCTCTTACCTAGAACATGTAGAACTTCTGAGAATTCTACAGTGTTAACAATGGGCTTGAGTTTTTCTCCCAGAGATTGGAAGTCCTTTTGGACTGTAGAGGCACTATTTCTGGCCAGGTCATTTGTACCAAAGTGGATGACAATATCAAGCTTGGAGTGTTTGCTTTCCACACTAAGTACATCAATAATTTGGTTTGTATTCCTGCCGGCTGAGGAGCCTGGGAGGCATTTGATTATCTTCTCTCCTTTGAACTGTGTTCCCAAGTTGGTGTCTCTGATGATGGAATCACCAAGTAGTAGTAGTTTTCTGTTTGGTGAGTTTTTCTTCATATTTGGTGCTTTAGCAGGAGATTGGGCATTGACTGACTCCTCTAAGGGCCATTCAGTTTCTTTGGATTGGGCATCCTCATTAACCAAGGCAGAGAATGCATTATGCAGGGATATCTCTTGGTGTATAGGATGCCTCTGTGTCACAGATCGCAATCTACCCGAACCCACTGTGATCCATTTGTTCCTGGTGTGTGACTCTTTGTGGGAGCAGTGGTGGACTTTGTTCAGTATGTATCCTAGAAGAGGTGCACTTCATTGCAGCCAGTTCTTCCCTCAGTAGAAACAATTATTTATGCATGGCAGCTAGGTCTTCTCTTAGTAGAGTCAATTCGTTATGCAAGGCAGATGACCTTTGGCACATAGGACATGCTCTTAGACTCCAAATGATTCTTCTTGGAATGAAAGTACCGCAGGTATTGCACTGAATACAAGACATGCTGGTGAAGAGAATGTGGGCATATACCAATCTTTTGGCCACTATATAGGCAATGCAGCCCCAGGGGTGGGTGGGGTGAGGGGTAGGGTGGGCGGGAACCCGTGTCCCTGTCCCAGTAGGCTTACACCTGAACTGTGGGCACACTCAGAAAACTGTTAAGGCTACACAAGGAAATCAAGCAGTTTGACTATCCCCAAACGTAATGTAGGACCAGCAATTAGCAATTTTCCCAATACCTAAGGTTTAACCAACAGTTAATATTCTATATTTGCAATAAGAAACCCAGCAGAGATAGAAAGGAGAAAGCTTAGTCTTATCTGTGTCTTGGGCAGCTCCGGCCTTTCAGATAATTAGTGATGATTATCTTTGTTATGACAAAAGGTGAAGCTGCTGGCATATTTCTTGAAAATGAAGAAAATTACAGATGCAAAAATCAAGAGATTTTCCTGTTGCTAGATGACAATCCAAAGAGAAAAATAATGTAACCGAGCAGTTTGTTAGCCCAATGCCACTAATTAAAGAGCAGAATAACTAATTAATAGAGAAGCAGACTTGAGAACTATAGAAGCCAAGGTTCAAGAATTCTACTTCATTTACTGACAGTGCCATCCTCCATTAACTCATCTGAGATTTGAAGCCCTCTTGGGCAGGAAAAAGTTCTATACTCAACATGTAACTTTACCTTGAGTTTGGAGCTGGAAAGGACAATAAATCTAAAACCCAAAGCAAAACCCAAAAAATGACAAATGGCAAAGCAGGCATGACAAAGATTTAACTAAAAGTTGTTAAAACTGTCTAAAACCTAGCTAGGGGAAACTACAGGTAGTTTGAGGTGCCGCTAAGAATTTCTCTGAAAAGTTTTGGTGGAACCACAAAAAAAACAAAACAGTTTCCAACACACACAAGTGACAGAGAGAACTTAATGGGATCCATGAGGCCTCTTCTCAGGGCTAGTAGCTAATAAGGACTTGAACCAGAAACTGCCAAGGAAGCAGACCATGTTCTGGTCACTAGGCTAATATGCTTTGGTAAAGAGAAAGCTAAAGCTGAAGGGAATGAACCAGATGCAATATCAACCACACTCCAAGGAACATGATTGAGCCTTGGGATTTAAAAAGGTAGTGCTGGAAAACAGGAAGTTTGTTCCCAGCAAATTGTTCTTAATATGCAGAAAACAAATTGTTGGTGGGAAGGGAGAGAATCTGAAGCTTGACAAGAAGCAGCTTGTGCTGTAATGGGGAAAGTTTTGAACTTTGGAAGAGGCAAGAGTTTCAATATCTTCAAGTGTGACGCAGGTGACTTGCACTGTGGAGCCTCTATTTGCCAAAGATGAAGTGAAAAAAAAAGTCTGGCCTTTTTCTGCAAGTTGAAATGCTCAGGTTGGTGAGTCAGATGTCGGTGTTCACAGAGTTAGATTACTGCAAAGAACTGTACTCGTAGCTGTCAAGGTGGCTTTGATGCTGCATACAAGTGGCCCAAAATGCAGCAGCATGGTTGATGTTTAGCCAGGCAAGAAGGGTTTCAGCATTTCTCCTTCTGGGGTGTTGCCAATGAGAGAGATCAAGTAAGGGAACGAGGATTGAAGTACTTGGCAAGAGACTGAAATGGTATATACAGCCAGGCAGACAGTTATGGTTTAGCCAGGGATCGCTGTTGGAGGTGCTCTGTTTAGTAGTTTAGGCTAATAAAATTTAGATCTAGGGCCTTTTAAGTACCAATCTAGAGCTAATGCCCATCTCATGCCTTTTTGACCTTTGTCACAGTAATTGCCCCAACCTCCAATAGGGAGGGCATCCACCACCTTTTTGTGAAAAATGTATTTCCTAATGTTTATTTCAAAATTTTCCTCCTTTCAGCTTCATTTCATGTCCTCTAGTTTTATAGCTTTTGCACCTTTGAAAAAGGTTTGTTTCCTCATTAATATCTTTCAAGTATTTAAACATCTGTATTATGTCTCCCTGTTACCCTTTCCTCTAACGTATAGATACTCAAATCTTCAAGTCTCTTCTCATATAGCTTCTGGCACAAACCCTATACCATTTTAGTCTCTCCTCTGAAAGCGTAGTTACTCACCTGTAACAGATGTTCTCTGGGTCAGGAGGAAGCAGTCCTCACATATGGATGACATCAGCGCTGACGGATCCCGCACGGATCCACTCCCCAGCTTTCAAGAAAGCCTTTGGAAGATACACCATGCATGCACGATCACCTTTCCGCTCAAAGCTGCCATCTTGCCTCAGTATACCACCATGGCAAAAGCGAAAACAACTCCCAGGGGAGGAGGGAGGGTTGTGAGGACCGATTCCTGCTATCCCCAAAGAATACCTGTTACAGGTGAGTAACTACGCTTTCTCAGAGAACACGCAGGCAGTCAATCCTCACATATGGGACTCCCAAGCTACAGGCTACCAAAAAAACATGTAAAAGCCACGGGCAACCCAAAAAGCGGACTGTATAGGGCAGCAGGGGGTGCTAGTTGGCTGGTAGTCTGAACTGCAGCAGCAAAGATGCAATCCCACTCTCGGTAGCCAGGACACAGAGGGCTGGAGGGAAGGAGTTGCATTATTCCCTGAAGAGGTGACTGAGAACAGCCTGGCAGAAGGCGCTATCCCTCCGGGAGGTCTCCTCCAGACAGTAGTGCCCTGTGAAAGTGTGCACGGAGGACCAAGTGGCTGCCCGGCAGATGTCCAATAAAGGCACCGACCACAGGCTAGCCATGGAGGCCACCATGGCCTGCACACTGTGCACTGTCGCATGTTGTTCCAGGGAGAGCCCCGTCTGCTAATGCAGTCAACCACCCACCATGAAAGAACACACTTGGAGACTGCTGCACCCAAGCGGCTGGGATCAAACACCACAAATAGTTGCGTCGACTGGCAGTGGGGCTGCGTCCCCTGGATTTAGAAGGCCAGGGCCCGCTTGCAGTCCAGTGTGTGCAAGGAGGCTTTCTCCCTCAAGGCACGAGGCTGGGGGAAAGAAGGTGGGCAGCACCGCTTCTTGCTTCAGATGAAACACTGAAACCACTTTGGGTAAAAACTACGGGTGCGCACAAAGGGCCACCACCCTGTTGCTACAGAACCTGGTGTAGGGTTCATTGGCTACGAGCGCCTGCAGCTCTCACTCACTCGCCACCAGGAAGACGACCTTCCAGGAAAGGTACCTTAGTGGGCATGAGCTTCCCCAAAATTACACTGAGGTCCAATGCCACTGATGGTGGGCGAATTGGGGGCCGCGAAAGAAGCATGAACCGGCCCACCAAGGGGTGGACGGACACCGCTTGGCCTTCCCACAGCATAGTAATGCGAAAAGATGGTGCAGAGGTGCACTCTAACGGAGTTGGATTTCAGGCCTGCACCTGACAGGTGTGGCAGGTACTGCAGCACCTCCGCATTAGTGCAAGAAAAGGGATCAACTTCCTGCTGCGCGCATCAAAGGGAGAATCGGTGCCACTTAAAGGCATAAGCCAGTCATGCAGAGTCCTTACGCGAGGCCAACAGGACATCCTCTACCGTCCGCGGGAGGTGGTAGTGCGCAATGGCTACTCTTCCAGCAGCCATGCCATCAGGGCCAGCGACCGGGGGTTGGGGTGACGCAGCAGGTCCGGGGCACACCCCAGTGGCCAGGAGCACCCCCCTCCACAACTGCAACAGCACGGGGAACCAGGGTTGTCCCAGCCAGCAGGGAGCAATGAAGAGCGTGGAGGCTGCTTCTACCCGAATCTTCAAGAGGGCCCGCGGTAATAGGGGCATCAGCAGGAAAGCGTACAAGAAGCCCCTGGACCATGGAAGTAGGAAGGCATCATCTGCTTCCTGTACCTGGCCCAGTTCCCTGGAGCAAGATCTCGGGAGCTGCGCATTCTCCAGGCTGGCAAAGAGATCAAGCTCTGGGGTGCCCCACCACCAAAAGATCTGTGCTAGAACTGAGGGAGTCAGCTGCCACTCATGTGGCCGGAGAATGCAGTTCAGGTGGTCGGCCAGTACATTGTCCTGGCCCAGCAAGTACACTGCCCGCAGGCCTATGCCCTTTGCTGCTGCAAAATTCCAGAGGCGGATCGCCTCCCAGTACATAAGCCCGTTCCCAGTACATAAGCCCGTTCCTCCCTGCTTGTTGATGTAGAACATCACAACCTGGATGTCTGTCTGGACCTGGACAACATGCCCCTCGAGACTATCCTGGAAGACCCGCAATGCATAATAGACTGCTCAAAGTTCAAGCAAGTTGATCTGCGATGCAGTTTCCTCCGGGAAACAAGGTCCCTATGACTGGAAGTGGACGCAGTGGGCTCCCCAGCCCGTCTTAGAGGTGTCCATGGTGAGGACGTGTTGAACTGGATGGGTCTGGAACAGTAGCCCATCTCTCTGGTTGCAGAGGTCCTGCCACCAGGTCAAGGAAGATGCCAAGGTAGGCGTGATCTGGATGCGGTCCCCCAGGTGGTCTGTCGCCTGTGCCCACTGGGCACTGAGGGTCCACTGGGCTTGCCACATCCGCAGGCATGCAAAGGGGGGGGGGGGGGTGTCACATGGATGGTGGACGTCATGTGTCCAAGCAGGCAAAGCATTTGCCTGGCAGTCACGGCAGCAGATGCCTGCATCTGTTGTGCCAGAGCAGCAAGACGCTGAGCCCGACTCAGGGGCAGGAAAGTCTTTGCCTGGGTAGAATCAAGCAATGCTCTGATGAACTCCAAGGACTGTGTTAGGATGAGGGTGGACTTACAAAAGTTCACCACGAACCCTAGGTGCTGCAGCAGTTCCTTCGATGCTGGGTCGCATTGCACACCTTGCCTGGCATGCCAGCACGCACGAGCCAGTCGTCCAAGTACAGGAACATGAAGACTCCAAGGAGCTGGAGGGGAGCAACCATAACCACCAGGCACTTCGTGAACACCTGCGAGGCAAAGGTGAGGCCGAAGGGAAGCACCCTTTACTGATAGGAACGGCCTCCCAGCATGAACCAGAGGTACTGATGGTGCCACGGGTGGATCAGGATGTGGGTGCATGCATCTTTGAGATCCAATGAGCACAGCCAATCTCCCTGGAGGAGGTAAAGCAGCAAGGGTCCAAGGGATACTATTTTGAACTTCTCCTTGACCAGGAAGCCGTTGAGGACCTGAAGATCCAGGATGGGCTTGAAACCCCGTGTTTTTTTGGGACCAGAAAATAGCAGGAGCAGAACCCCCATCCCTGAAGATGGGGTGGAATGGGCTCAACTGCCCGGACCTCAAACAATGACTCGAGTTCTGTCTGGAATAGCTCCCCGTGCAAGGGGTCCATTAATAATTCCCCTGTAAAGTGAAGAGGGGGCAGCTGGGCAAAGTGAAGGAGGTACCCCCTCTATGACTATGCACAGCATCCAGGTGTCTGCTGTAATGGCTAGCCACTGGTGTGCGAAATGGATCAGCTGACTCCCCGTGAACTTTGGGCCTGATACCTCCTGAGGGAGGGAGGCTATGCCCAAGGATCAAAAGCTCCCCCCCAGGCTGTGGCTGAGCTACTGTTTGGGGTTTGGAAGCTTTGGGCTTACATGCTCTGGGTCACTGGCCTGCTGCCCCTGAGGGGGAGTGGGATGGGCTGGAATTTGGGGTAGTTTCCATAAGCCTTCTTAGTCTGGGTGGAAGGTCTTTTTACCCAAAGCCTTCCTGCGGGAAGGATCCGACACCTTTTGGACAACCTGGTCCTGAACTCCTTCTCCAGCTCACCCCAGCAAGGGACATCAGCTAGCTTTGTCCTGCACCCATTGCTCTGGAGAACTGTAGCCAGGCAAGGCAGCAGGCACTAATGCCCACCGCAGTCACACAAGTCACTGACAAAGCTGTCGAAGGCTGCCAAAGTTTGAAATTTGGAACATTCCTTGACCAAGGAAACCAGAGTCTGAAAGTGTTCAAGGAGCTCACCTGACAAACCATCTGAGAACCTGGCAAGCTCCTTCGCCAGGTCTCTCAGGTACATGCCCATGTACAGTAGTAGGCCTAGATCTGGGCCCTGGTAGCACTTTCTCCCAAACGCGTCCATGGTGTGGGCCTCCCTACCTAGGGGCACAGAGGAGTGCATCTTCTGGCTCTTGATTCGACGCATAGCTGACTCCACCACCATGAAAGTATGTGAAAGATGTGCTTTCTAGAACCCTGGGCTGGTGGTCGACGGCTCACGATCGGCATCATCACCAGGTTCTCCCACATCCTGAGCAGGAGATGCTCAAGAGTGGGGGGCATGGGCACCATCAATGCCTCCCGAGGAGGGGCCTTGTACTGCAGGATCTCCAGATACTCAGCACGAGGCAGGCGAGGGCCTGGGACATCTTCCCATATGAACTCAAGGAAGGCCATCCTCTGAGGGAGACCTCCGCCGGTGGTACGGCGGGGAAAGGTCAGAGGGGACGTCATAATGGAGCACAGTGTTGGGCGACTCCTCATCCATCTCCCAGTCCGATTCTGACCCCAAGGAGTCGATCAGCGTGCCACAGTCCCCGGACCAACTCGGTGTCGAGGACTCCAGACGCCAATGTTCCGACGGAGTCGTGTCGGTAGTCGAGGGCCTCGACATTGACCGAGCGAGGCGCTCCAGGATTGGAAGTGCCTCCTCTGGGGACCTGCTGTGCTTCGAGGAAAGCTATAAACCTATGCTCAAGGGCAGCCATGTGAACCTTGATGCCCGAGGACTCAAGCAGCTCCAGACCCTGCCGGCACTGGGGCTGGAGTCAACTCCCTGGCCAGGGAGTCCCAGATGGTCATATGAGTCGGCAGTGACCCATTGCTCCTTCGATGCTGGTGTCTCATCCCTGCAGAGCTGCTTCGACGGGTGCTTTCGTCCATTGTCCCGTCCCCCAAGTTGCGCCGAGGGCTCCGAGGCAGAGTCGAAGAGGACTTACCCCGCCCCCCCCCCCCCCAATGCCGGGTCGGTCCTTGGCATAGACTATGAGTGTGACATTGACATCTGCGGGAGATCTTCCGACGCGGACTGTGACCAAGCCCGGCCATGCGACGCCATGTTGCCCGCCGCCATCGAGAAGGGATTCCACCCCTGATGCCAAGTTGGAGCCAGACTTGCCAAACAGCTCCCCCTGCTGCCTTTCACAGTCCCTCCATGTTTTAGCCAACATGAGGCGGCAAAGTGGGCAAGAGAACCCACTGTAGTCTGCCCCGAAGCACTTTATGCAGATGGAGTGACAGTCCTTTTGGGACATCATGCGATTGCACTTACCACACTGCTTAAAACCACTGGTCAAGGGACATAGTTGGGAAAACTAGGCCCGCAAGGTCAAACTCTGACGTCTCGACCAGGTAGGCCACAAGAAAAATCTCATGCGCCGAAAAAACAAAAATTAAAGGAAAGGACACCCAAACAAAAAACAAAGATGCCGAAGTGAGACTCTGGCGCAGGAGGTGAGTGAATCGAGCACTCAGTAACAAGAAAGAAAACACAAGTAGGGTAAAAAAAATTAAAAAAATCAGCGTTTACCGGGATGCACAGATGGGATGTCTGCAGGGCTCCATGGAAAATGACAGACTGAGGCAAGATGAGCAGGAAGGTGACCCACATGTGCCGTGTATCTCCCAAAGGCTTTCTTTGAAAGCTGGGGAGTGGATCCGCGCGGGCTTTGTTGGCGCAGACGTCACCCATATGTGAGGACTGACTTCCTGCTTGCTCCCAGAGAACTGCCTTTTTATATCCTTGGCCAAATAACCTCTAAAACTGAACACAGAATTCCAAGCGAGACCTTACCAATGACCTGTAAAGAGGCATTATTACCTTCTCCTTTCTGCTGGTTAAGCCCATCTCTACCATCCTTCTGGCTTTGACCACTTTATCACACTGTTTTGCAACCTGGAGGTCTTTTGGACACTACCACCCCAAGGTGTCTCACCTGGTTCATGCATATCATTTACCCCCTCCTCCCCAGCACATATTGCTCTTTTGGATTTCTGCACTGCAGGTGCACCACTTTGCACTTTTTTCACATTAGATCTGAACTGCCAAGCATTAGGCCATTCTTTCAAAATTTTTTAGATCATTTCTCATGTCATGAACTCCCTCTGAGGTATCACTCCATTGCACATTTTCATGATATTCACAAAAAGGCAAGCTTTTCCTTCTAACCCTTTGGCAAGGTCACTTACATAGAAGTCAAACAGAATCTGTCCCACCTTTCTTTTTTTGAGTGAATTCTAATTATCACCATCCTATTATCTGTCAGCCAACCAGTTTCTAATCTAGTTCACTATCCTGGGTCCTACCTTCAGGCTGCTCAGTTTATTCATGAGCCTCCTATGAGGAACAGTATGAAAGGCTTTGCTGAAATCCAAGTAGACCACATCCAGTGCATGCCCTTGATCAATCACACTGGTCTGGCACAACCTAACCTTTGATAGAACCATGTTGCCTGGGATCTTGGAATCTATTTTCAACTACCAAAGTAAGGCTTACCAGAAGCCTTGAATTTCCCATCTCCTGCCACTTTTGTTAAGAGGGACCAACTCATTCTTTCGTCAGTCCTGTATGAGTCTGTTTTTGGTTTAACAGTAGCTTTAAGAACTACTTGGAAAGTTTTAAAAGGTATTTTAATGTTTTATTGTCTTGATTGTTCATGCTTCATGGTTCTTTGTAATCCTGTAGGCAGTCTTCTCGTATAAGAAATTTAAATAAATGAAGTTGATAATTTTTAGAGAATGGTGATGTCAGTGTGAAGATATTTAAGGAATAGGCATTTGCGCTTACCTATAACAATCAACATACTAGTTGTCCATTAGGTTAAATAGTAGGTCTGTGTTTCTGTAGGATGACAAAGCTGGCAATCTACATATCTGCTTTATTGGAATGCTGATACTGTAAATGCTGCTACCAATGCAAGCAAATACATCTGAAACGGCATTCTACAGAGATTTCAAATAAAGCACAAAGAAATTCTAGAAAGTTAGAAGATCACAAGATCTGCCATTCTGGATCAGACCAAAGATCCATCACGGCCAGTATCTTGTTTCCAACAGTGGCCAATCCAGGCCAAAAATATCTGGCAGGATTCCAAAAAGTAAACAGATTCCATGCTGTTTATATCAGGGATAAGCAGTAGATTTCCTCCAGCACACTTTAATAAGGATTTGTAGATTTGTGCTGCTGTTTTTCATCGGAGAACTGTTTTTCAAAGGAGATAACAGCTTCAATTGAGAGAAGATAACAGCATCAATTGAGAGAAAGATCTGCGATCACACTTCAAAGACTGAGAGAAGGATTTGTAGATTTATGCTGTTTTACAACGGAGATCTGTTTTTCAGCGGAGATTGCATTTTGACAGCCTCAATTGTTATTCGAAAAGACTTGTGCTGTAAGGTTTTTTTTCTCCAAGACCTGCTTTATATCTGTGAAAACACCCTGAGGAGATTTGTGCTGCGGTTCATTACACAGGTACACTACCAAAAAACTGCCTCCAGTTTTGCAACTGATTCCTATAGATTTTGGGGTGCTGAATCCAGGAAAAATAGCCAAAATGTTCCATCACGTCACGTTTTCTTGCAAAATTAGATTTCTTACCCATATAAGGAATGTTCACATAATTTCTTTTTAGCCGACTGCAGTTTATTTTCTTGGCCCAAAATAGAGGTTGTAATGGTTAACTAACTAGAAACACTCCCTCATGATATTTTAGAGTGTTTTGTATTCATTTTATACATTAACAGGACAATTGGGAGGCGGGGGGCTAAATCCAGTACTCGCGCTGGCGCATGTTCTTTCCTGTTCGCCTCGCCTCGTTCGCTCGCTCAAACACAGTGGTTGCGACATGAACGTTCCTGTCAAATTTCAGTTTCTTGCAAGTTCATTACCACCTTTTGTTTGCTCAGTCGTACTCCAGCTTTATTGTGAAGTGGTTCACTACAGTTGTAGTTTGCAGTGCTGTGTATTTGTGATGGCTCACAGAGCCAGAGGTTGCGTCAACTCTCCGGACAGTTTTTGTTTTATTTGTGGGGAATATACCGTGAAAAAGCGGCAGAGGAACATTTCTGCATTTATTAAAAAAGTATATTTCGCCTATTTCGGTTTGAAGTTAGGCGATCAAGACAAACCGTGGGCTCCTCACAAAGTGTGCAAGACATGTGAGGAAGATCTACGCTTATGGATGGAAGGTAAAAAACAAGCATTTCGTTTCGGAATACCTATGATGTGGCGTGAACAAAGAGACCACAGCAGTGACTGCTGTTTTTGCTCTTGCATTGTGAAGGGATACAACTTAAAAAATAAGAACGTAATAAGTTACCCCAACCTTCCCTCAGCAATTAGGCCTATGCCTCATGGCAACGAAGTACCTGTGCCTGAACCACCAAAATCTTTGGATCATATTTGTGTGGACGGTTCTGATCATGATGAGACTCATCAGATGGCTTTTCCCGATGAGTCCAGTACTTCCGAGTTTGAAACTGAACCAGATCCGAAACCTGAACTTTTCTCTCAAGCTGAATTGAATGATTTAGTCCGGGATTTAGGACTCCCAAAAGATGCTGCCCAACTGCTAGGTTCTCGGCTTAAACAGAAAAATCTATTGTCACCAGGAACAACTTTTTATTGGTACCGCAACCGCGAGACACAATTTTTGAAGTATTTCAGCAAAGAGGAAGATTTGGTATTTTGCAACGATATATACGGAGTGATGGAAAAGTTTCAACTCAAGTATGATCCTGCTGAATGGCGGCTGTTCATTGATTCGTCAAAAGACAGCATAAAAGGTGTTCTTCTTCATAATGGCAACACATTCGCTTCAGTTCCTATTGCTCACTCTGTTATTCTCCAAGAAAAATACGAGAATTTGGCCCTGATTCTTCAGAAGATTCGTTATGATGAGCATAAGTGGATGATTTGTGGAGACTTTAAAATTCTATCCATGCTATTAGGGCAGCAATCCGGTTTCACCAAATATCCCTGCTTCCTTTGCTTGTGGGATAGCCGGGCCCGCGACCTACACTGGGGGAAAAAAGACTGGCCAATTCGGGAGTATTTGAGACCCGGTGAGAAAAATGTTCTTCATGAGAGCTTGGTACCTCGTGATAAAATTCTATTACCACCTCTCCACATTAAGTTGGGTCTCATTAAGCAATTCATCAAGTCCCTTCCAAAAGATGGTGAGTGCTTTTGGTACCTTTGCTCAAAGTTCCCCCAACTTTCTGAAGCAAAGCTAAAGGAAGGAGTGTTTGTTGGCCCTGATATAAGGAAACTCATTTCAGATGGAGCATTTGCTGAAACGATGTCTGAGAAGGAAAAAGAAGCCTGGGATTCCTTCAAGGATGTTGTTCTCAAATTCTTGGGGAACAGGCGGGATGAGAACTATAAGGATATTGTTGCCACGATGCTCAATGCCTTCAAAGAACAAGGCTGTAACATGAGCCTGAAAGTCCATTTCTTGCACTCCCATGTGAACTACTTTCCCGAAAACTTGGGGGCGTACAGTGAAGAACAAGGTGAAAGGTTTGACCAGGACATCAAGGACGCAAAGAGAAGGTACCAAGGAAGATGGAACACCACTATGATGGCTGATTTCTGCTGGTTGCTGCTGCGGGAAACCCCAGATGAAAAATACGCCAAGCAGCGCACCAAGAGAAGCATTCGGGGGAAGAAGAAACGGGCCCACCAGGAGATTGATTGACCGAAGAATGACTTTAAAATCTAAACTGTGTTGACAAATATCGTGTTTTTACTAAACTTTGAAATAAAAATTTGCTAGTTATTACCACAGTGTCGGATCTCATTTATTAGAATTTTATTTTCACACCATCGGGTGTTTGTCTTCATGTATTGCAATGGTGCGGTTTGCGTTTTCTATTCTTACATACATACCTGTACAACATTTTTTACACATTTCTTTGCTTTGCTTTATGTCTAACCTCGCTCTTATATGCTCAATGTTTGTGCACATGTATGTGGCTGTTTTAAGTGCAGACAATTTTGCTACCATCACAGTGTGTTTTGTTGACATTACTCTATTCTTATGTGCTGCCTTGTTACAATTTTCTTTATTCTTATTTGAATAACTACTAAACAATTAGTATAAAGAATTCATCCAAGAAACTTTTATCTCGATCGCACTCAATCTGAAACGTTCACCTCAAACTGCTAACCCAATGTAGCAAAAAATCTGTACGTGATGGAGCAAATTGGTTACCAGATTTGGATTCAGCGCACCAAAAAACGTAAAAATCAATCGAAACAGAGGCAGTTTAAAAAAATTTTTTTTTAGTGTACCTGTGTTATCTAAGTTCTGCATTTCAACTGTGACCATACTTTAATGACTAAAAAGTCTTGTGCTGTAGGCTTTTATTTAAGATCTGCTTTTTAATTGTGATCAAACTCTGGTGACTGTAATTGAGAGAAATACACTGCGGTTATCTATTAGAGATTTGCTTTTCATCTACGATCACACTCTGACTGAGAGGAAAATTGTGGAGGGGGGTTTTTATTTCTAATTGTGATCACCTTCTGAATAATGACTAATTTGTGATAGGAATCTGAAATTTGAAATTACAGCAGTTAATTTTTGAGATCATAATATTTGCAAATTTATAGCAAAGTACTCAAAATTTTTGGAAATTTGTAATGAAGTGAAAAGAAGATGGCAAACATTAATATATAATATACTTTAGTGCATACATTTTTAGATATTAAAGTTTGTTATCTTTATACAGGTTTGGAGGAGTAGTGAAAATATGGTAATGAGTTTGCAATTCTGATTTTATTTTACTTTTTAGGTTAAAGTGATTTAAAGGTACAAACTATATTAAGTAACGTGTGCTAATTTTTTTTTTTTAAATGAAAACTGCTCGTCGTGAACGTGAGAAAAGAGAAATTGATTTAACAACTACAACAAAGATGCATGCTAGTCATTCTTCGTTGGTGAATACAGATGATGTGTCTAATGCAGTGGTCAATGCATTGAGTGGTAGTTTAGATGGAATTACAAGCAAACTAGATGGAATTAGTAAACAATTGGAGTTAATGGGAATAAGGATACAAGTAGCTGAGGAACGTATTTCAATGTTGGAGGATGATTTGCTTAGTGCAAATAATAAAATCGCTTCTCTTCAAGAGACAATCAGTACACAGGGTTTGAAAATAGATGATTTAGAAAATCGTAGTCGTAGGAAAAATCTTCGTATAATTGGTATACCTGAATCTGTAAAGGATGTTGAGCTTAATGATTACTTTTTGGGTATACTGAAGTTCTTAAATTTAAATGAAGGCAGTAATCATTTAACATTAGAACGTATACATAGACTAGGTAGACCTCGGCCTGATGATACAAGACCAAGAATAGTTATGGTCCGGTTTATAAATTCTCAAAACAAAGATAGAGTTTTAAGGGCAGCTCGAGCGAAAGGGTCTCTGATGTTTGAGGGGGTTCGTATACAAATTTTTCAAGATTACTCTATTCAGCTAAGTTTAAAGAGAAAAGCATATGCTAATATTTGTCAACAATTGGTGTCTTCAAATTTGAAATTTATGTTACAGTATCCAGCACGGTTGCGGATTTTTTATAATGGAAAAGCAGTATTAATGGAATCACCAGAGGAGGCACAAAAATGGTTACATGATAACATTGCTGGCAGGAAAGATATTAGCTGATCATTATAATATTTAATTTAATTTTCAAACAGAATTAATGGATTCCTGTTATTCCCAGAGATCACCTGTTACAGGTAAGTAACTGCTATCTCCAGGAACAAGCAGGAATGAGTCTTCACATATGGGGACTCCCAAGCTAAGATGCCTGGGGTCCCAGCATGTTATAGATTGGAACATGCTACACCTCATATCGCCAGGCATCCTCAGGATGGAGGGTAGGAGTTGAAACAGAAAGATGCTGTAAAGACAGCTAACCTAGCATAGGACTGCAGACAAGAAGTCCTTGTGTGGATGACAATTATCAAATATAATGAAAAATATTGCAGTATGGACCTCCCCTAACAGGATTGCAGAAATGTAAGGAGGTTCATGAGATCTACTGGGGATCCAGTAGAGGAATCTCAAGGAGGACCTCACTGTGAAGTGGAGGTAATAAACCTGTTAGGAAAAAACAGTGGAGGTCAGAATCCTGAAAGGTGAGAGGTAACCCCAGGGATCAACTGGGGTAGTACAAAAACGGTAGGCCTTTAGCGGAAGGCTTTATGGAAAAAGCCCAAACACCTTTGGCTGCAGAGTGGCTCACTCTTAGGAGCAAAAAGAGGAACCGATTTGGACAAACCGGCCTAGTCCTTGTGGGAAGAAGGGGTATGGAAAAACCTTGTATCCCAAAAAGAAAGGACAGGTGTCTGAGGCGTTAGAGCCTCAGATTAACTGAATATCCGCAATGTCTTTCCTAACTGGTGGTAGCTAGGAAAGATACTGGAACATGGAGAGCTTCAGGGGTACCTAACCCTTAAGGTTATGGTAGAAAAGTTGTTAACTACCACGGGAGTGGTTGTGTGTGTAGTACCCCAAACATGCTGGACAGCATGAGTATGGGTAGAGCCCAACTGTCAGAATCATATAGAGACATATATATCTATATGAGCATAGACAGTCAGATAGATATTTATTATAGGTAGATATGTATTTACATACTTATCTCGACAGATACACATATATATATAGATATATATATACATATAGATATATAGATAGACATATAAGAATATATATCTATAGTGAAATATAGAAGGGCATAATATATATACACACACAAATGACATATATATCTATAGAGATGTATACAGATATATATATAGATATGAATATATAGGCCTATATATAGATGTCTGCAATTAAGCAGACAGAGATATGCCTATAGAAAGTATATTCACATAGGAGATGTGAAGAGGAAAGATTCATCTAACAAGAAGGTGGAACCTACTTGAGAAGATATATAGAGAATCTATTCCCCCTGGTTATGATGGAAGGAGTCAGGGGAAAAATCTCCCTGACAAGGAACAGACTAGATTGCTGCAAGAATGCTAGCCAGTGAAATAACCAGGATGGTTACGTGAAAAGCAGAGGATAATATCAGTCTGCAGGCAGCAAGTCCCGAGTCCTCCAGAACTCTAACATGGTAAATGGACAGAAGACGCATAGGAATGAGATACCATGTTGACCTACTTGAGGGGCAAAAAGGATATCATGCGTTCTTTAGCTAAATATGCGCTGTCCATGAAGGATTAGGATACCATGAGGACGAGCTGTATGGAAAAAAAGAGCATATTCCCGGTGGGAATCCTGAGGACCAAACCAGGGAATTGAACAACTCTTTAAGCTTTCACGTAAGAGAAGGCCCATGTCCTTTGTTTTAAAAAGGAGATAGTAGGGTAGGAAGAACCCTTCCAGTCATGAGGGGCATGACTGAGGGAGCCTTTTCCAACCATCTAGGACAGCTGTTTGAGAAAATCCTAATGCTCTCTAGCAAGGGCCCATGGTGGAAAGCTTCTCTGTAGAATTGCAGAGAGCATAATGAAGGAGAATTAGGAGATAGAACTGGCTGCTGGAAAAGCCAGTACCTACGTCAACTATGCTGCCAAACCCAAGGGAATTGGAGATGGCAAGAATAGAAGACAATCCGAGAAGCCTGTAGTGATAAGATTTCCCAAGAAAGATGAATCCACTGTCTTGGAGTCACTACTAAGGTCAGAAGAATGTAGTGGAGGACAACTCTGGATGCTTGTGGAGAAGAACCAGTGGTCCAATCACTAGGGCTCCTGCATGGGCAGCTGCTAGTAAGACAGCAGAAAGAATCTTTCTGTTTAAAAAGAGAAAGAACAGACCGAACAGGGGTAAGAAAAACTCTGGACCTGTCTGATAAGCTGCCCCAAAGCAAAAATGAAGAAAGGAGTTAACTCAGAGAGGAAAACTCCACACTGGAATAGTGACAAAATTAGAGGGGCTGAAGAAGAAGCCCTCCAGTGTAATAGTACCACTCTTACAGAGGAAATGCTTGGTAAGAGGGTAGAGAAGATGGAGCTGAATGGAGACTTACAATGTGGTAAGTCTGTAGAAAGGAAAAATTCATGCTGTTACAGAAAACTATCGTTAGATAGTTGTTAAACCTCTTTCCCTAGCAGGAAGAAGAGGAGAAACCTGTGACCTATAGGCATGAATATCCTAAGAGCTCGTATAAAAGAGAAAAATGGATGTCTTGTGAAAAGAGATCCATGCCTAGAGTTTAGAATGAAAGCAGTGGAAGGCTTCTACTGAGAAGAAGCCAACTGCAGGTTCTAAACCCCAAGAGGCACAAAAATATGATGATGATTAATCAGAAACCCTGCGGTTGCTGGGTTTGCTGAGCCTGGTGAGAGTTTGGATTCTTCAGACCAGGGCGATGTTTCCCGTTTGGGAACATCTGTATGATGGGCAGAAGATGAATAAAACCTTCTCCCCCTAGGGGAAGAAAGTTTGGTAGGACATTTCCTACCTACTGGGAAAGAAGAAGCGTAGAACAGCCCTTAGAAACAGGTAAGCCAGTGGACCACTGAGTAACTTGACGTAAAGACTCCTTATTGAAGAGATTTTCTCCAGTGCAAGGAATATTACCCAGTCTTTGTTGTGCCCATTTGTCTAAGTCTGAAGCTTGGAGCCAGGCTCTACGTCGTGCCCCTATAGCTATAGCAGAAGTCCTGCTAACAGACTCAAATGAGTCTAGGGAAGCACGAGTAAGAAACCAAGAGATATTTTGAATATGACTAAGCAGTGAGGAATAGTCTGCACTCTTGGGCTCTGAAAGAAAAGGAGTCAAAAGATGTAATTTCTTTGTGACCTCCTCAAGAGATAGACTCATATAAAAAATATATGAGAAAATTCTTGCTGAAAGCATGGATGTCTGGAAGGTTTGACGTCCAAAGGCATCTAGTGTCTTAGACTCACGACCTGGCGGATAAGAAGAGTGCTTTTTCTTACTCTTCACCCGCCTCACTGCTGATTCCACTACAATGGAATGATGAGGAAGTTGAGTCTTTTGAAACCCTGGAGAGGGGGGCACCTGATACAGGAGATCAGTTGCTCTGGAAGGTGGGGGTACCCTTAAAGGTGCTTCCCACATTCCTAGAAGAAGATCCTGCAAGAAATGATGCAAAGGAAGCATTATGTTCTCCTTTGCTTTGGTAGAAACAGAGCCTTGTGTAGGATCATGTCCAGGGATAGGAATGGCAAGTGATCTTGCCATATCCAGGAGGAAACTCTGAAAAGAAGGATCTCCAAAGAGAACCTCCCTTGGACAGGTTAGATCTGAAGAACTAGCCTATAAGATCCTGCATGGTGCAGTATGGGATCCTTAACAGATGGACGCTGGTACCGGAGGTCAGGACCAGCGACAGTCAGTACCACATCGTCCATGCCAGGTATCGACTCCAAACTTGATATAGAAGGGAGCGATCCTGTTGAAAGAAGCATGGAAGGAGCTGGCCATGATGCTACTGTGGATACCGGTACCGATACCAATACCGGTACCGCTGTCGGAACCGAACCAGAAACTGACATCGGAGCAGCAATCGGTGACAGCCCAATCGGTACCGAGGTAACCGAAAACCTTCGGCAGTCACCCTCGGTACCGAGCGTCCGGTACCGATAGGTGTCGGTACCAAGACATGTCGGTACCCAGTCTTCCAGACTAGAGATCGATTCCAGACTCGGCATCGAAGGAAGCGAGTCTATCGATGCACGTCTGGAGGGTACTGACGTCGGTGGTAGTATCGGTGCCGGTACCGATACTGGAAAGTCAGTCTGGAATGTATCCACCGGTCCCGTAGGTACCGAGGACGCCAGACGACGATCCCTGGTGAGGAGTGTTTCGTCCAACACCAGTGCCGATGCCGGGGTATCGGTACCGCTCGAAGCGGATGCCACCAACGGGCATGGCTCAGGTATGTTCTGTGAGGGGTGAGCCCCAGGAACAACCTGAAACCCCACATAGGCTTTGGAGGTCGAAGACTCCCACTGGGGTTTTGAAGCCAAAGGGCCCTCAAAGGCAAGGCCGGAGCTGTCTACATGCTGTGCATGAGACCTACCACTCGAGGGTTGGCTAGTCTTAACAGACTGTTTGTGGGTTACTTGATTCTGTGTAGAAGAAGAAATGGTCTGTGCCCTGAAGTTGGAAGGGAACCTCATATCAAGGGAAACTCGATGTTGAAAACCTCTTCTCACAATACTGTTGCCCGAGGGCTCCGGAGGAAAAAGGTCAGGACCCAAACAGGTTAGACACCAATTTTGGGAGTCTAAAAATAAAGTTGTACCGCCACAGTTTGAACATTTCTTGGAGAAAGTGGCTGGCGGTTCCATGAAGGACATGGAGAGGCCTAGAAGGCCTGAAAAACTGTAAGACACTCAGAAGCAAAAATATTCCCTAAAAGGGAAACATTTACAAGAATAGAAAAAAGAAACACCGGCGGTACCGGTGGCGTCGGGGAAGACAGCCGCGACCACAAGAAAACTAAAGAATTAAAAGAAGAATTTTCTGTGGTGACAGGAGGACGTCCTGCCGGCTCCGCGGAAAAACGAAAACTGAGGAGAGGCAGTTGGGAAAGGCGGGAAGGCAGCACGCAGGCGTGGTGGGATGCTTCCAAAAGCTTTTTGATTGGACGCTGGGAAGTGTTCCCGCGCAGACTCCGTCGGTACCGACGTACCCTATATGTGAAGACTCATTCCTGCTTGTTCCTGGAGATAGCCAGGAACAGCAGCCCAGCCAGGTCAAGCAGTGCAGCCAAGACAAGCAAGCACGACAAGGACAGCAGGAGCTGGAAGAGGAGCAGAAAGAGCCAGAGAGAAAGACGGGCCGTGGAGAGTCAGTCCAGAGAGAGACTTGGTAGCAGGAGACCCCAGAGGTAAAGAGCTCAGAAGGAGAGAGCCATACCTAGAGAGAGGCCTACGCTCACCAGAAGACTCTGAAACAGGATTGAAAGGCTCCAGAAGGAAAGGTACTGATAGCAGAGTTACCTATAGCAGGAAGCAAGGAAGTCTGGATTCCTCACCAGGTTTTCCTAGGCTACAGAAAGGTCAAGCAGTGCTCAGAAGCTTCCAAGAGAAAGTCTGCCAAAGAGACTGTGTCCTGAGAGAAGTGCCTGAGAAGGAAAACTCCAGTTATACCGGCTACAGGAAGCCAAGGTATGGTGACACTTTATTCATAAAGAGAAGTTCAGCTCCTAGAAGCTCTTGTAAAGCAGATATCCAGTTTGAAAGGAAAAGAAGCAGGCCAGAGTTTTATAAGCCAGGACGTAAGGGCGTAGGAACAAGCCATGCTTATTTGAGAGCCCTAGAAGAACCTTACTGGAAACAAGGGAACAGAAACAGTGACTGGCAAACTATAGCGGCCAGGGAAAGCTCCAATTCAGAGGGAGGTAACAATGACCCAGAGCCCATGCAGATAGCGCTTGAGGATCCTATTCCCTTATCTCAAGATGAATTAATGGATTGCTCCATTTGTATTGCGGGCAGTTTTGAATCACTCCCTGAACTGTGAGTTATACAGACATTGCTTTGAGAATACTCATGTTTGTGCTGAATGAAAGAGGAATGTTCACTCCTTTGTTTTGCTCTAAAGTTTGAAAGAATCCCTGGGTTAAATCCTACAAGCAACTGTGAAGTTTGTAACAGTTTACCTCTTTACTTATGTTGTGATGGAAGCCTGAAAAGAAGGACTTTCTGTATTTCTGTATCTCAGCGAATCTTTTGCGTTAAAAGGGAAATAAAAGCCTTATTTACCCTCTACTTGGCATACACAATTTATTCACATAAGGAGCAGGACTACAAAGACCAAGATACCCTTGGCCTTAAAAGAACCCTCTACTCCCAGAAAATAATAATATGCTCAACTTACCCTTACAGCCACTGGCCACCAGGGGGGTTGATGACAGGACACAGGCAAAAAAAAACAGCCGCAGCAGGGGGAAAGTGGTGCCATCAGACAACAGGCTGCCTGACCGGGAAACTGGACCCCTGATAGAAAGCCCAGCACCAGGCACTACACAGCAAGCCACCTTCCAGGAAAAGGTACGAGCATGGTTTCTAGATTTAAAAGTGGATATTTCGCAAATAAGAGCTAATGTGGTAGCAAGAATCAACAGCCTGCGATCTGAGCTGAAAGAGCTAGGGAACCGGGTGGAAGCAGTAGAGGAGAGGTTGGATGAGCATGCTGAAGTGGCTGGAGCCCTTGAAACCAAGCTGCAGGCCCTAGACCAACAGTGTGAAAACTTGGAAGACAAGCTCGAGGACATCGAGAATTGCTCACAAAGGAGCAATTTGCAGTTCAGAGGAATTCCAGAGGGCGACCATTATACCGACTGTGCAGCAGTGGTCTGGGACATCTCGAAGGCGATCCTGCAAGCTGCAGAGGAGAATGTAGAAGATCTAGATCTCCATATTGATCGGGCACAAAGGGTAGCGGGCCCACAAAAGGCAAAATTATAACGCACCCTAGGACATCATAGTTTGCTATCATGATTACAGCATTAAGTAATGGGTGCTCAACCGAGCAAGAGCAGTGGGCCCTTTTCAATGGGGGATCCTGCGACATAGAATGTACGCAGACTTAGCCCAGAGCACTATTCGAAAGAGGTGACAGATGAGGGATGTTTTGCTGCGACTCAGGGAGGAAGGAATACATTATGGATGGATTTGTCCTTTCAGACTGAGCTTTGAATACAAAGGCCAAAGGTTGAGAGTGCAATCCAGAGAGGAAGCTGTCCATGCTCTTACAGAGGCTGGAATAACTGGACTGGAACTGGGTCCAACGGCAACTAATGCAACCCTTAAAGTACCAACTCGCTGGCAAGGATTCCCACATGTTCGCTGCAGATTGCAACACCAAACAGACAGCAGAGCAAGGACAATACACCATCCTGAGAAGCTGGAGGAGTGGGGGTGGGGGGATGTAAAGCTTCGCTAATCCTTTAGCCTCTCTGGAAGCTCAGAGGCATTAGCTGAATGAGCTGGTTCAAGAGAGCTGGTTAAAATTGTTACTGTTTACAGTTGAAGGTTAATGGGTTAAAGTAGGACCTAAGCAAGGAGCAGGAGAGGTGTGGAAAAGAAGCTAGTGTTTGGGGGGGGGGGGGAGCGTGGAGGCAGGAAAGGGCTGGGGGGAAATGAGCTAGATAAGCTAGGAAGCACAGGAAGGTATGGGGCCTAAGGGTAGCCACTTCGAGGCAGACCCAGCTGTCTGTAAATGCTGGCAGTGGCCCAGGCCATCCAAAGAGGGACCGGCGGATGACCATCTAGAAGGGGAGGGGGATAGAGGGACAAGGGAGAGGGTGCACTTAGAGGAACGGGGTAGGAGGGAGAAAATACACAATAGGTGAGTTAAAAATTGTGACATTAAATGTGAAAGGTTTGAATTCACCCTTTAAACGCCAAAAGCTCTACAGTATAAAGAGATGGTACATCAAAAGGCATCAATCTTTATGCTACAAGAGGCCCATCTGCTAAAAGCCTAAGGGATACAACGTAAAACTATTTGCATCAAATACAAAAGAGCGAAAAAAAAGGAGTAGCAGCAATCATGGTGGATGCAAAGTTAAAAGTAGAGCTCCATACGGTAATCCGAGACAAAGGAGGGCATTACCTACTAGTGCAAACGAAGACAGGAGAAGAATGGTATTGTGTGATTAATGTGTATGCTCCTACTGGGACACAGAAGGCCTTTTGGGGCGAGCTCAAAGCAGTGGCCCAGTTAGGGGAGGGGACAATAATATGTGGAGGAGACTTCAATTTGGTATGGGACCCTGGGAGAGATAACAGGAAGACAGGGAGGCTGACAGGGCTCGATATTACCGGTTTGTGAAAGTCTGATCGATGCGTGGCGTTTCCACAGTTCAGGTAGGTGCCAATTTTCATTCTACTCCTCGGCGCATGGAACCTACTCTAGACTAGACGTGCTGTAGGTCGAGAGGGAATCAGCGGGAAGGATCCAAGGAGCCGAGATAGAGGCAATCACTTGGACAGACCATGCACCGGTGATAGTGAAACTAGCAGTGAAGGGCGAAGATAGGAGACCACACTACTAGAAACTGAATGAGGCGCTACTGGAAAATAAACGGGTAGCAAATGAGATAGAACGAATGATTCCTGAGTATTTTTAAATAAATGATTATGAGGAAGTGGGATGGAGGACAATGTGGGATGGGTTTAAAGCAGTCCTGAGGGGGATATTGGTTAAATGGGGCGCAAGGATAAAGACAGAGAGGAGCAAGAGTTACAACTGCATTAGCAATTGGTGAAGCTGATGCAAGAGAGGCAGGCGGAAAGTATAAGTGGCAGGTGCTGGAGACATGGGCTAAATTGAATGCACTTATAGCTGAGAAAATTAAACATCATATGCAACTACTACATCAGGAGTTCTTTGAGGGAAGAAATAAAGCGGGCAAATATATGGCACACTGCCTAAAACAACAGAAGGTATGGTCCCATATAATGCAGATAAGGACCAAGGGAGGACTTTGGTGAATAAAGAACAGGAGATTCGGTTAATATTTGTACAGTATTACTAAAAACTATAAGTCGCAACCCCAGCCCCACCTGAAGGAGATATTTTGAGCTACCTGGGGTCGACACCATGCCACACTTGGAGGAAGTGGAATGGCGGGATCTAGACAGAGATTGGGGAGGTGGAAGTTATGCAGGCGATCAAGATGCTCAAGATATGCAAAGTCCCGGGTCTTGATGGACTGACAGCTACCTTCTATAAAAAATTTAAGGGGGGCCTTGGTGCATCCTCTGACACATTTGTTCATCCTACCTAGAGAGGGTGCAGGATTGGCAGAAACAATGGGATGGGCGAGTATATCGCTGATAAAGAGGGAAAAGACCCCCAGGATTGCACTCCTTATCGACCCATCTCCCTGCTTAACCTTGATGCCAAATTGCTGGCCAAGGTGTTAGCCAAACGTCTCAATGGCATCCTTGAAAAACTGGTCCATGAAGATCAGGCGGAGTTTATCCCAGGTCGGCAGGTTGCAGACAGTATTTGTAAAATACTTAATGTGATTTGGATGGTGAAACAAAAATACGAACCAGTCTTACTCCTTTCACTAGATGCCGAAAAGGCGTTTGACCAGGTGTCAGTGCTTGAACACAAGGGGTTTGGAGCAGGATTTGTAGGATGGGTGCGAGCTCTTTACTTTAAACCAAAAGCATGTGTTAGAGTAAATGGAGGCTACTCAAGCTTTTTCCCTCAGGGCAGAGGCATTCAACAAGGATGCCCTCCTTCACCATTCCTTTTTGCATCATCTATAGAACCCCTAGCAGCCCGGATATGGATGAGCCTAGAGGGTGAAAATGGGGCAGAGGGAATACCGGATGTCATTATTTGCAGATGATATTCTGTTAATGATCACCCGCCCCCAGAAAACACTCCCCCCCTTTCTTATGTGGGAGCTCAGGGAATACGGGAGATTGGCAGGCTTCTATATCAATTAGTCCAAATCTGAGATATTGAATCTGACCGTAACCGATGAACGAGCCTGGTTGCAAAGGGACTATCCATTCCGGTGTGCGAAGTGCTCAATTTGCTATTTGGGGGTACAGCTCAGGGAAAACAGACGATCTATATGACTTGAATTACAAGAAGCTGTTAGGCACAGTGGAAGACCAGTTAAGCGGATGGGGAAGGGGATACGTATCTTAGTTTGGGTGCATTGCAGTAGTTAAGTTGTTGCTAGTGCCTGCTTCTTGTTTTTTTTCCAGTTTCTACCAGTATCCATACCTCCAAAAGCTCTGCAACGCCTGCAAAAGAAGGTGAAAAGCTATATATTCCCTAGAAGAATTCACCATGAACACAATGACACGCATTCTATGTATATAGTTATTAGTTAGGTTGTTTATTGTTATTGTACATAGTTATAAATGTTTCCTGTAAACTGAACTTGTACCTATGTGCAATTCATTGTTGTTCATTGTAAACCGCAAGTATCTTTTGGAATTTGCGATATAGAAATGTAAAATAAATAAAAATATATGGCAGAATAGGGTCCCAAGGGTGGCTGCACGGACCTTGCAGGGAGAGCGGGCAGACGGTGGCTTAGGGGTTCCTAATTTCTCTAAATATTATATAGCGGCACAGATGAGGGCAGTGGCTCAGGGAGCAGCAGAAACACTGGATGATCATGGAAGAAGAAAATCTTCCGCCGGCAGCTTTGGAAAGGCTGGTTTGGAGGGGAGGGAGTGGGAGGGGAAAAACCCCTTTGTAAGACACACTGAATATATGGCAGCAACAATGGAGACAGAAGCTAAGAGGTAAGCGATGTTCATGTACAATGTCTTTAATGGCATGCTTTGAAGAGGGCTCAGGGCCAGGGAGGGCAGTACTCTATAGGTGGGCAGAGCTAGGCCTGAGCCAGGTATCTTAGGTGGTCCAAAGGGGGGGGGGGGCAGTGAGGGACTTTGAAGGAATTAGGAACTTGCACCATCTAACAGAAAAAGATGCATATCCTTATATACAAGTCGGGGCCTTCTTATGCCAACGTGAATAGTGGAAAGACATTTGTATGAAGGGAGGATGGTTCGAGGGCAGTCGCTTAGGATCATTGGGTAGGAAAGGGGTCCTATCACGTATTTATAGAGGATTAACCATGAGGGGGCCTGAAAAATTAAGCTACATGATTAAATGGGAAAAGGATTTAGAGGTGAGATGGGATATATCCGAGTGGGAAATGATTGCACAAGATACAGCAAAGTTTTCAGTGGCTACTTCCATATGGGAAAACGGCTATAAAATGCTAAGCAGGTGGTATTTGACTCCAGAGTGACTGTATAAGGCACGAATGCGGCAATCAGATGTGTGCTGGAGAAATTGTGGGGGCAAGGGAACTTGGATACACATGTAGTGGACATGTCCAGTGATTGAACAACACTGGGGCAGATTATAGCTATAATTGCAGAAATCACTGGCCAAACATTGCCCAGGTCCCCTGAAATGTACCTGCTCCACAAAAGAGGAAGCACAGAATAAACAGGGGAATGGGTAGTAGTGAGGCACTGTACTGTGGCTGCGTGAGGCGAAATTGCAACCCAATGGAACAAAGCACAAGCACCACAAATGGATGCATACCCTAGGATTTGTATTAGATACACAGACTGACAAGGCTAAAAAAGGGAAGAGGGGAGAAAGTGGGGCACACCAATGGGAGGGAGTATGGAGATGGTTGAGGAAAAGGCGAGGAAAAGAAAATGCGAGTTAACAGCAATAAGGACGGCATAAGATAGTGAAGAGCAACAAGGGTGCAAAATAGGGGAAGGACTATACAATTTTTGTTTCTCGATTCTTAATAAGAAAAGGTGACAAATGCGGGGGTGGGGGGAGGATGGGAGGTAAGGGGAGAAGAGAATGGAGAAGGAAGGAAGCATTGTTACTAAGTGCAGTGTCGTGTAAATTGAATTATGTTTTGTTAATGTGCTATTGGAGTGTGCAGTGTGTAAAACTTTATAAAGAATGGAAAATGGAAAAAAAATTGTACATCAGCGCCTGCTGCAGGGCCAGGATTGCAGAGCTGTTCTGCTTCAGGGCCATCATTCTGGACTCGCTAGAAGGCTCCGCAGCTTTTGGCATGGGCACAGAGGGTCTCGGAGCCTTATAGCATCGAGTCCAGAATGACGACTCTGAAGACACCCGGACTTCTTGGGATGTGCTTGGCTTGGGGCTCAGTGTCGGGGAAGCCAGAGCTGAGTTGGACCGCGAAAACAGTTTCGCTTGCAACTCCGTTTCCTGTTGGTTCGCGGAGTCATGGCCTGGCACAGGTTGCAGGTGGAACTGTCATGGTCTGGACCGAGGCAGTGCAAGCAGCAGTCATGGGTGTCTGTAACAGACATGGTTTGACCACAACGGTCACATTTTTTGAACCCATCAAGGGACATGGTGGGAGACACCTGGCCAGGGTCGATGACACCCAGGCGGAAAAGGGTGCGAACGCCAGTTGAGGCAATCCTCGTCAAAAAAGAAGGGAAAAGCCGAGAACGGCGTTGGCTTGAGGCAGGAACAGGAACAGGTATGCAAGCCAGGAAAAAAACAACTTAAGGATAGGGCAACAGGACAAGTGTCCATTGGGCTCTGCGGGAAAAAATGAGACTGAGCAAGATGGCACCCTTGGGTGGGAAGGGGACCATGCATATGTGGTAGCATTCCCAAAGACTTCCTGTGAAAGCTGGGGAATTGCTCTGCGCAGGCTCCGTCAGCGCAGATGTCACCCATATGTGAAGACTGACATCCTGCTTGTTCCTAGAGAAAAATGGTTCCAAGCTTACCTCCAACAACAGACCCCAGTAGATAAGAATCAGACCGCTACTGTCAACCCCATACATCCAAACTCAAGGCGTCCCCCAAGGATCTACCCTCTCAGCTCTCCTCTTTAATATCTACCTGCAATGTTATCCAATCATACAGCATCAACTATCACATCTACACAGATGACATTATGCTCTACACACCAATCAACCTCAACAAACCATGCTACCATGAACTCCAGCAGTGCTTCTCAGACGTCTCACAATGGCTATCTGCAAACCACTTATCTATAAACCTCAAGAAAACTGAAGCCTTACTCATCAGGCATGAACATATCACCCCCATCCTCAAACATTTTCACTGGCTCCCACTGCAAAGCAGAATCCTCTACAAAATCCTAATGATACACAAGGTGAAATTAGACTTACCTGTTAATTGTAGTTCCTGGAGGAACTCCAGTCTAGTCCCGAAACCTCTGGGTTGTGCTCCTCCTTCAGAAGCTTTGGAGACTGAGAAACGTCATCCTTTTGATGACCCTGGTATATATACAGAGGGACCGCCTCCTCACTCCAGTAACCTGACAAAGCAAACTCACCGGAGCAACAATTAACAACCAATATTCAAACAAGTATAAACTATCTGAACTAGAAAACAATAAGAGACATACTTTCCATACTGATCCCTCTTATCTAATTCTAACTCTGGGTAGAAACTGTCGGGCCCGCTCCCTCCCCTCACGGAGCAAGGCAACCTCTTTACTAGTGTCCTGAATCTACACTCCCCTTTGTGATTAGCACCCATATAGGCTTACATTTGCTTACCTGTGATAAACTGCTTGCTTCAGGCTCTAGTCCAACCATGAACCCCTGGGCGGGATACGGGACTAAACTGGAGTTCCTCCAGGAACTACAATTAGCAGGTAAGTCTAATTTCACCTTCCTGATCGTCCCTCCAGTCTAGTCCCGAAACTTCTGGGTATGTAACAAAGCAGTGAAATATATCAACGGGAGGGACCTGCTATCCCCGACTGAAGCACTGCTGTGCCAAAACAGGTATCCCTTTCTGCCTGCACATCTAGATGGTAGTGTCTTACAAATGTATTTAAGGACGACCAGGTCACCGCCTTACAAATTTCAACCGCCGGTACCAACTTGTACTCTGCCCAGGAAGCCGCTTGGGCCCTAGTCGAATGAGCTTTCAGCCCTTCTGGTACTCATTTGCCTTTCAACAGATATGCTGACGCTATCGCCTCTTTAATCCATCTGGAAATGGAAGCTTTTGAAGCTGCTTCCCCTTTCTTTGAACCACCAAAGAGAACAAAAAGTCTATCTGACTTTCTGAAATCAGCCGTCCACTTAATATATTTCTTTAAAGCCTGGCGAACATCCAGCCAATGCGAACTCTCCATTGACGAAGACTCGGAACCTCCCCTGAAAACTGGCAAAGACACTACTTGATTCATATGAAAAGGGGATACCAACCTTTGGTAAAAAGGACGGAACCGGCCTCAACACCACCTTCGAATCAGAAAAGGATAGAAAGGGCTTCCGGCAAGACAAGGCCTGTAACACTGAAATTCTCCTGGCTGAACAAATGGCTATCAAAAAGACCACCTTGAGAGTTAGATCCTTCAAAGATGACCTTCCCAAGGGCTCAAAGGGTTCTCGTCCTAACGCCTCCAAATCTAAGGAAAGATCCCATGTCGGAACTACCTGACGACCTGGTGGCCTCATCAGCAACACTGCCCCGCAGAAAACGCTTCAACACTGCCCCGCAGAAAACGCTTCAACACTGCCCCGCAGAAAACGCTTCAACACTGCCCCGCAGAAAACGCTTCAACACTGCCCCGCAGAAAACGCTTCAACACTGCCCCGCAGAAAACGCTTCACATCCGGGTGTGCTCCCATGGCCATCCCTTTAAACTTACCTCTATAAACAGGCCAGCGCTGCCAGCTGTACTTTTAAGGACGAAGCCACTAAACCTTTCTGAAACCCGTCCTGCAAGAACGCGAGAACCTGCGGAATTGAAGTCCTTAACGCATATAACTCCTTTTCTGTGCACTAAGCTTCAAACACTCGCCACACTTACACATACACCAAAGAAGTAGACATTCTCCGCGCCTTCAGCAATGTCAAAATCACTGCTGCGGAACAACCCCTTGCTCTCAGCCTTGCCCTTTCAAAGACCAGGCCATAAGCAAGAATCGATTCACCTGGGGCATGTATAGTGGTCCCTGTGACAATAGGCCTCTCCTGACTGGTAGATGTCAAGGGTGCTCCACCAACAGTCTCCTGAGATTCGCATACCAAGGCCTCCTTGGCCAATCCAGAGCTATCAAGATCACCAATCGCTTGCGTAGCTCGATACGTTGAACCACCCGGCCTATCAATACTCAAGGTAGAAACACGTACAAGAGTTGCTGTACTGGCCAATCCTGAATGAGAGCATCCAGTGCCTCCGACATTCTTTCTCGTCTTCTGCTGAAGAACTGACTGACCTTCGCCGAGTGAAAAGTTGCCATGAGATCCATTACTGGTGACCCCCATCGACGAACCACCATTTCATAAACCTCTGGATGAAGAATCCACTCTCCTAGATCTACCTTCACCCGACTCAAGAAATCGGCCTTGACATTGTCTACTCCTGCCACATGCGCAGCCGATAGAGCCCCGAGGTTCAGCTCGACCCACTTGAACAACTTCTCTGCCTCGGCTTCCAGTGCCACACTGCTAGTGCCTCCTTGCCGATTGATGTAGGCCACCGCGGTCGCGTTGTCGGAGAAAGCGTAGTTACTCACCTGTAGCAGGTGTTCTCCAGGAGCAGCAGGAATCAGTCCTCACATATGGGTGTCGTCGGCGCTGACGGAGCCCCCGTGCGGAGCATTTCCCCAGCTTTCATAGAAAGCCTTTGGGAATGCAGCGCGCATGCGCGGTCCACTTCCTGCCCAAGGGTGCCATCTTGCTCAGTCTAATGACATAGCTAAAACAGCAAAAAACCAAAAATGATATATATTATATATATATATATATATATGACCGCAACTCCAAGGGGAGGAGGGAGGGTTGTGAGGACTGATTCCTGCTGCTCCTGGAGAACACCTGTTACAGGTGAGTAACTATGCTTTCTCCAGGACCAAGCAGGAAGTCAGTCCTCACATATGGGACTCCCCAGCTTAAGGCTACCGGGGACCCAAAGCTGAAAAATGAGCTCCCTCTAGAGCCCCAGCATGTGCAAAAAGAATCTTCTCTGATATCGCCCCCATACGGTATCCCAACACCAGGGCCGGAGGGTAGGAGTTGCCTATAACTCAAAGAGATTACGGAGTACCGCCTGCCCGAAAGCATTGTCTCTACGGGACTCCCTCTCGAGGCAGTAGTGGGCCGCAAAAGTCTGGCTTGAAGACCAAGTAGCGGCCCTGCAGATGTCTGCCAACGGAACAGAGCGGAGATGAGCCACTGACGCAGCCTTCGTCCTGACACGGTGGGCCATAACTCGACCCTGCAACGAGAGGCCGGCTGCCCTGTATGCCAGGCGATACAGTCTGCCACCCAGATGGACAAGGTACGCTTGGAGACAGGCAACCCTAGCTTATTAGGGTCAAAAGAGACGAAGAGCTGTACAGCCCTTCAGTGTCCCTGCATACGATCAAGGTAGAAGGACAACGCCCTTCTACAGTCCAGGGTATGCAAGACCATCTCAGCCCGGCTGGCATGCGGCCTGGGAAAGAAAGTCGGAAGAACCACCTCCTGATTGAGGTGGAAGGAGGAGACAACCTTTGGAAGGAACTTAGGGTGAGTCCGCAAGACTACTCTGTTCCTATAGAACCTAGTGTATGGTGCATCTGACACCAGGGCTTGAAGCTCGCTCACTCGCCTTGCTGAGGTAAGAGCCACCAAAAACAACGCTTTCCAGGAGAGAAAACGCAAAGGGCAAGTAGCCATAGGCTCAAATGGTGGGCAAGTAAGCTGTTGCAAGACCACATTCAAATCCTACTCAGGGGCAGGTGGACGAACCGGAGGCTTAAGCAAAAGCAGACCTCTGAGGAAGCGAGTCACCAAAGGGTGGCTGGAAAGAGACTGGCCCTGCACCGGTGAGTGGTGCGCTGAGAGAGCACCGAGATGGACCCTAACAGAGTTGGATTTAAGGCCTAGGTTTGAAAGGTGAAGCAAATATTGCAGTGGTACCAGGCATGAGAAAGGATCCTCCTTGTGTTGAGCACACCAGGTGGAGAATCTACGCCACTGGAAGGCATAAGATTTCCGAGTCGACTGACTCCTCGAGGCCAAGACCACGTCCTCCACTTCCCTAGTCAGCAGTAAGGGTGCTAGAACTACCCTTTCAGCAGCCAGGCCATCAGATTGAGGGACTGGAGGTTGGGATGTAAAAGAGATCCCTGCTCCTGAGACGGGAGATCTGGTTGCATCCCCAGAGGAAGAGGAGTGTCCACCGCTAGTTGCAAAAGAAGTGGGAACCAGGGTTGCCTTGGCCACCTGGGAGCCACCAGGATCACCGAGGCCTTGTCCCGGATCACTTTGAACAGTGTCTTGGGCATTAGAGGTGTGGGAGGAAACGCATATAGGAGGCCGGTAGACCACGGAATGAGAAATGCATCCGCTGCTACTCTGAGAGGATGCGGTTGTCTGGAGCAGAACCTGGGCAATTGACGGTTCAGTGGACTGGCAAAAAGATCTATGTTTGGAAGACCCCATCTTAGAAAGATTTGTTGAACCACCAGCAGGAATCAGTCCTCACATATGGGTGACGTCGGCGCCGACGGAGCCCTCGTGCGGAGCATTTCCCCAGCTTTCACAGAAAGCCTTTGGGAATTGCAGCGCGCATGCGTGGTCCCCTTCCCGCCCAAGGGTGCCATCTTGCTCAGTCTGATGACATAGCTAAAAGACAGCAAAATATTAGCAAAAACAAATGATATGACTGCAACTCGAAGGGGAGGGGGGAGGGTTTTGAGGACTGATTCCTGCTGCTCCTGGAGAACACCTGTTACAGGTGAGTAACTACTCTTTCTCCAGGACCAAGCAGGAAGTCAGTCCTCACATATGGAACTCCCCAGCTTAAGGCTACCGGAGACCCCAAGCGGAAAAAAGAGCTCCCTCTAGCTCATCAGCACAGAAGGAAGGAATCTTCTCTGAGAACGCCCCCGACCGGTAGCCCAACACCAGGGCCGGAGGGTAGGAGTTGCCTAAACCCCAAAGAGATTATGGAGTACTGCCTGACCGAATGCACTGTCCCTGCGGGACTCCCTCTCAAGGCAGTAATGGGCCGCAAAAGTCTGACTTGAAGACCAAGTAGCGGCCCGGCAGATGTCTGCCAACGGAACAGAGCGGAGATGAGCCACTGACGCAGCCTTCGCCCTGACACGATGAGCCGTAACTCGACCCTCCAACGAGAGGCCGGCTGCCCCATAAGCCCAGGTGATACAGTCAGCGACCCATATGGACAACGTACGCTTGGAGACAGGCAACCCCAGCTTATTAGGGTCAAAAGAGACGAAGAGCTGTACAGCCCTTCAGTGTCCCTGCATACGATCAAGGTAGAAGGACAACGCCCTCCTACAGTCCAGGGTATGCAAGACCATCTCAGCCCGGTTGGCATGCGGCCTGGGAAAGAAGGTCGGAAGAACCACCTCCTGATTGAGGTGAAAAGGTGAGACAACTTTAGGAAGAAACTTAGGGTGAGTCCGTAGGACTACCCTATTCCGGTAGAACCTAGTGTAAGGAGGATCAGACACTAGAGCCTGCAGTTCACTCACCCGCCTAGCAGAGGTGAGAGCTACCAGAAAAAGTTTTCCAGGAGAGAAAACGGAGAGGGCAGGTAGCCATAGGTTCAAAAGGCGGACAAGTAAGCCGCTGTAAGACCACAGTCAGATCCCACTCAGGGGCCGGTGGACGTAAAGGAGGCTTAAGCAGAAGAAGGCCTCTGAGGAAACGAGCCACCAAAGGGTGGTTGGAAAGAGGCCTGCCATCCACCGGTGAGTGGTGTGCGGAGAGAGCACTAAGGTGAACTCGGACAGAGTTAGAATTAAGTCCCAGATTGGAGAGGTAGAGCAAATATTGCAACACTACCGCTACCAAGCACGAGAAGGGATTCTCACTGCGCTGAGCACACCATGTGGAGAATCTACGCCACTTAAAAGCGTAGGACTTCCTGGTGGATGGACGCCGAGAGGCCAAGACTACATTTTCCACTTCTGGAGGTAGTAGTAGGGGAGCTAGGACTACCCTTTCAGTAGCCAGGCCATCAGATGAAGGGACTGGAGGTTGGGGTGCAAGAGAGTCCCCTGATCCTGAGACAGGAGATCGTGCTGAAACCCCAGAGGAAGAGGGGTGTCCACCGCCAGTTGCAGCAGAAGCGGGAACCACGGTTGCCTCGGGTGGCTATGAGAATCAATGAAGCCCCATCCCGGAGGACTTTGAACAGCGTTCTGGACACAAGTGGTGTGGGAGGAAACGCATACAGTAGGCCGGTGGACCACGAGATCAGAAACGCATCCGCAGCTACTCAGAGGATGCGGTTGTATGGAGCAAAATCTAGGTAGTTGCCGGTTCAGAGGACTGGCGAAAAGATCTATGGTGGGGAGTCCCCACTTGAGAAAGATCTGATGAACCACCGATGGGTTCAATCTCCATTTGTGTGGTTGCAGGACCCTGCTCAATTTGTCTGCCAGGTAATTTTCATGACCTGGGAGGTAGACAGCTTTGAGAAGGATTCCGTGATTGACAGCCCAAGAGCACAGCCGTTGTGCCTCCTGACAGAGAAGGAAGGAGCCTGTGCCTCCTTGTTTGTTTACATAGAACATGGCAACTTGATTGTCCGTCTGGACCAGTACAGACTGGTGAGAGGCGAGGTGGGAGAAGGCTCTCAGAGCAAGGCGTATCGCCCGTAGCTCCAGGAAGTTTATCTGCTGAGCAGCCTCCCAAGGGGTCCAGAGACCCTGAGTACATGTCCCTTGGCAATGTGCTCCCCAACCGAGAAGAGAGGCATCGGTTGTCAGCACCTGAGTATGTGGAGGAGATTGGAAAACCACTCCGAGTACCAGATTTGGAAGATGAAGCCACCATTTCAGAGAGGAGACCAGGAGGTCGGAGATCCGCACGGAGTCCGCTAGGCCCCCTGAGGCTTGATGCCACTGAGTGCGAAGGCTCCACTGAGCAGGTCGCATGTGCAGGCGGGCATTGGGGGTGACATGAACTGTGGAAGTCATATGGCCGAGTAGTCTCAGGAATTGCCTGGCAGAGACCAGGGAATTGCTGCGAAACTGGCTGGCCAGATCCATTAGCCTGTGGGCCCTGTCCAGAGGCAGAAAAGCCTTTGCTTGAAGAGTGTCTAGTCTGGCCCCTATGAACTCCAAGTTCTGGGATGGGAGCAAAGTGGACTTTGTGAAGTTTATGACAAACCCCAAGTGCTGAAGCAGAGCCACAGTGCGAAGGGTGGCCTGATTGGCCTCCAGGGAAGATTGGCCCCTTATGAGCCAGTCGTCCAGGTACGGGAACACAAAGAGACCCTGAAGCCTCAGGTAGGCCGCCAACACTGCCAGGCACTTGGTGAACACCCTGGGAGCGGATGAGAGGCCAAAGGGAAGCACTCTGTACTGATAGTGGTTTCCTCCGACAACAAACCTGAGATATTGTCTGTGGTCTGGATGGATAAGGATGTGAGTATACGCATCCTTGAGATCCAAGGAGCATAGCCAGTCTCCCTGCTGGAGGTAGGGCAGCAGGATTCCAAGGGTAAGCATCTTGAACTTTTCCCTCTGTAGGAACTTGTTGAGGTTTCGCAAGTCTAGGATGGGTCTGAGGCCTCCTGTTCTTTTTGGTACCAGAAAGTACCTGGAATAAAAGCCTTGACCTCTCAGGTGGTGGGGCACCGGTTCCACAGCCTGATCCTTTAATAGACCTGTCAACTCCTGAAGGAGTAGGTCCCTGTGCAGAGGGAGTCTTGGAGGCTCCCCTGGAAAATAGGAGGGAGGTACCTGGTGAAAATGGAGAAGATAGCCCCTTTGGACTATATGAAGGACCCAGGTATCTGATGTGACGGCTGACCACCTGTGGGCAAAGTGGGCCAGCCGGACTCCTGTGCTGAGAGAAGCCAGCTGAGGAGAAGAGGCTATGCTGTTTGAGTCAAAAAACCCCACCCTGCTGAGCAGGGGCCGGTGTTGGTGGCTTGGGGGTCTTCGGTCTACGGGGCCCTTGACCCTGCCCCTTGGCCTGCTGACCCTGTTGGGGAGCTGCAGAGGCCTGATAATGAGGGTACTGTTTGTAGGCCGATGACTTCCTTGGGTAAAAGGTCTTTATTCCCGAGCCCTTCTTTTTCTGAGAAGGGGCAGAGGTTTTCCTGGAAAGCCTAGTCCGGGTCAGAGTCTCGGTCTCGAGTCCTGCAGCCTTTTCAGCCATGGGCTTGCCAAAGAGGTTTTCACCCCGGCAGGGGACATCGACCAACTTGTCCTGGACCCATGGCTCGAGGTAGGATGACTGTAGCCAAGCCTGTCGGCGGGCACTGATGCCGGACCCAGCTACTCGGGCCGAAGCCTCGAAACCATCGTAGGCTGCTCGAGAGATAAACTTCGAGCACTCTCGAACAATGTTCCCTCTAATTTTCTGTAGGCTGTGTGCGCATAAAATATCACCTGTGTGCAGCTTTTGAAGGAAGGTTAAATTTTTGTGCGCCACATAACGGCACTCGGAGTTATATACTTTAAAATTTGACTACACGTCAGAATACAGTATGTACACCACATTGATTTTAATCAAATTAAATGAAAATAGACGATTACTAAATGAAGCGGGAAATTTCTAGTAATTACAGTCATAACTTTTAAATTTTAAGACGTCTGTGTTTCCTATCAGAATCAGAGCCGTAATTTTTGTGCGCTCTGTTGTAAAGTATGTGCGCTCGCTCGGCGAGGTGTGTGCGCGCGCACACGCGCACAGCTTAGAGGGAACAGTGCTCTCGAATACCGGTGGACAAGGCTTGAAACCTCTGCAAAGGTTCCTCGGAGAGGAACCCGGGGCTCTTGCGGACTCGATAAATGGAATCGACCCGCTTGCTTAACACCGGCGTCGAAGCCGGGGTCTCCCACATGCAGAAGAGTAGCCGCTCCAGCATCGGAGGAACCGGAACAGTAAAGGCCTCCTTCGGGGGAGAGTCATACTGGAGGGCCTCGAGCTCCTCGGCTCGAGGCTCCTCCTCGGGATCCACGGGGAAGGCCAAGGCCTTGGCCATATCCCGCACGAAGTCCGAGAACTGGGTATCCTCCAGAGGGGACCGTCTCCGAGGTTCGGACTCGGGTGAGTCCGAGGGGACACACCGAGTCCGATGGGTGTCGGGTGACTCTTTGTCCTCCGTCTCCCAGCCCGACTCCTCGGAGGAGGAATCGAGCGGCTCCAGTCGGGCGGGCACCGATGCCCTCCGCCCCGACGCCGAGGGTGTCAGCGTCAACGACCTCAGCCCCGAATGGGAGGTCGAGGGAGACCGTGGCCGAGGATCGACTCGAGCCCGCATGGACTCGAGGATCGGCTCGGCCTCCGGGGTCGACTTGGACGTCGAGGTCCCGGTGGTCGGGGCAGATGCACCGGTGAGACCGGCTTTCAATGCCCGCTGCTGTTCCATGAAGGCAGCGAAGCTGCTCTCCAAGGCCGTCAACCTGAGTCCGAGCTCAGGAGACCCAGCAGCCCCCGACTCGGGCCCCGACGGCGGCTCCCTCGGAGGAGAGTCAATGAGGACAACAGCACTTACGTGTCCAGGAGACTCCATCTCGACACGAGGATGCTTGGCAGGCCTCTCCGACTCCGAAGACCCAGGACGGCTATCGGGGCTATGCGACCTGGCCCTCGAGGAACCAGGAGCGTCCACCGACGCCGCCCTCGCGGGTTTCTTCTTCCTGCGATGTTCCCGCGAAGGAGACCCCCGCTCAGAGGAACCCCGACACTGCTCGGGGCCAGAGTCCCGAGACGTCGAGGCCTCTGATGAGGTCCGGGCCCGGCCGGACGCGGAGTCAGAAAAAATTCTATCCCTCTGGTGCTGCCGACTCCTCAAGGCCTTTGAGGACATTTTGCCACACGGACCGCAGATCATCGGGTCATGATCGGGTCCGAGGCAATGGAGACAGCAGTCATGTGTGTCGGTAAGAGACATAAGTTTCTTACACCGATCACATTTTTTAAACCCGCTGGCAGCCATCAGGGGAAAAAGGGCCCCTGCTAGGTCAAAAGACCGGTCTGCCAGGGAAAAGAAAAAAGGCGCGAACGCCAGTCACAAAGGACAAAAACCGAAAAAGGAGAGAAAGGACTCGATACCGGCGTATCGGTCCGAGCGGGAAAAGGATCCGGCGTCGAAGCGGAGGAAAAATAGAAAAAGAGAAAAATCAACTTTTCACTTGGGGAAAAACGAACTACGTCCGTCGGGTTCCGCGGAAAAAAGAAGACTGAGCAAGATGGCACCCTTGGGCAGGAAGGCGACCGCGCAAGCACGGCAATTCCCAAAGGCTTTCTGTGAAAGCTGGGGAAATGCTCCGCACGAGGGCTCCGTCGGCGCCGACGTCACCCATATGTGAGGACTGACTTCCTGCTTGGTCCTGGAGAATTGCTGCGGAATTGTCTGGCCAAATCCATCAGTCTGTGGGCCCTGTCCACAGACAAAAAAGCCTTTGCCTGAAGGGTGTCCAGTCTTGCTCCTAAACTCCAGTCTCTGTGAGGGGCGCAAAGTGGACTTTGCGAAGTTTATGACAAACCCCAGATGCTGGAGAAGAGAGATAGTGCGGAGGGTGGCTTGATGGGTCTCCTGTGGAGACTGACCCCTGATGAGCCAGTCGTCCAGGTATGGAAAGACAAAGATCCCTTGAACCCTGAGGTAGGCCGCCACCACTGCCAGGCACTTGGTGAAAACCCTGGGGGCGAAGGTTAGGCCAAAAGGGAGTACCCTGTACTGAAAATGGTTTCCTCCCACCACAAATCTGAGATATTGTCTGTGGTCTGGATGAATAAGGATGTGAGTATAAGCATCCTTTAGGTCTAAGGAGCATAGCCAATCTCCCTGCTAGAGGTAGGAAAGCAGTATTCCAAGGGTAAGCATCTTGAACTTTTCCCTCTCCAGGAATTTGTTTAGATTTCGCAAGTCTAGGATGGGCTGGAGGCCTCATGTTCTTTTTGGTACCAGGAAGTACCTGGAATAGAAGCCTTGACCTCTCAGGTGTTGGGGCACCGGTTCCACTGCCTGCTCCTTTAGAAGACTTGCTAACTCCTGGAGGAGTAGGCTCCTGTGCAGCAAAGTAGGAGGGGGGTACCTGGTGGAAATGGAGCAGATAGCCCCTCTGGACTATGCTTAGCACCCAGGTATCCCTTGTTACGGCCGACCACCTGTGGGCGTACAGGGTCAACTGGCCTCTTGTGCTGAGAGGGCCCAGCTGAGGAGGAGAGGCTATGCCACTGGAGTCAAAACCCCGCTCCCTGCTGTGCAGGAGCCGGAGCTGGTAGCTTGGGGGTTTTCTGCCTACGGGGCCCATGTCCCTGCCCCTTGGCCTGCTGACCCTCTTGGGGAGCTGCGGAGGCCTGGTACTGAGGGTAAGATTTATAGGCAGATGACTTTTTCGGGTAAAAGGACTTTTCCCCCCCGAGCACTTCTTTTAAGAAGGGGCAGAGGTCTTCCTGGACAACCTTGTCCTGGTGAGAGTCTCGGACTCGAGTTCTGCAGCTTTTACAGCCATGGGCTTGCCAAAGAAGTTTTCACCTCGGCAGGGGACATCGACCAACTTGTCCTGCACCTATGGCTCGAGGTCCGATGACTGTAGCCAGGCCTGACGGCATGCACCGATACCGGCCGCGGCTACTCGGGTCGAAGCCTCAAAGACATCATAAGCTGCTCGAGACAAACTTCGAGCATTCTCGGATCCCAGTTGACAAGGCTGTGAACCTCTGCAAAGGTTCCTTGGAGAGACCAGCAGAGAACCCGGCAATCTCCTTTGCCAGGTCTCGAAGGTACATGCCCATGTACAGCTGGTAGGTCTGGACACGGCAAGCAAGCATAGAGTCCTGGAAGCACTTTGTACTGTGGGCATTCAGGTTCCTGGCCTCCTGGCCGGGAGGCACCAAGGAGTGCATCTTCTGACTCTTCAGCCGATGCATGGCCGATTCCACAACCATGGAATGGTGCGGTAGCTGTGCCTTTTGGAACCCGGGGCTCTTGCGGACTCGATAGATGGAATCGACCCGCTTGCTCAAAACCGGCGTCGAGGCCGGCGCCTCCCACATGCGGAATAGCAACCGTTCCAGCATCGGAGGAACCGGTACAGTAAAGGCCTCCTTGGGAGGAGAGTCATACTGCAGGGCCTCGAGCTCCTCGGCTCGAGGCTCCTCCTCGGGGTCCGCAGGGAAGGCCAAGGCCTTGGCCATGTTCCACACGAAGTCCAAGAACCGGGTGTCCTCTGGGGGGGACCGTCTCCGAGGTTCAGACTCCGGTGAGTCCGAAGGGACACACCGGGTCCGAAAAGTGTCCGGGGACTCCTCGTCCTCCGTTTCCCAGTCCAACCCCTCAGAGGAGAAATCGAGCGGCTCTGGTTGGGCAGGCACCGATGCCATCTGCCCCGACGCCAAGGGTACCGGCGATGACCTCGGTCCCGAACGGGAGGCCGAGGGAGACCTTGGCCGAGGATCGACTCGAGAGCGCATGGCCTCGAGGATCGGCTCGGCCTCTGGGGTCGACTTGGACGTCGATGTCCCGGTGGTCAGGGCAGATGCACCGGTGAGACTGGCGATCAGTGCCCACTGCTGTTCCATGAAGGCAGCCAAGCTGCTCTCCAAGGCCGTCAACCTGAGTCTGAGCTCAGGAGACTCAGCAGCCCTCGACTCGGGCCCTGACAGCGGCTCCCCCGGAGGAGTCCACGAGGACTGCAGTACTCACGTGACTCGGGGACTCTGTCTCTACACAAGGTGGTTTAGCAGGCCTCTCCGACTCCGAAGACCCGGGATGGCATTTGGGGCTATGCGACTTGGACCTCGAGGAACCAAGTGCGTCCACTGACGACGCCCTCGTGTGTTTCTTCTTCCTGCGATGCTCCCGCGAGGGAGACCCCCCTCTCAGAGGAACCCCGGTGATGCTCGAGACCGGAGTCCCGAGACGTCGAGGCCTCTGACGAAGTCCGGGCCCGGCCGGATGCGGAATCAGAGAAGATTCTTTCCTTCTGATGCTGACGGCTCCTCAACGCCTTCGAGGACATTTTCCCACACGGACCACTGATCAGCGGGTCATGATCGGGTCCGAGGCAGCGGAGGCAGCAGTCATGTGTGTCGGTGAGAGACATCAGTTTCTTACATCGATCACACTTTTTAAACCTGCTGGCAGCCATCGGGGGAAAAAGGGCCCCTGCAAGGTCAAAAGACAGGGCTGCCAGGGAAAAAATAGAAAAATGGCGCGAATGCTAGTCACAAAGGACAAAAACCAAAAAATAAAGTCCGGGCTCGATACCAGTGTACCGGGCCCAGGCGGGAAAGGGAAACTGGCATCGAACCGAAGAAAAACACGGATCCACGCAGAAAATCAACGTTTTTCTCGGGTGAAAACGAAACACGTCCGCCGGGCTCCGCGGAAAAAAGACTGAGCAAGATGGCACCCTTGGGCGGGAAGGGGACCGCGTATTCTCGCTGCATTCCCAAAGGCTTTCTATGAAAACTGGGGAAATGCTCCGCACGGGGGCTCCGTCGGCGCCGACGTCACCCATATGTGAGGACTGACTTCCTGCTTGGTCCTGGAGAACACCTAAATTGCTTTCCCGTGCACATAAAGCTGAAACACCTGCAAGGCTAATGCTACCGCTCTGAGTTCCAGCCTGTTGATTGCCCAGCGCTTCTCCTGATCTGACCATTGCCCTTGCGCAATTCTTCCTTGGAAGTGTGCTTCCCAGCCCAGTAGGCTGGCATCCGTTGTCAGGGCTATCCAATCGGGCGTTTCCAAGGGCATCCCCTTCTCCAGATTCCCTGGAAGCAACCACCACCGCAGCACCTTCCTCGTCTCGCTCGGACAGGGCATCCCCCGGGACAGATAGTCGTTCTGGTGAGACCACCACCTGAGCAACGCCCTCTGTAACGGTCTCATATGGGCCCTCGCCCGTGGCACCAGCTCGAGCATTGCTGCCATCGTCCCGAGCAACTGTAGATAATGCCATGCCGTGGGAAGTGGCCTCTTCAGAAACTCGCGTACCAACTTCCTGAGACCTTTCGCTCGATGGTGAGGAAGGAACACTCTGCCAACTGCTGTATCGAACTTTGCCCCCAAGTATTCCAGATTCTGTGATGGGGTCGATGTACTCTTTGCCCCACTGACTACCCAACCTAGGCCTTGGAGACATGCTACAACTCTGGCTGTGGCCCTCTCGCTTTCATCTCTTGACTTTGCCCGGATTAGCGAATCGTCCAGGTAAGGGTGAACTAGAATGCCGTCCTCTCTCAGCGATATGGCTACCCCTACCATCACCTTGGTGAACGTCCTTGGTGCTGTAGCCAGACCGAAAGGTAATGCTCGGAACTGAAAATGTCCCATCGGTACTGCAAACCTGAGAAACATTTGGTGTTCCTGACGAATGGGACTGTGCAGGTACGCTTCCGACAAGTCTAGGGACGTAAGGAACTCCCCTTTCCGTATGGCCACTATGACCGACCTCAATGTTTCCATGTGAAAATGAGACTCTGAGATAACGATTTACTCTTTTTAGATCTAGAATTGGGCGAAAAGTTCCCTCTTTCTTTGGTACCACGAAATAAATGGAGTACCGACCGGAACCGCATTCATCCATGGGAACCGGCACTATTGCCTTGAGGGCTACTAGTCTCTCTACTATCTGTTTGATGGCGTCAAATTTGAGATATGTCTTGCAGGGGGGGGGGCTGAACGAACGAGTCTTATCGGCCATAGCAATTCCAGAGCATAACCTTCTCGGATAACCTCTAGCACCCACTGGTCCGAAGTTATCTGGACCCAGGCAGGATAGAAATCTTGTAACCGCCCCCCTACCAGTACTACTCCTGCCTGGGTCCTCCTCGTTTCATTGTCTCTTCTTAAGATTTGAGGCCTCAAAACCTCTGCCTGCTCCTCGAAATCCCTGTCTTCGATAGGGGAACCACCCCCTCTGGCTTTGGTTGAATCTAGGGGTACGAAAATGGCAAAACTCCTGCTGTGGAGCCTTAGGAGGTACATTTGAATGCCCCTGCTTCTGCTTATCCTTCGGGAGCCATCCTCCTTTGGATTCGCCTAGGTCCTTCACCAGCTTATCCAATTCTTCTCCAAAAAGAAGTTTACCTCTGAACGGCAGCTTACTCAGCCTAGCCTTAGACGAACTATCTGCTGCCCAGTTGCGCAGCCACAAATACCACCGTGCTGCCACCACTGAAGTCATACTGTTAGATAACCCACAAATAAGGTCGTAATGGATATTTTCCAGATAGGCCGTCGCTGACTCTAGCCTGGCCGCTTTGGCGGCCGCTGCCCCCATCTGTTCTCCTTGAATCCGCTGAGACCAACGCAAACAAGCTCTAGCTACCCATGCTCCATATATAGAAGCTTGAACTGATAACGCGATTACATCAAATACCTGCTTCAACAAGGTATCCAACTTCCTGTCCTGAGTATCCTTAAGAGCCGCGCTACCCTCTACCGGAATAGTAGTTTTCTTGGTAACAGCGGCGACAGCCGCATTCACACTCGGGGACTGAAACAACTCCTTATCCTGCTCTACCAGCGGGTAAAGACGACCCATAACTCTGGATCCCTTGAGAGCCGCCTCCGGCAAATCCCATTCTCCTTGAATCATTTCCTTGACGACCTTGTGTATCGGAAACACCCTCTGTGACTTCTGAAAGGTCTGCAACAAGGGATCTTCCAAAGTCGCATCCTCTGCCGATCCCACCGACGGCATATTAAGCGCCTTGAGCGTCTCTGAAATGAGGGCAGGTAACTTCTCTGCGGAAAATTCGGACCACCCTAGACCACCCTCCGCGATCTCTCCTTCCTCTAACTTCTCCTCAAACTCTAGGTCCTGATCTCCCTCATCGGAGAGACCTACCTCAGACACCACAGACTGTTCTGTATCCCTGTCTAACCTGGGCTTCTTAGCCGGACCCCTTGCTGAACCTACTGCAACTTGTGTACCTGGTCACTTTTCTGCTGACACTGCCTCCGCAGATGAAAAAAGGAAAGCCCTCTTAACACCCCCAAACGCCTGCTGCATTAGCGTAACGAATGCTGGGGAAAAAATTGCCTCCAGACCCCCTGGCAGCGGCGCCAGGGTAGGAGGGAAATCCGGAGTCCAGAAAGGCACCGCCACGGGCTCCCCCGGCTGCTCGGCTGGAGAAACTGGTTCCTGCAAAGGTTCTACCACCCCCTTGGGACCCTCTGGGACCACCCCTAAGGCTTGTTCCATTGTGGTCGCCTCCAGCATACAGCCTTTGCACACTCCCGTGTCCAAGACAGCCCCCCTCTTAGCACCACAGAGCACACACTGCGGTCTAGAGGGCATCTCTGTAAAAAACAAGGATAAAAGGAACAGATATCAATAAAGGACTCCGTAGCCCCTATCCTGTACAGGCTCTCTACTCCGTAACCCTTTAACCAAATTCTTTTTTTTTTTCCACCAAGATGTCCTAGGTGGGAGCTGAAGAAACTTTTCAAAAACGAAGCTCTGGCTCCAAAAACAGAGACCTTTCAGGTCTGCCGATACAAAATGGCGCTTCCCACACTGCACCATGTGGTTGGGCCTGCAGTGACACACGTGCTCTGTGGCCTGGCGTCCTGTCACCCGGCGTCTTACCTCAACGGGGTTTTACTCTTCCCCGCTGCCGCAGTCTTTCTTGGCCCTCCGCCGCTGTCCGGCCTGACCGTCCCAGAGGCAAGACTTACTTCTCTGCAGCCGCCGCTTCCCCCGATCTGCTGCCGTCGGCTCTGCATGCTCTCAGGCAAAGACTTCTGGCATGCTACAGAGCCTCGGGCACCAGTTCCTCACCCAGCAATGTGGGATCGGGAACCAAAGTCCTCTCTCTCTCTCCCTCAAATGGCTGTTTCTCGGCACTGCCTTTCTCCCGACAACCAAGCCGGAGGGGAGGGGGGGGGGCCTTAACTCACTCCACCAAATTTAAAGATACAGAGCCCAGAAAATAAGAAAATGCATTTAAATTTGAAAGGTACTAAATCCTTCCCACTTCTAACTTTCTAAAAACCTTAATTACTCCTCTAGTGAGCCCCTAACCTCCAGGCTCACTACTCTCCAGCTGCTTGGAGACAGAGAACTGGAGTGAGGATGCGGTCCCTCTGTATAGGGTCATCAAAAGGATGACGTTTCTCAGTCTCCAAAGCTGCTGGAGGAGGAGCACAACCCAGAGGTTTCGGGACTAGACTGGAGGGACGATCAGGAAAGCTCTTAATCACCAACCATCCACTCACCTGCTCTTCCTCATCACACCACTGCAGATGAACAGATCTCGGGGATCCTCCACTATGAACACCCTGACCACCCCCCAAGCAACAAAAAGCACCCAACAGGCTTCTGCCAGATCCTTTAAGCTATATGCCCCCTAAACAAGAAACATCACTGACCTCCTAACCTTCCGCAAGCTCGACCCACCTCTTCACTCTCCACTTCAGTCCCACCCTCCCAACCACAACAAACAGCATTTCGTATATTGTCAATGACCAAATTCCATGAAGAACATTATGTATATAGTTAAAGTTAACCAAGCATATCCCCGTTCCTTTATTTATTGTACAAAGTTGCCTGTTCAATGTAAACATTGTTTGAATTGTTTGAAGTTCCATGTAAACTGCTTTGACCTCTATGAAAAGGAGTATATAAATCCAGCCAAATAAAATAAACATGCTAGCCTGCAGTCCCCCATACTCACTGGCCCACTCAGCAGCCCCCTTCTGATGGCTACAATGGTCATTTATCAGGCCATTATGGAGGCAACAGCCACTTTATGCTGCATTGCTGATTGTTGCTTCAATTCCCCTGATATTTTCTTTAAAACTTTATTAACTGAAGCAGGGTGAAACCAAAAGTATACAACAGCTCAAATACTGAGAGAGGTGATGGAGCTCAGATGTAGGGGGTGGAGAAGAGGGAGATGGATGGGAAACTCATGATGGAAGCACCAGCAGCCTTCTTTCCTGCAAAACTGAAGGTCACTAAATGTTTGAGGCTTGAGAATATGAAAGCTGGCCCAACCACAACAAAGACTATAAAGTGGAGCTTGATCAAGGGAGACAGTTCACTGCAGTGAAACCTCAAGATTCTGCTCAGCTAGGTGAATCTTCCTACATACTGCTGGTCCTGGAAGACCTGGAGACTATTCAACCAGAGACTGTAAACCTGGGAGCCCAATGCCCCCTAAATAACGGGAATTGGCAGACAGCTGTTGCCTGGAAAATGGATATGTCCCACTTAACCTGCCAACCCGAAGCCGAGCCCAGGGGAGTCACTCAATCCTGCTGTACCAGACCAGCACATCACCATCTGCCAAGCAATACTGGCAAGCATCCTGATGTAGTCTTAAATACAATGTCGTCATCACTGGATGGCTGTGTTCTTTCTCCATCTGCTGGCAGGATGATAAACCCATGCCATCTGAACTGGTCTAGCAGAATAAGGAGTAACCTTCTGAACAATGACACTATAGAAGATTTACAGCCTTACAATTACTGAAGTATACTGGGAAACATGCTGTCCAAGCTTCATTCTGAGTTGTGGTTTTGAAGGCGTCAGAACATCTCATATAGGCAAATCTAAGGGAGAACAGTTAAAGTGCCAACTGCCTATTAGTTCAATGGATGCAAAAAGATGTCTTAACAGTGAAACTAAAGGCCAACATGAACATACAAAGCCCCGTTTCACCACAACTGTTTACATAAAATCTTAGCCTCCACTCAACAGGCAGATGCTTTTGAAATAGCATTGAATGGAAAATATGCCTCCTAAGGAAGAAAAAGACTGCTTCCCTCTTTTTTTGGTTAAAGAACACTTCTCATAAAATGCCAGAAGGAATTTAAGCACAATGTTATGGGATGTGGAATTCCTCCTCCCACCTCCTCCATTTTCCCAGGAAGATCCAATATCTGGGAATCACATCCTGAAGGCACTAATGAACAAGATTTTGTCATCTTAGCTCTTTCCAAGACAGATTCTAGATCTGGAGAAGTATTGTATTTTCAAATCCAAGAGCTGTCTTCTAAAACCATATCAAAATAGTTGAGTCTCTCACATTCTTTTGTAAATCCTGTAGAGGTTGGTGGACAGATATGGCACTAACTTATTGAAGGGCATCAAAACATTTGAAGCGGCATAGCACAAGTAGCCTAGACTATCAAACTCTACCTTTAATGGAATGGCCTCTGTCATTCTTTGTTTAAAAAAGTAGTAATAAAAACAAACCTGAAGGATAGATCTTTGATTAAGGGAGGGGAAGGAGGCTTATTTCTCACCTTCTACATGGAGGATCTGATGTCAGAAGAATACCCTTCAAAATAAAGTTCTGTCATGCAAGCTAGAGCCTTGGACTCTTCAGACTCAAATTAATCCGGTGTGACAATCAACCCCATGAGCCATAGCCACCACATATTTATTAAACGATTCTTTGGGCACCTTGACTAAATGTTGCTGAACTAGAGAGCTTTCTCAGCTTAGTGTTTGTGCAGATAGTGCCAAAAGCACTTGTTGGTGCATAACTACTCAGTCTAAAGCAGGAAATCTCAACCCAGTTCTCAGGATACACTTAGTCTGTTTTCAAGATAACCATAATAAATATGCACGAGAGAGATCTGCATACGAGGGAGTGTATGAAAATTTCTCTCATGCATATTCACTGTGATGATACTGAAAACCTAACTGGTTAGTGTAGGAATGGACAGGTAAAAGGGATACCAAGATGTAATTGAAGATGGATGAATTTCTTGATGCAGATCTCTAAAATGTGCTCAGAAGTTTGTCCTTTCACCTACTTCCTCTTAAATAGAAAGGATATCATGATCATGAGTTCTGTGTAACTGTCTTTAAAATAGTTTGAGAACATTGTTAACGCTTATTTCTCACTGCTTGAGGGACCAGAGACCGAAAGAGCCGTGGTATTGTGGCCAGATCACGGGTATTCTTCAGTTAGGTGTGTCCCAAGGACTGGGTTGAGAATCCCTTGTCTATAGTGAATAAAATTTTGGTTCAACTATAAAGCAAAAACAGTGCCAACGTACTTGGTGCAGACACCTCCATGTTGATGCACTGAGTGAGCATCAAAGACCCTAGGATCCTTTTGTCGTGTTCTGTCAAACACTGCAAATGCCTCAGAAGTCGAGGACTGGTCCTGCTAAGCAAACAAGGAGGATCTGCAGACAGCTGAGAATCTGTTCCTTGGAAACTGTCATGGCTGACTGCTTCTCCTGACTTAGCCACTTGGCATAGTGGATGACTGAAGCCATTGAAGGGATAATTGGAATAAAGGGATAATCAGCTCAGATCTGCTTTATATGTTTGCCTTATGATTGCATATATATCTGCCTTATAACTGCACTCTGGCCTGTTTGAAACAGACACAGCAACATATGGTTGGTACAAAACAGGTGGGCAACAGGAAAAGAGTACATGCAGCTTATGACTGTTATAAAGCCTAAAAAAAGCTATACTTTGGACAGAAGTGTCCAAGGATATAAGCCTAGGTTCAAACAGGTCAAGCCAGGAATTCAACTAATGCTCTTGCCCTGAAGGTTTCAATTGGTGCCAGCAGATGGAAAAACACAGGAGGCGGCAGAGGGCTATGATTGATTGCATAGATAGGCGAGCCTTGATCAGCAGATCTAGCTGCATAACCATAGAAGGCCCTGGGAAAGAGTTTTGCATTTGCTGAAACTATTTAGAATTTGAAGCAGAGAGGTATATATAAGACAGCAATTTTAGAGGGTCTGGGGGCAGTTCTTTTCTCCCCTTGCAGAGAGAAGTCTGCCCCACTGTCCCTCAGACAGGTACTTGCTATCTGCATCTATAACCATTTGTTTGCTGTGCCAAATAAAAAGTTTATTTGTAGCTGAGCAACTTGCTGTCTGAACTGTTTATTGGTAATTGGGGAAGCTTTGTAGGTGGACCCGGCCTACAAATTGGCGCCCGAACAGGGACTCGAGTGTTTAATACTCCAAGTATTTAATACTCCTAAAACTTTTATTCTAAATTGTCCCGTATTCCTCTGATATTGGCTGTACATCAGGGATGAGGATACCCTCTATTGCTTCACTAATTAAATAGGGGAGGGGATACCTCCTGCCGGTTCAGGGGATGAGAATTTTGTTGTGAGAGAAGAGAGAGAGATGAGACTCCTAAAAACGTTCTAAATTGTCTTGGGATACCCCTGATTTTGGCTTTATATCAGGGATGAGTATACCTCCTATATCTATATATATTAAAAAAAAAAAATACATATAGGGGATGAGGATACCGTTCTAAAATGAACGAAGTTGGATGCCGTTCTGGTAGGAACGAGAGAGATTTGGATATCGCGCAAAGACTACAAACAAGAACAGGAGATTTACCCAGGTTTGATTGGTGGGTGAGTACCAAATTTACACATGTGCACATGTATTTTTATGTTATTAATGTTGCTTTGATGTGTAAAAAAAAACAAACTGTTATAGTGTCTCTGTAAATGTTAGAGTGTCTCTGTATTTAGTTGAAGCAGACCGCACAGATAATTGACAGTGTTTTATTCTGAACTGCCAGCTATTGTGTGCAGTGAACTGACTGGTAAAAAACAAAAACAAAGAAAAATAGTTTATAGTTACAAGTACAGCCTGAAAATTCCCCTGTGCATATTTGTGTGCAGTAAATAAATCTGATCCATATGTGTAAGTTTTATTTTTTTAATTTGGGATCTTATATCCTGGTTAAGAAAAATTTGTCTGCTGTTCTCTGTGTGTCAGAAGATTAAATAGCTCTGCCTGGGTCTGTGATAGGTCATAGGGCAGTTGTACACAATGCAGAACGAATTCCTATGTATGTGTTATTTTGAGAAGCTTATTTTGATTTTTCTAACAAATGTGGAAGATCCTAATTAACCAGAGATTAATAAAAGATCGTAGTGATGCTAAGATTAGTTTTGACTAAGTGATACAAGATCAGTTTTGTTATGTTCTTATGACTTTACAAATTTAAGATCAGATTGATAAAGGGGAAATGATTTAGTGAAGTCTCTCAAGGAAGCCTCTCTATTCTAATCAGATGGGCTGCTGCTGTACTTAATGACTGATTAGCTTTGTATTTAGCTGTCAGCTGTTCGAGTGCTCCTAGATGTTAGATCAAACAAACAAGGCATGAAATAGGAGAATCTGCTTCTGTTGTCCTTTGACCTTAAGAGTGGAGATTGATGGCCCTGACAGGACAATGCTACTTAGAAATGATTTGAAACCCCGAGTGAATGAGAAGTTATATGTTTGGTTTTGAACAAGCAAATTTAAAAGCAAAACAGAATTTTATATATTGTTGCAAGTATTTCATAGAGGACAGAAACCCAAAAGAGCTGTAACTAAGTTTTATTTTAACTTTTGTTTAAAGGACAGAAAGAGAGATCTACTGTTTAGTTTGCAGTTCCGTTTGACACCTGTTTCATTCAATTTAAATGTGAAAGGGAATGTTTGTATTCTTAAGCTCAGTGCTAATGACTAATGACTAAGGACAGTAACACGGGAGTTGCTGAATTTTAGGATAAATTCATCTGTTTTTTTGTAGTTGAATTTTATATGTTGGGGTCCAGAGAAAACAGTGTACTTTATTTTGAAAGATTTTTTTTTTAAGTTTCAATTTTAGGAATACACTATATTGTAGCACTATGACATACAAATTTACTTTAAGTTTACACACTTGCAGAACAAATTTGGTGAAAAATGGAGCTTAGTTCCCAGAAAAATATGAGAATATTTGTAAAGTTATTTACATATAAAACAATAACATTGTTGAATTGATTAGACAAAGTCTCCTACAGCACAGAGGTTTGTTTTTTTAACATGTCTGTCTAGTTCTGTTGTCCATTTGCATTTCTTGAGATAGCATGCTGGTAAAGTGAAGCTAGACCGAATACTGACTTGTAGTCTCCCTTGACATGCAAAAGTATTAGTGTAATGAAAGACTCAGGATAATTATTTTGCCTTGTTCAGCACTCTCACTGAGAACAGTATATACAATAGATTCTAGTCATACGTGAGAGAGAGACATGTGGCTGTCATGTTAAAAGTCATGATTTGTCATATTACGACTGCCGTTATAAAATGTTACAAAAATATTTTTATACTGTAGGGACTTTATTCAGATTGTTTAAGACATTTGCTATTTTGAATGAGCACATATGTCCATTTTTGAACCATACCAATTAAGTTGGTGAAAAAAAAAGGACACTGTTTACTCATGTTGTTATATTCATTAAGAAGAATCCAAGTTTATATTTTCTATATACTATTTGTTTACCACAATACTAAGTTTCTAACAATTGTTTGATGTTCTTAGCATGCCAATTAAGAGGTGGTACTCTGATGGACATTAAACTGATGAAGGTTATTTAAAGTGACATATTTGCCTAATGAACATGTAAACAAATTTTATTCAACTATGCTGTCTCCAGAATCTTTAATTCAGGAAGTCATTTAAGCCCCAACACTTACTCAACAATTGGAAATAGACACCTGGAGACAGGCAAGGTGCATTTTGCACCCTGATATGCTTTGGAACATCCACACTGGCCATGTGGTACTTCCAGATGTTTTTTGCCTCATTTTGCCTTTGTATGTACTGGCCAGACATGCATGGGAAAAAGAGGGATGATTTGATGACAAATTTTCACAAATAAAAATTGGAGTAATTCTGAAACTTGCCAAACTTGCAGAATATGTGCTTGCAACTTGTCTTATCTATTAATATGTAAAGATCAGTTAAGAGTATGGTGGAGTATTTCCTACCAGCGAATGAATCTCCAGTGATGGAGAGACAAGAAGTTTATCAAACTGAGAGACACAGTTGATACCATATGAGATAGTTATGATCTTAAGTAATTGTGGATAAAATTATATTTGTCACATTGCATTGTCTCATTGTAAAATCTAATCTAGAATATTTTAGTCTTTTCATTTAATATTGGATGATGCTCTTCTGAATGGGACCTGGAACCATGTCATCAATTGAAATCCAGAGATTCCAGCAGAGGAAATTGGCCATAATCCAGATGGAACAGTCCACCCCAAGACCTCTGAACTAAACCACACCTAAACTTCGGAGACAGGTGAAGCGCACGACGCAGTCCTGAAAAACTGCTGGGAAGCAGGCCCAAATTATCTGAAAATAAAGACTATTAAGACTGATTGGGACTTTTGGGAAAATCTACAAGCCATTTGGGCTACAGCAATTGCAATACCCACACCAGCTCAAGTTTTACTGTAACATTTTCAAAGCTTTCTTCATCACTTTGTTGAATATTTGATGTGTTCAGTATTATTGCAAGCTGTATGTCTTCCATTCTCTTAGAACGTTGCCTGCTGGTATTCCAGACTCGGAGGAGGCCTAACAGCTTTCTTTATAACTCGTTTAAGTATTGCTGTTTTTGGTATTCTTGCCTGCTGTATTTTTCTGTTTTATTAGGATGCTGTAAGAAAATGATAATGCAAAGCACCAATACCATGTACAGTCAAACCTCGGTTTTCATGATTAATCCGTTCGAAAAAGTCTGACTAAAACCGAAACGTATGAAAACTGAAGCAATATTTACCATAAGAAATAATGTAAATCCAATTAATCCGTTCCAGACACCCAAAATATTCACAAAAAATACATTTTATAGAGAATAACTATATTTTTACATACAGAAAACAATGAGAAATAAATATAAATGACTAATGAAATGGATAAATGAACATTTAACATCATTGAAAGCAACCTAAGTACAGTACTGTACAGTACAGTATGTTAGCATCTGGCCTTAGCCACCCCTGACAAGCTGCTGTGCCCAGCTCTCTTCGGAATCACATTGGATTCAGCCCATTAAAATACCTTTACATTATCTGCTCAATGCTTCAGAATGGCAGAAAATCTTAATGATATAGCTTCAGACGTACCCTGCAAGAGAAAGAACTGCCTCCCACATTCATGCAACATCTCCTGCTCACGTTGACAGCTTTTCTTCCCTGCTACCTCCGAGCCTGAGGGGGCGCTCCAGAGAACGGGCAGGCGGTGGACGAGATCGGGGCCTTCCTCTCTGTGCAATCCTTGCCTCTCTAACTCTGACCAGGCTCGAGGATGTGTTTCATTTACGTGCTCAGCTGGGCTTTCGCTTCTCATCACGCTGGTGATCGGTGAGTCCGGGGGGCAGTGCTGCCGGGACCGGGCGGGCATTCTGGCAGTGTATACAGACCGGTGTGCAGCGCGAGGGTGTATGTATTTACAGTACTGTACTTTACGAAAACCGAGGCGATGTACGAGAACCAGGATAAAATCTCAGTCAAAAAAGACGTTGAAAACCGAAGCGATGTATGAGAACCGGGACAAAATCTCAGTCAAAAAAGACGTTGAAAACCGAAGCGTATGAAAACCGGGGCAAATGAAAACCGAGGTTTGACTGTACATTGTATCTATGGAACAGTACCAGCGGTTCCCTCTCAATGATCCCTCTCTGTCTCAAATGGTTGTTATCAATGCCCTTAGTGGGATTACTTTTGCCCCTCCACATAAAAAAAGAAAAAGGAAAAGAAAAAGTGGGGAATGAAGGGATAATTGGAATAAAGGGATAATCAGCTCAGATCTGCTTTATATGTTTGCCTTATGATTGCATATATATCTGCCTTATAACTGCACTCTGGCCTGTTTGAAACAGACACAGCAACATATGGTTGGTACAAAACAGGTGGGCAACAGGAAAAGAGTACATGCAGCTTATGACTGTTATAAAGCCTAAAAAAAGCTATACTTTGGACAGAAGTGTCCAAGGATATAAGCCTAGGTTCAAACAGGTCAAGCCAGGAATTCAACTAATGCTCTTGCCCTGAAGGTTTCAATTGGTGCCAGCAGATGGAAAAACACAGGAGGAGGCAGAGGGCTATGATTGATTGCATAGATAGGCGAGCCTTGAGCAGCAGATCTAGCTGCATAACCATAGAAGGCCCTGGGAAAGAGTTTTGCATTTGCTGAAACTATTTAGAATTTGAAGCAGAGAGGTATATATAAGACAGCAATTTTAGAGGGTCTGGGGGCAGTTCTTTTCTCCCCTTGCAGAGAGAAGTCTGCCCCACTGTCCCTCAGACAGGTACTTGCTATCTGCATCTATAACCATTTGTTTGCTGTGCCAAATAAAAAGTTTATTTGTAGCTGAGCAACTTGCTGTCTGAACTGTTTATTGGTAATTGGGGAAGCTTTGTAGGTGGACCCGGCCTACACCATAAATCTCCCTGCTCTCAGAATCCATACAGCAAAGTAGATTACAGATGTTTTTCTTGATGCTAACTTTTCATTTATCAGGTTTGGACTTGAAATTTTAGTAACAAACACAGAAAAATTATGGTAGATAAAGACCATGTGGCCTATCCAGTCTGTCCTTCCCTACCTTCTATTAAGCTTTATAATCCCTCCCCCCCCCCTTAGAGATCCTCTGTTTATCCCATGCTTTTTTGAATTAAGATACAGTCCTCATCTTTACTACTTCCACTGGAAGGCCATTCCAGACATTTACCACTCTTTCCATAAAAAAATATTTCCTCAAATTATTTCTGAGTCTACCCCCATCACTATTGTACTTTTGTCTTATGCTTCCTCGTTGCAGAGCTCTCTTTCAATTGAAGAGGCTCTCCTCCTGTGTATTTATGCCATGGAGGTATTTAAATATGTATCATATCTCCCCTTTCCCCATATGCTTTATGACGAAGACCACAGACCATTTTAATAGCTGCCTTATGCACCAACACCATCAGGTTCATATTCTTTTGATGGTGTGGTCTTCAGAATTGCACACGGTATTCCAAATGAGGTCTCAATGACCTATACAGAAGTCCTATGAACTCCTTCTTGATGGCCAGTCCTCTCCCTAGGCACCCCAGCATCCTTCTGGCTTTCGCCGTCACATTTTTACCTGTTTAGCCACACATCAATCACCCCCAGATCCTACTCTTTCATGAGCAGAAGTACTTCATCCCCTATGCTATACCGCTCTCTTGGAATTTTTGCAGCCCAAATGCATGATTATTTTTTAACATTAAATCTCAACTGCCAAATTAGACCAGTCTTCAAACTTCGTTAGATCGCTCATCAGATTATCTTCACCTTCCAGGGAGTCTCCCCTACTACAGATTTTGGGATCATCTGCAAAAAGCCAAACCTTACCAGACGGCCCTTCCATAATATCACTTACAAAAAATGTTTAAAATAGGACCAAGAGACAGATCCTTGTGGCACACCATTGGTAACGTCCTTCTCCTAAGAGTGAGCACCATTTACCTCTACCCTTTCTTGCCTCGCTCTCAACCAGTTTTTAACCCAGTAAGTCACTTTAGGGTCCATTTCTAGGGCACTTTATACATTGCATGTGCGAAACAGTATCAAAGACTTTTTCCAAAACCTAGCTCAAAACAAGTCACATTCAGAGTTACTTCTCTGCCCAAATTGGCTCACAATCAAAGGTCGACATGACTTTCCAGAGGTCAAAAGTGTCAGTGGGAGAAGTGAGATTTGAGTCCTGGCTTTTTGGGTATGCAACTCAATTCTCTAACTAGATGGGAAGGTTCGCTGTGCATAGGCCCTCTTCAATTCTGATTCTGAGTAAAACTGTTCTTTTGGTGATAAAGTGTAAATTAGACTTCCCTGCTAATTGTAGTTCCTGACGGAACTCCAGTCTAGTCCCGGAAACTCTGGAGTTGTGATCCTCTTCCAGCAGCTTGGAGACTGATCCACGTCATACTTTAGATGACACCAGTATAAGTACTCAGGCACCTCCTCCTGGCTCCAGTAACCTATTGACAAAGCAGACTCACCAGAGCAACAATTAAGTAAAAACATACTCATAACAGTGCCAAAACTGGCTAACTAACCATTGGAACCTGTACAAAACTGTGAAGGCTCTGGCTGCCTCTCTGGAAAATACAGTTCCCACAACCATGATGCCCCCCCAAAGCACAGCTCCCATCCCACCTGGAAGCACTACAGAGCACGCTGTTATCTTACCTGTACACCTGCTAGCTTCAGGCACTAACTTCCGCAGAAATCGGGACGGGATCCGGGACTAGACTGGAGTTCCGTCAGGAACTACAATTAGCAGGTAAGTCTAATTTACACTTCCTGATCGTCCCTCCAGTCTACTCCCGGAAACTCTGGAGATGTAACAGCAGTAAAAAACTTAAGGGGTGGGACCTGAAAGACCAGCCTGAAGCACTGCTGATCCAAAACAGGTATCCCCCTTCGCCTGAACATTCAGGCGATAATGTTTAACAAAGGTATTCAAGTTTGACCACGTCGCAGCCCTACAAATTTCCACCGGAGGAACAAATTTGTACTCTGCCCACGACGCTGCCTGTGCCCTTGTAGAATGTGCCGTAAACCCTCAGGCACCGGTCTACCCCTCAAAAGGTAAGCTGATGCTATCGCCGCCTTTATCCACCTGGCAATCGAGGCTTTGGAAGTCGCCTGTCCTCTGCGAGGCCCCCCGAACAAAACAAAGAGCCTATCTGACTTCCTGAACTCAGCTGTCCTCCGGAGATACCAATTCAAAGCCCTCCAAATGTCCAACCGATGTAACGGATGTGCAGCCGACTCCCGGGAATCCACCCGGAACACCGGCAGGGAAACCACCTGATTCAAGTGAAACGGAGAGAGAACCTTAGGCAAAAAGGACGGCACCGGGCGCAATACCACCTTCGACTCAAAAAAGGACAGAAACGGTTCCCTACAGGAAAGCGCTTGCAACTCAGAAATCCTCCTTGCCGACGCAAATGCCACCAAGAACACCTCCTTAAGCGTAAGATCCTTAATCGAGGCCTTAGCTAAAGGTTCAAACGGACGCTCACCTAACGCACCTAAGACCACCTGCAAATTCCAAGTAGGAACCACTGGCCTGCACGGAGGCCGCAATAGACCAATCGCTTTCAAAAACCGCTTAATATCTGGATGACCGCCCAGCGCCTGGCCCTTTATTTTCCCCGATAACAGGAAATCGCGGCCACCTGCACCTTAATAGACGAAGCTGCCAAACCTTTCTGAAACCCATCTTGCAAAAAGGCTAATATCTGCGGCACAGAGGCCTTTAATGCAGCAGACTTCTGGTCCCCACACCAAGCTTCAAAAATGCGCCAAATGCGAATATATGCTAAGGACGTCGACCTTCTACGAGCCCCCAACAGTGTGGATATGACTGCTTCCGAATAGCACTTAGATCTCAACCGAGCCCTTTCAAGAGCCATGCCGTAAGCGAGAACCGAGCCACCTGAGGCATGCACAACGGACCCTGCATCAAGAGATCCCTCCGGACCGGGAGCCGCCACGGCTTCCCCACTACCAACCTTCTGAGATCTGCATACCATGGCTTCCTCGGCCAGTCCGGGGCGATAAGAAGCACGAACCCCTGGTGACCTTCGATGCGCCGCACCACCCGCGCTATGAGCACCCAGGGCGGAAACACGTATAGGAGCTGCCCCCGCGGCCAGTCCTGAATGAGAGCATCCAGCCCTTCCGACATCCGCTCCTTTCGTCTGCTGAAAAACCGCCCGACCTTTGCCGACTGAAACTTCGCCATGAGATCCATGATTGGCGTACCCCAGCGCTGAACGACCAAGTCGAACACCTCTGGGTGAAGCGTCCACTCCCCGGGGTCTACCTGTACTCGACTCAAATAATCGGCTGCTACGTTGTCCACTCCCGCCACGTGAGCCGCCGACAACCCGAGAATATTTTGCTCCACCCACTGGACTAACTGTTCTGCCTCGGCCTCCAAACCGACACTGTGGATGCCCCCCTGCTTGTTGATGTATGCCACCACGGTCGCGTTGTCCGAAAACACCCAAACCGCCGTCTCTCTTAGATACAGCGGAAACTCCTGCAACGCCAGAAACACCGCACGCAATTCCAACCTGTTAATCGACCAAGTCTTCTCTTGGTCCGTCCACCAACCCTGCGCGAACTTGCCTTGAAGATGCGCTCCCCAACCGAGGAGACTGGCATCCGTAGTTAGAGGGACCCAGCACGGAGACTCCAAGGGCATCCCTTTTGCTAAGGACTCCGGAAGCAGCCACCAACGCAACGCTTCCCGAGTCTCCTCCGGACACGGAAGACGCCGAAACAACTGATCGTTCTGATGCGACCAGCGGCGAAGTAACACCCTCTGTAAAGGCCTCATATGCGCTCTCGCCCAGGGCACTAAGTCTAGAGTCGCTGCCATCGTCCCCAGTAGCTGCAAATAATGCCACGCCGTCGGCTGCGACCTGGCTAGAAACCCCCGCACCAAGTTTCGAAGGGTCTCTGCCCGATGCGCCGGCAGGGAGACCTCGCCCGCCTGCGTGTCGAAGTGCGCCCCCAGATACTCTAGAGTCTGAGAAGGTACCAGCCTGCTCTTGGCCACATTCACCACCCAACCTAATCTCTGCAGACAGCCGACCACCTTTGACGTCGCCTCCAGGCTTTCCATGCGCGATTTCGCACGAATCAACCAATTGTTGAGATATGGATGAACGAGAACCCCTTCCTTTCGTAACTCCGCCGCCACGACCACCATCACCTTGGTAAAGGTCCGAGGAGCCGCCGCCAGCCCAAACGGCAAGGCCCGAAACTGAAAATGACCGATCGGCACCGCAAACCGGAGAAACCCCTACTCCTATGAAGAAAGGCTAAAAAGGTTAGGGCTCTTTAACCTGGAAAAGAGACGGCTGAGGGGAGATATGATAGAAGTCTATAAATTAATGAACGGAGTGGAACGGGTAAACGTAGATCGATTGTTTACGTTATCAGAATATAGAAAGACTAGGGGACATGCAATGAAGCTACAGGGTAAACTATTTAAGACTAATAAAAGAAAATATTTTTTCACTCAACGTGTAATCAAATTCTGGAATTTGTTACCGGAGGATGTAGTAAAGGCTGTTAGTGTAGCTGGGTTTAAAAAAGGTTTGGACAAGTTCCTGGAGGAAAGGTCCATAAACCATTATTAAGAAGTGACCGAAGATATCAATGCTTGACCCAGTACAAGCATTGTGGAACTTGTGTCTCTTGGGGAAACTGCTAGGTACATATGACCTAGATTGGCCACTGTTGGAAACAGAATACTGGGCTTGATGGACCTTGGTCTGACCCAGTATGGCATATCTTATGATCTTATGAACTGATGGTGATCCGGCCGAATAGGAATGTGAAGGTACGCTTCGGACAAATCGAGAGAAGTCAGAAACTCGCCCTTCCGAACTGACAAGATCACTGATCTTAACGTCTCCATCCGAAAATGAGACACCCGGAGACACTTGTTCACTCTTTTTAAATCCAAGATTGGGCGAAAAGTACTCTTTTTCTTTGGGACTACAAAATAAATGGAGTATCGACAAAATCCGCATTGGTCTCGAGGTACCGGTACCACTGCCTTGAGCTTTATTAATCTGAGCAATGTCTGATGCACCGCATCGCGTTTGCGACGCGCCTTGCACGGGGACTGTACGAACGAATCGGTTACCGGCCTCTGAAACTCTAACGCATATCCTTCCCGTATCACCTCCAAGACCCACTGATCCGATGTAATTGCGGCCCAGGCAGCGTAAAACTCTTGCAAACGGCCGCCAACTGCCACGTCCACCTGGGCCTCCCTGACCTCATTGCAGTTTCTTGGCCACCAAAGCGGAGGCCGCGAAACCTCTACTCGCCCCACGGAACCCTCGAAACCCCTGGTTCCGGTAGGGAAACCGTCCTTTCTGAGTCTGAGTGAACCTCGCCCCCCGAAACGCCGATACTCCCTCTGCGGCAACCGAGTTGTGGACGAAAACCTCCCAGGCTTCTGCTTATCCTCCGGAAGCCTTCCGCCTTTGGATTCACCTAAATCCTTTACAAGCTTGTCCAAATCCTCCCCGAACAGTAGCTTACCCTTAAACGGCAGTTTACTTAATCTGGCCTTAGACGAAGAATCAGCTGCCCAATTACGCAACCAAAGATACCTCATCGCTGCCACCACCAACGCCATACTGTTCGAAAGGCCTCGAATTAGGTCATAATGGATATCAGCGAGATAAGCCGTCCCGGACTCCAACCGAGCAGCCCCCCCCGCTGCGTCCTCTGCCTGCTCTCCTTGGACCCGCTGCGCCCAACGCAAACAGGCTCTTGCCACCCACGCTCCACAAATGGAAGCTTGAATGGACAAAGCATTAACCTCAAACACCTGCCGCAACAAGGCATCCAGCTTTCTATCCTGACCATCCTTAAGAGCCGCACTCCCCTCCACCGGAATGGTCGTCTTCTTAGTCACCGCAGACACGGCCGCATCCACCCACGGGGACCGAAACATCTCCTTGTCCTGCTCCACCAACAGATAGAGACAGGACATTACCCTAGTGCCCTTGAGGGATGACTCAGGCATGTCCCACTCACCCTGAATCATTTCCCTTACAACCCTGTGCATAGGGAACGCTTTTTGTGTCTTCCGAAAGGCCTGTAAGAGCGGATCCTCTAACGCCGGCTCTTCTCCAGCACCCGACATGGACACATTTGAGGGTCTTAAGGGTCTCCGCGATGAGCGCAGATAACTCCTCTCTTCGAAAGATCCGCACTACCCTAGGCTGATCCTCCTGCAATTTCTCCTTCCTTGAGCTCCTCCTCGACCTCCGGATCGAGGTCGCCCTCTAAGGAGTGCAAGTCCTCCGACAACTCCGACTGCGCCATGGCATCAACATCCACTCTGGCCTTTTTGGAAACAACCCCCGACGCCCCCAGTGACAATGGCGTTCCAGGTCTCTGAGCCACGCTGCTGGCCCCCATACCCTAGGCTGAAGCAACCGCCTCAGTAAAGGACCCCCCAAACGCTTGCTGCATCACAGCAACAAAACTGGGGGAGAAAATAGCCGCCAACTCCACGGGCAATGAGGCTTTGGGAACTGGCCGCTCCGAAACCGCGGACGGCCCTGGAACGGGATCTTCCAAGTCTAATACCGGCAAGGGGGCTTCCCCAAGACCCCCTTCTCGTTTCTCTTGCATATCTAGTTGTGTGTGATCGGAAACAGAGGCCTTGCTGCAGTGGGCACAGACTCCGGCCTCTGAAACCACAGAACGCTTAATACCACATAGCAGAGACAAAACCTTAGCCGGCATCCTGCCTCACTCTCTCCTCAAACCGCTCTGTAACGGAAGGAAATAGCAGCTGTCCTAGCAAGTTTCCTGCCCAACAGCCCCGTTCCGTTTTTTTTTTTTTTACAGACGCAAAACAAAGCAGGCAGCCTGCAGACTCGACAAAAACCAACCCGAACTGAAAACGAAGCTCAAGGCCGGAGTTTCTGCCACTTCTTCCCCCGCCCGCGGTTGTGGCATTTCCCGCCCAAAACCATGCGGTGCGGGTCTACCCGCTCTCTCCTCACAAATCCCCACCGACTGGAAAAATGGCCTGTCTTGTACTCACCGTTGCAAACGCTGCCGCACACACCACCGCTTTCTCAGCCGGCCTCAATAACTCGCCGAAACTGAGAAGCACGCAGCTCTGAGCACTCCGCGGCTGCCTCTTACCTGGCTTCCAGGTAAACCAGCACAGCCGACTCTGTCCTGCCCTTTTTATCCCCAAGCGCAAAACAGGCAAAACCTCTGTATAGCACTGGGGAAGGGCTGCTGCTGCCAAAGACAAACCCCGGAACTGCCACGGGTCCCGGAGATGAAGCTACCTTCGCCCCCTTGAGCTCTGCAAAGGAGAGGTAGGTAGAGAGAGAGCGAGAATCTTAACAGTTTTAAATTAAAGCTACAGGGGACCAATTTTCAAAAAAACCCCAAGAAAGTAAAGCAAATTAAAGAAATCCAAAGGGAAAAAACCTAACTCTCTAGAAAAAAAGGATCCTTAATTGTCCCTCCAGTGAGCCGGACCACCGGCTCACATCCTCCAGCTGCTTGGAGACTGATCTAAACTGGAGCCAGGAGGAGGTGCCTGAGTACTTATACTGGTGTCATCTAAAGTATGACGTGGATCAGTCTCCAAGCTGCTGGAAGAGGATCACAACTCCAGAGTTTCCGGGACTAGACTGGAGGGACGATCAGGAACTGCCAGTTGTTGGCACCACTCCTAAGTACAGCACAGTTACTTACCTGTAACAGGTGATCTCTGGGAACAGCAGGAATAAGTCTTCACATATGGGTACGTCGGTACCGACGGAGTCTGCGCGGGAATGCTCCCCAGCGTCCAATCAGAACGCTTTTGGAAGCATCCCAACACGCCTGCATGCTGCCTTCCCGCCTTTCCCAACTGCCTCTCCTCAGTTAAGTTTTAAAGCTGAGGCAAAGAGAGAGAGAGCAAGAAAGGGAAAGATAGAGATAGAGAAAAACAACTCCTAGGGGAGGTGGGTGGGTTGTGAAGACTTATTCCTGCTGTTCCCAGAGATCACCTGTTACAGGTAAGTAACTGTGCTATCTCCAGGAACAAGCAGGAATGAGTCTTCACATATGGGGACTCCCAAGCTCAGATGCCCAGAGGGAGTCCTAGCATGTTGCAAGTCTAGAACGAGCCATGCTATTCCTTAGGACCTCAGGCATCCTGGGGATGGAGGGTAGGAGTTGAATACAGAAAAGGAGCTGTGGAACAGCTGGCTAGAACAGGGTTTCTAAAGGGGAAGACCCTGTATAGAGGGCATTTTGTAGTAAAATATTGTAATCTGGGCCTCCCTTGTTGGCACTGCACAAGTCCACTGAGGTACATATGGATCTGTTAGAAGAGCCAGTGAATGTGCTCAAGGGGTACCTCACTGAGAAGTAGAGGTAATAAAGTAGAAAAAAAAAAACCAACAAGTGGAGGTCAGAACCCTTCAGGGTGAGAAGTAGCCCCAGGGGGAAAACTGGGGTAGTATAAGAGGTAGAGCTTCAGCGGAAACGCAGAAGGTACTATTAAAGAAAGCTGAAGCTGTTTTGGTCCAAAACCAGTACAAACAGGACCAAAAGAAAAAATGAGTCTGACCTAACTGGACTGGGGATGGAATCAGTTCATGTAGGGGAGAAAGGGTATGGAGACCCTTGAATCTGATAAGAAAGTAAGGACAGACTCAGGAGCGCTAAGCTTTAGATTAACTGAAGCTCCGCAATGTCTTTCCTAAATGGGGAAAATTAGGAAAGAAAAAAAGGTACATTGAGAGCTTCAGGAGTACCTAACCTATATGGTAAGGAAAAAATTTGTTAATTACCACAGGAAGTGGTTATAAGTGTAGCCCCCTAAGTATGCTGGCATAGCATTGATAGGGGTAGTGCCCATCTGTCAGGATCTTATAGGAATGTAAGGATATCTGAACCTAACAGACAGATAAGTATAAGGATACATATCTATCTAAAAATATATCTCACTAGATCTATAAATATATATGTATATATATATTTAAATATATACAAATATAGGGTATATATGCATATATCTATAAGAGATATGGATGGGCAGAAGACACACAGATATATATATATATATATATGAAAATGTAGACATATAGACACGTCTCCAGGTATGTGGATGGAGAGATGTCTATAGAACCTGATCCCCCCTAGGGATATAGGGAGAGAGGAAGATTCATCTGACAGCAAGAAGGTTGATACCTGCTTGAATAGATACATAGAGAGTCCTCTTTTCCTGGTTATGATTGGCAGAGTCAGAGGAAAGGTCTCCCTGACAAGAAGTAGTCTGGATTCTTTTCAGAATTTGAGCTTTTGAATAACCAGGATGGCCTACATGAAAAATGCAGAGGATAACTTCAGTCTGCAGGCAGGAAGTCCAGAACTCTCCAGAATTGCAGTATGGAGAATGGATAGAGGACGCCACTGGAGGAAGATACCCTAGTGACCCGCTTATGAGGGCAAGATGGGTATTAGGTGTCCTCTAGCTGCCATTGAAGAAAATTAACTCCAAGGAGAAGACCAAAGGAGATATGGGCCAAGCCAGGGAATTGGCCCTTCTTTAGGTTTTCACGTAATGAAAGGCCTGAGGCTTATGTCTCAAAAGAGATTTAAGATGAGATGGTAAGGGTAGGGAATACCTACCAGTCATGAAAACATGACTGGGGGGAACCCCTTCTAACCATCTGGGGTTATCTGCTAGGCAAGATACTAATGCTCTCTAGCAAGGGCCCATAGTGCAAATCTACTCTGTAGAGTTGCAGAGAGCATGCTGCAGGTTGGTTAGAAGAAAAAACTGGCTGTGGAAAGCCAGCAGGTAACCAACTATTCTGCCAAGGACAAGGGAGCGAAGAATAGAAGTTAACCAACCAGGCTGTGATAATAGGGTTTCCCAAACGAGGTTGATAACCTGTTTGGGACTTAGCACTGAGGCTAGAAGGATTACTAGTGGAGGGGAAATCCCTGGTTGTGTGGTGAACAGAACCAGTGGCTTAACCACTAGGAATTGCTGTATCTGCAGCAACTTACCAGTGCAGCGGAGAAAATTTCTTTTCCCTCTCTCTTTTTTAGATTGGGAAAAAGAAACAACAGACATGGAAGGAATTCCTATTGTCTGATGAGCTGCCCTAAGGTAACAAGGGGGGAGACAACTCCGGAAGGGAGAATCCCCCGGTAGAACAGGTAGAAGACCATAGGGGCTTATCAGTGTAAAAGGGTCACTCTTACAAACCAAATGTTGTAGTAAGAGGGAGGTAAGAGAGTTGAAAGAGACCGACTATGGAGGAAGTCTCTGACAGGTGAGATGATACATGCCAGTACAGAGAAACAACTGTCCATTGATAGCTGCTACCTCTCTTTCCTCCAAGAGAAAGAGGAAAACCTGTTAAGTATGGGCATGATCATCATAAAGACTCTTAAAGTTAAAGAAAAGATGTCTCATGAAGAGATATCTAGGAAGGTTAGGATAAATTTAGTGCAGATACTGCAAATGAAAAGAAGCAGACTGCTACTCTAACCACCAACCAAGAGGGGCAATGATGATCTATTTGAAACCCTGCAACTGCTGGGTTTGTTGACCCTGTTGAGGTTGTGGATTCTTCAGACCAGGGTGATGTTGCCCGTGTTTGGGAACATCTGTATGATGGGCAGATGGATAAAACCTTCTCCCCCTAGGGGAAGAAAAATTGGCAGGACATTTCATACCAACTGGGAAAGAAGGCGGCGTAGAACAGCCTCTGGAAACAGGAAAGTCAGTGGTTAACTGAGCAACCTGGAGTAAAGACTCCTTGTTAAAGAGATTTTCTCCAGTGCAAGGAGTATTTCCCAGGCTTTCTTGTGCCCATTTGTCCAAGTCTGAAGCTTGAAGCCAGGCTTTACGTCGTGCCCCTATAGCTATAGCAGAAGTTCTGCTAACAGACTCAAAGGAGTCTAGGGAAGCACGAGTAAGAAACCTAGAGATATTTTGAGCATGACTAACCAGTAGGGTGGTCCACTGCCATAGGGGAAAAAATAAAAGTAGGAATTTCTTTGCTCCCTGGCCTGATTATGGTTCCATTTATGTAGAAAACAATGTGTGCAAAGTTTGAAGCCAATCAAATAATATTTAGGGGTGGCTCAAGGTCCCTATCTATCAGGCCCCTGGATCCCCCCCAGGGTTCGTCAGACCACTGGGTATTATCCGCTCATAGACGGGGGTATCATGCTTGCCAAGCACTCAATGTGGTCCAGATGCTAGTAAGGACTTTGACGATGTGGGGAACATCTTACGGTGTTGCGAGACAACACCCAGAAGGAACTGGAGTTGCTCTTCTTTTGTGGTGTGTCGGCCGTTGAACTCCTCAATGAGTTTGACCCCTCGCTCAGCCACATCGTTGTTCACTGGAAGATTTTTCACTTTCTTCAGACCATCTTTGAATGATGCATTCTCTTCCCAGTCTTCTGGGTCTGCATTAAGAAAATCACTGTTGATGTCGAGGTGTTTCAGGAAACGGATTGACTTGCGAGTTGCAAAAGATTCAAGTGGTGGAATCATGGAACTTTTCAATTCGACCCGCTTTGGGGGATCTTCGTCTTCGTCATCATCCTCATCGCTTTCATCTGATTCTGCCGGGATCATGGCCGACACTATGGCCCGCTTTATCGGTGCTGAAACAGCTTCATCGAACAGTGACAGTGCCACAAGCTCCTCTGACACATACCACAGATGCTGTTGCAGTTTGTCTCTGGCGGCTCTTCCAACACGGTCATTGTGGTAAGAGTGTAGTTTCTTCAGCATCTCCAAATCTGTTCGAGGAGCAACTGCGGCATCAGGGGCAGAAAACCAGGCTTCCACATGAATCAGGATGGAGAAAATGCTCACATCACGAACACAGGACCCCTCCCGTTGGGTAAGATCTTTTAGTTGTCCTCGGAACATCCAAATCTTGAGACAGTACAAGACTTTTGCCATCCATCTGGCATGATGGAAAGCTCCGGGTTTCTTGAAATTGAAACTAGGAAGATTCCCTCCAAGGCAGACAATCGTTAACTCCAAGAATTCCAGGTAATCATTTCGGTGATTGCCCTGTGCCAACTTGGATTCCGCAAACTTCATGATGCGATCCCTGTCAGGTTGCAGCACCTCCAAGTCTTTTCCAGTTTGATAGTTGGACTTGTCAAGGGAGCCCCAATTCTTTTGGAACCGGCGAAAGAGTTGGACATCGGGACCCGATGAAGCTCCAGAGCATGTAGAGAATACTGCACCAAGAATTATTTCGTAAATGTGATGGCGGCATGCTAAATGAAGGACTGTGCGACGGAGTCTCTGTTCTAGAAGAATGCACGCTCCTGATCGACGTCCCGTGTTCGATGCAGTTGTATCAAAGCAGAAGCCTGCAACCTTTTCATCCAAACACCATTCCTGTAACAGTTCATAAACTGCTGCAGCTTGATTCTCGCCCGTCGCAGATGTCGACGAGTCTTCACCTGACTCTGCTGAGGAAGAAGATCCTTCCAGCTGAACTTGGCTTGTAGTTGCCTCGGCTTCGGCAACATGTTTTTGTCTGCGCCTTTTCAGTTCTTCTTCTCGCTGTTGCGATCTTGCTTCCGTGTTGGCCAGTTTCTTGTCCATCGCGCACATTGAGCCGCGGCGCCCTGGCTCTCGTTGCGCTATTAAGAATTCTTTGTCTTCTTGAATATGAATTAAAGACATTGCATTGGCATGCACCACATCAAATAGGTTTTTCATTGCAACCTGGAATTCTTTTTCATTTGCCTCTTGTTTCCCTCCTCTCCCTTTGTTTTTCTTCAAACGTTTCCACTGATTGAACAATTTCTTTACTTTTTCTTGAATTTTGTCATTTCTTTGAACAGGAAGCCTGGCCTTTTCCCAGTAAGCTTCTACTTCACTTGTTACAATAGATGCACTTTCACTAACGCCTTTGTTTAATGTCATATGGTGATGTAAAAATACACTTAACACTTGCTCCTTGCTGGGGAGCTTGGCCCCCAGAATTGTGGTGGACATTTCTTCAATGAGATAAAAACCACGTTTTTTCGCCATCTGAAAAGAATAAAGATACAAAGATAATAGTACAATGTCTTTGCCACCTCTCAGAGACGAGATTAGTTCAAATATGACACAATCAAATGTAATCAGCGTGGAACTGAGTGGATGATACAAGATGATGCAACATTTCGTCATCTGCTCCCAGGGGGAAATCTCAAGACTTGTTGAGCCAACCCTAAATATTATTTGATTGGCTTCAAACTTTGTACACAGTGATTTCTACCTAAATGGAACCAGAATCAGGCCAGGGTGCAAAGGAATTCAGGAATTCATTTTTATGGACCACCCTACTAACCAGTGAGGAATAGTCTGCACTCTTGGGCTCTTGAAGAAAAGGAGTCAAAATATGCAATTTCTTTGTGACCTCCTCAAGAGATAAACCCATATAAAAATATATTGAGAGAATTCTTGCTGAAAGCATGGATGCCTGGAAGGTTTGGCGTCCAAAGGCATCTAAAGTCTTGGACTCACGACCTGGCGGATAAGAAGAGTGCTTTTTAGTACTCTTCACCCACCTCATTGCTGATTCTACAACAATGGAATGATGAGGAAGTTAAGTCTTTTGAAATCCTGGAGAGGGGGGCACCTGATATAGAAGATCAGTTGCTCTGGAAGGTGGGGGTACCTTTAAAGGAGCTTCCCACATTCGTAGAAGGAGATCCTGCAAGGAATGATGCAAAGGAAGCATGATGTTTTCCTTTGCTGTCCCAGGAATATAGGGGGATCCTGTATTCCCTTGTGTAGGATCCTGTCCAGGAATAGAAATGGCAAGGGATTTTGCCATATCCCAGAGGAAAGCCTGAAAAGAAGGATCCCCAGAGGGAACTTCCTTTGGATAGGCTAGAGCTGATGAAGAACTAGCGTTGGCACCGAGGGATCTATCCAAGTTTATAGGAATAGAAGATCCTGAATGGTGCAGTATGGGATCCTTAGAGGATGGTTGCCGGTACTGCAGGAGGTCGGGACCAGCGCCAGTTGGTAGCATATCGTCCATGCCAGGGATCGATTCCAAACTCGGTATCGAGGGAAGCGAGCCTGACGAGAGAAACATGGAAGGCATCGACAGCAATGGTAATGTGGATAGCGGTACCGACTTCGGTACCGTATCCGATACCGATGGATGAAGGCCAGCCGGTGGCAACTCTAACGGTATCGAAGAAACAGAGTTCCGGATCCGAATTATCGGAACCGAGCCTTCAGTACCGTCTGGTGTCGGTACCAAGGCGAGTCGGTACCCAGTCCTCCAGACTGGAGATCGATTCCAGACTCGGCATCGAAGGAAGCAAGTCTATCGATGCAGATCTGGAGGGTACCGACGTCGGTACTAGTATCGGTACCGGTACTGGAAGGTCGTTCTGCAGCGTATCCAACGGCCCCGTAGGTACCAAGGACGCCAGACAACGATCCTTGGTGAGGAATATTTCATCCAACACCATTGCCGATGCCGGGGTATCGGTACCGCTCGAAGCGGATGCCACCACCGGGCATGGCTCAGGTATGTTCTGTGAGGGGTGAACCTCAGGAACAACCTGAAACCCCACACGGGCTTTGGAGGCCAAAGACTCCCACCGGGGTTTTGAAGCCAGTGGATTCTCGAGGGCAAGGCCGGAGGCATCTCTATGCTGTGCATGAGATCTGCCCCTCGAGGACTGGCTAGTCTTAACAGACTGTTTTTGGGTTACCTGATCCTGTGTAGAAGATATGGTCAGTGCCCTGAAGTTGGATGGGGACCACGTGTCGAGGGGAACTCGATGTTGAAAACTTCTTCCCACAAGACTATTGCAGGAGGGACACTCCGGAGGAAAATGGTCAGGACCCAAGCAGGTTAGACACCAATTGTGAGTGTCTAAAATTAAGTTTGTACATTTCTTGGGGATAGTAGCTGGCGGTTCCATGAAGGAGTGGAGAGGCCTAGCAGGCTTGAAAAACCGTGAGACACTAAGAAGGAAAAATATTCCTTAAAAAGGAAAAATTTTACAAGAGAAAAGAAACACCGGCGGTACCGGTGGCGTCGGGGAAGGCAGTCGCGACCACAAGAAAAATAAAAAATAAAAGGTGAATTTTCTGCAGTGACAGGACGACAGGAAAAACGAAAACTGAGGAGAGGCAGTTGGGAAAGGCGGGAAGGCAGCATGCAGGCGTGTTGGGATGTTTCCAAAAGCGTTCTGATTGGACGCTGGGGAGCGTTCCCACGCAGACTCCGTCGGCACCGACGTACCCATATGTGAAGACTCATTCCTGCTTGTTCCTGGAGATCACTTCATCAGCCTTGGGAGCTGATGAGAGAGCACCAATCTTCTGTTGATAGAGAAATCCAAATCTTAATCATTGAAGATTGATAGCCCTAGGTAAGATCTTTGAGCAGATGCCACAAGAGACATTTTGCTCACACATCACATGCCACTGCAAATCTTGTGAGGAACTGTGATTAACGCAGATTACAGCAAGGGCAGTATTTGCTGCTGAACTTTGTTTCAGCCATAGTTATGAAACCTGCATGGAAAGGCCAGCAGATTTAGACATTTCTGTTTTCCTGATATTTGTTTATTGTAAATTTTTTTAAAATGCTAATAAAAAGGCCAGCAGAGACCACTTAATGGAAAATTCCTTGGCCAAGCAGCCTCGTCACAACACCCCACCATCCTACTCCCAGCAGTAGAAAAATCTGTCCAAGATACTATTAGGACTGAAGTGTCTCAATCATGAATGAAAAGGTTTTTAATGGAAGAAGTGTTTGAATGTCATCAAGGGTAAAAGGATAGAGTGGAATCCACAAGACAGAAGCTTCATGGTAATTACCATATATACCCAGAAAAGGCTGTAACATGGTCTTGGTGGTGCTACACACATGAGATATCACTTGCACATGCAACAGATCATGCTTGTACTCTAAGAATTCAATTTATTGCTTTCAATCTTCTCTTACCCTGAAGTCTTCTCCAAACTTTCTCAGTTCCTCTAGTTGGTTCCTTTTCTGATCAATCTGTAGCCCTGCAATCAAGAAAAAAAAACTGATAGAAGAAGGGGAGTATGTTTAGAAGAGATGAGATCCCCATCACCAACAGGTTAGGATCACCTCCCCAGCATAATAGAATCCCAGAGTCGCACCTTTACAAGGTGGCTTTGTAAGATCAGACAGCGTCGTCACATCTAATGGTCGACTTCCATCCTTTGCTCCAGAAGCAAGAACATCTTTTGCTTTAAAAAAAAATGCATGTTATATGAAGATTTATATTTATATACATAAGCATAAATATGGCTCAAACAAGTATGAACGATAATAGCTTAACAACGTTGTGGAGGGTATTGCATGTTATCCTGTAGAACATTCATATCTGATGCCTCAGCCTGGGTTAACCAAGATTAGGCAATGATGGCCAAACTTAGGGTGAATACATACCAGTTTCCTGATGGAGTTACAGTTTATGAATCCTGTCTAGAAATTGTTGCTACAATGGTTGAACTAAAGGAAAGCAGCCAGGATAGTTGCAAATTAAGGTTTGGAGGTTTTAACCAGCTGTTTCATCCTGCTGCATTATGAACTTTCAGTTTGATCCAAAACAGGACTGAGATCTGTCACCATTACTTTGCATTCACAACCACCTGAGATGTCCCCTACCTTTTTTCCCCTCCTTCCCCAAAAAAACACCATATCTACTGTAGTCACTGCAGTAAATGCTCAATGAGGGGGCATGTACCAGGGCTTTTTCTGGGACCTTGCAATCAGTGGCTCTGAATCCAATTAGTAAGTGTCCCCTTTAAACAATGACTCACACCCCTCCTCTCCAGAGATTGAACACTCCCTCCATAGCAACCCCAGTTGGCCCAAGGAGAAAAAAGCGCAACATGGGGATTGAACAAGGGATCTTATGGATGGTAGTGCTTAAAAGATGAAGGTTCATGCTGCTATACCCTCAAAGCTCCAACTGAGCTAATCTAATCTAATACAGATTTGTATAGCACAACTATCCCTATCAAAACAGTGGCTCTGTGCAGTTTTACAGCAAGAGAAATAAAAACACAAAACAAAGGATGAGAATACAAATATAAAAATTACCAACTAGTTAGATTTAAATAATGAAATTTTCAGTTCTTTTCAAAACTGAAAAACTATTTTTTTTAACTTCCTAGGTAATTCGGACCAGTACCATGCCGCCATATTGGGAAAAGTATGCATAAAGCATGATTTAAGACAAATACCTCCAAGCACGTCAGGACTTCCAGCAGCAACAGCCCTGATCAGCATTGGGGAGAAAAGTGGGAAGCAAAGCCCCTCCCCGCACCACACCTCACCACAAGGCTGATCAGGCCAATCGAGGCAGGAACCAGGACTTTTAAAATCTTAGCACCTCCAGGCATGCCTGCGACTAAGAGCCTGTGATAAGGAAGCTTATCATAGCTCAGGAAGGAGCTATAGTAAAGGTGAAGTGACTCTGAACAAGCAACCTGTCAGTTCTGGTAGAAATAAGAAAACAGAATTTTTCCATAAAAGACTACCAGTCCCAGAATGCACCAGGTTTCCAACAGCCATTAGAGGAGCTGAAGTGGGGAAACGTGTGGTCAATCAGGAGGGCTATGAGGTAATCCCCAAGCACTCATCTCAAAGGGCAGGGCCTGATTCAGCACAGCTACGCTGTGCTAGGGTGGAGCACTCATCTAAGCAGAATAAAGGTAGAGTTTATTCTACAGAGAAGCATCCTCAGAATCTTCATGATCTTGGACAGCTTCATCATCTGGAGGATCATCAGAAGCAGAAGCCAGAGTGGACGGACAGAGAGGGCAAGAAACCCTTTGGAAGAAAGAAGAGAAAAGCATTTGGGAGGTCTAAAGGAGTCCAGAGCAGTACGTATACTGGGAGACATTCAAAAGGCCAGCATACACCATTGGACTGGGGAAAACCAGAGGAATGGTGCTGCAGAGCTAGGAATCTCCAGATGGTACCTGTGAGGGAGACGGCTGCACTTGGAAGGGACCCTAAGACCCATGCCAGAAGGTATGTGAAGAGAGATCCAGTGTCCAGGGATCTGGATTGGAAGGCTGGACATAAGAACTGGACTACATACTGGCCAGGCTATTTAGAGAAGAACTCTAACAGCAATGGAAGCTCAGGTATGAACACTGATCTATGCCCTAGCTATACCCTTGAAAGACAGCAGGGAAACAAGTATTCTCCTGAGAGTGCTATATTGAGAAATTCCTCTGTGCCAATCCATGATATTGAACCCATGATTGTTGAAGGGGGAGAGGTTATAGATTCAGGCTGTGAATACATGGATTGCTCTCTGTCTAAACTCCTTTGGTAATTTACTGTTACAAAGTATAACAACCATCACAAAGAAATACAAACTTGTTCTTTAATCTACTCAGAAAAGCTCTTGAGTAGGATTTGAGCCAGGCAGTAGAAAGTAAGCCAGCTAAGGGGTTTCAGCTGGATAACTGCTAGCAATTGAGCCTTATCTAATTGCTTGTGAGCTCTGAGGGAATCACTTCTGAATCTATGTGTGAAGATATAAGAAGTTAACCTGAAAAGAACAGTTTTTCCCTTCTTTGTGGGTTTTGCTTGTTGTTTGAAGCATTGCTAAGGAAATATTAGCTAAAGTCTACAGAAAAGACCATTCTGTTACCATCCTGGTCTTTATTCTTTTGATTTGATTGCCTGACAAGTTCAGCTGTTGTTTTCCTGATTTTGTTTTTTCTAAGTTTAACACTGAAAGCAAGTATCCTGTTTTATGTGCTACCAAGCATATCTGTGTTGGGAGAAATAACCCCATAAATAAATATCTTATTGGCTTTACACTCAAGCACAACTAATTATTGTGAGCGGCTGTGTCTGGTGTGAAAGGACTGCATTTCCCACAATCCCTTGCAAATCATATTGATATATGCCTTTGCCAAGACTGTGAACATTCTCACCCAGGCACCCGTCTGACAAGCCTCACCAGAGGGCCCTTTGACGTGGCCCTTAGGAGGGGACCAAAGGAACACAAAACCCCATGAGAACCAAGGTAAATCAATGCATGGGACAGAGAAACAAAGCTACAACAAATTGCACAAGCAGCAACACCGCCACAAAGCTTAACACCTCAACAGTGCCACACAAATCATGATACCACAAAGAAAGCAGTTACTCACCTTAACAGGTGTTCTCCAGGGACATCAGGAATCAGTCCTCACATATGGGTGACATCGGTGCCAATGTAGACTACGCGGAGCATTTACCCTGCTTTCAAAGAAAGCCTTTGGGACATGCTACCATGGATGCGTGGTCCCCTTCCCACCCAAGGGTGCCATCTTGATCAGTCAGATGACATAGCTAGGATGGCAGTAAAACTAAAACAAAGTAGGGAGGTAACTCCCAAGGCAGGAGGGAGGGTTGTGAGGACTGATTCCTGCTGTCCCTGGAGAACACCTGTTACAGGTGAGTAACTATGCTTTCTCCAGGAACAAGCAGGAAGTCAGTCCTCACATATGGGACTCCCTAGCTTCAGGTTGCCAAGGACCGAATCACGACAGCACCAATGGTGACTACAAGGGAAGCCGTGAATTGCAGAATGTGAGTCCCCACTGAGAGACTCTGCAAGACCCTATCATCCAGCGACACTATCACTCTGGTAGCCTGAACACAGAAGGGATGGAGGGCAGGAGTTGCCTATACCCTGAGAATATTACGGAGTACTCCCTGGCCAAAGGCACTGTCCCTGTGGGACTCACTCTCCAAGCAGTAGTGAGTTGTGAATTTATGAATTGAAGACCATGTGGTAGCCTTGCAGATCTCAGTCACCGGAACTGAGCAGAGGTTAGCTACCAATGTGGCCATCATCTCACACAATGTGCTATGATCTGGTGGCTCAAGGGAGAGGCCAGCTTGCTCATAAAACGAGGGCAAAACAGTCCGCCATCCAAGTGGACAGAGTTTGCTTAGTCATGAGGAGCCTCAGTCTTCTGGGGTCGAAAGACACGAAACGCTAAGGAGCTTTGTGATTGGCCTGTGTCCACCTAGAAGGACAGGGCCTGGTTTGCAATTGAGTGTATGAAGCACTAGTTCCTACCTGCTGGCATGAGGCTGCAGGAAGATGATGGAAATGACCACCTCTTTGTTGAGGTGGAAAGGATACCACCTTCGGGAGGAATTTGGGAAGTGTGTGCAGAGAGCACTACCCTGTTCTTGTGTTAAGTGCCAGTGTTGACTCATGTCAGTGTTGACTCATGGCGACCCTCTGGATAGTTGTCCTAAATTATCAGTCTTCAGTTAGGCGGCTCATTGTTTTCAGAATGGCACCTGTAGCTGCTGTTATTATATCGATCCATCTGATTGCTGGCCTTCCTCTTTTGCATTGACCTTCTACCTTGCCAAGCATGATATCTTTCTCTAATGATCTCTCTTCGCATGTGTCATTCAAAGTATGAAAATCAAAGTCTTGTCATCTGAGCTTCTAAAGAAAGCTTAGGTTTTATCTCCTCTAGTACCAACTGGTTTGTTCTTCGGGCAGTCCATGGTGTACACAGTATTCGTCAGCAGCACCATAATTCAAAGGCAACAATTTTCTTCCTGTCTATCTTTTTCACTGTCCAACTTTCACATCCATATGACATTATTAAAAATGCCACGGCTTGAACAAAGCAAGGCAAATCTTTGTATGGAGAACCTTGTATATGGTGGATCTGCCACCAGGGCCTGGAGTTTGCTCACCCTTCGAGCGGACATAAGAGCCATCAGAAAGGCCACTTTCGAAGACAGGTATTGCAACACAGGTGGCAAGTGGCCAGGGGCTCAAATGGCGGTTTGGTGAGCTGGGAGAGCACCATGCTGAGGTCCCACTCTGCTGCTGGAGGACAGAGAGGGGGCTTGGATAACAAGAGGCCACGGAGAAACCTGAAGACCAGTGGCTGGCTTGAGAGGGGTTTTCCCTTGATAGGGTGGTGGTGAGCGGCTATGGCGCTTAGGTGTACCTCACGGAGTTAAATTTTAACCTGTTCTAGTTGTACATAGCAGGAGAAGAGATTCTCCTCTCTTTCAGCACACCAGATGGAAAATCTCCTCCACTTAGTGGCATAAGCCCATCTGGTGGAGAGTTTTCGGGAGGCCAGTAGGATCTCCTTGACTTCTCCTGGGAAAATTGAAAGGGGCCAACGCTACCCTTTCAGCAGCCACGCTGTTAGCATTAGTGATCCCAGATAGGGGTGCAGGAGGGAGCCCTCCTCCTCAGACAGGAGGTCCGGGGCTTGGCCCAAAGGGACTGGAAGTGCCATCGAGGGGGAAAGCAGCAGAGGGAACCAAGGTTGATTGGGCCATCTGGGGGCAATCAGTATAACTGATGCCCTTTCACTCTGGATTTTGAAAAGGGTCCTGACGACCTGGGGGAAGGGGGTCAGGGGGAACGCATAGAGTAGGCCCTCAGACCACGAGATCAGAAAGGCATCTGCTGCCACTCTCTCTGGGTGCTACCAACGGGAGCAGAAGCGGGGTAGCTGCATGTTGTCCGGAGAGGCAAATAGGTCCATCATGGGCCTGCCCCAGAGGTGCTGCTTCTTTACTCTGGGTTTAACTGCCACTCATGTGGATGAAGGACTCTGCTCAGCCTGTCCACTAAGCAACTGTCCTGGCCTGGGAGGTATACCGCTCACAGAAGCATACTGTTGCGTGCTGCAAAGGAGAGGAGAGCCCCTGCCTCCTCGCAGAGGGAGCACAAACTCGTACCCCCCTCCCCCCCTTGTTGATATAAAACATGGTGACCTGGTTATCAGTCTGGATCAATTCAGGCCGGTGTCGCAGGCGGTGGCGGAATGCTCGTAGGGCCAAGAAGATTGCCCTCAACTCCAGGAGACTGATCTGTAGGAGTGACTCCTCATGAGATCAGCTGCCCTGTATGCGGCGGTCTCCACAATGAGTCCCCCAACCCGGGAGGGAGGCATCTGGTCAGGGTCCTCTGTGGCATGGGTGCCAGAAAGGGCATTCCCGCCTGAAGGTGGCATACGTTTTGCCACCAGTTAAGGGATGCTGCCAGTTGGCAGGTAACCCTGACCCTGTCCCATAGCCTGCCTGTAGCCTGAGTCCACTGCGAGCGTAGGCACTACTGGGCTGTCCACATGTTTAAGCAGGCTGAGGGCATGATGTGGACCATTGAGGCAATACGGCCCAGCAGTCACAGGAGGATGTGAGCCGGCACTGACTGGCAGCGTTATACCTCTCCTACCAGTTGCCTGAGGTGTTCTGTCCTTTCCCTTGGGAGGACAGCCTTGACCTGTAACGTGTCGAACTGAGCACCTATAAACTCCAGGCTTTGGGCTAGAGAGAGATGGGATTTGGGTAGTTGATGACAAACCCCTGGTAGTGCAGAAGGAAGGTTGCACACTATGCAGCCTGGCTGACCTCTGAGGCTATAGTACACATGATGAGCCAGTCGTCCAGGAAGGGGAAGACGAAAGCCCCTTGTAGGTGCAGGTAGGTGGTGGCCACTGCCAAATACTTGGTAAAGACCCTTGGCGAGGCGGCCAGGCAGAAGGGTAGCACTCTGTACTGGTAATGACTCCTCCAATCACAAACTGTAGGTACTGCCTGTGGGAGGGGTGGATCAAGATGTGAGTATATGGATCCTTTAGGTCCAAGGAGCACAGCCAATTTAGTAGAGGTAAGGTAGCAGTGTTCCAAGGGAAAGCATCTTGAACTTCTCCCTCATCAAAAACTTGTTTAAGTTTCTCAAGTCTAGTATAGGCCTGAGGCCCCCAGTTCTCTTCGTGACAAGAAGTATCTGTTGTAGAATCCTTTTCCCCATAGATGTTTGGGTACAGGCTCCACTGTGTTGTCACTTAGCAGACCTGCGAGCTCTGAGAGCAGAAAGGTCTGGTGAAGGAGAGGTCATACTGGCTCTCCTGGAAAGAACCTTGGTGGTGCCTGCTGTAAGTGAAGGGGGTATCCCTCCCTTACCACCTGCAGTACCCAGTGGTCTGAGATGACACTGGCCCACTTGTGGGTCAAGAGTGCCAGGCAGCCTGCTGTGGGCTGGTGAAGGTCTCTCTCAGGGGAGGGGAGGCCCTGCCCTGGGAGTCAAAACCTCCCTCTGGGCTGGGTGGCAGCTGGGGCCTAGGGCTTCTGTGCCTTCGACTTCTGAGCCCCATGGCTTTGTCGCTTAAGGTGAGAACCCTGTTGCTGCCCTGAGAAGGACTAGTAGTGGTGACTGCTGAAAGGTGATGGTTTCTTACGGGGAAAAGATGAGGTCTTCTTGAAGAGCCTCTGTCGAATCACGTCGGCTTTGATCTCGGCTGTCTTGTCGGCCATCGGTTTGCAGAACAGGTTCTCCCCAGTGCAGGGGACATCGAGCAGCTTGTTTTGGACCCACTGCTTGAGGACAGAGGACTGCAGCCAGGCTTGGTGACGGGAGCCAATGGCAGCCGCTGCTACCTGAGCCGCTGATTCAAAGCAGTCATAGGCCGTCTGGGACAGTAACTTAGAACAGTCCTTGATCCTGGACGTCAGGGATTGGAACCGCTGGAGGGGTTCCCCGGTAAGCCCTGCTAAAACCCAGACAACTCTTGGGAAGAGCCTTTAGGTACATGCTTATTTAAAATTCATAGGCTTGGATCCAGCAATCCAGCATGGAGCCCTGGTAACACTTGCGCCTGAGGGGACTGAAGAGTGGGTCTTCTGGCTCTTAGGTTTCTGCATGGCTGACTCAATGACCATGGAGTTATGTGGGAGTTGAGACTTGTGGAACCCAGGGCTTTTCCAGATGTGGTAGATGGCGTCAAGGTGCCAGCTCACCACTGGCATCGAGGCCGGTATCTCCCACATTCTGAGTAACAGCCGCTCGAGGATCGGCTGCACAGGCACCATGAGAATCTCCTTGGGTGGAGACATATGGAGAATCTCCAGTTCCTCAGTGCGTGGACCTTCCTCCGCCTTGGTTTGCACCGAGGGGGCCTTGGCCATATCCTTGACAAAGTCGTGGAAGGCCACATCTTCCAGAGGAGAATGGCGCCCGGTCCGAGAGAATCTCTCAGTGCTGCTTGGTTTCCAGGGACACCTCATTGTCTGTCTCCTACTCGAGCAGCGACGACGACGAGTCCGAGGCCCTGATGTCAGGGCCAGGAACAAGTGGCTGGTGGCCTCTGGAGGACCTGTGGTCTGAGTCGCGGAAACTGGCCAAGCAACAGGACAGAGACCTCGACCGGTGCCAAAGCAGATAGGGCTCAGAGCTCAACTTGACAACCGGGGGACCCCCCGACCCCCCCCCCCCCCGCAGTTGGGGATCTGGTCGTTGGGGCATCATTGCCTGCTGCAGGGTAGGATAGCAGTGATTTTATGCTCCAAGGCCGCCATTCTGGTTTCCAAGCCAGAAAGCTCCGCAGCTTTTGACGCAGGCACCAAGAACATCGGGGCCCGGCGCCGGCATGCAAGTGGATGCATCCTTGACTAGGACTATGGTCTCGAGGAACCTCACACGATCTCTGCCGGCAGAGGAATCCTCCTTGAGGACCTTGGTAGAGCACTTCTCGGAGCCGCCCGAGCCTCTTTGGGCGGTTTTACCAGGTTTCTTCGGTGCAACCTCGATGGACTTCGTGGATTTTTTCTTTCTTCTCTCGGGGTCCGAGATCTTCTCGGAAGAGCCGCCACCATTGTGGGATACAGAGGATGCTCGGGCCTCACGGGAAGTGCTGGGCTTGGAGCTCGGTGTCGGGAAGGCCAGTGCCGATTCAGACCTGGGGAACAGTTTTTCTTGGAACTCTGACCTCTTTTTAGTGCTTTTAGGCGTCATGGCCTGACACAGATTGCAGGTCGTGCTGTCATGGTCCGGGGTCCCAGGCAGCGTAGGCAGCAGTCATGGGGGTCAGTCACCGACATCATTTGACTGCAGCGATCACATTTTTTTGAACCCACTGGGGCACATGGTGGGGAACACCCAGAAAGGGTCGATGACCCCCAGGCGAAAAAAGACGTGAAACCGGTCGAGACGAGCCTCGATTAAAAAAGACAATAGAAGCTGATAACAGCACCAGGGACGGCACTGGCTCAAGGTGGGAAGAGGAGCAAGTACACAAACTGGGAAAACTATTTTTACTGAGGATAATTAGCAAGGATTTTTTCTGGGGACACAGGACAAATGTCCATTGGGCTCTGCAAAAAAAAGGAGACTGAGGAAGATGGCACCCTTGGGCAGGAAGGGGACCACGTGCATGCATGGTAGCATGTCCCAAAAGCTTTCTTTGAAAGCTGGGGAAATGCTCTGCACCAGCTCCGTTGGTGCAGACTTCACCCATATGTGAGGACTGACTTTCTGTTTTTTCCTGGAGAAAGAGGAATGTTGCTACCATTTTGATACTCCTGATACTCACATGCACAATATCTAATATCACAGCAATCACACTAGAATATGAAAAATACCTATAATTAATAGTTATAAAAGCCATATAAAATGCTACACTAGCAATAAAAACCCTCCCAGAATACCAAAAGTGCCCCGTGTCCTAAGATACATACCACTTCAAGCAAATGATGCAAACAGACCACACCACTTAAACAACCCGACGCACCCTCATCAATGCCTGCTCAGCAAGAAATAAAATTCAAAAACACTGGCTGAATTCATACAGGAACATTATTTAGACATGCTATTCTTCATCACCAATAGTGCTATCCATGGTATCCCCCCTTCCACATGAAACGCCATAGATCCTTTTCAAAGAGAGAGATATCCCTTATGTAGGAACTGGAGGGGTAGTAGCTGCAATAAATATTTTAGGGAGCAAAACCATGCAATAAGCTGCAATCCATCCCATCATAGACAGCTGTAAAGGGTTCCTGTCCCGCACTTTTACGCGTAAGGGCCGTAACAAGGCCCCAAAGTTAAGGCGGTAGAGAGTTTGGGGGGGGGGGGGGGCAATCGCTGGGTAGATGGATGCCCACGTACTTAAAGGAAGAGTCTGCCCACCAAAAAGGAAACCCCTGCCCCCACTGACCTCGCAGATGATCCGACACGTCTAGGGCTGCCAATTTTTCCATATTTAATTGCAGTCCCGAGATTCAGCCGAAGTCTGCAAATTCTCTTAACAGTCACGGCAATGATGTCTGTGACTTAGTAATATGAACTAAGAGGTCATCCACGAAGGCTGAACTCTTTAACCCCATCGGCCAATACGAATATCTGCCACCTCTCAACAATCCACAGCTTTCCGTAGGAACAGATCTAAAGATAATAGAAACAAAAGGGGAGATTAATGGGCACCCCTGTCGCGTCCCTCGGCAAAGCTCAAATGCCTCGGTGACGTATCCATTAAGCAACACTGCCGCCGTTGGCACAGTATATAGTGTTTGGACCATCCAGACAAATGCATCCCCCAGATCATATATTGTTAAGAGACGAAAAGAGATACTCCCAACTTCCCTTGTTGAATGCATTCTCAGCATCGAAACTAATGAGAAGCGAAGGAATCTGTTTCTCCAGTACCCATTCCAGAGGAGCTATTATCTGTCGCATATATGTAGCATAGCATCCCTGCAAAAAGCCCACCTGGGAGCGCTGCAATAGGGTCAAGAGAAGTGGTGCCAAGTGGTCCGACAAGATCTTAGCCCAAATTTTGAAGTTGAAATTAAAGAAATTGGGAGATACGAGCCCAAGTATCAGATCCCTACCAGGTTTTGGTATCAGCCACATTTGAACCTTCCCTTTCCTACTCGTTCCGCGTACATTGCCACAGGGGACCCCCAAACCCTGTCCTGCAAAGGTTTATAGAATTCTGCCAAATACCCGTCTGGGACAGGAGCTTTATAGCACTGTGCTCGTTTACGTGCAAGGGAGATCTCCTCCACAGTTATGGAGGCTCCCAGCACGTCACGCTGGTGTATTGTAATACCAGGCAATGAGAGATTTCCAAGTTATTCTGATAGGTTAATGGAAGGGTCTGACCCTTTTTGGTATAATTGTCGATAGTACTCCCTAAATACTTGTGCAACTGCCGGTGTGTCTTTATGCAGCCGACCCATCGCATCTCGCAGTGCCAGGATCGTTCATGTTCCTTGGGAATCCCTTAGACAGCATGCGAGCAGTTTCCCTATTTTGTCCCCATATTGGTACAGTTCGTGTTTATAGTAGAGTAACAATTTCTTGGCCTGCTGATGCAAAACCTCATTTAGGGCCACTTGAACTTCATCAGTTGATCGGAAAGCATGTCATCAGCATGCTGTCACCACCTGGCGCTATAGGCGCATTACTCTAGCATCTATCAGTCGCCTTTGGCAGGCCGAAGAGGCTATTATGTCCCCTCGAAGTACCACTTTAGCTGTTTCCCAGAATAATTCAGGGATCTCTTGGTATTGTGTGTTATGTGTTATGTATGAACACCATTTGTCCTGGAGGTATACTTGAAACTGTTCATCTTTATACAGTTCCAGTGCAAACTGCCACATCCGAGGCCTACGAGTGGCGGCTGCCATCTCAGATCTATTCATATAGGTGTATGATCAGAAATTGCCGCCGGGCCAATCATCGCATCCTCAACTTTAGAAAATATTGGTGCCATGATAGTTTCTCTGTACCATTTGACCCGGTGAAAAGCGGTATATAAATACAGCTAAATAAATAAAATAAATAAATAAATGACAATATAGTCAATTCTCACGCTTGTCCAATGCGTCCAAGACAGATGGGTATAATCCCTTTCCATGGCCTTAAGCAAGCGCCAGGGGTCTACGAGACCTAACCATTTCTGAAATCTCTGCAGGATATGCGTTGTCCCATCTCTAGCACCCGGGTTCGCACTAGAGTTGTCCAACATGGGATCTAAAACTCCATTAAAGTCCCCTCCAATGACTAGATGGTCCCCCAGTAGTTGCTCAATTGCAGAGGCCAAGCAGGCATAAAAAGGGCCATCTGCAACACCTGGACCGTAGATATAGCACAGTTACTTACCTGTAACAGGTGATCTCTGGGAACAGCAGGAATAAGTCTTCACATATTGGGTACGTCGGTACCGACGGAGCCTGCGTGGGAACGCTCCCCAGTGTCCAATCAGAAAGCTTTTGGGAGCATCCCTCAGCGCCTGCGTGCTGCCTTCCCGCCTTTCCAACTGTCTCTCCTCAGTTGAGTTTCATAGCCGAGACAAAGAGAGAGAAAGAGGAAAGGAAAGATAGATATAAAAATACAACTCCTAGGGGAGGTGGGCGGGTTGTGAAGACTTATTCCTGCTGTTCCCAGAGATCACCTGTTACAGGTAAGTAACTGTGCTATCTCCAGGAACAAGCAGGAATGAGTCTTCACATATGGGGACTCCCAAGCTAAGATGCCTGGAGCCATAACATGTTGAAGATTGAAAACATGCTACATCTCATATGGCCAGGCATCCTGAGGATGGAGGGCAGGAGTTGCATAGAGAGGAGCATCAGAAAAACCAGCTAACCTAAGAAAGGACTACCCTCAAGGAGTCCATGTATGTATGATCATTATCAAAAGATATATTGAAATGATCAGCATAATATTGAAATGAACAATCACCATATGACGCTCACCTACTGGATTGCAGGAAGTAGAGAGGCTGATGGAGTCTACTGGGGATCCAGTAGAATAATGTTCAAGGTGACCTCACTGGAGTGAAGGTGGAGGTCAACATCTGGAAGTGAGAGGTGACCCCAGGATTCAATTGGGGTAACACAAACATGGCAGGTCTTCAGTGGGAAGCTTCATGGAAAGCTGAAAACTCTTTTGGCTACAGAAGTATTCAGAGGTAGGAGCAAAAGAGGAAGACTGACCGATCTGGACAAACATACCTAGTCCTTGAGGGAGGAAAGGGTATGAGAAGAATCCCATACTCCCAAGAAAGGACAGATGTTTGAGGAATTGAATCTGAAATCCACTGAAGATCCACCATGTCTTTCCTAACTGGTGAGAGGTAGGAAGACATTGGGGCATGGAGCTTCAGGGATACGTAAACCTAGGATACGGTAGGGCTGTCAGTTCCACAGCAGTGGTTGTGTGCAAAATGTCCGAAACATACTGTGGAACAGTATGAAGCTGTGCAAGTCCACTGTCAGAAACATACAGGAAGGTAAAAACCTTTATGAGCATAGACAGTCAGGCGGCGATAAGTATGGAAATACATATCTACCTATAATAAGTATCTGGACAGATACACACATATATGTAGAGATATACCCGTATATCTATATCTATATCTATATATATCTATATATATATATAATAAGATCTAAAGGGCATAGCATATGCACACTTAGCTGACAGACAGATACATCTACAGAGATGTATATATCTATATCTATATCTATATATCTATATCTATATATATAGGTCTAAAGATAGATGCCTGCAGTAAGCAGACAGAGCTATGCATATCAGGACATTCACATGGAGATGTGAAGGGAAAAGATTAATCTAAGAACAAGGAGGTGAAACCTACTTGAGAAGATATAGAGAGAATCTATTCCCCCCAGAGATGATGGTAAAGGAATGCTATCCAGTGAATTACCAGGATGGTTACGTGAAAAAACAGAGGATAATATCAGTCTGTAAACAGCAAGTCCGGAGTCCTGTGGAACTCCAGCATGGTAAAAGGACAGAAACGCATAGAATGAGATACCAGGTTGACCTACGTGAGGGACAAAGGAGGTATCAGGCGTTTTTCAGACTAATATGTGCTGTCCTTGAAGTGTTAGGATACCATGAGGACAAGCTGCAAGAAAAAAAAAAAAAAAAGAGTATATTCCCTAAGGAATGGGATAACTCTTAGACTTTCACGTGGAGAAGGCTTATGTCCTTTTCCCTCTTTTTTTTTTTTTTTTTTTTTAAAAGAAGATAGCAGGGTATGAAGAACCCTCACAGTCATAGGGAATGACTGAGGAAGCATTTTTCAACCATGATGGATAGCCATTAGAGAAACTCTATGCTCTCTAGCAAGGGCCCATAGTGGAAAGCTTCTCAGTAGGATTGCAGAGAGCATTATGCAGGAGAACTGGGATGTAGAACTGGCTGATGGAGAAAACTGACAGCCACGTCCACTACGTTGCCAAATCCAGAGATTGGAGATGGCAAGGGTAGAAGATAGTGTAAGAAGCCTGTAGTGAAAAAGATTATCCAAGAAAGATGTAGAAAACTTTCTTGGAATCACTACTAAGGCCAGACAGGAGTGGTGGAAGACAAGACTGGGACTTGTGGAAAAGTACCAGTAGTCAAGCACTGGACTCCTGCATGGGTAGCTACTGAATAGGACCACAGAGAGAGTCGGTCTGTGTCAAACAGAGAACAGACTGAACAAAGAGAGCAAGCTGTCTCTGTCTGCAGAGCTGCCTAGATAAAGAAGGGAGTTTACTCAGGAGAAGAAACTCTACAGTGAAAAGAAAGACAAGAAAAGTCTTTCAATGGTATGGTACCACTCTTACAGGGGAAACCCTGGCGAAGAGGGTAGAGATAGAAGCTGAAGAAGGACTTACCACATGGTAAGTCCCTGGAAGGAAAAAATTCATGCTGGTACAGAGAAACTATCATGTGATAGTTGCTAAACCTCTCTTCTAGTCAGGAAGAGGTGGAAAACTCTGTAACTTATAGACATGAATAGCCTGACAGTTCAGCATAGTGAAGAGTAAATGGATTTCCTGAGAATAGGAATCCCTGAGCAGAGTTTTGAATGGAAAAACAGTGAAAATCTTCTGCTGAAAAGGAATTAAGTATAGTTATAAAAAGATTAATCAGAAACCTATGGTTACTGTGTTTATTCAGCCTGGCTAGAGTTTGGATTCTTCAGACCAGGGCGAGACTTCCCCTGCTTGGGAACAACCGAATGATGGGCAGGAGAAGAGGAAAACCTCTTTCTTTTAGGGAAAGAAGGTTTGGTAGGGCATTTCCTACCTGCTGAGGAAGGAGAGGGCTTAGGATGGCCCTCAGAAACAGGAAAGTCAGTGGAGCAATGAGCAACCTGACGTAAGGACTCCTTATTGAAGAGATTTTCTCCAGTACAAGGAGTATTACACTCAGTCTTTGATGTGCCCATCTACTCAAGTCTGAGGCTTGGAGCCTCAAAAGAGTCTAGGGAAGCACGAGAAAGAAACCAAGAGATATTTTGGCTATGACTAAGAAGTAAGGAATAGTCTGCAGCCTTGGGCTCTGATAGAAAAGGAGTCAAAATAGATAATTTCTTTGCGATCTCCTGAAGGGATAGACTCGTATAGAAAATATATGAGAGAATCCTTGTTGCCAGCATAGATGTTTGGAAGGTTTGACGTCCAAAGGCATCTAGTGTTCTAGATGCATGCCCTGGCGGGAAAGAAGAATGTTTTTTCTTGCTTTTTACCTTCCTCATTGCTGATTCCACTACAATGGAATGATGGGGAGGCTTTTGAAATCCTGGAGAGGGGGGCACCTGATACAGAAGATCAGTTGCTGTAGGAGGTGAAGAAACCCTAAAAGGTTTTTCCCATACCCTCAGAAGAAGATTCTGCAGAGAGTGATGTAAAGGAAGCATTATGGGGCTTGTTTACAAAGCCGCGGTAGCGATTCGCAATAGTTATCGGAGCCGCGGCCCCATTGAAATCAATGGGGCCGCGGCTCCGATAACGATCGCGAACCGCTACCGCAGCTTTGTAAACAAGCCCCTATATTTTCCTTTTCTGCAGAAAAATCCTGAGAAAACTCATAGCCAGGGATAGGAATATTAAGGAAGGTTGCCATGTCAAGGAGAAATTTCTGAAAAGAAGGATCTCCGATGGGAACCATCCCTGGACAGGTTAATCCTGAAAAGGCAGCCTGGGCACCCGAGGATGTACCTGTCCGGTGCAGAACAGGATTTGCAATGGATGGACACGAACTGGCAGTTATGAGTTGAGACAGTCAGTAGTGCATCATCCATGCCAGGTATCGACTCCAAACTAGGTATAGAAAGGAGCGATCCAGGTGAAAAAAGCATGGAAGGAGCTGGTCCCGATGATACTGCCGGTACCGACATTGATACCAATACCGGTAGCTGTGCCGGATTCGCTGAAGCAGTAAGCGGAGGCTGCTCAAACGATGCCGAGGAAACTCGAAAGTCTCGGTGAATATCCTCGGTACCGCGCCTCCGGAATCGGTGCGTGTCGGTTCCGAGACGCGTCGGTATCCAGTCTTCCAGACTAGAATATCGATTCTAGACTTGGCATCGAAGGAAGCGAATCTATCGATGCAGGTCTAGATGGTACCGGCGTCAGGGATCGTATCGACGGAGCTGCCGATACTGGAAAGTCAACCTGGGTATCGATCGGTCCCGAAGGCACCGAGTACACCAGATGACGATCCCTGGTGAGGAGTGAATCACTCAACACCAGTGCCGATGCCGGGTTATCGGAACCGCTCGAAGCGGATGCCACCCCCGAGCATGGCTCAGGTATGTTCTGTGAGGGGTGAGCCCCAGGAACAACCTGAAACCCCTGAAATGCTTTGGAGCCCGAAGACTCCCGCCGGGGTTTTAATGCCAATGGGTTCTTGAGGGCAAGGCCGGGGACGTCAGCATGCTTAGCATGAGACATACCACTCAAGGATTGGCTAGTCTTAACATACTGTTTGTGGGTTACCTGATCCTGTAGAGAAGAAATGGCCGGTGCCCTGACACAGGGAGGGAAAACGGTATCGAGGGAAACCCGAAATAGAGAATCTCTTCTCACAGCATTGTAGCCTGACGGTTCAGGGGAAAAGGGGTCAGGGCCCAAACAGGTTAGACACCAGTTATTGGAGTCTAAAAAGAAAACTGTATTTCCACAGTGAAGGCACTTCTTAGGAGAAGGCGGCTCCATGATGGAGAGGCCTTATAGGCCCAAAACGTTTAAGACAAAAACTGAGGGAAACTCTCCCTCAGTTTGAGAAAAAGAGAAGAAAACCCCCCACCGGCGGTACCGGTGGCAAAACAGCCGCGACCACAAGAAAACAAGAATTTAAAAAAAAAAATTAAAGAAAAACGTTTCTGCGGTGACAGGAGGATGTCCTGCCGGCTCCACGGAAAAACGAAAACTGAGGAGAGACAGTTGGAAAGGCGAGAAGGCAGCACGCAGGCGCTGAGGGATGCTCACAAAAGCTTTCTGACTGGACGTTGGGGAGCGTTCCCGCGCAGGCTCCGTCGGTACCGACGTACCCAATATGTGAAGACTCATTCCTGCTTGTTCCTGCAGATTAAAGAAAATGATAGCATGTCCCTCGAGTTCGCCCTGTAGAATGACATAGCAGCCCTGTGGGTCTATTAGTGAACATTCACATGCAAATTGTATCTGTTTGTGGAACAAGATAACTACATCATCCTTTTGACCCTGTGCAGGTGCACCGAATACCTGACATATCCATTCTTGACAACGTTTTGTGCTCTGTCTCCGTTTGGTGCATTTCCTAGAGGAAGGTCATGTCGCACTTGTGATGCGCTAGCGCACAGATCACTTTTGACTGCTTAACCGGAGTGCCTAGCCCGCAAACATTCCATGGGGCTACTCCCAGCCCTTTTCTGGCTTTACTTGTTTTCCCAGTAGTTCCTCCCCTTCCAAGGAATTGAGGAATCTCCCCAAGCCTGAAGATTCCCCCTGGTCTTTGTGTAAGGGCTGCCCGGCCAGACTGTCCACAGAATCTATGCCCTCTAACCCAGTGCACCCCTCTTGTATGAGCTACTATAATCCTACCTCTTCTCCCTACCCTCCCTTACTTGACCTTCCCTCCCTCTCCCCTTGGCCTACCCCTGTTCCATCCCCCGATTTGGAATGACAGATTTGTCACATGTAGGGGTCCTTCCGGAACCCTGCCTAGGTATACTTTGCCCTTTAGGCCCCCCCCCCCCCGGCATTAAATCCTCCCATCTGGTAACCCTCTTGTCTTCAACCTCATCTTGATAACTACTACTGAGCAGTTACCTTAAGGACCCCTACTAAGCATAGGGAACACGGGCCCAGTGTGTTCCAGACTGTCGTTCCTTCTTACCCCTTATTCTTCTCTTCCCCCGCCTAGTTTTATTGGAGTATCATGTTTATGGCTTGCCCAGCCCTTTAAGCCCCTCCCATCTTCTTCAGTCCCCAGGTCCCATCCCCAATGTTGGCCTTCTATAGCACCTCTCCCCTTTCCGTTCTCCCCTCGGGCCTTGGGAGGCGGTGGGGAGAGGGCCATCTGCACTCACCACCCATTTACAACAGCACCTTCTGTATATGAGGCCTGCCAACCACCATTCCCTCCCAAAGCTCAAGTCCCCCGTTTTGTGGAGTTAGGAGGGTAGTGGCCTGCTGTTCTAACACCAAACATTCTTACCTATAACAGATGTTAACAAATATTAATATATGTAAGATAATTTCTTGGCCCCCCCAAAAAATGAGGTGTTCCCATCAAAACCACATGTTTTGCGAGATCTATCTTCTATGTTGAGTAACAGCACACAACAGTGGTCCGCCAGTCAGCAGAAATGTTTTAAGCCCGCTATTTTATCCACCAAGTCTATTTTGAGGATTAAGGGAGTCCACAGTTTCTTAGCTCACCATCTCTTAGTCTGACTCCTGTATCAACACAATTCTCCCTTGTTACCAACAAATGTCAGCATCTTCATTTAGTGCCAACGATTCTGGTATGCTTCTCAAGCGTCTCTTGGGCTTTTATTGGGCAAATTGTCCCAGAACGTTTGTGCTTCCGCTGGGGTAGAGAAGTTATGTTGGCGACCCTGGTGCTCTACGCATAGTTTCACTGGGTATTGAAGAGTGAATCTAAGTCCTTCAGCAGCTAATTTCCCACAGATATCAGCAAAGGCCTTTCACCATTGCCCAACCGTGGCAGAGTAGTCCTCGAATACTAGCAGATCCAGGGACATTTGCATGGCGTTTCATCATGCCCTGGCCACAGGAAGTACAGGCTCTATCTGAAGATAATCATGAAATCTGTCGATGACAACTTTTGGGCGGTTGGCCCCATCTTGCTTCGGGCCTATGCAATGTATTCTTTCTAAGATGATCTTCCTGCCATGTTCTCCCCAAGATAGGTTGGTTGCTATCCATGTCTCCTCGCAGCTCCCCCTCCATGACAGATTCGGCCACACCGACAAATATGAGTTTTTTCCGGAGGCCACAATTTTCTAGATCGTCTAGCTCTTTGCTGTGGGCCTTGAGGAGCGCTTCAAGCCTTTGGATATCTTGGGAGTGAGCGAGTTGTACTTCTTCCGCATTCGATATGCACTTTCCGCCTGTGTCATTCGGCCTCCGATGTTAGATACGGCTTGGGCTACTTGTGCCATCTGATCCGATAACCCCTGCAACCTATTTTCTAAAGCTGCCACCACCACCATCCATGGGCAGCCGTTGCGATCAACAGCAGTTCTCTTAATCACACAACGAGGCTTTTTATGGGCCCCCAGGCTGTAAAAATTAAGAACTTTCAAGGTTTTCCAGAGGTTTGCCCTGGAGCCAACGAAACTAGCATCCTCTCAGCTCACTACATCACGAGATCTCCCAGGCAACATGGTTTTAAAAAAGGACGATCATGCCAAACATATCTGATTGAGTTCTTTCACTGAGTGGCCAGAGAACTAGATCAAGGGCATGTGATGGATGTGATCTACCTAGATTTCAACAAAGTCTTCAATACTGTTCCTCAAGGGAGGCTTATCAAACTGAACAGCCTGGAGATGGGTCCCAAGTTAGTGAACTGGATCAGAAATTGGTTGACTGACAGCCGACAGAAAATGATAGTAAACAGAACTCACTCAGATGAAAGGAAGGTGATTAGTGGCACGCCCCCAAGGATCGGTCCTGGGACTGGTACGGCTCAATGTATTTGTGAGTGATATTGCTGAAGGACTGAAAAAAAAATGACACGAAAATTTGCAACAGAGTGGACTCCCCTGAGGGAGTGGATAGCATGAGGAAAGATCTACAAAAGCTGGAAGAATGGTCTAATGCTTGGCAGTTAAGATTTAATGTGAAGAAGTGCAGTGTCATACACTTGGGATGCAGAAATTCAAGAAAATTGTATGTGACAGGGGGTGAGAGGTCGGTGTGCACAGAACAGGAGGACCTCGGAGTGATTGTTTCTGAGGATCTCAAGGTGGCAAAACAGTGTGACAAGGCGGTGGCCAAAGCCAGAAGGATGCTGGGTTGCGTACAGACAGGAATTACCAGCAGGAAAGAGGAGGTACTAATGCCACTGTACAAGTCGCTGGTGAGACCTCACTTGGAACATTGTGTTCAGTTTTGGAGATCATATCTCGTAAAGGATATAAAAAGACTGGAAACTGTTCAGAGAAAGGTGACTAAAATGATTTGGTGCCTGCGCCAGGAGACATATGAGAAGAGACTTGAAGACCTAAATATGAATACTCTAGAGGAGAGGACTAACAGTGGAGATATGATACAGACTTTAAAATACTTAAAGAGTACTAATGAACAAACAAACCTTTTTCAAAGATGGGGAAGCTGCAAGAGGGTAAAGTGAAAGGCAATATCAGGAAATACTTTACTGAAAGGGTGGTGGATGCTTGGAATGCCCTCCCGATGGAAGTGGTGGGGGCAAATACAGTGACAGAATTCAAAATGGCATGATCCAGATACAGTGAATCCCTTAATAGCAACAGGATAAAATCAAAATAACCTTAACTGTCTTTGCTATCTCAACAAATAGGAGTGACCTGCATGGAGCAGCAGGTGCATCTACTCTTGCCACCTTGCTGGGCAGACTAGATGAACAGCGTAGTTATTCACCTGTAACAGGTGCTCTTCAGGGACAGAAAGAATCAGTCCTCACATATGGGTGACGTCAGCACCGACGGAGCCCGCGCAAAGCATTTCCCCAACCTTCAAAGAAAGACTTTGGGAATGCCACTACGCATGCATGGTCCCCTTCCCACCCAAAGGTGCCATCTTACTCAGTCAGGTGCCATAGCTATAGCCCCTTCAAGAAGATGGCAAAAATGTGAGGACCGATTCCTGCTGTCCCTGGAGAACACCTGTTACAGGTGAGTAACTATGCTTTCTCCAGGAATAAGCAGGAAGTCAGTCTTCACATATGGGACTCCCTAGCTACAGGCTACCGAGGACCTGTAGGAAAAAGCACGACATTGCCGTGAGCAGTTTCACGTTCAGGCGACCCCTGGTCAGAGCGGCACTGGGCCCGGGGAGGGGCCTTGGGAGTCTCATGGGGGTTGCGGGGCTGAAGAGCAGGAAGCTACCGGGGATACCTGGGCTGCCTTACGGAAGAGGTCATCCAGCATCTGCTTATGACTTTGGATGGCCTTGGAGGACATCTTCTTACAGAGGGAGTATAGCTCCAGGTCATCGACTCCTAGATACCCGAGACAAGTGTCATGGGTGTCCGTGAGCGACATGTTTTTGGAACATCTATCACATTTCTTAAAACCGGAGGCCACTAGGGCAAAAAGGGCCCCTGATGCGGCCAGCTGTTAAAAAGGGCACGAAGCGTGGTAAAAACAAAAATAGGCAAAAAGAAAAACCCCAAGACTAGGGCTGAAGCAGAGGTACTTGGGAGGCAGGAAGAGGACCGGCAAAAGCAGGTAGAGCAAAAACCAGTGGGAAACAGAAAACGTTTTCTAGGGACGAGACACATGTCCGAAGGGCTCCGCGGAAAATGGGAGACTTAGTAAGATGGCACCTTTGGGCGGGAAGGGGACCATGTATGCATAGTGGCATTCCCAAAGGCTTTCTTTGAAAGCTGGGGAAATGCTCCGCACGGGCTCCATCGGTGCCGTCACCACCCATTTGTGAGGACTGACTTCTGCTTGTTCCTGGAGAACATGATGCTCTTTATCTGTACGTCATATATTATGTTAAAAACACTACTTCAGCTCTAATCCTACCTTCATCCCTCCATCAACGCTAGAATTTGGCGAGACAAAAATTAAGGTCAACTCTGAGACAAAATACTTAGCATAACAATAGAACTACTGACATTCCAACCTCACATAACAGTAACTAGTTCAGTCTACTACAAACTGAGGATACTGAGGTGCCTCCACCCACTACTCCAGACCTCTTCAGAACTTTGAAGGTCTGCAAAAAAATTTTTTTCGAGAGCTGTTTTGGTTATTCCATGTAATCTTTATGTTTTTTGGTGTGCTGAATCCGAAAATGACCTCCATTTTGTCATAGGACATCACGTTTCCTGACAATTTAGGTAACTATGTTAAATAAGGCAATACCTCAAAATAAATGGAAATAGACTTATAAAATTAAAGTTTTATTACAATATTTTCATGAAAATCCTTTTTTGAACTGAAATGAGCTCACCTACACCCACTAAACTCGATTCTTCTTCCTTGTGAGGCTCCTCTTGGTGCATTTATGCTTGTGAGTAGCATCTGGAATGTCTCTCTGAAGCATCCAACAGTAGTTTGCCATCATTGTAATGCTCCATTTTCCCTGGTATCTCCTTTCCATCTCTTTAATGTCTTGGTGGAATCGTTCACCTTGTTCCTTACTCACAGCTCCCAAATTTTCAGGGAAGTAGTCAAGGTGGGACTGGAGGAAATGCACTTTCAAACTCATCAGGCAACCTAAAGCTTGAAATGCTTTCAGCATTCGTCCGACGATCTTTTTGTAGTGAGAATCTTTGTTATTGCCTAAAAATTTCTGTACGACTTCTTTAAATGCAATCCACCCTTCTTTTTGAGGATCTGTCATGGTATTGACAAACTCTTGATCAATTATAAGCCTTCTAATGTCTGGTTCGACGAACACACCTTCCTTCAATTTTGCCTCCGACAGGCCTGGAAACTTGGTGACCAAGTATTTGAAGCATTCTCCATCTCTTGGAAGTGATTTTACGAATTGCTTCATCAATCCCAATTTTATGTGGAGAGGTGGTAGAAGAACTTTATGGGAAGGTACCAAAGTTCCTCGGAGGACATTTTTTTCACCGACTGTTAGCACCCTCGGCTGCCAACTCTTCTTGGTCCAGTGATTTTGTCGGTCTCGACTGTCCCATAGACACAGAAAACAAGGATATTTGGTATACCCAGCTTGTTGCCCGAGCAGCATGCACAAGACCTTCAAGTCCCCACACACTTGCCAACCATGGTCTTCATATTTAAGTTTACGAAGAACCAATGCCAAGTTCTCGTAGGTTTCCTTCAAGTGTACGGAATGACCTACAGGTATGGAAGCGTAAAAACCGTTGTGGAGTAAAACTGCTTTGAGACTTCTTTTTGAAGAATCTATAAAAAGACGCCATTGCTCTGAATCATATTGGATTTTAAATTGACCCATCAGACCTTCGACATCGATGCAATAAACCAACTTGTCTTCCTGGGCGAAGTAAGGAACGAACTCCTTTTCACGATGTCTGAACCATGAAGATGACACTCCTGGCAACAATAAATTCCTGCTTTTCAGCCTTGATCTGAGTAACTCAGTGGCATCTTTGGGAAGATTCAAGTCTCTTACCAAATCATTCATCTCCTCCTGAGAAAACAATTTTGGTCTTGTATCATCTCCAAAGTCAGAACTTGATTCGTCATCTGGTTCAGGTATGACTTCACCTTCATGGGAGCTAGGTATCTCTTCCAAGGTAGGGGGCTTGGGTACTGGTATATTTGTGCCATGGGGGGATGGGACGAATTGCCGAGTGAAGATTGGGGTATGAAATGAAATGCTTCCATTTGGAATTAAACCCTTTCACATCACATGAACAAAAGTAACAGTCGTCACTATGGTTCTTTTGCTCTCGCCATACCATAGGAATCCCATAACGGAAAGATTTTTTCTTACCCTTGAACCAGTTTCGGAGGTCCTCAACACACCGGTTGCACACTTTATGAGGCGCCCAGACTTTATCTTGATCTCCAATTTTTAGTCCAAAGTATGCAAAGTATACTTTTTTCACAAAGTCTGTAATATTCTGCTGTTGCTTCAACACTGTATATTCACCACAGATGAAACAAACTGTCTGGCGAATTAATACACTTTCGCGGAGCCATAACGGTTGAAGAATGACAAGCTAACACGAATTGCGATGAAAAAGTGTGAACAGCCTAGAACCAAGAACCTGATGATGATTCGTGCACAAGTGTGGCATGCAGGAGAGAGCAGCTCTGTGTCTGTACACGAGACGTCACAGTGCTGGCCACGCCTCCCTGCACTGACCGGAGCTGCTGCTATCTGCCCTGTGTCTCCCTCCCACTGGATTCTTCAGGAAAGATTAACCCCTTCTACCATTAGAAGCACGGACTTAAAACTTGCTTAGCTTATGTATATATTGCTGACCATCAGATTTACAGTGCTATTTTTTTTTTACATAACTCGGACAACCCCTTTAAGGGGTTTTTTTGGCATTTTATATCTTAAATGCACTTATGTGAATTAATTAATAGTAATTTGAAAAAATTTGATAAATTTGAAGACAATTTTGCATGTTGCGGCAAATCATGACGTCTAGGAGTTTTTTCAATATTTTATTTGTTTTCAGCACACCAAAATATATGGAAATTAGATGAAAATAATCAAACAGCTTTTTAGTCGCAGACCTGTTTTACTAACGTTTACCTAAACTAATGATTCATCCACTACAAATGGCACAAAATACGATGGCCGGAATAAATGCCTGGTCCTCATACTGTTCATACATCACCCCCATACTAATGCAACTCTACTGGCTTCCCATCACAGCCAGGATATGTTACAAAATCCTAATCACAATCTTCAAAATACTTCACAAAGAAATTGCCACATGCCTCCAACCTCTCATCTCAAACATAAAAAATGACAGACTGCGAAGAAACTCGACCATCAATCTTCTTGCCATTCCACAGCAAAAGACAAAAAGCAATTAATCAACCTGCAATAGATCATTCACACTATTTGCTCCATCCATATGGAATAATCTACCACCAACGGCTAAGGGGACTATCAGACATAAGACACACATCTTTAAGGAAGAATATGAATTACCTGCAAATCTGGAAATCCACCCACCATAAATCCATTTTGAAGAATCCTAAACCCAGTTATGCAAGAATTAACAATACAACAAGGACTCAACAAGACACTCACAATCATACCACACTGTAAATAGTTCATAGTTAGTATACTCAATGTTCATAGTTAACGTACTACTGTTAATGTTTCAGTTTCATGTAAAACATTGTACCATATGGTCATGTTAACTTGTTGTTCAACTGTAAACTGCTTTGAAGAGTAGAAAGGCGGTATAAAAATATGTTTAAATAAATTCCTGGAGGAGTTACTTTGTTTCCTATCAGCTGTGAACTTCTCATTTGATTGGCCTGGTGACCCGCGGCTGCTGCACTCATTGGGGCTGCTTGATTTGACGGGCTATAACACTCTGCCCACAACGCGGGACGCCGAGGAGTTACTTTGTTTCCTATCAGCTGTGAACTTCTCATTTGATTGGCCTGGTGATCCGCGGCTGCTGCACTCATTGGGGCTGCTTGATTTGACGGGCTATAACACTCTGCCTACAACGCAGAACGCGTAGCGGGCGCGTTTCCCGTGGCACGTGTCCGAAGGGGCGTGACCAAAGGGGCAGGTCACGCCCCTTTGGCGCCCCTTCGGCGCGCATTCGGTGAGTAGAAGCTCATTGATGGGGAAAAGGAAGAAACATCCTTTTCCGGCTGCAGTGCCGAAAGCGGGAAAGGTAGTCGGTCCAATGGACGCTCATGTACAGGTCGGGAGACTGTTGCCTGACACTCAAGAGGATTCGGCTATGGAAGGAAAGTCAACCGTGAGTACTGTGTCTTCTGATATTACCCTGGATTTAAAGGATTCACCCCCAACTACACAAGAGAAAAAGTCTACAATTGGAGACTCTCCTAAAGCTAGCTTTGCTTGCTCTGACATTGGGGAACCTATAATTTCATCTTCCTTTTTGCGGATTGAGTCTGCACCTGTGACTTTATCTCCTCCACTTCCATCGGTGGTTGTTTTTTCTGTGCCTGGGGAGCCTCGTGTTCCCCCTGATAATGTTTCCCTTAAAGATCTTTGGGCTTTGTTATCCAAGATGGAGTCAATTTTAGATTCGTCTTTACAAAGAGTATCTGTTTTCACGAAAGAAACAGTTGAAAAGTTGTCTAATCAGGAATCTAGATTGCTTTCAATGGAAAAGTGTGTTGAAGTTCAGGAGGGGAGGTTTACCTCGCAGCAGGGAGTCCTTGATGCTTTGGTTCAAGATGTTACCTTACTTCATCGTCAAGATGAATTGTTAGAGAACTCCCAGCGTGCGAGGAACCTCAGTCTCTTAAATTTTCCTAAAACTCATTATCTTACGTCAGTTATTCTTTTTCATAAATATTTGAAAGATGTTTTACAGTTTTCTGATGTGGAGTCAATTGCTTTGTTAAATATCTATTACCTTTCTTCTAGAGATTTAACTTTGGCAACTGCTTCTCAGGGGAAGGTTTCTCAGGAGGACCCCAAGGTTTTGCCTTCATTAAATATTTCTGAATTTCTAGAGTCTTCTCAGGATGAGATATCTACAAGAGCTACTTTATTAGTTACGTTGGCCTCAGATTTGGATAGACAAAGGATTTTTCGGGCCTATTTTAGGAAGAAACATGAAAAATTTTGTGGTCAGTGCGTTCAGATCTTTCCCGATGTCTCCCGGGCCACTCAGCGTCGTCGGAAGGCTTTTTTAGAAGTCCGACCACGCGTTTTGGCCTTGGGGGCTTCTTTTTACCTGAAATTTCCATGTAAATGTTTTATTAGTTATCAGGATAAACGATATGTATTTGGTGAGGTTGCTCAGTTGCTGGAATTTTTGAAAGAGAAAGAGCAAAGTTAGTTGTAGTTTGATTAATTTATTTACTTTTGATTTCAATATTGATTTAACTCTTGTTTAGTATAGGAGTTTGTGCCAGGCTTGGATCAGATGTATGTTTTGCTATGTATTATCATAGAGCTCTTCCCGGATGTGGTCTTTTTGTTCTAATGATGATTTTTCTTTCATGTTGAGTTTCAAATGAGAGGTTGTTCTCATTTGTTGTAATTTCTTTGTATTGCTGTATGTTTTCCCTTAACAAATAAAAATTGAACAAATAAATAAATAAATAAATTCCTCTACATGGAGGATACAACAAAGTACTGGCAGACTGTAAACGTTTGGATTTACATATTATAAATGAAATATTCTGGAACAAAATATAAGAACCAAAAGCTTAAAACGAATCCGATTGGGGATTTTAAGTCAATGTAATTTACAGATTAGAGGACAAAGGCAGGCATAAACTTCAATAGAAAAGCAGCTTATACTATGATAAACACAAGTAGTTCAGCCCTACTTATCTCCTCTCCCTTCCATTCCTCTAGTCTAAAATTAATCAGCCCTACACTGCCCCTTGATTCTCCCTTGACAAATCCAGACTGAATAAGCAGATCGGTGATGTTGTTAAGTGCTGTCAAGTCCCCTATGATGCCCACCCATTCCCAGCAGACACAGAATAAACAGCCCCATACTATTCCTGGTACCTTCAGTAGAAGTAAACACAGTGGAGGTAGTAGTTTTAGGAGATGGTGGATTCATGGAAGTACTGGACTCTCCAGGAATTCTACATTCAGGAGGTGATGTAGGAGCAGAAGGGACAGCTGACCCTACAGGGGAATCTTGGGAAGATATTGAAGGGGCGGTGGAACCAGACTTTGGAGAGCGTGGTGGATATATACGTCCAACTGCTGCAAGAAAATAATATCACACAGAAGCATTAATCATAAATGCTTCCTATAATAACTTCAACCTATACACTTCTAGGGTAAAATATTCCTTTCTATTGCTAGTCCATTGAGTCTCTTATTTATTTATTTATTTATTTACAGTCTCTTATATACCGCACTATTTAGCATCAGCGCGGTTTACATGGAACAGAAATGCTCAGTACAGTTAACACGTATGAGTTTACAGATAACAGGGCAAATAACTTGGATAACAAATAACTTAAACAGTCCTTACAAACTAATTCACTACCAGAAGCTCTAAACATTTTCACCATCTCTCACAATATGCCTCCTCGAGGTTTAAGTTAATGCATCCACAACCTTGAGGGCTAGCGGCAGAGAAAGGAGGCTGCAACTTCTTTTCAACAACTCAGATAACATTTAGACCAAATCTGAATCTTACTTGTAGGAGGCAGTGTAGATACTTCCACAGGACGACTTGGAGAAGAAATTGTTTTAGAGCCACGAATAGGACGCTGAGCCTTGGGGGACATCCGGGAGGGTCCTTCAAGATAATCCAAATTACAACTAAATATTTCAGCACCTTCTCTTCCAAGGCAATATACAACCAAGCACTTCAGGCACCTCTCATTCAAAATGAAATACTACTGAACATTTTGGGTACCTCTCTTATGCAGGAAAAAATGTAAAATACAACCATATTCTCTTGTTGATGTCTCCTCTTTTTCAAGAAGAGATCATTTCATCTTTCACTGTCTCACCTCCATTGATCCCCCTTTGTTCTGATGTAGGGCTGCAGTTGCTCTCCGAGTGGTGCAGGCTACTACGTGGAGGTAAGGATCCAATGGGACGTCCTCCACGTGATGAGTTGGTCCTCATGCCACCTCGAGATCCATCTCTGACACGCTGGGGCAGTGGAATGTACTTTCCTTCCCTGTGAGCATTACACAAACAAATGGAAATGTAGTCTGTCAATTCCTGCTCCACTAGTTTCCCACATGTCAGGGCCTCTGGGTCCTGCCTTCTTCTGACGGATCAAAACAAGCTCAAGGAAGAATGAGACTTCTGCACCTGACCGCCACCTGAAAAGCATTCCATTGTTTCGAAACAAAATAAATATAGGAGTGGAAAAATGTTCTGAAAACGTGGGCAGCAGCATGAATGCTTTTCCCTTCTCTTGGCTTTTCGGCAGCCACCCAATTTGAAACAATTTAGTGAGCAGCAGACTCCCAATAGGAGCCCAAAAAGATGAAAATGGCACAAATCCTTGCAATATACCAAGCTGCAAATTATGCCAACACATATCACAGGTCCCCACAATCATCCACATGGAAAAAACATTCAACATAAGGGGATCCTACACATGCTGCTCCTCGAATGTAGTTTATATGATTCAATGCATGAAATGCATAAAGGGCTGCTACATTGAAAAGATAAGCCAAATGTTAAAAACCAGGATGAATGCTCACAGTCATCTAATTATGCAAACAAAAAAACCCAAGGTGTGAATTTAGCCACTCCAGCATTTCCTATTGCTCTGTACTTCAAGGGGCAAGGGCACAGCATTGACAACTTTATAATAAGAGTCCTGAGGGGAAGATTTAAATCTACCCAAGACATAACATTTTTGAAATGAAGATATAATATTTTGAATCAGACCAGACAGAACTCAATAAGGACATTGGTTTCCTGTTGCATTAAATGTCCTGTTGCATTATAAACTGTAAACACTTACAGCCTGATCACCAACAGGACTCAAATACATGGACTTTGTCACATTTTAAACTTTATAACATCCTGGTCACCATCCGATCAACCATCCGTCCCTTCCCCCTCCCCTCCTGTCCATGTAATTCTGTACAGATTCTTATATATATACTTTAGTATCAACATCTGTTGCTCATACGGTACTGACATGAAGGTTTTATTTTCAAAAGCTAGTCTACAAATGTATTAAGTTAGTCCAATAAAAAATCATCACTTTATTTTCTTATTTAACTACCATTATAGTGGACTAACACGACTGCCACACTTCTTTACTGAAGAAAATAGTTATCTGCTTTAACACTGCTCCCGAGATAGCCACTGGCATGCTCTAAAGATAAACTGAGAACTCAAGGTCCCTTCCTTCAAATTTTTCAAAAGGGTAGTGGTAGATTCCTGGAATGTCCTCCCATGGTGGTGGTGGGAGATAAAAACAAATGACAAATGCATTTCAGAAAAACATTGGTGATAGGAGAGGGGTAACCTGCATGGAGCAACAGTTACAACCCTAACGCAACCTTACTGGGCATACTGGATAGGTCATGTTTGTCTTTTTTTTCTACTGTCATTGACTACGTTACTATGGTTCTCCAAATGACAATTTCCTAGCAAAATATGCATTCATAGAATTTAGATGTGGGCTTCCGGTTCCGGTGTGGATGTGAGCAAAGTGCACCATGCAAGGCTCTAGGCCACACTATTATAAAACCTTTAATTTTATGAACTGACTGTTCCATTTTCACTGTGAAAGCTGCCCCAGGCAATGCTTACAGAGAATGAGGACGGAGAAAACAATTAGAGACCTATATGCTGAAAAAGCAAAGAACCTTCTCCCCCACCGACTGAGAAAAGACATGGGCCCGTGGCAGAATCTGGCAGGGAGCAGTCCAATTGCGGCAGCGCAGAATAGGAGACAGAAGACAATGTGACATTGCTTCTAAAGGAAATACAGGACTCTAAAACTGAAATTATCAACACAGTGATTGCTTGCTTCACCAAGCGGCTTTTATGCTTTAATTACCCACCTTACTGAAGTGGAGGAGCGCATAGATATCCTAGAAGACCATGATGTTGAAGTGAGCGAGGAAGTTGGCTGGCTAAGTAAAGTGATCTGCTGGTTGGCGTATAAGGCGGAGGATCAGGATAATAAGGACCGGAAGCAAAATATTTGCGTCTTTGGCATGTCCGAGAGTACTGAGCTGCCCAATGTGAGGGCCTCTATTAAGACGCTTTTGTACTCCCTGCTTCCCACTGCAGCTGGCTATGCCCTCCTACAGGATTGAATGGGCTCAGAGAAACCTGGACCAAGTTGGGGCCTGGGAAATGGCCTCTGAAGATCCAGGCGTCACTGATGGCATTGTTGGGAGATGACAGTGGAACCATTGATAAGTCCCATGGTCACCAGTCCGATGTCGAGGGCAATGGCTGGGAGCAGCCCTCCAAGCTGCCCCGGTGGGAGAAAGCGCCATTGGCGTCAGGAAATCGACCCTAGTTTCCTGAACCAATCCTAGTCGAGGACACCCCCTTCAATGGCGCCGGCATTGGGCCCAAAGCCTTCGGTGTCCACGCCGGTGGCTGCAATGCTTCCTGGCCTCAAGGTCAGAATGGTGGCCCTTGAGTGCAATATCGCTGCCTCCTTGGCCCAGCAGTGCGGATTGATGCCCTGTTCTTCTGGTTGTCTGTCCCAACCACCAGCCCCTCCACTGCAAGGGTGCCCCCTAGGTCAGGGAGCCGATCCTCAAGCACCACTGGCCTCAAGGCGATTCCAGGCCCCATTCTCTCTCCTGATCAGGGCAGAGGACTTCCCTGGCCAGCGCCTTCAGTTCCGACTGCAGGGGCTCCGGGGGCTTGCGGCACTGGTGACCTGGCGCAACCCCGAGGCTTGCAGGACTCTCGTTCTCCTCAGACTCTGAGTTGGACTAAGGAGACTGATGATGAGTTCCCCGATACCTGCCTCCATCGGGATGTTCTCCCCCCCCCCCCCAACCTGGATGACCAACGCAGGTCCCCTACCGAGGACCTCTTTTCTGAGGCTTGAGTGGGCCCAGTGCAGATCCCTGGGGTATTACACTATTCACCTTTCTCAAGTGAGAAAATTGCCCATTTAGCCATTCAGCTTAAGGGCATAAAAATGCCTACCCCTCCTTTCTTCTTTTCCTGGCGATTAGATGCAAACCATTGGTTTGGAAACTTTTTATTTACCGTTTTCCTCTCTCCCCCACTCGTTAGGTTTATTTCTTGTATTAAAATTATATCACCATTCAACCTAAGCGCTTCTTTATAGCACAGCTGCCGCTTTCTTTCAGAGTTGAGGCCCCTTACATTCAAGGATACCACTCTAAAATCATGTCTTGTATGACCTGCCAAAAAAAAGCACCCCGTCTGCAGAAAAACAGCACACAAAAAAGAAAGCAGGCAACGAACTCTTGGAAGGAACAAAGTTTGAGGGGGTCAGCCCTACACGTGTTTCGGCCACACCGGCCTTCTTCAGGGGACTCTGACCACTAGTAAACATAAAAACACATAAAAACATGTGATAAATTAATAAACGAGCACTGATGACTTCTGAGTGTACAAAGTTAAATGATATAAAATTGTACATATAAATAATTAAAAACAACACAATCAAAGTCAATAAAAAAATAAATAAAATCATCATCTAATAGATAACACAGGTACACTACCAAAAAACTGCCTCCAGTTTTGCAACTGATTCCTATAGATTTTGGGGTGCTGAATCCAGGAAAAATAGCCAAAATGTTCCATCACGTCATGTTTTCTTGCAAAATTAGATTTCTTACCCATATAAGGAATGTTCACATAATTTCTTTTTAGCCGACTGCAGTTTATTTTCTTGGCCCAAAATAGAGGTTGTAATGGTTAACTAACTAGAAACACTCCCTCATGATATTTTAGAGTGTTTTGTATTCATTTTATACATTAACAGGACAATTGGGAGGCGGGGGGCTAAATCCAGTACTCGCGCTGGCGCATGTTCTTTCCTGTTCGCCTCGCCTCGTTCGCTCGCTCGCTCAAACACGGTGGTTGCGACATGAACGTTCCTGTCAAATTTCAGTTTCTTGCAAGTTCATTATTACCTTTTGTTTGCTCAGTCGTAATCCAGCTTTATTCCGAAGTGGTTCACTACAGTTGTAGTTTGCAGTGCTGTGTATTTGTGATGGCTCACAGAGCCAGAGGTTGCGTCAACTCTCCGGACAGTTTTTGTTTTATTTGTGGGGAATATACCGTGAAAAAGCGGCAGAGGAACATTTCTGCATTTATTAAAAAAGTATATTTCGCCTATTTCGGTTTGAAGTTAGGCGATCAAGACAAACCGTGGGCTCCTCACAAAGTGTGCAAGACATGTGAGGAAGATCTACGCTTATGGATGAAAGGTAAAAAACAAGCATTTCGTTTCGGAATACCTATGATGTGGCGTGAACAAAGAGACCACAGCAGTGACTGCTATTTTTGCTCTTGCATTGTGAAGGGATACAAACTTAAAAAATAAGAACGTAATAAGTTACCCCAACCTTCCCTCAGCAATTAGGCCTATGCCTCATAGCAACGAAGTACCTGTGCCTGAACCACCAAAATCTTTGGATCATATTTGTGTGGACGGTTCTGATCATGATGAGACTCATCAGATGGCTTTTCCCGATGAGTCCAGTACTTCCGAGTTTGAAACTGAACCAGATCCGAAACCTGAACTTTTCTCTCAAGCTGAATTGAATGATTTAGTCCGGGATTTAGGACTCCCAAAAGATGCTGCCCAACTGCTAGATTCTCGGCTTAAACAGAAAAATCTATTGTCACCAGGAACAACATTTTATTGGTACCGCAACCGCGAGACACAATTTTTGAAATATTTCAGCAAAGAGGAAAATTTGGTATTTTGCAACGATATATACGGAGTGATGGAAAAGTTTAAACTCAAGTATGATCCTGCTGAATGGCGGCTGTTCATTGATTCGTCAAAAGACAGCATAAAAGGTGTTCTTCTTCATAATGGCAACACATTCGCTTCAGTTCCTATTGCTCACTCTGTTATTCTCCAAGAAAAATACGAGAATTTGGCCCTGATTCTTCAGAAGATTCGTTATGATGAGCATAAGTGGATGATTTGTGGAGACTTTAAAATTCTATCCATGCTATTAGGGCAGCAATCCGGTTTCACCAAATATCCCTGCTTCCTTTGCTTGTGGGATAGCCGGGCCCGCGACCTACACTGGGGGAAAAAAGACTGGCCAATTCGGGAGTATTTGAGACCCGGTGAGAAAAATGTTCTTCATGAGAGCTTGGTACCTCGTGATAAAATTCTATTACCACCTCTCCACATTAAGTTGGGTCTCATTAAGCAATTCATCAAGTCTCTTCCAAAAGATGGTGAGTGCTTTCGGTACATTTGCTCAAAGTTCCCCCGACTTTCTGAAGCAAAGCTAAAGGAAGGAGTGTTTGTTGGCCCTGATATAAGGAAACTCATTTCAGATCTAGCATTCGCTGAAACGATGTCTGAGAAGGAAAAAGAAAGCGTAGTTACTCACCTGTAACAGGTGTTCTCCAGGAGCAGCAGGAATCAGTCCTCACATATGGGTGACGTCAGCGCCGACGGAGCCCTCGCGGAGCAATTTTCCCCAGCTTTCAAAGAAAGCCTTTGGGAATTGCAGCGCGCATGCGCGGTCCTCTTCCCGCCCAAGGGTGCCATCTTGCTCAGTCAGATGACATAGCTAAAAGACAGCAAAAATTAGCAAAAACGAAAGCATAAAACTGCAACTCCAAGGGGAGGAGGGAGGGTTGTGAGGACTGATTCCTGCTGCTCCTGGAGAACACCTGTTACAGGTGAGTAACTACGCTTTCTCCAGGACCAAGCAGGAAGTCAGTCCTCACATATGGGACTCCCAAGCTTAAGGCTACCGGAGACCCTAAGCACAAAAATGAGCTCCCTCTAGCTCAGCAGAACAGAAGGAAGGAATCTTCTCTGAATACGTCTGGCCCCCTATTTAATGCGCACGCGCCGGCGTTCTTCATCTCTTTGAGAAACGTGAAACGGCTTTTGTATGTGGTTTGCTTGGTCGATATTCTTAAGGTTCTTTTTACATATATATTGTTGCAGGCTTAGTATTTATGTACTTGATATCACTGTGGGCGCTCACTATCATAATTGGAATGTTATATTGTAATCTCTATTTGAGTAACTTGAAACGGCTTTCTGTAGGTGTGCTGTCTGTCTGGCCTTCATTAGGTTTCTTACATATATAATGTAGCAGGCTCTGTTCTTGATATTATTACGGGTATTTATTTTTATTGTCTTAATCCCCCTTTTTTAACTTGGCTTTTACAGGCGTTTTCCTGCATTTGAAAGTTTTTTAAGGCAATGCATTACGATTTGTGTTCCCCTCGGGTTGGGTGACGTTTTATTTTTATAGCCTTATTTTTATACCCCTTTTTTAACAGTCCCTTGCTTTTCAATGTGTTCTGGTTTTAGAGTAGGGCTCTTTCTGAATTTCATTATGTAATTTATTCTTTTGGTTGGGTTCTTCTCGAACGCATTTTCAAACGGACATGTGCAGCTGATTCAGTCTTCCTGTAGGAGTTTACAATGCTCCTTTGGTTTTTGCAGATTTAAGTTTTCGCTTATTGTTTCAGTGCTTGTATCAGATTTTCCCTGCACTCTGGTTTTGAGCCCATAATAACCCAATATGCATTTCTTTTTAAGGTTCTATGAACATTGTTTCAGAATCCTGTAGTGGATCACGTGGTACGAGGTATCCATCGGATCTTGTGAAGGCAAGAGAGATTGGAATGTCTGGATGTGTTTATTTGGATTTCTTTTTGAGTACTGTCTGGTGTCCCCATTTTTTAATATTATGGGTCTTCCCTGTATAGATTTCTAGAGAGACAACATGTTCCTCCAATATTGGAGTTAATTTGGGCTTATAACGGTTGGAAACAGTTCTTCTTTTCCCTTCCTTCCCTTCCTCTCCCCTCCCTCCCTTCCCCTTCTCCTCCTCCCTCTCTTCCTTTCCCCCCCCTTCCCCTCCCCCCCTTTCCCTTTTCCTTTCCCTTCCTCCTCCCCCTCCCCCCCCTCTTCCTTCCCCTTTCCTTTCCTTTCCTCTCCCCTTCCCCCCTCTCCCCCCCCCCTCCTTCCCTTTCCGTTTCTCTCCCTTTCCTTCCCTCTCCCTTCTTTCCCCTTCCCTTTGTTTTTCCTTTCCCCTTCCCTGCCAACCCCTCCCTTTCCCTCCCTCCCCCTTTCTTCACCCTTCCCCTTTCCCCTCCCCCCCCCCCTTTTTTTCGTCCTTTTTCTCTTTCTGGCTCGTATTACCTACACATTTTTTTATCTAATTTATTATTCTATTATTGACTTATGTGTATGATCATGTATTTTTAATGGGGGTATTTTTTTACAATTAGAAATATATTTATATTTTTATGGGGGTAGTATCCAATACCCTCTATTCCCCAGTATATAGTAGTATATTCTTATCTTTTATATACCTTATTTATTGTTATTTATATTTTATATTTTTATTTATTGCTATTATTCTTTTAAAGTAGAGTGCAATATTCGTATATGATTTTATTTTTTTAATTGTCTATTTTGGTGTAAGTTTTCCGCTCTTATTTTTAATCTTCAGAAGTTTTCTGATAGTTGCGACCTCCATTGTCTCTTTTGAGCCTGGTGTAGTCTATGCACATCACACCCACAGGTAACGTTCAATTTTACATATAGTTTTTTAGTATTAACATATTTGTTTTTCATTTAGACCTACTCCTTTAGTCTCCTCATCCCTTCTCATCTTTGATTGTACATAGTTGTTTTTTACATTTTTGGTATATTCATGTACAATTATAAATGTTTTATTTCTTATTCCTGTTTTTTTGTATTCCTCTCAGTATTTTTAGTTATTTATTTATTTAATAATTTTTTATTTATACACTTAAGGTATATGCATTTATACGTCAACTGATCTATAGCATAATTTATTTAATATATGAGGATTCAATTTTAAGTGTTTGTATACGGCATTTTTTACATTCTTTGCTGTATGTGTTTGTATGATTACAAATTGCCTGGTAATTTTTTATTGGATTCCATTTAGCATTTTTAATTATTTATTTATTTAATTATTCTATTTATGTATTTTTACATATGTATGTATACATATTTATATGTCATCAGATCTATAGAACAGTTTATCGTATAGACTTATATGTCATCAGATCCATAGTACAGTTTATTGAATAGATTAGGGTTTATTTTCAGTGACTGTATATGGTTTTTTTATGATTTTAATTGATTATTATTGATGAGTTTCCTTTGCAAGTCATTTGATGTAGTCCATTTTTGCCTTTATTTTATGTATATTGTATATTCGTGTTACAATTTTTTATTTTTTTAACCCTTCTTTTTTGGTATATTTATTGTTTGTTCATACTAATATGGTTTTACAATTTATTTTTTAGTGTGTCCTGATAGCCCCTGAGGAAGTTGTATACGAAACACGGCCTGTGTTGGGCTTAGGCCACTTATTTGGTTATAATAAATTTATTGGGTGTTGAATCTGCCGCTTCCTGTTTTTGTTCCTGCGGGACTCCCTCTCCAGGCAGTAATGGGCTGCAAAAGTCTGGCTTGAAGACCAAGTAGCGGCCCGGCAGATAGAGCGGAGGTAAGCCACTGACGTAGCCTTCGCCCGAACACAATGAGCGGTGACTCTACCTTCCAGCACCCGGCCCGCAGCCTCGTAAGCCCAAGCAATGCAGTCCGCAATCCAGATGGACAGAGTACGCTTGGAGACAGGGAGCCCCAACTTGTTGGGGTCATAAGACACGAAGAGCTGAACCGCCCTTCGGTGCTCCCGCGTACGGTCAAGGTAGAAGTTCAGCGCCCTTCTACAGTCCAGGGTATGCAGGACCATCTCAGCTTGGCTGGAGTGTGGCCTGGGAAAGTAGGTCAGAAGTACCACCTCCTGGTTGATGTGAAAAGGGGAAACCACTTTAGGAAGAAACTTAGGGTGAGTCCGTAGGACTACCCGGTTCTTGCAGAACCTAGTGTAAGGAGGATCAGATACCAGGGCCTGCAGCTCACTAACGCGTCTAGCAGAAGTGAGGGTCACCAAGAACAAGGTTTTCCAAGAAAGAAAACGAAGAGGACAGGTAGCCATAGGCTCAAAAGGCGGACAGGTAAGCCGCTGTAAAACCACATTGAGATCCCAGTTCGGAGCTGGTGGGCGCAAAGGTGGTTTAAGGAGGAGGCGGCCCCGGAGAAAACGAGCCACCAGCGGGTGGCTGGAAAGGGGTCTACCGTCCACCGGTAGGTGGTGCGCAGAAAGAGCACTGAGATGGACCTTGACCGAGTTGGACTTAAGTCCAAGATTGGAAAGAGAAAGCAAGTACTGCAAGACCACTGATGCCGAACAGGAGAAGGGGTCTTGAGACTGCTGAGTACACCAGACAGAGAACCGACGCCACTTAAGAGCGTAGGACTTCCGGGTGGAAGGCCTCCTGGAGGCCAAGATGACCTCTTCCACATCTGGAGGCAGCTGGAGAGGAGCAAGGACTACCCTTTCAGCAGCCAGGCCATCAGATGAAGGGACCGAAGGTTGGGGTGCAGGAGCGACCCCTGATCCTGTGAGAGGAGGTCGGGCTGAAACCCCAGAGGAAGAGGTGTGTCCACCGCCAGCTGTAGCAGAAGCGGGAACCAAGGTTGTCTCGGCCACAGGGGAGCCACTAGGATCATCGACGCCTTGTCTCTGAGAACCTTGAAGAGCGTCCGAGACACCAGGGGCATGGGTGGAAAGGCATACAAGAGGCCTGTGGACCATGGAATCAGAAAAGTATCCGCCGCCTCCCGGAGGGGATGCAGCTGTCGAGAGCAGAATCGGGGAAGCTGTCGGTTCAGAGGACTGGCGAACAGATCCATGGTGGGGAGGCCCCACCGGAGAAAGATCCGCTGAACCACAAGCGGATCCAACCTCCACTCGTACGGTTGGAGGACCCTGCTCAATTTGTCTGCCAGGCAGTTTTCTTGACCTGGGAGATAGACAGCTTTGAGGACGATGTTGCGATGGACGGCCCAAGAGCAGAGCTTCTGTGCTTCCTGACAGAGAAGGAAGGAGCCGGTTCCGCCTTGCTTGTTCACGTAGAACATGGCAACCTGATTGTCTGTCTGGACAAGTACTGACTGGTGAGAAATCAGGTGAGAGAAGGCTTTGAGCGCTAGGCGGATGGCTCTGAGCTCCAGGAAGTTGATCTGCTGAGCGGACTCCCAAGGAGTCCAGAGACCCTGAGTACAAGTCCCTTGGCAATGTGCTCCCCAACCCTGGAGAGAAGCATCGGTCGTCAGGACCTGAGAATGTGAAGGGGGTTGAAAAGTCACCCCGAGTACTAGGTTTGGCAGGTGACGCCACCATCGCAGAGAGGAGACCAGCTGGTCGGAGATCTGTACGGAGTCCGTTAGGCTCCCAGTGGCCTGATGCCATTGTTTGCAAAGGCACCATTGAGCAGGTCGCATGTTCAGGCGGGCATAGGGGGTTACATGGACCGTGGAAGCCATATGGCCGAGCAGTCTCAGAAATTGCCTGGCCGAGACCAGGGAATTGCTGTGAAAGCGGCTGGCGAGATCCATGAGCCTTTGGGCCCTGTCCAGAGGCAGGAAGGCCCGCGCTTGAAAAGTGACCAACCTGGCGCCGATGAATTCTAGATCTTGAGAGGGGAGCAAAGTGGACTTTGCGAAGTTTATGACAAATCCCAAGTGCTGGAGCAGAGCTACCGTGCGATGAGTAGCCTGAGTGGCTTCTTGGGCAGACTGGGCCCTGATGAGCCAGTCGTCCAGGTATGGGAACACAAAGAGACCCTGAAGCCTCAGATAGGCCGCCGCCACTGCTAGGCATTTGGTGAACACTCTGGGGGCGGAGGATAGGCCGAAAGGCAGTACTCTGTACTGGTAATGGCGTCCGTCCACCACAAACCTGAGGTATTGTCTGTGGTCTGGATGAATAAGGAAATGAGTATACGCATCCTTCAGATCTAAGGAGCATAGCCAGTCTCCCTGCTGGAGGTAGGGCAGCAGGATTCCAAGGGTAAGCATTTTGAACTTTTCCTTTGCAAGGAACTTGTTGAGATTTCGCAAGTCCAGGATGGGTCTGAGGCCTCCTGTTCTTTTTGGAACCAGGAAGTACCTGGAGTAAAACCCTTGACCCTTCAGGTGGTGGGGCACCGGTTCCACGGCTTGTTCCTGAACAAGACTTGCTAACTCCTGAAGGAGTAAGTCCCTGTGCAGAGGGAGTCTGGAAGGCTCCCCTGGAAAGTAGGAGGGAGGTACCTGGTGAAAATGAAGAAGATAGCCCTTTTGAACTATCTGAAGCACCCAGGTATCTGTGGTGATGTTGGACCACCTGTGGGCAAAGTGGACCAGCCGGCCTCCTGTGCTGAGAGCAACCAGCTGAGGGGGAGAGGCTATGCTGAGAAAGTCAAAAACCCCCACCCTGCTGAGCAGGGGCTGGTGGTGCAGGCTTGGGGGCTTGCTGCCTACGGGACCCATTACCCCGTCCCTTGGCCTGCTTTCCCTGTGGGGGAGCTGGTGAGGCCTGATACTGAGGGTAGTATTTATAGGCAGCACCTTTCCTCGGGTAAAAGGGCTTTTTCCCCGAGGCCTTCTTCTTTTGAGAAGGGGCAGAGGTCTTCCTCGAGAGACGAGTCCTGGTGAGAGTCTCCGTCTCGATTTGTGCAGCCTTCTCATCCATGGGCTTGCCAAAGAGGTTGTCACCTCGGCAGGGGACATCGACCAACTTGTCCTGTACCCAGGGCTCGAGGTCGGACGTCTGAAGCCAAGCCTGGCGGCGTCCACCGATGCCGAAGCCTCAAAACCATCATAGGCCGCTCGAGAGATAAACTTGGAGCATTCTCGAATGCCAGTAGACAAGGATTGGAACCTCTGCAAAGGTTCATCGGAGAGACAAGCAGAGAACCCGGCTATTTCTTTAGCCAGGTCTCGGAGATACATGCCCATGTAGAGCTGGTATGTCTGGACTCGACAAGCAAGCATAGAGCCCTGGAAGCACTTCCTACCGAGGGCATCCAGGCTTCGGGCCTCCCTACCGGGGGGCACCGAGGAGTGCATTTTTTGACTCTTCAGTCTATGCATGGCCGATTCCACCACCATGGAATGGTGCGGTAGTTGTGCCTTTTGGAACCCGGGGCTCTTGCGGACTCGATAAATGGAATCGACCTGCTTGCTTAACACCGGCGACGACGCCGGGCTCTCCCACATGCGGAAGAGAAGCCGTTCCAGCATCGGAGGAACCGGTACAATAAAGGCCTCCTTCGGGGGAGAGTCATATTGGAGGGCATCGAGTTCCTCGACTCGAGGCTCCTCCTCGGGGTCCGCAGGGAAGGCCAAGGCTTTGGCCATATCCCTCACGAAGTCCGAGAACCGGGTATCCTCCGGGGGGGACCGTCTCCGAGGTTCGGACTCAGGGGAATCCGAAGGGACACACCGAGTCCGAAAGGAACCAGGTGACTCTTCGTCCTCAGATTCCCAGGCCGACTCCTCGGAGGAGGAGTCGATCGGCTCCGGTCGGGCGGGCACTGACGCCATCCACCCCGACGCCGAGGGAGTCGGCGTCGACGACCTCGGTCCCGAACGGGAGGCCGAAGGAGACCTCGACCGAGGATCGACTCGAGCCCTCATGGACTCGAGGATCGGCTCGGTCTCCGGGGTCGACTTGGAGGTCGACGTCCCGGCGGTCAGGGCAGAAGCGCCAGCGAGGCCAGCGATCAATGCCCGCTGCTGGTCCAAGAAGGCAGACAAACTGCACTCCAAGGCCGTCAACCTGAGTCCGAGCTCAGGAGACCCAGCAGCCCCCGACTCGGGCCCCGACAGCGTCGGGCCCGACGTCGGGTCCTTCGGAGGCGAGTCCACGAGGACAACCGTACTTACATGAGCTGGCAAGTCTACCGCGAGTCGAGGATGTTTTGACGGCCTCTCCGACTCCAAGGACCCGGGACGGGAATCGGGGCTATGCGACCTGGCCCTCGAGGAACCAGGAGCGTCCACCGATCCCGCCCTCGCGGGTTTCTTCTTCCGATGATGTTCCCGGGTAGGAGACCCCCTCTCAGAGGAACTCCGACGATGCTCAGGACCAGAGTCCCGAGACGTCGAAGCCTCTGACGAGGTCCGAGCCCGGCCAGAGTCAGAGAAGATACGCTCCCGCTGGTGCTGCCGACTCCTCAATGCTTTTGAGGACATTTTGCCGCATGGCGTGCAGATCATGGGGTCATGATCTGGGCCGAGGCAGCGGAGGCAGAAGTCGTGAGTGTCTGTAAGAGACATAAGTTTCTTACAGAGGTCACACTTTTTGAAACCACTGGCCGCCATTGGGGGAAAAAGGGCCCCTGCGAGGTCGAACGACCGGGCAGTCAGGGAAAAAAGGAAAAAAGCGCGAAAACTGTCACGAAGGACAAAAAAACGAAAAATAAAGGACAGACTCGCAACCGGCGTCGCGAGTCCGGGCGGGAACAGAACCGGCGTCGAACCGAAGAAAAAAATAGATAAAAATAGAGGAAAATCAACTTTTCTGCGGGGATTCACAGGCAACGTCTGTAGGGCTCCGCGGAAAAAAGAAGTCTGAGCAAGATGGCACCCTTGGGCGGGAAGAGGACCGCGCATGCGCGCTGCAATTCCCAAAGGCTTTCTTTGAAAGCTGGGGAAAATTGCTCCGCGAGGGCTCCGTCGGCGCCGACGTCACCCATATGCGAGGACTGACTTCCTGCTTGGTCCTGGAGAAGCCTGGGATTCCTTCAAGGATGTTGTTCTCAAATTCTTGGGGAACAGGCGGGATGAGAACTATAAGGATATTGTTGCCAGGATGCTCAATGCCTTCAAAGAACAAGGCTGTAACATGAGCCTGAAAGTCCATTTCTTGCACTCCCATGTGAACTACTTTCCCGATAACTTGGGGGCGTACAGTGAAGAACAATGTGAAAGGTTTCACCAGGACATCAAGGACGCAGAGAGAAGGTACCAAGGAAGATGGAACACCACTATGATGGCTGATTTCTGCTGGTTGCTGCTGCGGGAAACCCCAGATGAAAAATACGCCAAGCAGCACACCAAGAGAAGCATTCGGGGGAAGAAGAAACGGGCCCACCAGGAGATTGATTGACCCAAGAATGACTTTAAAATCTAAACTGTGTTGACAAATATCGTGTTTTTACTAAACTTTGAAATAAAAATTTGCTAGTTATTACCACAGTGTCGGATCTCATTTATTAGAATTTTATTTTCACACCATCGGGTGTTTGTCTTCATGTATTGCAATGGTGCGGTTTGCGTTTTCTATTCTTACATACATACCTGTACAACATTTTTTGCACATTTCTTTGCTTTGCTTTGTGTCTAACCTCGCTCTTATATGCTCAATGTTTGTGCACATGTATGTGGCTGTTTTAAGTGCAGACAATTTTGCTACCATCACAGTGTGTTTTGTTGACATTACTCTATTCTTATGTGCTGCCTTGTTACAATTTTCTTTATTCTTATTTGAATAACTACTAAACAATTAGTATAAAGAATTCATCCAAGAAACTTTTATCTCGATCGCACTCAATCTGAAACGTTCACCTCAAACTGCTAACCCAATGTAGCAAAAAATCTGTACGTGATGGAGCAAATTGGTTACCAGATTTGGATTCAGCGCACCAAAAAACGTAAAAATCAATCGAAACATTAGAGGCAGTTTAAAAAATTTTTTTTTAGTGTACCTGTGTAATCGTTAAAAATAATAAAAAGCATAATCAAACATAAGAGCATGCTGCATGCAACAGGAAAGGATTAAAGTTAGAGGTAAAAAGGAAATATATATAGAAGATAGAGATGTGAAATTGAAAGGGTAGTAACTTGGAACTTCAAAGGACACGTGTAATTTTAGTCATCTGACAAATAGCGAGGCAGTAGTGATCCTTCAAATGGCATCTGTGAGTGACACACGGTACAAACAACGAGCTGTAATTGAATTCTTGGTGGAGGAGAAAAACAGCAAGATAAACATTCACAAACGGTTGTGTGCTGTGTATGGAAGTTCTACGGTAGATAGGAGCACCATTGGATGACGGGTGAAGAGAGTAAAGGCTTCAGGAAGTGGTAAAACGGAACTGGAAGATCTGGGCATCCTGCCTCAGCCACCAGTCCAAGTTGCAGCGCGCTGATGACATTATTCATGCGGATCGGCGCATCATGAGTCGGTAATTGTCCGTACAGCTTTCCATCAGTAGGGGTAGTGCAATGGCAATTGACTCTTTGGGATAAAGGCCTCCCCCTCCGCTTCAAAACGCTCCAACAAATTAGAGCAGATGTCTTTCTTTTGGCGTTTGTGTTCAGTTGTGAGACTTCGCGGAATCCATCTTGCACACACCTTTGAATATCCCAGAGTCAATAATTTTCATTGCACTATCTCTACTGACGGAAAGCTGTATGGACGATTCCCGACTCGTGATGCGCCGATCTGGACTGGTGTCCGAGGCAGGACTTTCTTTCTCCTCCACCAAGCATTCAATTACAGCTCGTTGTTTGTACCGTGTGTCACTCACAGGCGCCATTTGAAGGATCACTACCGCCTCGCTATTTGTCGGACGACTGTAAAATTGCACACGTGTCCTTTGAAGTTCCAAGTTACTACCCCTTTCAGTTTCACACTTCTATCTTCATTCTGGACTGAGAAAAAACATGTGGGGCATTACTTTCTGAGCAACCCTTGTGTGTGTGTGTGTATGTATATATATATATATATATATATATATATACACATATAGATATATATACATATAGATATATATACATATAGATAGATAGATATAGATATACACACACATACACACAGTGGCCCAAAAAAAGTGAGAACATCTTGTAAATTAAAAGCTTAAATAGATTACTTATTTACCTTTTTTAGCTATATAACGTCTTTATTTCGACAATTTCCAGTCGCCATCTTTTTTTTTTTAATTTGTCAATCGTTTACATCTGTCTTTTTGACTTTTTAAATAACTTATATGCTACGAGATGTTCTCACTTTTTTTGGGCCGCCCTGTATTTATGTGTGTGTGTGTGTGTGTATATATATATATATATATATATATATATATATATATACATACATATATACACACACACACACATATAAAACATAGTGGCAGTGATAAACAATGATATGGTACCTTATCAACAGATGAGTTGAAATGAACATATACTCAATGGTACTTGAGAGTGCAGAATAAAACAATAAAAACAGAACATAGTAAAAACTGTTAAAAAGAGCCTTGAAAGGAAGTATAAGAAGAAAGGGAACAGAACAATTTGGAAAGGAGGAGGGAACTAAAATTGTAAATCCATTGGCAAAAAGGAGAACAACCCAAGGTTTGTAAAGGTGATATAAATCACGGTTGGTAAGAAGGCAGTGGAGTGGCCATGAAAGAGGCACCAAACTTATTGCAAAAAATAAATACAATAAAACATGGGTGTTAAAAAAGAATTAAATGAAAGCCTTAGGATAATCAGAGATAGCATAGGACACACATGAAAACCTAATTATGTGAGCAGTCACTGGTTGGTTCTTCAAAAGGAGGATCAGCTGTTGTGATAGATTGGTGCTTCAAAAAAGAATCATATGTAGAACTTGGAGTGTGCACACGTAATCACCGTAAAACAAAACAATAAATTACCCATAAGAGAGCACCATTGTCTTAACATATTGCAATGTTAGGTTAGACTAATTGCAAAGGAGGTATGGTGCAGTCTTCATCAAGAAATAAAATCAGAGGTGTGCAGATGATCAATTGTCCGTGCTGTCCGCTATATTGTATTTGTTATAAAATTAAAGGCATAAGAATACTTAGATAGGGGCATCGCATCAAGATGAGCAGGGTGGTGTAAGACAGTGTCTTTGAGCCTTCCGACTGTATTAACCGTGGATAAGAATGCACGTAGCCGTGCTCAACGGAAACTTTGGTTTTAGCACAGGTATGCTCACATGGCTGCTTTGCTGTTATAAAGGCTCTTAGAAGTCTAAATTTAAGACTAAAAAATGTTCTTAACATAGTGAATTTTAAAAGAATCTTTGTAGTCAGAGTGGTGAACCGTGGACAGTTTAAACTCGCATGTATAACAAAAACCAAACCAAAAACTGCTGTTCTTTACATCGGAAGATTAAACTTAAAATTGTACAAGTAAAAACCAAAATAGAACATTTATTTATTTATTTATTTACATTTTCTTGTATACCGCGCTATTCAGCATCAGTGCGGTTTACATTGAACAAACTGAAATTACATTGAACAGGGCATTATAACTTGGAGATAACTATTTTACAGGGAACATGGGCTATGGAGGGTTAAGTGGCTTGCCCAAGACCACAAGGAGCACCTGTGAGACTAGAAACCCCAGTCCTTCCGGCCCAAGGTTGCTGTCCTCTAGTGGGATTTGAACCCCCGACCTTCCGACCTGAAGTACCTTGAAGTACATCCCCGGAACTGTAAAAATAGACATACTCACTAAAAGATCACTTCAAAAGGCAAAGAGAAAAGTGAAAGGATGTGCAGTACTGTGCTTGCTTCCTAGGTATGTGCTTGGAAATCAAACAGGGAAAAAAAGCCAGCACAAACGGCAGTTAAATACCATGAATCACCACACACGTCAGCCGAATTTGCATAGTGGAGTAAAAGGAATTGATCAACAATCGTCCAGGGAAAGTAAAAATACAAGTAAAAAATCTTTTACTTAAAATAACTTAATGAAAAGAGTTCTTACAAATTGAGGCCATTGAGTTTATCTAAATATTGGTACATAAAATTGTCCACTCTGAGTAAAACCAGATTGAAAACAAGGTGGCTTTAAAAGACTCAGGCTAGTGAGCATTATCTAAAACCATAGCCTGTTATATAATGCACTAAAGTTGGAACATACAAATACAGACACCTACATACAAAAAGGAAAAAGTTCTTTAAAATGACAGAAAAATCTACGTCATGGTTAAGGCCAGAGGGATGTAATGTGTTGAACTGAAAAATATTTTTTTGTTTAAGTCTCAAGAGTTTGTTCAACATCCCCACCTCGCTAATGGGGATGAACCTGCCATAAAACCAAATATTTCAAGTCATCGACTGTTGGGCGGCTATCCATTGGTCAACTAAAGGTTTCTGGGGGATGAGGTGTTTAATGCAGCTACGATGTTCGATTATTCTTGTCTTGACACTCCTGTTTGTTTTCCCTATATATAACAATTTACATGGGCACATAATCGCATAGACAACATTTTCAGTTTGGCATGTAGTAAAGCTGGTGAGTGTAAACCTGACAGCTGTTCTGGGGTGTACAAAAAAACGTTCAGTCGTGATAGCAGAGTCACACACAGAGCAGTGCCCGCAGCGAAAATTGCCCACAGTAATGGGTTGCCGATGGGCTACAGGGAGAGCAGAGGGAACAAGAAGACTAGAAAGGTTGGGATTCCTATGGTTGGCTATCATAACTTGCTGGGACACAAAGGTTGGAAGTGTTTGAACAATATGTCATTCTTGTCGTATAATGTCTGCAATTTGTTTGGACTTAGAAGATAATAAAAGAGGACAGACAACCTTATCAAATGTAGATTTTTCACGGAATTCTTGACCCCCCAGTAAAGGAGGAAAGCATCCCTGGCCTGGGCCCCCTGAGCCGGAATTCTGGAACAGAAGCGGGGAAGTTTGGCATTCCACGGACTTGCAAAGAGGTCTATGCCAGGGTTCCCCAAATTTGAAAAATCTTGGTCACCTGGTCTGCATGCAGAGACCACTCGTGTGGAAGCAGAACTCGACTGAGTCTGCCCAAGAGTTTTGTATTCCTGGAAGGTATACTGCCAGGAGATGAATCTGATGCTCTCTGGCGAGGGCCTTGCCCATTCATGAGATTTTATATAATCTCATGTTAAGAATGTGGGAGACACCTCTTACTACCTCTCCTCATTCTCGCAGACTGGATACTATGTATCGAGTCCCTCCTTGTCCTGGGTTCCATAAAACTCAGCTTCCTCACCACTCTATTGTAGTGGAATCAGCTATGAGAAGGATCAAGAGTGCAAAAAGGCATGCCTCTAATCCGCCAGGACGTGAGTGCAGAACCCTGGATGCTTTTGGACGTCGGGTCTTCCAGGCTTCCATGCTTTCAACCAGGATCAGTTCCTATAGTCTCTACATGGGAATGTTCCTGAAGGAGCTCACGAATGATTTAGAGGCTTTAAGTCCTATTCTTCCTGATGAGAGAAGACAGGATTTTCTCACTTTGGTCAAACATGTCCAAGATGTTTCTAAATTTTCCAACCGTGCAGCCTTTGACTGCTTTGAGTGCATAAGCAGAACCTCGGCTATTGCCATAGGTGCACGTAGAATTGCTTGGCTCCATGCATCTGATCTAGAGCTCTGGGTACAAGACAAATTGGGAAATATCCCTTGTACTGGTGAGAACCTGTTTGGTAAAGATTGGCAAGAAAAGGCCAATGAAATGGATGCTGATAATTCCACCTTGGATAGATTATCCAAGTCCACTGCTGATCCTGCTAGAAGGAAATTATTCAAGAAACCGTTCTTTTCTAAAAAGAAAAGATTTTATCCTGCTTATGCTCAGCAGGGACGTTCTGCAGGTCAGCTTCCTAGGAAAGGTCAGCAACCACCCAAACAGAAGAAAGCAAAGGCTGTTAGGCCTCAGCCGGCCCAGCAGGCTCAGCCTCCACAGAGCCTTTGATTCTCAACTAGAGAACTTAGCCTTCCTGCCTCTGGGGGAACCAGAGCCTTCCACCATTCCAGGAAGGTTATGTCATTTTGCCCCCAGATGGGGGCAAATAACAGCAGAGCATTGGACACTTACCATCATAAAGGAGGGGTACAGGCTTCATTTTTCAAGCATGCCCCCTACCACAATAATAAGGCAGTTCAATTCTCCAACACCTCTCATCAATGTTAGGTCAAGAGGTCACTATCCTTCTTGCCCAAGGGGCAATAGGAGAAGTACCCATTCCTCATCAGGGTACGGGGTTTTACTCCCCCTATTTCCTTATTCCAAAGAAAACAGGGGGTTACAGACCCATCTTAGACCTCAGAGAATTGAACAAATTCCTTGTCAAAGAGAAATTCAAGATCATTTCTCTCGGAACTCTGCTGCCATACCTTCAGAGTCGGGATTGGCTTTGTTCTCTAGATCTCAAGGATGCATACACCCATGTTCTCATCCATCCAACTCACAGAAGGTTCCTTTGTTTCCTTTTTCAAGGAAAGCACTACCAATACAAGGTGCTTCCTTTTGGCCTGGCCTCAGCACCAAGGGTGTTCACAAAATGCATGGCTGTTGTAGCAGCATTTCTCCGCACTCTAGGAATATTCGTCTTCCCCTACTTAGACGACTGGCTCATTCGAGCCCCAACAGAGTCAGAAGCCAGGACATCTCTATCCTGCACAGTGCATATCCTGCAGTATTTGGGTCTGGTAATAAACATCCCAAAATCCAGTCTAACTCCCATTCAGTCTCTGGAGTTCATAGGAGCTTTGCTGGATACCAGAAAGGCAAGGGCCTACCTCCCCCAGGCCCGTTGTCTTTGCATGGTGCAGTTAGCTTCTCAAGCAGTGCTAAAGTCTCATCTCACTGCTCGAGAAATGTTACAACTACTAGGCCACATGGCATCCACCGTGCATCTGGTACCCTATGCTCGCCTCCATATGAGGGCAGCCCAGTGGACTTTATCCAATCAATGGACCCAGGCATCAGGATGCCTGTCAGACAAAATAGCAAACACAACTCGACTTATTTTGTCCCTCCAGTAGTGGACGTCCACTCAAAACCTGTTGCTGGGGTCCCCTTTTCAACAACCTTTACCCCAAGCAACTCTCACAACAGATGCTTCTCCAATGGGTTGGGGAGCTCATCTACAAGACCTCTCCACTTAGGGCACCTGGTCTACAGAAGAGACTCATCTACATATCAATCTCTTGGAACTCAGAGCAATCTTCCTTGCTCTTCGAGTGTTCCATACCCTGCTCAGCTACATGACAGTCCTCATTCATACGGACAATCAAGTAGCCATGTTATATGTATACAAGCAGGGGGGAACAGGCTCTCTGTCACTTTGCAATGACGTTTTGCGACTATGGGCCCTCACCAGAGAGCATCAGATTCATCTCCTGGCAGTGTACTTTCCAGGCATACAAAATTCTTGGGCAGACAGACTCAGTCGAGTTCTGCTTCCACACGAGTGGTCTCTGCATGCAGACCAGGTGACCAAGATTTTTCAAATTTGGGGAACCCTGGATATAGACCTCTTTGCAAGTCCATGGAATGCCAAACTTCCCCGCCTCTGTTCCAGAATTCCGGCTCAGGGGGCCCAGGCCAGGGTTGCTTTCCTCCTTTACTGGGGTCAAGAATTCCTGTATGCCTTTCCAACCATTCCCCTGATTCCCATAACCCTGTTCAAGCTTCAGAGAGACAGAGGCCATATGATTCTCATAGCTCCACATTGGCCACGGCAAGTGTGGTACCCTCTGCTTCTACATCCCCAGTCTCTGCGTCTCAGGGTTTGGTTGCTGAAGGCCTAAATCTCAATGATCTTAATCTCCCTCAGCAAGTAAAAGATATTCTCCAGGACCAAGCAGGAAGTCAGTCCTCACATATGGGTGACGTCAGCGCCGACGGAGCCCTCGTGGAGCAATTTTCCCCAGCTTTCAAAGAAAGCCTTTGGGAATTGCAGCGCGCATGCGCTGTCCCCTTCCCGCCCAAGGGTGCCATCTTAGCCAGTCTTCTTTTTTCAGCGGAGCCCTACAGACGTGGTCTTCTTGTCCCCGCTGAAAAAGTTGATTTTTCGTGATTTATTTCTCTTTTTTCTTCGGTTCGACGCCGGTCTCTTTCCTGCCCGGACTCGCGACGCCGTTGCGAATCCTTCTCTTATTTTTCGGTTTTTCTGATTTTTCTGTCAGTTTCGTTTTTTCGTTTTTTCGTTTTTTCGCTGGCAGCCCGGTCCTTTGACCTTGCAGGGGCCCTTTTTCCCCCCGATGGCTGCCAGTGGTTTCAAAAGGTGTGTTCAGTGTGACAGAAATATGTCACTCACTGACACACACGATAATTGCCTCCACTGCCTTGGCCCAGATCATGAAGAACTGATCTGTGGGGCCTGCAGCAAAATGTCCTCCAAAGCGTTACGGAGTCGGCGGCATCAGCGGGAAAGAATCTTCGCTGATCCCACCCGTACCCGGACCTCGTCGGAGGCCTCGGCGTCCAGAGGCTCCAGCTCTGAGCATCGCCGGAGTTCCTCCGACAGAGGTTCTCCCTCCGGGGATCATCGTCGGAAGGCGAAACCCGCGAGGGCGGCGTCGGTGGACGCTCCTGGTTCCGCGAGGGCCAGGTCGCATAGCCCCGATAGCCGTCCCGGGTCTTTGGAGAAGGAACATCTCCCGAAGCGACCTCGTTTGGAATCGGAGATGCTTGCTCGGGTAAGTCATGTAGTCCTCCTGGACTCGCCTCCGAGGGGTCCGACGTCGGGCCCGACACCGTCGGGGCCCGAGTCGGGGGCTGCTGGGTCACCTGAGGTCGGACTCAGGTTGACGGCCTTGGAGAGCAGACTATCTGCCTTCATGGACCAGCAGCGGGCACTGATCGCTAGCCTCGCTGGCGCCTCTGCCCCGACCGCCGGGACGTCGACGTCTAAGTCGACCCCGGAGACCGAGCCGATCCTCGAGTCCATGCGGGCTCGAGTCGATCCTCGGTCGAGGTCACCCTCGGCCTCCCGTTCGGGACCGAGGTCGTCGACGCCGACGACGCCTCCGCCCGCCCGAGCTGACCCCACCGATTCCTCCTCGGAGTCGGCCTGGGAGTCTGAAGTGGAAGAGTCACCTGATTCTTTTCGGACTCGGTGTGTCCCCTCGGACTCCCCTGAGTCCGAACCTCGGAAACAGTCCCCCCTGGAGGATGCCCGGTTCTCGGACTTCGTCAGGGATATGGCCAAGGCTTTGGCCTTCCCTGCGGATCCCGAGGAGGAGCCTCGAGCTGAAGAGCTCGACGCCCTTCAGTACGACTCTCCCGCCAGGGAGCACTTTACTGTACCGGTTCCTCCCATGCTGGAACGACTACTCTTCCGCATGTGGGAGAGTCCGGCATCATCGCCGGTTTTAAGCAAGCGGGTCGATTCCATCTATCGAGTCCGCAAGAGCCCTGGCTTCCAAAAAGCACAGCTACCGCACCATTCCATGGTGGTGGAATCGGCCATGCATAGGCTTAAGAGCCAGAAGATGCACTCCTCGGTGCCTCCTGGCAGGGAGGCCCGCAACCTGGATGGCCTCGGTAAGAAGTGTTTCCAGGGCTCTATGCTTGCTTGTCGGGTCCAGACCTACCAGCTCTACATGGGCATGTACCTTAGAGACCTGGCTAAGGAAATAGCCGGATTCTCTGCTGGACTTTCCGAGGAACCTTTGCGGAGGTTCCTAGCCTTGTTCACTGGAATTCGAGAATGCTCCAAATTCATTTCTTGAGCAGCCTATGATGGCTTTGAAGCATCGGCTCGAGTGGCCGCAGCCGGCATCGGTGCCCGCCGACAGGCTTGGCTTCAGTCGTCTGACCTTGAACCCTGGGTGCAGGACAAGTTGGTCGATGTCCCCTGCCGAGGTGAGAACCTCTTTGGCAAGCCCATGGCTGAGAAGGCTGCACAAATCGAGACGGAGACTCTCACCAGAACTAGGCTCTCTAGGAAGACCTCTGCCCCTTCCCAGAAGAAGAAGGGCTCGGGAAAGAAGTCCTTTTACCCGAGAAAGGCGGCTGCCTATAAACACTACCCTCAATATCAGGCCTCCGCAGCTCCCCAACAGGGTCAGCAGGCCAAGGGACGGGGTAACGGGTCCCGTAGGCAGCAAGCCCCCAAGCCTGCACCACCGGCCCCTGCTCAGCAGGGTGGGGGTTTTTGACTTCATCGGCATAGCCTCTCCCCCTCCGCTGGTTCCTCCCAGCACAGGAGGCCGGCTGGTCCACTTTGCCCACAGGTGGTCCAACATCACGTCAGATGCCTGGGTGCTTCATGTTGTGAGAGAAGGCTATCTTCTCCACTTCCACCAGGTCCCTCCCTCCTATTTCCCGGGAGAGCCTCCACGACTCCCTCTACACAGGGACTTACTCCTTCAAGAGTTAGCAAGTCTTCTTCAGGAACAGGCTGTGGAACCGGTGCCCCACCACCTGAGGGGTCAAGGCTTCTATTCCAGGTATTTCCTAATACCAAAAAGAACGGGAGGCCTCCGACCCATCCTGGACTTGCGCAACCTCAACAAGTTCCTCGTGAGGGAGAAGTTCAAGATGCTTACCCTTGGAATCCTTCTGCCCTACCTCCAGCAGGGAGATTGGCTATGCTCCTTGGATCTAAAGGATGCCTACACGCACATCCTCATCCACCCCAGCCACCGCCAATACCTAAGGTTTGTGGTGGCAGGAAATCATTACCAGTACAGAGTACTGCCCTTTGGCCTATCCTCCGCACCACGAGTCTTCACAAAATGTCTCGCGGTGGTGGCGGCTTATCTCCGGCTTCACGGCCTCTATGTCTTTCCGTACCTAGACGACTGGCTCATCAGAGCATCGTCTTCTCCAGAAGTCACAAAAGCCACACACACCGCACTGTGACTCTTCTCCAGTACTTGGGCTTTGTCATAAACTTCGCAAAGTCCACTTTGCTCCCCTCGCAAGATCTCGAGTTCATCGGCGCAAGATTGCACACTCTTCAGGCGCGAGCTCTCCTGCCTCTCGACAGGGCTCAACGGCTAATGGACCTAGCCGGCCGTTTTCGCAGCCAGTCCCTGGTCTCGGCCAGGCGCTTCCTGAGACTACTCGGCCATATGGCTTCCACCGTCCACGTGACCCCCAATGCCCGCCTGAATATGCAGCCTGCTCAGTGGTGCCTTCGCAAGCAGTGGCAACAGGCCACGGGCGGCCTAGCCGACTTAGTGCGGATCTCCGGCCCGCTGGCCTCTTCTCTACAGTGGTGGCTTCATCGGCCGAACCTGCTACTCGGAATGCCTTTTCAGGCTCCTCCGCCGGCTCAAGTGCTGACGACCGATGCTTCTCTCCTAGGATGGGGAGCGCATTGCCAAGGGGCGTGTACTCAAGGTCTCTGGACCACGTGGGAGTCTGCGCAGCAGATCAACTTCCTGGAGCTCAGAGCGATCCGTCTGGCTCTCAAGGCTTTCTCCCACCTGACTTCTCACCGGTCCATCCTTGTCCAGATGGACAATCAAGTTGCCATGTTCTACGTGAACAAACAGGGGGGCACGGGCTCCTTCCTTCTCTGTCGAGAAGCACAGAGACTCTGCTCTTGGGCCGTAAGCCACGGCATTCTTCTCAAGGCAGTTTATCTCCCCGGCCAAGAAAATTGCCTGGCGGACAAACTCAGCAGAATCCTCCAGCCGCATGAGTGGCGATTGGATCCCTTGGTAGTTCAGAAACTTTTTCTGAAGTGGGGCCTCCCCATGATGGATCTCTTTGCCAGTCCTCTCAACCGGCAACTTCCTCGCTTCTGCTCTCGACAGCCGCATCCCCTTCGAGTTGCGGCGGATGCTTTTCTGCTCTCATGGTTGAAGGGCCTTCTCTATGCCTTTCCTCCCATACCGCTAGTCTCTCGAACCCTTTTCAAGGTTCTCCGAGACAAAGCTTCCATGATCCTCATAGCTCCTCGGTGGCCCAGACAGCCGTGGTTTCCACTCCTGCTGCAACTAGCGGTGGAGGATCCGTTCCCTCTGGGGTTTCAACCAGATCTCCTAACACAGGATCAGGGGTCCCTACTGCACCCCAACCTCAGATCTCTACATCTGATGGCCTGGCTGCTGAAAGGGTAGTCCTTGCTCCCCTTCTACTGCCGGCAGAGGTGGAAGAGGTTGTCCTAGCTTCCCGGCGACCTTCTACCCGCAAATGCTATGCCCTTAAATGGCGTCGCTTTTCCGTTTGGTGTGCCCAGCAGTCTCAGGATCCCTTCTCCTGCTCGGTGTCTGTGATCTTGCAGTACTTGCTGTACCTCTCTAATCTGGGACTTAAGTCCAACTCCGTTAAAGTTCACCTCAGTGCTCTTTCAGCACATCATGTGCCGGTGGACGGCAGACCTCTTTCCAGCGACCCTCTCGTGGCAAGGTTTCTCCGAGGTCTCCTTCTACTTAAACCACCTCTGCGCCCGCCAGCACCTGACTGGGATCTGAATGTGGTTTTACAGCGGATCACCTGTCCGCCTTTTGAGCCTATGGCTACCTGTTCTCTCCGTTTTCTTTCTTGGAAAACCTTATTCCTGATAGCCCTCACTTCCGCTAGACGCGTAAGTGAATTGCAGGCCCTCGTGTCTGATCCCCCTTACACTCGGTTCTACAAAAATAGGGTAGTCCTACGGACTCACCCTAAATTTCTTCCAAAAGTGGTCTCCCCTTTTCACATCAATCAGGAGGTGGTACTTCCGACCTTCTTTCCCAGGCCTCACTCCAGCCGAGCTGAAATGGTCCTGCATACCCTGGACTGTAGAAGGGCAATGAACTTCTACCTTGACCGTACGCGGGAGCACCGTAAAGCTGCTCAGCTTTTTGTGTCTTTTGACCCCAATAAATTGGGGCTCCCGGTCTCCAAGCGTACTCTGTCCATCTGGGTTGCTGACTGTATCGCTTGGGCTTATGGGGCAGCCGGACTCTCCTTAGAAAGTCGGGTCACGGCTCATTGTGTTCGGGCGAAGGCTACGTCAGTGGCTTACCTCCGCTCTGTTCCATTGGCAGACATCTGCCGGGCCGCTACTTGGTCTCGAGCCAGACTTTTGCGGTCCATTACTGCCTCGAGAGGGAGTCCCGCAGGGACAGTGCTTTCGGACAGGCAGTCCTCCGAAATCTCTTCGAGGTTTGAGCAACTCCTACCCTCCATCCCGGATGAGGGCTACCGGTGGGTAATAATTCAGTGAAGATTCCTTCCTTCTGTACTGCTGAGCTAGAGGGAGCTCATTTTTGTGCTTAGGGTCTCCGGTAGCCTTAAGCTTGGGAGTCCCATATGTGAGGACTGACTTCCTGCTTGGTCCTGGAGAAAGCGTAGTTACTCACCTGTAACAGGTGTTCTCCAGGAGCAGCAGGAATCAGTCCTCACAACCCTCCCTCCTCCCCTTGGAGTTGCAATCATCTGCTTTAGTTTTTTTGCAAATTTTTATGCTGTCTTTTAGCTATGTCATCTGACTGGCTAAGATGGCACCCTTGGGCGGGAAGGGGACCGCGCATGCGCGCTGCAATTCCCAAAGGCTTTCTTTGAAAGCTGGGGAAAATTGCTCCGCGAGGGCTCCGTCGGCGCCGACGTCACCCATATGTGAGGACTGATTCCTGCTGCTCCTGGAGAACACCTGTTACAGGTGAGTAACTACGCTTTCTTTTTGCTTCCAGGAAACTTTCCACAAGACGCTCCTATGCTTTCAAGTGGAAAAGGTTTACCATATGGTGCTCGCAAGAGGGTCTTAACCCCCTTGCTTTACCTCTGGAATCATTGCTGGAATATCTCCTTCGTTTATCCAATGCAGGACTTAAGACTAACTCAGTGAGGGTCCATTTGTGTGCTCTTACAGCTTCCTTTAAGCTTCTAAATGGACAGCCTATTTCCTCTCATCCTCTTATAGCAAGATATATGAGAGGCCTTCTTCTAACTAAACCTCCCATTAGACCACCACCAGTGGCATGGGACTTAAACCTGGTTCTTGGCCAGCTTATGAAGCCACCCTTTGAACCTTTAGCTACTACCTCCTTGAAATTCCTTTCTTGGAAGGTTATCTTTCTGATTGAAATCACATCAGCATGTCGCGTTAGAGAGTTGCAAGCGCTAGTAGCTAATCCACCTTATACAAGGTTCCATCATGACAAGGTAGTCATTAGGACTCATCCACACTTTATGCCAAAGGTGGTCTCGCCTTTTCATCTGAACCAAGCGGTCTACCTACCTGTGTTTTTTCCAAGGCCTCATGCATCAAATGCAGAGAGGAATCTTCATACCTTGGACTGTAAAAGAGCTTTAGCCTTTTATTTACAAAGAACACAGCAACATAGAAAGTCCTCTCAACTCTTTGTTGCTTTTGATCCTTCTCATTTGGGACTTCCAGTCTCCGAGAGAACACTATCTAATTGGGTTTCTCAGTGTATTTCCTTCGCCTATCAGAGTAGGAACCTTTCTCTGGAGGGCCATGTCACAGCTCACAATGTGAGAGCCATTGCAACCTCAGTGGCTCATCTGCACTCTGTCTCTTATCGACGACATCTGTCGAGCAGCCACCTGGGCCTCTGTTCATACCTTCACAGCCCATTACTGCTTGGACAAGGACTCCCGCCGGGATGCCTTGTTTGGTCAGGCTGTCCTCCAACACCTGTTCCATAGCTAATCAACTCCTACCCACCATCCCTGGTAGGATGCCAGAGATCCATGGGGGGGAAGTGGAGCCCTGCTCAGGGATACACAACTTCTGGGGTCTCTCCCTGGCATCTAAAGCTAGGGAGTCCCCATATGTGATGACTACATTCCTGCTTGTTCCTGGAGATAGCATAGTTACTCACCTGTAACAGGTAATCTCCAGGAACAGCAGGAATTTAGTCCTCACAACCCACCCCACCTCCCCTAGGAGTTGTATCTCTCTATCTATCTTTCCCTTTCCCTCTCTCTTTGTCTCGGCTTTAAAACTCAACTGGAGAGAGGCAGTTGGGAAAGGCGGGAAGGCAGCACGCAGGCGCTGTGGGATGCTCCCAAAAGCTTTCTAATTGGATGCAGGGGAGTGTTCCCACGCAGGCTCTGTCGGTACCGACGATACCCATATGTGAGGACTAAATTCCTGCTGTTCCCGGAGATCACCTGTTGCAGGTGAGTAACTATGCTTTCCTGCTAGTTGGTGCATCTGTCATTAATTTTTGATGCACATATTTGAACATCTTGACCTTGCTAACAAAGTCATGGAACATGACTGACATGGTTCTAGCAGTGGCGCTTGTATACAACTTTGAAGATGCATTTGCGTCAATTGACGCACTTTGGGGCTTCTAGTGTTAATGTATATTTCCATTAACACTGTTTTAATGAATTATTTTAGTTCTGTGTAAACCACTTTGATTCACGAAAGGTGTTAATAAATACAAATAAATAAATAAGACTAGCTTTGTTCCTTAGATCTGAAGGATGCGTGTGCGCATATGCCGATCCAACCGCATCACAGTCAGTACCTTCAGTTCTTGTTGGGTGGCCAGCACTGTCAGTACTAGATACTGCCCTGCTAGATACTGCCCTTTGGGCTGTCTGCAGCCCCCAGGGTCTCCATGAAGTGCCTGGTAGTCATAGCCGCTTTCCTCTGGACCGGGGGGGTGGGGGGGGTGTCTGTCTTCCTGTACCTGGACAACTGGCTCGTAAAGGGTCCCACGCCGACCAGTGTATGGCAGTCCAGCGAGCTCACCATTCAGGTGCTTGGAGGCCTCTGATTCATGATCAATTATCCAAAGTCTCACCTCCAGCCAGTACAACTGGAGTTTATCAGAGCCCTGCTTAATGCCACTTGGGCGAGAGCTTTCCTGCTGTCAGACCGCCTGCAGCATCTCATCGAGGTCATGGGCACATTGCAGCGCCAGAGCCACACCACCTCCCGTTGGTTGTTGAGAGTCTTTGGACACATGACCACGGTACATGTAATCCCTCAGGCCCGCCTCTGCATGTGACAGGCTCAATGGACTTCTGAACACAATGGCAGCAAGTCTCTGGCCTCCTGTGGGACAGGGTAGTGGTCACTGCGCATCTCGCTCAGTCACTGCTGTGGTGGCTCATGCCCACAAACTTGCATTGGGGCCTCCTGTTCCAACCAGCAGCACCCTGCAGGCTACCCACAAAGGATGCCTCCAAGCTCAACTGGGGCACACACCTGGACGATCTCTGCACCCAGGCCCTGTGGTCCGAAAGCAAGTCTTAATCAGATTTAACTTCCTAGAGATCTGGGTCATTGTGAATGCCCTCCTTGCTTTTTGGGCACATCTGGCATATCAGGTGGTCCTGATCCAAATGGACACTGTCGTGACCCTCGCCTGGGCCAAAGGCTTACAGGCATAGGGCTGCCAATGTTTGTCCTTTAAATAAAGAGTTACTATCCTTGTCTCCAGCAGGGAACTCTGGTACTTGTAGTTGATTCTTTTACTCAAAGACAAAGTAGTGTGAGACCGTTGGTTTTTAAGGCAAAACAAGAATTTTTATTTAGGTTCCCATAAGCACTAAGGTTCAACGCAGACATAAGGATTATTCTCCAAGTAAATAATAACAGGAAACATATGCAACTGGAACTGAAGAAACTGAAAGAACCTTCAAACATGTGCAGCTGTTTTCAGCAAAAACATTTCAGCAAGTAAATCACAGCCTCCTTTGTTCGTTCAGCACAGCTAAATTTCTTCATTTATCATGTGCTGCTTTGGTTATCAAACTCTAGGTTAAGCAAGGGTTCTTTACCTTAGTAGACGTTCCTGGCATTCACATGGCTAGGTAAAACCCTGCTTCTCAAAAGCTTCTTCTGTTAACACCTTTTATCACCAACTTTCAAACTTCCTTCTTACACAAAGAACAGTCCATAGGAGACTCCTCAGTAACAGAATCCTGCCCAAAAGAGTCAATCTGCATTTCTTCCTGTGCTACAAAATGCTTGTCTTTCTCTGGGTTTTCATTAACTCCTTCAAGCTTACTGTTCTGTAGGAACTTCAGAATTTCCTTCCACAGCTGCTCTCCCTGAAATGGAATATTTGTATCTTGAGAGTGGGGCTTCTTTCCCTGGATCAATTGCCTCAATGCTTCAATCGTGTTGAACTCTGGTTCCCTGCCCTCGGCTGGGTTCTGGTCACTTCCAGTTGTAACCGTATTCACCCATCTTCTGGCAGCTGAAATTCTCTGAGCTGTTTCACGAACACTCTGCACTGCAATCTGTTCCTCGTTGTCAGCAACTCTCCCAGCCACCCATCTGCTGGTTTCTGAATTAAGAGTACCTCTCTTACAAGGACTGCTTCCTCTGTTGCTGCTTCCTTTCTTGCTGGAGCTGTTCTCCATCTCGAAGTCAAACTTCCCACTTCTCCTTTTCCTCTCCTCTGAACAGGGCGCTTAAAGCTGTTTTCTAACTAACACTCCCCTGTCTCTGCACAGGTGATTATCATTACCCTCCAAGCCTGCACTTACGTTAGAGCTTGGGTGTGGCTTGGCCTCAGCAACTACGTGCTTTTTTCCTTTGCCTGCAGTCTGAACCCTGTGAATACCTTGCCTGTCTCTCTCACCTTAAAGACATAGTCACTGTTTTCTTCTGTTTCCATAGGCTCAGCACAGCTCTCATCATCACAACACCCAAGTCGCTATGTTCTACATGAATAAGCAGGGGGTAATAGTTTTCCCTGCTCCATGGTATGGCTCCCAGGGTGATGTATTTGGCCGGCAAGAACAATGGCCGAGCGGATGGCCTTAGCCAGGTTCTTCAACCACACAAGTGGTCCCTCAAGAGGGAGGTGGTGGACCAGACGTAGGCCTCTTTGCTGCAGCACAGAATGCCCAGGTAGCTCGGTTCAACTCCTGGAGACCAGTCAGTGATCATCTAGCTCTGGACGCCTTTCTGATCCACCAGAGGAGAGGCCTGCTTTATGTCTACTCCACGATTTTGCTCATCACAAAGATGCTCTTGAAGCTCTAGGCCAGTGATGGCTAACCTTTTTGAGCCCGAGTGCCCAAACTGCCGCACAAATCCAAAGAATTTCCTCAAAGTGCCAGCACGTCAATTAAAGCCTCATTTGCATAAGGTGCCTCATTTGCATAAATATTTGCATAATGTTACCATACACTAACTTTTAGTAAACATGCCTCTTAATGAGTATATGGATAAAGAAAGACTAAAAGGTTTCTACATTACTATAATCCAGTACCAACCGCCAGGCACATTAGGAACTACTACAAACGCTGCCCATTTAGAACCCATAGCAAACCCGCCGTATCCTAACAGCACTACCAGGACTCACAAAGCACCATACCCTAACTATCAAAAGGCAACACTGCAAATATTAAACCAATACATTTCAGAGAACAACAATACATGACCTACTGGGGAAAGAACAAGTGGCAATGTCAAATAGGAATTATATAAACAGAATACCTCAGCTCAGTTACACATGCAGAATAGACCATCACCAAACAAGGAATCACAATTTAGAAACAGGAAGACAATAATTAAACTGGGAACCCCAAAAGCCAAACTTGGAATATACAACACTGTAGAAATAAAACTATAAATTAATTTCCTCTTGTACTAAACAAAGCGCAAAAATTAATGATGCACATTTCCCAGAGCTGACATATTCCAGTTAATAAATTCAAAATAAAGAGATATTTTTCTACCTTATGTGCATTTTTTTTCAGTTGCAATTGTTCCAGCCACTTTCTTCTGGTTTCTTCGTGTCTTCTGCTAACTCTCCATCTGCTGTCCATTTGTCCTTTCTTCTGTCTTGGTTTTTTTTTTTCCATTCTCTCTCTACATCTGCTTTAACATACTAATCTTTCTCCTTTTGCTCTTTCCTCATTCCTATTTCATCTACTCAAAATTTACCCCTCCATCCTCAATCCCCACTTATTCTCCCAATACCCGGCCAATTGTAGATTTTTTATCCCTCCCACACAAAATATTTTTCCCCTCTCCATTTTACTCTCCCAGCCCCATCCCATTCTAATCCTCCCCCAACACCAGCTCCCTTCTAGTTCCAGCCTCACCCAGCATCCATTCCCTTCTAGTCCCTGCATCAGCCCATTTCCAGTCCTAGCAGCCCCCCAACCCATTTCCAGTCCTAGCAACCCCCCAACCCAATACCAGTCCTAGCCCCCCTCATCAACCCACTTCCAGTCCTAACCCCCCATCACCCCATTTTCAGTTTAAGCCCCCCCTATAACCCATTACCAGTCCTAACCCCCATCAGCCCACTTCCAGTCCTAACCCCCCCATCAGCCCACTTCCAGTCCTAACCCCCATCAACCCATTTCCAGTCAGCCCCCCATAGCCCATTGCCAGTCCTAACCCCCCCATCAGCCCACAGTCCATGACCAGTCCTAACCCCATCAGCCCACCTCAAGTCCTAACCCTCCCCATCAGCCCATTTCCTGTCCTAGCCCACCCCATAGTCCATTATCAGTCCTAACCCCCATAGCCCATTACCAGACAGCCCCCATCAGCCAACAGCCCATTACCAGTCTTAACCCCCCATAGCCCATTGCCAGTCCTAACCTCCCCCATCAGCCCACAGCCCATTACCAGTCCTAACCCCATCAGCCCACCTCAAGTCCTAGCCCCTCCCCGTCAGCCCATTTCTTGTCCCAGCCCCCCCATAGACAATTATCAGTCCTAAACCCCCCCATAGCCCATTACCAGTCCTAACCCCATCAGACCACCTCCAGTGTTAACCCCACATCAGCCCATTTCCAGTCCTAACCCCACCCAACAGCCCACCTCAAGTCCTAACCCCTCCCCATCAGCCCATTTCCTGTCCTAGCCCCCCATAGCCCATTACCAGTCCTACCCCCACCCAACAGCCCACCTCAAGTCCTAACCCCTCCCCATCAGCCCATTTCCTGTCCTAGCCCCCCATAGCCCATTACCAGTCCTAAGCCCCCATCAACCCACTTCCAGTCCTAATCCCATCAGCCCATATAGACTTAGCTCCCCCATAGCCCATAGCCCCCCCATAGCCCATCACCACTCCTAACCTCCCCCAGCCCATAACCACTCCTAACCCCCCATCAGCCCATTTCCTGTCCTAGCCCCCCATAGCCCAGTACCAGTCCTAGCCCCAACAGCCCACAGCCATTACCACTCCTAACCCCCCCAGCCCATCACCAGTCCTAACCCCCCAACAGCCCACAGCCATTACCACTCCTAACCCCCCCCAGCCCATTACCACACCTAACCCCCCCCGCCCATCACCACTCCTACCCCCCCCATCAGCCAATTTCCTGTCCTAGCCCCCCCAGCCCATCACCAGTCCTAACCCCCCCCCCCCCGAAATTTTTTTACAAAGAAAGCTGTCGCTGCCGGGGCCGGGGCCGCCGCGGCAGAATCGAGTGTGCCGCGGGGCCCCCCCCCCCCCCGCCCAGCAGAGCCTGCCCTCCGTCCCCGGTATCACCTCTCTCAGCTGCCTCCAGTCACACGCGCCGGCTTTCAGAGCGCGAGGGAAGAGTTTCTCCCTCGCTGCTCTGTTAAGCCCGCGGGGGCTGATGGGAACTTCCCATCAGCCCCCGCGGGCTTAACAGAGCAGCGAGGGAGAAACTCCCCTTGCGCTCTGAAAGCCGGCGCGTGTGACTGGAGGCAGCTGAGAGAGGTGATACCGGGGACGGAGGGCAGGCTCTGTTGGGCGGGGGGGGGGGGCCCGCGGCACACTCGATTCTGCCGCGGCGGCCCCGGCCCCGGCAGCGACAGCTTTTTTTTTTTTTTTTTTTTTTTAATGCCGCATATCTTGATTGCGAACCTTCCCGCGTGCCAGCTGCAAGGCCTTCGCGTGCCACAGGTTCGCCATCGCTGCTCTAGGCCAAGAAGGGATCCATGATTCTCATTGTTCCTTACTGGCCTTGACAGCCGTGGTTCCTGTTGCTGCTGCAGCTCTTACAGAAGGGACCTCTTTGTCTGGGCTCCGACCCATACCTCATCTTTCAAGAGGGAGGCGCTCTGTTGCATCCCAATATCTACTCCCTAGCACTCACAGCATGGATGCTGAGTGGGTAGCCCTAGCGGAGCTTCCCCTCCCCGAGGGTGTCACAGAGATCCTGCTAGCATCTTGCAAGGAGTCAACACGTAAAGCCTACGCATTCAGATGGTGGTGGTTTTCCGTCTGGTGTGCTGGAAGGGTGTTGGACCCCTTTGTTTGCAGCTTAGACCAGCTGTTAGAGTACCTCTTGAACCTCTGCAATTGTGGGCTAAAATCCAACTCTGTGCACGTTCATCTCAGTATGGTTGGAGTGTTCCATTTAATTGCGATGGGAAACCTGTCTCAGCTCAGCCTCTGGTACACAGATACATGCAGAGCTTGGTTCTCTTGAAGGCTCCAGTTAAGTCCTCTATGGTTGCTTGGGACCTGAATGTGGTCATCAGCCAGCTCATGTGGGTTCCCTTTGAGCCGCTGAGCACGTGTCTGCTGAAATTCTTGACCTAGAACGTCCTCTTCTTAGTAGCCATCACGTCGGCCCGGCAAGTGAGCGAGCTCCAGGCTCTGGTTGCACATCCTCCATATACCAGGTTCTATCAGAACCGGTTGGTTCTCCAGGAACAAGCAGGAAGTCAGTCCTCACTTATGGGTGACGGCACCGACGGAGCCCGCGCGGAGCAATTCCCCAGCTTTCAAAGAAAGCCTTTGGGATTGCTGCCACGCATGCGTGATTCTCTTCCTGCCCAAGGGTGCCATCTTGATCAGTCTCCCTTTTTCCACGGAGCCCTTCCGACGCACGTCCTCTTCCCTCAGAAAAAGTTTTCGTTTCTGGCCCTATAATTCTTTTGTTTTCCGGTTGCACCGGTCCTCTACCCATCCTTGCCTTGCTCTACCTTCATAGAGCTATCGGGGATAGTCTTTTCCTTTTCATTTTTTGTTATGGGCTTCGCGCCCTTTTCTCCTCACTAATCGCTGGCCACGTGGGTCTTCGACCTTGCGAGGGTCATTTTTGCCCCCATGGCCACTGGCTGCAAAAAATGCAATAGATGCTCTAGGAACATGTAGCTTACGGACACTCATGTCTGCGGTGTTTCGGAGCTGACCATCTGGAGCTCTGTTCGCTCTGCAAAAAAATGTTCTCTAAGGCCCTGCTCAGCTGTAAACAGAAGTCTGAAGACATTTTCCGAAAGGCCACCTCGGAATCCCCGAGGTCCTCTCTCGGTGGGTCCCCCCCCCCCCCCCGCGGCCCGCGCTTTTGGCGGCACTCTGACCAGGGATCCCCTGAGGTGGAGCGGTGCAAAAAGAAGGCCTCAAAGTCGCTGTCGATGGCCCCCGATAAGCGCGAGCTCTCCTGCGCTGGGTCACTTAGCCCCCTTCGATGTTCCCGAGAGTAGGACAAGAAGTGGCCCCGCAAGGTACCCCGCATGGAAGCGGAGGCCTCAGACGAAGGCACCCAGTCTCCTGAGAGCCATCCCAGTGAGGACACCCTCTCCTCCTTGACGCTCGACCCCGGTATCGGCATCGCAGGGCCCCATGCCTGCATGGGAGTTCCACATGCTGGCGTTGGAACACAGCATTTCTGCGTTCATTGCTTCCCAGCAGGCACTCATGGCCAGCTTTGCTGACTCATGCCCAGAAACATGGGTCCCTCGCGTGGGATGCCGAAATCTGTCCAGGAAACCTCTGAGAGCCGTGGGCTGCAGTGGGAATTAGTCTCTCTCCTTGCCCAGTGGGCAGTCGAGAAGGGGGCACCATCAAGGTCGGGGCTTCTATTCCCGGTACTTCCTCGTCCCAAAAAAGACAGGGGGGGGTCTGCGGCCCATCCTTGACCTCCGCAAGTTGAATAAGTTCTTGATGTGGGAGAAATTCAAGATGTCCCTTGGCGTTCTGATGCCCTTCCTCCGGCAGGGCGACTGGCTATGTTCCTTGGATCTAAAGAAAGCTTATGCCCACATCTTAATCCACCCCCAGCATAGGCAGTATCTGCACTTCAGGGTGCAGGGAGAGCACTTCCAGTACAGGGTGCTCCCCTTTGGCCTTGCATCCGCCCCATGAATCTTCACAAAATGCCTTGTCGTGGTGGCTGCCCATCTCCAGTGTCATGGCGTGCCGGTCTTTCCCTACCTCGACAACTGGCTCGTCACAGGCTCCTCGGTCAAGGAAACCCGGCGAAGAATGTTGCGCACCATCCTTCTCTTGGAAAGCTTGGGGTTCTTGGTCAACTACCCAAAGTCTCACCTCAAGCCGGTATAGGTACTCAAATTCATTGAGGCGTGCCTCGATACTCATTAAGCAACTGCCTTCTTGCCAGCGGATCGCGCCGACCGCCTCTGAGCTCTGGCAGCCCGTGTTCAAAGCACTCCATGGCTCACCGCTCAGACCATGCTATGCCTTCTGGTCCACATGGCTTCTACCGTACATGTGGTCCCCCACGCCCGCCTGCACATGCGGACAGCTCACTGGTGCCTCAGCGCCCAGTGGAGCCCTTCCTTCGGTCACCTCAGGGACCCCATCAGGGTCCTTCCTGACCTCCACTTGTCCCTGAGCTGGTGGCAAAACCCCCGCAACCTCCTGCAGGGATTGTCCTTCCAGGCTCCGCAGCACAATGCAGTGCTGATGACAGACACTTCCCTGTTAGGGTGGGGAGCCCACTGCGGGCCGCTATGCACACAGGGGTAGTGGTCACCCGAGGAGTCTTGGCAGCAGATAAACCTGCTCGAACTCCGGACAATTTGATGGGCCCTGAGGGCGTTGGAGGACCACCTCAAAGGGAGGTTGGTTCTTGTGCAGACCGACAACCGTGTGGTGATGTTCTACATCAACAAGGAGGGGGGCACAGGATCGCGTTCCCTCTGCTGGGAAGCGGTCCTCATCTGCTCCTTCGCTGTCCGATGGAAGATGGTCCTTCAAGGCGACCTACTTTCCGGGTCAGGAGAATGTCCCGGTGGACAGGCTCAGCAGAATTTTTCACCCCCACGAGTGGCGGCTGGATCTAGGGGTAGCGGGCTGGCTGTTTCTTCACTGGGGGATGCTGGCGATAGACCTCTTCACCAGTCCCCAGAATGCGCAGCTCCCCTGCTTTTGTGGGCCGGTACCGCACCTGAGCAGGGAGAGCCCTGATGCATTCCTGGAGTGGTCATCCAGCCTGCTCTATACATTCCCTCCCTTCCCTTCCCTTTCATTGCGAGGACCCTTTTCAAGGCCCAGCGGGACCGAGCATTGTTGATCCTCATAACTCCTTCGTGGCCTCGGCAGCCTCCTGTTCCCCTAGGCTTTGCCCCAGGTCTGCTGACACAGAAAGGGGGGCGGGTGCAGTACCCGAACCGAGCCTCCTTATCACTCATGGCCTGGCGGCTGAACGGGTCTCCCTAGCCTCATTGGTCCTTCCAGAGGAGGTCGAGGAAGTTCTCGCCTCAAGAAAGGACTCCACTAGACGAGCCTACGCCTTCAAGTGGAGACGCTTCTCGGTCTGGTGCCCGGAGCTCCAGATCGACCCCTTCTCGTGCCTCATTCATTGGATCCTCCAGAACCTCCTCCATCTCTCGAACGAAGGGCTGAAGTCGAAATCTGCCAGGGTACACTTGAGCGTTATTCTCAGCGAATCACCTCCCCATCGAGGGAAAGCCCCTCTTGGGGCAGCCGTTAGTCTCCCGCTTTATGCGAGATCTTCTGCTTTCCAAACCACCCATCCGTCCTCCCCCGGTGGAATGGGACCTGAATGTGGTGCTCCATGCAGCTCACCCGTTCGCCTTTTGAGCCAATGGTGATGTGCTCAATCCGGCACCTGTCCTGGAAGGTGGCCTTCCTAGTGGCGCTGACCTCGGCCCGCCGAGTCATTGAGCTCCAGGCTCTCATGGCTGATGCCCCTTACACCAGGTTCTATCAGAATAGGGTGGTCCTCCGTACCCATTCTGCATGTTGGATTGTAAGCATGCGTTGGCCTTCTATTTGGAGCACATGAAAGCACACCATCAATCCTCAGTTGTTTGATTCCTTCGACCCCAATAGGCTGGGGGTTGCTGTTTCAAATTGCACATTATCCCTCTAGCTCACTGTTTGCATTGCCCATGTGTATTCCTTGGCTGGTCTGAGCCTTGAGAGTCATGTCACTCCCCACAATGTCTGTGTGATCGCTACATTGGTAGCCAATCTCTGTTTTGTCTCCATAGATGAGATCTGCAGGGCTGCGATGTGGTTGTCGGTCCATACCTTCGCAGTTCACTAGTCTGGATGGGGATGCCCAACAGGAGAGCAATTTTGGCCAGGCTGTACTCCGGCATCTCTTTGGGTCTTGAGGTCAACTCCTCCCCACCAGCCCTTCTGTCAGTCCAGCTTCCTGCTCAGAATTCCTTTGGTCAATGTTGACTGTGGATATGCATCAGATGAGGCCCTCGACAGGACTGCCTCTCTTGGCTTCTCCAGTTCTTGATGCCCGGTCAGACTATTCTTAATCTCTTCGGGTTCCGGTAGTTTGGAGCTTGGGAATCCCATACGTGAGGACTTATTTCCCGCTTGTTCATGAAGAAAGCGTAGATACTCACCTGTAGCAGGTGTTCTCTGTGAATAGCAGGATTAAGTATTCACAACTCTCCCACCTCCCTGGGAAGCTGCCTTTTGACTCCTGCTTATGTGATCATACTGGAGAATATGGCACTGTGACAGACTGGGAAGGCAGGCATGCATGAGCGGCACATCTCCCAAAAGCTTCCTTTGTAAGATGGAGCGCAATCTGTGCCGGGTTTCATCAATGATGTCACCTATACGTGAGGACTTTCTCCTGCTATTCACAGAGAACACCTTCTACAGGTGAGTAACTACCCTTTCACAGCTATCAAAGATCACATATAGTTTTTTTTTTTTTTTTCAACTTTATTTATGAAACTGCGAGGATGTCCAGATAATACGTTCTCCGGAAACAAGCAGGAAGTCAGTCCTCACATATGGGTGACGTCAGTACCGACGGAGCCCCTCTGGAAGCTGTCGTGACCCTCGCCTGGGCCAAAGGCTTACAGGCATAGGGCTGCCAATGTTTGTCCTTAAAGAGTTACTATCCTTGTCTCCAGCAGGGAACTCTGGGACTTGTAGTTGATTCTTTTACTCAAAGACAAAGTAGTGTGAGGCCGTTGGTTTTTAAGGCAAAACAAGAATTTTTATTTAGGTTCCCATAAGCACTAAGGTTCAACGCAGACATAAGGATTATTCTCCAAGTAAATAACAGGAAACATATGCAACTGGAACTGAAGAAACTGAAAGAACCTTTAAACATGTGCAGCTGTTTTCAGCAAAAACATTTCAGCAAGTAAATCACAGCTTCCTTTGTTCGTCCAGCACAGCTAAATTTCTTCATTTATCATGTGCTGCTTTGGTTATCAAACTCTAGGTTAAGCAAGGGTTCTTTACCTTAGTAGACGTTCCTGGCATTCACATGGCTAGGTAAAACCCTGCTTCTCAAAAGCTTCTTCTGTTAACACTTTTTATCACCAACTTTCAAACTTCCTTCTTACACAAAGAACAGTCCATAGGAGACTCCTCAGTAACAGAATCCTGCCCAAAAGAGTCAATTTGCAGTTCTTCCTGTGCTACAAAATGCTTGTCTTTGGGTTTTCATTAACTCCTTCAAGCTTACTGTTCTGTAGGAACTTCAGAATTTCCTTCCACAGCTGCTCTCCCTGATATGGAATATTTGTACCTTGAGAGTGGGGCTTCTTTCCCTGGATCAATTGCCTCAATGCTTCAATCGTGTTCAACTCTGGTTCTCTGCCCTCGGCTGGGTTCTGGTCACTTCCAGTTGTAACCGTATTCACCCACTTTCTGGCAGCTTGAATTCTCTGAGCTGGTTCACGAACACTCTGCACTGCAATATGTTCCTCGTTGTCAGCAACTCTCCCAGCCACCCATCTGCTGGTTTCTGAATTAAGAGTACCTCTCTTACAAGGACTGCTTCCTCTGTTGCTGCTTCCTTTCTTGCTGGAGCCGTTCTCCAATTCGAAGTCAAACTTCCCACTTCTCCTTTTCCTCTCCTCTGAACAGGGCTTATAAAGCTGTTTCCTAACTAACACTCCCCTTTCTCTGCACAGGTGATTATCATTACCCTCCAAGCCTGCACTTACATTAGAGCTTGGGTGTGGCTTGGCTTTAGCAATTACGTGCTTCTTGCCTTTGCCTGCAGTCTGAACCCTGTGAATACCTTGCCTGTCTCTCACCTTAAAGGCATATTCACTGTTTTCTTCTGTTTCCATCGTCTCAGCACAGCTCTCATCACAAAGCATCCCCCCAGCTTTCAAAGAAAGCCTTTGAGAGATGCCACCACGCATGCGCGGTCCCCTTCCCGCCCAAGGGTGCCATCTTGCTCAGTCTCCTTTTTTCCATGGAGCCCTTCAGATCCTGTCTGACTTTCCCCTGGAAAAAGTTGATTTTTTTATATCTGAGTTTTTCAACTCTATTCTGGTCTTGCACCAGTACTCTTCCCGTTACCGTCCTTGGTGCCTCAGCATCAAGTTTGGTCCATTTTTATAATCTTCGTTCTCTTTATTTTTTGGCTCCTTCGCACTTTTTTTCCCGCTGGCAGCCCTGAGAGTCTTCAACCACGCAGGTGTACTTTTTTCCCCCATGGCTACCAGTGGCTTTAAAAAGTGTTATCGGTGCTGTAAAATGTCCTTAACTGACACACACGACTGCTTCCTCCATTGCCTCGGGCCGGACCACGACCCCGGCAGCCTGCGGTCTCTGCAAAAGGATATCTAGCAAGGCCCTTAAGAGCTACCAGCAGCAGCATGATAAGTTCTTTCCCGAATCCCCGATGCCTCCGAAGACCAGGACCTCGTCTGAGGCCCCGACATCTCGGGAGGAGCTTCTCCGAACCTGAGCGTCATCATAGGTCCTCAGAGAGGGTGTCTCCCTCGAGGGAACGCAGGAAGAAGAAACCCTCGAAGGCAGCATCCTTGGATGGTTCAGACAGGCTTGGGAACCTCCCGGGCCCGGTCCCGCAGTCTGAGGTGCTTGTCTGTGGCGTCAAAAAGGAGAGACCCGCCAAGGTCCCCCAGAAGGACCCGGCCGTGGACCAGTCTCTGTCCCCAGAAACTATCCTCGTCGAGGATTCCCCTTTGGGGGAGCCGGCGTCGAGCCAGAGTCCCTCGGTACCCACGCCAAAGACTGCAGAACATTCTGGCTTGGAGTCCAGAATGGTGGTCCTGGAGCGCAGTTTGCCTTCATGGACCAGCAGCGGGCACTGTTGTCCTGCATGTCCGGCTCATCCATCTCGACCACCAGGCATTTGATGTCCAAGACGTCCCTGGAGGCAGAGCCGATCCTCGGCCAAGGTCACTCTCAGCGTCCCGTTTGACAGGACCTCCGTCATCCCTGGCAAGTCTACCAGGTGTCGACCGCAGGGCGTCGAGGGCCTTGAAGCCCAAAGAGCAGCCTGCTTACGAGTCATCCTCGGAGTACTCCAAATGGGAGATGGAGGATGAGGAGTCTTCTGATACCCTTCGCCACCGCGACATCCCTTCTGATTCCCCAGTCTCAGAACCTCAGAAACAGTCCCCTCCGGAGGATATGGACTTTGTCAAGGACTTGTCCAAGGCCCTGGCGTTCCCAACAGAGTCGGAGGAGGACCCTAGAGCGGGCGAGCTGGAGATCCTCCAATACAAGGCCCCTCCTCGAATTTCTCATGGTGCCCATTCCTGGAACGGCTCTTGCTCCGCATGTGGGAGACACTAGCGTTGGTGCCAGTGGTGAGGAGATGGCTTGACTCGATGTATCAGGTCCGCCAGAGCCCGGGCTTCCAGAAATCACAGCTGCTGCACAACTCCATGTTGGTGAAGTCGGCCATGCGTCGGCTGAGAGCCAGAAGACGCACTCCTCAGTGCCCCAGGCTGGGAGGCCTGTACCTTGGATGTCCTCGGCAGGAAGTGCTACCAGGGTTCGATGCTCATCTGCCTGGTCCAGGCCTACCAACTGTACATGGGCATGTACTTAAGAGACCTGGCAAAGGAACTCGCTGGGTTTTCAGCTGGTCTCTCCGAGGAACCTTTGCAGCAGTTCAAGAACCTAAGTCCGTCCGTGAGTGCTCCAAATTTATGTCCTGAGCAGCCTATGACTGGTTCGAGTTGGCGACCCGGGTAGCTGCAGCAGACATTGTTGCATGCCACCCCAGGCTTGGCTTCAGTCATCCGACCTCAAGCAATGGGTTCAGGACAAATTGGCCGATGTCCCATGTCAAAGGGAGAACCTCTTCGGCAAACCCATGACCGACAAGGTTGCCGAGCTGGAGACAGAGTTCATGACAAGGACCAGGTTCTCCAAGAAGACTTCCCTGATGGAAGGGCTCTGGTAAAAAGCCCTTTTACCCGAGGAAGGGGGCTGCTTACCAAAACTACCCACTCTATCAGGCCTTCCCGTCTCCCCAACAGGGTCAGCAGACCAAGGGACATAGGTATGGCCCATGTAAGCAGAAGGCTCCAAAACCCCAGACACTGGCCCCGACCTAGCCAGGAGTGAGTTTTTGACTCCTTGAGTATAACCTCTATACCGTAAGGAGATCAGCGCAGAGGTGGTGCCCATCACCACGGATTTCTGGGCACTGAGGGTAGTCGAGGAGGGTTACCTCCTCCACCTGACTCAGACACCTCCCTTTTATTTCCCGGGAGAGCCCCTCCACCGGGACCTTCTCCTGAAGGAGTTGGCAGATCTTCTCGAAGACAAAGCGGTGGAACCAGTACCCCACTACCTCAAAGGCAAAGGGTTCTACTCAAGATACTTACTCGTCCCAAAGAGGGAAAAGTTCAAGATGCTCTCCCTTGTAACATTGTTGCCATACCTCCAGCTGGGAGATTGGATATGCTCCTTAGACCTCAAGGATGCTTATGCCCACATCCTTATCCACTCCAACCTCAGGCAGTAGCTGGTTTTTGATAGGGGGCAAACACTTTCAATACCAGGTGCTTCCCTTCGGCCTAGCCTCTGCCTCGAGGGTCTTCACGAAATGCCTGGGGGTTGTGGCCGCCTTCCTCAGAGACTCCAAGAGATCTTCGTGTATCTCCAGGAACAAGCAGGAATGAGTCTTCACACGTGGGAGATGTCGCCGACGGAGCCCGCACGGGAATGCTCCCCAGCATCCAATCAGAAAGCCTTTGGGAGCATCCCCCGCGCCTGCGCGGTGGCTTCCCGCCCTTCCTACTGCCTCTCCCCAGTTTTTTGTTTTCCGCGGAGCAGGCAGGACGTCCCTCCTGCCACCGCAGAAATTTTTTTCTTTGTTCTTGTTTCTGTAGTCGCGGCTTTTTCCCGCCGACGGTGGCACCTCCGTGCCCCTTTCTTTCTTTCTTTTCAATTAATTTCATTTAAATTTCATTTATTTTTGGTCGCCTGGAGGGACCCTCCCCTCTGGGCGCCGAGGCCTACCGGGCCTACGGCATGGAGCCTTCTTCTCCCCAGCAGTGCCCTCACTGCGGGGACCTAATTTTCCAATTGGACTCCAATGCCTGGTGCCTCTCCTGTTTGGGGCCTGACCCTTCTTTCCCGGATCCCCCAGGCTACATTGTCGGGAGAAGACCCTCCCTTTTTTGGATATCCCTCGACGACGTCTTCGCGCCCAACGCGCGGTCGTCGGCTTGTTCTTCTCTCCAGGATCAGGTATCCACACAACAGTCTGTTACGACTAGCCGAGTCTTGAGGGGCGAGTCTCATGCGCGGCATGGCGACAGCTCCAGCCGACCTCTCAAGTCCCCCTTGGCTAATATACCCCGGCGGGAGTCCTCGGGCTCCAAAGCATTTACGGGGTTTCGGGATGTTCCTGAGGTTCGCTCCTCACAGAACATTCCCGAGCCATGCCCGAGGGAGGTACCCGCTTCGAGCGGTGCCGATTCCCCGGCATCGGCGTCGAGTGTTCCACTTTTTCGACAGGGATCGTCAGCTGGTGTCCTCGGCGCCTTCGGGGCTGATTGACTCGACCGGGTCTGACCTCCCTACATCCCAGCCATGCTCGGGTGTGGTACCCGCTCTGGGCGGTACTGAGACCCCGGCATCGGCGTCGGTGTCGAGCGTTCCGCTCCTCACCGAGGATCGTCGGCTGCTGTCCTCGGCGCCTCCGGGGACGATCGACTCGGTCCAGCCGGGCGTTCCACCATCACTGCCATGCGCGGGGGTGGTACCCGCTACGAGCGGTACTGACCCCTCGACGTCGGCGTCGAGCGTCCCGCTCCTCACCGGGGATTGGCGGCTGCGGTCCTCGGCGCCTCCGGGGCCGACCGACTCGCGCCGGTATGGCGTCCCTACAGGGGTAGTATCCGCTTCGGGCGGTGCCGACCCGTGGGCGTCGAGTAACCCGCTCCCCACCGGGGATCGTCAGCCGCTGCCCACGGCACCTCTGGGGCCGATCGGCTCGACACAGCCTGGCCCTGCGTTCCGGCCATGCGCGGAGGCGGTACCTGCTTCGAGCGCGCTGGCGTCGATGGTTCCACCCATCGCCGGGGATGATCTCCTGGCCTCACTCCCCTCGGAGCCGCTCGCTTCGACCCGAGCTGGGTCGCCGGTACCCCAGCCCTGCGCAAGGGTGGTACTGGTTTTGGGCGGTGCCACTCCGCCGGCGACGGCAGGAGCGTCGAGCTCAAGGAACTGCCATCAACCTTCCCCGGGGACCTCGGGGTGTGTCGACCAGCACACGGGCGACCCCCCGGCATCGACGCGGCCGTCGAGGGCCCCGCCCTTTCCTAGAAAAGTGGCCTCGGGGTCTTCGATCGCCTCGATTCCACCGCAGGGGCCTTGCACCCCCCCCCCCCCCCCCGCAGGGACTCGTCGTCGGGTGACCTGGCTCCCCTCGGGGACGGGCTGTATGCCCCGGCAGTTATCCCTCCGGGTAGGACGGGTTCGAGAGGGGGCCCGGCATCGAGCAGCGCCCGCCGATCGACATCGGCGCCGGCGTCAGATGACCCCCTCTCCACCGAGCACCGTCCTCGGGGGCCCTTGATGCTCGTGGCACCGGTCGGCGCGGTTCCGATCCGCGCTCCGGGTTCTCCACCACCGGGGTCCTCGAGGAAGGAGTCGATCTCCTCGCTCGGTTCAATGCCCAGCCTGGAGTCATTGTCCAGCCTTGAAAGCCTGGCCACGGCACGTCTCGGGATCGGCCCCTGTCCCCTCCCGCAGCGCAGATGCAGAGACCACTGGCCCCTGCCCTGCGGCGGCCGCGGATTCGCTTCAGTCACGGGGGGAAGCGCCGCACCCGGGTTCGGGGCCGAGGCCGATTCCTGCGGCGCCGTCGGTGCCATCGACCCCTTCGATGCCTAGCTTGGAATCAATTCCAGGAGCCGACGACGCCATGTTGACTGCCCCGATCCGGGTCGGTTGGTCCCCTCCTCTGCCCAGCGGGCATCGGCCCGAGCGGCCTCTTAGTGCCCTGGCGGCCTCTCCCGCCATAACAGCTCCGGCAGAGCCGCCTTTTCAGGATTTCCTCCTTGACATGGTGGACTTGCTGGCCATCCCTATCCCGGACCCGAGCCCAGGCCCTGCGGAACAGGCAGCCGTGATTCTTCCTCTGCATCCCTCCCTGCAGGATCTCCTGCTGGGGGCTTGGCGGTCGCCTTTGAGGGTTCCGGCGCCGTCGACTGCGATGCAGGCTCTGTACCGGGTGCCTCCGTCCCTGGGGTTTCGGCAGCACCAGCTTCCACATCGGTTCATTGTGGTGGAATCGGCACTGAGGAAGGCCGGAAGCAAGGAGAAGCATGCTTCTCGCCCTCCAGGCCGCGCCTCGAAGACGCTAGATACTCTAGGACATCAAGCCTTCCAAACGTCTATGCTGGCGGCCAGAATTATTTCATATATATTTTATATGAGTCTGTCGCTTCGGGAGGTCACCGAGAGGTTATCTCGGTTATCCACCTTCGTATCTGCAACCAAGGCCTTTGAATATTCCCTGCTTCTTTATCACTGCAGGAATATCTCCGGGTTCCTTTCTCGTGCTTCGCTGGACTCCTTACGGTCGGTCAGCAGAGCCTCTGCTGCTGCCATTAGAGCACGCCGTACAGCATGGTTGCAGGCGTCCGAGATGTGTAGACGGGCACAGCACAACCTGGGTAATTCTCCCTGCGACGGAGATCACCTCTTCAATAGCGAAGCCTTACGTCAGGTCGCACAGTGCTTCGCTAACCTTCCCAGAGTTAGCAGCCAGCCTAGGGCCCGGCTCCCCCCCGGCGGTGGTAAACGCCTCTCCAGACCCCCCTTCCTTAGGAAGAGGAAATGTCAGCCCTCCGCCCACCCTCCAGGCGCGCCCAAGCAAGGGACTTCTCACCCCGGGTTGATGTCCCCGGGCCCGTGCCAGGACTCTCATACTAAGCATTTTTAGGCTCAGGTGGGCGGCTGCCTGCACTTAACCTCCTTACCAGAAGTTTAGAATCGAGCTCTACTCTGGGGCTCGTTCAGTTGGAAAATGGTTCGGGGACTTATCTAGGGGTTCAGGTATTCTCCTCCGTGGGAAAGGGAGACCACCTTACGCCATGATAGCTATGGCCCACGGTCACCCTACTTTCTCTTCGGTACGTCCCCGAACCCCTCTCAGCCAGTATTCTCTTGCTGATTGCTTCCGTACCGGAATTCCCCTTCCAGCCGCTATAATCCCCCAATACTCACCAGGGACTATACTCTCATGTCCCCCGATTGTGCGGGGGACAAGTTCTGCGTGCAGGTCCTGGGGACACATATAGGGCCTCCAACCCCTGCGGCGTTCTACCGGACTGATGCTATCCTCCGTCCCCCATGCTACCGCGCTCTTAGCTCGCCGATCTGCCTTTGCCCTCCGGAAAAGGTCCCTCCTCAGACGGATCTTGAGGCCACCTCTCCAGGTGGACGTTCTGGGGATCGATGGCAGATCCGCCTTACCTGGGTGCTGCTCATGGAGGTAGGCCCCCCGGCGTACCTGCGTTAGTACCGGAGGGGGCGTCCCCATGTCCACCGGCTTAGATATACTAGATATCACCTGCTTGACAGGCGCCTATTGGGGGATGCCCACAGTACCTGTGTCCTACCGCCTTTTTTCCCCCTATGGCCGGTACTCACACCCCCCCCCCCCCCCGGGGGTCCGGCCAGTCCGCCTGCCTATTCCCCGATCGCCCCGCAGACTGGTGGTACCCTACTGCTGTGAAGTCAACAGCTCCTTTTTTCAGTTAGGTCCTCCTCCCGGAGGTCCGGACCCTTGTCTCCCTATCTCTCGCTAGGGCAGACCGTGTACCCCTTCTGCTCCGGGGTACACCTCTACTCTTCTCCGGGATAGGCTCTCTAGTTCGGCCTGTCTTCCACTGTTAGTCCTCTGAGTTATGGACTCTACTCCTAAGGGAGTACGCAGCTTGCTGTAAGCCCTCTGGAAGACCTGCCGTCCTTCTCCTGACCCAGCTGACGCCTGGGTCTCATGGCCTTCCGGATTTGGAACTTCCTCCTCGCTGCGGTGAAGTTTCCTTGATGACCTCGCTACTGCGTCTACAGTGCCTTCATCACAGGACTACTTCCGACAACCCGGTGGGTAAGCAGTACAGGGTTCTAAACCATTAATTCATTAAAACTTAATGGCCGGTAAGCTCTATATGGTACTAGGTCATTTACTCATTAAATGCTTAATGATTCTCTTCATGCACCCCTCTGACTACTCCCATAGCCTGGGGTTTTTTTTTTTTGCTGTACCTTAAATGGTACCTGTTCTGCACTCTAAAGACTTGCCTCCGTAATCTTTAGATTCGCTGTTCCTCTATTCAACTCCTGCCCTCCATCCCTCAGGGGATGCCGGGGATTCAGGTTGGGCAAATGCCATCCCGTCCTGGGCTGCGCTTATGGGATCTCCCCGGGCATCCTTAGCTAGGGAGTCCCCACGTGTGAAGACTCATTCCTGCTTGTTCCTGGAGATAGCACAGTTACTTACCTGTAACAGGTGATCTCCGGAACAGCAGGAATTAGTCTTCACAACCCGCCCACCTCCCCTAGGAGTTGTATCTCTTTTTCTCTATTCCTTCCTCTCCTCTCCTTCCGGCTCAGCTATGAAACTCAACTGGGGAGAGGCAGTAGGAAGGGCGGGAAGCCACCGCGCAGGCGCGGGGGATGCTCCCAAAGGCTTTCTGATTGGATGCTGGGGAGCATTCCCGTGCGGGCTCCGTCGGCGACGTCTCCCACGTGTGAAGACTAATTCCTGCTGTTCCGGAGATCACCTGTTACAGGTAAGTAACTGTGCTTTCCCTACCTGGATGACTGGCTGATAAGGGTAGGCACAGCAGGCCACTGCTCGCACCATCCAGGTTTTCCAACACTTGAAATTTATCATAAATTACCCCAAGTCTCACCTCCTCCCGGCACAATGCCTGGAGTTCATCGGGGCAAAGCTTGACATCCTCCAGGCGAAGGCCTTCCTGCCCGAGGACTGGGCCGATTGTCTCAGATCTCTGGCTTGAGACATACAGCACTGTCCCTCTGTGCCTACCCGGTACTTTGTGTCTCCTCGGGCATATTGCCTCCACAGTCCACATCACCCCAGACGCTCGCCTCCACATAAGGGCATCGCAGTGGTGTCTCTGGGACCAGTGGTCTCAGGCCACAGGCCGCCTCTGAGACAGGGTTGTGGTGACCTGCCAGTTGGTGGATTCCCTGGTCTGGTGGCAGTCACCCCAATACCTAGAAGCGGGCATGCCCTTCCAGACTCCCAGCCACTCGAGGGTCTCACCATGGACGCCTCCCTGCTCTGCTGAGGAGCCCACTGCGGAGCCCTCTGCACTCAGGGCACCTGGTCGCCAGACGAGAGCACCCAACAGATCAAACTCCTGGAGCTCCGGGTGATACACCTCGCTCTGAGGGTTTTTTTGTCTCCACCTGTGCCACCAGCCAGACGGACAATCAGGTAGCAATGTTCTACATGAACAAACAAGGGGGCACAGGGTCCCTTATCCTTTGCCAAGAGGCCCTGGGTCTCTGTTCATACACAGTCCAACAGGGTATCCTACTGAGGGCAGTATACCTGCCAGGCCAGGACAACCTGCTGACCGACAGGCTCAGGGGTTCTCTAGCTACACAAGTGGCAGCTGGACCCCAGGATAGCCAATCAGCTTTTCCAGTTCTGGAGGGGAACCCGTGATGGACTTGTTCGCCAGTCCGGACAACTTTCAGTTGCTCTGCTTCTGCTCCCGGCAGGCCCACCCCTCCAGGGTGGCAGCAGATGCGTTTCTAGTCTCGTGATCAGGACCCTCCACGACAGGCCCATCCCCTTGGGCACCGCCCTGGGACTCCTATCTTAGGAGGGGGGCTCTCTTCTGCACCCCAACCTGGGCCCTCTCGTTGACAGCATGGCTGCTGAAAGGGGTTACTGTCGCCCCCCCCCCTCAACCTTTTGGTTGAAGTCGAAGACATTCTGCTGGCCTCTCGCAAGGTCTCTACTAGGAAGGCATAGGTTCTCTATTTGGTGCGCCCGTCATGGGGATGATCCCTTCTCCTGCCTGGTGGCTTTGATGTTGCAGTACCTTATCCACCTCTCCCAATCTGGGCTCAAGTCTAACTCCGTCCGAGTGCACCTTAGTGCCCTGGAGGCGCACCACCACCCAGTGGATGCTAATCCCCTCTCGGTCCAATCTTTGGTAACCCACTTCCTTCGGAGCTTGCTCCTGTCAAAACCGCTGGTTTGCCCTCTGACGACTGAATGGGACCTCAGCGTTGTGTTGGGGCAGCTCACTCGCCTGCCCTTTACGCCTCTGGCGACTTGCTTCTTTCACTACCTCTCTTGGAAGGTGGTTTTCCTGATTGCGCTCAACTCCGCTCGCTGAGTTAGCGAGCTCCAGGCCCTTGTGACAGAGACGCCCTATACCAGGTTCTACAAGAACAGGGTGGTGCTTCGCACGCACCCCAAGTTCCTGCCGAAGGTAGTGTCACCCTTCCACCTTAATCAGGAAGTGGTGCTTCCTACCTTCTTCCCAAGACTTCACTCCAGTTGGGCGGAGACGGTTCCTCACTCATTGGACTATAAGAGGGCCTTATCCTACATCCAATACACCCAAGGCCAACGCAGAGCTGCTCAGATTTTCATCTCCTACGATCCCAGTAGGCTGGGAGAGGTGGTGATCAAGCGTATGCTGTCCACATGGGTAGCGGACTGTATCGCCTTTGCTTATGGGCAGGTGAGGCTTCCACTGGAAGGCTGCGTCACTGCGCAGTGTCAGGGCCATGGCAGCTTCGGTGGCAAACTTGCACTCTCGCAATGGTGGACATCTGCCGGGCCGCCACCTGGTCTTCAGTCCATACTTTCACAGCTCATTACTTCCTGGAGACAGTACCTTCGGCCAGGCTGTGCTCCATAACCTTTTCGGGGTCTAAGCAACTCCTACCCTCTGACCCTTCTGTGTTAACTACCAGAGCGCTAGTTTCATTGGACACAGGGGTTCTACTGTAGCCTGTGTGCATGGACTCAAATTGCTGCTGCTTGTGGCTCCCCTCATGGAAGTCCTGTTTTTGCTATGGGTTTTTGGTAGCATGTAGCTGGGGAGTCCCATATGTGAGGACTGATTTCCTGCTTGTTCCCGGAGAAAGCGTAGTTACTCACCTGTAACAGGTGTTCTCCGGGGACAACAGGAATCAGTCCTCACAACCCTCCCTCCTCCCCTTGGAGTTGCTCCTTTACCATCTTTTTTTTTTTTTTTTTGCTGTCTTTTAGCTATGTCATCTGACTGAGCAAGATGGTGCTGACGTCACCCATATGTGAGGACTGATTCCTGCAGTCCCCCAGAGAACACCTGTTACAGGTGAGTAACTATGCTTTATAGTAGCAGTAAACAAGTCAGAACAAAATTCAGAAAAAAAACAAATTAGTCCCAATTAATCACCAATGCTAATACAGAAATATGTACAAGCAGACCCACAGGCAAACTACAGACAACTTTGCAGCCATACTAACATACTAACAGCTATACTTTGCAGCGTAATACTAACAGCTCCACCCCACCTCCCCCCTCCTCCATGCACCCCCCACTCCTTCCCTCCCTCCCCCAAAAACATCTTGCGTAGTCTTTTCTCAGCAGATAAGTCCATTGGAGAACTTCAAGAACATAACAATATTCGGAAACAAGTAATCAAGGAGAATAGATACACAGTAAAAAGGCAGTGATGAGGCTCTCGAGGAGAGCAGTTTAACAAGCAGTATGAAAGAACCATCTGCCCACCCCTCAATACAGTCAGAGCTAAGGAGTAGTAAGGAGGAACCCCCTCATTCAGATGGAAGATGTGCTCTGTTGCTGCCATATTGGAGAGATTGACAGGCCCAAAGGGAGGCTGGATGTCGGTTCACCAAACATGTAGCATGGGGAGGAAAACCCAAGAGGAGGGTCATCCAAGCAGAGCTGGAGAACTGTAAATTCATCATGTACATGCTGTCGACCTGGACTTAACACCAATAAGCCAAAGTAAAGAACCCCTCCTGCCAAAAAAACAACAAACCCTTGTTGGAGCGGCATGGTCAGATGTCAGAAAAAAGGAGAAAAGAGAAAGGAGAGGGGAGTCGGGTGCTGGGGGAGTTTGAAGGGGCATATAAGGAAATGATCAGACAAAACCCATCAAACTGCTGATTTCATTAACATCATCCTATGACCATTGTGATTAATACTCTGACTAAAACTCGAGCACCTCTAAAACCTCACATACCTCACCCTCAAGATAAATATAGCTATGCGCACAACCCATACTGCAACAATATATCTGTTTTAGATGATAACTGTTAAATGTAACTGCTGTACCCCATCATTATGCAACAATGTAAATGTATATAGCTAGCAAAGTTAAAATGTAACATGTATACCCCATCTAATCCTCTCTTTTCTATGTAAAAGCTGGTTGCTGTAATTGTTTTATGTAAACCACTGAATTAATGATAAAGCGGTATAGAAAACCTGTTAAATAAATAAATCTCACCCAAGGGGGAGGCAAAGAGAGACTAAGGAAGCAAAGAATCAAAGAACCAGTGGAGTAAGGAAGGGGGGGGCTGTCAACAGGAGGGGGGGACAGCCAGTCACAACACCCTCAAGCATGGGATTACCACAGTGCATCCCGAGTCTGGGTCAGGCATACAGAAGCCCAACGATAAGGTGCCCACATTTCAGCTTGACCCTTCAGCATATGAGGAAAATTGATCCATGCTCATGAGCTCATTCACTTGCACTCACCAATCTAAAGGTCCAGGGCCCGTGTTGTCTTTCCACCTGTGGGCAACAACCATGCAGGTTGCCACCACCCTTGTGGGATGCTCTCTGGAAGGTCAAAATACCCCAGCAGACAATGAACTGGGTCCACTGTGAGAGCTACCCATAATCTCGTTAATAGAATGAACTATGTGAGACCAGTATGTTTGAATTTTGGGGCACTCCCACCAAAGATGATAGAACGTTCTAACCCCTCCACAGTCTCTTCAGCAGGCATTATCCGTACGGAGACCAAGCTTCTGCAAATGTATCGGGGTCATATAGGCTTGCAGAAGAATCTTATACTGGGTTTGTCTGCAGCTGGTATTACAAGCACGGCAGTAGCCCCTACGATGAATAAGCTGCCACTCTGGGGGCCGAGTAAGCGTTGCCATTTATCAATGTGAAAGTCAGACTCTGGAAAATATAACCCCATAAGTGTTTTATAAAGTCTAGAAAGAAGCCTCTTTCAGTGTCCATCTCCCTAAACAGGACCCTTTCCAATACTGAGGGCTCTGAGATAAGCTGAGCAAACTTTCTTCCCTCATGATAAAATAATGCAACTGAAAATATTGGAAGAAGGGGACCCACGTCCCCCCTTTATGTTGCAGCTGCTCCAAACTCAAAGAAGAGTTCTTCTCAATCATATCTTTAAAGTGATATATACCATTTGAGCCTCATACCTGGTGGAGCTCCTTAAAGGAGGCTTCGCTAAAAGGACTGAAGTCTGAGATCTTAGCATCAGGAAATAGGGACCCAGAGAACCCCTCCCGACCCAAATCAGGGAAGCTAAAAGGGCATGTTCCCCCAGAGCCTCAAAGATAGGAGTGCCAAACAGTTTCACTCAATATCAACCTCAGTGTGCATCAGGTGGTCTAACATATGATAGCGAAGACCTCGCAGGATTGCAACCTTGTAATACAACACCAATTTTGTGTAGCTTAATCCACCATCATTCTCCTTAGGTGCTACCAACCAATCTGCGCCTTGTTTTCTCTAGTTTTTTTTTTTTTTTTTAAAGATCAGAGGGACCCTAATGGGCAGCTGGGAGAACAAATAAAGTAACTTAGGAACCACTACAGTTTTAAAAGCCACGATCCTACCCGTCCGCCCCAGATTAAGATCCCCTCCATCACGCCAATTCCTCAGTGATAGTAGTTGCAAGAGGGGCATAGTTCAGCTTGAATAAATCCTCTACCTTGGGTGACACTTTCACACCAAGCTACTTAATATGCAAGCCTGCTAGGTGAAAAGGACATCCGGCTGGCAAGGGCATAGGCTACCACCCTAGTGCAGAACTTCTGATTTATCAAGGTTGACCTTGAAGCCCAAAATCTGAGCAAACTCATCCAGCACTTGGAACAAACCTCAAATAGAAACCATCGGGTTCTCCAAAAAAAATTAAGGTATGAGCATATAAAAACACTCGATGAGGGGTATTCCCCATCATAACAGGCTTGAGATCTAGGACAGAGCGAAGGCGGCACTCCAGCAGCTCAGTCACCAACACAAAAGTAAGGGGGAAAGGGGACACCCCTAACGGGTGCCCCTATGCAACAGAAACCACTCCAGCTATTGACCATTAACCACCACTTGGGTGGTTGGCATAGCGTACAAAGCCTGGACCCATTCAACAAAGTGGTCACCCAAACCAAACTGAGTCATGACAGCAAATAGATACTCCCATTCAACATAGTCAAAAGCCTTTTTGACATAAGGAAACACAACAGGCAACTTTATTCTCATTACGAACGCTCAGTATTATATTCAGAAGCCACCTTACATTGTCATACATCTGCCAACCATGGATGAAGCCTGTCTGGTCTGGAAGAATAAAGGTAGAGATTACACTATCCAGCCTGTTGGCCAGTACTCAAGCAAATATTTTATCACTGTTTGATAGAGATATAGGCCTGTAGTTACTGCACTCCAAGGGTGATCTACCCTCTTTCTGAATTTTAAAAAATAATCTGTTTCATACATGACTGGAGGGAGAGCCCTTGACTGCAATGCCTCATTAAAGACTCCTTGCAATACTAGCTCAATGGACTCCTTCATTGTCTTGTACCATTCAATGAAGAAACCATCGGTTCCCATGTCCTTTTCCAGATGACAGAGCTAATAGCAGCTATAATTTCCACCTGCAAAATATCCCTGTTTAACAGCTCTCTTTGAGCAGAAGCGGATGATAAAGTGACTCTGTTCAAGAAGGCAGAGAGCTCATCCAGTGTCGCGATAACCTCAGAATAGAGATTAGAGTAGAAATCACGAAAGGCCCGGGAAATCCCAAGACAGTCTTTTGCAGGGTCCTGTGCTGGTAATATACCTCACTAATGAGTCGTCTACTCCGTTTCTTTGGTAATTGCCATACCAGCAGTTTACCCGCCCTCTCACCATATTCCATAAAGTTGCATTTGGACAATCAGAGTAAAAATTCAATCCTTTCCACCTCAGTGGCTTCAGTCTCATGACTTACCTGTAGCAGCTGCAGATATACTCTCCAGACAACAGTTATTATTCTAATCTCATTTCTTCTTCTGCTAACTCCTCCCGCCATCTATACTTAGTTCTTTCGTCCCTCTCTAATCTCTCCACTAGCCTGCCCTCTCCAGTATCTGGGAGTTATTCTGGACCCTGCATTCTCCTTTCAGGCTCATCTCTCTTCCCTTTCTCGTCGCTGCTTTTTATCACTTCGTCAAATACGTGCAGTACGTCCTTTCTTTCACCTCACTACATAGCTACTCTGCTTCTCTCCTTAGTTATATCCCAAATTGACTACTGTAATATCTACTTTGGTCTACCTCAATATCAGCTTCACCATATTCAGGTCATTCAAAATACTGCCATCTATATACTGTCTCACACCTCAAGATTTGATCATGTTACACCACTTCTCATTCATCAACATTAGCTTCCTGTACACTTTAGACTTCAATATAAATTGCTTATCCTGCTTCATCACGCTTTGCACTCTGAGTTTCCCCGCTACCTTTTTGTCTCTTATCCCTCACTATGCCCTTCGAGAAATCCATGCCAACCGTTTGCACCTTCCCTCTGCTTCACAAGCACATTTATCATTCACTTGTTTATCCTCCACCTACTTTCTTGCCACTACCCTCAGATTAGAGACATCTTACCCTAAATTTATCTCTCTAAAAACGCATGTATTCAACCTGGCCTTTAACTTCACCCTTTCTTGAATACCCTCCCCTCTCCTAAACTATATGTTTTTCTTCCTTTGTGTGGAATGAATTTTTACTGTCCTATAATTTTATGGTGTTCCATTTCTATTTACAGTAATTTTTATTTTGTTTTTATATTATACATCGCCCTGCTGCCAACATGAAGAGCGGTTAAGAAAATCTTAATAAACAAAAGCCCAGAGCCAGCTGGGATACAACCTGGGGTTCGGGCATGCTGGCTGTCCTTCAACCCAACCTCCCAGGTCAAAGGAGGGCAAATAACTTGGGAGGCATAAGGAAAGCGGGGAATACTTGAAGTGGGGACAATGAAGAGACTATATTAGCAACAGACAAGCATTTCAGTACCCACATTCCCACCACAAAGAACTGATACTCAACCCCCGGCCATTCAGTCGTTCATGTCCCCATCAAGTCATCAAACATATAGAAGGTATCAGACCGGTTAATCCACCCCCAAGAGGCAGGGCCATATTGGTCCTATCCAAGGTATCGGGCAGGGCTCCAATAGATCACCATCACCTCACACTTCAGAAAGGGAGAAAACTACTGTCCAAATCATGTCCAATAGAAACACCCGCTAGTCTAGAGAGAGTTGTCTCAGTCCCCTGTCTGCCGGTCCACAGGTAATTCGTCAGTCCCAAGGGAATCTGAACCAGAGTTCCCAGGGCCTCCCATGTTTGTCACCTTCTAGGCAACATCCATAGCTGCACCTGGGCCAATCTGCTCTTGCTTACCGGAAGCAGCAGTCATTGCCCCTCTCTCTGGGAGGATCTCATCGAGCTGGTTTGCCGCAACTTTAGACACTCTCCGATGGCCCCAAACGCCTTGCAGCACACTGCAACAAGCACTCCACCTCTTTGGGGGAAGGGAGAAGATTGGTGCTCTCCTTGATATACAGCACAGTCAATCTGGCAGGAAACCAAATACTGGCATGGAGACCTGTTTTCACGAGGGCATCCCAATATTGCAATAAGGCCTTGTGCTTCCTAATAGTTTCTGCACGAACATCTGGAAAGACTAAAATCATCCAATTACAAAGGTACACTAAAAAAAGTTTTTTTTAAACTGCCACTAATGTTTCGATTGATTTTTACGTTTTTTGGTGCGCTGAATCCAAATCTGGTAACCAATTTGCTCCATCACGTACAGATTTTTTGCTATATTGGGTTAGCAGTTTGAGGTGAACGTTTCAGATTGAGTGCGATCGAGATAAAAGTTTCTTGGATGAATTCTTTATACTAACTGTTTAGTAGTTATTCAAATAAGAATAAAGAAAATTGTAATAAGGCAGCACATAAGAATAGAGTAATGTCAACAAAACACACTGTGATGGTAGCAAAATTGTCTGCACTTAAAACAGCCACATACATGTGCACAAACATTGAGCATATAAGAGCGAGGTTAGACACAAAGCAAAGCAAAGAAATGTGCAAAAAATGTTGTACAGGTATGTATGTAAGAATAGAAAACGCAAACCGCACCATTGCAATACATGAAGACAAACACCCGATGGTGTGAAAATAAAATTCTAATAAATGAGATCCGACACTGTGGTAATAACTAGCAAATTTTTATTTCAAAGTTTAGTAAAAACACGATATTTGTCAACACAGTTTAGATTTTAAAGTCATTCTTGGGTCAATCAATCTCCTGGTGGGCCCGTTTCTTCTTCCCCCAAATGCTTCTCTTGGTGCGCTGCTTGGCGTATTTTTCATCTGGGGTTTCCCACAGCAGCAACCAGCAGAAATCAGCCATCATAGTGGTGTTCCATCTTCCTTGGTACCTTCTCTCTGCGTCCTTGATGTCCTGGTGAAACCTTTCACCTTGTTCTTTACTGTTCGCCCCCAAGTTATCGGGAAAGTAGTTCACATGGGAGTGCAAGAAATGGACTTTCAGGCTCATGTTACAGCCTTGTTCTTTGAAGGCATTGAGCATCCTGGCAACAATATCCTTAAAGTTCTCATCCCGCCTGTTCCCCAAGAATTTGAGAACAACATCCTTGAAGGAATCCCAGGCTTCTTTTTCCTTCTCAGACATCGTTTCAGCGAATGCTCCATCTGAAATGAGTTTCCTTATATCAGGGCCAACAAACACTCCTTCCTTTAGCTTTGCTTCAGAAAGTCGGGGGAACTTTGAGCAAAGGTACCGAAAGCACTCACCATCTTTTGGAAGGGACTTGATGAATTACTTAATGAGACCCAACTTAATGTGGAGAGGTGGTAATAGAATTTTATCACGAGGTACCAAGCTCTCATGAAGAACATTTTTCTCACCGGGTCTCAAATACTCCCGAATTGGCCAGTCTTTTTTCCCCCAGTGTAGGTCGCGGGCCCGGCTATCCCACAAGCAAAGGAAGCAGGGATATTTGGTGAAACCGGATTGCTGCCCTAATAGCATGGATAGAATTTTAAAGTCTCCACAAATCATCCACTTATGCTCATCATAACGAATCTTCTGAAAAATCAGGGCCAAATTCTCGTATTTTTCTTGGAGAATAACAGAGTGAGCAATAGGAACTGAAGCGAATGTGTTGCCATTATGAAGAAGAACACCTTTTATGCTGTCTTTTGACGAATCAATGAACAGCCGCCATTCAGCAGGATCATACTTGAGTTTAAACTTTTCCATCACTCCGTATATATCGTTGCAAAATACCAAATCTTCCTCTTTGCTGAAATACTTCAAAAATTGTGTCTCGCGGTTGCGGTACCAATAAAAAGTTGTTCCTGGTGACAATAGATTTTTCTGTTTAAGCCGAGAACCTAGCAGTTGGGCAGCATCTTTTGGGAGTCCTAAATCCCGGACTAAATCATTCAATTCAGCTTGAGAGAAAAGTTCAGGTTTCGGATCTGGTTCAGTTTCAAACTCGGAAGTACTGGACTCATCGGGAAAAGCCATCTGATGAGTCTCATCATGATCAGAACCGTCCACACAAATATGATCCAAAGATTTTGGTGGTTCAGGCACAGGTACTTCGTTGCTATGAGGCATAGGCCTAATTGCTGAGGGAAGGTTGGGGTAACTTATTACGTTCTTATTTTTTAAGTTTGTATCCCTTCACAATGCAAGAGCAAAAATAGCAGTCACTGCTGTGGTCTCTGTGTTCACGCACAGCCACATCATAGGTATTCCGAAACGAAATGCTTGTTTTTTACCTTTCATCCATAAGCGTAGATCTTCCTCACATGTCTTGCACACTTTGTGAGGAGCCCACGGTTTGTCTTGATCGCCTAACTTCAAACCGAAATAGGCGAAATATACTTTTTTAATAAATGCAGAAATGTTCCTCTGCCGCTTTTTCACGGTATATTCCCCACAAATAAAACAAAAACTGTCCGGAGAGTTGACGCAACCTCTGGCTCTGTGAGCCATCACAAATACACAGCACTGCAAACTACAACTGTAGTGAACCACTTCGGAATAAAGCTGGATTACGACTGAGCAAACAAAAGGTAATAATGAACTTGCAAGAAACTGAAATTTGACAAGAACGTTCATGTCGCAACCACCGTGTTTGAGCGAGCGAGCGAACGAGGCGAGGCGAGGCGAACAGGAAAGAACATGCGCCAGCGCGAGTACTGGATTTAGCCCCCCGCCTCCCAATTGTCCTGTTAATGTATAAAATGAATACAAAACACTCTAAAATATCATGAGGGAGTGTTTCTAGTTAGTTAACCATTACAACCTCTATTTTGGGCCAAGAAAATAAACTGCAGTCGGCTAAAAAGAAATTATGTGAACATTCCTTATATGGGTAAGAAATCTAATTTTGCAAGAAAACGTGACGTGATGGAACATTTTGGCTATTTTTCCTGGATTCGGCACCCCAAAATCTATAGGAATCATTTGCTAAACTGGAGGCAGTTTTTTGGTAGTGTACCTGTGTTATCTATTAGATGATGTTTTTATTTATTTTTTTATTGACTTTGATTGTGTTGTTTTTAATTATTTATATGTACAATTTTATATCATTTAACTTTGTACACTCAGAAGTCATCAGTGCTCGTTTATTAATTTATCACATGTTTTTATGTGTTTTTATGTTTACTAGTGGTCAGAGTCCCCTGAAGAAGGCCGGTGTGGCCGAAACACGTGTAGGCCTGACCCCCTCAAACTTTGTTCCTTCCAAGAGTTCGTTGCCCGCTTTCTTTTTTGTGTGCTGTTTTTCTGCAGACGGGGTGCTTTTTTTGTTCCTACTTGGCAGGTCATACAAGACATGATTTTAGAGTGGTATCCTTGAATGTAAGGGGCCTCAACTCTGAAAGAAAGCTGCGCTTAGGTTGAATGGTGATATAATTTTAATACAAGAAATAAACCTAACGAGTGGGGGAGAGAGGAAAACGGTAAATAAAAAGTTTCCAAACCAATGGTTTGCATCTAATCGCCAGGAAAAGAAGAAAGGAGGGGTAGGCATTTTTATGCCCTTAAGCTGAATGGCTAAATGGGCAATTTTCTCACTTGAGAAAGGTGAATAGTGTAATACCCCAGGGATCTGCACTGGGCCCACTCAAGCCTCAGAAAAGAGGTCCTTGGTAGGGGACCTGCGTTGGTCATCCAGGTTGGGGGGGGGGGGGGAGAACATTCCGATGGAGGCAGGTATCGGGGGACTCATCATCAGTCTCCTTAGTCCAACTCAGAGTCTGAGGAGAACGAGAGTCCTGCAAGCTTCGGGGCTGCGCCAGGTCACCAGTGCTGCAAGCCCCCGGAGCCCCTGCAGTCGGAACTGAAGGCGCTGGCCAGGGAAGTCCTCTGCCCTGATCAGGAGAGAGAATGGGGCCTGGAATCGCCTTGAGGCCAGTGGTGCTTGAGGATCGGCTCCCTGACCTAGGGGGCACCCTTGCAGTGGAGGGGCTGGTGGTTGGGACAGACAACCAGAAGAACAGGGCATCAATCCGCACTGCTGGGCCAAGGAGGCAGCGATATTGCACTCAAGGGCCACCATTCTGACCTTGAGGCCAGGAAGCATTGCAGCCACCGGCGTGGACACCGAAGGCTTCGGGCCCAATGCCGGCGCCATTGAAGGGGGTGTCCTCGACTAGGATTGGTTCAGGAAACTAGGGTCGATTTCCCGACGCCAATGGCGCTTTCTCCCACCGGGGCAACTTGGAGGGCTGCTCCCAGCCATTGCCCTCGACATCGGACTGGTGACCATGGGACTTATCAATGGTTCCACTGTCATCTCCCAACAATGCCATCAGTGACGCCTGGATCTTCAGAGGACAGCCCTCAGAAGAGAATCCTCTGTCTGACACTCTACAATCTTGAGATTCAAAAGTGGCATGGCTGTCACGCGAGGCAGAGGCCCCTGGCTCTGAAATAGACTCGGGGGCCGAGACAGAGGTATTCCCCAAACAAGGACTCTTGCTGCAATGCACGGTTCTTCCATCCTTTGCTCGTCATCTGCTGACAGAGCCCACAGGAGTCATCATTGTGGTTCGCACCAATTCAACAAAGACAGCAGTCGTGTGGGTCTGTGCGGGACATGATGCGCCCGCAGTGGTCACGCTACTTGAGCCCACTGAATATGGACATAGTGGGAAAGAGCACACATGAGATCAAACTCAAGAATCCTGGCCAGGGAGGGCATGAGGAATTCCCGCGCACTGAGAAAATATTCCCCGAAGGGCAAAAAGACCAAAGAAAAACACTGTGCCGAAGCGGCAGTGGACCCGGAAAGACACGAAGGCACTGGCACATGTACCGGAGCAGGAAAAAAATGAAACACAGCAAAATAAAAAATCAACCTTCTCTGGGGTGCAGAAAATAGTCTAATGGGCTCCGTGGAAAAAAGAAGACTGAGGCAAGATGGCATCCTTGGGCGGGAAGTCAACCACGCAAGCATGGTGGATCTCCCAATGGCTTTCTTTGAAAGCTGGGGAGAGGCTACCGCATGAGCTCAGTCTGTGCTGTCACCCATATGCGAGGACTGACTTCCTGCTTGATAACGAAGAAACCTTTTTTAAAAAAATCCTATGCCACTTACATTTTTTCCTTATTATCCCTAATGTGTACAGTTTTACAGGATTGACTTTGTTGTGCTATTCATACTAGACCCTACTGACTATGTTTTAGTGATATATGTCTATTTTATGTTCCACTGAGTATTTATTTTATTGTAAACCACTATGCTGCCAACGTTTGCGCTTATAGCGGTATAAAGCATAGTTACTCATCTGTAACAGGTGATCTCCGGGAACAGCAGGAATCGGTCTTCACAACCCACCCTCCTTCTCAAGTTGTAGTTTTCTTTTTCTCTGCTATGAACGTTACTGAGGAGAATTACTGGGCAGGCAGGAAGGCATGCACTCATGTGCAGAGGGATGCTGACAAACATTTCCTATTGGATGCTGGAGAGTGTTCCCACATGGGCTCCATCTGGGGACATCACCCAGATGTGAAGACTGATGTCCTCCGATGGAGCCCATGTGGGAATATGCCCCAGCATCCAATAGGAAGTGTTTGTCAGCTTCCCTCTGCGCATGAATGCATGCCTTCCTGCCTTCCCAGTGATTCTCCTCAGTAACGTTCATAGAAGAGAAAAAGAAAACTACAACTTGAGAAGGAGGGTGGGTTGTGAAGACCGATTCATGCTGATCACCTGTTACAGGTGAGTATGTTTATGTTTATGTTTATTTATTTGCTTAATCGCCCTTCATTAGGAAGCAGGGCGGTTTACAATAAAATCAAACAACAATAAGGCACAGGGCCGGAAACTGAAAAGAAATTACAATATTAACAGAGAAAGAGACAGAGACAGGGGTAGAGAGGGTGAAAGGAGGGAGAGAGGGTGAGGCTAAGGGGGAGGCAAGTCAAAGGCAAGGGAGAACAAGTAGGTTTTAAGGGAGCGTTTAAAGGTAAGGTAGTGGGGTTCAAGACGAAGAGGAGGGGGAAGAGAATTCCATAAGGCAGGGGCTGCAAAGAAAAAGGCAGAGGAACGTGTAGACTGAAGGTGAGCATGTGAGGGGGATGGTAAAGCAAGACGGTTAAGGTGAAATGAGCTGGGGGTGTGACGTGGAGTGTGAAAATGGAGAAGGTCAGCCAGGTATTGCGGGGTAGAGGTGTGTAGTGCTTTGTGGGCTAACGTAAGGAGCTTATACTGAATGCGGAAGGAGACGGGAAGCCAGTGTAGTCGTAGGAGGAGGGGAGTGACATGATCTCTGAGGGAAGAGTGAGTGACTAGACGGGCGGCGGTGTTTTGGATACGTTGTAAGCGAGAAAGCTGCAGTTTAGAAATACCAGAGAAGATGGAATTAGAAAAATCAATACGAGAAATAACCAAGGTGAGGAGCAGAGTGGTTAAGGCAGAGGGAGAGAGAAAGGGGCGAATAGCGCGGATCTGACGAAGGTGAAAGAAGGAGAGTTTGGAGACGTGAGAGACGTGTGCAGAAAAGGAAAGATCCGAGTCAAAGAGCACCCCGAGATAGCGAAAAGTGGTGACCAATGGGACCGGTGCGTTAGAGAAAGAGGGGGCCAAGGGCGGGGGTTCACGTCCATGGGAAAACCAGATGGCTATAGTTTTGGAAAGATTAAGGTGCAGACAGTTTTGTGTTAACCAGTGAGAGACAGTGAGTAATGATGCCATCTCCAGGAACAAGCAGGAATACAGTCTTCACATATGGGACTCCCTAGCTCCACAGTACCAGAAGAACAGCGAGGAGTAGGGCCCATTGCAATCGGGGGGGGGGGGGGGATGCCAGCAGAATATGCTTAACAGTGTCCAGCAAATTGAGGTCAGAAAGGACTACCTTCTCAGCAGCCAAGCTGTCAGGAGCAGTGCATGGACACTGGTATGCAGCAATGCCCCCTGATTCTGCAATATCAGGTCTGGCGCACATCCCAGATGAGGAGACTGATGCTGAGCTAGACGAAGCAGAGGAATCCACAGGGGCCAGGTTCATGGTGCCTCTGTCGGCCTTCAACTTGAATAGGTTTTTGGCTATTAGTGGAATGGGTGGGTAAGTAAGAGTAGTTACTCACCTGTAACAGGTGTTCTCCAGGAGCAGCAGGAATCAGTCCTCACATATGGGTGTCATCGACGCCGATGGAGCCCTTGCGGAGCATTTCCCCAGCTTTCCAAGAAAGCCTTTGGGAATGCAGGCACGCATGCGCAGTTCCCTTCCCGGCTAAAGGTGCCATATTGCTCAGTCAAATGACATAACTAAAAACAGCACACAAAAATGTAAAAATAAACTATGTACAACTGCAACTCCAAGGGGAGGAGGGAGGGTTGTGAGGACTGATTCCTGCTGCTCCTGGAGAACACCTGTTACAGGTGAGTAACTACTCTTTCTCCAGGACCAAGCAGGAAGTCAGTCCTTACATATGGGTGACTCACTAGCTCTGGGCTACCATGAACCCAGGCTGAACAAGAGAACTCCCTCTAGTCTCAGCATCAAAGAAAGGCTTTTCACTGACAGAACCTCCACCGGTAGCCCAACAGAGGGCAGGAGGGCAGGAGTTGCCTAAACCTCAAAGAGATTCCGGAGTACTGCCTGGCCAAAAGCACTGTCCCTACGGGACTCCCTCTCCAGACAGTAATGGGCTGCAAAAGTCTGGCTTGAAGACCAAGTTGCAGCCCTGCAGATGTCTACCAACGGTACAGAGCGGAGATGAGCCACTGAGGCAGCCATTGCCCTGACACGATGGTCCGTGACCCGACCCTGCAAAGGAAGGTCAGCCGCCTTGTAAGCCCAGGTGATACAGTCAGCCACCCAGATGGACAAGGTACACTTGGACACAGCTAACCCCAAATTATTAGGGTCATAAGATATGAAGAGCTGAATAGCCCTTCTATGCCCCTGCGTACGGTCAAGGTAGAAGGATAAGGCCCTCCTACAGTCCAGGGTATGCAGGACTGCTTCAGCCTGGCTTGCATGAGGCCTAGGGAAGAATGTTGGAAGAACCACCTCCTGGTTGAGGTGGAAAGAGGAGACAACCTTAGGGAGGAACTTTGGATGAGTACTGAGGACTACCCTGTTCCTATAGAATCTGGTGTAAGGCCTGTCGCAGACCAGGGCCTGAAGCTCACTAACTCGCCTAGCCGAGGTTAGGGCTACCAAGAAGAGTGTCTTCCAGGACAGGAAGCGGAGAGGGCAAGTAGCCATCGGCTCAAAAGGTGGGCGAGTCAGTTGCTGCAAGACCACATTCAACTCCCACTCAGGAGCAGGAGGACGGATTGGAGGCTTGAGCAAGAGCAAGCCTCTGAGAAACCGGGACACCAAGGGGTGAATTGACAGAGAATGTCCTTCCACTAGTGAGTGGTGAGCTGCTAGAGCTGAGAGATGGACTCGAACAGAATTGGACTTAAGTCCTTGATTTGATAAGTGCAGCAGGTACTGAAGCACTAATGGTACAGTACAGGAGAAAGGATCCTCTGTACGTAGGTGACACCACACAGAAAACCTTTTCCATTTGAGAGCATAGGTTTTCCTAGTGGACTGTTTCCTAGAGGCTAGGACAACCTCCTCAACTTCCTAAGGTAGGCCCCAGGGAGCCAAAACTACCCTTGCAGTCTCCTTGCCATCAAATTGAGAGCTTTGAGATTGGGTTGAAGAAGGGAACCCTGATCCTGAGAGAGAAGGTTGGGTTGCAACCCCAGAGGCAGTGGGGGATCCACTGCCAGCTATAGCAGACGTGGAAAGCAAGGCTGTCTCGGCCACCTGGGAGTCACCAGCAAAACTGAGGCCTTGTCCTGAAGAATCTTGAACAGAGTTCAGGCCACCAAGGGCATGGGAGGAAACGCATACAGGAGGCCCTGAGACCAGGGAATCAGAAAAGCATCTGCTGCTATCCGCAGAGGATGCGGTTGCCTGGAGCAGAACTTTGGCAACTGTTTGTTCAGAGCACTAGCAAACAAATCTATGGATGGAAGTCCCCATTTCAGGAAAATCTTCTGAACCACCAAAGGATGGAGCTGCCACTCGTGGGGCTGCAGAATCCTGCTCAACCTGTCTGCCAGGTAGTTCTCCTGGCCAGGTAGATACACTGCCTTGAGGAGCATGTCGTGTCTGAGAGCAAACAAGCAAAGGTCCTGTGCCTCCTGACAAAGAAGCCTGGACCCAGTTCCGCCCTGCTTGTTCACATAAAACATGGCTACCTGGTTGTCTGTTTGAACTAGGACAGACTGATGAGCCAGGGTTGGAGAGAAAGTCTTGAGGGCTAGCCGAATAGCCCTGAGTTCTAGGAGATTGATTTGCTGTGCAGCTTCCCAAGGAGACCACAGGCCCTGGGTGCACTTGCCTAGACAATGAGCTCCCCAGCCCTGCAGGGAGGCATCCGTGGTCAGCACCACTGTGAACCCAGGAATCTGGAAAGGCACCCCTCGCAATAGATGGGGTGGGTGCAGACACCAGCGGAGGGAGTTCAGAAATTGTCTGGACATCCTTATCTTGTCTCTGAGGCTGCCTGTGGCCTGTGACCACTGAGTCCGAAGGCACCACTGTGCAGGCCTCATATGGAGCCTGGCATTGGGGGTCACATGGACTGTCGAAGACATGTGGCCAAGAAGTCTCAGGCAGAGCCTGGCGGCGACCAGTGACCTGCTGAGAAACTGGTTTGCTAAGTTTATCAGTCTTTGGGCCCTGTTTTCTGGCAAGAACGCCTTTGCCAGCAGAGAGTCCAACCTTGCCCCTATGAACTCCAAGTTTTGGAAGGGAAGCAAAGTGGACTTTGCGAAGTTTATTACAAACCCCAGGCTTTGAAGAAGAGCAATAGTTCTGAGGGTGGCTTGTCTGGCCTCCTGGCACGTCTGACCCCTGATGAGCCAGTCGTCCAGATAGGGGAAGACAAAGATTCCTTGATTTCTCAGGTAGGCTGCCACCACTGCCAGGCATTTGGTAAAGACCGTGGGAGCGGAGGTGAGGCCAAAAGGCAGTACTCTGTACTGATAATGGTTTCTTCCCACAATGAACCTGAGGTACTTTCTGTGGTCTGGATGAATGAGGATGTGAGTATACGCATCCTTTAAGGAGCATAGCCAATCTCCCTGCTGAAGGTAGGGCAGAAGTGTTCCAAGAGTAAGCATTTTGAACTTTTCCTTCTCCAGGAATTTGTTGAGATTTCTGAGGTCTAGAATAGGCTGAAGGCCACCGGTTCTTTTGGGTACCAGGAAATACCTGGAGAAAAACCCCTGACCTTGTAGGTGGGGAGGCACAGGCTCCACTGCCCTGTCTACCAACAGACCTTGGAGCTCCTGAAGGAGAAGATCTGTGTGCAGGGGAGGCCTTGGAGGCTCCCCTGGAAAGTATGGAGGAGGCAGTTGTTGGAAGTGCAGCAGATAGCCCTTGTGGACTATGCTTAGTACCCAACTGTCTCCAGTGATGAGTGGCCACTTGTGGGCAAACAGGGCGAGGCGACCTCCTGTGCAGGGCTGGGAGAGCAGGGACGGAGAAGCTATGCCTAAGGAGTCAAAAACCCCCACCCTGCTAAGTGGGAGCAGGGGCCGGAGGCTTGGGAGTCCTCTGCCTATGGGGCATATTACCCTGCCCCTTGGCCTGCTGACCCTGAGGGGCAGCTTGGGCGGCCTGGTACTGTGGATACTGTTTATAGGCAGTGCCCTTCCTTGGGTAAAAGGGCTTTTTACCCAAGCCCTTCTTTTTGTGAGAAGGGGCAGAAGTCTCCTAGACGGCCTTGTCCTCGTGAGGTGCTCGGTTTCGAGCTGTGCAGCCTTCTCGGTCATGGGCTTGCCAAAAAGGTTCTCACTTCGGCAAGGGACATCGACCAACTTGTCCTGAACCCATGGCTCGAGGTCCGATGACTGCAGCCATCCCTGGCATCGAGCCGCGATGCCGGCTGCCGCAACACAGGCCGAAGCCTCAAAGCCATCGTAGGCAGCGTGGGACATAAACTTGGAGCATTCCCGGATCCCCGAGGACAAGGACTTGAACCTCTGCAAGGGTTCCCTGGAGAGACCAGCAGAGAACCCGGCCAACTCCTTGGCCAGGTCTCGTAAGTACATGCCCATGTACAGTTGGTAAGACTGGACACGGCAAGAAAGCATCGAGCCCTGGAAGCACTGTCTACCAAAACCATCCAGGTTCCAGGCCTCCCTGCCAGGGGGCACCGCGGAGTGCATCTTCTGACTTTTCAGGCGATGCATGGTCGATTCCACCACCATGGAATGGTGTGGTATCTGCACCTTCTGAAAGCCAGGGCTCTTCCGGAGTCGATAGACAGAATCGACCTGCTTGCTTAGAAATGGCGCCGAGGCCGGTACCTCCCAGATCCGGAAGAGGAGCCGTTCCAGCATCGGAGGTACCGGAACAGTAAAGGCCTCCTTCGGAGGAGAGTCGTACTGTAGGGCCTCGAGCTCCTCGGCTCGAGGCTCCTCCTCGGGGTCCGCAGGGATAGCCAATGCGGTGGCCATATCCCGGACGAACTCTGAGAACCGGGTATCCTCCGGGGGGGGATCTACTCCGGGGCTCAGACTGCAGTGAGTCCGACGGGATGCACCGAGTCTGGAAGGTGTCGGGGGACTCCTCGTCCTCCGTCTCCCAGGCGGACTCGTCCGATGAGGAATCAGGGTCTGACCGCGCGGGGCCTGTGAGCACCCGCCCCGATGCCGAAGGCACCGGCATCGACGCCCTCGGTCCCGAACGGGAGATCGAGGGAGACCGCGACCGAGGTCGACCTCGAGCCTTTATGGTCTCGAGTATCGGCTTGGTCTCTGGGGTCTACTTTGACGTCGATGTCCCGGTGGTCGGGGCAGATGCGCCAGACAGGCTGGCCATCAGTGCCCGCTGCTGTTCCATGAAGGCAGACAGTCTGCTCTCCAAGGCTGTCAGCCTGAGCCCCAACTCAGGAGACTCAGCAGCCCCCAGACTCGGGCCCCGGTGGTGCCGGGCCCGACGTCAGCTCTCTGGGAGGAGAGTCCACGAGGACTACAGGACTTGTGTCCAACAGACTCCGGCTCCACTCAAGGTACTTTGGGAGGCTTCTACTGTTCCATGGGCTCGGGGCGACGGTCGGGGGTCTGCAACCTAGCTCTCGAGGAGCCAGGGACCTCTTCCGACAATGCCCTCGCGAGCCGCTTCTTCCTCTTTTGTTCCCGGTCGGGGGACTCCCTGTCCGAGGAGGCCCGACGGTGCTCGGGATCCGATTCCCGAGATGTCGAGGCCTCAGACGAGGTCCGGGCCCGGCCGGAGGCAGAGTCAGAGAAAAGCCTTTCCTTTTGGTGCTGACGACTTCGAAGCGCCTTGGAAGACATTTTTCCACATGGTCCACACATCTTAGGATCGTGGTCAGGACCGAGGCACCGAAGGCAGCAGTCGTGTGTGTCGGTGAGACACATCAGTTTCTTACACCCATCACACTTTTTGAAGCCACTGGAAGCCATCAGGGAAAAACGAGTCCCCGCGAGGTCAAAGGACTGGCCTTCCAGGGAAAAAGAAAAAAAGGGCGCGAACGCCAGCCACAAAGGGCAAAAACCGAAAAAAGAAGATCGGGCTCGATACTGGTGTACCGAACCCGGCGGGAGGGGAACCGGCGTCGAACCGGAGAAAAAATAGCATAGAAATCGCGAAAAAAATCTAACTATTTTCCGGGAGGACTAGGACACACGTCCAGTGGGCTTCACGGAAAGAGAGAGACTGAGCAATATGGCACCTTTAGGCGGGAAGAGAACCGCGCATGCGTGCCTGCATGCCCAAAGGCTTTCTTGGAAAGTTGGGGAAATGCTCCGCAAGGGCTCCATCGGCGTCAATGTCACCCATATGTGAGGACTGACTTCCTGCTTGGTCCTGGAGAATATAGCAGACCTTTTCACCAGTGGAGGAAAGCATCCGAGGCCCAAAGATGCAATAAACTAATCTCTGATAAAGAGTTCACTTGTGAGGTCGGAGGACTCAACAGACAGTCCGTGAGAACATTCTGATCTACTGGCAGGTAAACTGTTCAGAGAACCATTCCATGAGTCAGGGCAAAGGTCCACAAGCAGACCATTTCCCAGCAGAGCTAGTGAGAGCCCATGCCTTCCCGTTTGTTGACATAAAACATAGTAACCTAGTTGTCCATCTTAACCAGTAGAGATTGATGCAATAACTGATGGCGAAACACCTGAAGGGCATTGATTATTGCTGTCATCTCCAGAAAGTTTATCTGATGCAAGGTTTCCTGTTCAGACCAGAGGCCCTGTGTACCCAGGCCACTGAGATGTGTCCAAACAGGGCTGGGGAGCACATCGGTTGTTGGCATCAGCTGAGGTGGAGACATTTGAAAAGGTAATCCTACGAGGTTTTGAGTAGAGAACCACTACTGAAGGGAGTCCGCCAGAGGAGGGGCAACTACTGCTCTGTCTTGAAGACGGCCCTTCGCTTGCTTCCATTGGGAGGAGAGGGTCCATTGTGCTTGGCGCATATAGAGATGAGCATAGGGGACTACATGAACCGTGGAGGCTGTGTGACCCAACAGTCGAAGCATGCCTTTTGCCGTGGTGTGATGACTATGCTGAATGATGCCTGTCAGTTCTGTAAGGCATTTGAGATGGTCCTTGGGCGGGAAAGCTTGAGCCTGTCAAGAAGAGCACCTATGAATTCTAGGCTCTGAGTGGGAGAAACGTGCGCTGGAAAGTTTATGACAAATCCTAGTTCAAGCACAGAGACGGTGTGTTGAACAGACAGATGCACCATATCTGGTGTCTTACCCCTGACGAGACAGTCATCTTAGGGGAAGATGAAGACACAGAGGGTGCTGATATAGGCTGTGACTACCACCAGATATTTCGTGAAGACTCTTGGGGCGAACGTCAGGCCGAAGGGCATTTATATTGGTAGTGCTGGCCATCGAACATGAAGCAGAGGCATTGCCTGTGAGGCGGATGAATAAGGATATGAGTATATGCATCCTTAAGATCGAGAGAAAGCATTGTTACTCATCTGTAATGGGTGATCTCTGGAAACAGCAGGAATCAGCCTTCACATATGGGTGATGTTGGTACAGACGGAGACCACGTGGGAATGCTCCCCAGCATCCAATTGGAAAGCCTTTGGAAGCACTCCACTGCACCTGAGCATCTGCCTTCCCAACGCCTCTCCTCAGCTGAGTTTGTAGCTGAGTGATAGAGGAAAAATTAAAAATACCCTACAACTCCGAGGGGAGGAGGGTGGGTTGTGAAGATTGATGCCTGCTGTTCCCGGAGATCATGTTACAGGTGAGTAACAACGCTATCTCTAGGAACAAGCAGGAATGCAGTCTTCACATATAGGACTCACTAGCTTCCAGGCAGACAAAACAGACAACTATGAGGCTAGAGGATGGAGCCAGAGGATATAGATACAGAGTGGCCTCATCAGACTCACTTACAGCTTGCAAGAGCATGGCTAGAGGAGTCTGGTGTCAGAAGAGTCCAGGATGGAGGGTAGGAGTTGAGATTAACTCCCAAAAAGATGCTGAAGGACAGCCTGGCCAAAGACAGTGTTTCAATGGGAGTCCCTGTCTAGGCAGTAGTGAGCAGCAAAGGTGTGAATGGAGGACAAGGTAGCTGCTTGACAGATCTCTTCGATAGAGACAGACCGAAATTGTGTACAGTGACATAACCATCAAGCGAGAGGCCTGCCTAAGCATAGGCAAAAGAATTGCAGTCTGCAATCCAGTTAGATAGTGTGCATTTATCAAAGGAGATAAATAATTGAGAGGATTTTCTGAAAGTCTTGGCTCTGTCCAAGTAGAAAGCCAGAGCGTGTTTGCAATCTAGTGTGTGAAGTGCTGCTTCAGCTCTGGAGGCATGAAGTCTGGGAAAGAAGACAGGGAGCATCACAGACTGATTAATATGAAGAACTGGGACCACCTTGTCATGGTGAAAGCGTGTGTATGGAGGATCAGACATGAAGGCCTGCAACTCGCTTATACGGCGAGCAGAGGTGAGGGTAATGAGGAAGATGACCTTCCAGAAGAGGAATTTCAAAGAAGTGGTAGCTAAAGGCTCAAAGGGAGGCTTTAGAAACTGCACTAGGACCACATTAAGATCCCATGCCACTGGTGGAGGTCTGATCGGTGTATTGGACAGCAGAAGACCCCGCATGAAATGTTGCACCAAGGGGTGTGAAGAAATGGGCTGCCAGCCTATGGCAGGTTGCAATGGCACTAAGATGCACTCAGACCGAGCTAGTCTTAAACCCTGCGGTGGATAAGTAGAGGAGATACTGCAAAAAAGAATTCCACTGGGCAGGCAGAAGGCTAACTGTGTTTTGGGGTACACCAGATGGTGAACCGTCGCCATTCGAAGGCATAAGAACGTCTGGTAGATGGCTTGTGATATACAAGTAAAATGTCCTTGTCCTGTTGAGGAAGGTCGAGGTCGTGAGATGGGAGGCCCATGAATTGGGATGGAGGAGTGTCCCACATTCCTGAAAGAGGAGGTTGGGTGCATGTACCAAGCTGAGGGGTGGAGTCTGTGCTAGACGAAACAGCAGAGGAAACCAAGGCTGGCGGGGCCAGTTAGGGGCTATTAGAATCATAAAGCTCCTGTCAGCCTGCAGCTTGAACAGGGTTTTGGGGATTAGGAGGGTGGGTGGAAGTGCATAAAGCAGGTCCCTGCCCCAGTAGAGAAGGAAGGCATCTGTCATCTGTTTGCGAGGGGAAGGAAGCCTTGAGCAGAACAGTGCAATTGTGCATTCTCCTGTGTGGTAAACAGATTTATTCTGGGGGTCCCCCATAGGTGAAAGATCCAGCAAGCAATCTCCTGATTTAGAGTCAACTCGTGTGGGCATAGGATGCAGCTGAGCCTGTCCGCCAGGAGGATGAGTTCACCAGGGAGATACAACACTCTGAGATGGATGTGGTATGCAATAGAGAAGAACCAGAGACGGAAGACTTCTTGACAGAAGGGATAAGAGCCTGTTTCTCCCTGCTTGTTCTCACAGAACATAGCCACCTGGTTGTCCATCTGGACTAAAACCTGTCTGCCCGAAGGTTGGGGTTGAAAAACCCAAAAGGCATTCATGAAAGCATGAAGCTCGAGGAGATTGATCTACATCTGAGATTCCTGTTGTGTCCACTGTCCTTGTGTAGAGAAGACTGTTGAGATGTGCACCCCACCCAAGTTTGGAAGTATACGTCATTAGGGTTCATTGAGGTGGAGGCATCCGAAAAGGTGATTCTCCAAGTAGGTTTTGAGGGGTGCACCACCACTGAAGGTAGTTGACTTGAAGTGTGATGCAAATCTTGTTGGACAGACACCTGATTGCTTGGGTCCATTAAGATGAAAGCATCCATTGAGCCTGTCGCATGTGTAGCTGGGCATATGGGACGACACGGATTGTGGAGGCCATGAGACCCAGAAGGCACAGCATCTCTCGAGTGGTGACCACTGTGCAGCTTCTTATAGCATGGGCCAGCTCAATGAGATGGACAGAGCGATCCTGTGGGAGAAAAGCTCATGCCTGACAAGTGAATTCGAGCTGTTGGGATGGCACCAGGTGGGATTTGAGGAAATTTAGAACAAATCCCAGACCCCGGAGCACTGTGATGATGCAAGGAACAGCTAGTTTTACCTCTTTTGGGGATTATCTCCTTATTAACCAATCGTCTAAGTAGAGAAGACAAAGATCCCCAAAGTACAAAGGTAGCCTGCGACCACCACCATGCACTTTGTAAATACTTGGGGTGTGGATGCTAGTCCAAAAAGAAGCACCCAATACTGACAGTGAGTTTGCTGAACTCAGAACCACAGATAATGTCTGTAGAGGGTGGATCAGCAAATGAGAGTATGTCTCCTTGAGGTCTAGAGAACAATTGTTCCTCTGAAAGTAAGGCAGAAGAGTTCCTAGGGAAATCATCTTGAATTTTTCTCGAACAAGGAACTTGCTTGTGATCTTGAAGATCTAGAATAGGCCTCAACCATCCTGTCTTCTTGGGAGCGAGGAAGTAAAGAGAGTAGAAGGTCTTGCCCTCTTGGGTGGGAGAAAGTATTTCGACAGCACCACGAGTTAATAGGGCAACCACTTCCATCAAAAGGGAGTTGGCTGGATAAATCTTCATGAAAGTGGTGGGAGGAAAGCTTTGGAAATGCAGCAGATAACCCCTTTGGACAATGTTGAGAGTCCATTGTTCTGATTTGATGAAATGCCACCTGTAGGCATAAGAACAAAGTCTGCCTGCAATGTGAAGGGGCTGGGGACCCTGCAGAGGCAGAGTGGCTATGCTCTCTAGAAAGGAATCAAAAACCAGATGCCAACTGTGGTGGAGCAGTTGGTTGTGGCTTAGGTGCCCTAGGCATCTTAGGCTGACGAGGACCCTGTTGCTGCTGTGATTGGTAAGCAGCCTGAGGTGTAAAAGAAGGGTAATAACTCTTCTTTTTAAAAAAGAAAGCCTTCTTGGCCTTCTTTCTGGGGTGTCAAGAGAGCCTTTTGAGAGTGAGATCATCCGCCTCAAGCTCCCCAGCCTTCTCTTTCCAACCCTTTCCAAAGGAGTTTTCTCCAGAGCAGGGAATATTGGCTAATTTATCCAGAACCTACAAGCACCAATGCAGATTGCTGAGGTTTTGCTGGAAGACTCAAAGGCATCGAAAGATGCCCTTGAACGTATTCTGATTTTGCTTGACCAAGGCCAGGAATACATCTCGTTTGTCATTAGGAAGGAGAGGAGCAAGATTCTCCAAATCCTTGACATACATGCTCATGTAGAGCATGTATGAGATGATCCTGGACATGAGCATGCATGCCTGAAAACGGGAACAGTGGTGGATTTATATGTGTGACACAGTATTTCCAAAGGGGTTAAATGCCCAAGTGGAATGGACTCGATGTCTTTGACAGTGGACTTTGTTAATGATAATAGCTGACGGGCCTTGGATGCAAGGTCCCTAGGGGCGGGTTTTAGTAGTAGGTAGTGCTGTTGACGTGGAGGGAGCAGTTTGGAGGTTCGTTGTGTGTGTGTTGATCGTGGTAGGGGTTTTAAGATTTATATTTGTAAGGTGATGTGTGTAGTAGTAGTAGGTGGTCTCTTTTAGGTTAGGGTTGCATTCCTGGAGGGGGTGTAGCCATTAGTGCCACTAGTGCCGTTGAGACGTTTAATTGGTTGTAGGAGCTGGAGCGTGCTCTATAAGACGAATGATAAGCTGGGAAGTATGTGAGACGTTTAATTGGCTGCAGGAGCTGGAGCGGGTTCTATAAGACGAGCGATGAGTTGGGTAGTACGCATGCGTGGCATTTTTATGTAGCCATTCATTGATTCGGAGATTTCTTTGGTGAAATGCGGGCAGCTTCAAAGTTTTAAAAGGTGAGCTCTGTTTCTTTCTTTCTCTTTTTTTCAGCTGGGTCATGGGTCTAGGATAGTTAGGAGCAATGTAAGTTTAAACTTTTGGGTGTTTTAGATAGTGGAGTATTGACTATTTTTATTTTTGGTTTGTTATTAGGGAATATGAAGTTGGATGGGAGTATTGGAGAGATCCCCTGATGAAAGTTAGCGTTGTGAAACACTTAACTGGTACCAAAGGGAGGCGTCGGGATCAGTGCTCTAATCCATGTGAGTGGGCTGTCTGATAACACAGAGAAGAATATAAGAACATAAGTTTTTGAGTTTTCAATTATTTGATTGTGATTTTAAGGCTGTGTTTTTCAACCCACTCACACTCCTGAGGTCGTTGATGCAAAAGGGCTCACTGCCACGATAACGGACGTTTAGTCCCCATGGCAGAGCCACGATAAGTCTGAGACCTCGTTGTATAAAATGTGTATATGTTTTTTTGATATAATTTTTGAAAATTAAGTAAGCATCCAGTTATACATGAATGAATTTTTTAGTGCAAATTGTGATTGAGTCGTTCAGTAATTAGACCAACAGAGAGAGTGTAAACTCCTCTCTATAGCAAAAAAGCGAAGTTACTCACCTGTAACAGGTGTTCTCCAGGGACAGCAGGAATCAGTCCTCACATATGGGTGATGTCGGCACTGACTGAGCCATCGCGGAAGCATCCCACAAGCCTTCAAAGAGAGCCTATGGGAGATGCCACCACGCATGCGTGGTCCCCTTCTCGCCCAAGGTGCCATCTTGCTCAGTTAGATGACATAGCTAAAAGACAGCAAAATAAAATAAAAGATGGTAAAGGAGCAACTCCAAGGGAAGGAGGGTAGGGGGTTGTGAGGACTGATTCATGCTGTCCCTGGAGAACACCTGCTACAGGTGAGTAACTACGCTTTCTCCAGTAACAAGCAGGAAGTCTATCCTCATATATGGAACTCCGCAGCTACAGGCTACCGAAAGCCCATAGCAAAAAACAGTCGCCCTCAAGGGGAGCCATGAACAGCAGCAATTAAGCCCGTAGCTGCAGACTACAGTAGGACTCCTGTGTCTGATGGAAACCATAGAAGGGTCGGAGGGTAGGTTGCCTAAATCCCGAAAAAATTACGGAGCACAGCCTGGCCGAAGGCACTGTCCCATCAGGACTCCCTTTCCAGGCAGTAATGGGCTGCAAAGGTATGGACTGAAGACCAGGTGGTGGCCTGGCATATGTCCACCATCGGGACGGAGCACAGGTTTGCCACCGAGGCTGCTATTGCCCTGACAGTGCGCTGTGAGTCAGCCTTCCAGTAGGAGCCCCGCTTCCTCATAGGCGAGGGTGATACAGTCCGCCACCCAGGTAGACAGTGTACGTTTGATCATTGCCTCCCCCAGTCATCTGGGGGTCATATGAGATGAAAAGCTGAGCAGCTCTGCGGTGGCCCCGAGTACGTTGGATGTAGAAGGACAAGGCCCTCTTACAGTCCAGGCTGTGAAGGGCCGTCTCCACCCTAGTGGTGTGATGTCTTGGGAAGAAGGTGGGAAGTACTACCTCCTGGTTGACGTGGAAGGATACCACCACCTTCGGGAAGAATTTAGGGTGTGTGCGGAGCACCACCCTGTTCTTGTAGAACCTGGTATACTGCTCCTCCGCCACTAAGGCCTGAAGCTTGCTAACCCTGCGAGCAGAGGTGAGCGCGACCAGGAACACCACCTTCCATGAGAGGTATCACAGGTGGCAGGTATCTAGAGGCTCAAAAGGTGGGCGAGTGAGCTGCCCCAATACCACACTGAGGTCCCACTTGGTCGCCGGAGGGCGAACCGGGGGCTTCGATAAGAGCAGACCCCATAGAAACGGGTCACCAACGGCTGGACCGAGACAGGTTTGCCAGCCACCAGGTGGTAATGTGCTGCCAGGGCACTGAGGTGCACCCTGACAGAGTTCGATTTAAGCCCGGATTGCAAGAGATGGCGAAGGTACTGTAACACCAGTCCCACAGTACAAAACGGATTGGTCCTGTACTCTGCACACCAAGTTGAAATCCTGCGCCATTTGAGGGCGTACGCTTTCCTGGTGGAAGCCTTATGAGAGGCCAACAGGATCTCCTCTACCTCACCCAAGAGGTTGAAAGGAGCTAAGGTCACCCTTTCAGCAGCCACGCTGTCAGTAACAGGGACCCCAAGATGGGGTGCAGAAGAGAGCCCCCATCCTGGGACGGGAGCCTGGAGAGTTCCCAATGGGATGGGATTCTCCACTGATAGCCAAAGTAGTAGCAGGAAAAATGGTTGCCTGGGCCATCGAGGGGCTATCAGGATGAGCGAGGCCTTGTTGCGGAAAGTCCTGAACAATGACTTGGCAGTGGTGTGGGTGGGAAGGCATATATGAGGCCTTCTGACCACGAAATGGAGAACGTGTCCGTTGCTACTCTGAAGGGGTGGGCTTGCCGGGAGCAGAAACGGGACAATTGATAATAGTCTGGGCTGGCGAACAGGTCTATCTCAGGTTCACCCCAGAGCTGAAAGAGCCGGTTGGCCACACGGGGGTCCAGCTGCCACTTGTGCGGCTGGAGGACCCTGCTCAATCTGTCAGCCAGTGAGTTGGTCTGGCCCGGCAGGTATACTGCCCGCAGGAGTATACACGGAGTATACCCTGCTGAACTATGAAGGAGCAGAGGACCACTGCTTCTCAGCAGATGGCACGAGACCCCATGCCCCCCTGTTTGTTCACATAGAACAATGCCATCTGGTTGTCCGTCTGGACCAACACCAGATGGTGATGTAAGCAGTGGCAAAAGGCTCGGAGGGCTAAGTATGTTGCCCGTAGCTCCAGGAGGTTGATCTGTTGGTTGCTCTAATCCTGCGACCAGCTTCCCTGGGTGGTAAGGGCCCTTAAGATGATTGGTATCTGACTGATAGCAATGCTTTAGTTTTAGATTTATGTTTGGACTTTGAAAAGACTTGAGAAACGAGAGAGGCGGCAGACGTCCTCAACGATGCAGAAGCAATGGAAATAGAGTCCGGGGTGAACAGAGAATCATACTTATTGGCCCTATTCTTTAGGCCTCGTTTCATCATTTGTTAGCATAAAAGGCATGCTTTGGGTAGATGGTCTGGGCCCAAACATTTTAAACACCAGTCAAGTTTATCGGTAACTGAAATAGCCAGGCCATAAGTGAATAGGGAGCAGGGTCCTCCATGAAAATGGGTCCCTGATGTAGGAGACCTCATTGCATGCCGAGAGGCAGGGGCGACTCACATAGCAGGTATACTAGGTCAGCATACCAAGGCTACCATAGCCAATCCAGCGCCAAAAGAACTACTCGGCCAGGACATGCTTCTATCCTGTGCAGAACGCAGCTGATCACTGGCCACAGAGGAAAGATGTAGAGAAGCCTGAAGCGGAGCCAGGGCATCCAGACCCTGAGACTGTGGTTCCCTCCTCTGACTGAAGGAGGACAGAGTCTTGGCGTTGGATTAAGTGGCCATGAGGTCCAGAGTTGGACATCCACATTGGTACACTATGCAAAGGCGCATGGAGTGAGTTCCCACTCGCTGGAATCCAGTGTGTGCCGGTTGAGGTAAGACACCTGAATGTTCTCCACTCCTGCTATGTGTTGTGCCGGGAACATCTATAGACAGCGCTCTGCCCAGGGTAACAGTACAGCCATGTCCCTGACCATCTCAGGACACTTAATTATGCCATGTCAATTGAGATAAGCCATCATAGTTAAGTTGGCTGAGAGAATCCACACTGCACGATCTTGAAGCAGAGCTTGAAAGGATAGAAGGGCCAGGTGGTCAGCATGTGCCTCGAGCTGACTGATTGTCCAGGTGGATTCGTGGACTGATCAAGAGCCCTGCATCATGTGTCCGAGGCAGTGTCCTCCCCAGCTCGTCAGACTGGCATCCGTCGTGAGAGTTATCCACTGTGGTGTGTCCAAGGGCATACCCTTCAATAATACCAGAGTGCAAAGCCACCACCTGAGGCTGTGAAGCACCAGAGGAGGGTGGGGCCAGGGGAGTCCGGAAAGCCTGGGTGGAAGGAGAACAACGTGACAGGAGGGCGCATTGCAACGGGCTTACAATCTAGTCAAGACAGACAACATAGTAGGTGTAGATAGGGATACATCTAGGGGGAATGGTAAAGAAAGGACTGCGGCCAGAACCTGGATTTGTTCGAGGATGCCCCGGATTTCCCGGGGCAGTATTGATGTGAGTCCCTGAACTGTCCCTTGTAAACAGAGGACGAAGAGGATGCAGCTGTAGGGCAATGAGAGTTAAATTTTGGCTGGTCCTCAGGCAAGCGCTGAGGCTTTATTTATTTATTTATTTATTTTATTTAACAGTTCTTCTATACCGCTCTATTTTAGATCAGAGCGGTTTACATTTAACATCAACTATACAACACAAGGAACTTTGAGTTGTATTTACAATAAACAGGGAGATCAACTTGGAAGTAACTGGGGGAAACTATGTACATTCTTAATTCTATACATTGTATCACACTGACCTCTCCCAGATCCTTGACAAGCTTAGAGGTCCTTGCTGAAGAGTAGCTTCCTTTTAAGGGGGAGTTTAGTGCATCAGGATTTGGACGCCACATCTGCATTCCAATGTCTGAGCCACAGTCAGCAGCATGCTACCATAATTGCTGCTACTGAGCACGTGGTGAGGCGCAGGAGATCATAGAAGGCATCTAAAAACGTGATGACTGATTCCAGGCGAGGCAATGCTGGATCGTCCAGAAGGAGTTGGAGCCATCGCAGCAAAGCCTGTGCTGCGAGTCCTCCACAGACCACCTGCAAGGCTAAAGAAGAAGAAAAAAAAAAGAAAAAGACATTTTCAGCAGACACTCCACCTTTTGATCAATCTGATCTCGAAGGGTGGTCTCACCTTCGACCAGAATGGTAGTATGCTTAGTGACGGTCATCACAAGAGCATCCACTTTAGGAAAAAGCATCCATTTATCCAGGTCCTCCAGTGAGCAGATGTAAAAACGACTCAAGCATTGTGCTGAGCACAAGGACATATCTGGGCTGTTCCATTCTAAGATGACCATTTGCTGAAGCTCCGTGGGGAAAGGAATAGCTTTGGATGGCTTCTTGATACCCGCAATGATGGGATCCATTTGAGGTCTAGAGGCATCTGCCGGAGCCGGTGTCTGAGAAAGGTGAAGTGCTTCAGTAATCTGGGCGATGAGAACAGGGTGTTCCTCCTTACGGAATAGCCAGATATTTTGCCCTTCATCCCAGGTCTTCTGCTCCTCCTGATGCTCCTCTGGGGGTGACAGCGCCCCTTCCTCCCTGTCAATCACAGAATTAAGGGGTAGGTCCTCCGAAGGGCACTCACCATTCTCTCCAACAGGGTGCAAGTCCCCTGAAGGCGAGGAAGTTCCCCGACCTGATGTAAAACCCTCCCGCACCAAGGAAGTTTCTCCAGGGCCATGTGCCCATGAGGGAAGGGTTAGGAAAGCTGTTATAGTTGGTGATTCGATCATTAGGCATGTAGATAGCTGGGTGGCTGGTGGACGTGAGGATTGCCTGATAACATGCCTGCCTGGTGCGAAAGTAGCGGACCTCACGCGCCACCTAGATAAGGTCTTAGAGAGTGCTGGGGAGGAGTCTGCTGTCTTGTTACATGTCGGTACCAATGACATAGGAAAATGTGGTAGGGAGGTTCTGGAGGCTAAATTTAGGCTTTTAGGTAGGAAGTTGAAATCCAGAACTTCCAGGGTAGCATTCTCCGAAATGCTTCCCGTTCCACGCGCAGGACCCAAAAGGCAGGCAGAGCTCCGGAGTCTCAATGCGTGGATGAGACAATGGTGCAGAGATGAGGGGTTTGGATTTGTTAGGAACTGGGGAACATTCTGGGGAAAGGAGGGGCTCTTCCGAAGGGATGGGCTTCACCTTAACCGGGATGGAACCAGGCTGCTGGCATTAACCTTTAAAAAGGAGATAGAGCAGCTTTTAAACTAGATAATAGGGGAAAGCCGACAGTCGCCCAAGAGCACATGGTTCGGAAGAATTTATCCTTGAAGGATACTACCAAAAGCAGAGAAGTTCCAAAAAAGAGTTAAGTAGCCCAAATGCCCTTGAGTATGGAGCAGACAGAGCTTAAAGATCCCAAATTACCCATGTCTACCAATAGCCAAATTAATATTTATTTTTATTTATTATTTATTAACAATTCTTATATACCGCACTATTAGACATCAGCGCGGTTTACATTGAACAGAAAACATCCGACAGTTTACACGTATCTGGTCGTTACATTTAACAGGAAGTATAACTTGGCGAAGTAGGGGAAACTAAATACAATGCAGGGTTGAATATGAATAAAATAAAGTCTCTAAAATGCTTGTATGCAAATGCTAGAAGTCTAAAAAATAAGATGGGAGAGTTAGAATATATAGCACTAAATGAGAGGTTAGATATGATTGGAATATCAGAGACATGGTGGAAGGAGGACAACCAGTGGGACACTGATACCTGGGTACAAACTATATCGTAATGATAGAGCTGATCAAATTGGTGGAGGAGTTGTGCTGTATGTTAGAGAGGGCATTGAGTCAGAAAGGATTAAAGTTTTGCAGGAAACAAAATTTGCTGTAGAATCTCTATGGATTGAAATTCCATGTAAAAAGGGGAAGGCGATGGCAGTGGGGGTGTACTATCGACCGCCTGGCCAGAATGAACAAATGGATGATGAAATGCTCAAAGAAATCAAGGAAGCTAACAAAAGTTACAGCGCAGTAATAATAATGGGTGATTTCAATTACCCCGGTATCGACTGGGTCAGTGTCACGGCAGGTCATGCTAGGGAGATAAAGTTCCTAGATGAAATAAATGACTGCTTCTTGGAGCAGCTGGTTCATGAACCGACCAGAGGGGAAGCCATATTAGACCTAGTCCTTAGTGGAACACCAGAGCTAGTGCAAGAGATAAGGGTGTTGGGGCCACTTGGCAACAGTGATCATAGCATGATCGCCTTTGATTTAATTAGTGGAGGCGGGATAGTAAGGAAATCCACAGTACTACCTTTTAACTTTCGAAAGGGAGACTATGATAAAATGAGGAAAACAGTTAAGAAAAAACTAAAAGGAGCAAAGGTTAAAGACTTATATCAAGCTTGGGTGTTGAAAAATACTATCTTGGAAGCCCAGACCAGCTGTATTCCACGCTTTAAGAAAAGTGGAAGGAAGTCCAAAAAACTGCCAGCATGGTTTAAAGGTGAGGCCAGAGAGGCTGTTGCCAAAAAAGCATCTTTCAGGAAATGGAAAAAAGAGCCAAACGACGAAAGCTGAAAACAGCACAAGCACTGGCAAGTCAAATGCAAGGCATTGATAAGGCAGGCAAAGGGAGAATTTGAGAAGAAGCTTGCTGCGGAAGCAAAAACGTGAAATAAAGACTTTTTCAAGTACATTCGTAGCAAAAAACCTGTGAGACAGTCAGTTGGTCCATTAGATGATAGAGGGGTTAAAGGGGCACTAAGAGGCGACAAGGCAATAGCGGAGAGACTAATTCTTTGCTTCGGTCTTTACTGAGGAAGATGTAGGGATGTTACCCATGACTGAAGTGGAATTTAAAGGTGCAGAAGAATTAAAGGAAAGCACAGTTACTTACCTGTAACAGGTGATCTCCGGAAAAGCAGGAATTAGTCTTCACACGTGGGAGACGTCACCGACGGAGCCCGCACGGGAATGCTCCCCAGCATCCAATCAGAAAGCCTTTGGGAGCATCCCCCGCGCCTGCGTGGTGGCTTCCCGCCCTTCCTACTGCCTCTCCCCAGTTGAGTTTCATAGCTGAGCCGGAAGGAGAGGAGAAGAAGGAATAGAGAAAAAAGAGATACAACTCCTAGGGGAGGTGGGCGGGTTGTAAAGACTAATTCCTGCAGTTCCGGAGATCACCTGTTACAGGTAAGTAACTGTGCTATCTCCAGGAACAAGCAGGAATGAGTCTTCACACGTGGGGACTCCCTAGCTAAGGATGCCCGGGGAGATCCCATAAGCGCAGCCCAGGACGGGATGGCATTTGCCCAACCTGAATCCCCGGCATCCCCTGAGGGATGGAGGGCAGGAGTTGAATAGAGGAACAGCGAATCTAAAGACTACGGAGGAAAGTCTTTAGAGTGCAGAACAGGTACCATTAAGATACAGCAAAAAAAAAAAAAAAACCCAGGCTACGGGAGTAGTCAGAGGGGTGCATGAAGAGAATCATTAAGCATTTAATGAGTAAATGACCTAGTACCATATAGAGCTTACCGGCCATTATGTTTTAATGAATTAATGGTTTAGAACCCTGCACAGCTTACCCACCGGGTTGTCGGAAGTAGTCCTGTGATGAAGGCACTGTAGACGCAGTAGCGAGGTCATCAAGGAAACTTCACCGCAGCGAGGAGGAAGTTCCAAATCTGGAAGGCCATGAGATCCAGGCGTCAGCTGGGTCAGGAGGAGGACAGCAGGTCTTCCAGGGGGCTTACGGCAAGCTGAGCACTCCCTTAGGAGTAGAGTCCATAACTCAGAGGACTAACAGTGGAAGACAGGCCGAACTAGAGAGCCTATCCCGGAGAAGAGTAGAGGTGTACCCCGGAACAGAAGGGGTACACAGTCTGCCCTAGCGAGAGATAGGGAGACAAGGGTCCGGACCTCCAGGAGGAGGTCCTAACTGAAAAAAGGAGCTGTTGACTTCACAGCAGTAGGGTACCACCAGTCCGCGGGCCGATCGGGGAATAGGCAGGTGGACTGGCCGGACCCCGGGGGGGGGGGGGGGTGAGTACCGACCATAGGGGGAAAAGGCGGTAGAACACAGGTACTGTGGGCATCACCCAATAGGCGCCTGACAAGCAGGTGATATCTAGTATATCTAAGCCGGTGGACATGGGGACGCCCCATCCGGTACTAACGCAGGTACGCCGGGGGGCCTACCTCCATGAGCAAGCACCCTGGTAAGGCGGATCTGCCATCGATCCCCAGTGGCCTCAAGATCCGTCAGGGGAGGGATCTTTTCCGGAGGGCAAGGGCAGATCGGCGAGCTAAGAGCGCGGTAGCGTGGGGGATGGAGGATAGCATCAGTCCGGTAGAACGCCGCAGGGGTTGGAGGCCCTATATGTGTCCCCAGGACCTGCACGCAGAACTTGTCCCCCGCACAATCGGGGGACATGAGAGTATAGTCCCTGGTGAGTATTGGGGGACTATAGCGGCTGGAAGAGGAATTCCGGTACGGAAGCAATCAGCAAGAGAATACTGGCTGAGGGGGGTTCGGGGACGTACCGAAGAGTAAGTAGGGTGACCGTGGGCCATAGCTATCACGACATAAGGTGGTCTCCCTTTCCCACGGAGGAGAATACCTGAACCCCTAGATAAGTCCCCGAACCATTTTTCAACTGAACGAGCCCCAGAGTAGAGCTCTATTCTAAACTTCTGGTAAGGAGGTTAAGTGCAGGCAGCCGCCCACCTGAGCCTAAAAATGCTTAGTATGAGAGTCCCGGCGCGGGCCCGGGGACATCAACCCGGGGTGAGAGGTCCCTTGCTTGGGCGCGCCTGGAGTGTGGGCGGAGGGCTGACATTTCCTTTTCAGCCGGGCCCTAGGCTGGCTACTAACTCTGGGAAGGTTAGCGAAGCACTGTGCGACCTGACGTAAGGCTTCGCTATTGAAGAGGTGATCTCCGTCGCAGGGAGAATTACCCAGGTTGTGCTGTGCCCGTCTACACAACTCGGACGCCTGCAACCATTGCTGTACGGCGTGCTCTAATGGCAACAGCAGAGGCTCTGCTGACCGACCGTAAGGAGTCCAGCGAAGCACGAGAAAGGAACCCGGAGATATTCCTGCAGTGATAAAGAAGTAGGGAATATTCAAAGGCCTTGGTTGCAGATACGAAGGTGGATAACCGAGATAACCTCTCGGTGACCTCCCGAAGCGACAGACTCATATAAAATATATATGAAATAATTCTGGCCGCCAGCATAGACGTTTGGAAGGCTTGACGTCCTAGAGTATCTAGCGTCTTCGAGGCGCGGCCTGGAGGGCGAGAAGCATGCTTCTCCTTGCTTCCGGCCTTCCTCAGCGCCGATTCCACCACAATGGACCGATGTGGAAGCTGGTGCTGCCAAAACCCCGGGGAGGGAGGCACCTGGTACAGAGCCTGCATCTCAGTCGACGGCGCCGGAACCCTCAAAGGCGACCGCCAAGCCCCCAGCAGGAGATCCTGCAGGGAGGGATGCAGAGGAAGCATCACGGCTGCCTGTTCCGCAGGGCCTGGGCTCAGGTCCGGGATAGGGATGGCCAGCAAGTCCGCCATGTCAAGGAGGAAATCCTGAAAAGGCGGCTCTGCCAGAGCAGTTACGGCGGGAGAGGCCGCCAGGGCACTAAGAGGCCGCTCGGGCCAATGCCCGCTGGGCAGAGGAGGGGACCAACCGACCCGGATCGGGGCAGTCAACATGGCGTCGTCGGCTCCTGGAATTGATTCCAAGCTAGGCATCGAAGGGGTCGATGGCACCGACGGTGCCGCAGGAATCGGCCTCGGCCCCGAACCCGGGGGCGGCGCTTCCCCCCGTAACTGGAGCGAATCCGCGGCCGCTGGAGGGCAGGGGCCAGCGGTCTCTGCTCTGCGGGAGGGGACAGGGGCCGATCCAGAGACGTGCCGTGGCCAGGCTTTCAAGGCTGGACGACGACTCCAGGCTGGGCATCGAACCGAGCGAGGAGATCAACTCCTTCCTCGAGGACCCCGGCGGGAGCGACCGCCCCAGTGGTGGAGATCCCGGAGCGCGGATTGGAACTGCGCCGACCGGTGCCGCGAGCATCAAGGGCCCCCGAGGACGGTGCTCGGTGGAGAGGGGGTCATCTGACGCCGGCGCCGATGTCGATCGGCGGGCGCTGCCGGGACCCCTCTCGAACCCGTCCTACCCGGAGGGAAAAACTGCCGGGGCATACGGCCCGTCCCCGAGGGGAGCCAGGTCACCCGACGAGTCCCTGCGGGGGTGGGGGGGAGTGCAAGGCCCCTGCGGTGGGATCGAGGCGATCGAAGACCCCGAGGCCCCTTTTCTAGGAAAGGGCGGGGCCCTCAACAGCCACGTCGATGCCGGTGGTCGCCCGTGTGCTGGTCGACACACCCCGAGGTCCCCGGGGAAGGTTGATGGCGGTTCCTTGAGCTCGACGCCCCTGCCGTCGCTGGCGGAGTGGCGCCGCTCAAAACCGGTACCACCCTTGCGCAGGGCTGGGGTACCGGCGACCCAGCTCTGGTCGAAGCGAGCGGCTCCGAGGGGAGTGAGGCCAGGAGATCATCCCCGGCGAGGGGTGGAACCATCGACGCCGGCGCGCTCGAAGCGGGTACCGCCTCCGCGCATGGCCGGAACGCAGGGCCAGGCTGTGTCGAGCCGATCGGCCCAGAGGTGCCGAGAGCAGCGGCTGGCGATCCCCGGTGGGGAGCGGGTCACTCGACGCCCACAGGTCGGCACTGCCCGAAGCGGATACTACCCCCGTAGGGACGCCATATCGGCGCGAGTCAGTTGGCCCCGGAGGCGCCGAAGACCGCAGCCACCAATCCCTGGTGAGGATCGGGACGCTCGACACCGGCGCCGACGTCGAGGGGTCGGTACCGCTCGTAGCGGGTACCACCCCCGCGCATGGCAGTGATGGAGGAACGCCCGGCTAGACCGAGTCGATCGACCCCGGAGGCGCCGAGGACAGCAGCCGACGATCCTCAGTGAGGAGCGGAACGCTCGACGCCGATGCCGGGGTCTCAGTACCGCCCGGAGCGGGTACCACACCCGAGCATGGCTGGGATGTAGGGAGGTCAGACCCGGTCGAGTCAATCGGCCGCGAAGGCGCCGAGGACACCAGCTGACGATCCCTGGCGAAGAGTGGAACACTCGACGCCGACGCCGGGGAATCGGCACCGCTCGAAGCGGGTACCTCCCTCGGGCATGGCTCGGGAATGTTCTGTGAGGAGCGAACCTCAGGAACATCCCGAAACCCCGTAAATGCTTTCGAGCCCGAGGACTCCCGCCGGGGTATATTAGCCAAGGGGGACTTGAGGGGTCGGCTGGAGCTGTCGCCATGCCGCGCATGAGACTCGCCCCTCAAGACTCGGCTAGTCTTAACAGACTGTTGTGTGGATACCTGATCCTGGAGAGAAGAACAAGCCGACGACCGCGCGTTGGGCGCGAAGACGTCGTCGAGGGATATCCAAAAAAGGGAGGGTCTTCTCCCGACACTGTAGCCCGGGGGATCCGGGAAAGAAGGGTCAGGCCCCAAACAGGAGAGGCACCAGGCATTGGAGTCCAATTGGAAAATTAGGTCCCCGCAGTGAGGGCACTGGCTGGGGAGAAGGCGGCTCCATGCCGTAAGCCCGGTAGGCCTCGACGCCCAGAGGGGAGGGTCCCTCCAGGCGACCAAAAATAAATGAAATTTAAATGAAAATTAATTGAAAAGAAAGAAAGGGGCACGGAGGTGCCACCATCGGCGTGAAAAAGCCGCGACTACAGAAACAAGAACAAAGGAAAAATTTCTGCGGTGGCAGGAGGGACGTCCTGCCTGCTCCGCGGAAAACGAAAAACTGGGGAGAGGCAGTATGAAGGGCGGGAAGCCACCGCGCAGGCGCGGGGGATGCTCCCAAAGGCTTTCTGATTGGATGCTGGGGAGCATTCCCGTGCGGGCTCCGTCGGCGACGTCTCCCATGTGTGAAGACTCATTCCTGCTTGTTCCTGGAGATATATCGATACATCGCAAAGATGTATTACAACTATTAGATAAACTGAAGAGTAGCAAATCACCTGGGCCGGATGGTATACATCCAAGGGTGTTGAAAGAACTGAAATATGAGATTGCAGACCTGCTATTAGTAATCTGTGAATTTTCATTAAAATCATCTCTAATACCTGAAGATTGGAGGATCGCCAATGTAACACCAATTTTTAAAAAGGGTTCCAGGGGTGATCCGGGAAACTACAGACCGGTGAGCCTGACGTCAGTACCGGGAATAATGGCAGAAACCATCATAAAGAATAAAATTACTCAGCATGTAGATAGTCATGGCCAAATGGGAGACAGCCAATATGGCTTTAGACAAGGAAGATCTTGTCTTACTAATCTGTTATGTTTTTTAGAAGGTGTGAATAAACAGGTGGACAAAGGTTTGTTGGTTGATATAGTGTATCAGAAAGCCTTTGATAAGGTCCCTCAACAGAGACTTTTGGCAAAAATAAAGAGTCATGGAATAGAAGGCAGTGTACTACTGTGGATCAGGAATTGGTTAAAAGATAGAAAGCAGAGGGTAGGGCTAAATGGCCAATTTTCCCAATGGAGAAAGGTGAATAGTGGTGTACCCCAGGGATCTGTGCTGGGTCCGCTGCTTTTTGACATTCATAAATGACCTGGAAAGTGGAATAACGAGTGAGGTTATCAAGTCTGCAGATGACACAAACCCATTTAAAGTTGTTAAAACCCAAGAGGATTGTGGAAAATTGCAAGAAGATCTTGATAAATTGGAAGACTGGGCATCAAAATGGCAGATGAAATTTAATTTGGACAAGTGCAAAGTTATGCACCTAGGGAACAACCACCCAAACTATGGTTACACGATGCAAGGTTCCACATTAGGAACCACCACCCAGGAAAAAGATTTAGGCGTCATTGTGGATAACATGTTAAAACCCTCGGCCCAGTGTGCAGCGGCGGCCAAGAGAGAAAATAGAATGCTAGGTATCATAAGGAAAGGAATGGAAAATAAAACAAAAGATATTATAATGCCTCTATATCATTCCATGGTGAGACCCCACCTTGAATATTGTGTGCAATTCTGGTCGCCGTATCTTAAAAAGGATATAGAGATATTAGAAAGGATTCAGAGAAGAGCCACCAAAATGGTGAAGGGGATGGAAGGATACACCTATGAAGAAAGGCTAAAAAGGTTAGGGCTCTTTAACCTGGAAAAGAGACGGCTGAGGGGAGATATGATAGAAGTCTATAAATTAATGAACGGAGTGGAACGGGTAAACATAGATCGATTGTTTACGTTATCAGCATATAGAAAGACTAGGGGACATGCAATGAAGCTACAGGGTAAACTATTTAAGACTAATAAAAGAAAATATTTTTTCACTCAACGTGTAACCAAACTCTGGAATTTGTTACCCGAGGATGTAGTAAAGGCTGTTAATGTAGCTGGGTCTAAAAAAGGTTTGGAAAAGTTCCTGGAGGAAAGGTCCATAAACCATTATTAAGAAGGGACCCAGGATATCAATGCTTGACCCAGTACAAGCATTGTGGAACCTGTGTCTTTTGGGGAAAATGATAATTACACTTACCTGGTAATATTAGTTCCTTGAGTGACGACAGTTCAGTCCTCTACCTCTGGGTTGTCAACCTCCTCCTGCAGCTTGGAGACTGGTATGTCAGAATCATGACATCACTGGATATAGCCTGCTGATCTCTCTTCTCAGCCCCAGTGTGAACTATTAACAAAGCAGACTCAAAGGAGCAACAAATAAGTAGCAAGAATACATGTTAACCTAACCTAATTAACCTTAGAACGAAGTAAACCTACATACCAGGCTGTCTTACGCCTGTCACTGCCACACACAGAATTAATTAGAAAACCATAGCGAACAAACAGTTTGAAGACTGACCTACCTGTAGAGGTGCTCCCCGAGCCGGGAAATCTCCCCCCCCCTGTGAAAGGACTCCGGGCGGGATTGAGGACTGAACTGTCGTCACTCAAGGAACTACAATTACCAGGTAAGTGTAATTATCATTTCCTTATCGTTCCTCCAGTTCAGTCCTCTACCTCTGGGATGTACCAGAGCAGTAATCATTGGGAGGGACCCTTCCAGCTGGCTCGCAACACTGCCGCACCGAAACAAGCATCATTAGCAGCTGCGACGTCAATACGGTAATGCTTACTAAACGTATGCAGCGACGACCAAGTCGCCGCCCTACAAATCTCACTGGGCGTGACCAAACCGTGCTCCGCCCAGGAAGACGCCTGTGCCCTGGTGGAATGAGCTCGTAAACCTTCGGGTACGGACCGACCGTGAAGCATATAGGCGGAAGCAATAACCTCCTGAATCCATCTGGCAATGGAAGCCTTCGACGCCGGCTCCCCCTTGCGCACACCTCCGACCACCAAATAGCCGGTCCGACTTGCGGAAAAACTTTGTGACCTTCAGATACTACCACAACACCCGCGTAACGCCCAAATGGCACAAACTGCGGTCCAAGGCGCTCCCCTCTAACGACCCTAGAACTGGCAAACACATGGACTGATTTAAGTGAAAGGGAAACACCACTTTAGGCAAGAACGAAGGCACTGGACGCAGAACGACCTTTTCCTTCGAGAAGGACAAAAACGGCTCTCTAGAAGACAAAGCTTGCAATTCCAAGATGCGCCTAGCTGAGCAGATAACGTTAAAGACCGTATTTCTGGTGGCTAAGTCCTTCACAGGCGCCTGTTGCAAAGGCTCAAAAGGCGGTTTGACCAGCGCTGTCAACACCAGATTGAGACTCATCCCAAGGCGGGACAGTCACTCTGCGCACCGGCCGCAATCTAGCAACCGCCTTAAGAAAACGTACCACATCAGCATGAGCTCCAAGAGCAACGCCATGAACCTTGCCACGATAACAGGAAAGATCCGCCAACTGCACGCACAAAGAACTAGCTCCCAGACCTTTATCAAAGCTGTCTTGCAAAAGCTTAAAATAGAAGGAACAGAAACCGTGGACGCTCAAATCTGACACCTCGAGCACCAATCTTCAAAGATATGCCAGACACGCACATACGCCAGGGAAGTGGACTGCTTCCGTGCCCTAAGCAGTGTAGCAACGACTGGCACCGAATACCCTTTCTTCCTTAGCCTGGCCCTTTCAATGGCCATACCGTAAGCGAGAACCGATCCACCTGGGGCATGAAAAGAGGTCCCTGCAGCAACAGGTCCGCCCTAGCCGGCAGCTGCCAGGGTTGACCGTCTAGAAGACGCACAAGATCTGTGTACCATGGACGTCTCGGCCAGTCGGGAGCCACCAGAAGCACCCTTCCCGGGTGACCTTCGATTCACTGAATCACTCGGCCTATCAACGCCCACGGCGGAAAGACATACAGGAGACCCGAGGTCAGCCACTGATGCAACAGCGCGTCTATGCCCTCCAAAATTCTTTCTCGCCTCCTGCTGAAGAACCAGCTGACTTTTGCTGACTGAAAGGTCGCCATGAGATCCATTATTGGCGTCTCCCAACAAGCCAGTATCTGCGCAAAGACGTTGGGGTGCAATTCCCACACCCCTACATCGACCCAAACTCTGCTGAGGAAGTCTGCCATCATATTGTCCTTTCCTGCAATGTGCACGGCCGACAGTGCCGTCAACCGACATTCCACCCAGGCAAACAGCACATCCGCCTCTTCCTCCATCGCCGCACTCCCTGTGCCGCCCTGACGATTGATGTAGGCGACCGTTGCAGAATTGTCAGACAGAACGCGAACTGCGCGGCCTAGCACCAACTCCTCGAATGCCTGAAGCGCTCAGGCAACTGCTCGAAGCTCCAGACGATTTATCGACCACGAAGCCTCCAGTGGGGACCAGACCCCCTGCACGAACTCGCTCCCACAGTGGGCTCCCCAACCCACTAGGCTGGCATCCGTCAACAGTGGCAGCCACTCCGGCTGTTCCAGCGGCATCCCGGTCGCCAATGATGATGGAAGCAGCCACCACAGAAGAGACTGCCTGACCTTGACCGGACACGGAAGCCGTTTGCTCAAAAGGTCCGACTGATGCGACCAGCGGCGAAAAAGAGCTTTTTGCAGAGGCCACATATGCACTTTCGCCCAAGGCACTGCCTCGAGCGTCGCTACCATTATCCCCAGCACACGAAGATAAGCCCATGCCGACGGAGCTGGAGTCGCTCTGAACTTGCGCACCAGACTGCGAAGTGTCTGAGCTCTTCTGTGCGGCAAAAACACCTGTCCCTTGTTGGTGTCGAACCGAACCCCCAGGTACTCGAGGTCCTGAGAAGGCTTCAGCCGGCTTTTGGTCGGGTTTACCACCCAACCGAGACTCTGCAAGAAACCGACCACCCTACCTGTCACCTGTATGCTCTCCGCCTCGGACGTCACTCGAATCAACCAGTCGTCGAGGTACGGGTGCACTAGAATTCCCTCTTTGCGCAATGTCACCGCCACCACCACCATAATTTTGGTGAAAGTTTGTGGTGCCGTTGCCAGACCGAAGGGCAACGCTTGGAACTGATAGTGTCCCCAAGGGAAGGCAAACCTTAGAAACCTCTGATGTGCTGTCCGAATGGGTATATGCAAATAGGCCTCCGTCAGATCCAGCGATGTCAAGAACTCTCCCTGACGCACCGCTACAATAACTGACCGCAAGGTTTCCATGCGGAAATGCGGCACCCTCAGGCAACCATTTACGCCTTTGAGATCTAAAATGGGCCTCAGTGCCCCGCCTTTCTTTGGCACCACGAAATAAATGGAGTACCGACCCACACCGTACTCTGCTTTCGGCACCTCCACGACCGCTCCTAGGCGCAAAAGCCGCTCCAAAGTACTGCGGATCGCTAGGGTCTTCTTTTGGCCCCTGCAGGGGGACATGACGAAGGAATCCTGCATGGGCCGCGCCAGCTACAGTGCATAACCATATCGAATGATCTCCAGCACCCACTGGTCGGACGTGATGAGGGTCCAAGAAGAAAGAAACTCCCGGAGTCGCCCCCCCTATGGGAGCTCCTTCCGCCGGGACCCGCCTCATCTCATTGCGCCTTGCGAGCTGTTGTTGTGGAACCTGAGGAGAATCCTCTATTCGCTCCCCGAAACCCTTGGGCTCGGGATGGAAAGTGGCCCCTTTGGAAAGATCCAAACCGCGGAATACGAAATCTCTGAAAATCCCGAAACTGGCCCTGAAAGCCCTGTCCGGCCTTTCCCTGTTTCGGCTTATCCTCTAGAAGTCTACCAGGTTTGTACTCCGAGGTCCTTTACCAACTTATCAAGATCTTCCCCAAATAGCAACTTCCCTTTAAACGGCAACTTGCTGAGTCTAGACTTGGAAGAGCCGTCCGCCGCCCAATTTCGCAACCACACCGACCTGCGGGCGGCCACCACGGACCCCATGCTATTCGCGAGAGCTCTGATCAAATCATAATGTACATCCACTAAATAAGCCGTCCCGGAATCCAGCCGACCGAGCTACTTAAGCTCCTCGAGGTCCAGGTGCGTCGAGAGGCGCAACCGTTGCACCCAGCGCAAACATGCCCACGCCACCCAAGTGCCACATATAGATGCCTGCAACGAAAGCGAGTCCGCCTCAAAGGTCTGCTTCAGAAGCCCATCAACTCTACGGTCCTGAGCATCCTTCAAGGCAGCACTGCCCTCCACCGGTATTGGTGGTCATCTTCGTAACAGCAGACACCACCGCGTCCACCTGCGGCGATCGGAACCTTTCCTTATCCTTATTGGCCAGAGGATAGAGCCTATTCATCGTGCGCACACCTCTGAGCCCTGCTTCAGGCTGGTCCCATTCGTCTTGAATCATTTTGGCGACCAACTTGTGCGCTGGAACCACCACCTGTGTCTGCCGTACCGCATGAATAACGGGATCCTCAACTTCCTCCTCCGCGGATATCTGCGAAGAGAGATTCAACATCTGCATTGATTCCGAGATCAACGCCGGCAACTCCTCTCTACGGAAGACTCTAATGATCTTAGCTTGATCTTCAGGCTCCAAGATCTCTCCTTCTTCCAGATCCTGCGCACACTCTTCATTCTCCCAGTCGAGATCCTCCACTTCCTGCCAATCGCCTTCTGCAGCAGACAAAGCCCAGGCCCTAGCTCTCTTAGGTGCCGGCGGCCCTTCTGCAACCTCATCAGACCCCGCCATATGCACAACAGGAACCGGCAGTGGCGCAGCCCCGGGTATCTTACCCTGACGCCGCAAACAAAAGGCTTGGTGCATCATCAAAATGAACACAGGACAAAACTCTCCAATATCTGCCAACTGCGGATCCTGTCGGCTCCTCCAAGGCACACCCCTGCCCGAGGGATAGCAGGGATTCAGCCCCCGGCCCTGTCGGCACCCCCTGCACCTCTAGAGACTCCTTACCATCCATTTGCTGCTCCACAGTGGAAGAAAGGGTTGCACAGCCGCGACACACGCCTGAATCCGCCACAGTGCCCCTCCAGGTGCCACAGACCACACACTGTGGACGCCCCGTCATAGAATAGGTAATCCCACTGACAGAAGGAGTTACCCCTTCCTTCTGCTTTATTTTATTTTATTTATTATTATTATTATTTTTATTTTATTTTTTTTTAATGAAAAACTCCAAAGTAAAACCAACACTAAAAAAAACCAGGCCCACCTAAACCTTCAAACTTTAACTGGCAAAAATTCCCACACCATCGCTACGCGGAAATTCCCCCCCCCCCACACCGCCTGAACCAAAGAACCCCCGAGAAGGACTCCCTTCTCCGCTCCGCGGTTTTAGCAACAAACGCAAGAAAAAGAAAAGAAAAGAAAGAAACAGAAAGAAATTAAAACGAACGGTAAAAATACATGGTGGAAGGAGGACAACCAGTGGGACACTGATACCTGGGTACAAACTATATCGTAATGATAGAGCTGATCAAATTGGTGGAGGGGTTGCTCTCTATGTTAGAGGGGGCATTGAGTCAGAAAGGATTAAAGTTTTGCAGGAAACAAAATCTGCTGTAGAATCTATATGGATTGAAATTCCATGTAAAAGGGGGAAGGCGATGGCAGTGTGGGTGTACTATCGACCGCCTGGCCAGAATGACCAAATGGATGATGAAATGTTCAAAGAAATCAAGGAAGCTAACAAAAGTTACAGCGCAGTAATAATAATGGGTGATTTCAACTACCCAGGTATCAACTGGGTCAGTGTCACGTCAGGACATGCTAGGGAGATAAAGTTCCTAGATGAAATAAATGACTGCTTCTTGGAGCAGCTGGTTCATGAACCGACCAGAGGGGAAGCCATATTAGACCTAGTCCTTAGTGGAACACCAGATCTAGTGCAAGAGATAAGGTTGTTGGGGCCACTTGGCAATAGTGATCATAGCATGATTGCCTTTGATTTAATTAGTGGAAGAGGGATAGTAAGGAAATCCACAGTACTACCTTTTAACTTTCGAAAGGGAGACTATGATAAAATGAGGAAAACAGTTAAGAAAAAACTAAAAGGAGCAGTTGCAAAGGTTAAAGACGTACATCAGGCTTGGCTGTTGTTGAAAAATACTATCTTGGAAGCCCAGACCAGCTGTATTCCACGCTTTAAGAAAAGTGGAAGGAAGTCCAAAAAATTGCCAGCATGGTTTAAAGGTGAGGTCAGAGAGGCTGTTGCCAAAAAAGCATCTTTCAGGAAATGGAAAAAAGAGCCAAATGACGAAACCTGGAAACAGCACAAGCACTGGCAAGTCAAATGCAAGGCATTGATAAGGCAGGCAAAGGGAGAATTTGAGAAGAAGCTTGCTGCGGAAGCAAAAACGCGAAGTAAAGACCTTTTCAAGTACATTCGTAGCAAAAAACCTGTGAGAGAATCAGATGGTCCATTAGATGATAAAGGGGTTAAAGGAGCACAAAGAGGCGACAAGGCGATAGCGGAGAGACTGAATGAATTCTTTGCTTCGGTCTTTACTGAGGAAGATGTAGGGATGTTACCCATGACTGAAGTGGTATTTAAAGGTGCAGAAGAATTGAAGGAAATATCGATACATCGGGAAGATGTATTACAACTATTAGATAAACTGAAGAGTAGCAAATCACCTGGGCCGGATGGTATACATCCAAAGGTGTTGAAAGAACTGAAATATGAGATTGCAGACCTGCTATTAGTAATCTGTGAACTATCACTAAAATCATCTCTAATACCTGAAGATTGGAGGATCGCCAATGTAACACCAATTTTTAAAAAGGGTTCCAGGGGTGATCCGGGAAACTACAGACCGGTGAGCCTGACGTCAGTACCGGGAAAAATGGTAGAAACCATCATAAAGAATAAAATTACTCAGCATGTAGATTGTCATGACCTGATGGGAGACAGCCAACATGGCTTTAGACAAGGAAGATCTTGTCTTACTAATCTGTTATGTTTTTTTGAAGGAGTGAATAATCAGGTGGACAAAGGTGAGTCGGTTGATATTGTGTATCTGGACTTTCAGAAAGCCTTTGACAAGGTCCCTCATGAGAGACTTTTGGCAAAACTAAAGAGTCATGGGATAGGAGGCAGTGTACTATTGTGGATCAGAAACTGGTTAAAAGATAGAAAGCAGAGGGTAGGGCTAAATGGCCAATTTTCCCAATGGAGAAAGGTGAATAGTGGTGTACCCCAGGGATCTGTGCTGGGTCCGCTGCTTTTTGACATATTCATAAATGACCTGGAAAGTAGAGTAACGAGTGAGGTTATCAAATTTGCAGATGACACAAAACTATTTAAAGTTGTTAAAACCCAAAAGGATTGTGGAAAATTGCAAGAGGATCTTGATAAATTGGAAGACTGGCATCAAAATGGCAGATGAAATTTAATGTGGACAAGTGCAAGGTTATGCACCTAGGGAAGAACAACCCAAACTATGGTTACACGATGCAAGGTTCCACATTAGGAACTACCACCCAGGAAAAAGATTTAGGCGTCATTGTGGATACCATGTTAAAACCCTCGGCCCAGTGTGCAGCAGCAGCGGCCAAGAGAGCAAATAGAATGCTAGGTATGATAAGGAAAGGAATGGAAAATAAAACAAAAGATATTATAATGCCTCTATATCGTTCCATGGTGAGACCGCACCTTGAATACTGTGTGCAATTCTGGTCGCCGTATCTTAAAAAGGATATAGCGATTTTAGAAAAGGTTCAGAGAAGAGCCACCAAAATGGTAAAGAGGATGGAAGGATACTCCTATGAAGAAAGGCTAAAAAGGTTAGCGCTCTTTAACCTGGAAAAGAGACGGCTGAGGGGAGATATGATAGAAGTCTATAAATTAATGAACGGAGTGGAACGGGTAAACGTAGATCAATTGTTTACCTTATCAGAATATAGAAAGACTAGGGGACATGCAATAAAGCTACAGGGTAAACTATTTAAGACTAATAAAAGAAAATATTTTTTCACTCAACGTGTAATCAAACTCTGGAATTTGTTACCGGAGGATGTAGTAAAGGCTGTTAGTGTAGCTGGGTTTAAAAAAGGTTTGGACAAGTTCCTGGAGGAAAGGTCCATAAACCATTATTAAGAAGGGACCCAGGATATCAATGCTTGAACCAATACAAGCATTGTGGAACCTGTGTCCCTTGGGGAAACTGCTAGGTACATATGACCTAGATTGGCCACTGTTGGAAACAGAATACTGGGCTTGATGGACCTTGGTCTGACCCAGTATGGCATATCTTATGTTCTTATGTACCTAGAAATCCAGTTTCCCAGCTCTCATCAGCCATGCGGTTTCCCGCAGCACCCAAAATGGCCTCCAGGAACCCCGGAGCAGACAAGGCGCCAAAATACAAGCCGGCCCAGTACTCTGGACGTCAGCTGAGCTCCCTCTTCTGCAAGCGCAGCCTGCCCCCAGTGAAGTGCTGACCGGGGAGGTCTGCGCCGATATGCGATCCCCTCTTGAGCTGTGTCACCTTACCAGCTTAATGAGAAGGAAACGCTCCGACCAGCACCGTTGATCCGCCGGACTCTCGGAGCCGTGTCTAAGTGGCCCCCGCGGGACGGGAAGGATATCACACGCAAGGAAGGGCTCTCCCCCGTAGAGTCAGGGGGGAGAGCTCCTCCGGCTAGAGGCAGACTAAAAGCCCTCCTTTACCTTCATCAAGTATATCTCTTGGCAGCACGCAGGGAGCAAGAGAGCGAATCTGGTATTTCTTCTTTTTTTTTTTTTTTTTTTAAAGGGAAAGTACCCCAATCTTGAACCAAACTAAAAATCTAAACTAATAATCTAAACTACCCTAAGCTACACTCTCCTTATCTGCTCCTCCAGTGAGCCCCATCCAGGGCTCATAACCTCCTTATGCTGCATGGAGACTGGTCACACTCGGGCTGAGAATTGAGATCAGCAGGCTCTATCCAGTGATGTCATGATTCTGACATACCAGTCTCCAAGCTGCAGGAGGAGGTTGACAACCCAAAGGTAGAGGACTGAACTGGAGGAACGATAAGGAACTGCTAGGTACATATGACCTAGATTGGCCACTGTTGGAAACAGGATACTGGGCTTGATGGACCTTGGTCTGACCCAGTATGGCATCTCTTATGTTCTTATGACCTGGGAAGTAGGAAGAATGGCAGGAGCTGCTGCTGAACTGACCTAGCATGCTTTCTTTGAGGAGGAGTGGGAAGTTGTTCCAGCAGGGAACCCGAGCACCACACCTTCCAGCCCTGACGGAACAATGTCAGAAATTGCTGGTCAGAACCGGCAGCATCTGGATGAGGAGAAGTAGAAGCTGGGAAAGAGAATGGTGGGGCAGTGCCAAGCTGGACACTGGCAACAAGCTGTGCTCAGCTACTAGTAGGAGCTGAGGCAGAGTGTCCCCGGAAAGCTGAGAAGCCGAGGTAATAACAGCCAGTGGTGCAGCAGGAGACAATGGCATACTAGAAGAGGGGCCCCCGGGATCAGCCCCACAGGAGGAACATAGGCTATTGGTAAGCTTCCTGCACTTTCTCCCACATGCTAGGCAGCGTTGCAGGGAGGTAGGCATAGCTGTAGGAACAGAAGAAAAAAAAGAAGCATAAAACAGAGCAGAAGGAGTTTCCCTCCATAAAAGAGCCGCTGCACTGCAAGGCGTTTTGGCAGAAGCCAATATCAGGAAGAGCAGCGGAAAATTCACCTGCCCAAAGAGAAGAAAAATGCTGCACCCGGCGTGCTGGACTGCTGATGGAGGAGAGTCCTGTGGGAAGAGGAGTGCGAGCCTCGACATTCGAGCATAATCACAGAGTGAGGGGACGACGACCCTGGAGCGAAAAGCAGAAGCCGCAGGAGAGAGCAACACTAGTAGATAGGCCTGAAGGGGAGAATAAACACTCACTGCCCTGTGCTATGTGCTGCTGAAGCTAAGCGGGGAGCCGACGGAGAAAAGAAAATTGATATTTGATGCCAGAGCTTTGGTAGTTTTTCGTTTTTTGGGTTTTTTTTAAACTTTATAAAGGAAATCAAAAACCTGGTAGTCAAAGCCTCAACCTGAAGTCTTAATGAAGATTCAGTAAAGGCTGACATGGAAGGCTGCACTGTACCTCATGTACAGGAGCACGTCCCTTCAGAGGTACTCCACTATTCCTCTTGATCAGCAGCACCTCTGGAATTCCTGGGTAATGTAGTGGGACTGCCTAGGTAAAGGCACCGCCATGTGCCAAACAGTCAAATGTAAGGAAAGAAGCTCCAACAGACTTGCTTTGATCCGTCAGGAGCTAAAGTAGTCCACCATCTGCTAAGACCGAGAAAATACTGAAGCTGACCTCTAGGGGTACTAGACTATATAGCAAGGATGTCGTCACAAAGCTTCTGTGATTTTCTCTTCTCACCATCTCCTGGCAGGGGGACACAACCCACTAGAGTCTGGACTGGTCTAGCAGGATGGGCTGGCAATAGGTATTTCCCTCTCCTCAGAGGGCTGATAATTTAAAAGTTCGTACCTAAGGCAATGAAGGCAGATACGACTTCCCCAAGATCGCAAGAAGCATCACAGGGACAGAGGGAGAAGGATTTGAACCCTGGCTTCCCTGCCTGTTGCTTTATCCACCAGGCTGCTCCTAAGCCGAAGTTACCAAGTGAAAGAAAAATGTACGAAGCACTCAAATTGAATAGAAATATATTCTGCATTATACACAAAACTAGACAGAGCCCAACATGGCAAGGGCTGCACAGGTTTTTCCAGAGCTTTTCAGAAAATGTTCCATATCAGTCCACTGGCTTTCCTACAGAAAAATATCTCTTGCAAGAATTCCAGTATCCCGTTGGTCAAATCCTTGAACTGCATCAAAAGTGACTTATACTGGCTTGCAAAGTAGGTCTCAACCCCATAAAAATCAAGGAGTAGCTTGGATTAATGAAAGGATCGATCATATTAAGAATGCTGAAAACCCATGAGATTTGATTTACTTGAGCTTGCATAAGGAAGTATATCCTGACACCCAAACTATGAAAAAAAATTAAACACATTGCTCCGTTGTGTTAAGTCCCATCCAATAACATGAAACTTTTGCATCTTAAACAACCAATAGAGCTGTGTCCACCTCCATCTCACCTGCAGCCTAGGTTAGGACTATCCCTGTCAGAGCTCTGCCGTTGCACAGAGCTGTGCTTCTCTTCTTCTGTCCGCTCATCGTCATTTTCCATGGCAATGCGCATGCGATACTGTGGGCTGGACTCTATCTCTCTTGCTAGTTGTGCTGCCCGTAATTCCCGCTGCCTGAATTCCTCAGTATTGTCCTTTTCCAATGGGATTCTGCAACCAAAGATAGAAAGCTTGCTGTTAATTTTCAATGGCCTGAATACTGGATGATGATTTAAGGGAAGGCCTAGAGCATGAGTTCAAGTTTGGTTTCCTCTCTGCGAATGACTTTATACATAAAACTTTGGGCAATTTGCTACACTGCCCTGTGTTCTACCACACAGTTAAAACCAAAATATTTATATTAATCTACTTTTCCTGTGTTTTTGTAAACAAAGTCAGTCTTAAATGGATAAAAAAACACAAAGTAAAGCTATCAAAAAACAAAGTATAACTATTAAAGTGGAGGAGTAGCCTAGTGGTTAGAACACTGGCTTGGTAAACAAGCAACCAGGATTCAATTCCCACTAGCACTCCTTGTGGCCTTGGGCAAGCCACTTAACCCTCCATTGCCTCGGAAGAAAGGTCTGGCAAACTACTTCCGGTCACACTGCCAAGAAAACCTAGGAGCTTCTGGGTCACCAGGAGTCAGCAATGACTCAAAGGCACACATTGCATTTTGCAACTATTAAAAGAGGAGAAATAGCTGCTAAAGTACATAATGAACAATAAAAATCAACAAGATGGAATCAAAGGGAGACAGAACAACTTCTTGGAGAGTTGGTGTGATAGTCTGCCAGATGACCCTATCTGTGACTTTCTGAACCAAAGGGAGACTTTGAAATGATTGCAATTAAATGCTGCTTGATATAATGGAAACCAGGATCAGGATGCAACTATTCCAGACTATAAATCTCAGAAGGAGATGTAGTTCTTTATCATTAGAAACAATCACCAAAATACGGAAACGGGGAGATGACTTACTGAAAAACTACCCTGAAAAAGATTCTATATACATTCTGGCAGTTTTAGCAGATTTGCTTTATGTTTATTTGCTAGTCTTACACTGCATTCTACATACATTACTACATGCCCTAATTATATAGCATCTGCTATATTTGGGCAGTACTTCATATTTTAATGTGGTACACTGCTTTGTGCAGTTCTTTTAAGAGCCAAGAAAGTGATACATATATATACACACGTGTGTGTGTGTGTGTGAGTGTGATACATATATATACACGTGTGTGTGTGTGTGTGTGATACATATATATACGTGTGTGTGTGTGTGTGTGTGTGTAGAGCCAGATAGATATAAAGAAAAAAGCTTTAGAACATTCTCTTTATTTCAAACTTATCCATAAAATTAATTATGAGCATCCACTCCTACAATATATCCAAAAAATAATCAATAAAAATCACTACATCTTTGCATCTATAATTAAACAGATTCATATTGCCATAACCCAATATTGAAGTGCGACAACACTGTTTTTAGGATTTTTAAGTAGATTCCATGTTTTGCCCTAGGACTTGTCTCCCCATCCTTCCCTTCGTGAATTCTTACATTACCAGTCTGCTTACCTCCTAACCTTTGCAGTATTCCACAATTCATGACAGCCAGGAGGCTCTTCTTTCTGTCAGCAAGAACTAAAGGGGTTAAAACTTGCCCCCTTGACTGAAAATGGAGCAGTTTCCTGCCTTGGCCTGAAAGCTGTAAAATATTATAATGTTCTGTTTCAAGTTATGCAACCTTATTGATCAGGAAGCCAATGGAGTGGAGTAAGTGGCTAATGGTTAGAGCACTGGCTATTGCCTCAGAAAAATCGAAGTTGTTACACTTACCTGGTAATTGTAGTTCCTTGAGTGACGACAGTTCAGTCCTCTACCTCTGGGTTGTCAATCTCCTCCTGCAGCTAGGAGACTGGTATGTCAGAATGATGACATCACTGGATATAGCCTGCTGCACTCCTACTTCCATCCCAGTGTGAACTATAACAAAGCAGACTCAAAGGAGCAATAAATAAGTAGAAACATAGAAACATAGAAACATGATGACAGAAAAAGACCACAAGGCCCATCTAGTCTGCCCTTCCATAACAACAACTACAACAGTCCACTTTCTACCTTTAGAGATCCTCTGTGTTGGTCCCATGCTTTTTTGAATTCAGTTACTGTCCTCATCTCTACCACCTCCACTGGGAGACTATTCCACGGATCCACTACTCTTTCCGTAAAGAAATATTTCCGCATATCACTCCTGAATCTATCTCCCTTCACCCTCATCCCATGTCCCCTCGTAGCAGAACTTGCTTTCAATTGAAAGAGGCTCTCTCCCTGAACATTTATGCCACGGAGGTATTTAAACATCTCAATCATATCACCTCTATCCCACCTTTCCTCTAAGGTGTACATATTAAGATCCTTAAGTCTGTCCTCATATGCTTTATAATGAAGCCCATTAATCATTTTAGTAGCAACCCTCTGCACCGACTCCATCCTGTTCACATCCTTTGGAAGGTGCGGTCTCCAGAATTGCACACCATACTCCAAATGAGGTCGCACCAAAGACTTATACAGAGGTATTATCACCTCCTTTTTTCTGCTAGCCATTCCTCTCCGTATGCACCCAAGCATCCTTCTAGCTTTTGCCGTCGCCTTTTCTACCTGTTTAGCTACTTTAAGATCATCAGACACAACCACGCCTAGGTCCCGCTCTTCTTTAGTGGACAAAAGTACTTCACCTCCTATACTGTATTGCTCCCTTGGATTGCTGCAGCCCAAATGCATGACCTTACATTTTTTAACATTAAATCCCAGCTGCCAAATTCTAGACCATTCTTCAAGCTTAGCTAGATCCCTCCTCATGTTATCTACACCTTCCTGGGTGTCTACTCTATTACAGATTTTGGTATCATCCGCAAAGAGGCAAACCTTACCCGACAGCCCTTCCGCTATATCACTAACAAAGATGTTAAAAAGAATCGGACCAAGGACAGATCCCTGGGGCACACCACTGGTAACATCCTTCTCCTCAGAGTGAGCTCCATTTACTTGTACTCTTTGTCGCCTCCCACCCAACCAATTTCTAACCCAAGCAGTAACTTTAGGGTCCATCCCTAGGGTGCTCAGTTTGTTTATAAGTCGCCTGTGAGGAACAGTGTCAAAGGCTTTACTGAAATCTAAATACACCACATCTAGAGCTCTCCCTCGGTCCAACTCCCTGGTCACCCAGTCAAAGAAATCGATCAGATTTGTCTGACAAGACCTGCCTCTGGTGAATCCATGCTGCCTCGGATCCTGTAATCCGCCGGACTCCAGAAACCTCACTATTTTCTCTTTCAGCAGCGTTTCCAATAATTTACTCACCACCGAAGTTAAACTAACCGGCCTGTAGTTTTCAACCACATCCTTACTTCCGCTTTTGTGTAAAGGCACCACATGAGCCTCTGTGTAAAGGCACCAAATGAGCCTTTTGTGTAAAGCCACCACATGAGCTAAACATAATAACATCCACAAACCATAAACTATCCACCCCCTCCGACAAGGCTTTCTTACTGCCTGCCCTGCCATCGAGAAGGGAACCACCACAGGAATTGAAGGAATGCAGACTCACCTGTAACCAACCATCTGCCGCCTACCACCAATCGGGAACCCCCTCGACACATCCGGGCGGGAAGGAGGACTGAACTGTCGTCACTCAAGGAACTACAATTACCAGGTAAGTGTAATTATCATTTCCTTATCGTTCCTCCAGTTCAGTCCTCTACCTCTGGGATGTACCAGAGCAGTAATCAATGGGAGGGACCCTTCCAGCCGGCAGATAAGACCGCCGATCCGAAACGAGCATCCGAAGCCGCTGCAACAGCCAGTCGGTAATGCTTGCTGAACGTATGCAGAGACGACCAAGTCGCCGCCCTACAAATGTCCCCTGGTGGAACCAAACTGTGCTCCACCGAAGACGACGCCTGCGCCCTGGTGGAATGTGCCCTCAGCCCTACCGGCACAACACGACCTTGAAGCAAATAAGCGGACGCAATCGCTTCTTTAAGCCAGCGGGCGATGGACGCCTTAGCCGCCGCCTCACCTTTGCGCACTCCTCCGAACAGGACAAATAACCGCTCGGACCTGCGGAAGGACTCCGTGAACCTTAAATACTGACGCAAGGCCCTCTTCACGTCGAGACGAAGAAGACTGCGATCCGAGTCGCCACCCCCCCAAAAGACCCCAGAACGGGCAAACACACCGTCTGGTTCAAATGAAAGGGAGATACCACCTTAGGCAAAAAGGACGGGACCGGACGTAAAACCACCTTTTCCCTGGAAAAAGACAAGAATGGCTCTCGGCACGACAACGCTTGTAGTTCTGAAACTCTCCGCGCGGAACAAATCGCCACCAGAAATACCGTCTTCAACGTCAAATCCTTCACTGACGCACGACGCAATGGCTCAAAGGGGGACTTGGCTAATGCTGTGAGAACGAGATCTAGATCCCACGGCGGAACGCACACCCTGCGTGCCGGGTGTAAACGAGCGACCGCCTTCAGGAAGCGACCTATGTCAGGGTGAGCCCCTAAAGGCACTCCATTGACCTTGCCCCGATAACAGGAGAGGGCTGCCAACTGGACGCGCAAGGAACTGGCCGCAAGACCTTTGTCAAATCCGCTCTGTAGAAATTCCAAGACCAACGGGATCGAGACCAAGGCCGCCTGAACCTGACACCGCAAACACCAAAGATACGCCAGACGCGCACATACGCCAAAGAGGTCGAATGCTTACAAGCCCTAAGTAAGGTCGCCACAACCGCCGACGAGTAGCCTTTCTTCATGAGCTTAGCCCTCTCAATGGCCATACCGTAAGCGAGCACCGATCCACCTGAGGCATGAGCAGAGGCCCTTGGAGCAACAGATCCGACCTCGCCGGCAGCCGCCAGGGCTCCTCGTCCAAGAGACGTATCAGGTCCGCGTACCAAGGACGCCTCGGCCAATCTAGTGCCACCAAAAGAACCTTCCCTGCATGTGCCCTGATCTTCTGAATCACTCGGCCTATCAAAGCCCATGGTGGAAAGACAGAGGAGGCCGCCCGACGGCCACTGACGAAGCAAGGTGTCGATGCCCTCCGACATTCTTTCCCGTCTGCTGAAGAATCGCCAGACCTTGGCAGACTGGAAGGTTGCCATGAGATCCATGACCGGAGTCCCCCAGCGCCAGACTATCTGTCGGAAAACCTCAGGATGCAGTTCCCACTCCCCTGCATCCACCTGCACTCTGCTGAGGAAGTCCGCAGTGACATTGTCTTTCCCTGCAATGTGCGCTGCCGAGATCGCAGACAAGCGGAGCTCTACCCACGCGAATAACTCGTCGGCCCCTTCCTCCATCGCGGCACTCCCGGTGCAGCCCTGGCGGTTGATGTACGCCACCGTCGCCGAGTTGTCGGAGAGCACTCACATGGGCTGACCGCGTACCAAGTCCTCGAATGCCTGAAGGGCCCGGAACACCGCTCGAAGCTCCAAGCGGTTTATCGCCCATGAGGCCTCTAGGGGAGTCCAAAGCCCCTGCGCAAACTGGCTCCCGCAGTGGGATCCCCATCCTACTAGACTGGCATCCGTCAGCAACGGAAGCCATGCCAGCTGTTCCAGCGGCATGCTGGCAGCCAATGACGAGTGGCGAAGCCACCAACGAAGAGACTGCCTGACTTTGCTCGGGCAAGAGAGACGCTTGCTCAACGAATCGTTCTGATGCGACCAACGGCGGAGTAGTGCTCTTTGGAGAGGTCGCATATGAAACCTGGCCCAAGGCACCGCCTCCAACGTTGCCGCCATGGTGTCCAGCACCCGGAGATAATCCCACACCGATGGCGCCGACACCGACAGGAACTGCCGCACCAGGGCCCTCAAGCCCTCGGCCCGTTTGTGCGGCAGAAACACTTGCCCCTTCTTGGTATCGAACCGGACCCCCAAGTATTTGAGGTCCTGAGTGGGCTGCAAACGACTCTTGGCTGGGTTGACCACCCAACCAAGCTCTTGCAAAAAAATTCACCACCCTGTCTGTCACCCGGAGACTCTCGTCCGCGGACTTGGCTCGAATCAACCAATCGTCGAGATAAGGGTGGACCAGAATTCCTTCTTTGCGCAACGCCGCCGCTACCACCACCATAATTTTGGTGAAGGTCTGCGGCGCCGTTGCCAAGCCGAACGGCAACGCTTGGAACTGATAGTGGCCCCAGGGAAGGACGAATCGCAGAAACCGCTGGTGAGCCTCTCGAATGGGAATGTGTAAATACGCCTCCGACAGATCTAGAAACGTCAAGAATTCTCTGCGCCTCACCGCCACTATGACTGACCGCAACGTTTCCATTCGAAAGTGCGGTACCCTTAAGCACCGGTTCACCCCTTTCAGGTCGAGTATGGGCCTTAACGTTCCGCCCTTTTTGGGCACCACAAAATAAATGGAGTAGCGACCCATGCCGTAATCGGTTTTGGGAACTTCCACCACGGCTCCCAACTGAATGAGTCTTTCCAAGGTCTCGCGAATTGCCGCCGTTTTCTTGGGACCCCTGCAAGGAGACAAGACGAAGGAGTCCCGCAAGGGCCGAGCCAGCTCCAGCGCGTAGCCGTGTTGAATTATTTCCAACACTCACTGGTCTGAGGTGATGTGGGTCCAGGCGGAAAGAAACTCCCGAAGCCGTCCGTCTATGGGAGGCTCCTCCGCTGGGACCTGCCTCGCTTCATTGAGTCTTACACGAAGTGGACGCAGGGTTGGAGGAGAATCCTCTATTCGCTCCCCGAAACCCGCAAAATCCCTGGGCTCGAGAGGGAAACCACCCCCTCTGGAAAGTACCGGGCCGCGTCGACCGGAATCTTCTGAAATCATGACACTGACCCCGAACACCTTGGCCAGACTTGGCTTGCTTCGGTTTATCCTCGGGCAGCCGGCCCGCCTTGGGTCAACCAGGTCCTTCACCAACTTATCCAAATCCTCCCCAAACAGCAAACCTCCCTTAAATGGAAGCTTGCTGAGACGGGATTTAGAAGGGCCGTCCGCTGCCCAATTGCGGAGCCACAAAGATCTACAGGCAGCTACCACCGACCCCGTGCTGTTGGCCAGCGCCCTAATCAAGTCGTAATGTACATCTGGGAGGTAGGTGGCCCCTGACTCCAAGCGATCCAGCTCCTTCACCTCCTCGATATCCACGGGCGAAGATTGGCGCAGCCGCTGGGCCCAGCGCAGACACGCTCTGGCTACCCAAGCTCCGCAAATGGAGGCCTGCAGCGAAAGAGAATCCGCTTCAAAGGCCTGCTTTAGTAGACCGTCAACTTTACGGTCCTGGGTATCCTTCAAAGCCACACTCCCTTCCACCGGAATGGTGGTCTTTGTAACAGCCGACACCACTGCGTCTATCCGCGGTGCCCGGAACCTGTCTTTATCCTTATCCGCCAAAGGATATAATCTATTCTTCATCCGAATGCCCCGAATGCCCTGCTTCCGGCCTATCCCGTTCGTCTTGAATCATCTTCTCGACGACCCGGTGCACCGGAAACACCACCTGTGTCTGTCGAACCGCCTGGATGACAGGATTCTCCACGTCGTCCTCCACCGCAGCCGGCGGAGCAAGATTCAACATCTGCAACGTCTCCGAAATCAAGGCTGCCAACTCCTCTCTGCGGAACACCCTAATGATTTTCGCTTGATCCTCGGGCTCCGGGATCTCACCTTCTTCCAGGTCCTGTGAACCCTCTTCAGGATCCCATTCCGGATCTTGGGCTTCCGGCCAGGCGCCCTCCACCGGTTCTCTAAGTTTCGCTCGCTTCGGCACTGGCGGATCCTCGCCTACCACCCCATCCGCCACTAGCTGCGGAGGTTGGGGTGCCGGTGATGCGGAGCGCGGCCTCTTGCCCTGCTGCCGCAGGCAAAAAGCTTGATGCATAAGTAGGACAAATTCAGGACTAAAGTCTCCGAGACAAGACGCCTGGGTTGGCAAAGGTTCACCGGAGGGCCCCGCCAGCTCCTCCAACTCTGGCCCTTGCGCCGAGAGCCGCAGGGAAGCAGCCTCCACCCCCGCTGGCGCACACTGCGCCTCTGGGGACTCGTGGGCTTCCATTTGAAGTTCCACTGCAGATGATAGGGCAGCACAGCCCTGGCACACCCCGGTGTCAGCAACCGTGCCCCTCCTAGTGCCACACACGATGCACTGAGGCCGGGCAGCCATAAGCAGACAAACCAGAACTTCCCCCCGGGGCTTACCTCAGCCTCTTACCCCGCTGATGAGGTTGACTCTGGCTTGGTCGTGTTGTTTTGTGGGGTTTTTTTTGTAGTTAACTAAAATCGCTCCTGGGCAACGATCCCCCCTCAGCCCCCACCCCCCGAACCTGAAGGGATGACTGAAGAGGCCTAACTACTAAAGAACAAAACAAATCAAACAAAGCAAACAAATAAAATAAATCAAATCAAACAAATCAAAAGGAAGCCTCCCAAATACCTAGACGAAAATAACACTTAGCTGTGCTCTGTCCCGGGAACGGGAAAGGATTAGCTGACACGCGGCTGCTTCGCGGCTAACAAAATGGCTGCCGCAAGTGCCGACCGCGAAGGAAAAAAGGGCGCCAAAAGCACCGCGGCGCCTCTGCCCTCCCGGACCAGCTTTTCCTCGAACAAAAAAGAGCAGCCGGACGCCGGTTAAACACTTACCGGCCCAGTCTGCCACTCTCCTGCAAGATCGCCGCTGGTAGTGCCTTGAACCCGGGCCTGAAGCTCAGCCGGTGCAATGTACTGCCGTCTGCTCACCGCCGGAGTACAGACACTGCAGCCCCGAGATGCACACCACCAAAGAAGGGCTCACCCCCGTAAAGTCAGGGGGGTGAGACCTCTGGGCCACCGGGGGGGGGGGGGGGGAACTCGAAGGCATGAGTCAGAACCCCCAGGAAGCAACCCCAGCACAGGCAGGGAACAAGAAAGCCCTGCGGTTCTTCTTTTCTGCTGTTTATTTATTTATTTATTTTTTTAAAGAGACACTGCCTATAACCAATCTAACCCACTTAGCTATCCTAATTTCCTCCTGGCTCCTTATCCATTCCTCCAGAGAGCCTCTCCCCAAGGCTCGTCAAGTCCTCCTGCTGCAAGGAGACTGGTTACACTGGGATGGAAGTAGGAGTGCAGCAGGCTATATCCAGTGATGTCATCATTCTGACATACCAGTCTCCTAGCTGCAGGAGGAGATTGACAACCCAGAGGTAGAGGACTGAACTGGAGGAACGATAAGGAATGTACATTACCAAGTTTAAGTTATAATGTAAACTGCTTTGACTGAAATGATAAAAGCTGTATAAAAAAACAAAAACTTAAATAAAATGTCTTGGGTTATTGTTAATATCTGCAACAGCATTTTTGGTCTGAAGGAGCATTTCTAAAGACAGCATAGTTACTCACCTGTAACAGCCAGACGCGGCCCAAGAGTACTGCGGGGCGATGTGTGGAGACTCATTATGGGACCTCATTTGCATAGTCACTGGACCTCATTTGCAAAAACAATTTATTTTATTTTAAAATGTACATGTTGCCCAGCTAAAGTTTCAGGTGGCTTTCAAAGGAGCCCTTTACAAGCCTCTTTTTTGTCCTGGCAATGACTTAGGAGCATGTTTACTAAATATTAATGTGCATTAAATGCCACAGTGCAAATAGAAATAAATGGATGTTGCACTTAATGCGCATTCACAAATGTTAATGTGCGGTTTTAGTAGACATGACTCATAATGAGTATCAATACCATTTTCATGGGCAGTGAGGATAAAAACTACCAGATTTCTACATTACTATACTTCAGTGTCAACTGTCAGGCACATTAGGAAGTATTCTACACCCTCGTTTAGAATCCATTGCTAACCCGCTGTATCATAACAGCATCACCAGGACTCACAAAGCACAAAACCCTACCTATCAAAAGGCAACACTACAAATATTAAACCAGAGAATACCAATACATCTCCTTCTGGGGAAAGAGAGCAAAGGACTGTCACACAAACTATTTGAACAGAATACTGCAACTCAGTTACACATGCAAAACAGTGTCACCAAACAGAACAAAGGATCACAATTTAAAAATATGAAGACAATTAAAATGTGAACCCCAAAAGCCAAACTTGGAATATACAATACTGGAGAAAGCATAGTTACTCACCTGTAACAGGTGATCTCTGGGAACAGCAGGAATTTAGTCTTCACATAAGGGTATCGGTACCGACGGAGCCTGCGCGGGAACGCTCCCCAGCATCCAATAGGAAAGCTTTAGGGAGCATCCCACAGCGCCTGCATGCTGCCTTCCTGCCTTTCCCAACTGTCCCTCTCCAGTTGAGTTTAAAGCTTAGACAAAGAGAGAGGGAAAGAGAGAAAGATAGAGAGATACAACTCCTAGGGGAGGTGGGTGGGTTGTGAAAACTAAATTCCTGCTGTTCCCAGAGATCACCTGTTACAGGTGAGAAACCATTCCAGCTTCTTCCTGGAGATAGCATATAGTCTTCACATATGGGGACTCCCTAGCTGCAGATGCCAGGGAGAAGGCCCCAGAAGTTGTGTGCCCCTGTGAAAGGGCTCATCTTTCCCCCCCCCCCCCCCAATGGATCTCTGGCATCCTACCAGGGAAGGTGGGCAGGAGTTGATTAAGTATGGAACAGGTGTTGAAGAACAGCCTGACCAAACAAGGCATCCCGGCAGGAGTCCTTGTCTAAGCAGTAATGGGCTGTGAAGGTATGAACCAAAGCCCAAGTAGCTGCTCGACAGATGTCGTCGATAGACACAGAGTGAAGGATGAGCCATAGAGGCTGCCATTGCTCTCACACTGTGAGCTGTGACATGGCCTTCAAGAGGAAGGTTCTTACTCTCATAGGCAAAAGATATACGCTGTGCAATCCAGCTGGACAGTGTTCTTTTGGAGACTGGAAGTCCCAAATGACTAGGATCAAAAGCAACAAAGAGTTGAGAGGACTTTCTATGTTGCTGTGTCCTTTGCAAGTAAAAGGCCAAAGCTCTTTTACAATCCAAAGAATGAATATTCCTTTCTGCATTTGAGGTGTGAGGCCTTGGGAAGAATACAGGAAGGTAAACCGCTTGGTTTAAATGAAAAGTTGATACCATCTTTGGCATAAAGTGTGGATGAGTCCAAAGGACTACCTTATCATGGTGGAACCTTGTATAAGGAAGATCACCACCAACGCTTGCAAGTCACTGATGAAACGTGCTGATGTGACTGCAATAAGAAAGATGACCTTCCAGGAAAGGAATTTCAGAGGTAGTAGCTAATGGTTCAAAAGGCGGCTTCATGAGCTGCCCAAGAACCAGATTTAAATCCCATGCCACCGGTGGTGGCTTAATGAGAGGCTTAGTTAAAAGAAGGCCTCTCATAAATCTCGCTATAAGAGGATGAGAGGAAATAGGCTGTCCATTTAGAGGCTTGAAAGAAGCTGCAATAGCACTCAAATGAACTCTCACTGAATTGGTCTTAAGCCCTGCATTAGACAAATGAAGGAGATACTCCAGTAATGATTCCAGAGGTATCGCCAGAGGGCTAAGACCCTTCTGCGAGCACCATATGGTAAACCGTTTCCACTTAAATGCATAAGAGCGTCTTGTGGAAGGTTTCCTGGAAGCATAAAGGATATCCTTTACCTGCTGAGAAAGGTTAAGACCGTGAAGTTCTAGTCTTTCAGCAACCAGGCTCTGAGATGCAGAGACTGGGGATTGGGATGCCACAGCATCCCATCCTCCTGAGAAAGGAGATTTAGAGCAGACCCTAACTCAAGAGGCGGAGCTTGAGAGAGATGTAGGAGCAGAGGGTACCACATTTGCCGTGGCCAATGTGGAGCTATGAGAATCATATGACCTCTGTCTCTCTGAAGCTTGAACAGGCTTTTGGGAATTAAGGGAATGGGTGGAAAGGCATACAGGAAGTCCTGGCCCCAATGGAGGAGGAAAGCATCTCTGGCCTGACAACCCTGAGCTGGAATTCTGCAACAGAACCGGGAAAGTTTGGCATTCAGCAGACTTGAAAAGAGGTCTATGTCCGGGGTTCCCCAAATTTGAAAAATTCTGGCCACCTGGTCTGCATGGAGAGACCATTCGTGTGGAAGCAGAACTCGACAGTCTGTCTGCCCAAGAGTTTTGAATGTCTGGAAGATACACCGCAAGGAGATGAATCTGATGCTCTCTGGCGAGGGCCCATAGTCGCAATGCTTCGTTGCAGAGCGACAGAGAGCCTGTTCCACCCTGCTTGTTCACATAGAACATGGCTACTTGATTGTCCGTTTGAACTAGGACTGTCTTGTAGGTGAGCTGGGTGTGGAATACTCGAAGAGCAAGGAAGATTGCTCCGAGTTCCAGGAGACTGATGTGTAGATAGGCCTCCTGTGGAGTCCAGGTACCCTGGGTAGAGAGGCCTTGCAGGTGGGCTCTCCAACCCACCTGTGAAGCATCTGTTGTTAAAGTGGCTTGGGGTGGGGGTTGCTGAAAAGGAGACCCCACTAAAAGGTTTTGGGGTGACTGCCACCATTGGAGGGACAAAATAAGGCAAACTGAGTTTGCTATTTTGTCTGACAGGCAACCAGAGTCCACTGAGTGGATAAAGTCCACTGGGCTACCCTCATATGAAGGTGAGCATAAGGAACCACATGCACGGTGGATGCCATGTGGCCTAGTAATTGTAACATTTCCCGAGCAGTGAGGTGAGGTTTTAACATTGCTTGGAAAGCTAACTGCACAATGCGAAGGCAGCGGGGATGTGGAAGGTAGGCCCTTGTCTGTCTAGTATCCAGCAGAGCTCCTATAAACTCTAGGGACTGAGTGGGAGCAAGGTTGGATTTTGCGAAGTTTATGACAAGTCCCAAATACTGAAGGATGCGCATTGTGCGAGAGAGAGCAACCCTGGCCTCTGGCTCTGAAGGGGTTCGAATGAGCCAGTCATCTAAGAAAGGGAAGACGAATATTCCTAGGGTGCGGAGAAATGTTGCCACCACAGCCATGCATTTTGTGAACACCCTTGGTGCAGAGGCCAGGCCAAAAGGAAGAACCCTGTATTGGTAGTGCTTCCCTTGGCACAGAAAGCGAAGGAACTTTCAGTGAGTTGGATGGATGAGAACATGAATGTACGCATACTTGAGATCTAGAGAACAAAGCCAATCCTGACTCTGAAGGCATGGAAGTAGAGTTCCTAGAGAAATCATTTTGAATTTCTCTTTGAACAGGAATTTGTTCAATTCTCTGAGGTCTAAGATGGGTCCGACACCTCCTGTTTTCTTTGGAATAAGGAAACAGGGGGAGTAAAACCCTGTACCCCGTTGGGGAATGGGTACCTCTTCTATTGCCCCTTGGGCAAGAAGCACAGTGACCTCTTGACCTAACTGGTCGTTGAGAGAGGTCTGAGAATTGAACTGTCTTACCATTGTTGGAGGGGGCATGCTGAGGAAATGAAGCTTGTACCCCTCTCTTAAATAGATAGAGTCCAATTTTCTGCTGTTATTTGACCCCATCTGGGGGCAAAATGATATAACCTTCTTCGGATGGTGGAGGGTTCTGGGCCGTTCAGGGCCAGGAAGGCAAAGTTCTCTAGATAGGAGTCAAAGCCCCTGTGGAGGCTGAATCTGCTGAGCCGGTTGAGGCTTAGCTGCTTTTTGTCTTTCTTTGCCTAGGTCGTTGCTGTTGTCCCTTTTGGGCAGACTGACCTAAGCGATGCCCCTGTTGGGTATAGGAGGGATAAAACATCTTACTGAAGAATGGTTTCTTAGAGGATTTTTTCCTCGCAGGATCAGCTGTAGATTTAGACAATCTATCCAAAGTGATATTGTCAGCATCTATCTCATTAGCTTTTTCCTGCCAATTCTTGCCAAAGAGATTCTCTCCTGTGCAAGGAATATTCCCTAGTTTATCCTGTACCCAAATTTCGAAGTCAGATACCTGGAGCCAGGCAATCCTACGTGCACCTTGTGATAAGGAAGCTTATCAGAGCCCAGAGAATAGTGACAAAGGAAGGGAATTTACCCTAATCAAGGGACCTGTTTTGTCAGGTCACAGGAATAAAACTGCATGTTTTCCTAAAAGACAGGTTATTCCAGGCTGCAATGGCCTGCAGAAAGCCCCTAGTGGAGATGAGGTGAAGGAGTATAAGCCCAGATTGAGAAACCCTTACGTCACTCCTAATTACTCAGCTGCCAGGAGGGAGTTTGACCACCCACACCTGAGGAGTGAAAGGGAGGGGTTGGAAACTGGGAACTTTAAAACTAGAACAGAATATTCAGAGAGGAGGAGTGAGAAGGGGAAGAAGGAGAAGGAGAGATCCGTGTTCTTGGAGAGATTCCTATGAGAAGCCAGCTTCAAGGGATTGGAGAAATCCAGAGAGCTGGAGAACTTCAGCTAGGAACCCTAAAGCAGCAGCCGGTAAGAGGACCGAAGCAGCTGAAGGGAGAAGGAACACGAATACCTTTTGGAAGAGGTATGGAGCAGATGTCCTGAGGTCCAGGAATACAGAGTGGAGGACAGGTCATAAAAGCTCAAATGCATACTTGCCCGAGTATCTAAGAGGACAGCCTAATGCCAGCTTTAACTCAGGTATGAACTTTGGACGTTTGTCTAACCTAGAGCAATGCAAAGTGCTTAGAAACAGTTCCTGTCCTAATGGAGGTCAATTAGTAAAGCCCTCTGATCCAGACCCTGATATAGAACCTATGCAAATAGAAGAACAAGATATAATTACAGAGGAAGACGATACTTGCATGGACTGTTCTTTATGCAAAGTTGCTAGCACAGAGAAATCCTGAAAGTGGGATCAAACATAAAAAGGAAACGTTCTAGTAACTGGCACACCAGAACGTTTGTGTGGAAAGAAAGAAGGTTTTGGGGGAAGTGAAATACTTGTGCAAAGAAGGAGAAAAGCTGTTGATTGAAGCTTGTTAGCCAGCTGATATCAAAGCAGAGCACGGCTCAGGCTGTGCACACGTTGGATATAAAAAGTTCTTTGAATGTGAAAAGAAAAGCTGTTTTGTGAAGAAGCTTTTATTTTTGATTTGCTCTACACCAGCACTGCTGAGCAGGTTTGTCAGCAGTGGCCGAGAGAAAGACTTTCCGTTGTTTAATGGACTTTACAAGCTACTTGCATAAGCTTTCAGTTGTATTGTTATTTTGAATATAAATCCTGGAGAAGACATCCTAAGGTGTTACCAAGTGAATCTGTGTGCATTTTGATTTACCTCATAAATAAATTCTGTCATTGCCTTAACACTCGAGCCAACTACCATAGTCTTCATTTACCTCAAAGGCAAGCACCGCATGACTGGACTACCATTACCATAATCCTTTGCAAGATAGTCAGTATGGAACATTGCCCAAGTGGTGAATTCTATATAACAAGCACGCCCCCTCCATACATATGTAAGGGGCTATGGGCGTGACAACCTATGGCAATAGCAGAGGTTCTGCTTATGCACTGAAAGCAGTCAAAAGCTGCACGATTCACAAACTTGGAAACATCCTGAGCATGTTTGACAAGGGCGAGGTAATCTTGCTTCTTATCAGGAAGGAGAGGGCTCATAAGCTCTAAATCTCCTGTGACCTCCTTAAGGAACATTCTCATATATAAGATATAGGAACTGATCCTAGCAGAAAGCATGGAAGCCTGGAAGGTTCGACGTCCAAAGGCGTCAACAGTCCTACACTCACGTCCTGGAGGATTAGATGCATGCCTTTTTGCACACTTTATCCTTCTCATAGCTGATTCCACCACCATGGAATGGTGTGGTAACTGAGTCTTCAGAAACCCAGGACAAGGAGGAACTCTATACATGGTGTCGAGTCTTCGAGAGCGAGGAGATGTGGTTAGAGGTGTTTCCCACATCCTTAACATGAGATCATGCAAGAACTCATGAATAGGTAAGGTAGCTGCCTCCTTGGGAGCTTTAGGGTATTGCAGGATTTCTAATTCCTTTGCCCTAGGCTCTTTTTCAGGAGCCACTGTGATGGAAAGACCTCGAGCCACATCTCGGATAAAATCCTGAAAGGACATATCCTCTGGTGGAGACATCCTACGCTGAGGAGAAGAAACCACCTCAGGAAGAAGTACTCTGGTATCGGCAGAGCTTTCAGAGTCTTCGAAGTATCTCCGATCCGGATGATCATGCAAGGAACGGTACGGTACCGATTGAAGTCGGCATCAGAGTGGTCCAGTACCGACCTGTCGATACCAGATGGATACGCATGACTCGGTCCCGGTAGAATACCTGCCAATGTCGATGCAGTCAGTGCTGGTACCGGTTGAAATGTCTGAAGCGGTTTCAGGGGCATCGAGGCCATGAGAAGAGCCGCCAGACTGCGTTCAATAGCCAAGAATCTCTGGTCTATCGACGCTGCCGATGCTTGGGTATCGGTACCGGATGAAGCGGCCGGTACCCCAGAGCATGGCACCAGTAGTTCTGCCAAGGCTGAAGCCTCGAGAACATCCTGGAGCCCCGTTAATGCTTTGGAAGTCGAAGCCTCCCGCTAGGGCAATTTTACCGATGAAAGTCCCTCAAGGGCAACGCCAGAGGCATCTCGCTGTCTAGAAGGAGATCTACCCTTTGAGGATTGGCTAGATTTATGTTTAGTTACCTGAGATCCATGGGAGGAAGACGAAGCCCTGGAAGACGTCGATGCCACGGAGGCTGCATCGGAGGGAAAAAGGGTGCTAAGTTTAGCAGCTCGGTTCTGCCGGCCCCTTTTCGACATCATCCCACAGGCAACACACTCAGAAATAGAGTGGTCAGGACCTAAACATTTGAGGCACCACTCATGTGTGTCAGTGACGGAGATGGTACTGCCACACTTAGAACACTTTTTAAAACCCGAAGCGGGTTTTTCCATTCTGAAGGAAAAGTTGGGCCTAGTGCCCAAAATGGCGCGTGGCACCTGAAGAGAAAATTACTGGAAAGATTCCAGAAGAAAGTTTTGTTTTTTTTTAAGAAAAGATGAACCGGCGGTACCGGTGTAGCGTCGAGGGAAGGCAGACGCGACCACAAAAAAGAAGAATGGAAGGGATTTTTTTCTGCGGTGACAGGATGTGCGACCTGTCGGCTCTGCGAAAAACGAAGGACTGAAGAGGGACAGTTGGGAAAGGCAGGAAGGCAGTATGCAGGCGCTGTGGGATACTCCCAAAAGCTTTCCTATTGAACGCTGGGGAGCGTTCCCGCGCAGGTTCCGTCGGTACCAACGATACCCATATGTGAAGACTACATTCCTGCTTGTTCCTGGAGATATAAAACTATAAATTAATTTCCTCTCGTACTAAACAAAACTTTAGTGATGCACATTTCCCACAGCCGACACATTCCAGTTAATAAATTCAAAATAAAATAGTTTTTTCTACCTTTTGTTTGTGCATTTTATTTTTCAGTTGCAATTGCCCCAGTCACTTTCTTCTGCTTACTCTCCATTGTCTGTTGTCCATTTGTCCTTTTTTTCTCTCCTAGTTTTTTCCATTCACTCTACATCTGCTTCTAACATACTGATCTTCCCCTTTTGCTCTTTCCTCCATCTCTTTCTTTATTCCTTTATCATCCACTCAAATTTCACCCTTCCATTCTCAATCCCCATTTACTCTCCCAATACTCAGCCAATCACAGATTTTTCTTCTCTCCCACACAAAATATCTGTTCTTCTCATACTCGCTCCCCAACTTCTTTTTTTCTTCCTGCCAGTCAGAGTCCCACCCTCTTCTGGTCCTCTCCCCCTGCAACAGCTCCCTTCTAGTTCCAGCCTCTCCCAGCATCCACTCCCTTCCAGTTCCATTCACCCATCCCCCCCGCATCAGCCCATTTCCAGCCCTAGCCCCCCAGTATCAGTCTTCCTCCAGTGCCTCCCAGCATCTGCTCCCTTCCAGTCCCAGTCCCCCATCTATCAGCTTCAGCCCATTTCCAGTCTTAACCCTTCCAGTCCTAGTTTCCCATCCCCACGCCATTTCCAGTCCTAACCTCCCAATATCAGTTCTCTTCCAGTCCCTTCCAGCATCTGCTCCCTTCCAGTTCCCCATTCCCCAATGTCAGCCCATTTCCAGTCCTGGCCCCCCTCCCATTCCCGTTCTAGCCCCTAGTCCCCCTCATGATCCATTCCGGTCCCCCCTCGTTCCTATTCTAGCCCCTAGCTGCCCACCTGTTCCATTCTAGCTCCTGGTCTCCCCCCTGTTCCATTGTAGCCCCTGGTCTCCCCCCTGTTCCATTGTAGCCCCTGGTCTCCCCCCAGCCACACACCAAAAGGTGTTCTGCGCCTGATCAGCTTCAAAGGAAGCCAGGGAGGCCCAAAGCCCCAGTTGACCTCTGAACAACCGCAGGAGTAAAGAGCGGCGTTTGCTTTCTCTCCCGCAGCAGTGATAAAAAGGAGCTCCCCGGCAGCTGAGTACTGTGGTCAAATGGGGGCATGTCAGATGTGCCCTTGTTTGACCTCCCAGCACTCAGCATGCTCCTTTTTATCACAGCCATGGAAGAAAAGGCAAACGCTGCTCTTTATTCCTGCAGCTGTTCAAAGGTCAGCCGAGCTTCAGGCCTCCCCGCTCCCTCTGCAGCTGATCAGGCGCAGGAAGGAGGGTGGGTTGTGAAGATTGATTCCTGCTGTTCCTGGAGAACATCTGTTACAGGTGAGTAACTATGCTATCTCCAGGAACAAGCAGGAATGCAGTCTTCATATATGGAACTGCCTAGCTCCAGGCTACAGGAAGCGGCGAGGAGCACTGCCTGTTGTAATGGTAAAAATACACTGAAGAACATGGAGAGTCCAGGGGATCTAGGAGACTCTGCATCTCCAGCACACTTCCATCAAGCCAACAGTGGCAGTAGTCTGGATGGACAGAGGGCTGGAGGGAAGGCGGTGTAGCTAAGTCCCAAAGAGGTACTGTAGTACGGCTTGGCCAAAGTCACTGTTCTAATGAGAATCCTTGCCCAGACAGTAGTGGACTGCAAAGGTATGAATGGAGGACCATGTGGCAGCACAGATGATCTCCATTATGGAGAAAGAACATAAGCATGGTCATTGTGGGTGGTGACATGCCCCTAAAATGTCAGGCCCGCTCAAGTGTATGCAAAGCAAATGCAGTCTGCTATCCAAAGAGAAAGACTGCATTTAGTCACAGGAAGACCAAGGTGACTGGAGTCAAAGGTAATGAAAGATTGTGAGGATTTTCGGTGTGTCTTGGTTCTGCCAAGGTAAAATAGAAGCATAGAAACATGATGGTAGAAAAAGACCACATGGCCTATCTAGTCTGCCCTTCCATATCAACCACTACAACAGTCCCCTTTTTTCCTTTAGAGATCCTCTGTGTTTGTCCCATGCTGTTTTGAATTCAGATACTGTCCTCATCGCTACCACCTCCACTAGGAGACATATGCTAATGTTCACTTGCAATCAAGGGTATGAAGCATCACCTCTGCTCGAGACACATGTGACTTCAAAAAAAGATGGGAAGAATTATAGGTTGGTTAAGATGGAAGGGCAATACAACCTTTGGAAGGAAACGTGGATGTGTTCGCAGGACCACCCTGTCATGATGAAAACGTGTATGGGGGCATGTGCAATCAAAGCTTGTAGTTTGCTAACTTGGCGAGCCAAGGTGAGTGCAACTAGGAAGGAAACCTTCCAAGTGAGAAACTTGGAGGTAGTGGCTAGTGGCTCAAATGGAGGCTGAAGCAATTGGACAAGAACCACATTGAGGTCCCAGAAAACAGGTGGGGACTGAATCAGAGGCTTAATAGAAGATCACGAATGAAGCGGGCCACCAGTGGATGTGAGGAGACGGGTTTTCCATCAATCCTTCCATGAGAAGCCAAAATGGCACAGAGGTGGACACAAATGGAACTAGCTTTGAGTCCCATTGAAGAAAGGTGGTGGAGGAGATACAGTAGAAGACACTCTACCGGACAAATGAAGGGGTTAAGAGTGTGCTGTGCGAACCTGTGCCATTAAAAGGCATACGTGTGTCGCGTGGAATCTTTCTGGGCTAAAAAGATGTTCTTTATGGCATCTGTTAAATTGAGCCAAGCCATCAATCAGAATGCCTGGATACCGGGATCGAGCAACGCCCCTGATCCTGTGAGAGCAGGTCTGGTGCACAGCCGAGACGAAACAGTTGATGCTGAGCTAGACGAAGAAGGGGAAACCCAGGGCTGTCAGGGCCAGAAGGGGGCTACCAGGATTATGGTGCCTATCGGTCTGCAATTTGAACAGCATCTTGGCTATGAATGGAATGGGCAGGTAAGCATATAACAGACCGCTCTCCAGTGGAGGAGGAAAGCATCCAGGGCTTGACATTGCAGAGATAGCACACTGGAGCAGAAGCGAGGGACCTTTGTGTTGAGCAGAATAGCAAAGAGATCAATCTGTGGGATTCCCCAGAGCTGGAAGATGCGAGCAACTGCTCTGATGAAGAGAGCACTCGTGAGGTCAGAGGACCCGACAGACTGTCTGCGAGAACATTCTGTTCTTCTAGCAGGTAAACGGCTCGGAGGAGCATTCCATGAGCCAGGGCAAACATCCACAGGCGAAGTGCTTCCTCACAGAGAAGGAGGGAGCCCGTGCCTCTTTGTTTGTTCACATAAAACATGGCAACCTGATTATCTGTTTGAAGCAGGATGGACCAATGTGATAACCATCGCCCTTTGGGTGTTTTGCCAACAGTTACTGCCCTCAACTCCAGGAAGTTGATTTGAAAAGAGACTCCCTGTTGAGACCAGAGAGGCCTTGGGTGCCCAGGGCGTCCAGATGAGCCCCACAGCCCTGCTTGGATGCATCGGTCTTGAGGGTCCATTGAGGTGGAGGTATCCGAAAAGGTAACCTTATGCAAAGGTTTTGAGAAGAGAGCCACCACTGAAGGGAATTTGCTAGAAGTGGGGCGACTACCACTTGGTCTCGCAGACGGCCCGTCGCCTGCTCCCATTGGGGGGGGAGAGGGTCCACTGTGCTTGGTGCATGTGGAGACTAGCTTAGGGAATGACATGAACCGTGGAGGACATGTGACCAAGTAGGCTAAGCATCGTCGTGTGATGGCTGCACTGAATTAGGCCTGACAACTCTGAAGTGTTTGAGATGGTCGTCTGGCAGGAAAGCTCAAGCCAGTCTCGTATCAAGAAGAGCACTTAAGAATTGCAGTTTCTGGATAGGAGAAAGGTGAGACTTTGGAAAGTTTATGACTAAAGAGAGATGTTGGAGCACTAACAGTGCGCTGAACACACAGATGCACCACCTGTGGCGACTTGCTCCTTACGAGTCAGTCATTTAAGTAAGGGAAGATGAAGATGACTAGGGTGCAGAGATAGGCTGTGACTACTGCTATACATTTCAAGAACACCCTTGGGGCGGATGCCAGCCCAAAGGGGAAGACTCTTTATTGGCAGTTTCCGAACTTGAAGCAAAGGTACTGCCTATGAGACGGGTGAAGGAGGATGTGTGCGTACACATCCTTTAGACCTAGAGAACAGAGCCAATCATTCCTCTGAAGGTAGGGCAGTAGGATTCCCAGAGAAATCATCTTGAACTTTTCTCATATTAGGAACTCGTTTAGGTTCTGGAGATCTAGAATGCGACTTTTTGGGAATAAGGAAATACCTGGAGTAGAACCCCAATCTTTCTTGTGCACAAGGAACAAGCTTGATAGCACCCTCCTTTAGAAGGGTGGTGACTTCCTGTGAAGAGATTCCAATGGAGAGGGTCTAGAGAATACTCCACTGGAAAAAAGGGAGGTGGTAACTGGGTGAAATGGAACAGGTAGTCCTTGAGGACTATCTGTAGAGCCCAGGGCTCTGATGTAATGAGGGGCTACCTGTGGGCAAAATGGACCAGCCTGCCCACAATGTGAGAAGGCTGGGGTTCCTTCAGGAGAAGTGGCAATGTTCTTTAGGAAGCTGTCAAAAACTAGCCCCAGGTTGGGGCTGTGGAACTGGTTGTGGCTTAGGTGGTTTAGGCAAGGAGCCCGAGGCTTCTGCTGACACTGGTGGACATATGGCATGTAAACTGAATAAGATGGGTAATGTTTCTTCTTAGGATAGAAGGGTTTCTTTCCAGAGGCCTTCTTCCTGAAAGGATCAGTTATTTTACGAGAGAGATGCTTCATAGTAAGGTAATGCATCTCAATTTCATCAGCTTTCTCCCTCCAGCCTTACCAGAGGTTTTCACCTCTGCCAGGAATAACCATTAGCTTACCTGCATCCACTGCTCCAGGATCAAAGAGTGTAACCAAGCCAGCCTTCTGGCTCCAATGCCCACTGCCGCAGCTCTGCTGATAAACTCAAAAGCTGCTCTAGTGATGAATTTAGAGCAGTCTTAACCATAGCTCTGTAGGCCTCTTGCTTATCTGCAGGGATGACAGCAAATAACTCATCTAGGCCCTTGACAATGTCTGAGAAACATGCCCATATAGAGCATATAGGAATTTATGCAAGAAGGCAACAGATGCCTGGAAGCATTGGCAGCCAAAGGCATTGAGGGTACACGATTCCCTCCCAGGAGGAACCAAAAATGATTCTTAGTATTCTTGAGTCGGCACATAGCCGATTCAACCACCACAGAATGGTGAAGGAGTTGAGTGTTTTGGAAGCCCGGGGACTCGGAAACCCTATACATAGTACCCAGTCTCTTACTGACTGAGGGAACAGAGAGGAGTCTCCCACATTCAAAACATAAGGTCCTGTAAAATATGATGGACAAAGAGAGTGGCTGCATCATTCGGTGTCAAGGGATACTGTAATATCTCCAGTTCCTCAGGTTTCTGTTCCTTCTCAGTGCCGAGATGGAAAGAGCTTTGGCCATGTCACAGATAAAGTCCTGGAAGGACATGTCCTCCAGCGGTGACTGCCAATGCTCGCGAGGCAATGACGGGTCCAACAGCACATCCTTGTGCCATTGTGAAACCAAGTTTTTGACCTCGATTCACAGGCATCGGAATCTGTAAAAGTCAAAATAGCAATCACCACAGTGGTGTCTCTGGCACCAATCCAATGTCAAAGGACTACTGCCAATGCCCAGAGACATCAGAACCATAGACACGCAAAGCCAGTTCCTCTTGGAAGGACAGTGATTCTAGGCTTGACATCGAGGCCTGGGTCACAGAGGGTTTTGATATGCCCGATTCCAGGCCCAGTATCGAGACCTGGGCTCCTGAGGGCATCAAGGCCACTGGCGCAGATGCCGCAAGGAACGCAGCCAAACTCCTCTCGATGGTCAGCATGTGCAGCTTGAGGAAGATGGAGGATGTCTGGGTGGACTCTGGTGCAGAATTCTGGACAACCAAGACAGACAACTGAAGCAGCGGCTCTCCAGAGTTCGAAGCCTGGGTAGCACTCTGGAGCCCCTCGTGGGCTTGGAGGTGGATTCCTCCTGTTAGGGCTGCTTAACTGGCTGTTCTCGGCTCTCAGGATGGGAATCCCATTGAGGGGAGCTCCGGTATCTATGTCCGAGGGAATGATCCCGGGATTCGGCATCGGTCCTCAACTCAAAGGCTGAGATGCCATGGGGCTTCAGTAACTGGCTGTTTCCTTCCACAGCCTTCCGATTCTGAGGGAGTGCAGGAATCACATGAAGAACAGGAGCCTCGAGAAGGTACCAACGTCGAGGAAGGCAAAAAAAGAAAAAAAGAAATACCTGAAGGACACAGTAGAAAAAGTTTAATTTACGGGGACAGGACAAGATTCCATAGGGCTCCATAGAAAAATTAAGACTGAGGAGATTCATTGGGAAGGCATGCGCACATGCACGGAGGGATGCTCCCAAATGCTTCCTACTGGATGCTAGGGAGTGTTCCCGTGCGGGCTCCATCAGGGGACGTCACCTATATATGAAGACTGCATTCCTGCTTTTTCCTGGAGATTCTGTGATTCCTACATTTTATGGTGTCGGTATCCCTAGAAACCACCAGTGAAGAGCTTGTGAAGCAGGATACTTGCACAGATGCAAATGGAAACCTAGCTAGGTGGTGATAAGTTAAGGACCCATGCAGATGCAGGCAGAGTCTAAACAATGCTTGGCCGAACCCTCAAAATGTCTATGATGTTGACTTTCAGTGAATAATATAGTACACTAAGGCGTTATCTACCTTAGAACATTATGCAGATCTCCAGCACAGGAAAAGGGAGGCAATTTCAGACATGAGGATGCATCACCAGGATGCTGTGTAACAATGGAGGGCTTCTCTATAGAAGGTACAGAACTGTATTCCTACCCGCTATTTTCCTTCTCTTTAATCCTGCCAGACCACTTCAGATGAATGGGTTTATGTCACCCCACCAGTAGATGTAGACAGCATAAAACGAATTTAGACTTAGCTAATTGTTCTTTGAGGAACTCCAGTCCAGTCCTGCACCTCTGGGTAGTACACCCCCTCCAGCAGCTTGGAGACTGAGCATGTCAAGAATTGAAGCCCGTTAGAAATTGGTTGGGTGGGAGGCAACAAAGAGTACAAGTAAATGGAGCTCACTCTGAGGAGAAGGATGTTACCAGTGGTGTGCCCCAGGGATCTGGTCTTTGGTCCGATTCTTTTTAAGATCTTTGTTAGTGATATAGCGGAACGGCTGTCCGGTAAGGTTTGCCTCCTTGCGGATGATACCAAAATCTGCAATAGAGTAGACACTCAGGAAGGTGTAGATAACATGAGGAGGGATCTAGCTAAGCTTGAAGAATGGTCTAGAATTTGGCAGCTGGGATTTAATGTTAAAAATGTAAGGTCATGCATTTGGGCTGCAGCAATCCAAGGGAGCAATATAGTATAGGGGGTGAAGTACTTTTGTCCACTAAAGAAGAGCGGGACCTAGGCGTGGTTGTGTCTGATGATCTTAAAGTAGCTAAACAGGTAGAAAAGGTGACAGCAAAAGCTAGAAGGATGCTTGGGTGCAAACAGGGAGGAATGGCTAGCAGAAAAAAAGGTGATAGTGCCTCTGTATAAGTCTTTGGTGCGACCTCATTTGGAGTATAGTGTGTAATTCTGGAGACCGCACCTTTAAAAGGATGTGAACAGGATGGAGTCGGTGCAGAGGGTGGCTACTAAAATGATTAGTGGTCTTCATTATAAAGCATATGAGGACAGACTGAAGGATCTTAATATGTACACCTTAAAGGAAAAGGCGGGATAGAGGTGATATGACTGAGATGTTTAAATACCTCCGTGGCATAAATGTTCAGGAAGAGAACCTCTTTCAACTGAAAGCAAGTTCTGCTATGAGGGAACATGAGATGAGGGTGAAGGGAGATAGATTCAGGAGTGATATGCAGAAATATTTCTTTACGAAAAGAGTAGTGGATCCGTGGAATAGCCTCCCAGTGGACGTGGTAGAGATGAGGACAGTAACTGAATTCAAAAAAGCATGGAACACAGAGGATCTCTAAAGGTAAAAAGGGGACTCTTGCAGTTGTTGATATGGAAGGACAGACTAGATAGGCCATGTGGTCTTTTTCTGTCGTCATATTTCTATGTTTCCATGAAGTCACCAGTACTAATACCGCTGGCACCACCCACCAGCTCCCAGGACCTATTGACAAAGCAGACTCACAGGAGCAAAAATAGTAGTTAAAAAGGCAAGACACCAACCAAGCCAGATAGCTAATTAAACTACACTAAAAAATGAAGTGACAAGAGATTCCCCTCCACCCCTCAAGGAGGAGCCCATAGCCCTCCCCTGGAGGAGAGAGATACAAAGAGGCTGACCTGAGGGAACCCTGAGCGCCGACAAACAGCCAGCAAGAAAAACAGATCCCTGGTCTGCACCTGAGCATCGAGGCCCCAGAGACACCCTGAAACTACTCAGCCAGAATAGGTGTGACCAAAACAACCCGGGTGGGATCCGGGACTGGACTGGAGTTCCTCAAGGAACAACAATTAGTGAGTAAGTCTAATTTCGCTTTCCTTATCTTCCCTCCAGTCCAGTCCCAAACCTCTGGGATGTAACAGAGCAGTAATCTTTAATGGGAGGGATCCGCAAGACCGGCACGCAGAACCGCCAAACCAAAACAGGCCTCCTTTGCCGCCTGGACGTCCAAGCGATAATAAAGGTATGCACCCTGCAAATTTCCACTGGAGGCGCCAGACTAAATTCAGCCCAGGACGCTGCCTGCACCCTTGTGGAATGGGCGTGTAACCCCCACTGGTACCTGACGCGACCCTAGAGGAGATACGCTGACATGAACGCCTCCCGGATCCACCTAGAAATGGAAGCTTTTCCCACAGCTTCCCCCTTGCGTGGACCCCCAAAGAGTACAAACAAGTGATCTGACTTGCGAAAGGCCACCATCTCCTTCAAATAATGCTTGAGGGCTCTTTGAACATACAGCATGCGCAGGCTGAGACTGACAGCATCGTCCCCCGTGCTCCGCAACACCGGTAGGGACACAGGCTGATTCACATGAAACGTCTACACCACACTTTAGGGAGAAAAGGAGGAACGGGCTGCAAAACTACCTTCTCCTGAGAGAAGGAAAGGAACGGCTCCCGACATGACAAGGCCTTCATGAAAACGATCTTCAATGTTAAGTCCTTCAGTGAGGCCCGGCTCAATGGGCTCAAAAGGCTCCTTCATCAAAGCCCACAGAACCAAATTGAGATCCCATGGCGGAACTACTGCTCTTCACGGAGAGCGAAGGCGAGCCACTGCCTGCAGGAAGTGCAAGACATCCAGATGGGACCCCAGAGGCACCTTCTGGACTTTACCGCGATAACACGCAATCGCTGCCAGCTGCATGTGCAATGAGTTAGTTACCAGGCCTTTCTCAAACCTGTCCTGCAAAAAGGCTAAAACCTCTGGAACGGAAGCTGCGACAGGCAGATCGTGTCACTCTGCACACCAAGACTCAAAAATACGCCAAACACAGATGTAGGCAAGAGAAGTAGATCTCTTCCACGCTTTCAATAACGTTGAGATAACAGGTCCCGAATACCCCTTTTTCCTCAACCTTACCCTTTCAATGGCCAGGTTGTAAGCAAGAACCAATCCACCTGAGGCATGTGCACTGGCCCCTGCGTCAGCAGATCTTTCTGACCGGGCAGATCCCATGGCCGATCCTCCAGCAGCCGAATCAAGTCGGCATACCAAGGGTGCTGCGGCCAGTCCAGAGCAATTAGAATGACCCACCTCGGGTGCACCTCGATCCACTGCACCACCCAGCCTATGAGAGCCCACAGGGGAAAGATATAGGAGACCCTATATGGCTAAGGCTGCAGTAGCGCATCCAGGCCCTTGGACATCCTTTCTTGTCTTCTGCTGAAGAAACGGTTTGCCTTGCCGGTTTTGACCGTCGCCATTAGGTCCCTGACCAGCGCCCCCCACCGGCGCACCACCTGTGCAAAGACCTCTGAGTGGAGCTCCCACTCCCTGGTATCCACCCGAACCCGGCTGAGGTGAGCTGCCAACGAGGCCTGGAGATGAAGCTCCATCCAACCAAACAGCAACTACGCTCTTCTTCTAGAGCCATGCTACCCGTACCCCCGTCAGTTGAGATAGGCCACTGTGGTCGCATTGTCCGAGAGGACCCTTACTGCCTTTCCTCGCACCCGTGTTTTGAAGGCGCTGAGCGCTCGGACTACCACCTGCAGCTCCAGTCTGTTGATTGACCAGTTGGCCTCTTGCTCGTTCCAGTTCTCCTGAGCAAATCGCCCCTTGCAGTGGCCTCCCCAGCCCGACAGGCTGGCATCAGTAAGCACTTGGATCTACTAAGGTGGCTCGAGTGGCATGCCTGCCGACAAGTGCTCCGGACATAGCCAGCAGGAAAGTGCCCTGCAGATCCACCGTGGACACGGGAGTCTCCGGGACAGGGGATCAGACTGCTGCGATCAATGCCTGAGCAAGGCCAGTTGTAAGGGCCGTATGTGCACTCTCAAAGCAGCGATTGATATCCAGGATAGGGCGAAAGGCGCCGTCCTTCTTGGGAACCATGAAATAAAGTATCGACTGCAACCGTACTGCTCCCAGGGGATGGTAACCGCTGCCCTGAGCTGAAGCAGCAGCACCAAGATGTCCCTGACAGCCGCCGCCTTGCTCGGAGCCTTGCAAGGGGACCGAACGAAAGCATCACCCACTGGTCACGCCAAGTCGAGGGCATAGCCTTTGCAGATTATTTACAGGACCCACTGGTCGGATGTGATTTGGACCCAAACAGAGAAACTCCCGTAGCCGACCCCCCCTGGGTTGCACCCCTGCCTGGGCCCTCCTCGCTTCATTGAAGCTTCTTAAAACTAGAGGAGGAGACCGCAGAGAAACCCCCTGCCTGCCTTCAGAAGCCACGAAACCTCTGCCCTCGGGCGAGGAATTTACCTCTCTGGAAGGAACCAAGATGGGACATATGAAAACGCAGAAAATCCCAAGGATGGCCCCAAGAAGCTGAGGCATTGCGGCTCTGCTTCGGCTTGTCCTCCGGCATGCATCCTCTCTTTGACTCCCCCAGATCCTTGACCAATCTATCCAGGTCTTCCTCAAACAGAAGTTTCCCTTTAAAGGGGAGTTTATTAAGACGGGACTTAGAAGAGCTGTCTGCTGCCCAATTACGTAGCCAGAGATAGCGATGGGCCGCTACTACTGACGCCATATTCTTTGCGAGGCTGCGAATGAGATCATAGTGGATATCGGAGAGAGAAGCTGCCCCCGATTCCAGCTTAGCGACCTCTGCCACCTGCTCCGGCACAGAGTCCCCGGTCTGCTGTAAGTGTTGCGACCACCACAAGCAGGCTCTTCGCCACCCACGTCCCACAAATGAAAGCCTGCATAGACAAGGCATTAATATCAAAAGCCTGCTTCAACAGCATGCCCAGCTTCCTATCCTACGTGTCCTTCAACGCCACACTTCCCTCCACTGGGATGGTGGTCTTCTTTGTAACCGCAGATACCGCCGCATCCACACGTGGAGACATAAACATCTTGTGCTCCTGCTCCGACAGGGGGTAGAGGCGCATCATGGCCTTGACCCCCTTCAAACCCACCTCCAGCAGGTCGCCACTCATCCTGGATCATCTGCTTGACCACCCTGTGCACTAGGAAGACAGACTACATCTTACGCACCGCCTGTATGAGAAGATCTTCCAGAGACTCATCCTCTGCAGGCACGCTAGCTGACAAATTGAGCACCTAAAGAGATTCCGAGATCAAGGCCGGCAATGTCTCTTGTCAGGATCTCTCCCCTCTTTGAGCTCCTCGCCATCCAAATCCAGCTCCAGCTTAAAGTCATCAGCCTCCGGATAGGGGAGACTGCTCCGGCCACTCTTCTGAGGACCTGGCCTTCTTGGCCAGCACCGCAGCCATGTCATCCCTCTTTTCCGCAGGACTGCGCTTTGTGCCGGCTACCGCAGAAGAGGAGGCCTCTGCTGTGCCCTGCTGCTGCAAGCAAAAGGCCTGATGCAATAAGAGCACAAACTCAGGGGAGAACTCCCCCAGAAGGCCTCAACCCCCAAACCCTGAGAGGTTGAGGGCCTGGGAAGCGGAGAAGACATTTCCAGCGAGGGTGGAGGAGGCTCCAGAAACCTGAACCTCCTGTGCTGACAAGGCCATAAGCTCCTGTGGCTTGTCCAGCAGCACCAGACTTGCATGGGGGGGGGGGGGGGGGGAGGAGATCAGTTATCAGAGGCCAAAAGCTTGTAGCTGAAGAGTCTGAAAAAGCTGTTCGTCATTGGACTCTATTCTAGGGAGCTATAATCTACTAATGATAGTCTGGTCTCTTGTAGAGGTTTGAGACGTACATCTTGGCCAAAAACTGTCCCGACAGGAGTCTGGCCAGACAATAGTGTGCAGCAAGAAGTATGATTGGCGGACCAAGCAGCTGCCCGACAGATCTCCTCAATGGATACTAAACAGAAATTGGCTACAGAGGTTGCCATAGCCCACACATTATGAGCAGTGACATGACCCTCCAAAGAGAGCCCTGCCTGTGCTTAAGCAAAGGAAATGCAATCTGCTATTCATTTGGATCGAGTATGTTTAGTCACTGGTAGGCCTAGGTGACTAGAATCAAAGGAAATGAATAACTGGGAAGCTCTTCTGTGATCTTTAGTTCTATCCAATTAGCAAGCCAGCGCTTGCTTGCAGGCCAAGGTGTGTGGCTTCAGCCTGAGACGCATGTGGTATGGGGAAGAAAATCTGTAGGATTACAGACTGATTTAGATGAAAGGAGACTATCTTCAGAAGGAAATGCGGATGGGTACATAGAAACACCTTGTCATGGTGGAACTGGCTATAGGGCAGATCCACCACCAGAGCCTGCAGTTAACTGATGCAGTGAAATGACGTGAGGCAATGAGAAAGATTACCTTCCAAGATAGAAACTTCATTGAAGTGGTAGCTAAAGGCTCAAAAGCGGGCTTTAGAAGTTGACAGAGAACCACAATGAGATCCCAGGCCACTGGAGGTGGCTTAATGGGTGGTTTGAACAGCAGGAAACCCAACATAAAGCGTGTCACTAAAGAATGAGAAAAGATAGGTTGTCCATCCAGTAGTTCCTGAGAGGCCGCAATGGCACTACGGTGAACTCTCACTGAGTTAGTCTTGAGACCTGTTAAGGATAAGTGGAGGAGATATTGTAGAAGGGACTCGGCAAGAGAAAGAATCAATGTCCTTTGGGGAGCACCAGAGGGCAAACCTACACCGCTTGAAGGCATAAGATCACCTGGTGGAATCCTTGCAAGATGCAAGGACATCTTTGACCACTTGTGGCAAGTCGAAGTCAGTAAGCACTACCCCTTCAGAAATCATGCTGTGAGGCATAGGGAGTGAAGACTGCGATGGAGGAGCATCCCATGGTCCTGAGAGAGGAGTTTGGGTGCAAATCCCAGGCCAAGAATACAGTCTGCACAAGGCGAAACAGCAGAGAAACCACGGTTGACAGGGCCAAAAAGGAGCTATAAGACTCATCGAGCCCTTGTCGGCCTGTAACTTGAAAAGCATTTTGGGTATCAAGGGGATGGGTGAAAATGGGTAGAGCAGTCTTTGTCCCAATATAGAAGAAAGGCATCCGGGGCCTGTCTGTGGAAGCTCTGTGTTTTGTAGAGTGGCAAAAAGATCTATGAGCGGGTTCCCCGCATCCGGAAGATCCAAGCAGCCGTCTCCTGATGCAAGGTTCATTCATGTTGATGAAAGATAAGGCTTAGTCTGTCTGCAAGGATATTGAGTTCACCTGAAAGATGCACCACTCTGAGGTGAATGCAGTGTGAGATGGCAAAGTACCACAGGCAAAGCACTTCCTCGCAGAGGGCAACCCCGTCCCCCGTTTGTTCACATAGAACATGGCAACTTGGCTGCCCATTCTGACTAGAACAGGTTGCCTCGAAAGTTGGGGTTGAAAACGCAAAGAACATTTGTCAAAACTCGTAGTTCTAGGAGGTCGATCTGCAAGGCAGATTCCTGTTGTGTCCAGTCCTTGTGTGGTTAGGTTGTTCAGATGTGCTCCTCAACCCAGTTTGGAAGCATCCATTGTCAGGGTACATCAAGGTGTAGGCATTTGAAAAGGTGACCCGACGAGTAGGTTCTGTAGAAAGCACCACTACTGAAGGGACCTGATCAGATGAGGGGTGATATGAATCGTGTCTTTGACGCCCCTTTGCTTGTGTCCATTGGGAAGACAGAGTCCACTGCGCTTGTCACATGTGTATTCGAGCATAGGGGACAACATGAACTGTGGAGGCCATGTGTCCTAATAGCCATAGCATTTCTCAAGCTGTTACTTGGCTTTGCCTTTGCATTCCCCTTGCCAGCTCGATGAGGAAGGCAGAGCGATCCTGTGGTAGGAAATCTCGGACCTGTTGAGTGTCTAAGAGTGCTCCCACAAACTCCAGATGTTAGGATGGTGCAAGGTGAGACTTTGGGAAGTTTATGACAAATCCCAGATGTTGGAGCACCGTGATGGTGCGATGAAGGGAGAGCCTTAGCTCCTGAGGAGTCTCTCCCCTGATCAGCCAGTCATCTAAGTAAGGGAAGACGAATACACCTAAAGTGCATAGATAGGCAGCGACTACTGCCATACATTTTGTTAAGACTCTGGGTGCAGAGACTAACCCGAAGGGGAGAGCCTGGTATTGATAACATTTTCCCAGAAACATGAAGCGCAGATACTGGCTGTGCAAGGGATGGATCAGTAAATGCATGTACACCACTATTAGGTCTAGAGAACATAGCCAATCCAGTCTCTGGAAGTATGGTAAAAAAGTTCCTAGAAAAATCTTTTTGAATTTTTCTCGGACCATTAATTTGTTTAGGTCTCGGAGATCCAAGATGGGCCTGAATTTTACTGTTTTCTTTGGAATGAGAAAATATGGAGAGTAAAAGCCCATCCCTTCTTGAGAAGGAACTCGTTCTATGGCACCCTGGGAGAACAGGGAGGTCATCTCTTTTTTTTTTAAGAGAGTGCTTGTAAGAGGTTAGGTGGGGCAGTCCCCTGTGAAGCTGGTGGGAGGTAAGGTTTCGAAGTGAAGCTAATAACCCCTTTGGACAATCTGGAGTGTCCACTGCTCTGATATGAGCTTCCACCTGTGGGCATAAGGACAAAGTCTGCCGGCTATGTGGAGGGGCTGGGGACCTTCTAGGGGCAGACTGGTAATGGTCTCAAGGAAGGAGTCAAAAAACAGGTGCAGGATGTGCCTGTGCAGCTGGTTGAGGCATAGGAGGCCTTGGGCTGGTGAGGGCCCTGCTGTCTCTGCTGAGGATGCTGAGGCTGATAGGCAGCAGAAGGCAGGTAAGAAGGATAGTATCTCTTCTTTTTAGAATAGAAAGATTTCTTGGGAAAAGCCTTCCTCTTGGACTGGTCAGCTGCTTTCTTGGAAAGGCGTTTTAGGGTGAGATCTGTCTCAGTCTCTCCTGCTTTTTCCCTCCAATCTTTGCCAAAAAAGGTTTTCTCCAGTACATGGGATATTGGCCAGATTATCCTGGACCCATTGCTCGAAATCTGATGCCTGTAACCATGCCATTTTACTAGCCCCAAAGCAGACTGCTGAAGCTCTGCTTGTTGATTCGAAGGCATCAAGAGGCCCTGGTAAGAAATTTAGAAGCATTTTGGCCTTGATTGATGAGTGTCTGAAATGCACTCCGCTTATCCTCAGGAAGCATGAAGATGAAAGTCTCCAGAACCCTGGTGACATCCTTTAGAAACATGCCCACATACAGCATGTAAGTTTATTCTGGAGGCCAACATGCATGCTTGGAAGCATCGACACCCAAAGGCATAGGATGTCCAAGTCCTTGCTAGGTGGTATGGATGAATGATTCTTAAAGTTCTTTATATGGCGTACTGCCGATTCCACCACTATTAAGTGGTGGAGAAGCTGAGGTTTTTCGAAGCTTGGGCACTCTGGTACTCTGTACATCGCATCGAGCCTCCTGCTGACAGGCGGAACCGTGAGGAGGACTTCCCACATGTGGAGCCTAAGATCCTGTAGGATCCTATGCACTGGTAATGTAGCTGTCTCCTTGGGTGTGGGAGGGTACTGGAATATCTCCAATTCCTCTGGTTTCAGTTCCTTTTCTGAGGCTACTGTGAAGGTGAGCCCTGCTGCCATGTCACATATGAACTCCTGAAAGGACATATCTTCTGATGGGGACTGACACCATTCCTGAGGTGGTGAAGGATCCAAAGGGATGTCTGGAAATTCTCGGAAATCAAGTGATCCCTTGTCAGATTCTGAAGAACTGGAATCAGAGTCAGGTAAGAAGTCAAAGTATCTGCTGTCTTGGGTTCGACCTTGAGGCTTCATGGATGTCGAAGATCAATGCCGATACCGATGCTCAGAAGTATTGGAACCAAGAGCCATGTCCATTTCAGTCTGTTGGATACCAGGGGTCTTGGTCAGTTCCAACAGCTATCGCCCTCGAGGTTTCTGTCGATGCTGTTTCGAGGGCTGGTATTGGGGCCGATACACCTGGCGGTAGGCTCAGTGCCGAACCCTGCATGCCTGTAGCTCTCAATGTTATTGGTACCGAGGCTGCCAGCAGTGCCACCAAACTCCTCTCGAGAGCCAGCGTGCATTGTTCCAGGGAGATGTCTGGATGGAATCACCCACAGGGCTCTGAGCCACTGTCCCAGAACATGTAACAGTAGCTCTCCAAAGGTTGATTCCTCAGGAGCATCCTGGAGCCTCTCTTGTGCTTTGGAGGACAGATCCTCCTGTCAGAGCTGTTTGGCTGGCTGGTCTGTATCGGAAGCACCTCTAGGGGAGTCGCAATGCTTATACTGGGACTTCTCTCTGGTCTCGGTCTTCGATGTCGATGACTTTTGGAGCGGCCAGAGACTGACTGACTTTTATGTTTGGACTTTGAAGAAACCTAAGACCCATGAGAGGATGATGATGTCCTTGAAGAAGTGGAAGCCACTGACAGAGTTAGAGGCGAACATTGATCCATACTGTCTGGCTCAGTTCTTTAGGCCTCTCTGTCATTTGCTGACACAAAGGACAAGATATTGATGTTCAGACCCCAAACATTTTAGACACCAGTCATGTTTATCAGTAACTGATATGGTACCAGCACACTTCGTACATTTTTTAAAGCCAATAGTTGGCTTTTCCACGACTCAAAAAAAAATAAAGTTGTCTTCAAGATTTAAGATAAGGCTATGGAGGCCTAAAGGCCTAGTTTAGCAGTGAAAAGCCACGTTAAAGAGAAAAAGAAATAGAAAAATGGAAAACAAAAAAGAATTATCGGGACCAGTGTCCGATTCGACGGACCAGCATCAATGGGAAGGCAGAAGCACGATGTTCCAAACCAAAGAGAAGTTTTTTTGGCGGCGATAGGACAACATGTCCTGCTGGCTCCATGGAAAACGAAAAACTGAGGAAAGGAGTTGGGAAGGCAGGAACGCAGGTGCAATGGAGTGTTCCCAAAGGATTTCCTATTGGACTCTGGGGAGCATTCCTGCATGGGCTCTGTCGGTGCTAACATCACTCATATGAGAAAACTCATATCTCCAGAAACAAACAGGAATGCAGTCATCTATCCAAATCAATGAATTCTTGGGGGGGGGGGGGATATAATGACTTACCCAGAGTTCTACCGGATTTAGGTGGATCTGTCCTGAAGCTATCCATGGCCCTGTGTCTGCAGATGACCATAATGCATGCATCCATTCTGCACTAGATGCATCTTCAGTCAATACTAGGAGAGGATGTGGTGAATTTAAGTTTCTTCTTCTGAGGAGGTTAAGGAGAAATGTTAAGGTGACATTTTACTTACCAGATAACGTCCTGTCATTGAGTCCTACTAGACCAGTCCAGACAGATGGGTTGTGCTCCCCTACCAGCAGATTGGTGGAGAAAGAACCAAGGAAAAGCCCAGGTTTCAATGACATCACTCCTATGCCTCTATCCATCTCTGCCACCAGACAGCTCTTCAGTATCCATCTCAAAGCATATGGGAGAACATGGCAAGTCTCATAAAAATCTCAACAAGGGCAACAATGAGAGATCAAACAGAAGAGAACTATGCACAGAAAAGCATAAATAGAAGACCATCCATAGACTATGGACCCGCAGATTCAAGCATATGAATCATAGCAGACCCAAAAGTATCACCACAGAAATGACAGAGAAAGCAAAGCTCCAATTGGGCCCTAGACTGGTTCTAGCAAGACTCAAGGAAAGGGCATTATCTGGTAAGTAAAATGTCACCTTCCATATCGCCCTACTAGACGAGGCCAGACAAGCCAGACAAGTGTGACGTACCAAAGCTACGTCTTCAATGGGCGGCAAGACAGATGCTTGCAAAACCTTAGATACAAAGGTGGTGACCGCCTGAGCAGCAACATCCAAATGGAAATGCTTAATTAAAGTAGAAGGTGATGCCCACGTTGCTGCCTGATAAATGTCTGCAGGGGCTACCGAGCTCCTCGCTATCCACGAGGACAAATACGCTTAGATAGAAAGGGAACTGGCTGGTTCTGTATCAGATCCACCAAGGCAATGGCCTCCTTAATCCAGCACCCTGATGTAGACAGCTGCCACGTCACCCTGCACAGGTCAGCAAACAGCACAAAAAGATGGTTTGACTTACAAAAAGAATTCATAACCTCCAAGAACTGGAGCAGCACTCACTGGACATCCACAAGGCGTAGATCCTTACCATTCCCAACATTCTTCTTAGAGAAGGAGGGCAGGCAAATTACCTGGTTCACATGAAAAGGAGAAATCACCTCAGGGAGAAGGCAGGCAGGCACAGGCCAAATGGAAACGGCCACCTCAGAAAAAGATAGATAAGGATCTTGATGAGATGAGCCAGCAGCTCAGAATCCTCCTTGTGGAATAAATCGCAACCAAGATGACCATCTTGAGTATCAAATCCTTCAGAGTAGCACGCTTTAACAGCCAAAGGGCTCAGATATCAGGGCCCCAAGCACCAGACATGATCACAGATCAGAGGGACGCAGATGCCAAACTCCCCTGAAGAAAGCAGAAAACATCTGGGTGTAAGGCCAGAGAGACACTTACCAGCCACCAGACCTCTAAAAACAGGCCAAAGCTGCTACCTGAACCTTCAGGAACAGAAAGGCTCTTCTCCAGACTGTCCTGCAGAAAAGGTCAACAGAAATGGGGCCACATCAGGAGCCAGCTGCCGTGTGCTGCACCAGCACTCAAGGCACCAGACGTGCACTTATGAGAGGTTGATAAACCTCCTCCGGGCTCTGAGCAGAGCGTAAAATCACCACCAGAAAGTAGCTCATGCATGCTAACCGCCTCCTTTCAGGAGCCAAGCCATAAGCGAGAAGCGAGCCGGATCCTCCAGGATAAGTGGCCCCCCAACACAATAGGCCCCGAGATGGAAGCAAATGAAGAGGTGGCATTAGCAGAAACCACATCAGAAATCCGAATCACTTTTTCCTCAGCCAAACCGGTGCCACCAGAATATTCCTTCTCTGGTGGTGCTCCATATGCCAAATCACATGCCCTACCAGGAGCCATGGAAGAAGCACCTACACCACGTGTTGACTCTACTAAGGTTGAGCCAGTTGGCCAACACCCTCAGACCCTGTCTCCATGCAGCGACTGAATTAGTGGCACATTTTGGTTTTGGGGCAGGTCCCCATCTCATCTCTTTCAGGGTGAACCCAGTGGCGCAGAAACAACTGAAAAACCTCCTGACTCAACTCCCACTCTTCTAGAACCAGAAAGTGCTGGCTTAGAAAATCTATTTCCACAGTATCCACTTCAGGAATGTGCAGTGCTGACAAACTAGGTTCTTCCCCACCCAGGAAAACAGGAGAGTTATCTCCAGGCTACCCCCAACACTCCTTGTGCCGCCTTCCCAATCGACACAGGCCACCACTGTGGCATTGTTCAAGAGCATGCGAACTGCCCTGTCCTCTACCGGGGGCCGGAAACACAGAAGGGCCAACCTGATGGCCCTCGACTCAAAGCAGTTTATGGACCACACCGCCTCCCTGTGGTTCCAACAACTCTGGGCCGTTCGGCCTTGGCAATGTCTTCTCAGCCTGAGAGACTGACATCAGCTGTCAGAAGGATCCATGAGCAATTGTCCAGTGACACACCCTTCCTCAGAAGGCTGAGCTGCTGCTACCACTGCAGGCTGGCCATCACCATCATTGGGAGCAGGAGCCTGAGCTCGAACCCCTGAGACAACGCGACAGTAAGGACCATTGGAACAAACGCATTTGAGCGCACGTCCACGGCACTCTCAATTGTTGCCACCATCAAGCTGAGGAAATGAAGATCAACCCAGACTCTAGGATCCTGCTACGAAGAGAACAGCGCTAGCAATCCAACAGCTTTGACTTGTTCCTGTGGCAGGAAGACTATGCACACTCTATCGAAATGTGCTTCCAGTAACTCCAGGGACTGGGAATGCAACAACTGGCTCTTTCCCCAATTTATCATCCTAGCTGAGGCTTATCATCAAGGACACTACTGGGGCAGCTGGCTGAGACGTCTCTGAAAGAGAATGGACTCTGATGAGCCAGTAATCCAGATATAGGTGCACACAAATCTCTTGACATCATGGCACCACAGCTACAATCACCATGACCGTGGAGAATATCCTTGGCAGTGGAGAGTTCGAATGGGAGGGTGGCGAACTAAAGGAGAGAGCAAAGCATGGCAAAAAGGGGGAACTTGCTGATCCCCTGGATAAAGATATGAAATATGCCTCAGCCAAATCCAGAGATACTAGGAACTCCCCTCGGTACACCACTTGAAGTTTCCATCCAGAAGTGCATAACGCACACATGTTTGTTGACACACTTAATGTCCAGAATGGGCTGAAATTTTCCTTCCATGTCAGCATCACTAAACAGATAGAATACCTGCCCTTGCCCCAATTGTCCGGGGGAACAGGCATCACTGCTTTCAGGAGAGGCAGCTTGTCCAAGGTGATCTGCAAAGTGGCCCTACTGCTCGCAGACCTACAAGGAGAGAAGACTAAGGCAGCCAGGTTCGGCTCTTTGCATTCCAGGACATAGCTGTACTGAGTGAGGACTAGTGCTCAACAATCCTTGGAGACCCAGGCTCATTCCTGAAAGAAGAGACTAAGCCTGCCCCCAATCGAAGGAACCAGGGAATGGGCCCCCAATCTCCATTGCAAAGCCCAGGAGGGTCCTCCTCTGGATGGGACCAGGTCCCTGGGCCCAAGTGCTCCACAAAAGGACTGAGAACGAGCCCAAAGTCCATAAGCAGAGGGGAAGAAAGAGTGACCAGGGTGCTCATGAGGAGGGGGCAGAGGCTGACAAAAAAGGGGCTCCTGCCCACTTTACAGGCCCCCTTGGACCTGTCCTCCAGAAGGTGGTAACATTTCGTTTAGCCCAGGTCCTTCACCACCTTCTCCAAATTGGACATAACAGAAGCATCCCTCTAAGGCCAGATGGGCACAAGGCTTTGGAAGATGAGTCAGCTGCCCCGTGTCAGAGCCAAGTCAACACCATGTAATTGCTGACGGGGCACAACTCTGATTGCTAGATGTACCATGTCATATACAGCACCAAAAACAAAGACTATAGCCAACTTCAGAAGAGGGATAAAATAATCCAGTGGAAGTGACTGAATCCACTGGAGCAGGGCTTGAGATGTCAGACCTGCACATACCGCCAACTGAAGAATAGCAGCTGCAAGAATAGTGGTCCATCTGGTAAATGCCATGACCTGTGCATCCATCTTGGAAATATCAAACCACACAACACACTCCCTCTCCGTGAGATTGTGCATCATCTTATTCACCTTTAGCCCCTTAGGCAGGGAGTCAGGGGAATCTCACTCTGATCGGAACAGACCCTTCAGCACATCTGGAAACAAGAAGACAGTAGTGGATTTCTGCAACCCTTGCAGGAGTGGATGCATCTTTAGTTCCTGCTCCGTCTGGAGCATCCATCAAGCTCAAGGTGGATAAAACCCTGGGAATCAATATCTCCAATTCCTTCTCCCGGAACAGGCAGATAACATCAGCCTCCTCACAATCCTCTAAAGGCAAGAGTACTAATTCATCCACATTAGACATCTGAATCCAAGCCACAGTCCAGTTCTGAGACAGATCCCAGCTGATCCCCATCTCCAGGGGCTGCTTTTTGATGGGGATACTTAGCCACAGGAGAATGGAACTAGGCTTCCACTCTCAGCTGCCCCTCACAAGACTGTGCTCAAAGGAACCCAGAGACTGCAGTGTTTGAATTTCCATGCAAGAATGACCAGGCCTGTTGTAAAAAGGAAGAGAATTCTGGGGAGGACAATCTGGACTCTGGAAGCTCTCCTCATGGAAATGACCCCCTTATACCAGGTGACAGTCATCAATCCTTTAGAGATCAGGAAGCGATGCATAGCACGGTTGCCGGAACCTCTAGCCAGCTGGTTATCCTTACCTGCAGTGCCATTTGTCACCTCCTGCCCTAAGGCAGGCAAGGCCAGACCAACTATATCCCCCAGCTAAGAGAGGGGGAACAAGCCCTCCAGGAATGATTCAGAAGCTGCCATGCAAGAACAGCAGAGTTCAGAAGCCAGAGAGAAGGTACCTCGCTTGCACAGGTCAAATAACGTTTCCTGGAAAATGACAAAGTTAAGGCAGGTATCCCAACAGCGCGTGCTAAGGCCACAGCAGCCCTGGAGGTGCACATTAACAGAATTACTATAGCAATGTTACAGGTGCTAGGATAGGAACTTGCATTGGAGTCGCTTGGTTGGAACGCACGCATGGACTGCACAAACGCCAGGCGCACAATAGGAAAAAATACTAACGCATGCAGAAAATGTCAGGAAACCCCCACACTGCGCCAACGGTCTACCCTGAATTCCCTCCCCCACCCCCCAGATGGACGAAATCAGAGTTCCAACGAGGACAATGACTAGGTTAAGCCTTGGTACTCACCTTTTGAAAGCCCCAGGCAGAGAATCCATGCCGGGCTCAGCTCTACTCCCCTGAAACATTTTCAGGTTTTGCACGTACTGCATTTATGGTGGCTGGAAGGTGGATTCCTCCAAGAGTCTTTTCCAATCTTCGGAAAAGAGCAAAGGGGAACAGAGGAGGAGGACAGGGGGGCACTGAGGTTTTGCGAGGCTGCTGAATTTTTCAAAACTTTCCAGATCCTTCCAATTCTTTTCTGGCTGCTCAACAGGCTCATCAGAGTAAGAGCATGGAGCTGAACCAATCTTCTCTCCTCCTATGGCTACTGAAAACACAGCAGTGTAGTGAAGTCTCCTACATCATGCTCAAGTGAGACAGTCACTCTCAATATGGTCATTTACAAGTGTTTAAATCAATCTTTTCCTCTCAAATCTTCAGATTTTCTTCAGAGTAGAAAATCCGTCCAACATCTGCTGGAGTCAAAGAAATACTGAAGAGACCTCTGGTGGCTGAGGCAGATAGAGGCATAGGAGTGATATCATTGAAACCTGGGCTTTTCATTGGCTGTCTTCACCAATCTGCTGGTAGGGGAGCACAACTCACTTGTCTGGACTGGTCTAGCAGGATGATATGGAATTTCCTTTCCTTGACTCCTGCTATATCAGTCCAGACAAGTGAATTATGCTTCCCAACCAGCAGATGGAGACAAACCAGAGCACTTTTCAGTAACATCAACTGCATAACAGGTGGTGCAGCACAGGCTTGCCAGTATGTCACTTCCCAAACAAAAAGAGTGACTGAAAAATTCAAAAGTTGTCTTTTTTTTCTAACAATTTTACAATTATCAAGGCATACTTGTACAGAAAAGGAAAATCCAAAAGAAATACAATACAAAGCAATACTACAAGAAAAACACCCAACAGAAAACCCTAGTCCACAATATGGAAGAATGAGGAGACTACAGTGGGGGAGGAGGAAACCCCACAGTATAACAGTACAAAAAGAGAAATTAGACTTACCTGCTAATTGTTCCTTTAGGAATTCCAGTCTAGTCCTGCACTTCTGTGTAGTGTACCTCTTCCAGCAGCTTGGAGACTAAGCATGTCATCCTTTTGATGACACCAGTGTACTTATGCAGCTGGCACCGCCTACCAGCACCAGTAGCTACTGACAAAGCAGACTCACAGGAGCAACGTCAGTAAAAAAAACATGCCATAAACACTTCTACGTCCAAACTAGTACCCCACCCACCCCATTGAAAGGATACCCCATCCCCCCCTCCAGGATGAGGAGACCTACCTGTTGAGCGTTCGAGTGACTGCAACTGGTGGGGAGCATGCAACCGACAGCTCTTCAAGTATGCCCCCCCCAAACGTCGACTATATCCCACTCCTCTGCTCTTCCTGGGCACTTCCTCCTTCGAAGGAACCAGCTTCAGAATCGGGATGTGCAAAGATCATCACGGAAAGCACTCAGGGAGGGTTTTGGGACTGGACTGGAGTTCTTCAAGGAACAACAATTAGCAGGTAAATCGAATTTCTCTTTCCTGATTGTCCCCTCCAGTCCAGTCTCGCACCTCTGGGATGTATCAAAGCAGTTAACCTAACGGGAAGGACACGCACAACCAGCCTGAAGCCCTGATCCAAAACGAGCATCCCCAGCTGCCTGGACATCCAGGCGATAAAGCTTAGAGCAAGTACGCAGCGACAAGCATGTTGCTGCACTATTGATCTTCCCTGGTGGAACCAAACTGTACTCTGCCCATGAGGCCGCCTGAGCCCTCATGAAATGCGCCCGCAACTCCGCCGGCACTGCTTTAACTTTACAGATGTATACCGACACCATTACCTCCCTGATCCATCTGTAAATGGAGGTCTTAGCTGCCGCATCGCTTCTGCGCAGCCCGCCAAACAGAACAAAACAGAACAGATGGTCCGACCTCCCAAAGGATGATGCCTAATTCATCTACCTTCGCAGAGCTCTCATAACATCCAGGTGGCGCAGCTTGGGAGAGGCAGGGCCCGCAAGGAAAAGCCAGCAAGGAAACGGCCTGAAGTACATGAAATGCTGCCACCATCTTGAGCAAAAAATGAAGGTACCAGGCGCCGTACCACTTCCTCCTTGAAGAAGGAAAGAAACGGCACCTGGCACAAGGCCTGAAGCTCCAAAAACCTGCTTGCCGAGCAAAAACAGCACCAGGAACACCATTCTCAGAGCCCCATCCTTCCAGGAAGCTCAACTTAATGGCTCAAAGAATACCCCAGTAGTCTAACACAAAAACACAAAACCACGTGATATGCAAGATACCAACTCCAGGCGTGGTAAAAAGAAAAGGTCAATTATTTTATTAAGAATCCAAGCTACATTTCTGTATGTTGTGCAGATAGAGTTCACATTGTTTTTTTCCAAAATATTTCCACATCAGCCTACAAGACGTTACATGGGGTTGTAATCGTTATAAGATTTTTTCCACTTGCTATTGTATGCCAAGAACACCCCTGAGGAAGGCATAACCAAGGAAGGAGTGGCCTAGTCGTTGGGGCAAGGTACCACAGGCCGGAAGGTCGGTGGTTCAAATCCCACTAGAGGACAGCAACCTTGAGCCGGAAGGACTGGGGTTTCTAGTCCCACAGGTGCTCCTTGTGGTCTTGGGTCAAGCCACTTAACCCTCCATTGCCCATGTTCCCTGTAAGTATTAATGCATGTGTCTCATATCCTCTTGTGTTAAATGTATCCCCCAACCACTTTGACTCGGTGAAAAGCAGGATATAAATGCAGCTAAATAAACAAATAAACACGGCCTGTGTCAGGTCGGCTTGGCTATTATAAACCTGTACAAAATTTAATAAAATAATTGTCCTTTTCTTTTTACCACACCTGGACTTGGTATCAAAGAATACCCCAGACAGCGCCGTCAGCCGCAGATTGAGATCCCAAGGCAGTATCCATAGCCCTCCTCATCAGACAGTAGTGGGGCACTGCCCTTAGAAATCTCAGCAGGTCTGGGTGTGCACCCAATGCCACCCGTGGCCTTCCCAATGATAACAGCAAAACGCCACCAGTTGCACCCTCCAGGAACTGGCAAGTAGCCCTATCAAAACCGGATTGCAAGATCATCAAGATGTCCAGGACCGAGGCAGTGGAAGGGCTCGCCCGCCTTTCTCCACGCCACGCTCCAAAGATGCGCCACCCGCGGGTGTACGCCAGGCTCGTAGACCTCCAGGCCTTTAGCAATGTCTCTCTCACCGAGCCCGAATATCTTTTCTACTTCAATCTCGCTCTTTCCCCAACTATGCCCTAGTCATGAATGGATCCCCTGGGACATGCAAAGTGGCCAATGTGTCCAGAGGCTCTTCCAAACCAGAAAGCGTCATGGTCGATCTGCCAGCATCCAAGTCCGGTTGGCATAACACGGGCATCTCGGCCAGTCTGTTGCCACCAGAAGTAGTAATCCCCGGTGTGCCTCTATCTGTTTTTCCTACCCGGCCTATAAGCACCCATGGGGGAAAAACAGAGGAGACCCCCCCTTGAACGCATTGCTGAATAGAGCATCTAGGCCCTCGGACATCCTCTCTCCACTTCTGTGGAAAAGCCCGGCAGGCCTTGGCAGACTGAAACGTTGCTATTAGTTCCATGCCTCGAGTGCTCCCATTGGCAAACTGCCTGCTCGAATATCCTCGGGTTGAGCTGCCACTCTCCAGGGCCCACAGGCAGTCAGCTGAGTTAGTCTACTGTCACATAATTGACTCCCACTACGAGTGCCGCCAATAACGCCCTGAGAGGAAAGTCTGGCCAGTCTTTCGGCCTCCTCCTCCAGGGCTGCACTGCCCATGCCTCCTTGCAGTTTGCTATAAGCCACCGTGGTTGCATTGTCTGAGAGGACTCAGACCACCTTGCCCTGTAAGCAAGGCTCAGAACTTAGCAGCGCCAAGGACACCACTCTCATCTCAAGCCTGTTGATCGACCCCCAGGGCCTAATGTAGACTCCACAGTCAATGAGCTAAGCGACTGTAACAAACCTGACAGACTGGCACCAGTCATCAGTGGACCCCATACTGGGGGACTCAAGTGGCACACACCTCTTCCAGGCTCCCTAGATGCAGCGACCATCAGAGGGCTCTCGCGGGCAGGGAAGTACTTAGGACAGGGGTCGACCCTGATGGGACCACCGCCGGTGCAGATCCATCTGCAGCAGTCACAAATGTGCCCATGCCCAAGGGACTAGCTTGAGAGTGGCCACAATGGTCCACCGAACCTGCAGTTAATGCCACGCCGACGGTCTCACCAACTTCAGGGACTGCCATGTCAACTGTGGTAGCTCCTGTGCCGGGCGATCTGGCAGGAAAGCCCTGCCCATGCAGATCCCAGGAGGCTGCCACCACCAAACACCTCCCCCGAGCTACAGGGGGAGAGGGGGATATTCGGCAGACCTCAAAGAACACTCCCAACTACTCTAGCTCCGGGGCCGGCCATAACTGACTCTTGGCCAGGATGACCACCCGACCGACCGAGACTGAGAAGGAACTCTAGACCCCACACTGCTGCTCTTTTGCCGTCATCCCTGGATTTCGCCTGGATCAGCCAATCATCTAGGTACGGTGCAGAGGGCTGCCACCTCCACCCTCACCAAGACCTTAGGGAAGGTTTACGGGACAGTCGCCAGGCAAAGGATAATGTTCAAAAATGGAAATGGAAAAGGCCCTTTGGTCCCACCAAAACAGAGAAACTGCTGATGTTCTGGATGGATGGGAATGTTCAAATACACCCCCGTAATGGTGAAGAGATGACAAAAACTCTCCGCTCCTTACCACCACTATTACTGATGTCAGCGTTTCCATGTGCAAATGTGGTACACAGCAGCAGTGGTTCGTGCCCGCGAGGTCAAGAATCAGGCGAAAAGAACCTTCCCTTTTTGGGCATCACCAACAACTGGAGTACCGACCAAAGTCGTACCGGTCTCATGAAACCGGAACCATGGCTCTTAGCTGCATGAGACGAGACAGGTCTCCCTCTACTGCCGCCAACACCGCCACCTCCACTCCGGGTGATTGAAGGAGCTCCGGTAAGCACATCCTGCATTGCACCCCTTTAAGACAGGCCTCACCCTGGATCACCAGCCATATTACTCCATGTACCAGGAAGAGATTCTGCAATTTCCGCACCGCCTGGAGCAGCGGATCCCTCCGAGTCTGTTCCTCTGCCAGGAGATTAGCAGGCATATTCAGAGCCATGAAGGAGGCTACAATGAATGCCGGCAGCTCCTTCCGGCGGAGCACCCGAACAATCCTGGCCTGATCTAAAACGCTGCTGGGGTTTTGTTTTGTTTTTTTTACACATAGACAGATGCTGGTCACAAACCAATGTCCTTTGGATTGGAAGGCAGGCAAATTGTAGATGACGCACACTTAAGCATCTCTCTTCCAATTCCTCCTGCAGACCTGGCCCCATGTCGAAGTCCTCCCCCATCCAGCCCCTCCAACAATGGCAATTTGTTGCCACTCCTCTGGGCCTCTAGCCCGCTTGGTCGCCACAGCCCTTGACTCGGGCTCTTTTGCGTCTGACTCCCTCCTAGCCTCATGTTCCGAGGCTGAAGAGTACGCTGTTGACTTAGCCAAATGTCTTATACAGAGGTAAAATAAACTCCAGTGAGAACTCCCCCGGGATCCTTGCTCCCTGGGCTTGAGGGGTGGATGGTCCAGGCCTCATGCAAGTATCAGGGGCCGTATCCGCTAAAGGTACCCAGTGTCCCGCCCCCACCTCCAGGGTCTCCCGCGACTGGGAGGGACTCTCCTGCCTCGTCGTGTCTTGCAGGTCCTGCTCCAATGACCCAGCCTCTTGCGTGCAGTAGAGCCCAACACTCGTCTCCGAGACGGCTCCCCGTCGGGTCCCATAAATCTTGAGGATTTCTAGACCCCTAAGATATGCAATAGACCCTGCACTGATCCAATCAGACTGATCCCGTCTTCAAGAAAGGTATTTCTTATAATTAAAATGTAAACCTATGGCCATAAGCCCTGACAAGGCATATCAGAACTTTAGTAGGTACCGAGTCCATGCAAAAGACAAAGGATGATCATGTCAGCTTATACGCTGACCATAGACAGATGGAAGGATTTCATTCGTCTCCTAACCATTGACCGTCATCTTCTCTTTAGTCAAACAAATTTCTTGTATGCAAGTGCTTCCTGCTTCACTGAACCAAACTGCAGCTATTCAGCACTTTTTTAATCCTTCCCAGGAAAAAGCCACAATGTATCAACCAACTGTCACTTACCTCTCCAGAACCACCTGATCAGTCACACCAGCCCGGTGAAATCTGCCCAGCAACAAGACACTGGCCCATGTCCCCCCGTGTCTAAGAGTGTGTGTGTGGGGGGGGGGGGGGGGGTCCTGGGATGGTTAAAGGCCTGGCAGCCGGTCTCACAGATTCTTCCGTGGACTGCTCTGTAGCCCATGACTAACACAACAGCTTGGGACTTTCCAGACCTGGCTCCACAGCTGCATTCTCATATGGGCAGCCCTGGCAAATACCTACCGCCACACAGTCCCACCCACCCCTGCTGGATTGGGCATAGCAAACAACGCGGGGTTTGGCCGGCATGACGGTAAGGGCTGTAGATTGCTTGTTATGCACACGGCCTGAGCCCTGCATCCTCAAAGACTAGGAAACTAAATTAAAGAGGCATTCCTAACAGGGGCTATACATTTCAAGCAAAGGTAAGAGTTTGTGGCTTTTTAAATTACCAGTTCTCTGCCTGGGAGCTCTTAAAAGGGGTTTGGTACATTTTTAAAATAAAGTTACATTCTTTTTGGTGCTTTAGTTTAAAAGGAGAAATATTTTCTTTAGTGGGGTAGGTTTAAAACTCTGCTTTAGTATCTGTCTCAGCTCTTTGAAACTACTGACACCTAATCACGTGTTAGTTTCCTCCCTACCCCACCCCACCTACCACCCACCCCTAGTAAGCAGTCTTGCTTTATAGGGCGTCTCCCCAATTAACTACACACAGGGACCTGGAACACCACATTTAGAACATACTTAAAGAGATTTAACAGCTTTTTCTCTGAAAACACAGCTTGGAAACCGGCTGGTAATTTGGTAGATCTCTGTTTTGTTTTAACAGATACTTAAACTCCACAAACTGAACAATGGCTGGGAAAAGTCGTATCGCTAAAGCTGTTGCCCGTTACAGCTTCTGCCTCTGTGCAGACAGAGATCTCAATGCCACTTGAAGGAACGGTTCCATGTGCAGTGTGCCTGCATGCTGAAGCTCTCAGGAAACAAATGGAGGAACTAAGAGGAGGTGGCGAGGCTGAGGAGCATTCAAGACAGTGAGAAGTACATTGATGAGATACGTCTTGCAACATCCAAGTTTTCCAGCAGAGGAGAAGATGGGTGCCTACAGAATGACAAAGGTTGGACACAAGTCAACAGGGCCTGCAGAATCATCAATCCAACTTCTCCAGCCCTTAAACTGAAGAACCATTATGCAGCACTGGAAGTGAAGGAGCTGAAATTATCCCTGGAAAGGGAAAAACCAGAGCTCAAGTACCCCAAAGTTGCAGAATCAGTGACCACAAGGAAGCAAAGGGTAGTAGTGGTTGGTGACTCTCTTCTGAGGGGTACTGAGGCATCCATCTGCCGACCAGACGAGGTCCAGAGAGGAATGTTGTCTGCCAGGTGCCAAAATTCGAGATGTTACGGACAGCTTGCTGAGACTCATCAAGCCCACTGACTATTACCCAATGTTACTATTCCATGTTGGCACAAATGATGCTGCCAGGTATCCTCCTGAGCATATCAAAAATGACTTCATGGCTCTGGGACAGAGGGTGAAGCAGATAGGTGCACAGGTGGTGCTCTCTTCAATCCTCCCTGTTGAAGGTAAAGACCAAGGCAGAGAAGCTCGCATCCTGAAGATGAATGCATGGCCGCGTGGATGGTGTCAGAGACAGCATTTTGGTTTCCTGGACCATGGGATGCTGTTCCAAGGGTTGCAGAGCAGAGATGGTGTCCATCTGTCCAAGAAAGATCAGCGTGTCTTCAGTAGCAGACTGGCTAATCTACTAAAGAGGGCTTTAAACTAGATTCGTTGGGGATGGGTGAAGAAAGCCCCCAGGTAAGTGAAAAATCAAATACCTTTATGGAAATGGTTAAAAAGGGCAACATATGGAAAGCGGAGTGTATAAATGCCTGTGGCATGGGAAATAAGATCCCAGATGTTGAAGCTTTAATAGGAGTGGCTAACTTGGATTTAGTGGCAGTTACAGAAAGCGTAGTTACTCACCTGTAACAGGTAATCTCCAGGAACAGCAGGAATTTAGTCCTCACATATGGGTATCATCGATACCGATGGAGCCTGCGCGGGAACGCTCCCCAGCGTCCAATAGGAACGCTTTTGGGAGCACCCCTCAGCACATGCGCGCTGCCTTCCCGCCTTTCCAACTGTCCCTCTTCAGTTAAGTTTGTAGCTGAGTGAAAGGATAGAGGGATAGAGGGAGAGAGGAAAGAGACAGAGAGAGAGAGAGAGAACTCCTAGGGGAGGTGGGTGGGTTGTGAGGACTGTGGTGAGTAAAGCACTGCTGAGCCTATGGATACACAGGGAAATGAGCCCTGCACCTTTAAATCTGAAAGCATCCAGGGTTTCCCCGGTAACCAGGAGTCTCTGACTCACAACTTAGTCATCCCTAAGCCCCGCCCACAGCAGCAGGTCAGGGTTAGAGAGAAGCCTGACTCTCATCACATGTGCTGGGAGCAAGGCGTGGCACAGGAAGAAGAACAGTTTAAAAAGCTGACTTTTAGAAACACAGAGAGAGGCAGGGAGAGGGCCAGCGAAGGAGTCCACGAGAGAGCCCACGAGAGAACAGCTGAGAGAGCAAGGAAAGGTGGAGCTGAAGAAGGTATTGTTGGACCTTTGAAAGAAGGCAGCAGGAGAGATATAAAGGCTGCTGACTTAAAGCTTCCAAGTGCAAAGGGGGAACTGATTGGAAAGGTTCCAAGGCAGTCCCAGCTGAAAGGAAGGCTGTTGCAATCAAAGGAAGTCTCTGCAGACGGAAGACAGCATGACTTGCATACAGGGCAGAGAGAATTGCTGAATACTCCTGACTCAAGGCAAGTGTGTCCTCCTCAGTTCTTGTCCATGAAAAGCTTAGGAGAATTAGCTCCAGATTTAAAAGCTAATTCTAGCTGTAAGCTAAACCCCAGAATAAAGAGGGACCATTTATCTGACTATCAATTGGCTCACATTGCAGAAGAGCTAGGGCAGAAGCAAGTCCTTCTCAAAAAGCTGAATGATTTGATCCAGAAAGAGAATAGTCAGCTCTCCCTACAGATACCCTTGGATAAGTGTGAAAGGGACAGTGTTGAAGAAATGGAAATAGGAGATATTGAAGATAACTCATATGAAATGCAGTGTTTTTACTGTCAAGCCTCTGACTTGGAAGAGTGCTAAACTATAGAGCCATTGAAAGTATGAATGCTTTAAGAGCAACCTGATTTGTGTGAAAGGCACGGCAGAAGAAAAACAGCTGAGTGCTAGGCTCAACTGATTATAAGGCTGAAAGCTGAAGATAATAATTAGTGGACATTCTAAGAGCTGTTTTGCTTCAAGAAATATTGTTCCTGTAAAGAGAAGCTTCTGAGAAGCTTAAGTTTTTGAATAAGCTGCATTTTTGAACACAGGCAACGTTATATCTACTTTCTTTTGAAAAGTTAAAGCTTTTGCGTGGGAGTAAAAATCCTGTATTTTTGTTTTCCACTTATATCCTGTGTATGATGGAATCCCTGATTACAAACAAATAAATTTTCTCTGTTTTGCGCCTGACCACTTGTTCACAACTCCTTTGCCTTAAGATAAGACTACAACTCCCAGCAGCCCTCCTGGCGGCCATTTTGAGGGGAAACTTATTTAAAGGTAGAAAGGCGACCTCTCCTGGTACCAGGTTATCTACCCGGCCAGGTGGGGGCGACAGGACTAAATTCCTGCTGTTCCCGGAGATCACCTTTCCAGGTGAGTAACTATGCTATCTCCAGGAACAAGCAGGAATGTAGTCCTCACATATGGGGACTCCCTAGCTGAAGATGCCAGGGAGATATCCCCAGGAAGGTGCCACCGAAGGTGAGAATCCTTCCTCCCATGGATCTCTGGCATCCCACCAGGGTTGGTAGGTAGGAATTGTTTTAAGTTTGAAAGAGATTTTGAAGAACAGCTTGGCCAAAGAAGGCATCCCGACGGGAGGCTTTATCCAGGCAGTAGTGGGCTGTGAAGGTGTGTACCGAAGCCCAGGTGGCTGCTCGACAAATGTCATCGATAGACACAGAGTGGAGATTAGCCATGGAAGCTGCCATGGCTCTCACATTGTGAGCTGTGACATGGCCCTGAAGAGGAAGACCCTTACTCTCATAAGTAAAGGATATGCATTGGGCAATCCATTTAGATAAAGTTCTTTTGGAGACTGGAAGTCCCAAATGACTAGGGTCAAAAGCTACAAAATGTTGCGAGGACTTTCTATGTTGCTGTGTTCTTTGAATGTAAAAGGCTAAGGCCCTTTTACAATCCAAAGTATGAAGGTTTCTTTCTGCATTACAGGCGTGAGGCCTCGGAAAAAATACAGGAAGATAAATTGATTGGTTTAAATGAAAAGGCGAAACCACCTTTGGCATAAAGTGTGGGTGAGTTCGAAGAACAACCTTATCATGATGAAATCTAGTATGAGGAGGATCAGCCACTAAAGCTTGTAATTCACTAATGCGATGGGCAGAGGTGATTGCAATCAGGAAGATGACCTTCCAAGTCAAAATCTTAAGGGCTGGAGTGGCTAAAGGTTCAAAAGGCGGCCTCATGAGCTGCCCGAGAACTAGATTTAGATCCCATGCCACCGGTGGTGGCTTGATGGGAGGTTTAGTTAATAAAAGGCCTCTCATAAATCTTGATAGGAGTGGATGAGAGGAAATTGGTTGTCTATTTAGAGGCTTATAAAGAAGCTGCAATTGCACTAAGATGGACTCTTACCGAATTGGTCTTTAAGCCAGAATTCGATAAGTGAAGGAGATACTCTAGTATCGATTCTAAGGGTATGACCAGGGGGTTTAATCCCTTCTTGGAGCACCATATAGTGCTGCCTTCCTGCTGGCTTCACTGGAGCTTCAGTCCCCTGCATAGGCCGCTCAGGAGGTGGGGTAGCGGCCATCCTGCATCCCTCTCTCTCATTCACTCAAATTTTCTCCCTCCTGCTACATTACCCTGAAGCCCTTCTACTCCATCTCCACACTTCACCCCCAATGCATATTCTTCTCGTCTATTCCCCCCCCCCCCAGCTCTTCGTTCTGATCTCTGGGACTCTCTTCTCTTAACCATCTCTGACCTCTCCCTTGCCTTTCCCCACCTACTTATCGCAGGTGACTTTAATCTTCACCTTAACCCCCCTTCCTCTTCTAGAGACCACTCTTTTGCCTCTCTCCTTCACGACCTGTCCCTCTTACATGTCCCTTTCCCTACTCATTCGGCCGGCTACACACTTGATCTCCTCTTGACTTCATCCTTTCATAATCTACAGCTTTATAACCTGTCCTCTCTATATCTCCCTTGGTCAGACCACTTTTGCCTCTCTGTCTCCTGTTCTCATTCGAGAGCGTCACCCTCGCCCTCTCCTCCCTCAGCGTCTCCCCACCTACAATACTCTCGCAACATTACCCCGCTCACCATCCAGTGCTTTCCCCCTGCAACGGAACTTTTCCCCACCAAATTCCCCTCTCTCTCCCCTAACTCCCAGGCCTCCTTTTGGTCCTCTACCCTCTCTGCTGCCCTTAACCATTTAGCTCCCCTGCGACCCCGTCCACCCAGACGCCCACCCTAAACCACCCTGGTTTCATAATGGCCTCCACCTGCTCCGCACTCATCTTCGTAGGGCCGAGCGTTTATGGCGTAAGGCCCCCTCCCCAGCTACTCTGTCATAATTCAAAGCGCATCATTCACACTTCCGCGCAAAAGTGCATCTCGCTAAGCAAACATATTTCTCTACTGCAATTGCCAACGCCCCCAACCAAACTCGTCACCTCTATTCTACACTCAAACCCCTTACTTCTCTTCATTGTCCCACCTCTGCTGTGGCCACTCAGCCTTCGCCCCCCCCCCCCCCCTCCAATTCTAGCTTCGTTTTTTAGTGATAATATCTCTTCCTTGCGAGCGTCTCTTCCTTTCTGTCCTGCCCCTATCCACTCTCCCCCCCTGCCGCCTCACCCCCTCCGTCCTCCCACCTTTCACACACATGGGCCTCCTTCTCACTACCCACCTCAGCTGAGCTCCATCAGCTCATTTCTTCTTCCAACAAATCATCCTGTCCTCTCGATCCCATTCCCTCCTCTTGGTTACTTATGCCTTCTTTGGCACTCCTTACCCCTATCCTCACCATGCTTAATTCAAGCCTTTCCACAGGGATCTTCCCCCAATCCTGGAAGCACGCCCTAATACGCCCCATTCTCAAAAAACCCTCCCTCGACCCTTTGATTCCAGCACACTACCGCCCTGTCTCAAACCTCCCCTTCCTTTCTAAACTTCTTGAAAAAGTTGTTTTTGCACAGCTTTCTCACCACCTTGATTCCACTAACTTTCTTCATCCCCATCAATCAGGGTTCCGACCAGGTCACAGCGTCGAGACTGTCCTGCTTGCCTTCACTAACTCACTGCATGTAGCCCACAATCACGGGGACATCTCGGTGGCGGTGGCCTTGGATCTATCTGCTGCATTCGATCTAGTGGATCACTCCCTTCTTCTCCGTTTACGCGAAGCGGGTCTTTGTAGCACTGTTCACCACTGGTTCCATTCTTTCCTCTCCTCTAGGTCCTGTTCAGTCCTCTCCTCCTCTCCCTCCATCCCTCCGTCCGACCCTTTTTCTCTACCATGTGGGGTTCCCCAGGGTTCTGTACTTGCTCCTCTTCTTTTCAACCTCTTCCTTGCCCCTCTCGCCCTTCTGATACAGCAATCCGGGATCTCGGCTTTCTACTATGCCAACGATATCGTCCTCCTTCACCACACCTCCCCTTCTCACCCTGACCTCTCCGCAATTAACTCCTGCCTTTCTATCATCGCAAGCTGGCTAACCCAGAACTGCCTCCATCTCAATCTAACCAAAACTACTGCCATCTGGTTTTCCCATGGTAGCCCACCCCCCACGCTGGCTCCGTCCTTTTCTAAATCTCCCATCCCTCTGGTCTCTACCTTCCGCTACTTGGGTGTGCTCTTCGACTCTGATCTTTCTTTTCAGGCACACGTCTCATATCACCAAGACCTCTTTCTTCTTTCTGCATCAAGTTCGCGCAATTCGTCCTTTTCTCACCCCGCCCACCCTCACCACGCTGTTACTGTCACTAGTCATGTCACGCCTAGACTTCTCTAATTCCATCTTCAATGGCCTTCCCAAATCTCAACTCAGACTACAGAGGATTCAAAATACTGCTGCTCGCATCATCACTCACTCCTCTCCACATGACCACACTGCTCCCCTACTTGCTCATCTTCACTGGCTACCTGTCCCCTTTCGCTTTCAGTTTAAGCTGCTCACTCTTGTTCATAGGGCACGTCACACCAACACCCCGCAATACCTGGCGGATCTCATCATCTTCCATACTCCCAGACACACTCCTCGCTCATTTCACCTCAATCTCCTCCATCTTCCCTCCCCTTCCCTTGCACACCTTCACTCCACCTGCTCCCTCAGCCTTTTTTTTCGCAGGCCCTGCCCTCTGGAATTCACTCCCCACCTCCCTTCGTATGGAGCCCCACCACCTCACCTTTAAGCGGGATCTAAAGACCCACCTCTTCTCCCTCGCCTTTGACCTTCCCTCCCCCTTTGTGTAACCCGGCCTCCAGTCTCGTCCAACTCTCTTTTTCTTTCCTGCTTACCTATCAATAATTGTAACTTCCTTTCTTCCTTCTGGACTCGTGCCTTTTTCTTATGAAGTTTTGTATATTGTAAACCGCTCTGTTTTTCCAAAGGGCAGTATATCAAATAAAATAAACAAACATAAAACGTTTCCACTTGAAGGCATAAGATCTTCTTGTGGAAAGTTTCCTAGAAGCTTTAAGGATATCTTTTACCTGCTGGGACAGGTTGAAATTCTGGAGGTCTAAGCCTTCAACAACCAGGCCGTGAGGTGCAGGGACTGGGGATTCGGGTGCCATAGCATCCCATTCTCCTGGGAAAGGAGATCTGGAGCATGCCCTAACTCTAGAGGTGGCGCTTGACAGATGCAGAAGCAGGGAATACCACGTTTGGCGTGGCCATCGTGGTGCTATGAGAATCATGCGACCCCTGTCTCTCTGAAGTTTGAAGAGTGTCTTGGGGATGAGGGGAATGGGTGGGAAGGCGTAAAGGAAGTCCTGACCCCAGTAAAGGAGGAAGGCATCCCTTGCATGACAGTTGTGCGCCGGAATCCTGGAACAGAACCTGGGAAATTTGGCATTCAGTGGACTTGCAAAGAGGTCTATGTCTGGAGTGCCCCAGAGATGAAATATTTTTGCCACCTGGTCTAGGTGGAGTGACCACTCGTGAGGTAGCAGTACTCAACTGAGTTTGTCTGCCCAAAGATTTTGAATGCCTGGAAGATATACCACTAGAAGGTGAATTTGATGCTCTCTGGCGAGGGCCCATAGTCGTAAAGCTTCGTTGCATAACGTCAAGAGCCTGTCCCGCCCTGCTTGTTCACATAGAACATGGCTACCTGATTGTCCGTCTGGACTAGGACTGTCTTGTAGCTGAGCTGGGCATAGAACACTCAGAGCTAAATAAATTGCTCTTAACTCCAGAAGGTTTATGTGTAAACCAACCTACTGTGGAGTCCAGGTAACCTGGGTAGAGAGATGATTCAGGTGTGCCCCCCAACCCACCTGTGATGCGTCTGTTAGGGTGGCCTGAAAGAGGGGTTGATGGAAAGGAGACCCTACTGTCAGATTTTCTAATGATTGCCACCATTGGAGGGACAAAATTAGTCGTTGAGAGATTGTTATTTTGTCCGACAAATGACCCGTGGCCTGTGTCCACTGTGTGGAGAGGGTCCACTGAGCTGCTCGCATGTGGAGGCGAGCATATGGGACTACATGAACTGTGGATGCCATGTGTCCCAGTAACTGCAGTAGCTCCCAAGCAGTGAGGGAGGATTTGCCTGCTGCTTGGTAAGCTAACTGCATTATGCGAAGACACCGGGCTTGTGGAAGGAAAGCCCTTGCCTGTCTGGTATCCAGACAAGCTCCTATGAATTCTAGGCATTGGGAAGGAACTAGTTGAGATTTTGGGAAGTTTATTACCAATCCCAAGTATTGGAGGATTCGCATTGTACGAGACAGTGCAGTGCTGGCCTCTGACACTGTGGAGGCTCGGATGAACCAGTCGTCTAAGTAAGGGAAGACAAAGGTTCCCAAGGTTCATAGAAATGCAGCTACTACTGCCATGAATTTCGTGAATACCCTTGGTGCTGAAGCCAGACCAAACGGAAGAACCCTGCACTGGAAATGTCTTCCCCTGAAAAGGAAACGTAAAAATTTCCTGTGATCTGAATGGATAAGAATGTGAGTGTATGCATCCTTTAAGTCTAGAGAGCAAAGCCATTCCTGGCTTTGAAGGTATGGCAGAAGAGTTCCCAGAGAAATCTCAAATTTTTCTCGAAATAGATATTTGTTCAATTCTCTGAGGTCTAGAATGGGTCTGAGTCCCCCTGTTTTCTTTGGGATAAGAAAATAGGGGGAGTAGAACCCTGTACCCTGTTGAAGAATGGGCATTTCCTCTATTGCCCCTTGGGCAAGAAGAGTGGAGACCTCGTGATCTAGCAGATTGCCAGCAGAGGTTCTTGAATTGAACTGCTTTAGAATTGTAGGAGGGGGTAAGCTGTGAAAATGAAGTTTGTACCCCTCCCCTACAATGGACAAAGTCCAATCTTCTGCTGTTATCTGATGCCATCTGTTGACAAAGTGGCATAACCTGCCGGGAATATTGGGGGACTGAGGACCCCTCAGAGGCAGGAAGGCAAAGCTCTCTAGGAAGGAGTCAAAGCCCTTGAGGGAGCTGAACCTGGAGAGCTGTTTGGACTCTCGGGCCTTTTGGTTTCTTTTGTTGTCTAGTTTGTCCCTTTTGGGCAACCTGACCTGGAGCTTGAGTCTGATGGGTATAGAAAGGATAAAACTTCCTCTTTTTGCTAAAAGAGGGTTTTTTATAAGGCTTTCTTTTGGCTGGAGTGACTGTAGACTTTGACAATCTAAGGTAGAATTGTCAGCATCTAACTCGTTAGCCTTCTCCTGCCAGTTCTTGCCGAAGAGATTTTCTCCCGTGCAAGGAATGTTGCCTAACTTGTCCTGTACCCAAGTCTCCAAGTCTGATGCCTGTAGCATGGCATTCTGTCGTGCACCAATGGCAATAGCAGAAGTTCTGCTGATGCATTCGAAGCAGTCAAAGGTTGCACGATTGACAAACTTGGAGACATCCTGAGCATGCTTAACCAGAGTAAGAAAGTCTTGTCTCTTATCATCTGGAAGAAATGGGCTCATAAGTTCCAAGTCTCCTGTGATTTCTTTGAGGAACATTCCCATATATAGAATATATGAGCTGATCCTAGCTGAAAGCATGGAAGCTTGAAAAGTTCTGCATCCAAAAGCATCCAGAGTCCTGCATTCACGACCTGGAGGATTGGATGCATGTCTTTTAGCACTTTTCATCCTACGCTTGGCTGACTCCACTACCATTGAATGGTGTGGCAGCTGAGTTTTCTGAAGTCCAGGACATGGTGGGACTCGATACATAGTATCAAGTCTCCTAGAGTGAGGAGAAGTAGTCAGAGGTGTCTCCCACATTCTGAGCATCAAGTTATGCAGAATTTCATGGATAGGCAGAGTAGCTGCCTCTTTAGGAGCTTTAGGATATTGGAGGATTTCCAATTACTTTGCTCTGGGTTCCTTCTCAGGAGCTACTGTGATTGAAATACCTTTAGCCATATCACGGATCCTGAAATGACATGTCCTCGGGAGGTGACATTCTGCGTTGGGGAGAAGAGGTATCTTCTAAGAGAAACCCTCTAGTGCCAGCAGAACTGTCAGAGTTTTTGGAATCGGAGGACTCAAAGTATTCCTGACTCCGATGCTCCTGCAAAGCACGATCCCGGTACCGATCGAAGTCGGTACTGAGGTGACCCGGTACCACTTTATCCACTCCAGCCGGAGGTGGAATAGGAAGAGTTACTATCGGGGCCGGTACCATTGGTACCGGCATCGTCGGCGTCAGTACCGGCATCGGTGTCAATGTCGGTGCGTTCGATAGCAAGAAATCTCTGGTCTATCAATGCTGCCGATGCCTGGGTGTCAGTACCGGTAAGAACGTCCGGAACCCCTGAGCATGGCACAGGTAGTTCTTGCGAGGTTGAAGCCTCGAACATCCTGAAGCCCCATCGATGCTTTTGAAGCCAAAGCCTCCCGCCGGGGCTGTTTTGCCGGTGTGGTTCCCTCAAGGGCAATGCCAATGGCCTCTCGATGCTTAGCAGGAGAGCTACCCTTTGAGGACCGGCTTTTGTGTTTAGTTACCCGAGATCCATGGGAGGAAGAAGAGGCCCTTGACAATGTTGATGCAATGGATCTGGCATCTGAAGAGAAGAGGGTACCGAGCTTTGCGGCCCGGTTCTGTCTTCCTCTTTTAGTCATCCCCATGCAGGAGAGACATTCAGTTGGAGAATGATCGGGTCCTAAACATTTTAGACACCAATCATGGGTGTCAGTGATGGAAATGGTACCGCCACACTTAGTACATTTTTTAAAACCACTAGTTGGCTTTTCCATGATTTTGGACAAATGGGGCCTAATGCCCAAAATGGCGCCTAGCACCAAAAGAGGAAAGTTTCTGAAAAGAAACAGTGAAAGTTTAGGGTTTTTATTTTTTAGGAAAATAAAAGAACCAGCGGTATCGGTAGGCGTCGTGCGGTAGGCAAACGCTACCACAAAAAAGAATTTTAAAGATGGAATTTTCTGCGGTGACAGGGAATAGGTCCTGTTGGCTCCGCAGAAAACGAAGAACTGAAGAGGGACAGTTGGAAAGACGGGAAGGCAGCGCACATGTGCTGAGGGTGCTCCGCGCAGGCTCCGTCGGTACCGACGATACCAATATGTGAGGACTACATTCCTGCTTGTTCCTGGAGATACATGGTTCACAGAAAACCATGACTGGGAAGTAACTATACCAGGCTATACTTTATTCAGAAAGGAAAGGGTAGGAAGAAAGAGAGGAGGAGTGGCACTATATGTAAAAGAATATTATTAAAGCTTTGGAATTACAGAGCTTAAAAGGGAGAGAGGAGGCACTGTGGGTTAAACTAGAAAGAGGGAAAGAGAAATCTATTTGCATTGGCGGGTTATACAGACCTCCCTCACAAGAGGAAGAGGTGGACAGAGTTAATTGAAGACATACAGAGTATTGCTAGGAATGAAGAAGTGCTACTGATAGGGGATTTCAATATGCCAGATGTTGACTGAAACATTCCTGCTGCAGTATCATCTAGAAGTAAGGAGATCCTGGATTCTCTACAAGGAGAACCATTAAGGCAATTGGTAACAGACCCCACATCCTGGACTTGGTGCTTACCAATGTTGAAAGTGTTTAATGTTATAGTGGGAGATAATTTTGCATCCAGTGATCACCAGATGGTGTGGTTCAGTATTAGGACTAGGGCTGATAGAATCCATTCAAAAGCCAGGGACTTAGACTTTAGGAAATCTAACTTTGCCAAGATGGGCCAATACCTCAGGGAGTCGTTAGCGGGATGGGAACAGCTGGGGGATGTAGAAAAACAGTGGGCAAAACTGAAAGGGGATATTTTAAGGGCAACCAACCTTTTTGTTAAAATAGTAAATAAAGGTAAAAGGAAAATGAGACCGCTATGGTTTTCGAAAGAAGTAGCTGAAAAGCTGAAGAAAAAGAGGGAGGCCTTCCTGAAATACAAGGGATCACAGAGAGAAGACGACAGGCATCTATATTTGGAAAAAACTTAGAGAAGCTAGCAAAGTAGTCAAGAAAGCAAAGATTCAAAAAGAGGAGGAAACAGCCAATGCAATAAAATGGGGGGATAAGACATTTTTCAGATATGTTAGTGAGAAGAGGAAGGGCAAAAGTGGTATTGTCAGACTCAAGGGTGAAGGGGAGGATTATGTAGAAGCTGATGAGGATAAAACGGAATTGCTTAACAAATATTTCTGTTCTGGAACAGGACTTCAGAAAACACAAACAAACAGGAACAGAAGCGAGGGGCATCGAAGAATTTTCAGAAGACTGTTCGTGAGAAACTAGCTCAACTTAAAGTAGACAAAGCGATGGGACCAGATGGGATACACTCTAGAATACTGAGCAAACTTGGGGATGTTCTAGCAGCGCCACTGACTGACCTTTTCAAAGCCTTGTTGGTCGGGAGTGGTGCCAAAGGACTAGAGAGAGGCTCATGTGGTCCCTTTACACAAAAGCAGAAGTAAGGATGTGGTTGAAAACTACAGGCCGTTTAGTTCAACTTCGGTGGTCAGTAAATTATTGGAAACTTTTCTGAAAGAGAAAATAGTGAGGTTTCTGAAATCCAGCGGATTACAGGATCCGAGGCAGCATGGATTCACCAGAGGCAGGTCTTGTCAGACAAATCTGATTCATTTCTTTGACTGGGTGACCAGTGAGTTGGACTGCGGGATAGCCCTAGATGTGGTGTATTTAGATTTCAGTAAAGCCTTTGACACTGTTCCTCACAGGCGACTTATAAACAAACTAAGCACCCTAGGGATGGATCCTAAAGTTACTGGTTGGGTTAGACATTGGTTGAGTGGGAGGTGACAAAGGGTACAGGTAAATGGAGCTCACTCTGAGGAGAAGGAAGTTACCAGTGGTGTGCCCCAGGGATCTGTCCTTGCTCCGATTCTTTTTAACATCTTTGTTAGTGATGTAGCAGAAGGGCTGTCTGGTAAGGTTTGCTTCTTTACGGATGATACCAAAATCTGCAATAGAGTAGACACCCAGGAAGGTGTAGATAACATGAGGAGGGATCTAGCTAAGCTTGAAGAATGGTCTAGAATTTGGCAGCTGGGATTTAATGTTAAAAAATGCAGGTCATGCATTTGGGTTGCAGCAATCCAAGGGAGCAATATAGCATAGGGAGTGAAGTACTTTTGTCCACTAAAGAAGAGCGGGACCTCGGTGTGGTTGTGTCTGATGATCCTAAAGAAGCTAAACAGGTAGAAAAGGTGACAGCAAAAGCTAGAAGGATGCTTGGGTGCATAGGGAGAGGAATGGCTAGCAGGAAAGGAGGTGATAGTGCCTCTATATAAGTCTTTGTTGCCACCTCATTTGGAGTAGTGTGCGCAATTCTGGAGACTGCACCTTCAAAATGATATAAACAGGATGGAGTCAGTACAGAGGGTGGCTACTAAAATGGTTAGTGGTCTTTATTATAAAGCATATGAGGACAGACTTAAGGATCTTAATATGTAAACCTTAGAGGAAAGGCGGAATAGAGGTGATATGATTGAGACGTTTAAAAACCTCTGTGGCATAAATGCACAGGGGGCAAGCCTCTTGATTGAAAGCAAGCTCTGCTATGAGGGGACATAGGATGAGGGTGAAAGGGGACAGATTCAGGAGTGATATGCGGAAATATTTCTTTACAGAAAGAGTGGTGGATCCGTGGAATAGTCTCCCAGTGGAGGTGGTAGAAATAAGGAAAGTATCTGAGTCTAAAAAAGCATGGGACAAACACAGGATCTCTAAAGGAAAAAAGAGGACTGTTGTAGTTGTTGATATGGAAGGACAGACTAGATATAAAAAGATCACATGGCCTGTCATCATTTTTTTGTTTATTTTTTTATTTATTTTTATTATCATGTTTATTTCTATGTTTCTAAAATGAAAAGAAAAGGAAAAGGAACTGAAGGCTTTCAAATTAAATAATGCAGGCAGCATTGATCTCCCCCCCCCCCCAAAAAAAAAAACACAAAGCAAAAATAACCAAGAACAAAAGAAATAACCCTGCAACAACAGGAAATAATTAATACAGTCTAAACCTATGTCTCCACAGTGAGTCCAGCACCTTGGCTTACTACCTCCTCCAGCTGCTGAAGACTGAGCATACCGGGGCTGGTAGGCGGTGCCAGATGCATAAGTACACTGGTGTCGTCAAAAGGATGACATGCTCAGTCTCCAAGCTGCTGGAAGAGCTACACTACCCAGAGGTGCAGGACTGGACTGGAGGGATGATAAAGAGTAGTTACTCACCTGTAACAGGTGTTCTCCAGAGCAGCAGGAATCAGTCCTCACATACGGGTGACGCCGGCGCCGACGGAGCCCTCGTGCAGAGCATTTCCCCAGCTTTCAAAGAAAGCCTTTGGGAATGCAGCACACATGCGCTGTCCCCTTCCCGCCCAAGGGTGTCATCTTGCTCAGTCTGATGACATAGCTAAAAGTCAGCAAAAAACCCCAAAATGAAGGATATGACTCCAGGGGAGGAGGGTGGGTCATGAGGACTGATTCCTGCTTCTCCTGGAGAACACCTGTTACAGGTGAGTAACTACTCTTTCTCCAGGACCAAGCAGGAAGTCAGTCCTCACATATGGGACTCCTCAGCTCTAGGCTAACGGGAACTCTAAGCTGAAAAAATGGCTCCCTCTCAAGAGCCTCAGCATTCGTAATAAGAATATCCTCTAAGAACGCCCCCGTACGGTAGCCCAACACAAGGGCCGGAGGATAGGAGTTGCCTAAACCTCAAAGAGATTAAGGAGTACCGCCTGTCCGAAAGCACTGTCCCTTCGGGACTCTCTCGAGGCAGTAATGGGCTGCAAAAGTCTGGCTTGAAGACCAAGTTGCGGCCCAGCAGATGTTGCCAACGGAACAGAGCGAAGATGAGCTACTGACGCAGCTTTCACCCTGACACGGTGGGCCGTGACTCAACCCTGCAAGTGGAGGTCGGCTGCCTTGTACGCCCAGGCAATACAATCTGCTACCCAAGTGGACAACGTACGCTTCGAGACAGGTAACTCCATCTTATTAGGGTCAAAGGAGACGAAAAGCTGCGTAGCCTTTCGATGCCCCCACGTACGTACTATGTAAAAAGACAACGCCCTCTTACAGTCCAGGTTATGCAAGACTGTTTCAGCCCAGCTGGTATGCGGCCTGGGGAAAAAAGGTCGGAAGAACCATCTCCTGGTTGAGGTGGAAAGAGGAGACCACTTTTGGAAGGAACTTGGGATGGGTCCGTAGGACCACCCTGTTCCTATAGAACCGCGTGTGCGGTCTATCAGAAACCAGAGCTTGTGGTTCACTCACACGTCTGGCCAAGGTAAGAGCCACCAGGAAGAGCGCTTTCCAAGAGAGGAAGCACAAATGGCAAGTAGCCATCGGCTCACACGGTGGGCAAGTAAGTTGCTGCAAGACCACGTTCAAATCCCACTCAGTCGCCAGTGGACGAACCGGAGGCTTGAGTAGAAGCAGACCTCTGAGAAATCTGGACACCAAGGGGTGAACCGACAGACTGTCCTTCCACCGGTGAGTGGTGCACTGACAAAGCTGAGCACACCATACCGTAAACCTACGCCACTTGAGGGCATAGGACTTTCTGGTGGACTGCCTCCTAGAGGGCAAGACCACCTCCTCAACCTCCGTAGGTAGAAGTAAGGGAGCTAGCACTACTCTTTCAGCAGCCAGGCCATCAAATTGAGGGACCTGAGATTGGGGTGCAGAAGGGAACTCTGCTCTTGAGACAGGAGATTGTGTTGCAACCCCAGAGGGAACAGAGTTTCCACCGCCAACTGCAATAGAAGTGGAAACCAGGGCTGCCTCGGCCATCTGGAGGCTACCAGAATCACCGAGGCCTTGTCCCGGAGAATACTGAACAGAGTTCAGGCCACCAGGGGCGTGGGAGGAAACGCATACAGGAGGCCCGTAGACCAAGAGATCAGAAAAGCATCTGCTGCCATCCTCAGGGGATGTGGCTGTGTGGACCAAAACCTGGGCAGCTGACTGTTTTGTGGACTTGAAAAGAGATCGATGGATGGAAGTCCCCAGCGGAGGAAGATCTGCTGGACCACCAATGGATTCAACTGCCATTCGTGAGGCTGGAGAATCCTGCTTAGCTTGTCTGCTAGGAAATTCTCCTGACCAGGTAGATAAACTGCTTTGAGAAACATGCCTTGTTTGACTGCAAAGGAGCAAAGGGCCAGTGCCTCCAGACTTAGGAGCCTGGACCCCGTGCCCCCTTGTTTGTTCACATAGAATATTGCAACCTGATTGTCCGTATGAACTAGGACAGACTGGTGAGAGAGGGCATGACAAAATGTTTGCAGAGCTAAGCGGATTGCTCGCAGCTCCAAAAGACTGATTTGCTGCATGGCCTCTCGGAGACCAGAGGCCTTGAGTGCACGTGCCTTGTCAATGTGCACCCCAGCCCTTTAAGGAAGCATCAGTCGTCAGCACCCTTGTGTGTGCTGGAGCCTGAAAAGGTACCCCCTGAGAAGGTTTGGGAGATGTAGCCACCACTGTAAGGAGACCAAGTGGTTTGGACACCTTTACTCTGTCTGAGGTCACCTGTAGCCTGCGTCCACTGATTTCTGAGGCACCATTGAGCAGCCCGCATGTACAGACGGGCATTCGGAGTCACATGTACCGTGGATGCCATGTGGCCCAGGAGCTGCAGGTAAGCGCCTGGTGGAAACATGAGAACTGCTTTGGAAATGGTTGGCCAAGTCCATCAGTCTTTGGGCCCTGTCCTTGGGCAAGTAGGCTCTTGCCTGCAGGGTGTCTAATCTTGCTCCTATAAACTCTAGGTTCTGAGAAGGGAGCAAAGTGGACTTTACGTAGTTTATGACAAAGCCCAGATGTTGAAGAAGAGAGACAGTGTGATGAGTGGCTTGTCAGGCCTCCTGGAGAGATTGGCCCCTGATGAGCCAGTCGTCCAGGTATAGGAAGACAAAAATTCCCTGATTCCTGAGATAAGCCTCCACCACCGCCAGGCATTTGGTGAAAACCCTGGGGGCAGAGGTTAGGCCAAAGGGAAGTACCCTGTACTGGAAATGGCTTCCTCCCACCACAAATCTGAGATATTGGTCTGTGGTCTGGATGAATGAGGATGTGAGTATAAGCATCCTTTAGGTCTAAGGAGCATAGCCAGTCTCCCTGCTGGAGGTAGGGCAGCAGTATCCCAAGGGTAAGCATCTTGAACTTTTCCCTCTCCAGAAACTTGTTTAGGTTTCGCAAGTCTAGGATAGGCTGGAGGCCTCCTGTCAATTTTGGTACCAGGAAGTACCTGGAGTTGAAGCGCCCTTCCAGATGGTGAGGCATCGGTTCCACCGCCTGTTCCTTTAGAAGACTTGCCAACTCCTGAAGGAGGAGGTTCCTGTGTAGAGGGAGTCTTGGAGGCTCCCCTAGAAAGTAGGAGGGGGGTAGCTGGTGGAAGTGGAGCATGTAGCCCTTTTGGACTATGCTCAGTACCCAGGTATCTTCTGTGATGGCTGGCCACCTGTAGGCGTACAGGGTCAGCCGACCTCCTGTGCTGAGTGGAGCCACCGTCGGAGAAGAGGCTATGCTGTGGGAGTCAAAACCCCGCTCCCTGCTGTGCAGGAGCCGGAGCTGGTGGCTTGGGGGTCTTCTGCCTATGTGGCCCATGCCCCTGCCCCTTGACCTGCTGGCCCTGTTGGGGAGCTGGAGAGGCCTGATATTGAGGGTAGGATTTGTAGGCAGCACCCTTTCTCAGGAAAAAGGGTTTCTTTCCCGAGCCCTTCTTTTTTTGAGAAGGGGCAGAAGTCTTTCTGGACAGCCTTGTCCTGGTGAGAGTCTCAGTCTCGATTTCTGCAGCCTTTTCAGTCATGGGCTTATCGAATAGGTTCTCACCTCGGCACGGGACATCGACCAACTGGTCCTGCACCCATGACTCCACGTCCGTTGACTGTAGCCAGGCCTGACGGTGTGCACCGATGCCGGCCCCGGCTACCCGAGCTGAAGCCTCGAAGCCATCATAGGCTGCTCGAGAGATAAACTTCAAGCACTCTCGGATCCCTGTCGACAAGGCCTTGAACCTCTGCAAGGGTTCCTCAGAGAGGCCAGCTGAGAACCCGGCAATCTCCTTTGCCAGGTCTCATAGGTACATGCCCATGTACAGCTGTTAAGTCTGGACACAGCAAGATAGCATAGAGCCCTGGAAGCACTTTCTACCGAGGGCATCCAGGTTCCGGGCCTCCCAGCCGGGGGGCACCGAAGAGTGCATCTTCTGACTCTTCAGGCGGTGCATGGCCGATTCCACAACCATGGAATTGTGCGGTAGCTGCGCCTTTTGAAACCCAGGGCTCTTACGGACTCGATAAATGGAATCGACCCTTTTGCTAAGAACCAGCACCGAGGCTGGTGCCTCCCACATACGGAAGAGCAGCCATTCCAGCATCGGAGGAACCAGTACAGTAAAGGTTTCCTTCGGAGGAAAATCATACTGGAGGGCATGGGAGGTCGAGGGGGACCTTGACCGAGGATCGACTCGAGACTTGATGGACTCGAGGATTGGCTCGGCCTCCGGGGTCGACTTAGAAGTTGAGGTCCCGGTGGTCGGGACAGATGCACCAGTCAAACCGGCGATCAGCACTCGCTGCTGCTCCATGAAGGCAGCCAAGCTGCTCTCCAAGGCTGTCAGCCTGAATCTAAGCTTAGGAGACTCAGCAGCCCCTGACTCAGGCCCCGACAGTGTCGGGCCTGACATCGGTTCTCCCGGAGGAGAGTCCACGAGGACAACAGAACTTACGTGACTCGGGGACTCCAGCTCCATGTGAGGTAGTTTGGACGGCCTGTCCAACTCAGAGAGCCCGGGGCGGCGGTCAGGGCTACGCGACCTGGCCTTCGAGGACCCAGGGGCCTCCACCGACGCTAACCTCACGAGCTTCTTCTTCCTTTTGTGCTCCCGGGTGGGAGACCCCCTTTCAGAGGAACCACGACGGTGCTTGGGGTCAGACTCCCAAGTTGTCGAGGCCTCTGACGAAGTCCAGGCCCGGCCGGACGCGGACTCTGAAAAAATTCTTTCACATTGATGCTGATGGCTCCGAAGTGCCTTTGACGACATTTTGACGCACGGGCCACAGACCAGCGGGTCATGGTTGGACCCGAGGCATCGGAGGCAGCAGTCATGTGTGTCAGTGAGAGACATAAGTTTCTTGCACCGATCACATTTTTTGAACCCACTGGCAGCCATCGGGGGAAAAAGGGCCCCTGCAAGGTCAAAAGACCGGGCTGCCAGTGAAAATAACAAAAAAGGCGTGAACGCTAGTCACGAAGGACAAAAAATGAAAAAAGAAATTCCAGACTCGATACCGGTGTACCGAGCCCAGGCGGAAAGGGGAACCGGCATCGAACCGGATAAGAAAAAAGCAAAAATCGCAGAAAAAAAAATCTACTTTTCCCGGGTGACACGAACTCACGTCCGTTGGGCTCCGCGGAAAAAGAAAGACTGAGCAAGATGGCACCCTTGGGCGGGAAGGGGACTGCGCATGCGTGCTGCATTTCCAAAGGCTTTCCTTGAAAGCTGTGGAAATGCTCTGCACGAGGGCTCCGTCGGCGCCAATGTCACCCATATGTGAGGACTGACTTCCTGCTTGGTCCTGGAGAAAGAGAAATTAGACTTACCTGCTAATTGTTGTTCCTTGAGGAACTCCAGTTCAGTCCCGCACCACTGTGTTTCCTAGTTTTTTTCTAGCTTTTTGGGGAATATTTTGTTTTTGGATCTAAATTGGCAGAGCCAGGCTCCTTTTTACCCTGAGGCAAATAAAACGCCTTTGATATAGGTGGAATCAAATCATTTGGTACCAAAGTTTAGTCATATAGTGTAAAAACATATAAATCGCAGATGTCGCAGCAATTATAGGAAAGTTCAAAACCCTTGTTTGAGGCAAAGGCAGAATTTGCTAACATTTCAATTTTCGCTCTGAGCGCCACATTATCTTTGGATAGAGCCATAGTTAAATCAGAAATAGATGCGAACTGTTGGGCATTCTCATCCACTTTAGTCTTCAAAGCTTCAGTAACCATTATATACGAATCCTATTTCAAGATGTTATGTTCCACTTTAGAGAATATCGTTGCTGTTTGCTGAGAAACGGCAGTAACTAAGTTCATTATTGCATATCATATGCTGCCAAAAGTGATTCTAGGAGGGCAAGATAACTGATACAGAACAGGCGACAAGACAGCTGAAGGGGGCCTGAATAACCTTACCCATGCCAGGGCCGCTGGCCTGGGTACTTCTGCCGCCACCTCCTCTCCATAAAAACTTTCAAAATTTGCAGAACGCTTCCACCACTTCCAAGTGCCGCCGCCTCTCCCCGCACTAAAACATCCGAAACACCGATTTCTGATGCTTCGAGTGTCTGAGAGGATGAACAGGAAGCAGTTTCTCTTACAGGCTGTGGCGGTCGCTGCGCATTCTTGGAAGACAAGGTGGTGTCAGGATCCAAAGCGTGCGGAGAAACCTCCTAAATCTCCATCACAACACCTGAACGAATCTCCTTCCTAGCAGTCTCCGGGACAACGATAAAACAAGCCATAGGACCCGGCATGGCAGGCAAAGCATCTGCAGGGTAAGACCTTGCCTTACCTTTCCTCATAGGCATAACAGGTAATGCGTCAAACACTCAATCAGCCACCTTAAATAAACCACGTCCACAGAAAAGTAATTAACCAGAACTATGAACAAGAAATTCTTAGCTCTTACCATACTTGATTGCATCAGGCACAGATACTGAACAGGTAGCACAAATCCCCAGCAAATATGCAAAGTCTTTTCAGGGCAGGTCCTGGACTGGTCCAACAGGAATCAAAGCAAAAAAAATCAACTGGTATGGAAAAGGTTCTCCTTCATTATTCTGCTACATGAGTGGTATGTACCCAAGCAATCAGGATCTATGATAGGAGGAAGAGTATGCTCTGGATAGAACTGCTCTGCCATACTCACCATCCGCAGCATCTCCCACCTTAAGTGCTTCACAAAAGGTATTCAAACAGATAACTGCCTTACAGATGTCTTTTGGAGATACCAAGGCAGACAGCCCATGAGGAGACTTGCACCCTAGTGGGGTGGATAGATTCCTTCAGGCACAGCCCCCTCCCCCCACCATGAGATAGGTTGAAACCACCTCCTGCTTAATCCAATATGCAAATAGAGGACCTGTCTGCTGCCGGTCTTTTCCTTGGACCACTGAATAAGTCACAGTGATGATTTCACTGACAGAAGGTATTAGTAAAGTCCAGATTCTGCAACATCCTCCTTACTATAACACACATAAGGAGTCTTTTCTATAGATCATCCTCTGAGGAGGGCATGACTACAATTTGATGAAGATGAAAGGGAGAAAGCATCTTTAGCAGAAAGGAGAGCATGGTTCTCAAGGAGACAGCTGCTGTAGAGTTAATAAAAAAGGCTCTCTATAGGACAGAGCCTGCATTTCAGACACCAGTCTAAAGGATGTCAATAGTCAATAGGAAGACCACCTTCAAGGTCAAATCCTTAACATACATAATATATCATGGCAAATAAAGACCAGTATGCTCCATCTAGTGTGCCCAGCAAGGCGGCAAGAGTAGGTGCACCTGCTGCTCCGTGCAGGTCACCCCTCCCCATGCCTTTAAGGGTGTATCCACCCCCCTGTGTAGGTCACCCCTATTTGTAGAGATTTAAGAAATAGTTATGTTTATTTTGATTTTATCCTGTTATAAAAAGGGATACACTGTGTCTATCCCAATGCCATTTTGAATTCTGTCACTGTATTTCCCCCACCACTTCCATCAGGAGGGCATTCCAAGCATCCACCACCCTTTCAGTGAAAAGGCATTTCCTGACATTGCCTTTCAGTTTACCCCCTTGCAGCTTCCTGTGATACCCTCTAGCTTTACAGCTTCCCTGTCTTTGGAAGAGTTGTTTATTCATTAATACTCTTAAGTATTTAAAGGTCTGAATCATATCTCCCCTGTCCCTCCTCTCCTCCAGAGTGTACATATTTGGATCGTCAAGTCTCTTCTCATAAGTCTTCTAACGCAGGCTCCAAATCATTTTTGTTGCCTTCCTCTGAACTGTTTCCAGTCTTTTTATATCCTTTGCGAGATATGGTCTCCAAAACTGAACACGATATTCCAAGTGAGGCCTCAACAGTGATTTATACAGTGGCATTAGTACCTCTTCCTTTCTACTGGTAATTCCTCTTTGTATGCAGCCCAACATCCTTCTGGCTTTTGCCACCGTCTTGTCACAGTTTTGCCTCCTTGAGATTCTCAGAAACAATCACTCTAAGATCCATCTCCTGGTCTATGTACACCAACCTCTTGCCCCCTATCGCATACAATTCACTTGGATTTCTGCTTACCAAGGCATTGACAATGCACTTCTTCACATTAAATCTTAACTGCCAAGCATTAGACCATTCTTCCAGCTTTTGTAGATCTTTCCTCATGCTATCCACACCTTCAGGGGAGTCCACTGTGTTGCAAATTTTCATGTCATTTCCAAAAAGACAGACTTTTCTATTCAATCCTTCAGCAATATTACTCAGATACAGTGAACAGTACTGGTCCCAGGATGGAACCCTGGGGCATACTGCTAATCAACTTCCTTTCATCCGACTGAGTTCTGTTTACCATCATCTTCTGACATCTGTCAGTCAACCAATTTCTGATCCAGTTCACCACCTTGGGACCCATCCCCAAGCTGTTTAGTTTATTGATAAGCCTCCTAGGAGGAACAGTATCAAAGACTTTGCTGAAATCTAGGTAGATCACATCCATCACAAGCCCTTGATCTAGTTCTCTGGTCACCCAGTCAAAGAACTCAGATTTGTTTGGCAAGATCATCCTTTGGTAAAACCATGTTGCCTTGGATCATGCAACCTGTTGGTTTCGAGAAAGTCCACTATTCGCTCTTTCAGGAGAGCCTTCATTACTTTTCCCGCCACCAAGGTATGGCTTACTGGCCTGTAGCTTATCACTTCTTCCCTATTATCAATTTTATGAAGAGGTACCAAATCAGCCCTACTCCAGTCCTGTGGAACTTCTCATGTCTCCAAGGATCTATTAAAAACATCCTTTAAAGGCCCTGCAAGAACCTCTCTGAGCTCTTTCAGTATCCTGGGATGTATCCCATCTGGACCCATGGCCTTGTCCTTGAGACAAACCCTCCCAGAGAGGCTCAAGTGGGGGAGAAAGTGTAGTTACTCACCTGTAACAGGTGTTCTCCAGGGACAGCAGGAATCAGTCCTCACATATGAGTGCCACTGGCACTGACAGAGCCTGCGCGGAGCATTTCCCCAGCTTTCAAAAAAGCCTTTGGGAAGGCCATCACGCATGTGTGGTCCCCTTCCCGCCAAAGGGTGAGATCTTAGTCAGTCAGGTGCCATAACTATAGCCTCTCCAAGAAGATGTCAAAAAATATACAGCAACTCCGAGAGGAAGGGGGATGGTTGTGAGGACTGATTCCTGCTGTCCCTGGAGAACATTTGTTACAGGTGAGTAACTACACTTTCTCCAGGAACAAGCAAAAGTCAGTCCTCACATATGAGACTCTCTAGCTACAGGCTACTGAGGACCTGTAGGAAAAAACATGGCAGCGCAGTGAACAGTTGCCAGTGAAAGCCGAAGGCAGCCCGAGCACCCCGGGTCCATGGGTGGCCACGCTCCCAGTAGCTGGAACAAGAAGGTTCAGAGGGCAGGAGTTGCTTAAACCCTGAACAGATTATGGACTACAGCCTGGCCGAAGGCAGCATCCCGACGGGACTCCCTCTCCAGGCAGTAATGCATTGCGAAGGTGTGAGTGGAGGACCAGGTGGCGGATCGACAGATGTCTGCCAGAGGCACCGAGAACAGGCTAGTGACAGACATCGCCATCACTCGGACATTGTGAGCCGTGACACGGCGGTCCAGGGGAAACCCGGCCTAGGCCAAGACGATGCAGTCCACGACCAAGATAGACAAGGTACGCTTTGTGACCGCCAGTCCCAGATGGCTGTGATAAAAGACGACAAAGAGCTGCCCGGATCTGAGGTGGCCCAGAGTCTGCTGCAGGCAGAAAGAGTGCCCTCTTACAATCCAGGGTGTGGAGAATCGCCAACGTCCGGTCGGCATGTGGCTTCGGGAAGAAAGAGGGCAGCACTATCTCTTGATTGAGATGAAAATCCGAAACAACCTTCGGGAAGAACTTGGGGTGAGAGTCCACAGGACCACCTTGTTCCTATAAAACCTCGTGCATGGTGTCTCGGCCATCAGTGCCTGGAGTTTGCTGACCCTCCGGGTGGAGGAGAGAGCCACCAGGAAGGCCACCTTCTACAACAGATGCCGCAGCAGGCAGGTAGCCATGGGCTCAAAGGGTGGCTTGGTCAGCTGCGTGAGGACCACAATGAGGTCCCATTCCACCAGAGGAGCATGGGTAGGGGGCCTGGAAAGCAGCAGGCCTCGCATGAAACGAGAGACAAGCGATTGTCCCAAAAGAGGTTTGCCCTCGATGGGGTGATAGTTCGCTGAAATGGCACTCAGGTGAACCCTGACTGAGTTAGACTTCAGCCCAGACTGCAAGAGGTGGAGCAGGTACTGCCAGACCAAAATGGTAGGGCATAAAAATGGGTTTGCTCAGAGCTCCGAGCACCACACCGAGAACAGACGCCACATGAACGCGTAAGCCCGTCTGGTCGAGTCCTTTTGTGATGTCAAAATGATGTCCTCAATTTCCATGGGGAGATGGTAGGAAGCTAGAGCGACTCAATCAGCCGCCAAGCTGTGAGGAACAGGGACCACAGACCCTCCGCCTGCATCAGCAGCTCTGGATTAGAACCCAAGAGGGACCGGGGGCTCTGTCGAGAGACTGAGCAGCAGGGGAAACCAAGACTGCCTGAGCCATCTCAGGGCTATGAGAATCATTGAGGCCCTGTCCCGCTGGACCTTGAGAAGGGTCCAGACAATGAGGGGCATGGGTGGGGGGGGAGGCATATAGCAGGCCTGTTTCCCACAAGATGAGGAAAACATCGGGGGCCACCCTGCCCGGGTGCGGGAGGGGACCACAGAATCATGGGAGCTGCAAGTTCGCAGGGCTGGCAAAGAGTCCAGATCTGGAGTCCCCCAATGCTGGAAGAGCTGCTGTGCCGCTCGGGGACACAGGCGCCACTCGTATAGCCAGAGGACTCTGCCAATGCATTGTCCTGACCTGGGAGGTAAGTGGCTGGACGGTCATGCCCTGGCTCACCACAACGGAGCACAGGGCTATCACCTCCAAACAGAGGCTGTAGGAGTCGGTCCCTCCCTGTTTGTTCACATAGAACATCATGACCTGTTGTCCATCTGGACCAGCACCGCTCGGTGCTGCAGGCAGTCCCTGAAAACCCTGAGAGTGAGGCGAAAGGCCAGGAGCACCAGCAGGTTGGTCTGCTGCCGGGACTCTGAGGAACCAGGTCCCTTGAGGGCACTGTCCCTCGCAGTGGGCTCCCCAGTCCACCAGGGAGGCGTCTGTCATTAAGACCACCTGACGCGCAGGAGCTTGGAAGGGCATACCTCGAAGCAGGTTGTGAAATTTCTGTCACCAAGCTAGAGACTCTGCCGCGCTGGGAGAGATCGAGATAGGGTCTCGGAGGCAGCTGGTCGACTGTGCCCATTGCCCTCTGAGGCACCACTGTGACGCCCGCATGTTAAGATGGACATTGGGCATGACATGGACCGTGGAGGCCATGTGGCCGAGAAGGCGAAGCATTGTCCAGGCCAAGACAGTGCTGTGGCACCTTACTTCAGATGCCAGGGACATGAGGCAGTCCACCCTGTTCTGAGGAAGAAAAGCCATGGCCCGAAGGGTGTCCAAGTGAGCCCCGATGAACTCTAGGGACTGAACTGGAGTGAGGTGGGACTTCAGGTAATTGATCACAAACCCCAGATGCTCCAGGAGGCTAATGGTGCAGTCCATGGCCTGCCGGGCTTCGGAGGCCATGCTCACTGTTACGAGCCAGTCATCTAGATATGGATAGACTAAGGTGCCCTGCAGCCGCAGGTGGGCCACAACCACGGCCAGGCATTTCATGAAGACCCGCGGGGCAGATACAAGGCTGAAGAGAAGTAGCCTGTACTGGTAATGGTTTCCCTGAACCATGAAGAGGAGGTACTTTCTATGTTTGGAGTGGACGAGGATGTGAGCGTAAGCTAAGTTCAAGGAGCATAGCCAATCGCCCTGCTGGAGGTAGGACAGTAATGTTCCAAGGGAGAGCATCTTGAATTTCTCCCACACCAGGAACCTCTTTAGGTTCTGCAGGATGAGGATGGGCAAAAGGCCCACTGTCCTCTTTGGGACAAAGTAGTATCGGGAGAAGAACCCCCGTCCTCGGGAATGTGGTGGGACTGGTTCTACTGCGCCGTCCTCAAGGAGGCCTGCAACCTCCTGACTCAGGAGGGCCTGGTGCTGGGGAAGCAGACATGGCTCCCTGAGGAAGTACGGAGGAGGAGCCTGGTCCAGATGGAGAAGGTAGCCCTCCTGAATGACCTGGAGGACTCAGGTGTCGGAGATGGACTCCCACCTGTGGGAGAAAAGGACCAGACGCCCCCCAATGGATAGCCGCCCTGCCAGAGGATGAGAGGCTATGCTGATGTGATGGCATCAAACCCCCAAGAGTGGCTGAGACAGCGCTGGGGGTTGGGTCTTGGGACCCTTCGGTTACAGGGCTGTGGACACGGTCTTGCCCTGACCATCCTGAACGTGGGTCAATGACGGTGGATTGGCCAGGTAGCCCCTGTATGGGAGTTACTTCCACTGGAAGAAAGGCTTCTTACTTTGCTGCTTATTCCTGGGGAGGGAGATGGTTTTGCAGGAGAGGCAAGTACAAGTCATGTATTCCGTCTTGATCTCCACTGCCTTATCCTCCATGGGCTTGCCAAATAGCTGCTCATCCAAGCAGCTTCTCCTGGACCCACTGTTCCAGGTCTGAAGACTGGAGCCAAGCCTCCCGGCAGGCTCCAAAACCAGCTGCCGCCACCCGAGCGGAAGACTCAAGGCTGTCATATGCTGCTTGCGAGAGGTACTTTGAGCATTCTCTGACAGACTTTGAGAGGGTCTGAAAACGCCAGAGATGATCTCCGTCAAGGCCCACCGCAAAGCCTCCGAGCTCTCTAGCGAGGTCACAGAGGAACATCCCAATGTATAATTGGTAAATCTGTATGTGACATGATAGCATGGAACCCTGATAAGCCTTGCGCCTGAGAGCGTTGAGGGTATGAGACTCTCTGCCCAGCAGGACAGACAAATGAGTCTTCGAGCTCTTTAGCTTCTGCATGGCCAATTCGACCATCATCTAGGTATGGGGAAGCTGGGCTTTCCGAAACCCGGGGTATTCTGAACCCTATACATATCGTTCAGGCGCTTGCTCACGATGGGGACAGAGGCCAGGGTCTCCCACATGTGGAGGAGACTGTTCAGAATGGGAGGAACCAGCACCGAGAGAGCCTCTTTCAGAGGGGCTTCATATTGCAGAATATCAAGCTCCTCAGCGCAGGGCTTCTCCTCAGACTCTGTGGCGAGCACCAAGACCCACGCCATGTCCCGGACAAACTCCAGAAAGGAAGTGTCTTCAGGATGTGACCACCACCTCTGGGTCGGCAGGGAGGAGTCGGAGGGAAGGTCTCCGTGGGACCAAGTCTCTGGGGAGGTCTCTCCATCGGACTCCCACTCTGAGTAGTCCATAGAGGACTCGAGGTCGGGCGACTTGAGATGAGTTGGTGACCCGTGCCACATCTCAAAGCCCAAAACTTGCCCGGATCCAGAAGAGCTCACCTGAGAGGATCTTGCGCCGGAAGAACAGGATGGAAATATAGACCCACACCAAGGATCCTCACGAGGCTTCTGGCTCTCGGGGGTCACTGCGGCGGCCCAGGGAGTCTGAGCTCAAGGGCCCTGCGGTCTCAAGGCGTGTGCCAGCAGGGCCTGGCACCAGCACCTGCTGAGCAGTGAAGAACACAGAAACGCTGTGTTCCAAGGCCAGCATTCGGGCCTCCCACTTGGGAGTGGAGCCCTGCGATACAGACGCAGGGGTGACCGGGTCGGGTGTCGAGTAGGTCCTCGCCGAGATGACCCTCAGGAGACCGGGCGCCTTCGCCAAAAGCCTCTGTAACAGTTCAAGGTACCTTACTGGGTCACTCCCTCTCTGACTCCAGAGACTGCCAAGGGGAGCCGAGAGACCAGGCGCATGACTTCTCACGCTTGTCTGGCGCCCCCAATAGGGTCCTTGCGGCCACCTCCTTCTTCAGCTCGTGTTTGGGCAACCCCTGGTCAGAGTGCTGCCGGGCCCGGAGAGGAGTCTTGGGAGAGTCCAGAGGCTGCGGGGCAGAAGAGCAGGAGGCTACCAGGGATACCAGGGCTGCCTTACAGAAGAGATCATCCAGCTTCTGCTTATGACTTTGGATGGCCTTGGAGAACATTTTCTTACAGAGGGAGCCCAGCTCCGGGTCATGGTTGGCTCCTAGACAACTTGAGACAACAGTCATGGGTGTCCATGAGCGACATGTTTTTTTTTTTTTTTCCATTTTAAATTTTTTATTGAGATTTTATCAGAAAAATACAAATGCATATGCGTGGAAAACCAGTAATAAACAGTATAGTCAACCAACAAACAACGAGAATTCAATCCTGTCAACAATCCCAATTGTTTCATACATCATTGCATTTAGACTATCCTAACCTACCCCTTCTCCCCACCCCCCCAGCCCGCTCGTCCCTGCCCAACATACAAACCTAACTTATCAATTACCCCTACCCCCCCCCCCCACCCGCCCATCCCTTCATAGTCTCCATAGCCCCTCCTTCCACTCACCACCTCACGCCAGACATCCAAGCCCCATTTCCACTAGCACAGTCATCCTGCTCCCTATACCCCCTCCCTCTCCTTCCCCTTCCAGCCCTCCAACCAGCTCCAGACCTTCTGCCAATAGACCCCACTTTTCCCTCCCTTTCCCCATCGCAGCTCCGTTAGTTTATACATCAAACTCACCTCAGCCACCCTTCGCACAAAACCTGCCACCTGTGGTGTGCTCTGCCCCCCCCCAGTGCTGGGCTATCTCACAGCGCGCTGCGGCTATACAGTGATGCAGAACCCCCTCCTCCCGTCTCGAGAGTCCTTCGTCTACTTGATGCAGCAAACAAGCTGCCGGACTCCCATGGAGTTTCTGCCCAGTCATCCCATGGATCGCCTCCCAGACCTGCCCCCAGTAAACTTGTAACCTGTCACACTTCCACCACATATGCATCCAGTCTCCACGTTCGTCACATCCCCGCCAACATAAGTCATCTCGTCCCTTCCCTGCCCGGAAACGACGCACTGGCGTCCAATACCATCTATAGAGCACTTTGTAAGCATTTTCCTTAATTTGTGTCGCTATTGACACAGAAGCAATGACCTGTATAAGCTTCACCCAACGCTCCTCGTCCCAACATACCCCCAGATCCTCCTCCCATTGCAACATGTATCGGGGCTTACACTCTCCAGCCCCCAGTAGGCCTTTGTAAATTCTGGACAAAACCCCCTTTTTCCCCCCCTGGCCGTTACATATTGCCTCAAACCAGCCCCTGTTGTCCCAGAGATCCTTCCATACCTTTGATTGCCTCAGAAAACTCCTCAGCTGTATATAAGCAAACTGATCGCCCCCTTTCAGCTTATAGAGGTCCCGAAGGCCTTCAAACGGGTAGACCCCCTCGGGATGGAGAATCTGTTGGACATGCGTTAGCCCATTTCTAGCCCATCTTCGTAACACTCGCTCATCTGGGCCCTGTCCCCGCTCAAAACATGCCTCAATAGTCATTCCCAGGATATATCCCTTGTTTGGAACAAGTTGAGGTTTGTTGCGTTTCCAAATTCTCATGCTATGCGCTGTCATAGGACTCATGGCATGCCGGTCCAGTCCCTTAGACCCCCGCCATATCGCTCTTTTCGAGGTCCTTACCCCCGACCAACTCATACTCCATGTGAACCCAAGCTTTGGATGTTTCCCTCTGCCACTCATATAGCGCTTTCAATTGCGCTGCTTCATAATATTTGCATATATTAGGTACCCCCAGCCCCCCCTCCCCTCTGACCCGTTGCAACACCTGCATTGCTACCCTAGGACGCTTCTGCATCCAGATAAACCTATTAATCATCTGCTGTATCCGTTTTAATCTATGTAGAGGGACCCAAACCGGGAGTGTCTGAAATAAGAACAACAATCGGGGCACCAGCATCATTTTTACCGTCGCGATACGCCCAAACCAAGACAAATAGCCCCTTCCCCACCCATCCAGCCAACCCTCTATCTTCCCCAACATCCTCTTGTAATTCAAATTGTACAACTCATCGATGTTATTGCTTATCCAAATGCCGAGGTAGCGGATACTTCCCCGGGCCCACTTAAAGGGGTATTTCTTGGCCAAAGTCGTTGCTAGTCCATCAGGGACCGTCAAGTTCAAAATTTCCGATTTAGACTGATTAATTGTAAACCCCGAAACTTTGCCATACTCTTCCAGCTCCCATATCACTATGGGCAGACTCACTCGGGGGCGGGCTAGACTTAGGATAACATCGTCCGCAAACAACGAAATTTTATAGGCACTTCTCCCCACTGTAATACCCGAGATATCCGCCCTATCCCTTATCCGCTGCGCCAGGGGCTCCATAGCTAACGCAAAGAGCAATGGTGACAAAGGACAGCCCTGCCGTGTTCCCCGCCCTTGGTCGAAAAACTCTGAGTGGGCCCCGTTTACCCGCACACAAGCTTTAGGGTGCGCGTACAGCTCCTTAACCCACGCTAGAAACTCGCTCCCCAGCCCCACCTTCTCCAGCACCTGAAAGAGAAAAGGCCAGGCCACTTGGTCGAAAGCCTTCTCCGCGTCCAGCGAAAGCAAAAGCGTCTCCTCCCCTCTCCGCTCACTAGCCCAAATAATATTGAGAATCTTCCTAATGTTATCGGCCACCTGCCTCCCGGGAATAAACCCCGCCTGATCCTGGTGAATCAATTTCCCAATTACCTTATTCAACCTCGTAGCGAGGATCTTGGCCAGGAGCTTAGCATCCAAGTTAAGCAGAGAAATCGGCCTGTATGAGGCGCACTCCCGCGGGTCCTTCCCTTCTTTGTGAAGCACCGTAATACCCGCCCAACCCATGGTGTCCGCTAACTTCCCACCCTCCCGTGGTTGGTTGAATAATTTCACCAGAGGCCCGATCAATAAACCAGCGAAAGTCCTATAAAACCGGGCAGTAAACCCGTCCAACCCAGGAGCTTTCGCCAATTTTAACTGTTGGATCGCCCGCGCTCCACTTCGTCTGATCCAATAAGTTTATTCATATCTTCCTGTTCGCCCCTACCCAATGTAGGTAATTCCATAGAAGCCAGATAATTTACCCCCCTTTCTGCTGGATGCAGGTCTTCGCTGTATACAATTCCCGGTAATAATCCTTGAATGCCTCCCGAATCTCCCCATCTTGAGTGACCAGAACCCCACCCCTCTGCCGGACCCCTACTATGTGGGAGCGAAGCTTCTGTTGCTTCAACCTCTGGGCCAAGTACCACCCGGCCTTGTTCCCCCCCTCAAATGCCTCCTGTCGCAGAAGCTGCATCTGATATTTAATCTTGTCCGCCTGTAATTCATTGAGTTGCGCTCTCGCCGCCAAGACCTGTCCCCTATAGATTCCCCCCCTCCCGCGTCCGTCTAATTCTTCCAATTCCAATAGCCGTTCCCTTAAAAGCCGTTCTTTCTCCTCCCTTTCCCTCTTTTTCCGCGCCCCCATTTGATTAATATACCTCTGACCACCGCCTTATACCCATCCCAAATAACCCCCCAGGAGGTCTCCCCGTTATCATTTAAGCGAAAGTACTCCCGCGTACCTTTTTCCACTTCAGCTCTGACCTGCTCCTCCTCCAGTAGGGACTCATTGAGCCTCCAGAACCGATTCCCTTTCCTTTCATCTGCCACTTGCAGCCAGACCACCACCGGTGCGTGGTCGGACCATGTAATGGACTCCATTTCCGCATCCTTTATTTTCCCCCCCACCTCTTTGGACACCCATATAGCATCGATACGGGAATAAGACCCATGTACCGGCGAGTAATAGGAAAACTGTCTCCGCCCTGGATGGTGCAAGCGCCACGCATCCACCAAACAATGCTGTGTCACAAAATTACGGTAGCGCCTTCGATCCCCCCGCTTTCCTTCCCGCGGACCTGTAGCATCCCTGGATGGGTTCCACGTTAGGTTGAAATCACCCCCGCAAATGAGACTCCCATCCCCCTGTTTCCCCAATTCCCCATTCAGTTTTGTCCAGAATTCACTCTGCCCCCCCGTGGGTGCATACACATTAACTACACAATACCATACATTCCCCACTTTTACCCGGACCACCACATACCTCCCCCCTCTGTCCCTAACCACCATCTGCACCTGAAGCTTTAGACGTGAAGCAAAAAGAATAGCAACCCCACCCTTCTTCTTCTCCAAGGTGTTAGAAGCGTGGATACATACCCCATACCCTTTGTGCTTAACCAAGTACTCGGTGGCCCTTGTCAAATGTGTTTCTTGGAGCATGACTATATCCGCCTTCTGACGAGATAGCTCCGAATAAAGTTTTTGTCGCTTAAGGGGTGAGTTAAGCCCCTTCACATTTAGAGTAACTATTTTAAGCTCCCCCAGTCTGCCACTCTCCCCCCTCCCCTACCCGCTTGCTAGACCCCCCACCCCCCCTACCCCTACCTCTTCCCCCTCCCCCCCAAACCCCCCAACCTCCCCCCCTCTCATAAAGAGAGGATCGTCTTCCATACTAGTGACCAATTAACGGGCCTTGCCTGTTTACCTCACCCTTCCCCCCCTCCCAGCACTACCCCCTTCCCTTCTTAGCCCCATGTCTTCCTGAAACCCCCCTACCAACCACCCCTCACCCCTCCTCCCATGCATTCTAATCCCTCCTTCCACCCCCCATCCTTTTGCAACGTCAAATTACCAGTTCAATGAAACCTCACTAAATAAACTGTACTCATGCAAAGTCCACATAATCAGCCTGCATCCTGCTCCGCTGCTGGATTTCCTGGGCTTTCTCTATTCAGCCGCGTTGTCCTCTTCCCGGCCCGCAGGGGTTCTGTGCCATTTCTGAAAATTCCTCTGCGAGCTCGATGGCTTAACGGCTGCAGCCAGATCTCCTGTCGGGGGCCGCCCCTCGTCTGGTAGATTTTGCAGCCCGCACTCGCGAAGGACAGACCAGGCCTCATCGCTGGTCTGCACTCTCCGCAACTTCCCCCTGCAGGTAACCAGCAGCCCAAAAGGAAACAGCCATTTATATCTAATGTCCTCTTTTCTCAAGTAGGCGGTCACCGCCTTCATACTACGCCGACGTTGCAGCGTTCCAGCAGAGAGGTCTTGAAATAGCTCCAAGGGGTGCTCCTCCCACTTAATCTGTCGTACTTTCCGCGCCGCTTGTAGTAGTCCTTCTTTTATCTTGAACGACCGTAGACACACCACTATGTCCCTGGGCTTATTCTCTCGTATCGGCCCCAAGCCCCGATGAGCTCGCTCAATTTGAGATGGGTCCATCTGTATCTCCCCCTGCAGGTCCGCGGCCAACAACAAAGAATTGAACACCTTCAGCAGAACAGCTTCACAGTTCCGATACTGAGGCTCCTCCGGAATCCCCCGGATCCTTAGGTTACATCTCCGTGACCTGTCTTCCAAATCCTCCAGCTTCATCTGCTGGTCCACCTGGGTCTGCTGGAGTGTCCCCCAGCGCTGCTGTAGATCCACCATTTCCTCCCCCTGCTGTTCCATCTGGAGTTCCAGCTCCTCCACTCTATTGCCAATGTCCACAATATCTTGTCGCAGTGACTGTATAGATTCTTTCAGTTCGTGTTTTACTCCGCTAATTTCTGATTTAATTTCATCTTTCATTTCTGTGAGCCACGCTTTTAGATGGGACAGGTCCCCAAGTCCAGCTCCACTTTCCATCTCCTCTCCCTGCTCTTTCGGGTCTCCCACCTGCGTTCGGCTCTCTTTCTCCCCCTCTTTTCCACTTTTAGCTGTGGCATACGGGGAGCGGAAATCAGCCAGTTTTTTTCCGTGCTGCTGTCCCCCCCTTAGTTTTCTCCATCCTTATGCAGGAGGAGGCCTTGTGCTTCTCAAGAGACCCCGGCCTGCGAAGTGAGCCTCTGCCAAGCTTCTCCCCTGAATGGAGGGGCACCCGCAGCCGACTCCACTGGTCTACTGTTCTGCTCTGGAACCACCGTCTACCTCCAGGCTCCCCGCAGGCCTCTCTCCTTGCCCACTTGCCCGGGCCAGCTGCTTCACCGAAACTCTCACCTGAGTGTTGGCACACGCCGCTCGTGACTGCCCCCGGAGGCGGCCCCCGGCTCTCCAGCTGTCGTGTTGGTCAATACAGCCGCCCGTAGGCACAGCCCTCCTGGCTACTCTCCGGCTCTGCTCTCTGGGGTAATCAATGCAATACTGGCTCACTCCGGGTCTCAGCTGGCCTCCTCAATCCAGGCACTACTTCCAACCACACTTTTCACTGACCTCCCTTCAGAGTCCGCTGTGGCACCCCGCTCTTCCGGTCCTGCCGCTGCCGCTATCTGCCTCCTGCTGTTGGCTCGTCTTGTCTCCGCCACTCCGTTCCCGCGTAGCTGCTGCTGCGGGGGGCGCCTCTGTGAAATTTTTCCTTTCACCCCCGTGTTGTTTCTCTCCGGAGCTCCGTTTCCTGCCGCCTCCAAACTCGAGGGGGGGGGGGTGTTACAACTCTCGAAGCAGAGGAGGATCAATTCTTCCGGACGCAGAGCCTCTGCCGCTCCCCTGCACGTCGGGTACAGCGCCGCGGCCCCTCTCCAACTGCTACCACGCGGTTAGTTGGGCCTCCTGAGCAGCCGACAGCACCTCGCGTCCCGGCACACCGGCGTGTCTGAGGTTTTCACCGCTGCAACGTCGCGGCCCGGGACTCTTCCCCTGCCTCTGACTCGCTTAGGGGCTTCTTATTCCACCTCTCGGGGGTAATAGTTCCCCCTTAATACAGGCTTTGGCGGCACGAACTAGCTCACGCCGCCATTAGCCCCGCTGACGTCACCGGAAGCCCGAGCGACATGTTTTTTGAACATCACATTTCTTAAAACTGGAGGCCATTGGGGGAAAAAAGTCCTCTGCAAGGTCGAAGATCCTCAACGCGGCCAGCAGTTAAAAAGGGCGCAAAAGCGCGGTAAAAACAAAAAAGGAAAAAAACCCTGAGACCAGGGCCAAAGCAGAGGTGCTCAGGAGGTGGGAAGAGGATCGGCGAAGGCCAGAGCGCAAAAAATGGTTGGAAACAGAGAAACTTTGTCCAGGGACGACACGCACGTCCAAAGGGCTCCGCGGAAAAAGAGAGACTGAGTAAGATGGCACCCTTGGGCGGGAAGGGGACCATCATGCCTGGTGGCATTCCCAAAGGCTTTCTTTGAAAGCTGGGGAAATGATCCATGCGGGCTCCGTTGGTGCAGACATCATCCATATGTGAAGACTGACTTCCTGCTTGTTCCTAGAGAAAGACTCCACTGTGTAATAACTTGATGCAAGGGCAGACAAAGTGTGACACAAGGGTGTGCCCCCCAGGGGGATCCCTGAACTCTTAACTAGCAGCACGCAATGGTCACCACCTGAACTGTAAGGGAGTTCAGCACCCAAAACTGCTCCAATCTATCCTGTAAGGAGGTCTCTCTTCCTGGGATCTAGGGCCCGAAACGAATGCCACCTCTCAAATTTTCCAGACCCTTACCATAGACCCAAGATGTAGAGGTCCTCTGGGTATTAAGGAAAGTGTTTACTGCCCCAGAATATCCTCTCAATCAGTTTGCGCCTCTCAAGGGCCATTCATAAGCAAGAAGGGAATGGGATCCTCCATGACCAGAGGACCCTGTCAAAAAATCCCCTCCCCTCCTATGATAAAATGTAGTTTTTCATGTGTAGCAGGCGTTTTTCGTGAACAGCAGGAATAAGTCCTCACCTATTGGTGGTGTCATTGTCTGAGCCCTGCATGGGTATGCTTCCCAGATTCCAAAGGAAGCCTTTGGGAGGCATACCGTACATGTATGCCTGCTTTCCTGCCTACCGCAGTGCCATCTTCTCCAGTCTAATAACCTATCAGGAGTCAAAAAGCAACTCCTGGTATATGGTTTATTAAAATTTAATATACTGCCCTGCAATAAACCAGGGCATTCACAATAAAATCCAAATTACAAAACAAAAAAAATTGAAAACTCCATTAAAATCAGAAAAGCAAAATTAGTGAGCGAGGAGGGAGGGGATAAAACAACAGTGTCCCTTGAGGGACTCATCTGTTTCAGCATCCTCAGCATACACTGACCAGAGGGTTTGGTTTTTTTTTTAAGCAGGTAGCCTGGACAGACAGAAGGGCCAGTGGATAGGGTGGAATCCAAAACCCAAAGAGATGCCAGAGCATGCCCTGGCCAAAATTGCTATCCCGTTGGGAATCCCCATCCAGACAGTAAAGGGCTGCAAAGGTATGGGACTTAAGACCATGTAACAGCCTTTTAGATTTCCTTTGCGGAAACAGAGCAGAGTTTGGCCAGCAACGCAGCCATAACTTAGACATTGTGAGCCGTGACATGACCTTCAGACCAATGTAGTTTCCCCACACTGGACATTTGTGTTACATGTGAACCGCGCTGATGTAAATAGTGCGGTATATAAAAAATGTTAAATAAAAATAAATAAATAAACCCAGCCTGGGAATAAGCACGAGTGATGCTGTCTGCTAGCCAAAAGACAGCATGTACTTCGGGACAGCGGCACCCAGCCTAATCGGATCAAAGGAAACAAACATCTGGGTGGACCGGAGGTGTGCCTTCATGTGCTCCAGATAGAAGGCTAGAGCCTGCTTGCAGTCCAAGGTATGCATAAGGCCAGGGGAAGAAATCGGCAACATTATCGACTGGTTAAGGTGGAACGCAGAGACCACCTTCAGCAGAATGCGGGGGTGCGTGCAGAGAACCATGCTGTTCTGGTGGAACCTGGTATAAGGTGGGTAAACCACCAAGGCCTGGAGCTCACTGATGCACTGGACCGACGTAACCACCAGAAAGAGGATCTTCCAGGTCAAAACTTTCAGGGGACAAGTCCAGCAACTCGCATGGGGTCTGCATCAGCTGGACGAGTACCACGTCGAGATCCCAAGCCACCATAGAAAAGACTGAACGAAGGCCTCGAGAGGAACAGGCCTCACTCCTGAAAGATATGGGTTGAGGGACTAGCTGAGCCTTTGGGGGCTTTCTCCCTCCGCTGCTGGTGGGGGACGGGGGGGCGCCTGTGCCTTCAGCTGGGCCAGTGGATCGTGTAGTACTGGTGAAGTTGCAGGTAGAAGTTTTTTACCTTGATGTTTCTTCCACAAAGGATCCATGGTCTTCTTTGAGAGCCTAGAGAGAGTCATATACTCCATCTCAAGCTACTCCGCCTTCTCCTCCACCAGCTTCCTGAAGACATTCTCCCCTTGGCAGGGAACACTGGCCAACTTGTCCTGGTCTTCCAAGTCAGAGAACTGCAGCCATGCTTGCCAGCAGACAGTGATGCCCACCACCACTACTCTGCTGGCCAACTCAAAAACATCATAGGTGCCCCACACCATGAATTTGGAGCAGTCCCTACCATGATCCACCAAGGTTTCAATGGGCTCCCTAGCCGTCCAAGCTGGCATCAGTCATTAAATGAATCCACTGGGGGGGGGGGGGAGGCCTCGAGAGGCATGCCCTTCTCCAGATTCCCTGGCCGTAGCCACAACTTGAGTGCTTTCTTGGTCACTAGCGGACAGGGGAATCTCATTGACAATGGCTGGTTCTGGTGAGACCAGCGACTGAGAAGTAACCGCTGTAACAGCTTCATGTGGGTTCTTGCCCAGGGCACCAGCTCAAGTGTTGCCACTATAGTCCCCAGCACTTGAAGATAATGCCATGCTGAGGGCTCCCTCATAGCTAAGAGCTGCCGCACCAGAATCCAAAGCTCTCGCACTCATTGAAAGGGCAAGAACATCCTGCTGCTGCGAGTGTCAAACCTTGCCCTGAGTTACTCTCTCTTGAGTGGGAGTCAACCTGCTCTTGGCTGGGTTGATCACCCAACTTAGACTCCTCAGAAGCTTCACCCACAATGACCGTCGCCTTTGTACGCTCCTCCTTGGACTTGGCCCGGATCAGCCAGTCGTCGAGATAAGGATGCACCAGAATCCCTTCCTTGTGGAGAAACACAGCTACCATGACCATGACCTTCGTGAAGGTGTGAGGAGCTGTTGCTAGGCCGAACGACAAAGCTCAAAACTGGAAGTGCCTCATCGGCACCGCAAACCATAGAAACTGCTGATGGTTTGAGCAGATGGGAATATGAAGGTATGCTTCAGTGAGGTCGAGGGATGTTAGAAACTCCCCTCTCCAACTGCGACTATCACCGACCTCAGCGTCTCCTGCAGGCAACAGTTGACATGCTTGAGGTTGAGGATCGGACAAAAAGAACCATCTTTTTTGGGCACCACAAAATAGATGTAGTATCCACTGCAGCCACACTGGTCTTTGGGCACTGGAACCACTGCTTCCAGGCACATAAGCCATATCATAGTTTCCTTTACTGCTGTGGCCTTGCCTGGAGCCCGGCAGGGCGACTGGACGAATGAATGAGGAATTGGCCTGGCAAGTTCAAGGGCATACCCCTCCATGATAACCTCCAGGACCTTGGGCTTTCCTAGGTCCCGAGGAGGAGGAGGAACTAAATCCCTTACCTGCCCCTCGAAACCCCCGGAAACCCTGGCCCCTTGAGGGAAAACGCCCCCTCTGAAAGGACACCGAATGCATCAACCGAAACTAATGGAACTCCAGGGCTGGGCCGCACTGGTGTGGGGTTGTGACTCTCAGTTTATCCTCCAGGAGTCTGCCTCCCTTAGTCTCCCAACTTCTTTACCAATTTGTCCAGATCTTCACCAAATAGCAGCTTCCCCTTAAAAAGATAGCTGGCTAAGCTGAGCCTTGGAGGAACCATCCGCCGCCCAGTTCCTGAGCCAGAGGTAACAGCAGGCTGCCACCACCGATGCCATGCTCTTCGCCAGACTCTTGATAAGATCGTAGTGTGTATCTGCCAAGTAGGCCGCCCCCAAATCAAACCTTGCAGCCTCCCCTGACAAGCTTCCGGACAAGTCACCTGGCTGTTGAATTTGTTGAGACCAATGGAGGCAGACCCTGGCCACCCAGGCTCAACACACCAATGCCTGGAGCGCCATGGGCATTGATATCAAAAGCCGGCTTCGGGTGATTCTACTCTTGGATCATCTGCCTAACTACCCAGTGGACAGGGAATACCTTCTGAGCCTTTTGCACTGCCTGAATCAACGGGTCCTCTAACGCTTCAAAGACTCGCTGATCAACGCCAGCAACTCTTCCCTGCAGAAGACCCGAACAATCCTGGCCTGCTCCTCCTCCAGGATCTTGCCCTCTTCAAGTTCCTCATCATCCTCTAACATCTCCTGGTCCGAGGACTCCTCTTCCGGAATCTCGGAGCGAGGGAAAAGCCGAGGCCCCCTCCTCCGGGAACCCAAACTCCTTTGGCTCCGCCGTCTGCTTCCCATCGCACTCCAGCACTGGCACTGGACCACGCGTGCCCCACTGGCACAGACAGAATGCTTTGTGCAACAAGACAAACTCTGAGGAGAAACCACCCTCAACCCCCCCTTCCTCTGCCCCCCACGAAGTGGAGGGTCTGGGCGGCAGCTCAGACCCCGAGAGAGGTGGGGTCCCAGCCCCGACCCCTGCTTCCGTGAGGTCCCTCAGCTTCAGGAAGGGAGGGGGAAGGAGGCTCCCGATTTATACTTGCCTGAATTCCCTGCTCCAAGGACGCGGTCTCCATAGCGCATCCTCTGCACACGCCTGCCTCTGATACAGTTCCACGGTGGGTCCCGCATACCAAGAGCACTGCGGTCTCACTGGCATGGTACCAGACAAAGCTCTGCGTTAGCTCTCTCTTGACCTAATATACAAATTGAGAGGAAGATTCAAGGGTTAACCTCACACAGACTCTCCTGTCTTATTCCCTTTAAACTGCTTTTCTTACTTTCCTTTTTTTTTTGTTTTTTTAAACAAAACAAAAAACCTAAATGGGATCTAGTAGGACCAAAACTGAACAAGCCAAATCAGCTAAGCAGGCTAAATAAACCTAAATAAACAAACCAAATAAAGCTTGAAATCCCCCAACAGCCAAAAAAACTACTGCTGGCTCCCAATGCCACCGCGAACAACAAAGAACCATGCAAAAAGCACACAAACCGAGCAGGCCTGCTCCTCCTGCACTTCCCAGCACTAGCAGCAGCAGGCGGCCTCCCTGCCACATGCAGTCGGCAGCCGCGTGGTATCCTTACCTTACCATGCAGCCCGCCACCGCAAGCCAAGCTCTCCAACAGTCTGCAGCATAAAAAAAGGAAAATCCGGCTGCTCTCACTATGCCGTCCCTCTCCCGCGCTCAGCTGCCTAAGGAGCTTCAGCAGTGGGGCGAAACAGCTGGAGCTGTACTGTCCAGCAGGCGTTGATAGGGTCGGTCTGCGGCTCCTCACCCGCCCTGGGATCGGTAACCGCACCTGAGCCCTGAACTGTGCTCACCCTCTGCCCTGAAGCCTCCTCCTGGGCCAGTCCGATGTAGGAGGGAGAGCAGGGGAAGGGGGGCGGAGTGTCCTTCAACTGCCCCTTGCAGCAGTCAGCCGGCCACTTGTGCAAGCAAATTGGCCAGGCTATTAGTAAAAGGCAAGGTTAACTAAACTAGAAAATAAAAGTAAGTAAAGTAAAGAGTAAAATCCTACACTTCTTAACCGTCTCTCCAAGAAGCCTATCACCCTGGCTTATTGCTCCCCTCCAACTACTTGGAGACTGAGCATACTGGAGCTGGTGGGATGTGCCAGTGGTATTTATAGCCCAGGGTCATCAAGAAAATGACATGCTCAGTCTCCAAGCTGTTGGAAGGGGAGCACAACCCAGAGGTGAGGGACTGGACTGGACTGGAGGGACGCTTAGGAACTAGACTATTCTTGAGATAGTGCATCACCCCACCTCAGCTTCTCCAGCCACCAATCACCTGTGATGCGTCTTCCCTGGACTTCTCAATGGAGCTGAATCTAATCAGCCAGTCACCCAGGTACAGTTGAACCCAGATCACTTGCCTACACAGAAAGGCTGCCACTACCACCATGACCTTAAAGAATGTGTGCAGGACCACGGCTAAACCCAAGGGCAGTGCACAAAACTGAAAATGGCAGCCCACAGCACCGAATCAGAGAAATCACTGATGCTGCTCCCTGGTAGGAATATGGACATGCACCTCAAAAAGGTCCAATGAGGTTGGAAAGTCTCCCTGCTGGACAATGCAATGAAAACCTGAGGGATCTGCATGACAAAATGGGCAACTTAGCTTGGCAATGACTGACTTCAGAATCCAGAATGTGCCAGAAAGACACCCTCCCCTCTTTTTGGAGACCACAATTTAAATGGATACCACCCTTGACCTCGTAGAGGGCACAAGTACAACAGCCTGCAACCACAGAAGGCACTGAAGAGTTTTCCCTCAACCACTGCCCTTTTGGCCAAGGAACTGCAAAGGGACTCTAGAAAGGCATCTGAACTCTAAGTTCCAGGTGTACCTCAGATCAAGCACCTGATAAACATATTGGTCTGACATATGGGTCCATTATGAGTGAACAGCTGGATATGCTCTCCAGTTACTGGTCCCTGAGAAAGAACCCATCATATTTCATTGTAAGGGTTACTGCCCCCCTACCAAGGAGGCACATTCTGAAGAATCAGAAGATTCCACCCCCCCCCCCCCCCCCCAAAAGCAAAGAATACCAAACAGGCCATAGGAGTAGGCTCAGACCAGTGGTTTTCAACCTTTTTTTCTGCTGCCACACATCTGGCAGACCCTATTCATGTGTGACACACTGAACGCTATATAGTTGATGACTGAACAAAGGGCCCAAATATTTTATTGTAGTTAAAAATAATGCTTGGGCTGATGGCAAGAGTGATCATTGGAGGAGGGGAGCAGAATTAGGAAGCAGTTATAAGGATTTCAAATACCCAGCAGCAGGAGAAAGTATGGGCTTGGTCTGTCAAACTTTTGATGATACAGCTTCCTGCTCTTGGCGACGCATCAGTGTTTCCTGACACACCGATTGAGAACCATTGGCTTAGACTAATATTAGATACTCAGCCTTTTATACACAGTCCAGATTTTATATCAGAGATGATGTGTGCAGCGTTGCCTTCCCAGGGTAGACTACATTAGACAATCAGAGATGATTTGTGTAGCGTTGCTTTCCCAGGGTAGACTAGACCAGGGGTGTCAAACTCTAGTCCTGGAGGGCCACAAACCAGTCAGGTTTTCAGGGTATCCCTAATGAATATGCATGTGATATATTTGCATGCACTGCCCCCATTGTATGCAAATATATCTAATGAACATTCATTAGGGGCATCCTGAAAACCAAAATGGTTTGTGGCCCTCTGGGACTGGTGTTTGACACCCCTGGACTAGACTATCTACACTTATCCAACCTATATTACTCCTTTAAAAATTCTGGGAAGGTTTCATAAGGCAGGCAGAGACAGGCCAACTCAACTTGACATTCTCAGACAAGAGAGTAACATTATCAGTTTAGATCTTCCTATGCTGGTGTGATCTGCTTTGTTTGTTAGGATTAATCTGTCATGTTTTTGGTGCCAAAGGCTTCTCTTCTACTGAACATGGCTTCAAAGCAGGAGAGATACAGCTACCTGTGGATTTCCTAGCTGGGCAATTTTTCTCCATGCTGCTTCTTATTTTGGCTTTAGAGAAATATGCTTACTCCACTAATGTGAGTATGTTGAATTAACAAAACATTGCAGTTAACATAGCTAATTTTGTCGGTGCGGATAACTGCAATGTTTTTATGGTCTTCTTAAAAGCATTTTTGAATTACCTGTTATTGAGATGAGAATATTTTGTTTCTCTCCCCAGCCAATATCGACAACTTGGAAGTCAGTGCATAACCCCTGATGAAACGAACTTATCGTGAAACGTGGCAGCGCTGAAACTGGCGTTGGGATTTTTCCATTTAAAGATAAGCCTGACTTAGTTGAAGTTCTAAGATAATGTTCTTTATTTTTTAAAAAAAAGCAGAAAAAATATTTTCAATATGGGTCATTGATGCAACTATTGGAGCAAGTTGGTTAAGAAACAAATACCGTAGCTCCATTAAGTCTGAGACCCACGTTCTGAAGAATGTGTTATACATTATGAAAGACATTTATTTGGGAAGAAAAATTGTTAATTCAACATACTCACATTAGTGGAGTAAGCATATTTCTCTATGGCCTAACTGCAGCCTTACTCCGACAATAGTATAGACCTGTTTAGATTCTTATTTTGGCTTGGCATGGCAAAGTCAATAATGCCATGAGGAAGCTCTTTTGAAGCTGTACCATATAAGGCAAGGAGGAAATGAGTCAGCATTCCTACGATATACTGGAGAAGCTTCCTCCTTCCTTGGAGCCTTCAATTATACAGAAGCAGAGCTATCAGCACCGGAGGAGCAATGTTTGGTAGGCTCAGTGCCTGACACAGTCAATGAAGCTTCATCTGCAAGTTCTATGGGCACTAGAATCACAGATAAGGTGAACAAGTCAAGGAATCCTGTAATATCTCAGCTTCAGAGTCAGTACAGGCAGCTTGTGTTTGGTGACTTTAAGAACATGCGATATGCCAAAATGGATCAGACCAAGCACAGTATCCTGTTTCCAACATCTGGCCAATCCAGGTTAGAAGTACCTGGAAGGCTCCCGAAAAGGCTTTCTTGAATTGTTTTGCTTACTCAAGTGGTTATCTGATGAAGGTGCTTGGCGATACATTTGACATTTTTCTTCCAAAAACTCCTTCAATTAATTACTTCCCATGTTCCATGCAATGTTGGTGACATTCAAGCACATTCTGAACAATTTTGATCATGTGGCTGGCCCACCAGCTGACACACAAATTATGTGTATCCATGACATTTTTCTCTCACATTCTGGACAATATTAAAAGCCTAGCTTGTTAAGCAGCATCCCAAACAATTTCTGCCTGGTTGAACTTTGACAGGATACTGACCGACAATGCCTCAAATCTGTATAGGAGGTTAAAACCCAAATGATCACTATTCTGGTAGAACAAAAGCTATGAAGACTATCATTAGGAAGTACAGTAGCACGCGTGCAGGCTCACAAAATGCGACGTGCCGATGTGATTGCAATGAGAAAGATAACTTTCCAAGAAAGGAATTTCAAGGAGGTAGTAGCTAAGGGTTCGAAAGGTGGCTTCATGAGCTGACCCAGAAGCAAGTTTAAGTCCCATGCCACAGGTGGTAGCCTAATGGGAGGCTTAGTTAGCAGAAGGCCTCTTATAAATCTTGCTATAAGAGGATGGGAGGAAATAGGTTGCCAATTTAGAGGCTTGAAGGAAGCTGCAATAGCACTCAAATGGACTCTCACTGAGTTAGCCTTAAGTCCTGCATTGGATAAATGAAGAAGATACTCCAGTAATGATTCCAGAGGTACAGCAAGGGGGTTAAGACCCTTCTGCGAACACCATATGATAAACCTTTTCCACTTGAAAGCATAAGAGCATCTTGTGGAAGGCTTCCTGGAAGCATAAAGGATATCCTTTATTTGCTGAGGGAGGTTAAGATCATGGAGATCTAGGCCTTCAGCAACCAAGCCCTGAGATGCAGAGACTGGAGATTGGGATGCCATAACATTCCGTTCTCCTGAGATAGGAGATCTGGAGCAGACCCTAACTCCAGGGTGGGAGCTTGAGAGAGATGTAGAAGCAGAGGGTACCACATTTGCCGAGGCCAACGTGGAGCTGTGAGGATCATACGTCCTCTGTCTCTCTGAAGCTTGAATAGGGTCTTGGGAATTAGGGGAATGGGTGGAAAGGCATAAAGGAAGTCTTGGCCCTAGTGGAGGAGGAAAGCATCCTTGGCCTGAGAGCCCTGAGCCGGGATTCAGGAACAGAACCGGGGAAGTTTGGCATTCAACGGACTTGCAAAGAGGTCTATGTCCGGGGTTCCCCAAATTTGAAAAATCTTGGTCACCTGGTCTACATGGAGAGACCATTCGTGTGGAAGCAGAACTCGACTGAGTCTGTGTGCCCAAGAGTTTTGTATGCCTGGAAGATACACTGCCAGGAGATGAATCTGATGCTCTCTGGCGAGGGCCCATAGTCGCAAAGCTTCGTTGCAAAAGCATCAGAGAGCCTGTTCCCCCCTGTTTGTTCACATAGAACATGGCTACTTGATTGTCCGTATGGATGAGGACTGTCTTGTAGCTGAGCAGGGTGTGGAACACTCGAAGAGCAAGGAAGATTGCTCTGAGCTCCAAGAGATTGATATGTAGATGAGTCTCCTGTGAAGTCCAAGTGCCTTGGGTGGAGAGGTCTTGTAAATGAGCTCACCAACCCATTGGTGAAGCATCTGTTGTGAGAGTTGCCTGTGGTAAGGGTTGTTGAAATGGGGACCCCAGCAACAGGTTCTGAGTGGACTGCCACCATTGGAGGGACAAAATGAGGCAACTTGTGTTTGCTATTTTGTCTGACAGGCACCCTGATGCCTGGGTCCACTGAGTGGATAAAGTCCACTGGGCTGCTCTCATATGGAGGCGAGCATAAGGAACCACATGCATGGTAGATGCCATGTGGCCTAGTAATTGTAGCATTTCTTGGGGAGTGAGAAGGGGTTTTAGCACTGCTTGAGAAGCTAACTGCACTATGCGAAGGCAACGGGCCTGGGGAAGATAGGCCCTTGCCCTTTTGGTATCCAGCAAAGCTCCTATGAATTCTAGAGATTGAGTGGGAGTTAGACTGGATTTTGGGACGTTTATGACAAGACCCAAATACTGAAGGATACGCATTGTACAAGATAGGGAGCCCCTAGCCTCCGATTCTGATGGGTCTAGAATGAGCCAGTCATCTAAGTAGGGGAAGACGAATATTCCTAGAGTGAGGAGAAATGCTGCTACCACAGCCATGCATTTCGTGAACACTCTTGGTGCTGAGGCCATGCCACATGGAAGCACCCTGTATTGGTAGTGCTTTCCTTGAAAAAGGAACCGAAGGAATTTTCTGTGAGTTGGGTGGATGAGAACATGAGTGTACGCATCCTTGAGATCTAGAGAACAAAGCCAATCCTGACTCTGAAGGTATGGCAGCAGAGTTCCTAAAGAAATCATCTTTAATTTCTCTTTGAACAGGAATTTGTTCAATTCTCTGAGGTCTAAAATGGGTCTGTATCCCCCTGTTTTCTTTGGAATAAGGAAATAGGGGGAGTAAAACCACATACCCTGTTGCTGAATGGGTACTTCTTCTTTTGCCCCTTGGGCAAGAAGCATAGTGACTTTTTTATGTAACAGGCTGATGAGAGAGGTCTGAGAATTGAACTGTCTTACCATGGTGGAAGGGGGCATGCACAGGAAGTGCAGCTTGTACCCCTCTCTTATAATGGAGAGTGTCCACTGCTCTGCTGTTATTTGCTCCCACCTGGGGGCAAAGTGACATAACCTTCCTGGAATGGTGGAAGGCTCTGATCCATTCAGGGCCAGGAAGGCTAAGTTCTCTAGATGAAAGTCAAAGGCCTTGTGGAGGCTGAGACTGCTGAGATGGTTGAGGCTTAGCAGTCTTTGCTTTCTTTTGTTTGGGTGGTTGCTGACCCTTCCAGGTAGGCTGACCTGTGGAACGTCCCTGCTGGGAATAAGAGGGATAAAACCTCTTCTTTTTCGAGAATAAGAAATACTTCAAGGATCCCTTTCTCAGAGGATCAGCAGTGGCTTTGGATAGCCTATCCAAAGTGGAGTTGTCAGCATCCAACTCATTGGCCTTTTTTGCCAATCTTTTCCAAACAGGTTCTCACCAGTACAAGGAAATATTGCCCAGTTTGTCTTGTACCCAGAGCTCCAAATCAGATGCCTGGAGCCAGGCAATTCTTCGTGCACCTATGGTAATGGCAGAGGTTCTGCTTATGCACTCAAAACAGTCAAAAGCTGCACGGTTGACAAATTTGGAAACATCCTGGGCATGTTTGACCAATGTGAGAAAATCTTGTCTTTTAACCCTCAGGAAGAAGAGGGCTCAAAACCTCTAGATCCCCAGTAATTTCCTTCAGGAACATTCCCATATATAAAATATATGAATTGATCCTGGCAGAAAGCATGGAAGCTTGGAAAGTATGACGTCCAAAAGTATCCAAAGTTCTGCACTCACGTCCTGGAGGATTAGAGGCATGTCTCTTTGCACTCCTGATCCTTCTCATAGCTGATTCCACCACAATAGAGTGGTGAGGAAGCTGAGTCTTCTGGAAACCAGGACAAGGAGGGACTCGGTACATAGTATCCAGTCTACGAGAGTGAGGAGAGGTGGTAAGAGGCATCTCCCACATTCTTAGCATGAGATCATGCAAGATTTCATGGATGGGTAGAGTAGCTGCCTCTTTAGGAGCTTTGGGATATTGTAAAATTTCCAACTCCTTTGCTCTGGGCTCTGATTCAGGAGCCACAGTGATGGACAGACCTCGAGCCACCTCCCTGATGAAGTCCTGAAAGGAAATATCCTCTGGAGGAGACATCCTGTGCTTAGGGGAGGAGGGCTCCTCTGGGAGAAGCATTCCTGCATCGACAGAACTGTCAGAATCCTCAGATTCTTCTGAGGACTCGAAGTACCGTCTGTCCGGATGCTCTTGAAGAGCCCGATACCCGTATCGACAGAAGTCGGTACTGGAAGTAATCGGTACCAGAGTATCGGTAGCGGAGGACATCGGATGACTGGGTACCGGCAATGCAGACACCGATGTCGATGCCATCAGTACCGGTACCGATACCGGTGCCGGAGTCGGTGCCGGTACCAGTTGAACTGTCTGACGCGGTTCCGAGGGCGTCGATGCCGCAAGGAGAGCCGCCAGACTGCGTTCAATAGCCAGGAATCTCTGGTCTATCGACGCTGTCGATGCCTGGATATCGGTACTGGACAAGACAGCCGGTACCCCAGAGCATGGCACCAGTAGTTCTGCCGAGGTTGAGGCCTCGAGAACGTCCTGGAGCCCCCATAATGCTTTGGAAGCCGATGCCTCCCGCCGGGGCAATTTTGCCGGTGCAGAATCCTCAAGGGCAATGCCAGAGGCATCTCAATGCTTAGAAGGAGATCTACCTTTTGAGGACCGGCTAGATTTGTGTTTAGTTACCTGAGATCCACGGAAGGAAGAGGAAGCCCTGGAAGACGTCAATGCCACCAAGGCTGCATCAGAGGGAAACAGGGTACTAAGCTTAGCAGCTCAGTTCTGCTGACCCCTCTTAGACATCATGGCACAGGACATACATTCCGTGAAGGAGTGGTCAGGACCTAAACATTTGAGACACCATTCATGGGTGTCGGTGACGGAGATGGTACCGCCACACTTGGTGCACTTTTTGAAACCCGAAGAGGGCTTTTCCATTGTGGAGGAATTTTTGGGCCTAAGGCTCAAAAAGGCGCATGCACGTGGAAAAAAAAAAAAAAAATTTTTTTTTTTTTTAAAGAAAAGAAAGAAAGAAAAACCGGCGGTACTGGTAGAGTGTCGAGGAAGGCAGATGCGACCACAAAAAAAGAAAGGTAATAAGGGAAATTTTCTGCGGTGACAGGAACAATGACCTGCTGGCTCTGCAGAAAACAAAGAACTGGAGAGAGGCAGTTGGGAAAGGCGGGAAGGCAGCACGCAGGCGCTGTGGGATGCTCCCAAAAGCTTTCTAATTGGACGCTGGGGAGCGTTCCCACGCAGGCTGCATCGGTACCAACGATACCCATATGTGAAGGCTACATTCCTGCTTGTTCCTGGAGATAGAGAGCAACGTGTGGGAAAGCATAGATACTGTCATGCAGCAGGGGCTGATGAAAGCAAAAATGCAGGAGAAGAAGCTGTTTTTCATGAAGAAAAAGATGTGCACAAGATGCAATATCCGCACAGAACAGCTAGAGGGAGCAGGCGTTCACTCACAGAGCCTGAGTGGACACACTTATCTAATCGAGAGCACCTGACAGTCAGCCCGGAAAGCTCAAACACAGGAGAGCTTTATAAACGGAAGACTGGAGAGAGCAGAGCAGTGCTTGCAGGTGTGGAGCTGGAGGTAAAGCTGAAGGTTTACGAGAGAGAAGCACCACAAGCAAGGACCAAGCAGAAAGAAGCACTTGGGAAACTAGTGCTGGGCAAAGGAACAATCACCTTTGGAGGCAAAGCAGAGTGAAGGAAAGAAGCCTGCTTGTACCAGAGGAACCTGGGGCTAAACCGAAAGGTAACAGAAGCTTTCAGAGAGGAAACTGGCACAGGGATTGTATTCCTGAAGAACTGCGGGAAGGAGGAAATCTCAGTTCTATATACTGCTGGAAGCCAAGGTATGCTGACTCTGTTTCTATGAAGAAAACCTTTCCTTATAAAAAGCCTTTTGAAAGTAATGCTAAACCTGTGAGAAAGGAAAGCAAAGCTACCTCTCATAAGCCAAGTAGCCAACGCCCGAGGGTAGGCCATGCTCATTGGCAAACACTAGAGGAACTCTTTAAACATCCAGAAAACAGGACTAGGGCCTGGCCAGAAATTATAGCCAGTGAAACCACTGATACAGACAGAGATAATTCTGAGCCGATGCAAGTGGAACTTGTAGAGCCAAGCCTTTTATCTCAGGAAGAGATGGACTGTTCTTTGTGTATTTCAGGCAGTGCAGAGTCACTGTTAAACCTGTGAATGATATATGTTATCTTCAGAATGTTATTCATTTGCTAAATGGAAGAAGAGTGCTGAAACATTTGCTTTACTCTGGACAGCTTAACTAAGCATTGTTACAACTGTGAAGCATAACAGTTTTTCCGTTAACCTGAGTTGATTTCATTCCTGAAGTTAAGGACTTTTTCTTTAGCTTGTAACCCAGCTGAATCTTATGCGTAAAGGGATATAAATGCCTTGTTAACCTTCTACTCTGCATTCACAATTTTTCTTAGTTAGGAGTTGAACTGCTAAGACCAGGTTACACCTGGCTCTTAAAAGACCCTCCTCTCATAATAAAATAATTTTCGTGTCCCACCTACCCTTACGATCACTGGCCACTAGGGCGGTGCACGACATTACTCACCTGTAACAGGTGATCTCCGGGAACAGCAGGAATTTAGTCCTCACATATGGGTATCGTCAGTACCGACGGAGCCTGCGCGGGAACGCTCCCCAGCATCCAATTAGAAAGCTTTTGGGAGAATCCCACAGTGCCAGCGTGCTGCCTTCCCACCTTTCCCAACTGCCTCTCTCCATTTGAGTTTTAAAGCTGAGAGAAAAAGAGAGAGAGGGAAAGAGAAAGAGAGAGAGAAATACAACTCCTACGGGAGGTGGGTGGGTTGTGAGGACTAAATTCCTGCTGTTCCCGGAGATCACCTGTTACAGGTGAGTAACTATGCTATCTCCAGGAACAAGCAGGAATGTAGTCCGCACAAATGGGGACTCCCTAGCTTTAGATGCCAGGGAGAGACCCCAGAAGTTGTGTCCCCCGGTGGAAGGGCTCCACTTCCCCCCATGGATCTCTGGCATCCAACAGGAATGGTGGGTAGGAGTTGATTAGGTATGGAACAGGTGTTGGAGAACAGCCTGACCTAACAAGGCATCCCGGCGGGAGTCCTTGTCCAAGCAGTAATGGGCTGTGAAGGTATGAACTGAGGTATCGCAAGGGGGTTAAGACCCTTCTGCGAACACCATATGGTAAACCTTTCCAACTTGAAAGCATAAGAGCGTCTTGTGGAAGGCTTCCTGGAAGCATAAAGGATATCCTTTACTTGCTGAGGGAGGTTAAGATCATGGAAATCTAGGCCTTCAGCAACCAAGCCCTGAGATGCAGAGACTGGGGATTGGGATGCCATAACAAACCCCCACACTTCATATCCACCTCTCCCTCTACAAGATGGATGACTTCCACCCAATCCATGACGCTAAACAACCAAGATTGCTTACATTATTACTTCTTTCTTGTCAAACCTAAACCCTAAACAAACCAAATTTGTTGACAATGTTCCTTGTGACCTGTTAACTTAGATTGTCACTCTGTTTTCTCTGTTCATTGTTCTATGTAACACAGTTAATTGTTTTTATTGTATGTAAACTGCTTTGACTCCCCAGGTAAAGCGATATAGAATAGAAAAAAATAAATGTATAAGTATAATTTTAGTGTAAATCTTGTTTATTAGACATGTATAATTTTAAATCAGCATTTAGTCCCTATCTGTCATGACAGCTATGTCTTTTAACAGTGGAGCAAGTCAGAGCAATCTCCTTTCTAAGGTTACTCTGTGGATTTTTCTCCCATTGGAGCTGTGACTAGCTGAGATTTTGCTGAGATTTAGGACGTTGTTAAAGACAGTGGATTTTAGGGAAAGGGAAATGGATTTGATTCATGCCTTTTTTCAGAAGTTCAAGTTGAGTTACAATCAGGAACAGTTGGTATTTGTTGTTCTTCACACAAGCATTGAGAACTTGTCTACCTTTTGTGAACCTGATAGGTACTTATGACCTGCTTGGCCACTGTTGGAAACAGGATACTGGGCTTGATGGACCTTTGGTCTGACCCAATATGGCATCATATCTTATCTTATGTTCTTAACATTCCATCCTCCTGGGACAGGAGATCTGGAGCAGACCCTAACTCCAGAGAGGGAGCTTGAGAGAGATGTAGAAGCAGAGGGTACCACACTTGCCGTGGCCAATGTGGAGCTATGAGGATTATACGGCCTCTGTCTCGCTGAAGCTTGAACAGGGTTTTGGGAATTAGGGGAATGGGTGGAAAGGCATAAAGGAAGTCTTGACCCCAGTGAAGGAGGAAAGCATCCCTGGCCTGAGCCGTGAGATGGAATTCTGGAACAGAACCGGGGAAATATGGCATTCAACGGACTTGCAAAAAGGTCTATGTCCAGGGTTCCCCAAATTTGAAAAATCTTGATCAGCTGGTCTGCATGCAGAGACCATTCGTGTGGAAACAGAACTCGACTGATTCTGTCTGCCCAAGAGTTTTGTATGCCTGGAAGATACACTGCCAGGAGATGAATCTGATGCTCTCTGGCGAGGGCCCATAGTCGCAAAGCTTCGTTGCAAAGCGACAGAGAGCCTGTTCCCCCCTGCTTGTTCACATAGAACATGGATACTTGATTGTCTGTGTGACTGAGGACTGTCTTGTAGCTGAGTAGGGTGTGGAACACTCGAAGAGCAAGGAAGATTGCTCTGAGCTCTAAGAGATTGATATGTAGATGAGTCTCCTGTGGAGTCCACAAGTGCCTTGGGTGGAGAGGTCTTGCAGATGAGCTCCCAAACCCATTGGAGAAGCATCTGTTGTGATAGTTGCCTGTGGTAAAGGTTGTTGAAATGGGGACCCCAGCAACAGGTTTTGAGTGGACTGCCACCATTGGAGGGACAAAATAAGGCGATTTGTGTTCGCTATTTTGTCTGGCAGGCACCCTGATGCCCGAGTCCATTGAGTGGATAAAGTCCACTGGGCTGCTCTCATATGGAGGCGAGCATAAGGAACCACATGCATGGTAGATGCCATGTGGCCTAGTAGTTGTAACATTTCTCGAGCAGTGAGATGAGGTTTTAGCACTGCTTGAGAAGCTAACTGCACCTTGCGAAGGCAACGGGTCTGAGGAAGATAGGCCCTTGCTTTTCTAGTATCCAGCAAAGCTCCTATGAACTCTAAAGACTGAATGGGAGTTAGACTGGATTTTGGGAGGTTTATGACCAGACCCAAATACTGAAGGATACGCATTGTGCAAGATAGAGAAATCCTGGCCTCTGACTCTAATGGGGCTCGAATGAGCCAGTCGTCTAAGTAAGGGAAGACGAATATTCCAAGAGTGCAAAGAAATGCGGCTACCACAGCCATGCATTTCATAAACACCCTTGGTGCTGAGGCCAGGCCAAAAGGAAGCACCCTGTACTGGTAGTGCTTTCCTTGAAAAAGGAACCGAAGGAACTTTCTGTGAGTTGGATGGATGAGAACATGAGTGTACGCATCCTTGAGATCTACAGAACAAAGCCAATCCTGACTCTGAAGGTATGGCAGCAGAGTTCCCAGAGAAATCATCTTGAATTTCTCCTTGAACAGGAATTTGTTCAACTCTCTGAGGTCTAAAATAGGTCTGTGTCCCCCTGTTTTCTTTGGGATAAGGAAATAGGGGGAGTAAAACCCTGTACCCTGTTGATGAATGGGTACTTCTTCTATTGCCCCTTGGGCAAGAAGCATAGTGACCTCTTGATCTAACAGGCTAATGAGAGAGGTCTGAGAATTGAACTGTCTTACCATTGTGGGAGGGGGCATGCACGAAAAATGAAGCTTGTACCCCTCTTTTATAATGGAGAGTGTCCAATGTTCTGCTGTTATCTGCCCCCATCTGGGGGCAAAGTGACACAACCTTCCTGGAATGGTGGAAGGCTCTGGTCCATTGAGAGCCAGGAAGGCTAAGTTCTCTAGATGAAAGTCAAAGGCCTTGTGGAGGCTGAGACTGCTGAGGCGGTTGAGGCTTAGCAGTCTTTGCTTTCCTTTGTTTAGGTGGTTGCTGACTCTTTCGAGCAGATTAACCTGCAGAACGTCCCTGCTGGGAATAAGAAGGATCAGCTGTGGCTTTGGATAATCTATCAAAAGTAGAGCTGTCAGCATCTAATTCATTGGCTTTCTCTTGCCAATTCTTGCCAAATATATTCTCACCTGTACAAGGAATATTGCCCAGTTTGTCTGGCACCCAGAGCTCCAAATCGGATGCCTGGAGCCAGGCAATTCTACGTGCACCTATGGCAATGGCAGAGGTTCTGCTTATGCACTCAAAACAGTCAAAAGCTGCACGGTTGACAAACTTAGAGACATCCTGGGCATGTTTAACCAGTGTGAGAAAATCCTGCCTCTTATCATCAGGAAGAAGAGGGCTCAAAACCTCAATCTCCTGTGACTTCTTTAAGGAACATTCCCATATATAAAATATAGGAACTGATCCTGGCAGAAAGCATGGAAGCCTGGAAAGTATGACGTCCAAAGACATCCAAAGTTCTACACTCACATCCAGGAGGATTAGAGGAATGCCTCTTTGCACTTCTGATCCTTCTCATAGCTGATTCCACTACAATAGAGTGGTGAGGAAGCCGAGTCTTCTGGACCCCAGGACAAGGAGGGACTCGATACATGGTATCTAGTCTACGAGAATGAGGAGAGGTGGTAAGAGGTGTTTCCCACATTCTTAGCATGAGATCATGTAAGGAGTGGAGGAGTGGCCTAGTGGTTGGGGCAAGGTACTTCAGGACGGAAGGTCGGGGGTTCAAATCCCACTAGAGGACAGCAACCTTGGGCCGGAAGGACTGGGGTTTCTAGACCCACAGGTGCTCCTTGTGGTCTTAGGCAAGCCACTTAACCCTCCATAGCCCATGTTCCCTGTAAAATAGTTATTTCCAAGTTATAATGCCCTGTTCAATGTAATTTCAGTTTGTTCAATGTAAACCGCACTGATGCAGAATAGCGCGGTATATAAGAGAATGTAAATAAAATAAATAAATAAAATCTCATGGATAGGCAAAGTAGCTGCCTCTTTAGGAGCCTTGGGATACTGTAGAATCTCCAACTCCTTTGCTCTGGGCTCTGTTTTGGGAGCCACAGTAATGGAAAGACCGAGCCACCTCCCTGACAAAATCCTGAAAGGAGATATCTTCTGGGGGAGACATCCTACGTTTAGGAGAGGAAGGCTCCTCCGGAAGTAGTATTCCAGTACCGACAGAGCTGTCAGAATCCTCAGATTCCTCCGAAGATTCGAAGTACCTTCTGTCCGGATGCTCCTGAAGAGCCCGATACCCATACCGACCGAAGTCGGTACCGGGTGGAATCGGTATTGGTGTGTCGGTACTGGAAGGCATCGCATGACTGGGTGCCCGCGAAGCAGGCACCGATGTTGATGCCGATACTTTCGGTACCGGTACCGATGTCGGTACCGGTACCGGTTGAACTGTCTGACGCGGTTCCGAGGGTGTCGATGCCGCAAGGAGAGCCACCAGACTGCGTTCGATAGCCAGGAACCTCTAGTCTATCGATGCTGCCGATGCCTGGATATCGGTACCGGAGAAAGCAGCCGGTACCACAGAGCATGGCACCAGTAGTTCTGCCGAGGTTGAGGCCTCGAGAACATCCTGGAGACCCGATAATGCTTTGGAAGCCGGTACAGAAAGCACAGTTACTTACCTGTAAACAGGTGATCTCTGGGAACAGCAGGAATTAGTCCTCACATATGGGTACGTCGGTACCGACGGAGCCTGCGCGGGAATGCTCCACAGCTTCCCAGAATGAAAGCTTTTGGGGCATCCCACAGCGCATGCGCGCTGCCTTCCCGCCTTTCCCACCAACTCTCCTCAGTTCAAGTTTAAAGCTGAGACAATAGAGAGAGAGAGTAAAGGAAAGACAAAGAGAGAGATACAACTCCTAGGGGAGGTGGGTGGGTTGTGAGGACTAATTCCTGCTGTTCCCAGAGATCACCTGTTACAGGTAAGTAACTGTGCTATCTCCAGGAACAAGCAGGAATAAGTCCTCACATATGGGGACTCCCTAGCTAAGATGCCTGGGAGATCCCCAAGGGTATGAGACCCTGGAGGGTTCCTCGTCTTCCTATGGATCTCAGGCATCCATTCAGGGAAGGAGGGAAGGAGTTGTTTAAGAATGGAACAGGTGTCCGAGGAGAGCCTGACCAAACATGGCTACCTGATTGTCTGTTTGAATGAGGACTGTCTGGTTGCTGAGGAGGGTATGAAAGACCTTGAGAGCTAGGAACACTGCTCGAAGTTTCAAGAGGTTGATATGAAGGGAGGTCTTCTGTGGGGACCAAGTGCCTTGGGTGGATAGGTCCTGTAGATGAGCTCCCCAACCTGTTTGGGAGGCATCTGTTGTGAGGATTGCTTGGGGCAACAAAGGTTGGAAGGGGGACCCCAGCAACAGATTTTGAGTGGACATCCACCATTGGAGAGACCAAAAGAGGCGTTTGGAGTTTGCTATTTGGTCTGATGGGCTGTGAAGGTATGAACCGAGGCCCAGGTGGCTGCTCGACAGATCTGATCGATGGACACAGAATGAAGATGAGCCATAGAGGTGGCCATGGCCCTCACATTGTGAGCTGTGACATGGCCCTCCAGAGAAAGGTTCTTACTCTGGTAAACAAAAGAAATACACTGAGCAATCCAATTGGACAGTGTTCTTTTAGAGACTGGAAGTCCTAAATGAGAAGGATCAAAAGCAACAAAAAGCTGGGAAGACTTTCTGTGTTGCTGTGTCCTGTGCAAGTAAAAAGCAAGAGCTCTTTTACAATCTAGAGTATGAAGGTTCCTCTCTGCAGTGGATGCATGAGGAGCTGGAAAAAAGACAGGTAAATATACCTCTTGATTAAGATGAAAAGGTGAGACCACTTTAGGCATAAAGTGAGGATTTGTCCTAAGGACTACCTTATCATGATGGAACCTTGTATAAGGTGGATTAGCCACTAAGGCCTGCAGTTCACTGATGCGGCGAGCAGAAGTGATTGCAATAAGGAAAATAACCTTCCAGGAAAGGAATTTCAAGGAGGTAGTGGCTAAGGGTTCAAAAGGTGGCTTCATAAGCTGACCAAGAACCAAATTTAAATCCCATGCCACCGGGGAGGTCGAATGGGAGGTTTAGTTAAAGTTAGGCCTCTCATGAATCTTGCAATAAGAGGATGAGAGGAAACAGGTTGTCCATTGATAGGCTTAAGGGATGCTGCAATAGCACTTAAATGGACCCTTACTGAATTCGTCTTAAGGCCTGCATTGGAAAGATGCAGGAGATATTCTAATAGAGAATTCAGAGGAAGTGCCAGAGGGTCAAGACCCTTTTGAGCACACCAAATGGAAAATCTCTTCCATTTAAAAGCATAGGAACGCCTAGTGGAAGGTTTCCTGGAAGCATGAAGGATATCCTTCACTTGCTGCGAAAGACTTGAAGTCTTGAAGGTCTAGGCCTTCAGTAACCAAGCTCTGAGGTGAAGGGACTTGGGGTTTGGATGCCACAAAGTCCCCTCCTCCTGAGACAGAAGGTCTGGAGCAGCTCCCAAGTCCAGGGAGGGGGCTTGGGAGTGATGCAGAAGTAGAGGGTACCACACTTGGCGTGGCCAGCGTGGAGCTATGAGGATCATAGATCCTTGATCCCTCTGAAGTTTGAACAGAGTCTTGGGAATCAAAGGAATGGGTGGAAAGGCATACAGGAAGTCCTGACCCCAATGAAGGAGGAAGGCGTCCTTGGCCTGAACTCCCTGAAAGGGAGTTCTGGAACAGAACCGGGGAGGTTTGGCATTCCACGGACTTGCAAAGAGGTCTATGTCCGGGGTACCCCATTCCTTAAAGATTCTGAGTACCTGATCCATGTGCAGGGACCATTCGTGTGGAAGCAGAACTCGACTGAGTCTGTCTGCCCAAGAGTTTTGAATTCCTGGGAGGTATACTGCCAGGAGATGGATTTGATGCTCTCTGGCGAAGGCCCATAATCTTAGAGCTTCGTTGCAAATCGACAGAGCCAGTTCCTCCTTGCTTGTTTATGTAAAACATGGCTACCTGATTGTCTGTTTGAATGAGGACTGTCTGGTTGCTGAGGAGGGTATGAAAGACCTTGAGAGCTAGGAACACTGCTCGAAGTTCCAAGAGGTTGATATGAAGGGAGGTCTTCTGTGGGGACCAAGTGCCTTGGGTGGATAGGTCCTGTAGATGAGCTCCCCAACCTGTTTGGGAGGCATCTGTTGTGAGGATTGCTTGGGGCAACAAAGGTTGGAAGGGGGACCCCAGCAACAGATTTTGAGTGGACATCCACCATTGGAGAGACCAAAAGAGACGTTTGGAGTTTGCTATTTGGTCTGAGAGAGCTCCTGAAGCTTGAGTCCACTGGGTGGACAAAGTCCACTGAGCTGCTCTCATGTATAGGCAAGCATAGGGCACCACATGTACTGTGGAAGCCATGTGGCCTAGTAGTTGTAGCATCTCCCGGGCAGTTAAGTGGCTCTTTGACTGAATCTGGGAGGCTAACTGCACTAGATGTTGGCAACGAGCCTGGGGAAGATAGGCTCTTGCAGTAGTGGTGTCCAACCAGGCCCCTATGAATTCTAGGGACTGAGTAGGGGTGAGCTGAGACTTTTGGGAGGTTTACCACAAGTCCCAGATACTGCAGAATGCCCCTGGTGCTGTCCAGGGAAATTTGGGCTTCTGACTGAGATGGAGCTCGGATGAGCCAGTCGTCCAGATATGGGAAGACAAAGATTCCCAGAGTGCGTAGAAATGCAGTAATTATTACCATACATTTGGTGAACACTCTTGGAGCAGAGGTCAGACCGAAAGGAAGGACTCTGTATTGGTAATGTTTTCCCTGGAACAGAAAACGTAGGAATTTTCTGTGGGATGGATGGATGAGTATATGAGTGTACGCATCCTTGAGATCTAGAGAACAAAGCCAATCCTGACTCTGTAGGTATGGAAGGAGAGTGCCTAAAGAAGGCATCTTGAACTTCTCCTTGTATAGAAATTTGTTCAATTCTCTGAGATCTAGAATGGGTCTGTATCCCCCTGTTTTCTTTGGAATGAGAAAGTAGGGGGAGTAAAACCCTGACCCCTGTTGAAGAAGAGGAACTTCTTCTATGGTCCTCTGGGCCAGAAGGGAGGTTACTTCCTGATTCAGAAGGTCGAGGAGAGATGTGGGAGAATTGAAATGTCTCACCATAGTGTAGGGAGGAAGGTCTGAGAAATGAAGTTTGTAGCCCTCTCTGATGATGGAGAGGGTCCACTGCTCTGATGTGATTTGCTCCCATCTGGGAGCAAAATGAGCTAACCTTCCTGGAATGGTGAAAGGTTCTGGCTGTTGTAGAGCCAGAAAGGTTAAGTTCTCTAGTATCAAGTCAAAAACCCTGAGGGGCTTGGGACTGCTGGGTTGCAGCAGCCCCTGCAGGTTTAGGCCTAGCCTGTTTAGGTTGCTGACGCTTAGTAGCAAAGCGACCTGTAGAAGACTGTTGACCAGAAGTGGAAGGAAATCTGCCCTTCTTGTAAAAAGACTTTTTAAAAGATTTTTTCTTGGCCGGAGTGGAGGTAGACTTAGAAAGTCTATCCAGAGCAGCATTTTCTGCATCCATTTGAGTGGCCTTAATTTGCCACTCCTTGCCAAATGGGTTTTCACCTGTACAGGGTAGATTTCCTAAACCATCCTGAACCCAGGGTTCTAGATCAGAAGCCTGGAGCCAAGCAATTCTACGAGCAGCTATACCAATGCCTGAGGCTCTGCTGGCACCCTCAAAAGAATCAAAGGCTGCCCTGTTGGAAAACTTTGAAATGTCTTGAGTATGCTTAAGCCAAAGAAGGAATTCATCCCTTTTATCTTCTGGAATAAAAGGGAGAAAGTTGTGCAGCTTTTCTGCAACCTCCTTCAGAAACATACCCATATAAAGGCTGTATGAATTGATTCTGGCAATAAGCATGCTAGCTTGGAAGATTTTCCTACCAAAAGCATCCAAGGTCCTGCATTCTCTTCCTGGAGGAGTAGAAGAGTGTCTTTTGGTACTCTTTATCCTCTTCATAGCTGACTGCACCACAATGGAGTGGTGAGGAAGCTGAGTTTTTTGAAATCCAGGAGAAGGAGGGACATGGTACATAGTGTCCAATCTACGAGAATGAGGAGAAAGGGTGAGAGGAGTCTCCCACAAGTCAATCAAATGTTCTTGAAGAATTTAATGAATTGGCAAGGTGACTGCCTCTCTGGGAACCTTAGAGTATCCCAAAATATCTAATTTTTTTGCTCTAGGTTCTTTTTCAGAGGTTACTGAAATAGAGAGTCCTTTAGCTGCTTCTACTATGAAGTCTTGAAAGGACAAATCCTCTGGAGGAGACATTCTCCTTTTTGGAGAAGAGGGCTCCTCAGGAAGGGTGACAGATACTTCAGGAGACTCATCCGATGAATCAGAATCATCAGAAGAATCAAAGTATCGTCTGCCCGATTCCAAAGATCGATAGGCGTATCGATCGGTACCGACATCGGGTGTCCCCGGTACTGGGTCGGTACCGAGAAAGAGCCCAGGACAGGGAGCCGGAATCGGCATCCTGGCCGATGTCGATGCAGCCGGTACCGGTATCGAGGTTGGTGCCGGTACCGACAACATGGCTTGTTGCGGTACCAACGGCGTCACAGCCTTAATGAAAGCCAGTATGGCCTGCTGCATGGATTGCACAGTGTGATCCATGGACGCCACGACTGCCTGGATGTCGGTACCAGGAGATTGTGCCGGTACCCCAGAGCAGTCTAACAGGTGATCGGTCGAGGCCGTGCCATCGATGTCAACCTGTAACCCCATAGGAGCAGCTTTGGAAGCTGGAGCTTCCCGCCAGGGTTGTTTGGCTGGGGCAGGATCCTCAAGGGCAAGCCTGGAGGCATCTCGATACTTAGAGGGAGATTTGCCCTTTGAGGACCTGCTAAAAGTATGTTTGGTTACCTGAAATCCATCAGGAGAGGAAGACCTGGAAGATGTCGATGCCACCGCCGGTGCATCCGTGGGAAACAGCACATGGAGCTTGGCTGCTCGGTTCTGTAACCCTCGTTTAGACATTAGAGAACAGGACTGGCAATCCGGGACGGAGTGTTCAGGCCCCAAACATTTAAGACACCATTCATGGGTGTCTGTCACAGAAATTGTACCGCTACACTTAGTGCATTTTTTGAAGCCAGAGGCTGGTTTTTCCATAAGGGAAAGTTTCTTGTGGGCCTGGAGGCCTAAGAAGAAAAATACACCAAGTGAGGAAAAAGTATTATTTTTTTTTTTTAGAAGAAAAGAAAAGAAAAGACCAGCGGTACCGGTCCGGCGTCGGGGAAACTGAGGAGAGTTGGTGGGAAAGGCAGGAAGGCAGCGCGCATGCGCTGTGGGATGCCCCAAAAGCTTTCATTCTGGAAAGCTGGGGAGCATTCCCGCGCAGGCTCCGTCGGTACCGACGTACCCATATGTGAGGACTTATTCCTGCTTGTTCCTGGAGATCCCTCAAGGGCAACGCAAGAGGCATCTCGATGTTTGGAAGGAGATCTACCCTTTGAGGACCGGCCAGACTTATGTTTAGTTACCCGAGATCCATGGCAGGAAGACGAAGCCCTGAAAGAAGTCCATGCCACAGAAGCTGCATTGGAGGGAAAAAGGGTACTGAGCTTAGCAGCTCGATTTTGTCGACCCCTCTTGGACATCATGGCACAAGCCATACACTCGGAGATGGAGTGGTCAGGACCTAAACATTTAAGACACCACTCATGGGTGTCGGTGACGGAGATGGTACCGCCACACTTGGTGCACTTTTTGAAACCTGAAGCGGGTTTTTCCATAGTGGAAGAAATTCTGGGCCTAAGGCCCAAAATGGCGCGTGCACCTGGAAAAGAAAAGTACTATCTATATATATAAATTTTTTTTTAAAAGAAAGAAAAACTGGCGGTACCGGTATAGCGTCGGGGAAGGCAGACGCGACCACAAAAAAGAAGAAGGAAAAACTTTCTGCGGTGACAGGAACAACGACCTGCTGGCTCCGCGGAAAACGAAGAACTGGAGAGAGGCAGTTGGGAAAGGCGGGAAGGCAGCATGCAGGCGCTGTGGGATGCTCCCAAAAGCTTTCTAATTGGACGCTGGGGAGCGTTCCCGTGCAGGCTCCGTTGGTACCGACGATACCCATATGTGAGGACTACATTCCTGCTTGTTCCTGGAGATGACTGAAGCAAGAATGTGTGTCAAATTACTTAAGTTAAATGATCACTTGGACATATGAACACTGGTGGCTAAATTAAGTTATGACTGTCAATTGCTGAATTTCTGCCACAGTCCTACTGAGGTTTCCCAGGGTTGATAAAGATGCTTTATACTTCAGAAACAGAAGTTACACTCACGTGTAGGAAGACAGGCTACTATCATAGGTAGTCTTCACGCCATAATTCTCTTCATTAAACTTAAACATTTCATTTGGGTCCCAGCCATTGGACTAAAAAAAAAAAAGAAAAAAACACACACAAAAACACGAGAGTCAGCAAACTAAAATGCTACACTTCCCCATCCATCCAACCCAAATAACTTCTAACAGTCTTGAAAACTGTGTTAGGTATCCCAAATCTCCTAGTATACCCATGAATATACAGTTTGGGCACCCAAAAACCTCTTCCCAGAACAGTTCCTATCCATTCTCCCAGTTGCTCTCACCACATCAGATTCCAGATCATAATCATCACTGTTGCCATCACCTCCCTCCCAGCGCTGTAAAATCTTCTCTTTATGTTCTCCATTAACCTTTGCATTCGTGGCAATGGCTGAATCTGTAAATTTATCTGAAAAGACAGACCACTATTAATGTATCAGGTACAAGAAAGTAAGTGCAAATAACTAGCAACAATCTTACCCTGGAGCTAACTCTCTCATAGAGAAAGATATGCCATTTCCAGCACACAGTACAAGTTCAACAGTTAACAAAGAACCTCACACAATGGTCACTAGCAGATGTGGGAATGTTTACATTAAATTCTCAGGGTAAAAAATACAGATATAAGTGTATAAATTATATATGCTGACAACAAAAGCATACTCAACCAAGTAAAAAGTGTAGGTCAGTACTTAATGCCTGACAGCTAGAGAAAGAGACCAACAGATTGACAGACAAGATTGGACTGAAAGGTTAGGTAGGATCGGTAACAATTTCTGTACCTTTTGTCGCATAGTTGAAATCCACATTTCGGAAGTGTACCAGCATCACATCCATGGGCTTGAAGACCATGGTGTCAACTATGTCCTCACGCTTAGGTCCAGTCATCTGCTCAGTCACCTTCCTGTGGACAGCATCCACAGCAAGCTCAAACTGCAGACATCCAGAAAAAATATACAGTGAGAAAAACATTACAGGGTCAGGTAGCTCAAACTACTTTACAAAGGTATAAAAAGTACTCAGTTCTCCATACCACTTATTTTGCAGTATATTGGATGCACAAAATTCTCTACCCCCATTTAGAATTACAGGCCATTAGACATCTTCTAGGGCAGCGATGGCGAACCTATGGCACGCGTGCCAGCTGTGGCACGCGAAGGCCTTGCAGCTGGCACGCAGGTAGGTCCGCAAAAAAGAAAAAGCTGGCTCTGGCTGCTGCCGCGGACGCGGCAGCGGCAGAGTGCAGTGTCCCGCGGGGCCCCCTCCGCCCGCTAAGCCCCTCTGCAAGGGCTTTCAGATTCGCGAGGGAGAGCGTCTCCCTCGCGTCTCTGTTAAGCCCGCAGGGGCTAATGGGAAATTTCCCATCAGCCCCTTTAGACGCGAGGGACTGATGGGAAATTTCCCATTAGCCCCTGCGGGCTTAACAGAGACACGAGGGAGAAGCTCTCCCTCGCGAATCTGAAAGCCCTTGCAGAGGGGCTTAGCGGGCGGAGGGGGCCCCGCGGGACATTGCATTCTGCCGCTAACGCGGCAGCAGCCAAAGCCAGCTGGTGTTTTTTTTTTATATGCCATGGGGGGGGGGGGGGGGGTTAGGACTGCTAATGGGCTGGGCTGGGCTGGGCTGGGGGGGGTTAGGACTGCTAATGGGCTGGGCTGGGGGGGGGGTTAGGACTGCTAATGGGCTGGGGGGGGTTAGGACTGCTAATGGGCTAGGGGGGGTAGCGGGTAGGACTGCTAATGGGATGGGGGGGGGTAGGACTGCTAATTGGCTGTGGGCTGATGGGGGCTGTCTGGAAATGGGGTGATGGGGGTTAGGACTGGTAATGGGCTATGGGGGGGAGGTTAAGACTGCTAATGGGCTTTGGGCTGATGGGGGCTGTCTGGAAATGGGGTGATGGGGGTTAGGACTGATAATGGGCTATGGGGGGGGGCTATGACAGGAAATGGGCTGATGGGGAGGGGTTAGGACTGGATGGGCTGTGGGCTGTTGGGGGGGGTTAGGACTAGTAATGGGCTATGGGGGGTTTAAGACTGGTAATGGGCTGTGTGCTGATGGGGGCTGTCTGGAAATGAGGTGATGGGGGGTTAGAAACTGCTAATGGGCTATGGGGGGGGTTAGGACTGATAATGGGCTAAGGGGGGGTCTAGGACAGGAAATGGACTGTTGGGGAGGGGTTAGGACTTGAGGTGGGCTGATGTGGTTAGGACTGGTAATGGGCTGTGGGCTGATGGGGGGGTTAAGACTGGCAATGGGCTGTGGGGGGCTGACTGGAAATGGGCTGATGGGGTTAAGACTGGAAGTGGGCTGATGGGGGGTTAGGACTGGTAATGGGCTATGGGGGGGTTAGGACTGATAATGGGCTATGGGGGGTTAAGACTGGTAATGGGCTTTGGGCTGATGGGGGATGTCTGGAAATGGGGTGATGGGGGGTTAGGACTGGTAATGGGTTATAGGGGGGGCTTAAACTGAAAATGGGGTGATGGGGGTTTAGGACTGGAAGTGGGTTGATGGGGGGCTAGGACTGGTAATGGGTTGGGGGGTTGCTATGACTGGAAATGGGCTGAGTGGAAGGGGAGGCTTGAACTGCAAATAGCTGATGGGGAGGGAGCTTGGAATGGAAATGGGCTGTGAGGGAAGGGAGCTAGGACTGAAAATGGGCTGATGGAGCAGCTAGGATAGGACTGGAAATGGGCTGTTGGGGGGAGCTAAGATTGGAAATGGGCTGTGGTGGGGGCTTGAATTGAAATGGACTCATGGAGGGGCTAGAACTGGAAGTAGGCTCATGGGGGGGGCTTGGACTGGAATTGGACTGAGTGGAGGGGAGCTATGATTTGACATGGGCTGATGATGGGGCTAGGAAATGACTAGAAATGGGCTGATGGGGGGCTAGGATTGGAAATAAGCTGATGAAGGGACTCAGACTGAAAATGGATGGGGGAGCTAGGACTGGAAATGGGATGATGGGGGCTAGGACTGGAAATGGGCTGATGCAGGGACTAGAAAGGAATGGATGCTGGGTGAGACTGGAACTAGAAGGGAGCTGATGTTGGGGGAGGATTAGAATGGGATGGGGCTGGGAGAGTAAAATGGAGAGGGGAAAAATATTTTGTGTGGGAGGAATGAAAAATCTACAATTGGCCGGGTATTGGGAGAGTAAGTGGGGATTGAGGATGGAGCGGTAAAATTTGTGTGGATGAAATAGGAATGAGGAAAGAGCAAAAGGAGAAAGATTAGTATGTTAAAGCAGATGTAGAGAGAGAGAATGGAAAAAAAGACTAGAAGAGAGAAGAAAGAACAAATGGACAGCAGACGATGGAGAGTTAGCAGAAAACATGAAGAAACCAGAAGAAAGTGGCTGGAGCAATTGCAACTGAAAAAAAATGCACAAAAGGTAGAAAGATATCTCTTTATTTTGAATTTATTAACTGGAATATGAAACCTCTGGGAAATGTGCATCATTAACGTCTGTGCTTTGTTTGGTACAAGAGGAAATTAATTTATAGTTTTATTTCTACAGTGTTGTACATTCCAAGTTTGGCTTTTGGGGTTCCCAGTTTAATTATTGCCTTCCTGTTTCTAAATTGTGATTCCTTGTTTGGTGATGGTCTATGTTCTGCATGTGTAACTGAGCTGAGGTTTAATTGACGTGCTGGCACTTTGAGGAAATTCTTTGGTTTTGTGCGGCAGTTTGGGCACTCGGGCTCAAAAAGGTTAGCCATCACTGTTCTAGGGTCTCAACTGAACCAGCATTTGGGCTTACCGTGGAACAGAAATGGACACTTAGGGGTACTAACATATAATAGCTGTCTTTGCGGTGCCAACATGAGATTGTCATGCCATGAAGACAGTTTTCACAGGAGAAATGCAGCTACCATGAGCTTTTTTCCACAATAGCTGCATTTCACCTGGTGCCTGCTCGAATGGACAGGATGTGGGCAACCTGGTTTCATGCAGCTACTGTGGGAGTTGACACTACACAGTAGCCACATGTTCTGCAGACTTCGCAGATTCAGCTATTACTACCTCAATGGGCGGCATTAGTTGCATGCGTGAAGCTGCTCCCCCCCCCCCCCCAATGATTCCTGCACTCTCTCCATGGAATGTATAGGAGAAATGCTTCCTGCAGATACCACAAGACCTTTGCAGCTTCTGCCAGCTTCTGCAGCCAACGCCTAGCATTAGCTGCAAAAGCCTAATGCATGTTAGCAAATATACCTCTTAGTTCTCCACCCCTGCCTAGATTTCACAGCAATGTCTCTCACTGCAGGGTGAAACTGATCAGTCACATGATTGTCTCTGATCCCCTTATAAGAAAAACTATGCTTTTCCTGCTCTCCTCCAGTTGAGAACATTTGAAATGTATAATATACTAAGAGTACAGCATTAAGCACCTATATAACTCCTGAGAACAATGAAACCAAAATGCAATTACTTTCAGAATGGATTAGCCTAAATTGGAGTGGAAAGCGTCTAGAACAAGAATAGACAGGTAGCCAAAAAGCTTGCTTGAAAATTCCCCCAGGAGACATACCAAAGTAGTACCTTACTAAAAGGGGAAGCTGAAATTTGGGCTTACCTACTAATTTCCTTTACCTGAATCCTGTTACGACTAGTCCAGACAAGTGGGTGTGCTCTCTAATCAGCAGATGAAGGCACAAAACACTGTATAAGGTTTAGTGCAGTCCTAGAACTTGCCATTATGTCTTTGCCAAAGTCTGGCACCGCCAGGAATCCAACCAGCGCACAAGGAGCAGATGGAGGCTGACAGAAAAGGGGCTCCTGCCCGTTTCACAGGCCCCTTGGACCTGTTCTCTAGAAGGCAGATTTAATCTCACCTAGGTCCTTCACCAGCTTCTCCAAATCAAACCAAACACAAGTGTCCCTCTAAGGCCAGAGGGGCAACCAGGCTTTGGAAGGAGTCCGCTGCCTCATGTCAGAAAAAAGCCAATATCATGCCACCATCGACGGGGCACAATCCCTGGCCTATAGATTTTTATTTATGTTTAAATCTTTTTATTATTAACCAAAACTTCAACTGTTCCAGTATAATGGCTTGTGAATACAGCACTGAACATATTCAGACATTACAACCAATAATACTCAATCCAGTTACAGGTTGTATTTATATATTTTACCCCTCCCCCCACACCCACCTTCCTCCTCCCACCTATGTTGGTCTCTTGAACTGTGGGGTGAACAGTCTCCTTAGCATTTTCCAGCGAGCAGGTACTCTTATACCCGCCAGAGATGCCATACTTAAACTCTTTTAGCCCCACTCACCACCCAGAGATTCGTAACACTGAAATCTGTGACAATCTTGCTCACCTTATAAGGCTCCTCCAAGTGATTCATGTATACACTAGTATTTTGAGCATTAGCTAACTCATCCTTATTATATCATCCCTTCCCCCCCTTTCCCCTTCCCTCCCTTTCATCCCCCCTCCCTCTAACCCTTCCTCCCCTTCCTTTGTACAGGGTCCTATTATAGTCAACTTAAACTGTTAAGATATCATTCCGTGTCCTGGCCGATACCCCCTCAAGGTATGGGGACCAAATCATCAAAAAACTTGCTCTTCTTCGTATATTTCGTCTAGAGGCCTCTCCCTCCCATAACACCAATTGGTGCAAGACATTCCTCCATTCTCAATATTCTGGCCCCCCGCCTCCCTCCATTTACGAAGGATACGTTGTTTGGCAAGCAGGCAACACTCTCACCAACATTCTATTCCCTGCTGTGGTAAGTCCCAGAGGGTCCGGAGCATCAAGAACAGCTAAGACCGGGGTCAACGTCAATGCTTGCCCCAGTAGCCCCTCCAGGAATTGTTGACCCTACTCCAAAACTTCCTTACTTGTCCATATTCCCAAAACATATGCCCCAAATGTGCCTTTTCAACTCCGCACCATGGACACCCACTATGCTGCACGAATCCTGCCTTCCATGCTCTGTATGATGAAATATATGCACGTTCTAGTATTCTAAATTGCATATCTTGAAGCCTTGCCCCCATGATTAATCGGGGAATTCTTCTTGTTGCCGCTTCCCAGGCAAATGAGTCTAAATTAACTCCCAGCTCCCTCCCCCACTGTGTACTCAACTGTTCATAGCTCTTATCTTGGGCAATATTATTCAAGGCCTTACAATAATCAGCAACTGCTATCCGTTCTTTATCTTCCAACTCAAACCATTCCACTAATTTCCCAAAATTTTCTTTTCTCAAACCGCTCCTCCCTTCCTTCATTGCTGCCAAATAATGCTTCAACTGCAGGTATACGTAAAAATGTCTCCTTGGTAAGTCGTATTGTTCTTTCAGTTCCAAAAAAAGGTTTGAGTTCTCCCTCTTTGTTAATTACTTGCCGCACCTGTTGAAGACCCTTTAACTCCCACCCTCGAAAAAAACTTGACATTGTACTTGGTTTAAAGGATAAGTTGCCCTGCAGAGGCAGATAACCTGATACCTCATATGGGATGCCTAATTTTCCATATAGTACCCTCCAACTCCAACGAACCCCTTTCCATAAAATATTAAACCTACACCCAGTATGCACTGTTCGCCAGGCGACTCCATTTCTAGGACCCCTTCAGAAAACGGTTAACTGACATGTTCCCTTACACTCATCACGCCCTGTTTTTACCCCTTTTGATATTCAGTACTACTCTCGTAATGTAATGTATTTACTACAACCATGTTTATTTAATGACCATACCATGTATATAGTTCACTCAGTTATCTCCATGTTTAGTCGACCCTGTTCATTGTAAAAACCAATGTTGCCTTGTACATTGTGTTTGTTCTGTTGTTCATATGTACACCGCACTGATTATTATAAAAGCGCGGTATATAAGAAATGAAAATAAATAAATAAATAAATTAGCTCGAAAATCTTCCGGCAGCTGCACCCGTGGCACATGTAACAGACAGTAAGGGGCAGCTAGTGCTGACTCAAAATCATAGGGGGTATACACCGATGTCCCTCCTACCCAATCACGAACATGCCTAAGCAAACATCCCAAATTATATTGCTCTAACCTAGGTAGTCCTATTGCCTCCTGTTGCCACTGACCATATAACTGATCAATTTTGAGTCTAGGCTTTTTCAAACTTCTCCAGAAAAAACTCTGTAAAGCTCTCTCAATTTTTTGGATATCCTGCCTCTGCAGCTGTAGCGGAATGAGGTGCAGAATAAACAAAATTTCTGGAAAAAGTATCATTTTACAGGCAGCCACACTGCCGCTGAGGGAGAGAGGCAACGGCATCCAGTCTCACAATTTGTTCTATATTTCTTGCAGTAGTGGCCGGACATTTTGATGATACAGTCTGTGCGGATCTTGAGGTAACCATATGCCTAAATACTTGAATTTATTTTTTGCCCAGCATAAGGGAAACGCTCCACCCCAGTCTTCTTGTAATCCTCCATTAACATCTAGTGCTTCTGATTTAGTCACATTTATCTTTAAACCTGCTATCTCTCCATACTGTCCTATTACTTCCAAAAGCCTGGGCAAGGATTTTCGGGGTTCCATCAACATGACTAATAAATCATCTGCAAAAGCCAAGACCTTAAGTATGCAAGACCCCACTTTCACCCCCCGAACATAGCTTCCCTTTGCCGAGTTCAGGTGTTGCCCTTCAGACTGTCTATATGTTTCTGGATCCATTTATGCGCTTCTTCAGGTGTCTCCACTGTCAGTCTTCCCATTGTAAAAAATCCGCAGCCTCGCTGGGTACTGTAGCACAAGTTTCAAATGCGCTGCCACCAATTTCTGACATACTGGCAGCATACGCCTTTCGCTTTAAGCCCAATTGTACTGAATAGTCCTGATAAACCTGTATGCGTGCCCCTTCGTGTATCAAAGCCCCTTTAGCTCTTACCACCCGCAAAACGTCATCTTTCTACTGAAAGTTCATTAATCTGGCCAGCACTATTCGGGGTATGTGTCTTCTGATCAGGGTCTTCCAAGCCGATGAATCCTTTCAATGACAATTTGGGTACTTTCTGCTCCCAGAATTCATGTATATAACATGCCCAAAATGTAGTTGCGAAGTTCGGCATCTTTTATAGCTTCCACTATACCAATTATTCAGAGATTTTTCCTGCGGCCTCGGTTTTGTAGATGGTCCAGTTTCTCACCCTGTTTACTGACTGTCGCTTGCAATGTAATAATCTCTGCCTGCTTTGAGCAGCTCATCCTCCAGCGTCGATATACAGCCTTCCGCTGCTTGCATCCTCATACCAACTGTCTCCAATTGTATACTAATCCCCTCCAGCTGACCAGTGATACCATCTAGCCTTCCACTCAAAGCACTCACCACTGCATTAATCACATTTTCAGTGGACATCGCTAGCTGTCCTGGTGAGGGAGGTCCGTCGGTCATCTTTGATTGGGCTGGGATAATTGCACTTTTCTCCCGTTCCCGGCAGGCTGCCTTCATTATATACTGTGGATTACAACTCTCAATGTGCTAGGCCTTGTTGCTGTTCGCTGCCTTATCACTTTATTTTGAGGGGCTGTAAGACGTTCCACTATCGTCCACTAGGTGGAGCTCTAGGCTAATGAATGCAGTCTGATTCTACCAAACAGCTTAGAAGTAAAGCTGCTGGTTCCCTTTTGAATATTCACTCCTCCAGCTACAGATAATGCTTGTTCCAACCGCAGGATAGGATTTCAGGCCCCGCTACCACCCCGGCGATGTTTCCAGCATGGACCCGGGGGGGGGGGGGGGGGGGGAAGGGGGACCCTCTCATTGTCTCCATTATGTAATGTACTAGAATGTATATAGTTTCCCCTAGTTTACCTCCATGTTATGAAGAAATTAGACCTTACCTGCTAATTGTCTTTCCTTGAGTTCTCTCCGGGCCAGTCCAGGAACAGAAGGGGTTGTCAATCCCATTCAGCAGCTGAGGACTGGAAACTGAAAAGTTTCTCCTGTCAGGTCATCTCTCTCCCGGTGACGTCAGCTACTCAGTCAACTTAATGTCCAAGCAGCCACAACTCCACACACGGCCAAAAACAAAAAAAAAACCCAACATGGAACTATGTACAATGAAAGAAACACCTGCAAGAGAAAGGTAATCTAGCTTCGCATCCACCCCGTTCCGGTGTGTCTCAGTTATGAAGCTATGTTGTGTTCTTAATTCTTTTCCTTTTTTTTTTTTTTTTAATATTTTTCATTTATTTATTTTTTTTACTTTTCTTTGTTTGTTAGTCATCTTGATACTGCCAAGGCGCACCTACAGAAAAAACGAGCAGTACTCCCTCCAGCTCGCCACCCCGCGCGACCAACCACAGCTAGAAATACAGACCTTGTGCCAGCTCGCTACCACAAAGGGTGGGTCCTGGACTGGCCCGGAGAGAACTCAAGGAAAAACAATTAGCAGGTAACGTCTAATTTCTTCTTCCTCTTCGTCTCTCCGGGCCAGTCCAGGAACAGAAGGGAAGTACCAAAGCAGTTCCTAAATATGGGAGGGACCAGCGAGCCCGGCCACAAGAGCCGCAGCCCCAACTCTCGCATCCTCCCTGGCATGGACATCTAAGCGATAATGCCTAGCGAATGTGTGAAGCGAGGACCACGTCGCTGCCCGACAGATATCCACGGGAGGCACCAGGGCCAACTCCGCCCATGATGTCGCTACCCCCCGGGTAGAATGAGCCTTAAGATGCCGAGGAGGCGGGCGTCCGCTGACCTCTTATGCCTCCACTATCGCCCGCTTCACCCAACGAGCAATAGAAGCTTTAGAAGCAGCCTGACCTTTAACGCCTACCTGCAAAAAGCACAAAAAGGCGATCCGATTTCCGAAACGGTTTCGTCCATTTAAGGTACTTACGAAGCACCCGGCCGAGATCTAAAAGGCGCAATGAACGTGGAAACTCCTTTCCCCCCTTGCTGGAAAATGTCGGAAGGGAAACTGGCTGGTTGACATGAAACGCCAATACCACCTTAGGGAGAAAAGACGGAACTGGCCGTAAAACCACCTTCTCCTCCGAGAAGTGAAGAAATGGGCTTCAACAAAGCGCCTGTAAGTCCGAAATCCGACGTGCCGAACACAAGGCCACCAGAAAAACCGTTTTCCAAGAAAGATGCTGTAAACTAACGGAACTACCCGCTTCGAAAGGTGGATGCGTCAAGGCCTCTAAAACCAAATTCAGATCCCAAGCCGGCATCACTGAACGAATGGGTGGCTTGATAATTCGCGCTGCCCGGAGGAACCGATGCACATCCGGATGCGCGGACAGCGCCACGCCTTGCACTTTGCCCCTATAGCACGCCAACGCCGCCAGCTGAACTCGGAGGGTACTAAGCGCCAAACCCTTGTCAAGACCCCATTGAAGGAAGGCGAGAATATCCGAAAGGGGAGCGGAGAACGGGCGCAGTCCCGCTCCGCACACCAAAAGCCTCAAAAATCCGCCATACGCGAATATAAGCCAGAGAAGTGGATCGACGCCGGGACATTAACAAAGTCGCGATCACTGCCGCGGAGTATCCCCTCCGCCGAAGGCGCTCCCTCTCTAGAGCCAAGCCGTAAGCAAGAACCGATCCACCTGCGGCATCAAAACCGGACCCTGGAACAAGAGATTGACCCGGTCGGGTGAACGCCAAGGGCGCTCCACCAGCAACCGTACCAGATCCGCATACCATGGTCTCCTTGGCCAATCTGGAGCTATGAGAATCACGGTACCGTCGTGACGTGCAATCCGCTGAACCACTCTGCCGATCATCGGCCACGGCGGGAACACATACAGCAACACCTTCGGCGGCCAGGGTTGAACCAACCCGTCCAGGCCCTCCGACATATGTTCCCGACGGCGGCTGAAAAACCAACCCGCCTTGGCATTGTTGAAGGTCGCCATCAGGTCCAGAACTGGCTGACCCCAGCGAACGGTGATGTCGTGGAAAACCGCAGCATTCAGTTCCCACTCTCCGGAATCCAAGGTATGGCGACTGAGATAATCGGCTTGCACATTGTCCTTTCCCGCTATGTGCGCCGCCGATAGCGCTAGCAGGTTTTCCTCCGCCCAGAGCAGCAGCAACTGGCTTTCCTCCAACAAGGTGGCACTGCCCGTGCCCCCCTGCCAGTTGATATATGATACCGTCACGAGATTGTCTGAGAAGACGCGAACCGCTCGACCTACCACGAGGTTCCGGAACTCCAACAGGGCCAACCGCACTGCTCGGAGGTCCAACAAATTGATGGGCGACGTGCGCTCCGCCAGAGTCCAGGAGCCCTGTGCCACTTGAGACTGACAATGAGCTCCCCAACCCACCAGACTGGCGTCCGTAGTGACCAACAGCCAATCTGGCTCCTTTAGGGGAACCCCCGCCTGCAGGTGCGTGGGATCTAACCACCACTGAAGAGTGGACGCGACAGACTGCGGACACGGCAGCCAACAGTGCAGGGGATGGAGCTGAGGAGACCATTGGCTCAGGAAGAAGCTCTGAAGAGGACGCATATGAGCCCTGGACCATGGAACCAGATCCAAGGCTGCCGCCAAGGAGCCTAGGAGCTGTAAATATTTCCAGGCGGTGGGAGCCGGCGAACGTAGAAAAGCCCTCAGGAGCCGTAAAAGCTTTTGGACCCGCTCCTCGGGAAGGAACACGGAACCCAGCTGAGTGTCGAACAACGCCCCCAAATAAGTGAGGCGACAAGTCGGCGCTAACCGACTCTTTGCAAGATTGATCACCCAACCGAGACTCTCCAGGACCTGCACTACCCGAGCCGTCGAAGAAATCGACTCCGCCTGAGAGCGAGCGCAAATCAACCAATCGTCGAGATAGGGATGTAAGTGAATCCCCTCTCAGCGGCTGCCACGACCACCATGACTTTTGTGAAGGTCCGCGGAGCCGTGGCCAAACCGAAGGGCAAAGCTCGAAATTGAAAATGTCCCATGGGCACGGCAAAACGCAAATACTTGTGATGCTCTGCCCGGATGGGAATGTGAAGGTAGGCCTCCGTGAGATCTATGGCCGAGAGCACCTCGTCCGGTTGTACCGCCCGAATCACAGAGCGCAAAGACTCCATGCGAAAATGAGGCACCCTTAAACAGCGATTGACATGCTTGAGATCGAGGATGGGACGAAAGGACCCTTCCTTTTTGGGAACCACGAAATAAATCGAGTATCGACCTAATCCGCACTGGTCGGGCGGAACCGGTACAACCACCTTGAGCCGCAGCAACCGGAGAAGGGTCTCCTGCACCGCCAATCGTTTCGCCGGAGTCCCGCATGGGGACCTCACGAAGGCAGGTGGTAGAGGCTGAGCAAAGTCCAACGCGTAACCGTCGCGGATAATCTCGAGAACCCAACGGTCCGTGGTGATGGTGGTCCAGACGGAGAGAAAAATCCTGTAAACGACTGCCTACCGGCACTTCCGCCTGGACCGGCCGCCCTTCATTGTGGCTTTTTGGAGGCAGTCTGCGTAGAGGACAAGAATCCTCTGCCAAAACCCCGAGCTCCACGAAAGGACTGACCCCGCGCTCCAAACCGACCTCTCTGATATGGAGCAAAGCGAGGCCCCCGAAATCTGCAAGTATCGCGGACTGGACCCCTGGGCTGGGTGCCGGGCCGCAACTGTTTAGGACGATCTTCCGGCAGGCGACCGCCCTTGGAATCCCCGAGATCTTTGACAATCTTCTCCAGAGCCTCCCCAAAAAGTAGCTTACCTTTATAGGGCAGCTTACTGAGCCTAGTCTTAGAAGATGAATCCGCTGCCCAATTTCTCAGCCAGAGAAACCGCCGGGCGGCTACTACAGATGCCATGGATTTCGTGGAAATCCGAACCAAATCGTAGAAGGCGTCGGCTAAGTAAGCGGCCACGGATTCCAGCTTCGCCCCTTCCGTCCCGAAGGAGCCCTCCTTTTCAGTCGCTGACTCTCCCTTGAGCCAACGGATGGAAGCTCAGGACACATACGCCCCGCAAACGGACGCTTGCAGTGCTAGCGCACAGGAATCAAAAACTTGCTTCAGAATGATCTCCAATTTCCTATCCTGAAGATCCTTAAGGGCTGCAGGTGGTCTTCTTTGTCACCGCGGAAACCAAGGCGTCCACCTTGGGCAAGCGCAACAAGTCCTTTTCTTCCTGCGGTACTGGGTAGAGCCGACCCATAGCCCGACTACCCCGCAAGGACGCCTCCGGGCATTCCCACTCAGACTCAATCATTTGCTTGATCACTCTATGGATCGGAAAACACCGCTGGTCAACTTTAAGACCCTGTAACAGAGGATCCTCCAAGGGCTCCTGAGGGACCGTTGGGGGAACAATATTAAGCGCTGCCAACGACTGCGCAATAAGAGCACCTAGCTCCTCCTTGCGAAACACCCGAAAAATATTAGGGTCATCCCCTGGAGCAATCTCCCCCTCTTCTAACTCCGCAGACCAGGAGTCCACATCCCCCTCAGAAATGAGCTCTCCCTCCTCTCCCAAAGGAGCAGCAGAGAGTGAGGACCCCAAAAAATCAGTCGCAGTGCCAGTGAGCTTGTCTATTTTAGAGGTGCCCTCACCTGGATCCAAACCCGCAGCTGCCAGCTGCGGTTCAGCCAAGAGGAGAGAGAGGAAGGAGGGAGAAGAAAAAGCAGCGCTGCTAGCCTGCTGTGTCTTCAATATGTATGCTCTATGAAGAGCCAAAATAAAATCCGGGGAAAACAAAGACTCTACCTGTGGAGGCACTCTCTCAGAAGGCCCTGTAATCTCCCCCTCAGCAGAGGAGGGCTTCTTGGACTTTGCCTTCTTCTTTTCAGGCTTCCCCGAAGGCAGAGAAGCAGCCGTGCCCGAAGACAAAATGGCCGCCGTTCCCGCCAGAATCGGCTTGCATTTGGAGGCTTCCCCCGCGACGACAGACGGAGCAACCGCGTCCATCAGGCCCCCCCAAGGACGTGCACTCACCCAGCACAAACTGCACAACCAGATGGAGAACTCCCCCGGTCCGGGCCCGTCGCCGGCCTCGCTAGACCCGCCGACGCCGAGAGCACAGAAAGAGCGCGCAAGTGTTATATTGTTTCAATGTAAACCGCACTGATGACAGAGCGCGGTATATAAGAAATGTTAAATAAATAAATCTTCTCCAGGCGGGTGTCCCAGGTCTCCTCCGCAAACTTCCTTCTGTTCACTTCCGCTGATGCTGGGTGGAACGCAGGAGCGCTCGTGAGTTCCACCGCCACACCACCTGGTCCAAAGGTACCAACTACTTACAGGTCAGTAAGGCAGATGCTTCACTGGGGACGTCCCACTGCGCCCATCTGTTGTCCAGCCTGCAAAGTTCCCAGTCGACAGAGTGCAGCTCACCGGGGTGCTGGGGCAGCTTGCGCCCTTCTTTGGTCTTTCCACTTTCAGAGGTTCACTGATTGTATCGTCGTCGGGGTTGGAAGCTCAGTGGAATACCCCGGGCTCTAGCATGTTTCGTAGAGTACTTATCTTGCGGCTACTCAGCGTAAGATTTTCCCGTGGATCAGCTGGTGCCGTATCGACAGAAGCCGCGCTAGGGCTTTTGCTTCCCTGCCTCCTTATCATCCAAGAAGGGTGCAAGTGAGGTTATCAAATTTGCAGATGACACAAAACTATTTAAAGTTGTTAAAACCCAAGAGGATTGTGGAAAATTGCAAGAGGATCTTGATAAATTGGAAGACTGGGCATCAAAATGGCAGATGAAATTTAATGTGGACAAGTGCAAAGTTAGGCACCTAGGGAAGAACAACCCAAACTATGGTTACACGATGCAAGGTTCCACATTAGGAACCACCACCCAGGAAAAAGATTTAGGAGTCATTGTGGATAGCATGTTAAAACCCTCGGCCCAGTGTGCAGCGGCAGCCAAGAGAGCAAATAGAATGCTAGGTATCATAAGGAAAGGAATGGAAAATAAAACAAAAGATATTATAATGCCTCTATATCGTTCCATGGTGAAACCGCACCTTGAATATTGTGTGCAATTCTGGTCACCATATCTTAAAAAGGATATAGCATTATTAGAAAAGGTTCAAAGAAGAGCCACCAAAATGGTAAAGGGGATGGAAGGATACTCCTACGAAGAAAGGCTAAAAAGGTTCGGGCTCTTTAACCTGGAAAAGAGACGGCTGAGGGGAGGTATGATAGAAGTCTATAAATTAATGAACGGAGTGGAACGGGTAAACGTAGATCGATTGTTTACGTTATCAGAAAGCGTAGTTACTCACCTGTAACAGGTGTTCTCCAGGAGCAGCAGGAATCAGTCCTCACTTATGGGTGACGTCGGCGCCGACGGAGCCCTCGCGGAGCAATTTTCCCCAGCTTTCAAAGAAAGCCTTTGGGAATTGCAGCGCGCATGCGCGGTCCTCTTCCCGCCCAAGGGTGCCATCTTAGCCAGTCAGATGACATAGCTAAAAAAAGACAGCATAAAAAATTTGCAAAAGAACATAAGCAGACGATTGCAACTCCAAGGGGAGGAGGGAGGGTAGTGAGGACTGATTCCTGCTGCTCCTGGAGAACACCTGTTACAGGTGAGTAACTACGCTTTCTCCAGGACCAAGCAGGAAGTCAGTCCTCACTTATGGGACTCCCAAGCTCAAGGCTACCGGAGACCCTAAGCACAAAAATGAGCTCCCTCTAGCTCAGCAGCACAGAAGGAAAGAATCTTCGCTGAATTATCACCCACCGGTAGCCCACATCCGGGATGGAGGGTAGGAGTTGCTCAGACCTCAAAGAGATTACGGAGGACTGCCTGTCCGAAAGCACTGTCCCTGCGGGACTCCCTCTCGAGACAGTAATGGACCGCAAAAGTCTGGCTCGAAGACCAAGTAGCGGCCCGGCAGATGTCTGCCAGCGGAACAGAGCGGAGGTAAGCCACTGACGTAGCCTTTGCCCGAACGCAATGAGCCGTGACTCGACTTTCTAAGGAGAGTCCGGCTGCCCCATAAGCCCAAGAGATACAGTCCGCAACCCAGATGGACAGAGTACGCTTGGAGACCGGGAGCCCCAATTTATTGGGGTCAAAAGACACAAAAAGCTGAGCAGCTTTACGGTGCTCCCGCGTACGGTCAAGGTAGAAGTTCAAAGCCCTTCTACAGTCCAGGGTATGGAGGACCGTTTCAGCTCGGCTGGAGTGTGGTCTGGGAAAGAAGGTTAGAAGTACCACCTCCTGATTGATGTGAAAAGGGGAGACCACTTTTGGAAGAAATTTTGGGTGAGTCCGTAGGACTACCCTATTTTTGTAGAACCAAGTGTAAGGGGGATCAGACACGAGGGCCTGCAATTCACCTACGCGTCTAGCGGAAGTGAGGGCTATCAAGAACAGTGTTTTCCAAGACAGAAAACGGAGAGAACAGGTAGCCCATAGGTTCAAAAGGCGGACAGGTGATCCGCTGCAAAACCACATTCAGGTCCCAGTCAGGCGCTGGCGGGCGCAGAGGTGGTTTAAGTAGAAGGAGACCTCGGAGAAACCTCGCTACGAGAGGGTCGCTGGAGAGAGGTCTACCGTCCACCGGCACATGATGCGCCGAAAGAGCACTGAGGTGAACTTTGACGGAGTTGGACTTAAGTCCCAGATTAGAGAGGTGTAGCAAGTACTGCAAGATCACCGACACCGAGCAGGAGAAGGGATCCTGAGACTGTTGGGTACACCAGACGGCAAAGCGACGCCATTTAAGGGCGTAGCATTTGCGGGTAGAAGGCCGTCGCGAAGCCAAGACGACCTCCTCCACCTCCGCCGGCAGGAGAAGGGGAGCAAGGACTACCCTCTCAGCAGCCAGGCCATGAGGTTGAGAGACCTGAGGTTGGGGTGTAGTAGAGACCCCTGATCCTGAGTGAGGAGATCTGGTTGTACCCCCAGAGGGAATGGATCCTCCACCGCTAATTGCAGTAGGAGCGGAAACCACGGCTGTCTGGGCCAGCGAGGGGCCACCAGGATCATGAAGGCTTTGTCTCGGAGAACCTTAAAAAGAGTCCGAGAGACTAGCGGGATGGGAGGGAAAGCGTACAGAAGGCTCCCCGACCATGAAATTAGAAAAGCGTCCGCCGCAACCCGAAGGGGGTGTGGCTGACGAGAGCAGAAGCGAGGAAGCTGCCGGTTGGGAGGACTGGCAAAGAGATCCACCGTGGGGAGGCCCCACTTTAGGAAGAGCTTCTGAACTACCAAGGGATCCAGACGCCACTCGTGCGGCTGGAGGATCCTGCTGAGTTTGTCCGCCAGGCAATTCTCTTGGCCCGGGAGATAAACTGCCTTGAGGAGAATGCCGTGACTGACGGCCCAAGAGCAGAGCTTCTGTGCCTCCCGGCAGAGGAGGAAGGAGCCCGTGCCCCCCTGCTTGTTCACGTAGAACATGGCAACTTGATTGTCCGTCTGGACAAGGACGGACTGGTGGGAAGTCAGGTGGGAGAAGGCCTTGAGAGCCAGGCGGATCGCCCTGAGCTCCAGGAAGTTGATCTGCTGAGCAGACTCCCACGTGGTCCAGAGGCCCTGAGTACGTGCCCCTTGGCAATGTGCTCCCCAGCCCAGGAGGGATGCATCCGTGGTCAGCACCCGGGTCGGCTGAGGTGACTGGAAAGGCATTCCGAATATCAGGTTCGGCTGCCGAAGCCACCACCGGAGAGACGAGATCAGCGGCTCGGAGACGCGCACTAGGTCTGCTAGGCCGCCTGTGGCTTGTCGCCACTGCTGGCGGAGACACCATTGAGCAGGCCGCATATTCAGGCGGGCATTGGGGGTCACATGGACGGTGGAAGCCATATGGCCGAGTAGTCTCAGGAAGCGCCTGGCGGAGACCAGGGGCTGGCTGCGAAAACGGTCGGCTAGGTCCATGAGCCGTTGAGCCCTGTCGAGCGGTAGGTACGCTCGTGCCTGAGGAGTGTGTAGCCTTGCGCCGATGAACTCGAGATCCTGTGAGGGGAGCAAAGTGGACTTTGCGAAATTTATAACAAAGCCCAAGTACTGCAGAAGAGTCACCGTGCGGCGTGTGGCGCTGGTGACCTCCGGAGCGGACCCCGCTCTGATGAGCCAGTCGTCGAGGTACGGAAAGACATAGAGGCCGTGAAGCCGGAGATGGGCCGCCACCACCGCGAGACATTTTGTGAAGACTCGCGGTGCGGAGGACAGGCCAAAGGGCAGTACTCTGTACTGGTAATGATTTCCTGCCACCACAAACCTTAGGTATTGGCGGTGGCTCGGGTGGATGAGGATGTGCGTGTAGGCATCCTTTAGATCCAAGGAGCATAGCCAATCTCCCTGCTGGAGGTAGGGCAGAAGGATTCCAAGGGTAAGCATTTTGAACTTCTCCCGCACAAGGAACTTGTTGAGGTTGCGCAAGTCCAGGATGGGTCTGAGGCCTCCTGTTCTCTTTGGTATTAGAAAATACCTGGAATAAAAGCCTTGACCTCTCAGGTGGTGTGGCACCGGTTCCACCGCCTGTTCCTGCAGAAGACCTGCTAACTCCTGAAGGAGTAATTCCCTGTGCAGAGGGGGTCGCGGAGGTTCTCCCGGAAAATAGGAGGGAGGGACCTGGTGGAAGTGGAGAAGATAGCCTTCTCGCACGACTTGAAGCACCCATGCATCTGCGGTGATGCTGGACCACCTGTGGGCGAAGTGAACCAGCCGGCCTCCGGTGCTGGGAGGAACCAGCGGGGGGGGAGAGGCTATGCTTAGTGAGTCAAAAACCCCCACCCTGCAGAGCAGGGGCTGGTGGTGTAGGCTTGGGGGCTTGCTGCCTACGGGACCCGTTACCCCGTCCCTTGGCCTGCTGGCCCTGTTGGGGAGCTGCAGGGGCCTGATAATGGGGGTATTGTTTGTAGGCAGCCGCCTTCCTCGGGTAAAAGGACTTTTTCCCCGAGCCCTTCTTTTTCTGGGAAGGGGCAGAGGTCTTCCTAGAAAGCCTGGTCCTGGTGAGAGTCTCAGTCTCAATTTGTGCAGCCTTTTCAGCCATGGGCTTGCCAAAGAGGTTTTCGCCTCGGCAGGGGACATCGACCAACTTGTCCTGCACCCAGGGCTCAAGGTCTGACGACTGAAGCCAAGTCCGGTCGGCGGGCACCGATGCCGGCTGCGGCCACTCGAGCCGATGCTTCAAAGCCATCATAGGCTGCTCGGGACATGAACTTTGAGCATTCCCGAATGCCAGTGGACAAGGCCAGGAACCTCCGCAAGGGTTCCTCGGACAAACCAGCGGAGAATCCGGCTAGCTCTTTAGCCAGATCTCGGAGATACATGCCCATGTATAGCTGGTAGGTCTGGACACGACATGCGAGCATAGAGCCCTGGAAACACTTCTTACCAAGGCCATCCAGGTTACGGGCCTCCCTGCCAGGAGGCACCGAGGAGTGCATCTTCTGGCTCTTAAGACGATGCATGGCCGATTCCACTACCATGGAATGGTGTGGTAGCTGTGCCTTTTGAAAGCCAGGGCTCTTGCGGACTCGATAGATAGAATCGACCCGCTTGCTCAGGACCGGCGAGGAGGCCGGACTCTCCCACATGCGGAAGAGTAGTCGTTCCAGCATAGGAGGAACCGGTACAGTAAAGTGTTCCCTTGCGGGAGAGTCATACTGGAGGGCGTCGAGCTCTTCGGCTCGAGGCTCCTCCTCGGGGTCCGCAGGGAAGGCCAAAGCCTTGGCCATATCCCTGACGAAGTCCGAGAACCGGGCATCCTCCGGGGGGGACTGCTTCCGAGGCTCGGACTCCGGTGAGTCCGAGGGGACACACCGAGTCCGGAAAGAATCAGGCGACTCTTCCTCTTCAGACTCCCAGACCGACTCCGACGAGGACTCGGTGGGGTCGGCCCGGGCAGGGCGCGGCGCCTGCCGCCCCGACGCAGAGGGAGTCGGCGTCGGCGACCTCGGTCCCGAACGGGAGGCCGAGGGTGACCTCGACCGAGGATCGACTCGAGTTCGCATCGACTCGAGGATCGGCTCGGTCTCCGGGGTCGACTTGGACGTCGACGTCCCGGCGGTCGGGGCAGCGGCGCCAGCGAGGCCAGCGAGCAGTGCCCGCTGCTGGTCCATGAAGGCAGACAGTCTGCTCTCCAAGGCCGTCAACCTGAGTCCGAGCTCAGGTGACCCAGCAGCCCCCGACTCGGGCCCCGACGGCGTCGGGCCCAACGTCGGCTGTCGCGGAGGCGAGTCCAGAAGGACCACAGGACTTACCCGAGCAGGCATCTCCGACTCCAGGCGAGGTCGCTTCGTGAGGTGTTCCTTCTCCAAGGACCCGGGGCGGCTGTCGGGGCTATGCGACCTGGCCCTCGCGGAACCAGGAGCGTCCACCGACGCCGCCCTCGCGGGTTTCACCTTCCGACGATGGTCCCCGGAGGGAGAACCCCGGTCGGAGGAACTCCGGCGATGGTCCGAGCTGGAGCCTTTGGACGCGGAGGCCTCCGACGAGGTCCGGGTACGGCTGGGGTCAGCAAAGATTCTATCACGCTGATGCCGCCGACTTCTCAACGCTTTGGAGGACATTTTGCCGCAGGGCCCACAGATCAGTTCCTCATGATCCGGGCCCAGGCAGCCGAGGCAAAAGTCGTGTGTGTCAGTTAGTGACATATTTCGGTCACACTGACCACACCGCTTAAAACCACTGGCAGCCATCGGGGGAAAAAGGGCCCCTGCGAGGTCAAAGGACCGGGCTGCCAGGGAAAAATCGAAAACGAAAGCTGACTAAGTCAGAAAAACCGAAAAAAAGGAAGAGGACTCGTGACCGGCGTCGCGAGTCCGGGCGGGAAAAAGACCGGCGTCGAACCGAAGGAAAAGGAATAAAATAATGAAGAAATATCGACTTTTTCGCGGGGACAAGACGGGGACGTCTGTAGGGCTCCGCGGAAAAAAGAAGACTGGCTAAGATGGCACCCTTGGGCGGGAAGAGGACCGCGCATGCGCGCTGCAATTCCCAAAGGCTTTCTTTGAAAGCTGGGGAAAATTGCTCCGCGAGGGCTCCGTCGGCGCCGACGTCACCCATAAGTGAGGACTGACTTCCTGCTTGGTCCTGGAGAATATAGAAATACTAGGGGACATGCAATGAAGCTACAGGGTAAACTATTTAAAACTAATAAAAGAAAATATTTCTTCACTCAACGTGTAATCAAACTCTGGAATTTGTTACCGGAGGATGTAGTAAAGGCTGTTAGTGTAGATGGGTTTAAAAAAGGTTTGGACAAGTTCCTGGAGGAAAGGTCCATAAACTATTATTGAGAAGGGACCAGGATATCAATGCTTGACCCAGTACAAGCATTGCGGAACCTGTGTCTTTTGGGGAAACTGCTAGGTATGTATGACCTAGATTGGCCACTGTTGGAAACAGGATACTGGGCTTGATGGACCTTGGTCTGACCCAGTATGGCATATGTTCTTATGTAAGCCGCCAATCCGCGACAATGGAGGGTCAAGGTTGTGGCAAAATCACCCCCAGAGCTCTGTTCAGAGGTTCGGGACACTTTCTGACATTTTTCTCTCTGCTTGTTGTTTAGCAGGGAGAGTCGAAGCCAGAGCTGCACTATTATGCGGCCATTTCCTCCAGGCTCAAGAGCGCCCCCCTCGATTTTTATTTATTTAACACGTTTTTTTTTATACCGCTTTATCATTTCAATCAAAGCGGTTTACATTGTAACTTAAACTTAGTAAACGTACATTAAACAGGGACATTGATAACTTGGATTTTTCTGAGCAATGGAGGGTTAAGTGACTTGCCCAAGGCCACAAGGAGTGCTAGTGGGAATCGAACCCTGGTCTCTTGGTTCCCAAGCCAGAGCTCTAACCACTAGGCTACTCCTCCACATGTACCAGACTGCACATGGCATCAGAAAGGAAGGTCATAGCAGATTCCAAAAGAGGGGTAGAAACATCAAGACTGCACAAGCCACCAACTGAAAAATAACACCTGCCGCAGCAAACTGGTTCTTCAACATGAATCCATCTTTCAGTCCAGAGTATCCTTCCACAGGAATGAGAGTCTGACTGGTAAATGCCATGATCTGTGCATCCAACTTGGAAACGGCAAACCACACAACGCAATCCTTCTCTGGGAGAGCATGCATCTTCTTATACACCCTTATCCCCTAGGCGGAAAGTCAGAGAAATCCCACTATGACCGGAACAGGCCCTTGAACACTTCTGGGAACAGGACGACAGCAGTGGATTTCTGCACCCCTTGCAGGAATGGATGCATCTTCAGTTCCTGCTCTATATCTGGAGCATCCACCAAGCCAAAGGTGGACAGACCCTGGAAATCAAGACCTCCAGTTCCTTCTCCAGGAACAGGTGGATCACACTGATCTCTTCAAAATCCTCTGAAGGCAAGAGTACTTTGTCCACATCAGAGCCCAGTACTAAGACATCTGAATCCAAGTTACTGTCCAAATCTCAAACAGATCCCAGCTGACCCCCATCTCCAGGGGAGCGCATCTCACCAGGGACACTTAGCCAAAGGGCTCCCACTTTCAGCTTGCCCCTCATGGGATAGCATCCGGGCGGCACCCAGCAGTCTCAGGGTCTGAATTTCTAAACCAGAAGCACTAGGCCTGCTGTAAAAAGGAAAAGAATTTCAGGGAGGACAATTCAGAGTCAATGCTCTCCTCTTGGAAATGACCCCCAAACATCAGGGGGCATAGTCACCGCAGACCCCCTAGAGAAAAAGAAGCGGCACATAGCAAAGTTGCTGGACCTTCTGGCCAGTTGGATATTACCACCCATAGCATTATCCAGTGCCTCCTGCCCTGAGGCAGGCAAGGCTGGACTAACTGCATTCCCCAGCTGGGGTGCAGACTCTCTAGGGACGACTCAGAAGCTGCCATGAAAGAAAAGCAGAGTCTAGAATCCAGAGATGAGGCACCTCGCTTGCTACAGGCCAAACATTTCCTGGAAGAAAACAGAGTTACGGTAAGTATCACAACAGCGTGCCTGAAGGGTGCGTGTTAAGTGCTCTTTTAGTGCAATGCACATTGCAGCCACTTGGGCAGAACATGCACTAGGACTGTGCAACCACCAGGCGCACAACAGATAAAGCACTACTAATGCATGCAGAAAATGGCAGGAAACTCCCACACAGTGCACATAGTCGCAGCAGTCCACCCCGAATTGCATTCCAGGCAGACAGAATCCAGAGCCCCCAACAAGGACAATAACGACGTCAAGCCTTGGTGCTCACCCCTGAGAGCCCCAAGCAGAGGATCCATGCCGAGCTCAGCTCTACTCTCTTGAAACTATTTCACTGGCTTTGCAGCACTGAATTTAAAGTGACTGGCAAGCAGATCCCTTAGAGCCTTCTGCAATCTTTGGGAGAGAGCAGAGGGGGACAGGGACAGAGAAAGGAGGAGGAGAGAGGGTGCTCTGAGGTTGTTTGAGGCTACTGCACTCTTCCGGATCCTTCTAATTTCTGGCTGCTCAGACTCTTATGTGTGTGGAGCTGAACCAATTTCCCTCCTCCGATGGCTACCAAAAAGACCACAGTCTAATGAAGTCTCCCACATTGCACTCAAATAAGTCATCTTCAAGGTGATCCATTTACAGGCTTTTAAATCAATCTTTTCCTCTCAATTTGCAAACTTTCTTCAGAGAAGAGAAAATCCATCCACCATATGCTGGAGACAAAGAAGAGACCTCTGGTGGTTGAGGCAAACCTGGGTGTTCATTGGTTCTTTGTCTCCACTAATTTGCTGGAAGGGGAACACACCCCACTTGTCTGGACTGGTCTAGCAGGACGATATGGAAACACTAAACCCCTCCAAAACTACAGCTACATGGATCACAGGCTCTCCTTGCTAGCCTATTATAGCCCTCCAACTGGCTGGCTCTAACTCCTCTCATGGATTATTAAATATCTAGGAATCATTATCAATTTAGATTAACTCGCAAAAAGATTTCTGTGCTGATCTGATCTATATTCTCAGCACTATTTGGATACCCCTGCTCTGTCAACTTTAACTCATTCTTTAACCACATCTCAACTGGATTACTGCAATGTCACTAATGCCAGTATCCACTTAGCAGATAAAAAAAAAGGGGGGGGGGACTTCAAAATACTACAGTTAGATTACTTGCATACATCCGTCAATTTGATCACGTGCGTGACATCCCCCCTCCCCCCCCCCCCCCGAACTTTTACAGTATTCACTGACTTCCAAGTACTCTATCAAATTCAATACAAAATGCTGGTCTTAATTCAAAACTTTCTAAGCAGGAACACCAATGTATTTCTCATCCTTAATCATTCCATACATGCCTTCATGTACTGTGTTCTTACTACATGATAATACTCTCAATTCCCTCAGTAGTATAAAATACACATCTACTAGGCAATTCTTTCATTTTACTTTAACAGAACCCAAATTATGGAATCAACTTATTCCCTCTTCATTGGAACCTGCTTACAAAAATTCAAAACATCCCTAAAAACCTCTTATTTACTATGGGTCCGATTTTCGAAGGGCATTTACACAGTTTACAGCCCTGTAAACCATGTAAATGCCTTAGACAGGCATATTAAATGGCACCTACACAGTTAGTGCCATTGAATATTCCCATCTATGTCCCCTATGTGCCTTGATGCTATCCGGTTAGCATCGGGACATGTTGGGGGTGTTCTGGGACAGAGCGTAGATGGGGAGTCCCAGGAACAGGGAAGCGGCGATATTGGACTGCTATCCGGTTAGCCATCCTCCGCTAAAATTAGGCAAGCTTTTGGCTCTCCTAGTTCTAACCATGGATGGCTAACCAGGTAGTGGTCCAATATCATCACTACCCCGTTAGATTCTGCAGCTCTGTCAGCTCAGCGCAGAACCCAGATATTCAATGACATAGCAGTGGTAATGAATATCCGGGTTTAAGGGTTGGCGGCAATGGCTATGCGCTAATGCAGTGCATAGCATGCCCAAATGAATATCGGGCCCTATGACATTTGGGGTGCAGTTAACAGACCTGCTTTCTCTCTTCTGTGCCACTCTGCAGTCTTTTGACCTAATGGAGTTCCTTTATTTTTCAGAATTCTGTTTCTGATTAACATAACCAGCTTTGCAGTAATGAAAGGTTTACCAAAACCAAACAAGCCATAAAGTATGACAGAAGCAATGAAAGGTGAAGATTTAAAGAGCTATCAGCAGGCTTTGAACCCTGGCTTCTCTGTTCTAAGTCTTTATACTAGGCTGTTTTGCAGTCTCAGCTTTTAATGATATAGATGCTACTGTAGAATTTCACTTCATAAATAAAGGGAGTACTTCATGCATGAACTTCAAGGCTTCAAACACACATTCATTTATCCAGCTTGATAGAGAAGGTTTTAATGCAAATAAATGCAGACTATGCAAACCTGTTACACAAGGCTTCACAAATGTTCTATGAATCCAAGAACGAGTTGCTGAGACTTTTAAACCTATTCCCCCAACCTCCAAAGTTGAAGAGCTGTTTAGAAGAAAGGCCTGGCAATCTACTACTGTATCTTGCCATGAAAACCCATCTGGGCAGCAGCAGAAAGGGACGGTGTTGGCGGCGGAGGATCACATTTCTGTGACAACAGCAACACCACTAAACTTAAACTTCGCAGAGGAAAGGCCCGGCAATCTACATCTGTATCTTGCTTTGACAACCAAATGGATAGTCACAACAAAACAAATTACACTATAGTGCTGGAAGATGAGACCCCCCAGGTCGGAAGGCACTCAACTAGCCGCTGGGGAAGAGCTGAAGACTTTTCAGAGTAAAGCCAGCATTTATGATGTGGTTGGATCAAAGCCCTCGGGACATCTGACTGCTGATGTAGCTGCACATGAAATAAGAGTCAGAAGCTGTAAAGATGTCTTAAATATTGGAACATGGAACGTGCGAAGCATGAACCAAGGGAAGTTGGAGGTGGTCAAGAATGAAATGGAATGTATACAACTTGATCTGTTGGGTGTCAGCGAACTGAAATGGACTGGCATCGGGCACTTTGCATCAGATGATCACATGGTCTATGTTGGAAATGAAAGACCAAGAAATGGTGATGCATTTATAATAAAGAAGAAACTTGCAAGAACTGTAATGAAATACAATGCTGTCAGTGAACGCTTAATTTCTATACGTCTACGAGGAATGCCTATCAACAAAACTATAATTCAAGTATATGCCCCAACTACAGTTGCAGAAGAGGATGAATTTGAAGAGTTCTATGAACAAGTTCAAGCTGAAATTGACAGAACATGCAAACAGGATATCATGATAGTCATGGGTGATTGGAACGCAAAGGTTAGCAACAAAGAAGGCGGCAAAGTGGTTGGAAATATGGGTTTGGTAACAGAAATGAAGCTGAAGAAAGACTGATAGAATTCTGCAAGACCAACGATCTATTCATTTCAAACACCTTCTTCTAGCAACACAAGCGGTGACTGTACACATGAACTTCACCAAATGGATTGTACAAAAATCAAATTGACTACATCTGTGGAAGTCAAAGATGGAAAAGCTCTATAACATCAACAAAGACAAAACCTGACGCTGACTGTGGTACAGATCATCAACTACTAGTATGCAAACTCAAGCTAAAGCTGAAAAAACAAATCACTCATGAATGAAGCAAAATAGGACCTTGAAAATATATCACTGGAATTTAAAGATTGCCTGCAAAATCGATTTGCTGCTTTAGATACAAATGACAGAACTCCAGAAGAGTTATGGAATGACATCAAGAAGGTTGTGTTGAAAGAAATCGAGAAGTCTCTACAAAAGGTGAAAAAGCAAAAACAGCCAAAACGGATGACAGAAGAAACTCTAAAAAGTTGCCCAGAAGTGCGAGAAGCTAAAGCCAGAGGAGAAATAAAGAATCGCAGAACTCAGAGATTTCCAACGTGCAGCAAGACAGGACAAGTAAAAGTACTACAATGACACATGCAAGGAAATAGAAGCAGAAACTATTAGAGGAAGAACAAGATCAGCTTTCCTAAAGCTACGAGATTTAAAGAAAAAAATCCAGCCTCAAACTGGAATGTTACAAGATGCTCAAGGTTCTATGTTGAATGATGCTGAGAAGATCAAGAAAAGGTGGAAAAAATATACAGAGTTTTTAAATGATAAAGATCAAGTGGACCAACAACCATTTCAACCTGTACCTTATGATCCGGAACCATTGGTGATGAAAGAAGAAGTTGAAGCAGCATTAAAAGCCTTATCAATGAACAAAGCACCAGGCATTGATGGCATTCCCATAGAAATATTACAGCAATCTGATGCAGCTGTTACCATACTTACAAGGCTCTGCCAAGAAATTTGGAAGACATCATGTTTATTGAGCATATGCCTTTCCAAAGGTTCAAGGAGAGAAAGGGACCGTAGGGCTTAACAGTTGGTATGGATAAGCAGACTAGACAGATTATATGGGCTTTATCTACCATCTTTTCTGTTTCTAAATATAGCAAAAACAGCAAAAGTACAAATACAATATTTAAAACAAAAAAGGACAGCTAAGCATACAATTAAGAAATTAAACAGTGTGATTAAAAACAGTTGCAGTTAAGAGTAGTTACTCACCTGTAACAGGTGTTCTCCAGGAGCAGCAGGAATCAGTCCTCACATATGGGTGACGTCGGCGCAGACGGAGCCCTCGTGTGGAGCATTTCCCCAGCTTTCAAAGAAAGCCTTTGGGAATTGCAGCGCGGTCCTCTTCCCGCCCAAGGGTGCCATCTTGCTCAGTCTGACGACATAGCTAAAAGACAGCAAAAAAATTAGTAAAAATAAATCATATGACTGCAACTCCAAGGGGAGGAGGGAGGGTTGTGAGGACTGATTCCTGCTGCTCCTGGAGAACACCTGTTACAGGTGAGTAACTACTCTTTCTCCAGGACCAAGCAGGAAGTCAGTCCTCACATATGGGACTCCCTAGCTTAAGGCTACCAGAGACCTCAAGCGGAAAAATGAGCTCCCTCTAGCTCGTCAGCACAGAAGGAAGAAATCCTCTCTGAGAACGCCCGCGACTGGTAGCCCAACACCAGGGCCGGAGGGTAGGAGTTGCCTAAACCCCAAAGAGATTATGGAGTACTGCCTGTCCGAAAGCACTGTCTCTGCGGGACTTCCTCTCAAGGAAGTAATGGGCCACAAAAGTCTGGCTTGAAGACCAAGTAGCGGCCCGGCAGATGTCTGCCAACGGAACAGAGCGGAGATGAGCCACTGACGCAGCCTTCGCCCTGACACGATGAGCCGTGACTCGACCCTCCAACGAGAGGCTGGCTGCCCCAAAAGCCCAGGCGATACAGTCAGCGACCCATATGGACAACGTACGCTTGGAGACAGGGAGCCCCAACTTATTGGGGTCAAAAGACACGAAAAGCTGAACAGCCTTCCGATGCTCCCGCGTACGGTCAAGGTAGAAGGATAACGCCCTCCTACAGTCCAGGGTATGCAAGACCATCTCAGCCCGGTTGGCATGCGGCCTGGGAAAGAAGGTCGGAAGAACCACCTCCTGATTGAGGTGAAAAGGTGAGACAACTTTGGGAAGAAACTTAGGGTGAGTCCGTAGGAGTACCCTATTCCTGTAGAACCTAGTGTAAGGAGGATCAGACACCAGTGCCTGCAGTTCACTCACTCGCCTAGCAGTGGTGAGAGCTACCAGAAATAAAGTTTTCCAGGAGAGAAAACGGAGAGGGCAGGTAGCCATAGGTTCAAAAGGCAGACAAGTAAGCCGCTGTAAAACCACATTCAGATCCCACTCAGGGGCCGGTGGACGCAAAGGAGGCTTAAGCAAAAGAAGGCCTCTGAGGAAACGAGCCACTAAAGGGTGGTTGGAAAGAGGCCGGCCGTCCACCGGCGAGTGGTGTGCTGAGAGAGAGCACTAAGGTGAACTCTGACAGAGTTAGACTTAAGGCCCAGATTGGAGAGGTAGAGCAAATATTGCAACACTACCGCTACCAAGCACGAGAAGGGATTCTCACTGTGCTGAGCACACCATATGGAGAATCTACGCCACTTAAGAGCGTAGGATTTCCTGGTGGATTGACGCCGAGAGGCCAAGACTACATCTTCCACCTCTCGAGGTAGTAGAAGTGGAGCTAGGACTACCCTTTCAGCAGCCAGGCCATCAGATGAAGGGACTGGAGGTTGGGGTGGAAGAGACTCCCCTTATCCTGAGAAAGGAGATAGTGTTGAAACCCCAGAGGAAGAGGTGTGTCCACCACCAGATGTAGCAGAAGCGGGAACCACGGTTGCCTCGGCCACCTGGGGGCTATGAGAATCAAGGAAGCCCCGTCCCTGAGGACTTTGAATAGCGTTCTGGACACTAGTGGTGTGGAAGGAAACGCATACAGTAGGCCTGTGGACCACGAGATCAGAAACGCATCCGCTGCTACTCTGAGAGGATGCGGTTGTCTGGGGAGTTGCCGGTTCAGAGGACTGGCGAAAAGATCCATGGTGGGGAGCCCCCACTTGAGAAAGATCTGCTGAACCACCAATGGGCTCAATCTCCATTCGTGTGGTTGCAGGATCAGGCTCAGTCTGTCTGCCAGGCAATTTTCCTGACCTGGGAGGTAGACAGCCTTGAGAAGGATTCCGTGATTGACAGCCCAAGAGCACAGTCATTGTGCCTCCTGACAAAGAAGGAAGGAGCCTGTGCCTCCTTGTTTGTTCACATAGAACATGGCAACTTGATTGTCCGTCTGGACTAGTACAGATTGGTGAGAGAGGCGAGGTGGGAGAAGGCTCTCAGAGCTAGGCGTATCGCCCGTAGCTCCAGGAAGTTTATCTGTTGAGCAGACTCCCAAGGGGTCCAGAGACCCTGAGTACATGTCCCTTGGCAAAGTGCTCCCCAACCAAGAAGAAAGGCATCGGTTGTCAGCACCTGAGTATGTGGAGGGGATTGAAAAACCACTCCGAGCACCAGATTCGGAAGATGAAGCCACCATTGCAGAGAGGAGACCAGGAGGTCGGAGATCTTCACTGAGTCCGCTAGGCCCCCTGTGGCTTGATGCCACTGAGTGGGAAGGCTCCACTGAGCAGGTCGCATGTGCAGACGGGCAATGGGGGTGACATGAACCGTGGAAGCCATATGGCCAAGTAGTCTCAGGAATTGCCTGGCAGAGACCAGGGAATTTCTGCGAAACTGGCTGGCCAGATCCATCAGCCTGTGGGCCCTGTCCAGAGGCAGAAAAGCCTTTGCTTGAAGAGTGTCTAGTCTGGCCCCTATGAACTCTAAGTTCTGGGACGGGAGCAAAGTGGACTTTGCGAAGTTTATGACAAACCCCAAGTGCTGAAGCAGAGCCACAGTGCGAAGGGTGGCCTGGTTGGCCTCCTGGGAAGATTGGCCCCTTATGAGCCAGTCGTCCAGGTACAGAAACACAAAGAGACCTTGAAGCCTCAGGTGGGCCGCCACCACCGCCAGGCACTTGGTGAACACCCTGGGAGCGGAGGGCAGGCCAAAGGGAAGTACTCTACTGATAGTGGTTTCCTCCCACAACAAACCTGAGATATTGTCTGTGGTCTGGATGGATAAGGATGAGAGTAAATGCATCCTTTAGATCTAAGGAGCATAGCCAGTCTCCCTGCTGGAGGTAGGGCAGCAGGATTCCAAGGGTAAGCATCTTGAACTTTTCCCTCTCCAGGAACTTGTTGAGGTTGCGCAAGTCTAGGATGGGTCTGAGGCCTCCTGTTCTTTTTGGTACCAGAAAGTACCTGGAATAAAAGCCGTGACCTCTCAGGTGGTGGGGCACCGGTTCCATAGCCTGATCCTTTAGCAGACTTGCTAACTCCTGAAGGAGTAGGTCCCTGTGCAGAGGGAGTCTTGGAGGCTCCCCTGGAAAATAGGAGGGAGGTACCTGGTGAAAATGGAGAAGATAGCCCTTTTGGACTATATGAAGAACCCAGGTATCTGATGTGACGGCTGACCACCTGTGGGCAAAATGGGCCAGCCGGCCTCCTGTGCTGAGAGAAGCCAGCTGAGGAGAAGAGGCTATGCTGTTTGAGTCAAAAACCCCCACCCTGCTGAGCAGGGGCTGGTGTAGGTGGCTTGGGGGCCTTCTGCCTACGGGGCCCTTGACCCTGCCCCTTGGCCTGCTGACCCTGTTGGGGAGCTGTAGAGGCCTGATAATGAGGGTATTGTTTATAGGCAGATGACTTCCTCGGGGAAAAAGCACAGTTACTTACCTGTAACAGGTGATCTCTGGGAACAGCAGGAATTAGTCCTCACATATGGGTACGTCGGTACCGACGGAGCCCGTGCGGGAAAGCTCCCCAGCTTCTTAGAATAGAAGCTTTTGGGACCTCCCACTGCACATGCGCACTGCCTTCCCGCCTTCCTGAACAGCTCTCCTCAGTTTCGAGTTTATAGCTGAGTCAACAGAGAGAGGACAGGAAGATAGATAGATAAAAGATACAACTCCTAGGGGAGGTGGGTGGGTTGTGAGGACTAATTCCTGCTGTTCCCAGAGATCACCTGTTACAGGTAAGTAACTGTGCTATCTCCAGGAACAAGCAGGAATAAGTCCTCACATATGGGGACTCCCTAGCTTAGATGCATGGGATCCCCTGTAAAGGTTCGCCATCTTCGTATGGATCTCAGGCATCCATTCTGGGAAGGTGGGCAGGAGTTGTTTAGGAATGGAACAGGTGCTTGAGGACAGCCTGGCCAAACAAGGCATCCCGGCGGGAGTCCTTGTCCAAACAGTAATGGGCTGTGAAGGTATGAACCGAGGCCCAGGTAGCGGCTCGACAGATCTGATCTATGGAAACAGAGTGCAGATGAGCCATAGAAGTTGCCATGGCCCTCACATTGTGAGCAGTGACATGGCCTTCCAGAGAAATGTTTTTGCTCTGGTAAGCAAAAGAAATACACTGAGCAATCCAATTGGAAAGTGTACGCTTGGAGACTGGAAGTCCCAAATGGGAAGGATCAAAGGCCACAAAAAGTTGAGAAGACTTTCGATGTGGCTGAGTCCTATTAAGGTAAAAAGCGAGAGCTCTTTTACAATCCAGAGTATGAAGGTTCCTCTCTGCATTGGATGCATGAGGAGCTGGAAAAAAGACAGGTAGATATACCTCTTGATTAAGATGAAAAGGCGAGACCACTTTAGGCATAAAGTGGGGATTCGTCCTAAGGACCACCTTATCATGATGAAATCTTGTGTAAGGTGGATTAGCCACTAAAGCCTGCAGCTCACTGATGCGGCGAGCCGAAGTGACTGCAATGAGGAAGATGACCTTCCAGGAAAGAAATTTCAAGGAGGTGGAAAACATTGGCTCAAAAGGTGGCTTCATAAGTTGACCGAGCACTAGATTCAAATCCCATGCGACCGGGGGTGGTCTGATGGGAGGTTTAGTGAGAGTCAGGCCTCTCATGAATCTTGCAACAAGAGGATGAGAGGAGATAGGTTGTCCATTTATATGTTTCAAGGATGCTGCAATAGCACTTAAATGGACTCTTACCGAATTCGTCTTGAGGCCTGCATTGGATAGATGCAGGAGATAATCAAGAAGAGAATTCAAAGGAAGTGCCAGAGGGTCAAGACCCTGCTGAGCACACCAAATGGAAAAACGTTTCCATTTGAAAGCATAGGAACGCCTGGTAGAGGGTTTCCTAGAGGCAGAAAGGATATCTTTCACTGGTTGGGAAAGATGAAAGTCTTGAAGGCTTAAGCCTTCAGTAACCAAGCACTGAGGTGAAGGGATTTGGGGTTTGGGTGCCACAAAGTCCCTTCCTCCTGAGACAGGAGGTCTGGCGCAGCTCCCAGATCCAAGTAGGATCCCTGGGAGAGCTGTAGAAGTAGAGGGAACCACACTTGGCGTGGCCAGCGTGGAGCTATGAGGATCATAGTTCCATGATCCCTCTGGAGTTTGAACAGAGTCTTGGGAATCAAAGGAATGGGTGGAAAGGCATATAGGAATGCCTGATTCCAATTCAGGAGAAAGGCGTCCGTAGCCTGAGCTCCCTGACACGGAGTTCTGGAACAGAACCGGGGAAGTTTGGCATTCCACGGACTTGCAAAGAGGTCTATGTCCGGGGTCCCCCATTCCTGAAAGATTCGGTTTATTTGGTCCAAATGTAGGGACCATTCGTGTGGCAGCAGAACTCGACTGAGCCTGTCTGCCCGAGAGTTTTGAACTCCTGGGAGATACACTGCTAGCAGGTGAATCTGATGCTCTCTGGCGAAGGCCCATAGTCTTAGAGCTTCGTTGCAAAGCGACAGAGAGCCCGTCCCTCCTTGTTTGTTTATGTAAAACATGGCCACCTGATTGTCCGTCTGAACTAGGACAGTGAGGTTGGCTAGGAGGGAGTGGAAGACCTTGAGGGCAAGGTAAATTGCTCGCAGTTCCAGAAGATTGATATGAAGGGTGGTCTCCTGTAGAGACCAAGTGCCCTGAGTGGAGAGAGTTTGCAGATGGGCTCCCCACCCTGTTTGGGAGGCATCTGTTGTGAGGGTTGCTTGGGGTAGCAATGGTTGAAATGGAGCCCCCAACAACAGATTCTTGGTGGAAGTCCACCAGTGGAGGGACCAAAACAGACGATCGGAGGTTTGTATTTGGTCTGAGAGCGCTCCTGACGCCTGAGTCCACTGAGTGGCCAGGGTCCATTGAGCTGCTCTCATATGAAGACGAGCATAGGGCACCACATGCACTGTGGAGGCCATATGACCCAGTAGGCGTAGCATTTCCCTGGCTGTCAAGTGAGTGCTGGACTGAGCTTGGGAGGCCAAACTCAGGAGGCGCTGGCCTCGAACATGTGGAAGGTAGGCCCTTGCAGTGATGGTGTCCAACTGGGCCCCTATGAATTCTAGAGATTGAGTAGGGATGAGTTGGGACTTGGGAAGGTTTACTACCAGTCCCAGATACTGCAAAAGGCTCCTTGTGTGGTCCAGGGAAATCTGGGCCTGTGACTGAGTTGGAGCTCGGATGAGCCAGTCGTCCAGATATGGGAAGACAAAGATTCCCATGCCTCTTAGAAATGCGGCTACGACTGCCATGCATTTTGTGAATACTCTTGGAGCAGAGGCTAGACCGAAGGGGAGTACTCTGTATTGGAAATGTTTTCCCTGAAACAGAAAGCGAAGATACTTTCTGTGGGATGGATGGATGAGTATATGTGTATACGCATCCTGTAGGTCTAGAGAACAAAGCCAGTCCTGACCCTGGAGGTAAGGAAGGAGAATGCCGAGAGACAGCATTTTGAATTTCTCCTTGAAGAGAAATTTGTTCAATTCTCTCAGATCTAGGATTGGTCTGAATCCCCCTGTCTTCTTTGGAATGAGAAAATAAGGGGAGTAGAAACCGGACCCTTGTTGAGGAAGAGGAACCTCTTCTATGGCCCCTTGGGCAAGAAGAGAGGAAACCTCTTGACCCAACAGGGTTAGGAGAGATGGGGGAGAATTGAATGGTCTCACCATATGATGGGGAGGAAGGCTGGAGAAATGAAGTTTGTAACCCTCTCGAATGATAGAGAGGGTCCATTGTTCTGTTGTGATTTGTTCCCATCTGGGAGCAAAGTGAACCAACCTTCCCGGTATGGTGAGAGGTTCTGGTTGTGTTAGAACCAGAAGTGGCAAGTTCCCTAGGAGCAAGTCAAAACCCCTGAGGGGTTGGAGCCTGCTGAGCTACAGTAGCTGCTGCAGGCTTAGCTCGTGCTTGTTTGGATTGCTGACGCTTAGCAGTATAGCGAGGTTGAGAAGACTGCTGGCCAGTATTTGAAGCAACTCTGGCCTTCTTATAGTAAGGCCTTTTAAAAGACTTTTTCTTAGTAGGAATTGAAGTGGACTTTGAAAGTCTTTCCAAGGTGGCATTTTCAGCATCCATCTGGGTGGCTTTGATTTGCCACTCTTCCCCAAATAAGTTCTCACCTGTACAGGGCAGATTCCGTAAGCCATCTAGAACCCAAGGTTCCAGATCAGAGGCCTGGAGCCAAGCAAGACGTCGGGCTGCAATAGCAATGCCCGAAGCCCTACTGGCTCCCTCAAAGGAATCATATGCTGCCCTATTAGAGAACTTAGAAACCTCTAAGAGTTGTTTCACTAGGGAAAGGAATCCCTGCTTTTTATCCTCAGGGATAAAGGGGGCAAAATGCCGCACCTTTTTGGCAAGTTCCTCCAGGAACATGCCCATATAGAGACTGTAGGAATTAATCCTGGCTATAAGCATACTAGCCTGGAAAATTTTCCTACCAAAAGAGTCCAAAGTCTTACATTCCCGTCCTGGAGGGGTGGAAGAGTGCCTTTTGGTACTCCTAATCTTCTTCATTGCAGACTTCACCACAATAGAGTGGTGGGGCAATTGAGTCTTTTGGAAACCAGGAGAAGGAGGGACCCTATACATGGTGTCCAACCTACGGGAATAAGGAGACAAAGTCAAAGGATTTTCCCAGAAATCCATCAGTTGTTCTTGAAGGATTTCATGGATAGGCAGGGTAACCGCCTCCTTAGGGGCCTTTGAGTATCCCAAAATATCCAGTTTTTTGGATCTGGGTTCCTTTTCAGAGGATGTGGTAATAGAAAGGGCTGTAGCCATATCTAAAACAAAGTCCTGGAAGGACAAATCCTCTGGAGGGGACATTCTCCTTTTAGGAGAAGAGGGCTCCTCAGGTAAGTTGAGTGAAAACTCAGCAGAATCATCAGAGGAGTGAAAATCCTCAGAGGAATCGGTGCTTTCCTCTAACGCACGATACGCGTACCGATCGGTATCGATATCGGGCGTATCGGGTATGGAACCGGTATGGAGCGAAAGCCCATACGGTACCGACTTGCGTTTAGAGGTGGACGGCCTCGATACCGGCATGGCGGACGATACCGGTATCGGGCCCGGAACCGCTGAAAGCGGAACCGATGGCGTTGCAGCTTTAATGAAAGCCATGACGGCCTGCTGCATGGACTGTACAGTATCGCCCATGGACGCCATAGCTGCCTGGATGTCGGTACCGGAGTGACCCGGTACCCCAGAGCAGGCTAACAGGTGATCTGTCGAGGCCGTAGCATCGATATCAACCTGAGACCCCTGAATTGGCGTTTTTGGAAGTTGGACTTCCCGCCGGGGTTGTTTGGCTGGGGCAGGGTCCTCAAGTTCTAAGCTAAGAGCCTCTCGATGCTTTGAAGGAGATTTGCTCTTTGAGGACTTGCCCACAGAAGGTTTGGTTACCTGAGATCCATCCGGAGAAGAAGACCTGGATGACTGTGATGCTGTATTCTCTGAAGCAAACAGCACATGGAATTTGTTGGCCCGGTTCTGCAGCCCACGTTTAGACATGTGGGAGCAAGATGGGCAGTCCGGTATGGAATGGTCAGGCCCCAAACATTTCAGACACCATTCATGGGTGTCTGTGACTGAAATAACAGCATTACATTTGGTACACTTCTTAAATCCAGGGGCTGGCTTCTCCATGAGGAGAAATTGAGTAGGCCGAGAGGCCTCTCTGAAGTGACCAAAAAGCTAAAAAATAAGAAAAAAGAATTATAATTTTTTAAAGAAAGAAAGAAAAGACCGGCGATACCGGTATCGGTATGGGGAAGGCAGGTACGCGGTCTAAAGAAACAAATAAAATAACAATTTCTTCAGCGGTGACAGGAACACGACCTGCTGGCTCCGCGGAAAAAGAGAAACTGAGGAGAGCTGTTCAGGAAGGCGGGAAGGCAGTGCGCATGTGCAGTGGGAGGTCCCAAAAGCTTCTATTCTAAGAAGCTGGGGAGCTTTCCCGCACGGGCTCCGTCGGTACCGACGTACCCATATGTGAGGACTTATTCCTGCTTGTTCCTGGAGATAGACTTTTTCCCCGAGCCCTTCTTCTGAGAAGGGGCAGAGGTTTTCCTGGAAAGCCTAGTCCTGGTCAGAGTCTCGGTCTCGAGTTCTGCAGCCTTTTCAGCCATGGGCTTGCCAAAGAGGTTTTCACCTCGGCAGGGGACATCGACCAACTTGTCCTGCACCCATGGCTCGAGGTCGGATGACTGTAGCCAAGCCTGTCGGCGGGCACCGATGCCGGCCCCGGCTACTCGGGCCGAAGCCTCGAAGCCATCGTAGGCTGCTCGAGAGATAAACTTCGAGCATTCTCGAATACCGGTGGACAAGGCCTGGAACCTCTGCAAAGGTTCCTCGGAGAGACCAGCAGAGAACCCGGCAATCCCCTTTGCCAGGTCTCGGAGGTACATGCCCATGTAGAGCTGGTAAGTCTGGACACGGCAAGCAGGCATAGAGCCCTGGAAGCACTTCTTACCGAAGGCATCCAGGTTCCGGGCCTCCCGGCCGGGAGGCACCAAGGAGTGCATCTTCTGACTTTTCAGTCGATGCATGGCCGATTCCATAACCATGGAGTGGTGTGGTAATTGTGCCTTTTGGAAACAGGGGCTCTTGCGGACTCGATAGATGGAATTGACCCGCTTGCTTAACCCTTGCGTCGAGGCCGGGGTCTCCCACATGCGGAAGAGCAGCCGCTCCAGCATCGGAGGAACCGGAACAGTAAAGGCCTCCTTCGGGGGAGAGTCATACTGGAGGGCCTCGAGCTCCTCGGCTCGAGGCTCCTCCTCGGGATCCGTGGGGAAGGCCAAGGCCTTGGCCATATCCCGCACGAAGTCCGAGAACCGGGTATCCTCCGGTGGGGACCGTCTCCGAGGTTCGGACTCGGGCGAGTCCGATGGGACACACCGAGTCCGATGAGTGTCGGGTGACTCTTCGTCCTCCATCTCCCAGCCCGACTCCTCGGAGGAGGAATCGAGCGGCTCCGGTCGGGTGGGCACCGATGCCCTCCGCCCCGACGCCGAGGGTATCGGCGTCGACGACTTCGGCCCCGAACAGGAGGTCGAGGGAGACCGTGGCCGAGGATAGACTCGAGCCCGCATGGACTCAAGGATCGGCTCAGCCTCTGGGGTCGACTTGGACGTCGAGGTCCCGGTGGTCGGGGCAGATGCACCGGTGAGACCGGCGATCAATGCCCGCTGCTGTTCCATGAAGGCAGCGAAGCTGCTCTCCAAGGCCGTCAACCTGAGTCCGAGCTCAGGAGACCCAGCAGACCCCGACTCGGGCCCGACGTCGGCTCCCTCGGAGGAGAGTCCATGAGGACAACAGCACTTACGTGTCCAGGAGACTCCATCTCGACACGAGGATGCTTGGCAGGCCTCTCCGACTCCGAAGACCCGGGACGGCTATCAGGGCTATGCGACCTGGCCCTCGAGGAACCAGGAGCATCCACCGATGCCGCCCTCGCGGGTTTCTTCTTCCTGCGATGTTCCCGCGAAGGAGACCCCCGCTCAGAGGAACCCCGACGCTGCTCGGGGCCGGAGTCCCGAGACGAGGCCTCTGACGAGGTCCGGGCCCGGCCAGACGCGGAGTCAGAAAAAATTTGATCCTTCTGGTGCTGCCGACTCAACGCTTTTGAGGACATTTTGCCACACGGACCACAGATCATCGGGTCATGATCGGGTCCGAGGCAACGGAGGCAGCAGTCGTGTGTGTCGGTAAGAGACATAAGTTTCTTACACCGATCACACTTCTTAAACCCGCTGGTAGCCATCGGGGGAAAAAGGGCCCCTTCTAGGTCAAAAGACCGGGCTGCCAGGGAAAAAAGATAAAAGGCGCGAACGCCAGTCACAAAGGACAAAAACCGAAAAAGAGAGAAAAGGACTCGATACCGGCGTATCGGTCCGAGCGGGAAAAGGATCCGGCGTCAAACCGGATAAAAAAAAAGAGAAAAACAGGGAAAATCAACTTTTTCCTCGGGGAAAAACGAACTACGTCCGTTGGGCTCCACGGAAAAAGGAAGACTGAGCAAGATGGCACCCTTGGGCGGGAAGAGGACCGCGCATGCGCGCTGCAATTCCCAAAGGCTTTATTTGAAAGCTGGGGAAATGCTCCGCACGAGGGCTCAGTCGGCGCCGACGTCACCCATATGTGAGGACTGACTTCCTGCTTGGTCCTGGAGAATTTCAGAAATAGCTTACACAACTAAAAGCAAACTGGTTAATCAACAAGTGGGGGAAACATACAGGCATGAAATTCTTTCCAACCCCCAAGCTTTAGAATATTTACATCTGTTGTTGCCTGCATGTGTGCACTGTGTGAGACACTGGCCTGAGGGAAGTGGTGAGGGGTGGTTTGAATACAGTTGTAACCAAACATATAAGACAGAATAAAAAAAATGAAAAGGTATGATAATACAGCTCTTAGATGTCAAGTTTTCAAAAGGATGGATGTATATAATTTACATATCTGATCATTTATTTTGCTTAAATCCTGCTGGACCAGTCCAGATTAGTTGGTTATGTTTCCTTGCCAGCAGATGGAAGTTGACGTGAAAAACTTTCAGTGATGTTATTACTTGGGATATCCTCTGGTGCAGCACTGAGAGAAGCCAGTAAACGTAGTTACTCACTGTAACAGGTGATCTCTGGGAAAAGCAGGAATCAGTCTTCACACATGGGTGAACATCACCAATAGAGCTCAGGCAGGAACGCTCCCCGTTGTCCAACAGGAAAGCCTCTGGGAGCACTCCACCGTGCCTGCCTTCCAAACTCCTCCCCTCAACTGAGTTTGTAGATGAGAAGAAAATAAGAGCCCTACAATTCCTAGGGGAGGAGGCCAGGTTGTGAAGACGGATTCCTGCTGTTCCCAGAGATCAGCTGTAACAGGTGCGAAAGCATAGTTATTCACCTGTTCTCTGGGGAAAGCAGGAATCAGCCCTCATATGAGCAACATCAGCACCAAAGGAGCCTTTGCAGAAGCATCCTCCCAGCTTTCAAAGAAACCTTTGGGAGATGCTACCATGTATATGTGGTCCACTTCCTGCCCAAGGGTGCCATCTTGCTCAGTCAGATAACATAGCTAAAAGACAGCAAAATAAAAGATGGTAAAGGAGCAACTCCAAGGGGAGGAGAGAGGGTTGTGAGGACTGATGCCTGCTGTCCTCGGAGAACACCTGTTACAGGTGAGTAATTACGCTTTCTCCAGGAACAAGCAGGAAGTCAGTCCTCACATATGGGACTCCCCAGCTACAGGCTACTTAAAGCCCATAGCAAAAAACATGGTCGCCCTCAAGGGGAGTCGTGAGCAGCAGCAATTAAGTCCATAGCTACAGACTACAGTAGGACCCCTGTCTCCAATGAAAACCAGCACTCCGGTAGCCTGAACACACAAGGATCAGCTGAGGTGCCAGACCAAGACAAACCACCCATCTGGGCAGCAGCAGAATGGGATAGTGTTGACGGCGGAGGATCACATTTTTGTGACAACGGCAACACCACCAAACAAACTGCGCGGAAGAAAGGCCCAGCAATCTACTTCTGTATCTTGCCATGAACACCCAATAGATAGTTACAACAAAACAAATTGTGCTATGGTGCTGGAAGATGAGACCCCCGGGTCGGAAGGCACTCAACTAGCTACTGGGGAAGAGCTGAAGACTTTTCAGAGTAAAGCCAGCATTTATGATGTGGTTGGATCAAAGCCCTCGAAGTCTGACTGCTCATGTAGCTGCGCATGAAATGAGTCAGAAGCTGTAAAGATGTCTTACACATTGGAACATGGAACGTACGAAGTATGAACCAAGGGAAGTTGGAGGTGGTCAAGAATGAAATAGAACGTGTACAACTTGATCTGTTGGGTGTCAGCGAACTGAAATGGACTGGCATCGGGCACTTTGCATCAGATGATCACATGGTCTACTATGCTGGAAATGAAAGACAAAGAAGAAATGGTGTTGCATTTATAATAAAGAAGAAACTTGCAAGAACTGTAATGAAATACAATGCAGTCAGCGAACGCTTAATCTCTATTCGTCTACGAGGATTGCCTATCAACACAACTATAATTCAAGTATATGCCCCAACAACAGCTGCAGAAGAGAATGAAATTGAAGAGTTCTATGAACAAGTACAAGCTGAAATTGACAGAACATGCAAACAGGATATCCTGATAGTCATGGGTGACTGGAATGCTAAAGTTGGCAACAAAGAAGAAGGCAAAGTAGTTGGAAAATATGGACGGCAACAGAAATGAAGCTGGAGAAAGACTGATAGAATTCTGCAAGACCAATGATCTATTCATCTCAAACACCTTCTTCCAGCAACACAAGCGGCGACTGTACACATGGACGTCACCCAATGGATTGTATAAAAATCAAATTGACTACATCTGTGGAAGTCAACGATGGAAAAGCTCTATAACATCAACAAAGACAAAAGCTGGAGCTGACTGTGGTACAGATCATCAACTACTAGTATGCAAACTCAAGCTAAAGTTGAAAAAGAGCAAACCACTCATGAATGAAGCAAAATAGGACCTTGAGAATATACCACTGGAATTTAAAGACTGCCTGCAAAATCAATTTGCTGCTTTAGATACAAATGACAGAGCTCCGGAAGAGTTATGGAATGACATCAAGAAGGTTGTGTTGGAAGAAAGCGAGAAGTCTCTACAAAAGGTGAAAAAGCAAAAACGGCCAAAATGGATGACAGAAGAAACTCTGAAAATTGCCCAGAAACGCAGAGAAGCTAAAGCCAGAAGAGAAAGAAAGACAATCGCAGAACTCAACAGAGATTTCCAACGTGCAGCAAGACAGGACAAGGAAAAGTACTACAACGACGCATGCAAGGAAATAGAAGCAGAAACTATTAGAGGAAGAACAAGATCGGCTTTCCTAACGCAACGATAGTTAAAGAAAAAGTTCCAGCCTCGAATTGGAATGTTACAAGATGCTCAAGGTTCTATGTTGAATGATGCTGAGAAGATCAAGAAAAGGTGGAAGGAATATACAGAGTTTTTATATGATAAAGATCAAGTGGACCAACAGCAGTTTCAACCTGTACCTTATGATCAGGAACCATTGGTGATGAAAGAAGAAGTTGAAGAAGCTTTGAAAGCCTTATCAAAGAACAAAGCACCAGGCATTGATGGCATTCCTATAGAAGTATTGCAGCAATCTGATGCAGCTGTTATCATACTTACAAGGCTCTGCCAAGAAATATGGAAGACATCATGGCCAACTGACTGGAAAAGATCTGTGTTTATACCAATACTAAAGAAAGGTGATCCAACTGACTGTGGAAATTATCGAACAATCGCTCTGATTCCACATGCCAGCAAGATTCTACTGAAGATTATTCAAAAGAGACTGGAACAAGAACTACCTGAAGTGCAAGCAGGGTTCAGGAAAGGGCGAGGAACAAGAGACATCATTGCGGATGTGAGATGGATCCTTGAAAAGACTAAAGAATACCAAAAGGATATCTATTTGTGCTTTATCGACTATAGCAAGGCTTTTGTCTGTGTAAACCATGAGAAACTCTGGGCCACATTAAGAAGCATGGGTATACCAGAACACCTGATCGTTCTCTTGTGCAATTTGTACATTGATCAAGAAGCAACAGTTTGAACAGAACAAGGAGAAACAGAATGGTTTAAAATAAGCAAAGGTGTAAGACAAGGCTGCATACTTTCCCCCTACCTGTTTAATTTATATGCAGAACAAATCATCAGAGAAGCAGGATTGTATGAAGACAACAGAGGTGTGAAGATTGGTGGAAGACTCATCAACAACCTTCGCTATGCTGATGATACTACATTACTGGCTGAAAGTGAAGATGATCTGAAACATTTGCTTCTCACAATCAAAGAACATAGTCTCAAAATGGGCCTGCACCTTAATGTAAAAAACACAAAGATCATGACAACTGGCATAATCAACAGGTTCATCGTTGAAGGAGAAGAAATTGAAATTGTGAACTTTAACCTACTTGGATCAACTATCAATAAAGAAGCAACAAGCAGTCAAGAAATCAAACGACACATTGCTCTTGGCAGAATGGCTATGAAAGACCTAGATAAGATTCTCAAGAGCAGAGATGTCTCTCTCCATCAAAGATTCGACTTGTTCAAGCCATGGTATTTTCAATAACATCATATGGATGTGAAAGCTGGACAGTGAAAAAGACAGACGGGAAGAAAATTGATGCCTTTGAATTATGGTGCTGGCGGCGAATACTGTGTATACCATGGTCTGCCCGAAGAACAAACCAGTCGGTACTAGAGGAGATCAAACCTAAGCTTTCTTTAGAAGCTCAGATGACAAGACTTCGACTTTCATACTTTGGACACATCATGCGAAGAGAGAGATCATTAGAGAAAGACATCATGCTTGGCAAGATAGAAGGTCAACGCAAAAGAGGAAGGCCAGCAATGAGATGGATCAATACAATAACAGCAGCTACGGGTACCAGTCTGTCAACAATGAGCCGCCTGACTGAAGACCGAACATAATTTAGGATAGCTATCCAGAGGGTCGCCATGAGTCGACTCCGACTCGACGGCACTTAACAACAACAACAACAGTAGGACCCCTGTGTCCAATGGAAACCAGCACTCCGGTAGCCTGAACACACAAGGATCAGAGGGTAGGAGATGCCTAAAACCATGAAACATTTACAGAGCACGGCCTGGCCGAAGGCACTGTCCTGTTGGAACTCCCTTTCCAGACAGTAATGGACCGAGAAGGTATGGACTGAAGACCAGGTGGTGGCCCAGCAGATGTCCACTATCGAGACGGAGCGCAGATTTGTCACAGAGGCAGCCATGGACCTGACAGTGCACTGTGACTCGGCCTTCCAGCGGGAGCCCTGCTTGGTCACAGGCGAGGGCGATACAGCCTGCCACTCAAGTAGACAGTGTACGTTTGCTCACTGCCTCCCCCAATCTACTGGGATCATACGAGACGAAAAGCTGAGCTGCTTTGCGGTGGCCCTGAGTATGCTGGATGTAGAAGGACATCCAGTCCAGGGTGTGGAGGTCAGTGTCCCCCCTACAGGAGTGAGGCAGTGGGAAGTACCACCTTCAAAAGGAATTTAGGGTATGTGCGGAACACCACCCTGTTCTTGTAGAACCTAGGGTATTGTGCCTCTGCCACGAAGGCCTGAAGCTCACTAACCCTACGAGCAGAGGTGAGCGCAAACAGGAACACCACCTTCCACCAGAGGTTTTGCAGGTGGCAAATAGAGGCTCAAAGAGTGGGTGAGTTAGCTGCAAAAATACCACACTGAGATCCCACTCAGTCGCCAGAGGGCAAAATGAGGACTTTGATAAGAGCAGACCCCATAGGAAGAGGGTCACCAGCTGCTGAACCGAGAGAAGTTTGCCTTCTATCGGGTGGTGGTGTGCCACCAGGGCACTGTGCACCCTGACAGAGTTCAATTTAAGACTGGATTGCAAGAGGTGGAGAAGGTACTGTAGCACCAGTCCCACCGGGCAGGAGAACGGGTCGGTCCCGTGCTCCACACACCAAGTTGAAAACCTGCGCTATTTGAGGGCGTACGCTTTCCTAGTGTAAGCCTTACGAGAAGCCAGCAGGATCTCCTACCTCACCCGAGAGGTTGAAAGGGGCTAGGGTCACTCTTTCTGCAGCCATGCTGTCAGAGACAGGGACCCCAAGTTGAGGTGTAGAAAGTCTAGTTACTCACCTGTAACAGGTGTTCTCCAGGGACAGCAGGAATCAGTCCTCACATATGGGTGACATCGGCACTGACGGAGCCCACGTGGAGCATTTCCTGAGCTTTCAAAGAAAGCCTTTGGGAATGCCACCACACATGCATGGTCCCCTTCTCGCCCAAAGGTGCCATCTTACTCAGTCTCCCTTTTTCCGCAGAGCCCTTCGAATGTGCGTCTTGTCCCCGGAAAACCTTTTAGATTCCAAACAGTTTTTGCTTTCCAGCCTTCGCCAGCCCTCTTCCCGCCTCTCGAGCGCCTCTGCTTCGGCCCTGGTCTTGGGTTTTTTCCTTTTTGTGTTTCACTGCGCTGCTTTTTTTAACTACTGGCCACGTTGAGGATCTTTGACCTCGCAGGAGTCCTTTTTCCTCCAATGGCCTCTGGTTTTAAGAAATGTGAAAGATGCTCCAAAAAGATGTTGCTCATGGACACCTGTGACTGTTGTCTCCAGTGTCTGGGAGCTGACCATGACCCAGAGCTATGCTCCCTCTGTAAGAAGAGGTCCTCAAAGGCCATCCAGAGTCGTAAGCAGAAGCTGGATGATCTCTTCCGTAAGGCAGTCCCGGTATCTCCAGTAGCCCCCCGCTCTTCGGCCCCCACAACCACTGGAGTCTCCAAGCGTTCCTCCCCAGGCCCAGAACGCGAGTGGAAAAAGGATGCTGCGAGGTCTCTAAGGGTCATGCGCCCGGTCTCTCAGCCCCCTTCGGCAAACTTTGGAGTCAGAGGGAGCGGCCCAGTAAGATACCTCAAACCGATATAGAGGCCTCCGGCAAAGGTGCCCGGTCTCCCGAGGCAAGGACCCCCTCTCGTGAGGATCCTCGGCAAGGGTCTCTATCTCTGTCCTGTTCCTCAAGCAAGAGATCTTCTTGGGCGAGTGCCCCCAGAACTGGGCAGGTTTTGGCCTTGGAAACCTGGCGCAAGTCACTGACCCATCTCGAGTCACGTGACCTTGTGTCCTCTACAGACTACTCAGAGACCTCCCCAGAGACTCTGTCCCACTGAGACCTCCTCTCAGAACCCTCTCCACCGACCCAGAGGCAGCGATCAGCTCCCAAGGACACCACCTTTCTGGAGTTCTTCTGGGCCCTAGTGCTCGTCACTAAGTCGGAGGAGGAGCCCTGCGCAGAGGAACTCAATATTATTCAATATGAAGCCCCTCTGAAGGAAGCACTCTCGCTGCCGGTTCCTCCCACTCTGAGCCAACGCCTGCTTCGCATGTGGGAGAACCTGACCTCTGTCTCTATAGTGAAGAAGCACCTGGATGCTATGCATAGGGCTCAGTGGGGCCCCAGGTTTCGGAAAGCTCAGCTTCCCTACACCTCGATGGTGGATGAATCGGCCATATGGAAGCTAAAGAGCCCAAAGACTCATTCTTCGATCCCACCGGGCAGAGAATCTCGTACCCTCGACACCCTCGGGTGCAAGGCTTATCAGGGCTCCATGCTGTCATGCTGCATCCAAGTTTACCAATTATACATTGGGATGTTCCTCCGTGATCTCACTAGAGAGATCGGAGGCTTTGTGGTGAGCCTTGACGGAGACCATCTCCGACGTTTTCAGACCCTCTAAAAGTCCATCAGAGAATGCTCAAAGTACCTCTCGCAAGCAGCATAAGACGGCTTCAAGTCTTCTTCCTAGGTGGTGGTGGCTGGCATCGAAGCCTGCCAGCAGGCTTGACTCCAGTCCTTGGACCTGGAGCAGTGGGTCCAGGAGAAGATGCGGGACGCCTCGGGGAGCAACTATTTGGCAAGCCCATGGAGGATAAGGCAGCATTGAAAGAGTACATGACTCGCACTCGCCTCTCCTGGAAAACGTCCTCCCTCCCCAGGAAGAAACAGCAGAGCAAGAAGTCTTTCTTCCAATGGCAGGGGCTCCTGTACAGGGGCTACCTGTCCAACCTGCCGTTGTCAACCCCTGTTCAGGGTGGTCAGGGCAAGAGCACGGCCCACAATGCTTGTAAGCCGAAGGGTCCCAAGACCCAACCCCCAACACTGGCTCAGCCACCCTCAGGGTTATTATGCCAATCGGCACAGTCTCTTGTCTGCTAACAGAGCGGCTATCCATTGGGAAGCGTCCGTTTCACTTCTCCCACAGGTGGGAGTCCATCTCCACCAACACCAGGGTCCTCCACGTCATTCAGGAGGGCTGTCTTCTCCATCTGGATCAGCTCCTTCTTCCGTACTTCCCCAGGGAGCCAAGTCAGCTTCCCCAGCACCAGCCCTCCTGAGTCAGGAGCTCGCAGGCCTCCTGAAGGACGGGGCAGTAGAACCAGTCCCACCGCACTTCCAAGGACAGGGCTTTAACTTCTGATACTTCCTCGTCCCAAAGCGGAGAGGGGGCGTTTGGCCCATCCTAGACCTGTGGAACCTAAACAAGTTCCTGGTGCAGGAGATGTTCAAGATGCTCTCCCTTGGAACATTACTGCCTTACCTCCAGCAGGACGATTGGCTATGCTCCTTGGACTTAAAGGATGCTTATGCTCACATCCTCGTCAATTCCAAGCACAGAAAGTACCTCTGCTTCATGGTTCAGGGAAATCATTACCAGTACAGGGTTCTTCCCTTCGGCCTTGCGTCCGCCCCACGGGTCTTCCCGAAATGCCTGGCCCTGGCTGTGGCCCACCTCCGGCTGCGGGGCACCTTTGTCTAGCCATATCTAGACTGGCTCGTAACAGGGTGCATGGCCTCCAAAGCCCATGTAGTCTGCCCAGTAAGATGGCAAGAGTAGATGCACCTGCTGCTTCGTGCAGGCCACTCCTCTCCATGTCTTTGATTAAGGGTGAACCCACTGCTCCATGTAGGACACCCTTATTTGTTGAGAAATTAGATAGTTCGGTTTATTTTGATTTTATCCTGTTGCTGTAAAGGGATTCACTGTGTCTGTCCCATGCATGCCATTTTGAATTCTGTCACTGTATTTGCCCCCACCACTTCCATCGGGAGGGCATTCAAAGCATCCATCACCCTTTCAGTGAAAAAGTATTTCCTGACATTGCCTTTCAATTTACTCCCTTGCAGCTTCATGTTATGCCCTCTACTTTAACAGCTTCCCCGTCTTTAGAAGAGGTTTGTTTGTTCATTATAATTATTTCTCTTTAAGTATTTAAAGGTCTGAATCATATCTCCCCTATCCCTCCTCTCCTCCAAAGTGTACATATTTAGGTCTTCAAGTCTCTTCTCATAAGGCTTCTGACACAGGCTCCAAATCATTTTGGTCACCTTCCTCTGAACAGTTTCCAGTCTTTTTACATCCTTTGCAAGATATGGTCTCCAAAACTGAACACAGTATTCCAAGTGAGGCCTCAACAGTGACTTATACAGTGGCATTAGTACCTCTTCCTTTCTACTGATAAAGCACAGTTGCTTACCTGTAACAGGTGATCTCAGGGAACAGCAGGAATAAGTCTTCACATATGGGTACGTCGGTACCGACGGAGCCTGCGCGGGAACGCTCCCCAGCGTCCCAAAAAGGGAAAGCTATTGGGAGCATCCCACAGCGCCTGCGCGCTGCCTTCCCGCCTTTCCTAACCGCCTCTCTCCAGTTCGAGTTTTAAAGCTGAGACAAAGAGAGAGAGAGGAAGGGAAAGATAGAGAGATACAGCTCCTAGGGGAGGTGGGTGGGTTGTGAAGACTTATTCCTGCTTTTCCCAGAGATCACCTGTTACAGGTAAATAACTGTGCTATCTCCAGGAACAAGCAGGAATGAGTCTTCACATATGGGGACTCCCCAGCTAGAGATGCCCGGGAGATCCCCAAGGTTGTGAGACCCTGAGAAGGGCTCCACCTCCTCCCATGGATCTCAGGCATCCAACCAGGGATGGAGGGTAGGAGTTGATTAAGTATGGAACAGGCGTTTGAGAACAGCCTGACCAAACAAGGCATCCCGGCGGGAGTCCTTGTCCAAGCAGTAATGGGCTGTGAAGGTATGAAGCGAGACCCAGGTGGCCGCTCGACAGATCTGGTCGATGGACACAGAATTTAGATGAGCCATAGAGGTTGCCATGGCCCTCACATTGTGAGCTGTGACATGGCCCTCCAGAGAAAGGTTCTTACTCTGGTAGGCGAAAGAAATACACTGAGCAATCCAATTTGACAGTGTCCTCTTAGAGACTGGAAGTCCCAAATGAGAGGGATCAAAGGCAACAAAGAGTTGGGAAGACTTTCTATGTTGCTGTGTCCTTTGCAATTAAAAGGCAAGAGCCCTCTTACAATCCAGGGTATGAAGATTCCTCTCTGCACTTGATGCATGAGGACCTGGAAAAAAGAAAGGTAAATATACCTCTTGGTTAAGATGAAAGGGCGAGACCACTTTAGGCATAAAGTGTGGATTGGTCCTAAGGACTTCCTTATCATGATGGAACCTTGTATAAGGTGGATTAGCCACTAAGGCTTGCAGTTCACTGATGCGGCGAGCTGAGGTGACTGCAATAAGAAAGATAACCTTCCAGGAAAGAAATTTCAAGGAGGTAGTGGCTAAGGGTTCAAAGGGTGGCTTCATGAGCTGACCAAGAACCAGATTCAAGTCCCATGCCACTGGAGGTGGTCTAATGGGAGGTTTAGTTAAAAGAAAGCCTCTCATGAATCTTGCAATAAGAGGATGAGAGGAAACAGGTTGTCCATTGAGAGGCTTGAGAGATGCTTCAATAGCACTCAAATGGACCCTTACTGAATTCGTCTTGAGGCCTGCATGGGAAAGATGCAGGAGATACTCTAGTAAGGAATTCAAAGGTATTGCTAGAGGGTTAATACCCTTCTCAGCACACCAAATGGTAAACCTTTTCCATTTAAAAGCATAGGAACGTCTGGTAGAAGGCTTTCTGGAAGCATGAAGGATATCCCTTACTTGCTGAGAAAGATGCCAATCTTGAAGGTCTAAGCCTTCAGCAACCAAGCCCTGAGATGGAGAAATTGGGGGTTTGGGTACCACAACGTTCCCCCCTCCTGAGACAGGAGATCTGGAGCAGACCATAAGTCCAGGGAGGGAGCTTGGGAAAGATGCAGAAGTAGAGGGTACCACACTTGGCGTGGCCAACGTGGAGCTATGAGGATCATAGTCCCTCGATCTCTCTGAAGCTTGAACAGGGTCTTGGGAATTAGGGGAATGAGTGGAAAGGCATACAGGAAGTCTTGACCCCAATGAAGAAGGGAGGCATCCTTGGCCTGAACTCCCCGACATGGAATTGTGGAACAGAATCAGGGAAGTTTGGCATTCCACGGACTTGCGAAGAGGTCTATGTCCGGGGTTCCCTAAATTCGAAAGATTCTGACTATCTGGTCCATATGAAGGGACCATTCGTGTGGAAGCAGAACTCGACTGAGTCTGTCTGCCCAAGAGTTTTGAACTCCTGGAAGGTATACTGCCAGAAGATGAATTTGATGCTCTCTGGCGAAGGCCCACAATCTCAGAGCTTTGTTGCAAAGTGACAGAGAGCCAGTTCCTCCCTGCTTGTTCACATAGAACATGGCTACTTGGTTGTCCGTGTGAATGAGGAGTGTCTTGAAGCTGAGCAGGGTATGGAAGACTCTGAGAGCCAAGAATATTGCTTTGAGCTCTAAGAAGTTGATATGTAGGGAGGTCTCCTGTGGGGACCAAATGCCCTGGGTGGAGAGGTCTTGAAGATGAGCTCCCCAACCCTTTGGAGAGGCATCTGTTGTAAGGATTGCTTGGGGTAACAACTGTTGGAAGGGGGACCCCAGCAACAGATTTGAGTGGACTTCCACCACTGGAGAGACCAAAAGAGGCGCCTGGAGGTTGCTATTTTGTCTGACAGACTTCCAGATGCCTGGGTCCACTGGGTGGACAAAGTCCATTGAGCTGCCCTCATGTGAAGGCGAGCATAAGGGACCACATGCACAGTGGATGCCATGTGGCCTAGCAGTTGTAACATCTCTCGAGCAGTTAGGTGGGTTTTTAACTGAATCTGAGAGGCTAACTATACTAAGTGTAGGCAACGGGCCTGGGGAAGATAGGCCCTTGCAGTTGTGGTATCCAGCAAGGCCCCTATGAACTCTAGAGACTGAGTAGTGGTGAGTTGGGACTTTGGAATGTTTATAACCAGTCCCAGATACTGCAGGACACGCATTGCGCAGGCTAGGGAAGTCTGGGCCTCTGACTGGGATGGAGCTCGAATGAGCCAGTCGTCCAGATATGGGAATACGAATATTCCTAGAGTGCGTAGAAATGCAGCTATTGTTGTTGTTAAGTGCCGTCGAGTTGGAGACGACTCATGGCGACCCTCTGGATATCTATCCTAAATTGTGTTCGGTCTTCAGTCAGGCGGCTTATTGTTGACAGACTGGTACCCGTAGCTGCTGTTATTGTATCGATCCATCTCATTGCTGGCCTTCCTCTTTTGCGTTGACCTTCTATCTTGCCAAGCATGATGTCTTTCTCTAATGATCTCTCTCTCCGCATGCCATGCATTTTGTGAACACTCTTGGAGCAGAGGCCAGACCAAAGGGAAGCACCTTGTATTGATAGTGCTTTCCCTGATAAAGGAACCGAAGGAACCTTCTGTGTGTTGGATGGATGAGTATATGGGTATACGCATCCTTGAGATCTAGAGAACAAAGCCAATCCTGACTCTGAAGGAATGGAAGGAGAGTACCTAGAGAAATCATCTTGAATTTCTCCTTGCATAGGAATTTGTTCAATTCTCTGAGATCTAATATGGGTCTGTAACCCCCTGTTTTCTTTGGGATCAGAAAATAGGGGGAGTAGAACCCTGAGCCCTGTTGAAGAAGAGGTACTTCTATTGCCCCTTGGGCAAGAAGGGTAGAAATTTCTTGACCCAGAAGGTCGAGGAGAGATGTTGGAGAATTGAACTGTCTCACCATGGTGTGAGGAGGAACGTTTAAGAAATGAAGTTTGTACCCTTCCCTTATGATGGAAAGGGTCCACTGCTCTGCTGTAATTTGCTCCCATCTGGGAGCAAAGTGAGCTAACCTTCCTGGAATGGTGAGAGGCTCTGGTTCTTTTAGAGCCAGAAAGGCTAAGTTCTCTAGCTGCAAGTCAAAGGCCCTGAGGAGGCTGAGGCTGTTGGACTACAGTAGTCCTTGCAGTCTTAGACTTGGCCTGTTTAGGTTGTTGACGCTTTGCAGCAAAACGACCTGCAGAAGATGTCTGCTGACCATAAACAGGATAATATCTTCCCTTCTTGGGAAAATATGTCTTTTTGAACAACCTCTTCTGGACAGGATTAGAGGTAGACTTTGAAAGCCTATCCAAAGCAGAGTTTTCTGCATCCATCTGGGTGGCCTTTGCTTGCCAATCTTTGCCAAACAGGTTTTCACCTGTACAAGGAAGATTGCCTAATCCATCTTGGACCCAGGGTTCCAAATCAGAAGCTTGTAACCAAGCAATTCTGCGTGCACCTATGGCAATGGCCGAGGCTCTGCTGGCCCCCTCAAGAGTCAAAGGCTGCATGGTTAGAGAATTTGGAAACATCCTGGGCATGCTTAAGCCAGGTAAGAAAGTCCTCCCTTTTATCTTCTGGAAGAAAAGGGAGGAAAGTCTGCAGATGATCTGTAACTTCCTTCAGAAACATCCCCATATAGAGACTATAGGAGTTGATTCTGGCAAGCAGCATACTGGCCTGGAAGATTTTCCTGCCAAAAGCATCTAAGGTTCTACATTCTCTTCCTGGAGGAGCAGATGAGTGCCTCTTTGCACTCTAACTTTTTCATAGCAGACTCCACCACAATAGAATGGTGAGGAAGCTGAGTTTTATGAAATCCAGGACAAGGAGGGACACGATACATGGTGTCCAACCTACGAGAAAGAGAAGAGATGGTGAGAGGAGTCTCCCATATGCCTATCATGTGGTCATAAAGGATCTCATGAATTGGCAAAGTGGCTGCTTCTTTAGGAGCCTTGGGATATTGCAAAATATCAAATTTTTTGGCTCTAGGCTCTGTCTCAGGGGCTACTAAGATAGAAATCCCCTTGGCCACTTCCCTTATGAAGTCTTGAAAAGACAAGTCTTCTGGAGGGGACATTCTTCTTTTTGGAGAAGGCGGCTCCTGAGGAAGGAGTACTGATGCTTCGACAGAGGCCTCCGATGCATCAGAGTCTTCGGAGGAATCGAAGTATCGCCTGTCTGGATGCTCCTGTAAAGCCCGATATGCATACCTTGTGGTATCGACATCGGGAGTCATCGGTACCGATAGGCATCATCGGGCAGGGTACCGCTGCAGTCGACACCGAAGCCGATGTCGATGCAACCGGTACCGGAATCGATATCGGAGCCAGTACCGACAACGAAGCTTGTTGCGGTACCAGCGGCGTCGCAGCTTATATGAATGCCGTGATGGCACGCTGCATGGTCAGAACATTCTGATCCATCGACGCCATGAATGTCTGGAGGTCGGTACCGGCAGATTCCACCGGTACCCCAGAACATTGCAACAGGTGATCGGTCAAGGCCATGCCATCGATGTCAACCTGTGACCCCATAGGAGGAGCTTTGGAAGCTGGAGCTTCCCGCCGGGGTACTTTTGCCGGTGCAGGATCCTCGAGGGCAAGCCCGGAGGCATCTCGATGCTTAGAGGGAGATCTACCCTTCGAGGACCAGCTGGACTTATGTTTGGTTACCTGAGATCCATAGGAGGAAGAAGCAGCCCTGGACGACGTCGATGCCACCGAAGCTGCATCAGAGGGAAACAGTGTACTGAGCTTGGCTGCTCGGTTCTGTAAACCTCTTTTAGACATCATGGAGCAGGACGCACAATCTGTGATGGAATGGTCAGGACCCAAACACTTAAGACACCAGTCATGGGTGTCGGTAACAGAGATGGTACCGCTGCACTTAGTGCATTTTTTAAACCCGGAGGCGGGCTTTTCCATGAGGAATTTTTCTGTTAGGCCCAAGGCCCAAAGAAGAAAAAATACACTGAAGTGGAACGGAGTATTCTTTTTTTTTTTTTTTTTTAAAGAAAAGAAAGAAAAAACCGGCGGTACCGGTCCGATGTCAAAGAAGGCAGACGCGCGACTAAAGAAATAAAATAAAATAAAGAACTTCTTCAGCGGTGACAGGAACACAACCTGCTGGCTCCGTGGAAAAGAAGAACTGGAGAGAGGCGGTTAGGAAAGGCGGGAAGGCAGCGCGCAGGCGCTGTGGGATGCTCCCAAAGTCTTTCCTTTTTTGGGACGCTGGGGAGCGTTCCCGCGCAGGCTCCGTCGGTACCGACGTACCCATATGTGAAGACTCATTCCTGTTTGTTCCTGGAGATTTCCTCTTTGTATGCAGCCCAACATCCTCCAGGCTTTTGCCACTGCCTTGTCGCACTGTTTTGCCCCCTTGAAATCTACAGAAATAATCACACCACCACTTCTCCTGATCCGTGCACAACAACCTCTCGTCCCCTATCGCGTACATTTCCCTTGGATTTCTGCTTCCCAAGTGCACGACACTGCACTTCTTCGCATTAAATCTTAATTGCCAAGCATTAGACCATTCTTCCAGCTTTTGTAGATCTTTCCTCGTTAACCACTCCCTCAGGGGAGTCCACTCTGTTGCAAATTTTCGTGTCATCTGCAAAAAGATAGACTTTTCCATTCAGTCCTTCAGCAATATCACTCACTAATACATTGAACAGTGCCGGGCCCAGGACCGAACCCTGGGGCACCCCGCTAATCACCCTCCTTTCATCCGAGTGAGCTCCATTTACCGTCACCTTCTGTTTGTCAGTCAACCATTTTCTGATCCAGTTTACCACCTTGGGAACCATCCCCAAACTACTGAGTTTATTGATAAGCCTCCAATGAGGAACAGTATCAAAGGCTTTGCTGAAATCCAGATAAATACAGTCGCTCCAGACAGCCAGTTCCGTTTTAATCAAACCAAGCTAAAATAATACTTATCAAATTATGTCCCAGTGAAGTTTTGTCTAGTGAAGTTTTGTAGCAATCCGTAGAAACCAAGTCTCTTTTATGTCATCAAAAAGTATCCCGCGGTGTTAAACAGCTGATATATCCACGACACGCACGTTTCAGGCTGTCCAGCCCTGTGTCAAGTGGTCAAGAACATGTAGTATTCCCGCTTACCATTCATACAATCTACATCACCGGATATAGGGAACCAATCTTGTAGAATGGCTATTGAAAACGTCAATCATTTAGGAGCACCAATCACCAAATGGGGGGAGACCCCATTGACACCGGGGAATCCCTTGGTGAGTAGAGGTGACCTCAGAACAAGCTTGGCCAATCAATCTCTTTGTTTAAGCCTTTAGGGTGTACCGCATCCATAGTAAAAATCAATTGTTGCTCACGACGTTGAAGTCGCGCTAATCGATCACCTCCACGAGGGTTAGGCGGAATATGATCTAATACAGTCCAAGAGATATCCTTACCAAAATGATGGTGTTTCTCAATGCAATGTTCTACAATCGGAGCTGTCAATACTTGTTGGCTTATCCTCGAGGCATGTTCACTTAATCTGATTTTAATTTTCCTCGACGTCCTGCCAATATAAATAAACGGGCAAGTGCATTGTAATACATACACCACATAAGTGGAATCACAAGTGGTTGTCCATCGTCTCATAAAAGATTGACCAGTGTTAGGATGGATCCAATCCACTCCCGTAATTGAAGATTCACAAAATGTGCAGGCAGAACAGATAGAATGTCCCCGTACATTGTCATCAGGGGGCAAAGGACGATCAATCATGGTGGCCGTATGCATTAATTTATCCTGTAAGTTAGGCCCTCTAGTATAGGCGATCCGAAGCGGCTTTTGAAAACATGGATGTAATTCTAAAATGGCCCAATGCCGTCGGAGAATAGCAGAAATAGCTGGACTCAAAGTAGTATAGGGTAATACCCCTACTAAAGGGGTACTCTCATCAGGAGAGGGTCATCGCGGATGATAGGACTCATCCAATAGCCATTCTCGATGGGTATGGAGAGCCCGACGATATACAATTTTTATTATCTTGTATGGATATCCTTTCTGAGTTAACCGATGAATCAAATCCACTGCTTGATGTTTAAAATCCGCTAATGTGGAACAAATCTTCCTAAGTCGGAGAAACTGTCCATAGGGTAAATTCCATCGCATAGGACCAGGATGGCAACTTTGGTACATCAATAAACTGTTCCGCTGCACATTTTTACGATACAGCGTGATGCGGAAACTGCCCTGATCTTTAATAATTAGCATGTCAAGAAATTCAATCCGCTCCAAATGAAAATGTGCTGTGAAACGGAGATTTGGTTTTAAAGTATTTAACCAACTAATGAACACTTGTAATTGTGATAGTGTGTCAAACCATAGGAAAAAGACGTCATCTAAAAATCTTCTCCAAAACCGCACCGAAGTGTAGTGCGGAGAGGGATATAGAGACGTCTCCTCAAATTGAGCCATGTAAAGAGTGGCCACAGAAGGGGCCACTGTCGCCCCCATGGCTATACCATAAATCTGATGGAAAAAATTCCCTTCAGAAAGAAAATAGTTTTCCGTCAGCATCAGTCGCATCAAGTCACATAAAAAAGGTCGAGGAAGCCGACGTGGAGCAAAGCTAAATAGAGAAGACATTAAGGACATCACTTCCAACTGGTCAATGTTGGTATAAAGGGCTTCAACGTCAAGTGTCACCAGAAAAAAATCCCAAGAGGGTAAACTTTCATTAGATAGTTGTTGTAAAAAATGCGAAGAATCCTTTACAAAAGATTTTACTAATGCCGCCTCTTTTTGTAAGAAAACATCGCAGAATTGCGATAACGGTTCTAACACAGAACCTCTACAGGAGACAATCGGCCGTCCGGGGGGGGGAAACCAAGGATTTATGGACTTTAGGCACCATGTCTATGATCGGAATCAACGGTGTATCGGATTTCAAAAACCAATGTTCTCGAGCTGTCAACCAACCATGATGCAAACCTTCATCTAACAAAAGACCAATTTGTTGTTGAAGTCGTGGAGTGGGATCCTGAGAAAGTTCCCTGTAGATATGGCCAAATGGCTTCTAAGTGTCCGTAAATAATCATCAGTGGATTGCAAGACTACCGCTCCCCCCTTATCAGCTCTCCTAATAGTAATCTGAGGGTCATGTTGGAGTTGATATAGCACCTGGTGTTCTTCTTTACTCAAATTATGTTGTCAAATGTTTTTGACCTTCTAAAATCTCTAAATCACGAAGGACAAGATTCTGAAACGTAAGAATGGTAGGATCATTTTGAACAGGTGGTAACCATTTAGAATGAGGAACCTTTACTGAGACATCCTGTGTAGATGGTTTATCCGCAAAAAAATGTGTTATGTGCAATTTACGAAAAAAACATTGGAGACTAAGTCGCACTGCAAATGGGTCATGCCGAACCGTGGGGACAAAGGAGAGCCCCAAATTTAAAAGTCGTGTTTGTGCAGGAGATAATTGGTCAGGTAATAAACTAATCACAATTGATTCCGAGCTCGTTGTCGGGTCACCGGAGGGTCCCATTCTTGGGTTTGTTGGCCCCGCCGCTGGGGGCGCCCTCGACCTTGACCACGACAAAACTTTTGATTTGTTGTGCTACTAGTAGTACTAACTCAGAAGATGTTAGTAGTGGGTCAGAGGGTTCCACTACTACTAGTAGCACAACAAATCAAAATTTTTGTCGTGGTCAAGGTCGAGGGCGCCCCCAGCGGCGGGGCCAACAAACCCAAGAATGGGACCCTCCGGTGACCCGACAACGAGCTCGGAATCAATTGTGATTAGTTTATTACCTGACCAATTATCTCCTGCACAAACACGACTTTTAAATTTGGGGCTCTCCTTTGTCCCCACGGTTCGGCATGACCCATTTGCAGTGCGACTTAGTCTCCAATGTTTTTTTCGTAAATTGCACATAACACATTTTTTTGCGGATAAACCATCTACACAGGATGTCTCAGTAAAGGTTCCTCATTCTAAATGGTTACCACCTGTTCAAAATGATCCTACCATTCTTACGTTTCAAAATCTTGTCCTTCGTGATTTAGAGATTTTAGAAGGTCAAAAACATTTGACAACATAATTTGAGTAAAGAAGAACACCAGGTGCTATATCAACTCCAACATGACCCTCAGATTACTATTAGGAGAGCTGATAAGGGGGGAGCGGTAGTCTTGCAATCCACTGATGATTATTTACGGACACTTAGAAGCCATTTGGCAGACCGCCATATCTACAGGGAACTTTCTCAGGATCCCACTCCACGACTTCAACAACAAATTGGTCTTTTGTTAGATGAAGGTTTGCATCATGGTTGGTTGACGGCTCGAGAACATCGGTTTTTGAAATCCGATACACCGTTGATTCCGATCATATACATGGTGCCTAAAGTCCATAAATCCTTGGTTTCCCTCCCTCCCTCCTTCCCCCCCCCCGGACGGCCGATTGTCTCCTGTAGAGGTTCTGTGTTAGAACCGTTATCGCAATTCTGCGATGTTTTCTTACAAAAAGAGGCGGCATTAGTAAAATCTTTTGTAAAGGATTCTTCGCATTTTTTACAACAACTATCTAATGAAAGTTTACCCTCTTGGGATTTTTTTCTGGTGACACTTGACGTTGAAGCCCTTTATACCAACATTGACCAGTTGGAAGTGATGTCCTTAATGTCTTCTCTATTTAGCTTTGCTCCACGTCGGCTTCCTCGACTTTTTTATGTGACTTGATGCGACTGGTGCTGACGGAAAACTATTTTCTTTCTGAAGGGAATTTTTTCCATCAGATTTATGGTATAGCCATGGGGGCGACAGTGGCCCCTTCTGTGGCCACTCTTTACATGGCTCAATTTGAGGAGACGTCTCTATATCCCTCTCCGCACTACACTTCGGTGCGGTTTTGGAGAAGATATTTAGAGGACGTCTTTTTCCTATGGTTTGACACACTATCACAATTACAAGTGTTCATTAGTTGGTTAAATACTTTAAAACCAAATCTCCGTTTCACAGCACATTTTCATTTGGAGCGGATTGAATTTATTGACATGCTAATTATTAAAGATCAGGGCAGTTTCCGCACCACGCTGTATCGTAAAAATGTGCAGTGGAACAGTTTATTGATGTACCAAAGTTGCCATCCTGGTCCTATGCGATGGAATTTACCCTATGGACAGTTTCTCCGACTTAGGCGGATTTGTTCCACATTAGCAGATTTTAAACATCAAGCAGTGGATTTGATTCATCGGTTAACTCAGAGAGGATATCCATACAAGATAATAAAAATTGCATATCGTCGGGCTCTCCATACCCATCGAGAATGGCTATTGGATGAGTCCTATCATCCGCGACGACCCTCTCCTGATGAGAGTACCCCTTTAGTAGGGGTATTACCCTATACTACTTTGAGTCCAGCTATTTCTGCTATTCTCCGACGGCATTGGGCCATTTTAGAATTACATCCATGTTTTCAAAAGCCGCTTCGGATCGCCTATACTAGAGGGCCTAACTTACAGGATAAATTAATGCATACGGCCACCATGATTGATCGTCCTTTGCCCCCTGATGACAATGTACGGGGGCATTCTATCTGTTCTGCCTGCACATTTTGTGAATCTTCAATTACGGGAGTGGATTGGATCCATCCTAACACTGGTCAATCTTTTATGAGACGATGGACAACCACTTGTGATTCCACTTATGTGGTGTATGTATTACAATGCACTTGCCCGTTTATTTATATTGGCAGGACGTCGAGGAAAATTAAAATCAGATTAAGTGAACATGCGTCGAGGATACGCCAACAAGTATTGACAGCTCCAATTGTAGAACACTGCATTGAGAAACACCATCATTTTGGTAAGGATATCTCTTGGACTGTATTAGATCATATTCCGCCTAACCCTCGTGGAGGTGATCGATTAGCGCGACTTCAACGTCGTGAGCAACAATTGATTTTTACTATGGATGCGGTACACCCTAAAGGCTTAAACAAAGAGATTGATTGGCCAAGCTTGTTCTGAGGTCACCTCTACTCACCAAGGGATTCCCCGGTGTCAATGGGGTCTCGCATTTGGTGATTGGTGCTCCTAAATGATTGACGTTTTCAATAGCCATTCTACAAGATTGGTTCCCTATATCCGGTGATGTAGATTGTATGAATGGTAAGCGGGAATACTACATGTTCTTGACCACTTGACACAGGGCTGGACAGCCCGAAACGTGCGCGTCGTGGATATATCAGCTGTTTAACACCGCGGGATACCTTTTGATGACATAAGAGACTTGGTTTCTACGGATTGCTACAAAACTTCACTAGACAAAACTTCACTGGGACATAAAATTTGATAAGTATTATTTTAGCTTGGTTTGATTAAAACGGAACTGGCTGTCTGGAGCGACTGTGTTGCTCTTTCAGCCGCCTCCAGCCAGTTCCAACAAAAAGATATTATAACTGAGGGAATGTTTTAGTGTGGTTTGGTAATATTTTTGTATACGTTTATTACTACTGAACCTGGGGATTTTGGTTTAAGAAATCCAGATAAATAACATCCATTGCATGCTCCTGATCTAGTTCTCTAGTCACCCAGTCAAAGAACTCAGATTTGTTTGGCAAGTTCGTCCTTCGGTAAAACCATGTTGCCTCGGGTCTTGCAACCTGTTGATTTTGAGAAAATCCACTATTCGCTTCCATTACTTTTCCCGCCACCAAGGTAAGGCTCACGGGCCTGTAGTTTGTCACTTCTTCCCTGTCACCACTTTTGTGAAGAGGTACCACATCAGCCATTCTCCAATCCTGAGGAACTTCTCCTGTTTCAAAGGATCTGTTGAAAACATCCTTTAATGGCCCTGCAAGAACCTCCGAGCTCTTTCAGTATCCTGGGATGTATCCCATCCGGTCCCATGGCCTTGTCCACTTTCAGTTTTGCAAGTTGTTCTAACACATCTTCTATGAATGGTGTGGTATCTACTTCATTCCCATTTTTATATTTGGGAGTCACAGGTGGTCCTTCTCCAGGATTTTCTTTAGTAAAAACAGAGCAGAAGTATTTGTTTAGCAATTTTGCTTTTTCAATGTTACTTTCCATGAGTCTGTTCCTAGCACTTTTGAGTCCTGCAATTCCACCTCTGATTTTCCTCTTTTCCTCCAGGAAACTATAATCCCCTGATAGTCTGGTCTCTTGTAAAAGTCCGGGACAGATGGTAGAAGTTGGGTTTAAGTCCCAAAAAGGTGTTGGAGTACAGCTTGGCCAACAAGAGCATCCCTACTGGAAGCTCTGTCCAGACAATAGTGTGCAGCAAAAGTATGAATGGAGGACCAGGTAGCTGCTCAACAGATCTACTCAATGGATACTAAATGGAGAATGGTTACTGAGGTTGCCATAGCCTGCACATTACGAGTAGTGACATGACCATCCAAAGAGAGTCCTGCCTGTGCTTAAGCAAAAGAAATACAACCTATCCATTTGGATAGAGTACGTTTTGTCACCAGTAGGCCTAAGTGACTAGGCTCAAAGGAAATGAATAACTGGGAGGATCTTCTGTGAACCTTAATTCTATCACAAGGAGTAAGCCAGCGCTAGTTTGCAATCCAAGGTGTGTGTAGCGCTGCTTCAGCCCAAGGCGCATGTGGTCTGGGAAAGAAAATCAGTAGGATTACTGACTGGTTTAGATGAAGAGTGGAGATTACCTTTGGAAGGAAATGTCGATGGGTACACAGAACCAGTTTGTCATGACAGAACCAAGTATAGGGTTGATCCGCCACCAGAGCTTGCAGTTCACCAATGCGGCGAGACGACGTGAGGGCATTAAGGAAGATGACCTTCCAAGACAAACTTCAGTGTTGAGGTGGCTAAAGGCTCAAAAGGAAGCTTTAGAAGTTCAGCAAGAATCACATTGAGATCTCAGGCCACTGGACAGCAGGAGACCCCTCACGAAGCATGCTACTAAGAGGTGTGAAGAGATAGGCTGTCCATCCAGTAGTCTGTGAGAGGCTGCAATGGCACTAAGGTGAACTCTCAATGTTAGCCTTAAGGATAAGTGGAGGAGATATTATAGAAGAGACTCCATTGGGCAAGAAAAAGGTGTCGATGTCCTTTGGAGAGCATTAGAGGGCAAACCTATGCCACTTAAATGCATAAGATTGCCTGGTGGAATCCTTGTGGGATGCAAAGGGGACATCTTTGACTGCTTGTGGCAAGTTTAGGTCAGCAAGCACTAGACCTTCAACAACTATGCTGTGAGGCATAGGGAGTGAAACTAGGATGGAGGAGCGTCCTGTGGTCCTGAGAGAGGAGTTTGGGTGCAAATCCCAGGCTGAGAGGTTGAGTCTGCGCAAGGCAAAGAAGCAGAGGAAACCATGATTGAGGGGGCCAAAAGGGAGCTAGGAGAATCATTGAACCCCTGTTGGCCTGTAGCTTGAAAAGTGTTTTGGGTATCGAGGGGATAGGTGAGAATGTGTAGAGCAGTCCTTGTCCCCAATGGAGAAGGAAGGCATCCAGCGCCTGTCAGTGAAGCAAGAGAGCTCTGGAGCAGAAGAATGGAAGCTGTGTGTTTTGCGGAGTGGCGAAAAGATCTATGAGTGGGGTTCCTCATGTCCGGAAGATCCAAGCAGCCATCTCCCGAAGCAAGGTCCATTCATGTGGATGAAGGATACAGCTTAGCCTATCTGTTGGACATTGAGTTCACCAGGAGGTACACTGTTCTGAGGTGAATGCAGTATGATGGCAGAAGATCACAGCGAAGTGCTTTCTCACAGAGGGGATGGAACCCCGTCCCGCTCTGTTTGTTCACATAGAACATGGCGATTTGGTTGTCCGTCCTGACTAGAACAGGTTGCCCTGAAAGTTGAGGTTGAAAATCGCGAAGAGCTTTTGTCAATGCTTGTAGTCCTAGGAGGTTGATCTGCAGGGCAGATTCCTCATGTCCACAGTCCTCGTGTGTTTTAAGGTCGTTCAGATGTGCTCCCCAACCATATTTGGAAGCATCTGTTGTCAGGGTACATCGAGGTGGAGGCATCTGAAAAGGTGACCCAATAAGTAGATTCTGTGGAGAGTACCACCAGTGAAGGGACCTGATCGGTTGAGGGGTGATGTGGATCTTGTCCCCGAGATGCTCCTTTGCTTGAGTCCTTTGGGAAGACAGAGTCCATTGCACTTGTCGCATGTGTATTCAAGCATAGGGGATGACAGGGACTGTGGAGGCCATGTGTCCTCACAGCTGTAGCATTTCTCAAGCTGTTACTCGGCTTTGCCTTTGCATTCCCCTTGCCAGCTCAATAAGGCAGGCAAAGCGATCCTGTGGGAGGAAAGCTTGGGCCTGTTGAGTGTCTAAGAGCACTCCGATGAACTCCAGATGTTGGGATGGAACGAGGTGAAACTTTGGGAAGTCTATGACAAATCCCAGATGTTGGAGCACCGTGATGGTGCGATGAAGGGAGAGCCTTATCTCCTGAGGGGAGTGTCCCCTGATCAGCCAATCGTCTAAGTGAGGGAATTCAAATACCCCCAAAGTGCATAGATAGGTAGTTTTAAGAAGTTATGTCTGGGAATACATATATGTCTCCTCATGATGACATATGCTAATAAGAACTGACCTATGATGTAGAGATATAGAGATGCATGTTATGAATATACGTGATGCTTGACGTAGAACAATAAGGTAGAAATTATGCTGTGTAATGGAATATTTACCTATAAATAAAATGGCTGAAGGCTGTGATGGCAGAGTAAACAAGATGCTATAATTTATTTATTTATTTAAACGTATTTCTATACCGCCTTATCCTGCAATCAAGGCGGTTTGAACAGCAAGCAATCAATAAGATACAGTGTATAGTGTGCACATGCAGTGAGTAGTGTGTGCGTGTGTGTGTCTGGACGTTGATTCTTGTGGTGCTATTTACAGCGTGCACTATTTACAATGCTATGGGTATCAGTTCCTTGCTTAATTAATACAAGTGTGCTTAATTAATACAAGTTAAATAATACAAGTGTGTTGTGTATTATTAACCGTGCTTGCTTCCTTCTCATTGCTGTGTGTGTGGATATCCATTACTCAAGAGCCCTGGTGAGTTACCGGTGAGGGGAGATGCAGAGTACACTTTCAATTTGTGCCGTGACTTGGATACGGATCTCTGCATTCAGGGCAAGGGCAGAAGGTGCCAGAAGATTTGTGAGTATTATCAGTGATGGGTAATCTGTTAAGTAGACAGGCTCTGTCTCAGATGCGTGAATGGCATGACAGAGCTAGGGCTTTAGTGTTTAAGAAAGATAGCCCTTCTTATTGTATGCTTCTATTGTATGTATGAGCAGCATGGCTATGTAGCCATCAATTCCATAGCGTATTGAAATTCAGTGACTAGATGTATTGAGAATTTGCAGTTTCCTCTGGAGGGAACTTTCTCTGTAGATAAGGTCCATTACCTGAGATATGAGTTGACAGTTAAAGGTAAACCGTGCAATAGTCATGAATGGATTGTGCTTACATGGTGGGAACAGATGGCACATGAAGAAAAACATAGGAAATAAGTTCAAGATTTGAAAAAAAAAGTTTTGTGTTAGGAAATAAAACTAATGACAAGCTGAGCGAGTGCGGGCCAGCTAGAACAGCTGATGCAATTCTGGAAGGAGCTTGATACAGTGAGTTGAAGTTTATCAAGGAACAGCAAGGAGAGCAAACCAAGATAGATGCGAAAATTTACAGATTGCTTATATGCAGCTACCCATGGGCAGGGGTAGGAGTAAAACCAGAGGGAGAGGAGGTTATGTGAATTCCTAGCAAGGATATGGACAGTCAAAAGGAATGCGTGCTTGAGGTGAGATTGGACATTTACAGCATGACTGCCCCCAGAGTCAGAATCTTGACGTCAAGAAAGCCGATTTCCCTCTAGTGAAAGTTGAATTCACTCCTGTATATCAATGTTACTCTAGCCCAGAAGACTTAAGGAGATACATGGGATGCATGACTATTATTGAATTTGAATTTAACCCCTCAGGGTGAGTTAGAAGCTAAGGTGGAAGGATCTAATTTGAAGTTTATTATTGATACTGGAGCTACTACTTCAGCACTGCGTTTACAGGATTTGCCTGACATTTATCACACTCAACTAGCAAAAGCACCGAAAGTACATTGTGAAGGCATTGAGGGTAAGATAATTCCTCATCGTAAACTTGAATTTTTACCTTTGCAGATTGGAGAGACTGTGTATCCTACTACCTTTCTTGTGGGAGACACTTTACCAGTAAATCTTTTAGGTCAGGACTTTTTAACTTCACACCGTGCTACTCTATCCTGGATGAGTGGAAAGTTGTTTTTCCAGCTGTATTCTCTCTCTGAAGTGCCATCCCCTGCAGATGCCAGTACCATTCATCCTGCTCTTACAGAACTTCCTTCTACCCTGTGGGCAGTGCCAGGATCTAATGTCGGATCCCTTTCTATTCCGCCTGTGAAGATCACTGTGAAACCTGGAGCACAGCTTCCCAGACTCAAGCAGTATCCACTACCAACAGCTGTCATCGATGGAATTCGTCCTGTGATTGAAGATCTTCAGAAACAAGGTGTCATCTATTCTACAACTTCACCATGTAATACTCCAATTCTTCCTGTGCTAAAGGCTGACGGTAAGACTTATAGATTTGTGCAAGACCTGCGAGCAGTAAATGTGATTTTGCCAATTTTTCCCTTGGTACCTAATCCACATGATATCTGGACACAGATACCTCCAGGGACTACCTGGTTTTCTGTTATAGATTTGAGTTCTGCTTACTTTTCAGTGAGAATTAGCAAAGAAAATCAATTTTTATTTGCTTTCCATTTTGACAATAAACAATATACTTGGACCACTTTGTGTCAAGGGTACACTGATAGTCCTACGTATTTTGCGCAGGCCCTAAGAACTGCACTGCTTGATGTAAGGCTCGACCATTCCTCTTTAGTTCAGTATGTTGATGATTTGCTTTTATGTTCACCAAGTTATGAGACTTATTTGTCCGATTCCTTGTTTCTATTAGCTCATATTGCTGATTTAGGATTGAAAGTCAATTTTGTCAAAACTGCAATTTGTATCTCAAAATGTAACTTTCCTGGGTGTTACCCTAACATCATCTGGTCGTGCAATTACCTCTGCTAGCTTGAAACCTATTCTTTCATTGCCTTTCCCAGCAACACCAGTATTACTGCATAGATTCCTGGGTCTGTTAACCTTTTGTAAACAATGGCTAGCAAATTTCTCAGACCTTACTGCTCCACTTTATGCTCTCATTCGGAAAGAAGGACCTGAAGGTCTCATTGTACCTACATTACCACAGTGGGAAGCCTTTTTGAATATAAAGTCTGCTCTGGAAAATGCGCTATGTTTATCTTTGCCAGATTATTCTTTGTCATTTAAACTGTATGTGGCTATTTCTGATTCCTCTGCTACCTGTGTGCTTTCCCGACTGGTCGCAAGCCAGTAGGCTGTTTCTCAAAGTGATTTGATTCAGCCACTTTGGGACTCCCACCATGTCTACATAGTTTGATAGCAGTGGCCTTTGCAATTGAAATTACTGATTTTCTAGTTTTACAGCACCTCTTGAAGTGTATGTATCACATTCAGTTTCTAGGTTGCTCCATTTAACAAAGACTCAGCCTTTGTCCTCCACATGTTTGTTGACTCTGGAATCAACAATTTCTCAGCCTCATGTTACAGTATCTACTATATCAAAATGCAACTCTTCAACGCTTCTAGCTCTATTGAAAGATCTTTTGGAGGATAATGGGTCTCATGATTGTTTTCAAGCCATTTTGCAGACCAAGAAGCATGGCGAGCTGCCCTCCGAGCATCAGTGTCACCAGCATTATTGTACTTAACGCCATCTAACATGACTTTGTTTTCCCTTTCATCTCTTACAGCACTATCAAGATACTCTCTTTGAAGCTCAGACCCTGTGGACTTCGTGGGGTATGACCTGTGATGTACAGGGCTACTGGAAAAAGGATCATCTGCTCATTTGCCCTGACAGTCCATTGTTTCCACTTGCCCTGTCCCTGCATCATAAGCTTCACCTGTCCGTTGTGGCTATGAATCATGCCTTTTCGGTTCTACGGTATCACCTGAATTTTTTTTCTGTGGCACAGCTTGTCTGCCCTGTTTCAAGACTGGTAGAGTAGGGCCAGCTTAGGGTCAGTTATAAGGATTTCTGCCTTCCGGACTCTCTTTGATTTTGCAGCTTGATTTTACAAACTTTTATTGATCTCTTGTCTTTTCTCTGGATGGGTAGAAGCTTATCCCCTACCAATGTCCCATCAAATTACTGCTCACTCAGTTTATTCCTGTTTTTTTCTTTCTTCTGATCAGTGTCCAGCCTTCGTTGCGAGGGTCTGAGAGGGTATTGAAAATTGGTTTGGTATTAAGAGACAACTGCACACTCCTTATCATCCGCAAAGCTCTGGCCAAGTGGAATGGATGAATAGGACACTCAAAGGTCACTTACGCACTCTGACACAGGATTGGGCTACAGATTGGACAGAAGCCTTGCCTTTTGCCCTTATGGCAGTGCGTAATTTCCCTCAGCGTGCTCGAGGAGGCCTGACACCATACAAATTAGTTACTGGATGTCCAGCTACTTCTCCACATGAATTGGGCCTCTCTCTGTCATATGTTGGCACAAAGGACAAGAATTGGGTAGATGGTCAGGGCCGAAACATTTTAGACACCAGTCATGTTTAATCAGGTATTGATATGGCATTGGCACACTTGGTACACTTTTTAAAACACTAATTGGCTTTTAAAATGCCTCAAAACGTTGTCTTTGAATTTAAGATAAGGCTATGAAAGCCTATAGGCCTAATCCGGCTGTGAAAACCACGTGAAAAATGGAAATTTATAAAACAGAAAAGAAAATTATCAAGGGCAGAGGTAGACTCGATGGAGCCAGTGATGACTGGAAGACAGAAGCATGATGTTTCAAAAAAAGAAAAGTTTTTTGGCGGTAACAGGATTGAACGTCCTTGCTGGCTCCGCAGAAAATGACGAACTGAGGAGAGGAGTTGGGAAGGCAGGCACTCAGGCACAGTGGATTGCTCTCAAAGGTTTTCCTATTGGACGCTGGGGAGCTTTCTTGCATGGGCTCAGTCAGTGCCGACGTATTCCATATGTGAAGACTGCATTCCTGTTTGTTCCTGGAGACAAACTTCCCCAGTAGAAAACAAAAACTAAAACACACATTAACCACAATGTTATTACTTGGAGACTTATCAGATGGATTAACTTGGGAACAAAGTCCAAGGGACAGAAGATGGTTAAATGCCTCCCAGGTTCTTCAGTCAGCAGGAACACAAACCAAATTGTCAGCATAGTCAAAATGGAAAGTAAGCATTCCAAAATTGATGTTATCCACTTGGGTACAAATCTTTATCTTCATTTGCACATTTGATTAACCACCCAGGCTGAAGCATCAGGGCGGTGTACAATACAAATAATTGCTGCTAAAAGAGAAAAGAGTGCCAAAGTCATGACAGGACAGTGAAGAGGACAGGGCACGCAGGAGAGAGAGAAAACAGAAATGGGCAGAAAAATAAAGAAAAGGGGAGGGGGAAATGTTAGATGATCCTAGGAAGGGGGAATATCAAAGGCAATACTGAAGAAATGGGCCTTCAGCATTGCCTTGAATCGTGCGAATGACTGCTCAACACGGAGGGTAGATGGCAAAGAGTTCCAAAGGGCCGGATCGAGAAAGAAAAATGCAGAATGACGTGTGAGTTCCAGATATGCATGAGCTAGGGAGGGAAGAAACAGGCGGTTACTGTGAATGGAACGGAGGGCGCGGGAGGGGGTGCATATGCAACAGGTCTGCCAAATATCGAGGAGTGCCAGTGTGAAGTACCCGATGTACAGTGATAAGGACCTTGTACTGATGCCGGTATTGAAGAGGGAGCCAGTGCAAATTGAAAAGAAGATGAGATATATGAGCAGTACGGGAGGAATGAGTAATGAGCCGGGCAGCCGTGTTCTGTAACAACTGTAAATGGTGGAGCTGGTATTAGGAGGATGGCCAGAACAGAATTACAATAATCAAGCCTGGACAGGAGAAGAGACACTGTAAGGGTATTCAGAGAAGATACCAGGAGAACCGAGCGTACTGCTCTCAGCTGGAGCAGCATGAGAAAGGAGCGACATACAACAGAGGAACATGTTGGTGAAAAGAAAGGGAGGAGTCCAGGGTAATGCCCAAATATCGGAGAGTAAGGGGCGAGGGGGTGTGGCAGTGCCAAAAGAATGTGGGCCAGTGAGGGAGAGGGAGCACCGGAGGTAAACCAGATTGCAGCTGATTTGGCAGGATTCAGCTGGAGATAATTAGACAACCAAGAGGAGAATCTGAGCCAAACAGGTGTTCAGGGGAGTGAGATCCAAGGAAAGAGAACAAGTGCAGAACAGGAGGATATCATCATCGGCATAGTAATATGCCGAAAGACCGGATTGCTGTACAAGAAGAGTTATCAGTGCAAGGAACAGGTTGAAAAGCAGTGGTGCTAGCACGGAACCCTGTGGGACGCCGCATGGGAGTGGGGTAGAGCAGGGGTGGGCAATTCCAGTCCTCGTGCACCACAATCCAGCCTGGTTTTCATGATGTCCCTAATGAATATTCACGAGATCTATTTGCATCCACTGCCTTCCATTGTATGGAAATAGGTCCATGAAAGCGTAGTTACTCACCTGTAACAGGTGTTCTCCAGGGACAGCAGAAATCAGTCCTCGCATATGGGTGACGTTGGCGCCGACGGATCCCTCATGCGAAGCAATTCCCCAGCTTTCAAAAGAAAGCCTTTGGGATTGCATTGCACATGCGCGGCCCCCTTCCCGCCCAAGGGTGCCATCTTGCTCAGTCAGATGACATAGCTAAAAAGACGGCAAAATGAGACAAAATTAATCAAAGAACTGCAACTCCAGGGGAGGAGGGAGGATCGTGAGGACTGATTCCTGCTGTCCCTGGAGAACACCTGTTAGAAGTGAGTAACTACGCTTTCTCCAGGAACAAGCAGGACGTCAGTCCTCACATATGGGACTCCCTAGCTATAGGCTACCGAGAACCCGTAGCTGAAAAATGGCTCCCTCTAGAAGAGCTGCAGCAGCAGTGATAGGATTTTTCTCCGAGAACACAACCCCCACGGTAGCCTGACACCAAAGGGTTGGAGGGTAGGAGTTGCCTAAACATCGAATAGGTTATGGAGTACCGCCTGACAGAAAACACTGTCCCGCCGGGACTCTCTCTCCAGGCAGTAGTGGGCTGCAAGTCTGGCTTGAAGACCAAGTTGCAGCCCGGCAGATGCCTGCCAACGGAACAGAGCGGTGATTAGCCACTGATGCGGCCTTAGCCCTGACAGAGTGGGCCATGATTCGGCCCTGCAGCTGGAGGTCAGCTGCCCTGTATGCCCAGGCGATGCAGTCTGCCACCCAGGTGGATAACGTGTGCTTGGAGACAGTTAGACCCAGTTTACTAGGGTCATAAGAGACGAAGAGCTGGGAAGCTCTCCGATGTCCCCGCATACGCTCCAGGTAGAAGGCGAGCGCCCTCTTACAGTTCAGGGTATGCAGAACCGCTTCTGCTCTGCTGGTGTGTGGCCTGGGGAAGAAGGTTGGAAGAACCACCTCTTGATTGAGGTGAAACGAGGAAACCACTTTTGGAAGGAACTTCGGGTGAGTACGTAGGACCACCCTGTTTTTATATAACTGTGTGTACGGCCTATCCGATACTAAAGCCTGCAGCTCGCTCACCCGTCGAGCAGACGTGAGCGCCACCAGAAACAGTGCTTTCCAGGAAAGGAACCGTAGGTGACAGGTGGCCATTGGTTCAAAAGGTGAGCAAGTAAGCCGCTGCAAGACCACATATTTAAGTCCCACTCCGTAGCCGGTGGGCGAATTGGAGGCTTCAAGAGGAGGTGGCCTTTGAGGAATCGGGATACCAAAGGGTGAGCTGAAAGAGGTTGCCCGTCCACTGGAGAGTGGTGAGCTGATAGCGCACTCAGGTGGACCCTGACAGAGTTAGACTTGAAGCCAATTCCGAGAGGTGGAGCAAGTAATGCAATACCTGAGGTACTTGACAAGTGAACGGGTCCTCTTTATTCTGGGTACACCACCCTTCAAACCTACGTCACTTGAACGTGTAGGATTTCCTAGTGGATTGCCTCCCAGAGGCCAGCAACACCTCCTCAACCTCTTTGGGAAGGAGTAGAGGAGCAAGTACTACCCTCTCAGCAGCCAGGCCATTAAGTTGAAGGATCTGAGATTGGGGTGTAGCAAGGAACCCTGTTCCTGGGACAAGAACAGTGCAACGTCTCAGACCCCTTCTTGAACATCAAGACTTCAGGACGGTAATGCAAGCTATGACACTCCCCCATCTGGACTACTGCAACATCATCTACCATGGCCTTCCAGCCACACAGACCAACCCTCTCCGAACAGCATTGAACACCACTGCAAGAATCATTCAGTGTGCAAAGAAAACCGACCACATCACTCCAATTCTGAAAGACCTACACATACTCCCCCTCGAAGCAAGAACTAAATACAAAGCCTTCCTACTCACCCACAAAGCCATCCATCAAACACAGAACACCCAGCTTCGCACCCTACTGTCTCGTCCAGCCCACGGCAGACCTACCAGACAAGCCTCCAGCAACTCCCTCACCGTCCCTCACAAAAGGACCAAATGCTCTCAACGGACATGCAATCGAGCCTTTGAACTTTATGCCCCATCCCTATGGAACTCTCTGCCGAGCCATCTCAGAAATAATACTGATCTACTATCTTTCAGAAAACAACTAAAAACCATCCTCTTCCAAGAATATTTCAATACGACTCCCATCAAAAAATGCCCTAACCCCTGATATCGCCCACCATGATCCAATGACTCAATGTGCCTCTAATTCTGTCCATGTCCAATGTTTATCTCATGTCAGAATCATCAATGTTGCCCCCCTGGTGAAGGCCCCACCCTATATTTAATTCCCCCCCCCCCCCTTTTATGTAACGCCGCTTTGACCCGGTGAAAAGCGGGATATAAATACAGTTAAATAAAATATAAATAAATAAAATAAATAAGAGGTCGGGCTGCACCCCCAGAGGGAGTGAAGTTTCGACCGCCCATTGAAGAAGAAGAGGGAACCAAGGTTGTCTGGGCCACCTGGGTGCTACCAGGATGACCGAGGCCTTGTCCCGAAGAATCTTGAACAAAGAGCGTGCCACCAGGGGCATGGATGGGAACATATAGAGAAGGCCCTCTGCCCACGAGATCAGGAAAGCATCTGCTGCCATGCTCAGCGGAAGCGGCTGCCTCGAGTAGAACTGGGGCAACTGATGGTTTTGCAGGCTGGAAAAGAGATCCATGGATGGAAAACCCCAACGGCTGAAGATCAGCTGGGCTACATCCCGGTTCAGTTGCCACTCGTGAGGCTGAAGAATCCTGCTCAACTTGTCGGCCAGGAGGTTCTCCTGACTGGGCAGATAAACTGTCCTTCGGGACATGTGATGTGCCACTGCAAAAGAGCAGAGATCCAGGGTTTCCTGGCATAGGATGCGAGATCCTGTGCCCCCCTGTTTGTTGATGTAGAACATCGCTACCTGATGGTGCTGATACAGACAGACTGATGTGCCAGAAGATGAAAGAAGGTTTGAAGAGCTAGGCGGATGGCTCGAAGCTCTAGAAGATTGATCTGAAGTGCGGCCTCTCGCAAGGACCACAGACCCTGAGTGCATGAACCCTGGCAATGGGCACCCCAGCCCAGCAAGGAGGCATCTATCGTCAGCACTCTGGTGTGAGAGGGAGGTTGGAATGGTACTCTCTGAAGCAAGTTGGGAGGGTGAAGCCACCATTGCAAGGTTGTCACCAGTAGCTTGGAAAGCACTACTCTGTCTCTGAGGCGGCCAGTGGCTTGTGTCCACTGGTCTCTGAGGCTCCATTGAGCTGTGCACATGTGGAATCGAGCATTAGGAGTCACATGCACCGTGGAGGCCATGTGGCCCAGGAGGCGGAGGAAGACCCTTGCGGAGACTTGAGGTTTGTGCTGGACCTGCTGCACCAAGTCCAGCAACCGCCTCGCCCTGTCCAGTGGTAGGTACGCCCGTGCCTGAAGTGTGTCCAGTCTTGCCCCTATGAACTCCAAGTTCTGAGTGGGGAGTAAAGTGGACTTTTCGTGATTTATAACAAACCCTAGGTGCTGGAGCAGTGTGACTGTGCGAGCAGTGGCCTGTTGTGCCTCCTGTGCCAATTGGCCCCTGATGAGCCAGTCGTTCAGGTATGGAAAGACGAAGACTCCCTGGCTTCTGAGGAAGGCCGCCACCACTGCTAGGCAAGGGCACTGCAAGTACCCGTGCCGCCACCACAGCGGCAAGGGTACTTGCAGGAAAGATCAGACCACATAATGCCAGTCCTGAAGAACCTACACTGGCTACCTCTGCAGGCCAAAATCATCTACAAGTCTCTAGTCTGGACATTCAAGACCTCAAAGAACCAGCCCCCCTCGCCCATTAGTAGTCTTATACACAGCACGCCAGTTAACAGGTGCAGAAGATCCCCCCATTTATGAACACACTTGAAATTCCTAAATTGTTGACAAACTGCAACAAGGCAACAGACAGCAGAGCGTTCTCCTTATTCGCACCCAGAGCGTGGAATGCTCTCCCATCTGAAATCCGAGCCATCACGAACATAACGTTATTCAGGAAAGCTCTTAAATATCACCTGTTCCTAATATATTTCCCTGAATCTAACACCAGAGAACACACAGACACCACCCCGCCCTCCTACCCAGACTGCTCCATATCTATGCCACCCGTAGAGAATGGTTAATCGGCACTCCCTTCCCGCTCTCTATGCCTTTATGTTATACCCCTCTGATAAACTATCCTTTTTTGCCTATCGTAATGAGTTCATTATTATTATGTAAATAGTTTATCATAACTTGTAAATAGTTCCCCCTGGTTACTTCCATGTTCGCTATCCCTGTTTATTGTAAACCCAATGTTGCCTGTTACATTGTGGTGTGTTATGTTCAAATGTACACCACACTGATTAAAACAGCGCAGTATATAAGAAATGTAAATAAATAATAATAAATAAATAAAATAAATTTGGTAAATACTCTGGGAGCGGAAGCTAGGTCAAAGGGAAGCACCTTGTACTGGAAGTGGATTCCTCCGACCACAAACCTGAGGTATTGTCTGTGGTCTGGGGGTATGAGGATGTGAGTATAAGCATCCTTTAAATCTAAGGAGCATAGCCAGTCTCCCTGGTGGAGGTAAGGCAGTAGGATCCCAAGGGAAAGCATCTTGAACTTTTCCCTCACCAGGAACTTGTTTAGATTTCGCAAGTCCAGGATGGGGCGAAGGCCTCCTTTTCTTTTTGGTATGAGGAAATACCTGGAGTAGAAGCCTTGCCCCTGCAGGTAGTGGGGCACTGGTTCCACCGCCTGATCCTTTAGCAGACCTGCCAACTCCTGTAAGAGGAGGTTCCTGTGAAGAGGGGGCCTGAGAGGCTCTCCTGGGAAAAAGGAAGTAGGCACCTGGTGGAAGTGAAGTAAGTAGCCCTGCTGGACTACTTGCCAAACCCAGGCGTCGGTAGTAATGGCTGGCCACCTGTGAGCGTACAGGGCCAGCCTTCCTCCTGTGCAGGGCCAAACCACTGGTGGGAGAGGAGCTATGCACTGGGAGTCAAAAACCCCCTCCTGGCTGGGTAGGAGCCGGAGCTAGAGGCTTGGGGCTCTATGGCTTACATGGGCCACGCCGCTGTCCCCGGGCCTGCTGCCCTTGCTGGGGAGCTGGGGCGGCCTGGTAAGTGGGGTAGTTTCTGTAAGCCGCACTATTCCTCGGGAAAAAGGGCTCCCCCCCCCCCCCCCCGAGGCCTTCTTGTGAGAAGGTGCAGATGTCTTCTTTGACACCCTTGTCCGGGTCAAGTACTCAGACTCGAATTCTGCAGCTTTCTCAGTCATGGGTTTGCCGAAGAGGTTGTCTCCTCGGAACGGGACATCGACCAACTTGTCCTGAACCCATGGCTCTAGGTCCGCCGACATGAGCCAGGCCTGACGGCGTGCATCGATGCCGGCCGTGGCTACTGGGCCGAAGCCTCAAAGCCATTGTAAGCTGCTCGAGACATGAACTTCGAGCACTCTGATCCCCATGGACGAGGCCTTGAAGCGCTGCAAGGGTTCCTCGGACAGGCCACCCGCGAACCCGGCAATCTCCTTTGCCAGGTCTCTTAAGTACATGCCCATGTACAGCTGGTAAGTTTGGACACAGCATGACAGCATTGAGCCCTAGTAGCACTTTCTGCCAAGGGTGTCAAGGTTTTGGGCCTCCCGGCCGGGAGGCACCAAGGAGTGCGATTTTTGGCTTTTCAGGCGGTGCATGGCTGATTCCACAAACATGGAGTTGTGCGGCAGCTGCGCTTTCTGGAACCCAGGACTCTTGTGGACTCGATAGATGGAATCGACCCACTTGCTAAGTACCGGCATCAAGGCCGGGGACTCCCACATGCGGAGCATCAGCCGTTCCAACATCGGAGGCACTGGTACAGTAAAGGCCTCCTTCGGGGGAGAGTCATACTGGAGGGCATCGAGCTCTTCGTCTCCTCGACATCCGCATGGAATGCCAAAGCCTTGGCCATGTCCCTGATGAACTCCGAGAACCGAGTGTCCTTTGGGGGGGACCTAGTCCGAGGCTCCGAACCAGGCGAGTCTGATAGGATACACCGGGTACGGATGGTGTCTGGGGAGTCTTCCTCCTCCGTCTCCCACACCAAATCCTCTGAAGAGGACTCGATGGGCTCCGGCCTCGAGGGCTTTGGGCCCGACCGCCCCGACGCAGAGGGCACCAGCGTCATCGACCTCGGTCTCGAACAGAAGGTCGAGGCGGACCTTGGCTGAGGATCGATTCGAGACCTGATCAACTCGAGGATCGGCTCAGCCTCCGGCGTCGACTTAGACGTCGACGTCCTCGCCGGTCCATCCGCCCCGACCACCGGACTGGCCATCAGTGCCTGCTGCTGCTCCATGAAGGCAGCCATGCTGCTCTCCAGGGCAGCGAACCTGAGACAGAGCTCAGAAGCCTCCGCAGCTCCTGGCTCAGGCCCCGATGACGTTGGGCCCGATGCCGGCTCTCCCGGAGGAGTCCACGAGGACAACAGAAGTTACCTTGTCCGACGCCTCCAGCTCCCTACGAGGTTGTTTAGCCAGCTGCTCCAACTCCGAGGACCCGGGGCGGCGGTCCGGGCTCCACGGCCTGGAACCCAAGGGCCCAAGCCAATCAGAGGCATCCAGTGACACCACCCTCACGAGTTTCTTTTTCTTCCAGTGTTCCCTGGAGGGAGACCCCTGCTCAGAAGACCCACGACGGTGCTCGGGCTCCGGTTCCCAAGATGTTGAGGCCTCTGATGAGGTCCGGGCCCGGCCAGAGGCGGTCGGAAAAAATCCTGTCACGCTGCTGCTGCCTGCTCAAAGACTTTGAAGACATCTTACCACACAGCCCACAGACCACGGGGTCATGGTCGGGGCCGAGGCAACGGAGGCAGCAGTCGTGTGTGTCGGTGAAAGACAACTTCTTACACCGACCACATTTCTTAAATCCGCTGGCAGACATCGGGGGGGAAAAAGGGCCCCTGCAAGGTCAAACAACCTGGCAGCCAGTGAAAACTAAAAAGAGCGCGAACGCTAGTAACGAAGGACAAAAATGAAAAATAGGACTGGACTCGATACCGGTGTACCGAGCCTAGGGCGGGAAGGGGAACTGGTGTCGAACTGGGAAGCTGAAAAATCTAATCATCTTTTCTACTTTTTCCACGGTGGAAACAGGACCATGACCGTTGAGCTCCGTGGAAAAAAAAAAGACTGAGCAATATGGCACCTTTGCGCAGGAAGGGCACCGCGCATGCGTGATGCAATCCCAAAGGCTTTTTTGAAAGCTGGGGAATTGCTCCGCATGAGGGCTCCGTTGGCGCCGACACCACCCATATGTGAGAACTGACTTCCTGCTTGTTCCTGGAGAAAGCATAGTTACTCACCTGTAACAGGTGATCTCCGGGAACAGCAGGAATTTAGTCTTCACATATGGGTATCGTCAGCACCGATGGAGACTGCGCGGGAACACTCCCCAGCGTTCAAAAAAGGAAAGCCTGCGTGCTGCCTTACAGCCTTTCCCAACTGTCCCTCTCCAGTTGAGTTTAAAGCTGAGACAAGAGAAAGAGAAAGAGAGAGATAGAGAGATACAACTCCTAGGGGAGGAGGGCGGGTTGTGAAGACTAAATTCCTGCTGCTTCCGGAGATCACCTGTTACAGTGAGTAACTATGCTATCTCCAGGAATAAGCAGGAATGTAGTCTTCACATATGGGGACACTCTAGCTGCAGAGGCTAGGGAGAAGGCCCCAGAAGTTGTGTGCCCTTGTTAAAGGGCTCCACTTCCCCCATGGATCTCTGGCATCCTACCAGGGATGGTGGGTAGGAGTTGATTAAGTATGGAACAGGTGCTGAAGAACAGCCTGACCAAACAAGGCATCCCGGCAGGAGTCCTTGTCTAAGCAGTAATGGGCTGTGAAGGTATGAACCGAAGCCCAAGTAGCTGCTCGACAAATGTCGTTGATAGACACAGAGTGAAGATGAGCCATAGAGGCTGCCATGGCTCTCACATTCTGAGCTTTGACATGGCCTTCAAGAGGAAGGTTCTTACTCTTATAGGCAAAAGAAATACACTGTGCCATCCAGCTGGACAGTGTTCTTTTGGAGACTGCAAGTCCCAAATGACTAGGATCAAAAGCAATAAACAGTTGAGAGAACTTTCTATGTTGCTGTGTACTTTGCAAGTAAAAGGCTAAAGCCCTTTTACAGTCCAAAGTATGAAGATTCCTTTCTGCATTTGAGGCGTGAGGCCTTGGGAAGAATACAAGAAGGTAAACCGCTTGATTTAAATGAAAAGGTGACACCACCTTTGGCATAAAGTGTGTATGAGTCCTAACGACTACCTTATCATGATCGAACCTTGTATAAGGAGGATCAGCCACCAACGCCTGCAATTCACTGATGCGACGTGCTGATGTGACTGCAATAAGAAAGATGACCTTCCAGGAAAGGAATTTCAAAAAGGTAGTAGCTAATGGTTCAAAAGGCGGCTTCATGAGCTGTCCAAGAACCAGATTTAAGTCCCATGCCACCGGTGGTGGCTTAATGGGAGGCTTAGTTAAAAGAAGGCCTCTCATAAATCTCATTATGAGAGGATGAGAAGAAAGAGGTTGTCCATTTAGAGGCTTGAAAGAAGCTGCAAGAGCACTTAAATGAACTCTCACTGAATTAGTCTTAAGCCCCGCATTAGATAAATGAAGGAGATACTCCAGTAATGATTCCAGAGGTATCGCAAGAGGGTTAAGACCCTTCTGAGATAACCATATGGTAAACCTTTTCCACTTGAATGCATAAGAGCGTCTTGTGGAAGGCTTCCTGGAAGCATAAAGGATATCCTTTACCAGCTGAGAAAGGTTAAGACAGTGAAGTTCTAGGCTTTCAGCAACCAGGCCCTGAGATGCAGAGACTGGGGATTGGGATGCCACGGCATTCTGTCCTCCTGAGAAAGGAGATTTGGAGCAGATCCTAACTCCAGAAGCGGAGCTTGAGAGAGATGTAGGAGAAGAGGGTACCACATTTGCCGTGGCCAATATGGAGCTATGAGAATCATATGACCTCTCTCTCTGAAGCTTGAACAGGGTTTTGGGAATTAGGGGAATGGGTGGAAAGGTATACAGGAAATCCTGACCCCAATGGAGGAAGAAAGCATCCCTGGCCTGACAACCCAGAGCTGGATCTTTGGAACAGAACCGGGGAAGTTTGGCATTCAGTGGACTTGCAAAGAGGTCTATGTCTGGGGTTCCCCAAATTTGAAATCTTTTGGCCACCTTGTCTGCATGGAGAGACCATTCGTGTGGAACCAGAACTCGACTGAGTCTGACTGCCCAAGAGTTTTGAATGCCTGGAAGATACACCTCAAGGAGATGAATCTGATGCTCTCTAGCGAGGGCCCATAGTAGCAAAGCTTCGTTGCATAACGACAGAGAGCCTGTTCTGCCCTGCTTGTTCACAGAGAACATATCTACTTGATTGTCCGTTTGAACTAGGACAGTCTTGTAGCTGAGCTGAGTGTGGAATACTCGAAGAGCAAGGAAGATTGCTCTGAGGTCCAGGAGATTGATGTGTAGATATGCCTCCTGTGGAGTCCAGGTACCCTGGGTAGAGAAGCCTTGCAGGTGGGCTCCCCAACCCACCTGTAAGACATCTGTTGTTAGAGTGGCTTGGGGTGGGGGTTGCTGAAAAGGAGACCCCACTAAAAGGTTTTGGGGTGACTGCCACCATTGGAGGGACGAAATAAGGCGATCTGAGATTGCTATTTTGTCTGATAGGCAACCTGACGCCTGAGTCCATTGAATGGATAAAGTCCACTGGGCTGCCCTCCTATGGAGGTGAGCATAAGGAACCAAATGCACGGTGGATGCCATGTGGCCTAGCAACTGTAACATTTCCCGAGCAGTGAGGTGAGATTTTAGCACTGCTTGGGAAGCCAACTGCACAAAGCGAAGGCAGCGGGGCTGTGGAAGGTAGGCCCTTGTCTGGTATCCAGCAGAGCTCCTATAAACTCCAGTAACTGAGTGGGAGCAATGTTGGATTTTGGGAAGTTTATGAAAAGTCCCAAATACTGAAGGATGCGCATTGTGCGAGAGAGAGCAACCCTGGCCTCTGGCTCTGAAGGGGCTCGAATGAGACAGTCGTCTAAGTAAGGGAAGATGAATATTCCTAGGGTGCAGAGAAATGCTGACACCATGACCATGCATTTTGTGAACACCCTAGGTGCAGAGGCCAGGCCAAAAGTAAGAACCCTGTATTGGTAGTGCTTCCCTTGAAACAGAAAGCGAAGGAACTTTCGATGAGTTGGATGGATGAGAACATGAGTGTACGCATCCTTGAGATCTAGGGAACAAAGCCAATCCTGACTCTGAAGGTAAGGCAGCAGAGTTCCTAGAGAAATCATTTTGAACTTCTCTTTGAACAGGAATTTGTTCAATTCTCTGAGGTCTAAAATGGGTCTGTGTCCTCCTGCTTTCTTTGGAATAAGGAAATAGGGGGAGTAAAACCCTGTACCCCGTTGGGGAATGGGTACCTCTTTTATTGCCCTTTGGGCAAGAAGCACAGTGACCTCTTGATCTAACTGGTCGTTGAGCGAGGTCTGAGAATTGAACATGCCCCCCCATTGTAGGAGGGGGCATGCTGAGGAAATGAAGCTTGTACCCCCTCTCTTACAATAGACAGAGTCCAATTTTCTGCTGTTATCTGACCCCATTCGGGGGCAAAATGACATAACCTTCCTGGGATGGTGAAGGGTTCTGGGCCATTCAGGGCCAGGAAGGCAAAGTTCTCTAGATAGGAGTCAAAGCCCCTGTGGAGGCTGAGACTGCTGAGCCGGTTGGGGCTTAGTCTTTCTTTGCCTAGGTTGTTGCTGCTGTCCCTTTTGTGCAGACTGACCTAAACGATGCCCCTGTTGGGTATAGGAGGGATAAAACTTCTTCTTCTTACTGAAGAATGGTTTCTTAGAGGATTTTTTTCCTCGCAGGATCAGCTGTAGATTTAGACAATCTATCCAAAGTGATATTGTCAGCATCTATCTCATTAGCTTTTTCCCACCAATTCTTGCCAAAGAGATTCTCTCCTGTGCAAGGAATATTCCCTAGTTTATCCTGTACCCAAATTTCCAAGTCAGATGCCTGGAGTCAGGCAATCCTACATGCACCTATGGCAATGGCAGAGGTTCTGCTTATGCACTCAAAACAATCAAAAGCTGCACGATTCACAAACTTGGAAACATCCTGCACACGTTTGACAAGGGCAAGGTAATCTTGCCTCTTATCAGGAAGGAGAGGGCTCATAAGCTCTAAATCTTCTGTGACCTCCTTAAGGAACATTCTCATATATAAGCTATAGGAACTGATCCTAGCAGAAAGCATGGACGCCTGGAAGGTTTGACGTCCAAGGGCGTCAAGAGTCCTACACTCACGTCCTGGAGGATTAGATGCATGCCTTTTTGCACTCTTTATCCTTCTCATTGCTGACTCCACCACCATGGAATGGTGTGGTAATGGAGTCTTCTGAAATCCAGGACAAGGAGGAACTGAATACATGGTGTCGAGTCTTCGAGAGTGAGGAGATGTGGTTAGACATGTTTCCCACATCCTTAACATGAGATCATGCAAGTTCTCATGAATAGGTAAGGTAGCTGCCTCCTTGGGAGCTTTAGGGTACTGCAGGATTTCTAATTCCTTTGCCCTAGGCTCTTTTTCATGAGCCACTGATGGAAAGACCTCGAGCCACATCTCGGATAAAATCCTGAAAGGACATATCCTCTGGTGGAGACATCCTACGCTGAGGAGAAGAAACCACCTCAGGAAAAAGTACTCTGGTATCGGCAGAGCTTTCAGAGTCTTCAGACTCATCCGAGGATTCAAAGTATCTCCGATCCGGGTGAACGTGCAAGGCACAGTACTGGTACTGATCGAAGTCGGCATCGGAGTGGTCCAGTACCGACCTGTCGATACCAGATGGATACGCATGACTCGGTCCTGGTAAAATACCTGCCGATGTCGATGCAGTCGGTGCCAGTACCGGTTGAATTGTCTGAAGCGGTTTCAGGGGCATCGAGGCCGCAAGAAGAGTTGCCAGACTGCGTTCAATAGCCAAGAATCTCTGGTCTATCGACGCTGCCGATGCTTGGGTATCAGTACTGGATGAAGCAGCTGGTACCCCAGAGCATGGCACCAGTAATTATGTCGAGGTTGAAGCCTCAAGAACTTCCTGGAGCCCCGTTAGTGCTTTGGAAGCCTAAGTCTCCCACCGGGGCAATTTTGCGGTGAAAGTCCCTCAAGGGCAACGCCAGAGGCATCTCGCTGTCTAGAAGATCTACCCTTTGAGGACCGGCTAGATTTATGTTTAGTTACCTGAGATCCATGGGAGTAAGACGAAGCCCTGGAAGACGTTGATTGCACGGAGGCTGCATCGGAGGGAAAAAGGGTGCTAAGTTTAGCAGCTCCATTCTACCGGCCCCTTTTCGACATCATCCCACAGGCAACACACTCTGAAATAGAGTGGTCAGGACCTAAACATTTGAGGCACCACTCATGGGTGTCGGTGACGGAGATGGTACCGCCACACTTAGAACACTTTTTAAAACCCGAAGTAGGTTTTTCCATTCTGAAGGAAAAGTTGGGCCTAGTGCCCAAAATGGCGTGTGGCACCTGAAGAGAAAATTACTGGAAAGACTCCAGAAGAAAGTTTTGTTTTGTTTTTTTTTTAAGAAAAGAATGGACCACCACCGGCGGTACCAGTGTAGCATCGAGGGAAGGCAGACGCGACCACAAAAAAGTAGAAGGGATTTTTTTCTGCAGTGACAGGATGTGCGACCTGTTGGCTCCGCGGAAACCGAAGAACTGGAGAGGGACAGTTGGGAAAGGCGGGAAGGCAGCACGCAGGCGCTGTGGGATGCTCCCAAAAGCTTTCCTATTGGACGCTGGGGAGCGTTCCCGCGCAGGCTCCATCGGTGCCGACGATACCCATATGTGAAGACTACATTCCTGCTTGTATCTGGAGATTATTCATTAGGGACATCATGAAAACCAGGCTGGATTGTGGTGCACGAGGGCCGGAATTACCAACCCCTGGGGTAGAGGGTGACGACGAAGAGCCAACATGAACTGAGAAAGATTGAGGAAAGAAAAGATCGGAACCACCGATAAAACGTGCATAGATCTCATAATCATGGAGTCGAGACAGGAGTGTAGGGTGATCCACAACGTCGAACGCAGAGGAAAGATCCAGAGATACCACTATGGAATAATCACTCTGTTCATATGCTACATGCAATTCATTCAAAAGGGAGTTGAGGATGGTTTCTGTACTGTGGCCAGCACAGAAACCAGACTGTCTGGGGTGAAGAGCCAAGGTAGAGTCAAGATGAGAGGATAATTGTGAAAAAACTGCCTTCTCCAGAATTTTGGATAAGAAAGGGAGATTTGAGACAGGCCGCCAATGTGCAGGGGCAGAAGGTTCCAAGGAAGGTTTTTTCAGGATGGGATGAACAATCGCATGTTTCCAGGAGGAAGGGGAAAAAACGGAGGAGAGACTGGAATTAAGCAGAACAAGAATGAAGAGGGCCAGCAATGGTTCGGGCAACCAGTGGGAGGGGATGGGGTCAGAGGGACAGGTGGTCTTATGTGATGAATCGAGGAGCTTGGAGAGCTCAGACTGAGTGATGGGGGCAAAATGAAGTCCAGGTGTGTGAACAACTAATGTTGATTGGGGAAGGGGCTTTGGGAAGAGCACAAGGTGGTGAGGGAGAAACTGGGTAAAGGGGAGCAGGACAATTCTGAAAAGACAGGACCTTATCGGAGAAGAAAGTGGCAAGGCTGATGAGGTCAAGGGCAATAGGGGGATAAGCGGTGGGTAGGCTGGGGCAGCAAGATGCCGAAAGGGAGAAAAAGGTCAAGTATAGTTGACGAGACAAGTTGGAGGCTGAAGAGATGCGATTAGAGTAGTAGGTGAGCTTGGCAGACTTGATCATGCTTCTATAAAGGTGATGTGAGGAGCAAAACCTAGCTAAGGAGGTTGTTGAAGAATGCCTACGCCCGAGGCATTGGGCACAACGTAGATAGGAGCGTTGCAGGTGCAAACCATGATCGAACCAAGGGTGACGGGAGGGGAAGTGGTGGCGCAGATCAGGAACCCTAGGGGACAGTTTATCCAAGGCAGTCGATAGCAGGATATCCCATGTGCTAGTGCAGGTCTGTGGAGAGGGTGGCAAAAATCAGAGGGAAGGAGGGTGTCAGCCGACGGGAAGGCATGCAAGGTGGCATAACCTGGCTATAAAACGTAGTTACTCACCTGTAACAGGTGATCTCCGAGAACAGCAGGAATTGCGCCTTAACATATGGGTATCATCAGCACCAACGGAGCCCACGTGGAACGCACCCCAGCGTCCTATAGGAAAGCTTTTGGGAGCATCCCACTGCGCCTTTGCTACTGCCTTCCCAACTCTCCTCCTTTAGTTGGGTTTGTAGCTGAGACAAAAGGAGAGAAGGAAAGAAAGAGAGAGATAGAGATACAACTCCTAGAGGGGAGGGGGGTGTGAAGACTCAATTCCTGCTGTTCCCGGAGATCACCTGTTACAGGTGAGTAACTACGTTATCTCCAGGAACAAGCAGGAATGTAGTCTTCACATATGGGGACTCCCAAGCTTAGAGATGCTAGGGAGACGACACCCATAGAGCAGCTAAACCAAGGCTGAGGTGGGTCATGCTTCCTCCCAAAGATCTCTGGTATTGAAACCCAGAACCGGGGGGGGGGGGGGGGGGGGGGGGGGGGGAGTTGTTCTAAGTCTGAAAGAGATGCTGGAGAACAGCTTGGCGAAATGAGGCATCCCAACGGGAGTCCTTGTCTAAGCAGTAATGGGCCGCAAAGGTGTGGACCGAGGACCAAGTGGCTGCTTTGCAGATGTCGTCAATCAACACAGAGCGAAGGTTGGCCATAGAGGCAGCCACTGCTCTAACATTGTAAGCTGTGACATGACCTTCAAAAGAAAGTCATTTACTCTCATAGGTAAAGGATATGCAGTCTGCAATCCACCTGGAGAGTGTTCTCTTAGAAAGCATAGTTACTCACCTGTAACAGGTGATCTCCGAGAACAGCAGGAATTTAGTCCTCACATATGGGTATCGTCGGTACCGACGGAGCCTGCGCGGGAACGCTCCCCAGCGTCTAATTAGAAAGCTTTTGGGAGCATCCCACAGCACCTGCGTGCTGCTTTCCCACCTTTCCCAACTGCCTCCCTCCACTTGAGTTTTAAAGCTGAGACAAAGAGAGAGAGAGGAAAAGGAAAGAGATAGAGAGATACAACTCCTAGGGGAGGTGGGTGGGTTGTGAGGACTAAATTCCTGCTGTTCCCGGAGATCACCTGTTACAGGTGAGTAACTATGCTATCTCCAGGAACAAGCAGGAATGTAGTCATCACATATGGGGACTCCCTAGCTTTAGGTGCAAGGTAGAGACCCCAGAGGTTGTGTGTCCCTGAACAGGGCTCCACTTCCCCCCCATGGATCTCTGGCATCCTACCAGGGATGGCAGGTAGGAGTTGATTAGGTATGGAACAGGTGTTGGAGAACAGCCTGACCAAACAAGGCATCCCGGTGGGAGTCCTTCTCCAAGCAGTAATGGGCTGTGAAGGTATGAACCGAGGCCCAAGTGGCTGCTCGACAGATGTCGTCGATAGACACAGAGTGCAGACGAGACATTGAGGTTGCCATGGCTCTCACATTGTGAGCTGTGACATGGCCCTCCAGAGAAAGGTTCTTACTCTGATAGGCGAAGGAAATACACTGAGCAATCCAGTTAGACAGTGTTCTCTTGAAGACTGGAAGTCCCAAATGAGAAGGATCAAAAGCAACAAAGAGTTGAGAGGACTTTCTATGCTGCTGTGTTCTTTGTAAGTAAAAGGCTAAAGCTCTTTTACAGTCCAAGGTATGAAGATTCCTCTCTGCATTTGATGCATGAGGCCTTGGAAAAAACACAGGTAGGTAGACCGCTTGTGTTCAGATGAAAAGGCGAGACCACCTTTGGCATAAAGTGTGGATGAGTCCTAAGGAATACCTTGTGTGATAAGGAAGCTTATCATAGCTCAGGTAGGAGCTATAGAAAAGATGATGTGACTCTGAACAAGCAACCTGTCAGTTCTGGTAGAAGCAAGAAAACAGAGTTTTCACATAAAAGACTACCAGTCCCAGAATGCACCAGGTTTCCAGCAGCCATGAGAGGGGCTGAAGTGAGAGAATGTGTGTGCAATCAAGAGAGCTATGAGGTAATCCCTAAGCACTCATCTCAAAGGGCAGGGCTTGATTCAACACAGCTGCGCTGTGTTAGGGAGCAGCACACATTAGGAAAGAATAAGAATAGAGATTATTCTTCAGGAAACAGTTTTCAGCAACAGTTTCAAGAACAGCTTCAGGAAGAGATACAGAGGGGAGAGCTTCAGCAACGGCTACAAGCACCAGTATCACCTGGAGAAACAGAAGCCAAGCCAAGCAGATAGAGAGAGAAGGAAACTCTCTGGAAGGAAGAGAAGAAAGGCCATTGGAAGGTCTGGGAGATTCCAAGGCAGTACTCATACTGGGAGGTATTCCAAAGGCCAGCAGAGTCCATTGGACTGGATTCAGCCAGAGGAATGGAGTGGCAGAGATAGGAATCACCAGTGGCTACCTGGAAGAGAGAAGACTGCATGTGGAAGGGACTTTCAGACCAAGGCCAGTAGGTATGTGAGAGAAGATCCAGTGTCCAGGGATCAAGATTGGAAGGCTGGACATCAGAATTGGATTACATATTGGCCAGGCTATACAGAGAGGAATAATGATAGCAGGAGAGGCTCAGGTATGAACACTGATCCAGACCCTATCTATAATAGAGAATGGCAGCAAGGGAATAAGCATTCTCATGATAGTGCCTTAATGAAAGACTCATCTGTGCCAATGTATGATATGACCCTATGATTGTTGATGCAGGGGGAAAATACAGCAGATGAAACTATTTACATGGACTGTTCTTTATCTAAATGCTATTGCTAGTTTTCTATGAGCAAAACACATCAGCCATCACAAAGAAACCTAACTTTGTTCTTTATTTCCACTGCAAACAGCTCTTAAAGCAGGATTTGGGCTCACACAGTTGCAGCCAGCCAGCTAAAGGCTTTCAGCTGGTCCATTGATAGTAATTAGGGCTGCACCTGATTGTGTGTGTGAGCAAGGGAGAATCACTGCTGAGATCTGCGTGGAAAATAAGCAGAAGTTAACCTAACCAGCAAAGTTTATTGTTTTCCTTGTGCCTTTGTATTTGGTAATTATTTGCTAAGAAAACATTAGCTAATTGCCTGACAAGCTGAAGGTTGTTTCTGGTTTACTTTTGTGACTTTTTGTTATCCATTTAAACACTGCAAGCAAGTAACCTCATTTATAGTGCTATCAAGCATACATGTGCTGGGTGAATTAAACCCCATCAATAAAAGAAGTATTTTATTGATCTTACCACTTGGTTTCACAACTCAAATTATTGTCATCAGCTGTGTTTGGGAGTGAATGAACTACAATACCCACAATACCTTGCAAGAATCATATGAATATATGCATCGTCAAGATTGTGTAAGTTCTCACCCTAGGCAGCCGTCTGACACTTGTCATGATGGAACCTTGTATAAGGTGGATCAGCTACTAGCGCTTGCAACTCACTAATGCGGCGTGCTGATGTGATTGCAATGAGAAAGATAACTTTACAAGAAAGGAATTTCAAGGAGGTAGTAGCTAAAGGTTTGAAAGGTGGCTTCATGAGCTGCCCAAGAACCAGGTTTAAGTCCCATGCCACTGGTGGTGGCCTAATGGGAGGCTTAGTTAGCAGAAGGCCTCTCATAAATATTGCTATAAGAGAATGAGAGGAAATAGGCTGTCCATTTAGAGGCTTAAAGGAAGCTGCAATAGCACTCAAATGGACTCTTATTGAATTAGTCTTAAGACCTGCATTGGATAAATGAAGGAGATACTCCAGCAATGATTCCAGAGGAATTGCAAGGGTGTTAAGACCCTTTTGCGAACACCATATGGTAAACCTTTTCCACTTGAAAGCATAAGAGCGTCTTGTGGAAGGTTTCCTGGAAGCAAAAAGAATATCTTTTAGTTGCTGAGGGAGATTAAGATCATGGAGATCTAGGCCTTCAGCAACCAAGCCCTGAGACGCAGAGACTGGGGATGGGGATACCATAACATTCCGTTCTCCTGAGATAGGAGATCTGGAGCAGACCCTAACTCCAGGGAGGGAGCTTGAGAGAGATGTAGAAACAGAGGGTACCACACTTGCCATGGCCAATGTGGAGCTATGAGAATCATATGGCCTCTGTCTCTCTAAAGCTTGAACAGGGTTTTGGGAATTAGAGGAATGGGTGGAAAGGCATACAGGAAGACTTGATCCCAGTAAAGGAGGAAAGCATCCCTGGCCTGAGCCCCCTGAGCCAGAATTCTGGAACAGAACCGGGGAAGTTTGGCATTCCACGGACTTGCAAAGAGGTCTATGTCCAGGGTTCCCCAAAGTTGAAAAATCCTGGCTACCTGGTCTGCATGCAGAGACCACTCGTGTGGATGCAGAACTCGGCTGAGTCTGTCTGCCCAAGAGTTTCGAATGCCTGGAAGATACACTGCCAGAAGATGAATCTGATGCTCTCTGGCAAAGGCCCATAGTCGCAAAGCTTCATTGCAAAGCAACAGAGAGCCTGTTCCCCCCTGCTTGTTCACATAGAACATGGCTACTTGATTGTATGAATGAGGACTGTCTTGTAGCTGAGCACGGTGTGGAACACTCGCAGAGCAAGGAAGATTGCTCTGAGCTCCAAGAGATTGATATGTAGATGACTCTCCTGTGGAGACCAGGTGCCCTGGGTGGAGAGGTCTTGCAGATGAGCTCCCCAACCCATCTGCAAGCATCTGTTGTGAGAGTTGCTTGGGGTAAGGGTTGTTGAAAAGGGGACCCCAGCAACAGGTTTTGAGTGGACTTCCACCACTGGAGGGACAAAATAAGGCGACTTGTGTTTGCTATTTTGTCTGACAGGCACCCTGACGCCTGGGTCCATTGAGTGGATATAGTCCACTGGGCTGCCCTCATATGGAGGCGAACATAGGGAACCACATGTGCAATAGATGCCATGTGGCCTAGTAGTTGTAACATATCTCAAGCAGTGAGATGAGGCTTTAGCACTGCCTGAGAAGCTAACTGCACCATGCGAAGGCAGCAGGCCTGAGGGAGATAGGCCCTTGCCTTTCTGGTATCCAGCAAAGCTGCTATGAACTCTAAAGACTGAGTGGGAGTTATTTGGGATGTTTATTACAAGACCCAAATACTGAAGGATACGCATTGTGCAGGATAGAGAAGTCCTGGCCTCTGACTCTGTTGGGGCTCGAATGAGCCAGTCGTCTAAGTAGGGGAAGACGAATATTCCTAGAGCGCGGAGAAATGCTGCTACGACAGCCATGCATTTCATGAACACCCTTGGTGCTGAGGCCAGGCCAAAAGGAAGCACCCTGTATTGGTAGTGCTTTCCTTGAAAAAGGAACCTTCTGTGGGTTGGATGGATGAGGACATGGGTGAACGCATCCTTGAGATCTAGAGAACAAAGCCAATCCTGACTCTGAAGGGATGGCAGCAGAGACCCGAGAGAAATCTTGAATTTCTCTTTGACAAGGAATTTGTTCAATTCTCTGAAGTCTAAGATAGGTGTGTATCCCCCTGTTTTCTTTGGAATAAGGAAATAAGGGGAGTAGAACCCTGTACCCTGTTGATGAATGGGTACTTCTTCTATTGCCCCTTGGGGAAGAAGAATAGCGACCTCCTGCCCTAACAGTTTGATGAGAGAGGTCGGAGAATTGAACTGCCTTACTATTGTGTGGGGGGACATGTTTGAAAAATGAAGCTTGTACCCCTCCTTTATGATGGAGAGTGTCCAATGCTCTGCTGTTATCTGCCCCCATCTGGGGGCAAAGTGACATAACCTTCCTGGAATGGTGGAAGGCTCTGGTCCTCCGAGAGCCAGGAAGGCTACGTTCTCTAGCTGAAAGTCAAAGGCCTTGTGGAGGGTGAGACTGCTGTGACTGTTGAGGCTTAGCAGTCTTTGCTTTCTTCTGTTTAGGTGGTTGCTGACCCTTCTTGACAAACTGACCTGCCGAACGTCCCTGCTGAGCATAGGCAGGATAATATCTTTTCTTCTTAGAAAAGAATGGTTTCTTGAAAGATTTCTTTCTAGCAGGATCAGCTGTGGACTTGGATAATCTATCCAAGGTGGAATTTTCAGCATCCATCTCTTTGGCTTTTTCCTGCCAATCTCTATCAAACAGGTTCTCACCAGTACAAGGGATGTTTCCCAATTTGTCTTGTACCCGGAGCTCCAGATCAGATGCATGGAGCCAAGCAATTCTACTTGCACCTATGGCAATAGCAGAGGTTCTGCTTATGCACTCAAAGCAGTCAAAGGCTGCACGGTTGGCAAATTTAGAAACATCTTGGGCATGTTTGATCAAAGTGAGAAAATCCTGTCTTCTATCCTCAGGAAGAATAGAACTTAAAGCTTCTAAATCATCTGTAACCTCCTTCAGGAACATTCCCATGTAGAGACTACAGGAACTGATCCTGGCAGAAAGCATGGAAGCTTGGAAGACCCGACGTCCAAAAGCATCCAGGGTTCTGCACTCACGTCCTGGAGGATTAGAGGCATGCCTCTTTGCACTCTTGATCCTTCTCATAGCTGATTCCACTACAATAGAGTGGTGAGGAAGCTGAGTCTTTTGGAAACCAGGACAAGGAGGGACTCGATACATAGTATCCAGTCTGCGAGAATGAGGAGAGGTGGTAAGAGATGTGTCTCCCACATCCTTAACATGAGATCATATAAAATCTAATGAATGGGCAAGGTAGCTGCCTCCTTAGGAGTTTTGGGATATTGTAGAATTTCCAACTCCTTGGCCCTTGGCTCTGTTTCAGGGGCCACAGTAATGGACAGACCCCGAGCCACCTCCCTGATAAAATCCTGGAAGGAAATATCCTCTGGAGGAGACATCCTGCGCTTAGGGGAGGAGGGCTCGACAGAACTGCATCGACAGAACTGTCAGAATCCTCAGATTCTTCTGAGGACTCGAAGTACCATCTGTCCGGATGCTCTTGAAGAGCCCGATACCCGTACCGACCGAAGTCGGTACCGGGAGTAACCGGTACCGGGGTATCGGTACCAGAGGACATCGGATGACTAGGTACCGGCAAATCAGACACCGATGCCGATGCTATCAGTACCGGTACCGGAGCAGATACCGGCCGAATTGTCTGTCACGGTTCCGAGGGCGTCGATGCCGCAAGGAGAGCCGCCAGACTGCGCTCAATAGCCAGGACTCTCTGGTCTATCGACGCTGCCGATGCCTGGATGTCGGTACCGGAGAAGACCGCCAGTACCCCAGAGCATGGCACCAGTAGTTCTGCCAAGGTCGAGGCCTCGAGAACATCCTGGAGCCCCCGATAATGCTTTGGAAGCTGAAGCCTAATGCCGTGGCAATTTCGCCAGTGCAGAATCCTCAAGGGCAACGCCAGAGGCATCTCGATGCTTAGAAGGAGATCTACCCTTTGAGGACCGGCTGGACTTATGTTTAGTTACCCGAGATCCACGGGAGGAAGAGGAAGCCCTGGAAGACGTCGATACCACCGAAGCTGTATCAGAGGGAAACAGGGTACTGAGCTTAGCAGCTCGGTTCTGCTGACCTCTTTTAGACATCATGGCGCAGGACATACAATCCGTGATGGAGTGTGGTCAGGACCTAAACATTTTAGACACCATTCATGGGTGTCGGTGACGGAAATGGTACCGCCACACTTGGTGCACTTTTTGAAACCTGAGGCAGGTTTCTCCATTGTAAGAAGCTTTGGGCCTAAGGCCCAAAAAGGCACTTGCACCTGAAGAAAACTGGAAAAATGTAAAAAAAATTTTTTTTGTTTTTTAAAGACAGAAAATAAGAAGAAAAAAACGGCGGTACCGGTAAAGCATCGAGGAAGGCAGACGCGACCACAAGAAAAAGAAATAAAGAAGAATTCTTCTGTGTTGACAGGAACGATGACCTGCTGGCTCCGCGGAAAAAGAAGAACTGGAGAGAGGCAGTTGGGAAAGGCGGGAAGGCAGCACGCAGGTGTTCTGGGATGCTCCCAAAAGCTTTCTAATTGGACGCTGGGGAGCGTTCCCGCGCAGGCTCCGTCGGTACCGACGATACCCATATGTGATGACTACATTCCTGCTTGTTCCTGGAGATACTGGTAATCCAAGGTGACTGGAATCAAAGGCAATAAAAAGCTGTGAAGCCTTTCTATGCTGCCTAGTCCTCTGAAGGTAAAAGGCTAAAGCTCTTTTATAATCTAGAGTGTGAAGATTCCTTTCTGCACTGGAGGCATGAGGCCTAGGGAAGAAGGCAGGAAGATAAACAGACTGGTTCAAATGAAAAGGCAAAACCACCTTTGGCATAAAGTGAGGATGAGTCCTATGGACTATTTTATCATGGTGGAACCTTGTGTAAGGAGGATCAGCCACTAAAGCTTCTAGCTCACTGATGCGTCTTGCAGAAGGGAGGGCAATTAGGAATATTACCTTCCAAGAAAGAAACTTCAGGGATGTAGTGGCTAAGGGCTCGAAGGGCGGCTTCATGAGCTGTCCAAGGACAAGATTTAAATCCCATGCCACAGGTGGTGTCTTAATGGGAGGCTTAGTTAAGAGTAGACCCCTCAAACTGCGCTACAAGCGTCTGAGAGGAGACAGGTTGTCCATCAAAGGGCTTGTGGAAAGCCGGCAGTGGCACTAAGGTGGACTCTTACTGAATTAGTCTTGAGACCAGAAGATGAAACGTAGAAGAGATACTCCAGTAACGCCTCTACTGGAACTGAAAAAGGATTAACTTCCTTCTTTGAACACCAGATAGAGAACCTTTTCCACTTGAAGGCATAGGCCCACCTTGTGGAAGGTTTCCTTGAGGCCAAAAGGATTTCTTTATCCTCTTGAGAGAGGTTGACATCCTGGAATTCTAAGCTCTCAGCAACCATGCCATCAGGTGTAAAGACTGAGGATTCGGGTGCAAAAGCATCCCGTTCTCCTGGGATAGAAGATCTGGAGCACATCCCAAGTCCAGAGGTCTGGCTTAAGAGAGACGTAGAAGCAGTGGATACCACGTCTGTCGTGGCCAGCGTAGGGCTATGAGGATCATATGGCCCCTGTCTCTCCGGAGTTTGAAGAGAGTCTTGGGAATGAGAGGAATGGGTGGGTAGGCATACAGGAAGACCTGACCCCAGGGGAGGTGGAACGCATCCATTGCCTGTTCCGAGCCAGAATTGTGGAACAGAATTGGGGAAGTTTGGCATTCTGAGGACTTGTAAATAGGTCTATATCTGGGGTTCCCCAGATTCGAAAGCTTCCAGCAATCTGTTCTGAAGAGACCACTCATGTGGCAGCAGCACTCGACTGAGTTTGTTTGCCAGGAGATTCTGTGTGCCTGGGAGAGATACACCACCAGTAGGTGAATCTGAAGGTCTCTTGCGAAAGACCAGAGATGTAGAGCTTCATTGCACAATGCCTGAGAGCCTATTCCACCCTGCTTGTTCACATAGAAAATAGCTACCTGATTGTCCATCTGGACAAGAACTATCTTGAAGCGCAGATGGTCCTGAAAAACTCAAAGAGCGTAGAAAATGGCTCCGAGTTCCAGAAGATTTATGTGAAGACAAGTCTCCTATTGGGTCCAGAGATTGCCTGTATGAGTCCCCCAACCTGACTTGGACGCATCCGTCGTCAAGGTAGCTTGGTGCAGTGGCTGCTGAAAAGGTGACCCTAAGAGAAGGTTTTCTAGTGTTTGCCACCACTGAAGGGATGAAATGAGGCATGCAAAGTTTCTGATTTTGTCCCCCTGATGACCTGATGCCTGTGTCCACTGAGAGGCTAGGGTCCACTGGGCTGCTCGCATGTGTAGGTGAGTATAGGAGACCACATGTACAGTAGACGCCATATGCCCCAGCAACTGAATCACTTTGAGCAGTCAGGAAAGTTTTCATAGCTGCTTGAGAAGTCAGTTGAACTATTCAAGAGCAGCAGAGTTGTGGCCAATGTTCCCTCTAATTTTCTGTAGGCTGTGTGCGCATAAAATATCAGCTGTGTGCAGCTTTTGAAGGAAGGTTAAATTTTTGTGCGCCACATAACGACACTTGGAGTTATATACTTTAAACTTTGATTACACGTCAGAATACAGTATGTACACCACATTGATTTTAATCAAATTAAATGAAAATAGACGATTACTAAATGAAGTGGGAAATTTCTAGTAATTACAATGATAACTTTTAAATTTTAAGACGTCTGTGTTGTTTTCTATCAGAATCGGAGCTGTAATTTTTGTGCGCTCTGTTTTAAAGTATGTGCGCTCGCTCGGCGAGGTGTGTGCGCGCGCACACGCGCGCACAGCTTAGAGGGAACAGTGGTTGTGGCAGGAAAGTCCTTAACTGCCTTGTGTCTAGAACAGCCCCTATGAACTCTAAAGACTGAGAAGAGGTGAGATGGAATTTTGGGAGATTTATGACTAATCCCAAATATTGCAGGATTTGCATCATGCAGGAAAGAGCGGAGTTGGCTTCTGGAGCTGTTGGTGCTCGGATTAGCTAGTTGTCTAAGTAGGGGAAGACGAATATCCCTAGAGTCCTTAAAAATGCTGCTACTACTGCCATGCATTTCATGAAGACTCTTGGGGCTGAAGCCAGGCCAAAGGGTAGAACTTCGTATTGGTAATGTCTTCCCTGAAAGAGGAATCGAAGAAACCTCTTGTGTTCTGCATGAATAAGTATATGTGTATAGACATCTTTTAGATCTAGAGAACATAGTAAATCCTGACTCTGGATGTAAGGGAGAAGTGTTCCGAGAGAGATCATTTTGATTTTTTCTCAGAAGAGATACTTGTTTAACTCCCTGAGGTCCAGTATGGGCCTGTACCCTCCTGTTTTCTTTGGAATAAGGAAGTAGGGGGAGTAAAAGCTCAGGCCTTGTTGAGAAAGAGGTACCTCCTCTATCCCTCCCTGAGCAAGGAGTGAGGTGACCTCTTGACACAAGAGAGTGGTGAGGGAGGGCCGAGAACTGAACTCGGAGTAGAGAGAGGGGGCATACTGTAAAAGTGGAGTTTGTACTCCTCTGTTACTATGGAGAGAATCCAATGCTCTGATGTTATCTGCTACCACCTCTTGGCAAAGTAACAGTCTGCCTGGAATGTTGAGAGGCTCTGATATTTTAAGAGGAAGGATGACTAGGTTCTCTAGGAAGGAGTCAAAAACCTTGCGGAAGCTGTGTCTGCTAAGCTGGTTGAGCTCTGGGGACTTGAGCCTTTCTTTGTTGTTTCGGCTGCTGCTGCCCCTTCTGGGGAGCATGGATTGGACAGTGGACAGTTTGGGTGTAAGAAGAATAGAATTTCTTTTTCCTGTTGAAAAAGGGTTTCTTAACTGTCTTTTTCTTAGCTGGGTTGGGCAGTGGTCCTGGATAGTCTATTCAAGGTAGTATTCTCGGACTCAAGCTGAGAAGCTTTATCCTGCCAGCCCTTGCCAAAGAGATTTTCTCCTGTGTAAGGAATATTCCCCAGCTTATCTTGCACCCATTGCTCTAAATCAGATGCTTGTAACCAAGCAATCAGGCGTGCACCGATATAAATAGCAGAGGTCCTGCTAATGCATTCAAAACAATCGGCCCTCTTTTCATCGGGGAGAAGAGGAGCCATGAGTTCCAAATCCTTAGTAACCTCTCAAAAAAACATACCCATGTAGAGTATGTAAGAACTTATTCTGGCCAAAAGCATAGAGGCCTGAAAACATTGACGACCAAAGGCATCGAGAGTCCTCGCCCCACGCCCGGAGGATTAGAGGAATATGTTTTGGCACTTTTGATTCGGCGCATCGCCGATTCCACAACCATGGAATGGTGTGGTAACTATGTTTTTTGGAACCCGGGACACTGCAGTACCCAGTACATTGTATCGAGCCTTCAAGAATGTGGATACACTGTTAAGAGTGTCTCTCACATTCTAAGCATGAGATCATGCAAAATCCAGTGTATGGGAAGGGTTGCGGCCTCCTTAGGAGCTGCTGGATAATGAAGAATTTCAAGTTCTTCAGCTCTCGGTTCCTTCTCGGGGGTCACGGTGATCAAGAGGCCCCAAACCACATCCTGTATAAAGTCTTGAAAAGACATGTCCTCCAGAGGAGACATCCGATGTTGCAGCGAAGGAGAGGGATCCTCCAGAAGAACCGATCCGGTATCGATGGAGTCATCAGAATCATCGGAATCGGAAGACTCAAAGTATCAACAGGCCGGGTGCTCCCGTACTGCCTGTCGACGGTACCGATCAAAGTCGTCATCGGAATGCCTTCATACTGGACCCTCTTATATGCCAGACACCGATTCTAGTGGTAGCATGGAGAGCGGCGCAATAGTAGATGCAGATACATCCGGTACTGGTATCGGTACCGATGGCTGTGGAACGAATTGTAGTGGCTTCAGTGGTACGGAGGCTGCTAACAAGGCCGCAAAACCGTGCTCAATGGCTAGGATACGTTGATCCATGGAGCCTGCTGATGTCTGGGTGTTGGTACCGGCAGAGCGTGCTACGACCCCAGAACATGGCACCAAGAGGTCTCCGGAGGTGGACGCCTCAGGAACATCTTGGGACCCCGTTAATGCTTTGGAGGTAAGGACCTCTTGCCGGGGTTGTTTGGCCAGTATATTCTCCTCAAAGGCAATGCTAGAAGCATCTCGATGCTTAGAAGGAGATCTACCCTTTGAGGACCGGTCTTCGAAGACGACCTGGGTTTGGTTACCTGAGATCCATGGGAGGAAGATGAAGCCCTGGACGACGTCGATGCAACAGACATTGCATCTAAGGCAAAAAGGGTGCCGAGTTTCGCAGCTCTATTCTGCAGGCCCCTCTTAGTCATCTTTCTGCAGAGGAGACACTCCGATGGAGAATGGTCTGGGCCCAAACATTTAAGACACCAGTCATGGGTGTCGGTAGCAGAAATGGTACCACCACATTTGGAACCTTTTTTTAAACCACTAGTTGGTTTCTCCATTTTGAAGAAAAGAGGGCCTAGTGCCCAAAATGGTGCCGAAGCACCAAGAAGGGACAGACCCTCAGACCCTCAAGAAAAAACTTTATTTTTATTTTTTTTAAAGAAGAAAGAAAAAGAAAATAAAGAAGACACCAGTGGTACCGGTGTAGGTGTTGACGGGAAGGCAGACATGACCACAAAAAAAGAAAACTTTCTGCGGTGACAGGAGTTGCTGCCTGTCGGCTTTGCGGAAATGAAAAACTGAAGAGGGAGATTTGGAAAGGTAGGAAAGCAGCAGCGCAGGTGCAGTGGGATGCTCCCAAAAGCTTTCCTATAGGACGCTGGGGAGCGTTCCCGCGTGGGTTCCGTCGGTGCCGACGATACCCATATGTGAAGAATACGTTCCTGGAGATACAGTGTCTCTACAGTCAGCAAGAGGAACTTCCAGAATTTGGAAAGGAAACAAACTCACTGTCAACACCATAGTGTTCTCAGGCGTTCTACCTGTTCGGGTGGGGTGGGAGAGACAGTCTGCAACACATAACCAAATTTAATATGTGGCTCCAAACCTGGTGATTTATAGGCAACTGGGGCAATAGATGGAACAAGAGGCTATACTGTGTTGGACTGCATCTCTCTGTGGCAGGAAAAAGGATCCTAAATGAAAAATTCAGGCAATGTGGACAAGCATTTAAACTAGGGAAAGGGGGTGACTGATGGGAAACAACAAGTTCAAGAGGTCATTCCCATCAAAAATATAACATTGGTAATAGCCATCATATTAATCCACACATCAATGACAAGAGGTTAGGGGAGTCTGGAATAAAATCCATGCAAAATACAGGCAAGACAACCAATTGTTGCAAGGCAATGAGCACAAATGCCAAATCCTAGGTCAACAAAATTCCTAACCTGGAAGCCCTGATGGTGGAAATGGACTTAGACATTGTAGCCACTACAGAAACATGGTTTAATGAGTTGCATGAATGGGATATAGCCATAGCTGGCTATAATTTATTTAGAAGAGTTAGAGAAGGCAGACAAGGAGTAGCAGCAGCCCTATATGTCAACGGCAATATTAAAGCCGCTGAAATGGAGGGGTCGGGGGAAAAGAAGCAGCACTATGGATTGTGTTAGAAAGAGGAGAGAGCACTATCATCCACACTGGTGTAGTCTACAGACCTCAAACTCAAACTGAGGAAATGGAAAGAGAATTAATCATTGATACCGCAAAGGTAGTTACGAAGGGAAAAGTGATCATATTGGGAGACTTTAATCTATCAGACATGGATTGGAGTATTCCTTCTGCTAATCTGGAAAGTACTGTAGTAAAAAGACTGTGGATGCGTTCCAAGAAGCACTGCTCAGAAAAATGATGATGGAACCAACTTGGGAAAGTTCGATGCTGTTTCAGTACTCACCAATAGAGATAGTATGTCAAATGTCTGGCTGGGTTCCCATGAGAGCAGCAGTGATCACCACACAGTGGGGTTTGAGGTAAAAGCCAAAACAGAGTTCAATCACAGCAAACTCAAAAGTCCTAGATTTCAAAAACACAGACTTCAGTAAAATGGAAAAGTATCTGAAGGAGGCATTGGCAGGGTGGGAGGAGATAAGGGAAGTGGCATTACAGTGGGCTAAACTAAGAGAGGCAATAAAAGAGGCAACAGATATATATGTGAGAAAAGTAAATAAAAACAAGAGGAAAAAGAAACCTATATGGTTCACTGAAGAAGTGGCTGCACAAATAAAGGCAAGAGTTTCCACAAAATTCAAAAGATCACAAAAAGAGAACACAGAAAAAATACAGGATAAAGCTAAAGAGAGAGAAATAAAGATAGCAAAAGCAATGGCGGAAGAAAAGATGGCTAAAGATGTGAAGTGTGGAGACAAAACTTTCAGATATATTCAGGAGAAGAGGGAAATCAGAGGTGGAATTGCAAGACTCAAAAATGCCGAGGACATCAAAAAAGCAAAAATGCTAAACAAAATTATGTTCTGTATTCACTAAAGAAAATCCTGGAGAAGGATTACGTGTGATTGACAAATACACAGGTACACTACCAAAAAACTGCCTCCAGTTTTGCAACTGATTCCTATAGATTTTGGGGTGCTAAATCCAGGAAAAATAGCCAAAATGTTCCATCACGTCACGTTTTCTTGCAAAATTAGATTTCTTACCCATATAAGGAATGTTCACATAATTTCTTTTTAGCCGACTGCAGTTTATTTTCTTGGCCCAAAATAGAGGTTGCAATGGTTAACTAACTAGAAACATTCCCTCATGATATTTTAGAGTGTTTTGTATTCATTTTATACATTAACAGGACAATTGGGAGGCGGGGGGCTAAATCCAGTACTCGCGCTGGCGTATGTTCTTTTCTGTTCGCCTCGCCTCGTTCGCTCGCTCAAACACAGTGGTTGCGACATGAACGTTCCTGTCAAATTTCAGTTTCTTGCAAGTTCATTATTACCTTTTGTTTGCTCAGTCGTAATCCAGCTTTATTCCGAAGTGGTTCACTACAGTTGTAGTTTGCAGTGCTGTGTATTTGTGATGGCTCACAGAGCCAGAGGTTGCGTCAACTCTCCGGACAGTTTTTGTTTTATTTGTGGGGAATATACTGTGAAAAAGCGGCAGAGGAACATTTCTGCATTTATTAAAAAAGTATATTTCGCCTATTTCGGTTTGAAGTTAGGTGATCAAGACAAACCGTGGGCTCCCCACAAAGTGTGCAAGACATGTGAGGAAGATCTACGCTTATGGATGAAAGGTAAAAAACAAGCATTTCGTTTTGGAATACCTATGATGTGGCGTGAACAAAGAGACCACAGCAGTGACTGCTATTTTTGCTCTTGCATTGTGAAGGGATACAACTTAAAAAATAAGAACGTAATAAGTTACCCCAACCTTCCCTCAGCAATTAGGCCTATGCCTCATAGCAACGAAGTACCTGTGCCTGAACCACCAAAATCTTTGGATCATATTTGTGTGGACAGTTCTGATCATGATGAGACTCATCAGATGGCTTTTCCCGATGAGTCCAGTACTTCCGAGTTTGAAACTGAACCAGATCCGAAACCTGAACTTTTCTCTCAAGCTGAATTGAATGATTTAGTCCGGGATTTAGGACTCCCAAAAGATGCTGCCCAACTGCTAGGTTCTCGGCTTAAACAGAAAAATCTATTGTCACCAGGAACAACTTTTTATTGGTACCGCAACCGCGAGACACAATTTTTGAAGTATTTCAGCAAAGAGGAAGATTTGGTATTTTGCAACGATATATACGGAGTGATGGAAAAGTTTCAACTCAAGTATGATCCTGCTGAATGGCGGCTGTTCATTGATTCGTCAAAAGACAGCATAAAAGGTGTTCTTCTTCATAATGGCAACACATTCGCTTCAGTTCCTATTGCTCACTCTGTTATTCTCCAAGAAAAATACGAGAATTTGGACCTGATTCTTCAGAAGATTCGTTATGATGAGCATAAGTGGATGATTTGTGGAGACTTTAAAATTCTATCCATGCTATTAGGGCAGCAATCCGGTTTCACCAAATATCCCTGCTTCCTTTGCTTGTGGGATAGCCGGGCCCGCGACCTACACTGGGGGAAAAAAGACTGGCCAATTCGGGAGTATTTGAGACCCGGTGAGAAAAATGTTCTTTATGAGAGCTTGGTACCTCGTGATAAAATTCTATTACCACCTCTCCACATTAAGTTGGGTCTCATTAAGCAATTCATCAAGTCCCTTCCAAAAGATGGTGAGTGCTTTCGGTACCTTTGCTCAAAGTTCCCCCGACTTTCTGAAGCAAAGCTAAAGGAAGGAGTGTTTGTTGGCCCTAATATAAGGAAACTCATTTCAGATGGAGCATTCACTGAAACGATGTCTGAGAAGGAAAAAGAAGCCTGGGATTCCTTCAAGGATGTTGTTCTCAAATTCTTGGGGAACAGGCGGGATGAGAACTATAAGGATATTGTTGCCAGGATGCTCAATGCCTTCAAAGAACAAGGCTGTAACATGAGCCTGAAAGTCCATTTCTTGCACTCCCATGTGAACTACTTTCCCGAAAACTTGGGGGCGTACAGTGAAGAACAAGGTGAAAGGTTTCACCAGGACATCAAGGACGCAGAGAGAAGGTACCAAGGAAGATGGAACACCACTATGATGGCTGATTTCTGCTGGTTGCTGCTGCGGGAAACCCCAGATGAAAAATACGCCAAGCAGCGCACCAAGAGAAGCATTCAGGGGAAGAAGAAACGGGCCCACCAGGAGATTGATTGACCCAAGAATGACTTTAAAATCTAAACTGTGTTGACAAATATCGTGTTTTTACTAAACTTTGAAATAAAAATTTGCTAGTTATTACCACAGTGTCGGATCTCATTAATTAGAAATTTATTTTCACACCATCGGGTGTTTGTCTTCATGTATTGCAATGGTGCGGTTTGCGTTTTCTATTCTTACATACATACCTGTACAACATTTTTTGCACATTTCTTTGCTTTGCTTTGTGTCTAACCTCACTCTTATATGCTCAATGTTTGTGCACATGTATGTGGCTGTTTTAAGTCCAACAAAAAGCACAGTCCACGTACCAACAGCAACCCAGTAAAAACCGTGGAGGCAAGGAAGGAACTATAATACCACCTTTATTTCATAAAGCCAGGCCCGACACAGGCCGTGTTTCGTTTATGCCTTCCTCAGGGGCTTTGGCTATAACAACATATAAAAAATTCATTTAAAACAAACAAATTCATCATAAATATACATATATAAGGCACTCAAAACACTAAAAAATTCATAAAAACTGTAAATAAATAATTAAGTAAATAATTGATTAGATACTAACTGCTAAAGTACAGCGAAAGTCTGTGAACCAACAGACAGATAAATAAATAAATAATTAATTAAATGACTGTATACGTATGATACGTGTATAATCACATATATAAGAACTTATAGACACATGGTCACACTAATAAATACTCAATAACTTAATAAATTAGTGACACACAATGAAGTATCTATTTACTCTAAATGAATCCAACTAATAATAATAAATAACATATATATAAAAAGTACATATCATACATATAAAACCATACAGTTATAAAACTCGACTGAAAAAGTTAAATGGCTAAAAAGATCATTAACTAAAAATTGAAAATAAATCAATAAAGATTATTATGTAGTAAATAAACTAAAAAATATATTTTATTAATTAATTAAATCACCCATTTATAAACCTATTTGTGACCAAGAAACAACATAACCCACAATTTGATGTACTGAAAATCATTTATCACATTCTTACCTATATGATTTTCTTGCCACAATGATAAACGAAGGGAAAAGAGAAAAGAAAATAGAAGAGCTAATCCAATTAACTGTACCCTATAAAAATCTTCAATGGTACAAAAATCAATAATAACCATAATTAAAATTATAAAAATAAAAATAAAAATTATTATGAAATAAAGGTGGTATTATAGTTCCTTCCTTGCCTCCACGGTTTTTACTGGGTTGTGGCTGTTTTAAGTGCAGACAATTTTGCTACCATCACAGTGTGTTTTGTTGACATTACTCTATTCTTATGTGCTGCCTTGTTACAATTTTCTTTATTCTTATTTGAATAACTACTAAACAATTAGTATAAAGAATTCATCCAAGAAACTTTTATCTCGATCGCACTCAATCTGAAACGTTCACCTCAAACTGCTAACCCAATGTAGCAAAAATTCTGTACGTGATGGAGCAAATTGGTTACCAGATTTGGATTCAGCGCACCAAAAAACGTAAAAATCAATCAAAACATTAGAGGCAGTTTAAAAAAAAATTTTTTTAGTGTACCTGTGATATACAAAGGGAATAGAGCAGATACCACAACATTCACAGATGATGTTTTTGAACAGCTTGCAAAACTGAAAGTAGAGGACAAGGGGACCGGATGGGATAAACTCCAGGATACTGAAAGAGCTCAGACAGGTTCTGGCAGGGCCTTTAAAGAATGTTTTTAACAGATCCATGGAGATGGGAGAAGTTCCGCAGGATGGAGAAGTTGGAATAGGAAAAAGGTGACAAATTATAGCCTGTGAGCCTTACTTCTGTGGTGGGAAAAGTAATGGAGGCACTTTTGAGAGAAAGAATAGTGGACTTTCTAGAAACCAATGGATTACATGATCCAAGGCAACATAGTTTTACAAAAGAAGATCATGCCAAAGAAATTTGATGGAGTTCTTTGACTAGATCGAGGGGATGTGATGGATATGATATATCTATATTTCAGCAAAGCCTTTGATACTGTTTCGCATACAAGACTTATCAATAAACTGAGCAAACTAGGAATAGTTACCAAGGTGGTGAACTGGATCAGAAATTGGTTGACTGACAGATGATAGAAGGTGGTGGTAAATGGAACTCAGAAGAAAGGAAGGTGTGTAGTGGAATGCCTCAGGGATCAGTCCTGGGACAGATACTGTTCAATGTATTTGAGTGATATTGTGGAAGGATTGAAGGGGAAAGTCTGCCTTTTTACAGATGACATGAAAATTTGCAACAGAGTGGACACTTCTGAGGGAGTGGACAACATGAGGAAAGATCTACAAACACTGGAAGAATGGCCTAATGCTTGGCAATTAAGATTTAATGCGAAGACGTGCAGGTTGTGCACTTGGGATGCAGAAATCCAAAGGAATTGTATGTGATAGGGGGCAAGAGGTTGGTGTGCACAGACCAAGAGAGGGACCTTGGAGTGATAGTGTCTGAGGATCTCAAGTTGGTGAAACAATGCGACAAGGCGATAGCGAAATCCAGAAGGATGCTGGATTGCATACAGAGAGGAAAGCGTAGTTACTCGCCTGTAACAGGTGTTCTCCAGGGACAGCAGAAATCAGTCCTCACATATGGGTGACGTCAACGGAGCAAATCCCCAGCTTTCAAGGAAAGCCTTTGGGACTGCATCACACATGTGCGCTCCCCTTTCCGCCCAAGGGTGCCACCTTGCTCAGTCAAATGACATAGCTAAAAAGACTGCAAAAGGACAAAATTTAATCAAAGGATTGCAACTCCAGGGGAGGAGGGAGGGTCGTGAGGACTGATTCCTGCTGTCCCTGGAAAACACCTGTTACAGGTGAGTAACTACGTTTTCTCCAGGAACAAGCAGGAAGTCAAGTCCTCACATATGGGACTCCCTAGCTATAGGCTACTGAGAACCCATAACTGAAAAATAGGCTCCCTCTAGACGAGCCGCAGCAGCCATGATAGGAGTTCAACCGAGAACGTAACAATCCAGTAGCCTGACACCAAAGGGTAGGAGTTGCCTAAACCTCGAACAGATTATGGAGTACAGCCTGGCCGAAAGCACTGTCCCGTTGGGACTCCCCATCCAGGAAGTAATGGGCTGCAAAAGTCTGGCTTGAAGACCAGGTTTCAGCCCGGCAGATATCTGCCAGGAGAACAGAGAGGAAGTGAGCCACTGATTCGGCCTTAGCCCTGATCCTGTGGGCTGTGACTCGATCCTGCAATGGGAGATCAGCCGCCCTGTATGCCCAGGCAATGTAATCCGCCACCCAGATGGATAACGTACGCTTGGAGACTGGCATCCCCAGCTTACTGGGGTCATAAGCGCTCTTCGATGTCCCCACGTACGCTCAATGTAGAAGGCCAACACCCTCTTACAGTCCAGGGTATGCAGAACTGCTTCTGCCTGGCTGGCATGGGGCCTGGGAAAGAAGGTCAGAAGTACCACCTCCTGATTGAGGTGGAATGAGGAGACCACTTTCGGAAGGAACTTAGGGTGCGTGTGTTCCTATAAAATCGTGTGTACGGTCGATCGGACACCAGAGCCTGCAGCTCACTCACTCGTCTGGCCGATGTGAGTGTCAAGAAAAGCACCTTCCAAGACAGGAAGCGGAGATGGCAGGTAGCCATTGGCTCAAAAGGTGGGCGAGTAAGCTGCTCTAAGACTACATTCAAATCCCACTCGGTCGCCGGGGGGGGGGGGGGGTGGACCGGGGGCTTCAGCAGAAGCAGCCCTCTCAGGAACCTGGACACCAAGGGGTGTACAGACAGAGGTTGTCCTTCCACTGGAGAGTGGTGTGCCGATAAAGCACTCAGGTGAACTCGAACAGAGTTTGACTTAAGGCCTAAATATGAAAGGTGAAGCAGATACTGCAACACCACCGCCACCTGGCAAGAGAATGGGTTCTCACTCTGCTAAGCACACCACTCCTCAAATCTACTCCACTTAAATGCGTAGGTTTTCCTAGTCGATTGCCTTCTAGAGGCTAGCAGCACATCCTCTCTCTCTTTAGGGAGGAGAAGTGGTGCAAGGACTACCCTTTCAGCAGCCATGCCATCAGTTTGAGGGACCTGAGGTTGGGATGCAGACGAGAGCCCCTCTCCTACAACAGGAGGTTGGGTTGTAATCCCAGAGGAATTGGAGCCTCCTCCACCAGCTGCAGGAGCAGCAAAACCATGGCTGTCTCGGCCACCTGGGCGCCACCAGGATGACCGAGGTTTTGTCTTGAAGGATCTTGAATAAGGTCTGAGCTACCAGGGGCATGGGAGGAAACGCATATAGGAGGCCCACAGACCATGATATTAGAAAAGCATCTGCAGCCACCCTGTGTGGGTGCCGCTGTCTGGAACAGAAACGGGGCAACTGGTGATTTAGTGGACTCGCAAACAAATCCATGGATGGGCACCCCCAGCACTGGAAGAGCTGTTGGGCTATGTTGGGATTCAGTTGCCACTCGTGCGGCTGGAGAATTCTGCTTAGCTTGCCGGCTAAGTTCTCCTGATCTGGCAAGTAAACCGTTTTGAGGGAGATACCCTGGTTGACCGCAAAGGAGCATAGGTCCAGGGTTTCCTGACATAGGATGCAAGAGCCTGTGCCCCCTTGCTTGTTCACATAGAACATTGCCACTTGGTTGTCTGTCTGAATCAAGACAGTTTGATGAGCCAGGGTTTGGAAGAATGTCCGAAGAGCTGGGCAGATCGCTCGAAGCTCTAGGAGATTGATTTGTTGTGTGCTCTCCCACAGAGACCACACACCCTGAGTGCAGACCTCCTGGCAATGAGCACCCCATCCCAGCAGGGATGCATCTGTAATCAGCACCCTCGAGTGCGTGGGAGGCTGAAAAGGTACTCCCTCCAGGTTGCGAGGATGAAGCCACCATTTCAACAACTTCACCAGGCGTTGGGACACCCTGATGTTGTTTCTGAGTCTGCCTGTAGTTTGTGTCCACTGGTCACTGAGGCACCACTGAGCTGTTCTCATGTGTAGTCGGGCATTGGGTGTCACATGCACTGTGGAGGCCATGTGCCCAAGGAGGCGCAGAAAGTGTCTTGCAGAGATTCGGGATCTGTGACTCATTTGCTGTACTAGGGCCACAAGTCTTTGTGCCCTGTCCTCTGGTAGATAAGCCCTTGCCTGAAGGGTGTCTAACCTTGCCCCTATGAACTCCAGTCCCTGAGTGGGAACCAGAGTGGACTTTGTGTAGTTGATCACAAAGCCCAGGTGCTGGAGAAACGGGATAGTGCGGGACGTGGCCTGTTGGCTTCTAGAGCTGACTGAGCTCTGATGAACCAGTCGTCTAAGTAGGGGAAGACAAATACCCCTTGAGTTCTTAGGAAGGCCACCACCACTGCAAGGCACTTTGTGAATACCCTGGGTGCCGAGGCTAGGCCAAATGGAAGTACTTTGTACTGAAAATGGTTTCCTCCCACTACAAATCTTAGATATTGTCTGTGGTCTGGATGAATCAAGATGTGTGTATACGCATCTTTGAGATCTATGGAGCATAGCCAGTCTCCCTGGTGGAGGTAAGGCAGCAATATTCCAAGGGAAAGCATCTTGAACTTTTCCCTCACCAGGAACTTGTTTAAGTTTCACAGATCGAGGATAGGTCTTAGGCCTCCAGTTTTCTTTGGTATCATAAAGTACCTGGAGGAGAAGCCTGTGCCCTGCCAGTGGTGGGGCACCGGTTCTACCGCCTGATCCTCGAGAAGACCTGCTAACTCCTTCATGAGGAGGTCCCTGTGGAGAGGGGGTCTGAGAGGCTCCCCTGGAAAGTAAGAGGGAGGCGCCTGGGTGAGATGTAACCGATAGCCCATTTGGACTATCTGGAGAACCCAAGTGTCTGTTGTGATGGCCACCTGTGGGCATACATGATCAGCCTTCCTCTTGTGCAGGGCCTTGCGTCCTTTGAGAGAGAGACTATGATCTGGGAGTCAAAATCCCCCTCCAGGCTGGGCCGGAGCCGGTGCCTGGGGCTTGGGGGCCTTTTGCTTATGCGAGCCTTGCCCCCATCCCTTGGCCTGCTACCCCTGCTGGGGAGGTCTGATACGTGGGGTAGTTTTGGTAAGCTGATCCTTTCCTTGGGAAAAATGGCTTCTTACCCGAGCCCTTCTTTTTAGAAGGGGCAGATGAGGACATGGGTGTACGCATCCTTGAGATCTAGAGAACAAAGCCAGTCCTGACTCTGGAGGTATGGAAGGAGAGTTCTGAGAAAAGTCATCTTGAATTTCTCCTTGCATAGAAACTTGTTCAATTCTCTGAGATCTAAAATGGGTCTGTAGCCCCCTGTTTTCTTTGGAATGAGAAAATAGGGGGAGTAGAACCCTGAGCCCTGTTGAAGAAGGGATACTTCTTCTATTGCCCCTTGGGCAAGAAGGGTGGCAATCTCTTGACCTAGAAGGTTGAGGAGAGATGTTGGAGAATTGAACTGTTTCACCATAGTGTGAGGAGGAAGGTTTAAGAAGTGAAGCTTGTACCCGTCTCTTATGATAGAGAGGGTCCATTGCTCTGCTGTGATTTGTTCCCATCTGGGAGCAAAATGAGCTAACCTTCCTGGGATGCTGAGAGGCTCTGGATGTTCTAGAGCCAGAAAGGCTAAGTTCTCTAGTGGTAAGCCAAAGGCCCTGAGGAGGCTGAGGCTGTTGGGCCGTAGCAGTCCTCGCAGCCTTAGGCTTGGCCTGTTTTGGTTGTTGTTGCCTCTTTGTAGCAAAACGACCTGCAGAAGAGGCCTGACCATAAACAGAAGAATATTTCCCTTTTTTGGGGAAAAATCCTTTTTTGAACAATCTCTTTTTAAAAGGAGCAGAAGTAGACTTTGAAAGTCTATCTAAAGCAGAATTTTCAGCATCCATCTGGTTGGCCTTTGCTTGCCAATCTTTGCCAAACAGGTTTTCACCTGTACAAGGAAAGTTACCTAGTCCATTCTGAACCCAGCATTCCAAATCAGAGGCTTGTAACCAAGCAACTCTGCGTGCACCTATGGCAATAGCCGAGGCTCTGCTGGCACCTTCAAAAGAGTCCAAGGCTGCACGGTTGGAAAACTTGGAAATATCCTGGACATGTTTAAGCCAGGTGAGAAATTCTTCCCTTTTATTTTCTGACATAAGGAGATAAGGTTTGCAGATGATCTGTAACTTCCTTTAGAAACATCCCCATATAGAGACTATAGGAGTTGATTCTGGCTACAAGCATACTGGCCTGGAAAATTCTCCTGCCAAAGGCATCTAAGGTTCTGCATTCTCTTCCTGGAGGAGTAGAAGAGTGCCTCTTTGTACTCTTCATCTTTTTCATAGCAGACTCCACCACAATGGAGTGGTGAGGAAGCTGAGTCTTATGAAAACCAGGACAAGGAGGAACACGATACATGGTGTCCAACCTACGAGAATGAGGGGAGGTGGTAAGAGGAGTCTCCCATATGCCCAACATGTGATCATAGAGAATCTCATGTATTGGTAAAGTGGCTGCCTCTTTGGGAGCCTTAGGATATTGTAAAATATCTAATTTTTTGGCTCTAGGCTCTGTCTCAGAGGCCACTGAGATGGAAAGGCCCATGGCCACCTCCCTGATAAAGTCTTGAAAAGACAAGTCCTCTGGAGGAGACATTCTCCTTTTTGGAGAAGAGGGTTCCTGAGGAAGGATGCCCGATGCTTTGATAGAGGCCTCTGATTCATCAGAGTCCTCAGAGGAATCGAAGTATCGCCTGTCTGGATGCTCTCGCAGATCCCGATGTGCATCCCGGGGGGTATCGACATCGGGAATACTCGGTACTGGATCGGTACTGATGGGCATCACAGGATAGTGTACCGCTGCCGTCGACGTCGATGCAATCGGTACCGGCAGCGGAACCGGTATCGGGTCCGGTATCGACAACAGAATTTGTTGCGGTACCGAAGGTGTCGCAGCTTGTATGAATGCTGTGATGGCATGCTGCATGGTCAGAATATTCTGATCCATCGACGCCATCAATGTCTGGATGTCGGTACCGGTGTGAACCGCTGGTACCCCAGAACATTGTAACAGGTGATCGGTCGAGCCCGAGCCATCGATGTCAACCTGTGACCCCATAGATAAAGCTTTGGAAGCCGGAGCCTCCCGCTGGGGTAATTTTGCCGGTGTGAATTCCTCGAGAGCAAGCCCAGGGGCATCTCGATACTTAGAGGGAGATGTACTCTTCGAGGACCGGCCAGATTTAAGTTTGGTTACCTGAGATCCATGGGAGGAAGAAGCAGCCCTGGAAGACGTCGATGCCACAGAAGCTGCATCAGAGGGAAACAGGGTACCGAGCTTGGCTGCTCGATTCTGTAAACCTCTTTTAGACATCATGGAACAGGACTCACAGTCCGCGATGGAATGGTCAGGACCTAAACATTTAAGACAACAGTCGTGGGTGTCGGTGACAGAAATAGTGCCACTGCACTTCGTGCACTTTTTGAACCCGGAGGCGGGCTTTTCCATGAGGAAACATTTTCTGCAGGCCTAAGGCCACAGAAAGAAAAATGCACTGAAGTAGAAAAGAGTCGGGGGTTTTTTGTTGTTTTTTTTTAAAGAAAGAAAGAAAAAAACGGCGGTACCAGTCCGGAGACGAGAAGGCAGACACGTGACTAAAGAAATAAAAGAAAAAATAAGAAATTCTTCAGCGGTAACAGGAAACACGACCTGCTGGCTCCGCGGAAAAAGAAGAACTGGAGAGAGGCTGTTAGGAAAGGCGGGAAGGCAGCGCGCAGGCGCTGTGGGATGCTCCCAAAAGCTTTCCTTTTGGACGCTGGGGAGCGTTCCCGCGCAGGCTCCGTCAGTACCGACGATACCCATATGTGAAGACTCATTCCTGCTTGTTCCTGGAGATAAGAAAGTATATGGAGGGCTTCAGGTGTACCTAAACTGAAGATGATGGTACAAAAAAACCCCTCAACTACCACAGGAAGTGGTTGATTACGGAGAACCCTAAGCATGCTGGAACAGCATGGAAAGGGATAGAGAGTATCTGTCGGGAAATATATAGATATATAGATATAGATATATATAGATATAGATATAGATATAGAGATATATAGATATAGATATATAGATATATATATATATAGGCAGACAAACAGTATATAGACATATCTACCCACTATACAGATATATCCATTATATATGTATATATATATGGGCACAGACATGCAGAGGTCCATATACATGTAACATATATATGTATATGTATATGTATACATACCCATGTCTGCACATAGGGTATGTGGAGAGAGAAAGATTTATCTAACAAGGGAGGTACCTGCTTGAGAACATATTTAGAGAATCCCTACTTCCTGGTTATGAATAAGAAGCCAAGGGAGTTCTCTCACTGGCAAGGAGAAGTCTAGAGTCCTCTAAGAACTCTAGCCCCTGAATAACCAGGAATGGAGACCTACCTGGAAAAAACAGAGGATGTTCTTAATCTGCAGACAGTAAGTCTGAATCCTTCCATAACTCCAGCAGGTAGCTGGAGAAAAAGATGCAATGAAATAAAAATACCATATTTACCCTTAAAGAGGGTAAAAAGGGTATGGTGCATTCTTGTGCTCAATATGGATTACGCCATGAAGAATTGAGGATGGAAGGACAACACAAGACAAGGACTGTCTATACTGAAAGAAAAACCATCCCTGGTGAAGGAGTCCCCTGGAGATGTGAAGCAATCCAGGGAATTGGATAATTCTTAGGTCTTCCCTTAATTAAAGGCCTGTGTCCTTTATTTAAGAAGACTTTAATGGAAATGGTAAGGGCAGGGAGAACCCAGTAGGCATGACTAGGTAAAGCCCTTCCTAACCATCTGGAATTATGTGCTCTCTAACAAGGCCCCATAGTGTAGAGCTGCTCCGTAGAGATGCAGAGAGCATGTTTCAGGTTAATTAGAAGAAAAACTGGTATTTAAAGCCAGTAGGTATCATGAACTACTCCGCCAAGCCCAAGGATTGGGGAAGGCTAAGGATAGAAGGTAAGGTGATGTGTCTGCAACAATAGCCAGAAAAGGTTCTTAAACCGTCTGGGACTTAGTGGTAAGGCCAGAAATAATTGAAATTGGAGAACAAGCCCTGGTTGCTTGGTCAGCAAGTCAGTGATCTAACCAGTAAGAGCCCCTGCAGTTCTAACTATTGATAGGGCAGCAGTAGAAATCTTAGGTCCCAAGATTGTGAAAGAAATACAGACATAAGTAGGAGTGGTAAGACTCCGCTATAGTCTGAGAAGCTGCCAGGAAAACTAAGAATGCAGGGGGAGACAACTCTGAAAGAAAACTTAGGGGCTTAAGGAAAAGCCCTCAGTAAAGTGGTATCACTCTTACAGATCAAATGTCTTAGTAAGAGTGGCAGAGTTGAAAAGAAGACTTACTGTGGAGTAAATCTTTGAAAAAGTAATATGAGAGATGCTGATACAGGAGAAAAAGTCAAAGGTAAAGGCATGGCAACCTTATTGACAGCTGTTACTCCTCTGTGTACTTCAGAGAACGAGGAGTAACTGTACTACCTGTAAAGCATAATCATCTTAAGAAGCTCTTTGAGCTAATAGTCAGGATGTCTCTTTAAGAGAGACATATGTAAATTTTAGGATGGAACCGATGTAGATGCTTGTAATGGTAAGAAGCAAACTACAGGATCTAAACCTCCAACAGGAAAAAGGATTCAGGGAAGAGTCTATCAGCAACCCTGTGGCTGCTGGGTTTGCTGAACCCGTTGAGTTTGTGGTTTCCTGAGCCTGGTTGGTTGTTTCCCCTGCCTGGGAGCATCAGTAGGATGGGTAGAAGATGAATAAAATTGTCTCCCATTAAGAGAACAAAGCTTTTTAGTAGATTTTCTACAAACTGGGATAGAGGAAGGCATAGACAGGCCTCTGAAAGCAATAGTGTCAGTGGTTAACTGAGCAGCCTGGAGTAAAGTCTCTTTATTAAAGAGATTGTCTCCGGTGCAAGGAGTATTTCCCAGTTTATCTTGTATGCATTTGTCCAAGTCTGAAGCTTGGAGCCAGGCTCTACGTCGTGCCCCTATGGCTATAGCAGAAGTTCTGCTAACAGACTCAAAAGAGTCCAGGGAAGTACGAGTAAGGAACTTAGAAATATTTTGAGCATGACTGACTAGTAGGGTGGTCCATAAAAATGAATTCCTGAATTCCTTTGCTCCCTGGCCTGATTCTGGTTCCATTTAGGTAGAAAACACTGTGTACAAAGTTTGAAGCCAATCAAATAATATTTAGGGGTGGCTCAACAAGTCTTGAGATTTCCCCCTGGGAGCAGATGATGAAATGTTGCATCATCTTGTATCATCCACTCAGTTCTGCGCTGATTACATTTGATTGCATCATATTTGAACTAATCTCGTCTCTGAGAGGTGGCAAAGACATTGTACTATTATCTTTGTATCTTTATTCTTTTCAGATGGTGAAAAAACGTGGTTTTTATCTCATTGAAGAAATGTCCACCACAATTCTGGGGGCCAAGCTCCCCAGCAAGGAGCAAGTGTTAAGTGTATTTTTACATCACCATATGACATTAAACAAAGGCATTAGTGAAAGTGCATCTATTGTAACAAGTGAAGTAGAAGCTTATTGGGAAAAGGCCAGGCTTCCTGTTCAAAGAAATGACAAAATTCAAGAAAAAGTAAAGAAATTGTTCAATCAGTGGAAATCTTTGAAGAAAAACAAAGGGAGAGGAGGGAAACAAGAGGCAAATGAAAAAGAATTCCAGGTTGCAATGAAAAACCTATTTGATGTGGCGCATGCCAATGCAATGTCTTTAATTCATATTCAAGAAGACAAAGAATTATTAATAGCGCAACGAGAACCAGGGCGCCGTGGCTCAATGTGCGCGATGGACAAGAAACTGGCCAACACGGAAGCAAGATCGCAACAGCGAGAAGAAGATCTGAAAAGGCGCAGACAAAAACATGTTGCCGAAGCTGAGGCAACTACAAGCCAAGTTCAGCTGGAAGGATCTTCTTCCTCAGCAGAGTCAGGTAAAGACTCGTCGACATCTGCAGATTCAGATAACGGACAGAAGAAAGCAACTCCACAAACGAAGCAGTTTCGACCTAACAATGTCTGGACCCCAGAGCTTACAGCAGCCCTGGATCGGACAGGGACAACGGATCGCAATGCTCTGTTTGTGGTAGCTGAAACCGCCAGAAGTCAGGGACATTATCTTGGGGAGCTCAATATCAGCCGCTCCAGCGTCAAGCGCCATAGAGAAAAGCACCGTCAGCAACAATGGACGGACCTGCACAACGCATTCAAAGCCGAAGGCAAAACATGCATTGTGCATTGGGATAGCAAGTTATTGCCATCTCTCCTCTGTTCAACCACATCTGTTGACCGCCTTCCAGTTTTGATAACGGCTGTCTCCACTGGAGAAACACAACTTCTTGGTATACCAAAACTGACATCAGGAACGGGCGAGAATCAAGCTGCAGCAGTTTATGAACTGTTACAGGAATGGTGTTTGGATGAAAAGGTTGTAGGCTTCTGCTTTGATACAACTGCATCGAACACGGGACGTCGATCAGGAGCGTGCATTCTTCTAGAACAGAGACTCCGTCGCACAGTCCTTCATTTGGCATGCCGCCATCACATTTACGAAATAATTCTTGGTGCAGTATTCTCTACATGCTCTGGAGCTTCATCGGGTCCCGATGTCCAACTCTTTCGCCGGTTCCAAAAGAATTGGGGCTCCCTTGACAAGTCCAACTATCAAACTGGAAAAGACTTGGAGGTGCTGCAACCTGACAGGGATCGCATCATGAAGTTTGCGGAATCCAAGTTGCACAGGGCAATCACCGAGATGATTACCTGGAATTCTTGGAGTTAACGATTGTCTGCCTTGGAGGGAATCTTCCTAGTTTCAATTTCAAGAAACCCGGAGCTTTCCATCATGCCAGATGGATGGCAAAAGTCTTGTACTGTCTCAAGATTTGGATGTTCCGAGGACAACTCAAAGATCTTACCCAACGGGAGGAGTCCTGTGTTCGTGATGTGAGCATTTTCTCCATCCTGATTCATGTGGAAGCCTGGTTTTCTGCCCCTGATGCCGCAGTTGCTCCTCGAACAGATTTGGAGATGCTGAAGAAACTACACTCTTACCACAATGACCGTGTTGGAAGAGTGGCCAGAGACAAACTGCAACAGCATCTGTGGTATGTGTCAGAGGAGCTTGTGGCACTGTCACTGTTCGATGAAGCTGTTTCAGCACCGACAAAGCGGGCCATAGTGTCGGCCATGATCCCGGAAGAATCAGATGAAAGCGATGAGGATGATGACGAAGACGAAGATCCCCCAAAGCGGGTCGAATTGAAAAGTTCCATGATTCCACCACTTGAATCTTTTGCAACTCGCAAGTCAATCCGTTTCCTGAAACACCTCGACATCAACAGTGATTTTCTTAATGCAGACCCAGAAGACTGGGAAGAGAATGCATCATTCAAAGACGGTCTGAAGAAAGTAAAAAATCTTCCAGTGATCAACGATGTGGCTGAGCGAGGGGTCAAACTCATTGAGGAGTTCAACGGCCGACACACCACAAAAGAAGAGCAACTCCAGTTCCTTCTGGGTGTTGTCTCGCAACACCGTAAGATGTTCCCCACATCGTCAAAGTCCTTACTAGCATCTGGACCACATTGAGTGCTTGGCAAGCATGATACCCCCGTCTATGAGCGGATAATACCCAGTGGTCTGACGAACCCTGGGGGGGGATCCAGGGGCCTGATAGATAGGGACCTTGAGCCACCCCTAAATATTATTTGATTGGCTTCAAACTTTGCACACATTGTTTTCTACATAAATGGAACCAGAATCAGGCCAGGGAGCAAAGAAATTCCTACTTTTATGTTTTCCCCTATGGCAGTGGACCACCCTATTGACTAGCGTAGAAAAATCTGCTCTTTTAGGCTCTTGGAGAAAAGGGGTCAAAAGTAGTAAATCTTTTGTGACTTCCTCAAGAGATAATCCCATATAAAAAATATATGAAAGGATTCTTGCTGAAAACATGGATGCCTGGAAAGTTTGACGTCCAAAGGCATCTAAAGTCTTAGCCTCAGGACCTGGCGGATAAGAAGAGTGCTTCTTAGTACTCTTAACACGCCTCATTGCTGATTCTACAACAAGAGAATGATGAGGGAGCTGAGGCTTTTGAAAACCTGGAGAAGGGGGCACACTGTATAGAAGATCAGTTGCCCTAGAAGGTGGGGATACTGTTAAAGGAGTTTCCCACGTTCTAAATAGGAGATCCTGCAAGGTCTGATGCAAAGGAAACATAATGACTTCCTTTGGATTGCAGGGGATCTGTATAGGTTGTGGCTCCCCTGGTGCAGGGTCTTGACCAGGTATAGAAATGGCAAGTAACTTCGCCATATCAAGCAGAAAAGCTTGAAAAGAAATCTCCCCAGAGGGGAGTCCGAGGAAGAGGAGGAAGAACTAGATCTGTTGAAGAACTAGCTCTAGCACCCACCGGCTCATTCAGATTCTGTAGAATAGAAGATCTGGAGGGGTGGAGCATCGGATTATCTTTGAAAGATAGTTGTTGGTACCGCTGAAAACCGGTACCACAACTCGTCGGTAGCAAATCGTCCATGCTAGGGATCGATTCCAAACTCGGTATGGAAGGAAGCAAGCCAGCTGAAAGGAACATGGGAGGTACCGACACCGATGTTGATGTCAATACCGGTACCAGGACCGGTACTGTTGGTGACACCGATATATGAAGATCAGTCTGTGATGGCACTATCAGTACCGAGGTAACCGAATGTGGCAGACCTTGATCATCGGTAGAATGTCTTTGGTACCGTCTGAAGTCGGTACCGAGATGAGTCGGTACCCAGTCATCCAGACTAGAGATCGATTCTAGACTCGGCATCGAAAGAAGCGAGTCTATCGATGCATATCTGGAGGGCACTGACGTGGATACCAGCATCAGTACCGGGATCGATACCGATGTGGGAAGATCGGTCGGTAGCGGCTCTAGCGGCACCGAAGATACCGAGAGCGCTTGACTGCGATCATCAGTGGGGAATGTTTCATCCAGCACCATTGCCGATGCCGGGGTACAGGCACCGCTCAAAGCAGATACCTGAGCCATGCCCGGTGGTGGTATGTTCACCGAGGTAAAAACCCCAGGAACAACCTGAAACCCCGTTAATGCTTTGGAGACAGAAGCCTCCCGCCGGGGTTTTAAAGCCAATATGTCCTCGGGGGCAAGCCCAAAGGCATCTCTATGATGTACATGAGATCTACCACCCGAGGACTGGCTAGTCTTTACAGACTTTTGTTTGGTTACCTGATCCTGCGAAAAAGAAGATCTAGCTGGTACCCTCAGGTCTGAGGGGAACGGTGTATCGAGTTGAGCTCGATGCTGAAAACTTCTTGCAGAAATAGTAGTGCAGGAGGAACACTCCAGCGGATGGTGTTCAGGTCCCAAACATGGAAGGCACCAATTATGGGTGTCTAAAACTAATTTGGTAGCGCCACAGTTAAAACACATTCTAGTGGTTAGCATTTCCATGAGGGAAAGTGGAGAGGCCTAGCAGGCCGAAACCTGTCAGGCACTAAACAGGAAAAAATTTCCTATAAAAGGAAATATTTGTATTAGAAAAGAAGAAGAAAACACCGGCGGAACCGGTGCGTCGAGGGAAGGTAGACGCGACCACAAGAAAAAACAAAAAATAAAGGAAGAATTTTCTGCGGTGACAGGACGACGTCCTGCCGGCTCCGCGGAAAAACGAAAACTGAGGAGAGGCAGTTGGGAAAGGCGGGAAGGCAGCACGCAGGTGTGTTAGGATGCTTCCAAAAGCATTCTGATTGGATGCTGGGGAGCGTTCCCGCGCAGACTCCGTCGGTACCGACGTACCCATATGTGAAGACTCATTCCTGCTTGTTCCTGGAGATCTAGAGGGCATTGTAGATTGCCTGAAGTTCCATTAACTTTATCTGAAGTTTGGACTCCTCTTCTGTCCAGAGGCCTGAGTGGAGAGGGTCCCTAGATAGACCCCCCATCCCAGTTTGGAGAAATGCGTTGTCAGGATACATTGATGTTGAGGCATCTGAAAAGGAGAGCAGATGAGAAGATTCTCTGGGGAACACCACCATAGAAGAGATGTGGCCAGAGGGGGAGACAGCCAAAAGCCTGTGTCCACTGGAAAGCCAAAGCCCATTAGGCTGTGCGCATATGCAGGCGTGCATGTGGTACTACATGTACTGTTGAAGTTGAAGCATTTCTCAAGCAGTTAGGTGTTCTGACAAGAACAGCAGGGCTGAGGTAGAAATGCCCTTGATTGTTGAGTATTTAAGAGAGCCCCTATGAACTCTATTGACTGAGTAGGAGCGAAATGTGACTTTGGAAGATTTATCACAAATCCCAAGTGTTGAAATACCTGCATGGTACAACAGAGAAACAGGTGAACCTCTTGGGAGATTCCTGCCTTTATGAGCCAGTCGTCTAAAGTAAGGGAATATCCCTAGAGATCTTAGAAATGTGGCCACGACTGCCATACACTTGGTGAATACTCTTGGGGCAGAGGACAGTCCGAATGGCAGGACTCTGTACTGGTAATATCTTCCTTTAAACATGAAGCGTAGATATTTCCTGTGTTCTGGATGAATCAGGATATGTGTGTATGCTTCCTTTAGATCTAGAGAACAGAGCCAGTCCTGACTCTGGAGATAGGGTAGGAAGGTCTCTAGAGAGGGTCTCTAGAGAGACCATCTTGAACTTCTCGCGAACGAGAAACTTGTTTAGGTTTCTGAGATCCAAGATGGGTCTGTATCCTCCAGTTTTCTTTGGTATGAGAAAGTATGGAGTAGAAACTCACTCCCTGTTGGGATCTCCTCTATGGCACCTCCTGATAGCAGAGAAGTGACCTCTTGTAGCAAAAGGGTGTGAGAGGAGGATGAGGCTGAGTGTGGAGGGGGGCAGAGTTTGTAGGTGAAGTCTGTACCCTTCCGCCACTATGGTCAGGGTCAAGTGCTCTGAAGTGGTTAGATGCCACCTGTAGGCATAGTGACAGTCTCTGCCGGCAATGTTGGGGGCAGGGGGGAGTCTCCAGAGGCAGAATGGCTATGTTCTCTAGGAAAAAGTCAAAAACCAGGCGCAGATTGAGTCTGTGGAGCTGGCTGGTTTTTAGGAGTCTGTAGCTTGAGTACCCTGAGGTTGGTATTGCAAAGCAGTTGTGTAAGAAGGGTAAAACTTTCTTAATGAAGAAAGTTTTCTTTGCAGTTGCTTTCTTCTTAGCCGAGTTGGCAGTTGTTCTAGAAAGCCTATTTAGGCTAGTATTCTCAGATGCCAACTGAGATGCCTTATCTTGCCAATCCTTGTCAAAAAAATTCTCACCTGTGAAAGGAATATTACCCAGTTTATCTTGAACCCACAGTTCAAGATTTGACACTTGAAGTCAAGCAATCCTGCGTGCTCCAATGCAGATTGAGGTGACTCTGCTGGTACACTCAAAGCAGTCAAAAGTTGCCCTATTTACAAGCTTTTGATACATTTTGGGCATGTTTGACCAAGGTGAGATAGTCAGCTCTCTTATCAGGGAGACGAGAAGCCATTGACTCAAGATCCCTAGTAACCTCTTTGAGGAACATAGTTCATAATACTCTATATGGCTAATTCTGGCTGAAAGCATGGAGGCCTGAAAGCATAGACACCCGAAAGCATCGAGAGTCCTCGCCTCTCTAACAGAAGGGTTTGAAGAATGTGTCTTAACTTTTAATTCTATGCACTGCTGATTCCACCATCACTGAGTGATTAGGCAGTTGAGTCTTTTGAAATCCCAGAGATTCAAGTACTCGATACATGGTATCAAGTCGTCGAGTATGAGGAGATATGGTAAAGGGCATCTCCCACATCCAGAGCATGAGGTCCTGGAGGATGCGGTGAACCGGAAGGGTGGCAGCCTCTTTAGGAGCCATAGGGTACTGGAGGATTTCCAGTTCCTCAGTTCTAAGCTCTTTTTTGGATGTTACTGTAATGGATAGGCCCCTGGCCAGGTCCTGAATGAATTCCTGAAAAGACATGTCCTCAGAAGGGAATATGTGCCATTCCGGAGAGAGAGATGGATACTCCGGTATAACTTTGAAGTCCTCGGGTATCGATTGATTCTTCCGATTCACCCTAAGAATCAACACTCTGCTAAGGCTCGGTACCAATTGAAATCGGTATCGGACCAGGGAAGTTGTCTGGAGGAGCCACCGGTACCAGGAATGGACTTGAGGGCAAGTATGGGTGCTAGCGGTTCGATCAGTACAAATCCCGATGCAGGCTGCATCGATACAGTTGACCGTGTCGGTGTTGGCGGTACCACAGGTATAGATTTGATCAGAACCATTGCCGCTAGTAGAGTCGCCAAGCTGCGCTCGATGGCGAGGATATGTTGATCCATAGAGACCGCCGATGCTTGAGTGTCTGTACCAGACATGCGGGCTACCGTCCCAGAGCATGGAGGACTCGGGAACCTCTTGGGACTCACTCAATGGCTTTGGAGGAAAGGTCCTCCTGCCAGGGTAATTTGGCTGGCCAATCCACCTCTAGAGCAACACTCAAGGCATCTCGATTCTTAGAAAGATCTACCCTTGGGGAATCAATGTGTCTTCAAAGACGACTTATGTTTAGATAGCTGAGATCCATGAGAGGAAGACAATGCCCTTGATGACGTCTATGCTAAAGACACTTGGCCCAATTCTGTCCTGCAAGACATACAAAGGGGATTGCGATTCTGTTCCTGAGAAGCACGTCTAGCCTGTAGGATCAGAATTGCGACTAAGCATGTACGTGCAGGCCAAGACTGAAATTCAGTCCTGGCCTGCATATACAACCACAGCCCGGCAGGACTGTTAAATGGAGCCATGGCGCCATGACACCGCAGCTTCATTTAAATGCCATCATGCCGGCTGCCGGATTAAAGTGATTATTCCCTAAGGCCAGGGTCGGGCTGCGGGGAATAATCCCTGGCCCCCCCCCCCCAAGCCCCATCCAAACCCCAGCATCGCTAAAAAAAAATGTCCGGGGAAGTTAATAATTTCCACGGACATTTTGCTGGCCCACTCTCCGCCCCCGACTAACTTCCCCACCATTCGTGGCTTGGAATAACCCCCACTGCATCTGAGACAAAGTGTGCCTAACTTTACAGCTCCATTATGCAGGCCTCTCTTTATCTTCCTACACAAAGGACACTCTGAAGGCTGGTGGTTAGGCCCAAGACACTTGAGACACCAGTCATGTGTGTTGGTAGCCGAGATGGTACCGCCACACTTAGAACATTTCTTAAAAAGCGTAGTTACTCACCTGTAACAGGTGTTCACCAGGAGCAGCAGGAATCAGTCCTCACATATGGGTGACGTCGGCGCCGACGGAGCCCTCGCGGAGCAATTTTCCCCAGCTTTCAAAGAAAGCCTTTGGGAATTGCAGCGCGCATGCGCGGTCCTCTTCCCGCCCAAGGGTGCCATCTTGCTCAGTAAAATGACATAGCTAAAAGACAGCAAAAAAATTAGCAAAACGAAAGCATGTAACTGCAACTCCAAGGGGAGGAGGGAGGGTTGTGAGGACTGATTCCTGCTGCTCCTGGAGAACACCTGTTACAGGTGAGTAACTACGCTTTCTCCAGGACCAAGCAGGAAGTCAGTCCTCACATATGGGACTCCCAAGCTTAAGGCTACCGGAGACCCTAAGCACAAAAATGAACTCCCTCGAGGTCAGTAGCACAGAAGGAAGGAATCTTCTCTGAATATGTCTCCAACCGGTAGCCCAACATCCGGGACGGAGGGTAGGAGTTGCCTATATCTCGAAGAGGTTACAGAGGACTGCCTGTCCGAAAGCACTGTCCCTGCGGGACTCCCTCTCCAGGCAGTAATGGGCTGCAAAGGTCTGGCTTGAAGACCAAGTAGCGGCCCAGCAGATGTCTGCCAATGGAACAGAGCGGAGGTAAGCCACCGACGTAGCCTTCGCCCGAACACGATGAGCGGTGACTCTACCTTCCAGCACGAGGCCGGCCGCCTCGTAAGTCCAAGAGATACAGTCTGCAATCCAGATGGACAGAGTACGCTTGAAGACAGGGAGCCCCAACCTGTTGGGGTCATAAGACACAAAGAGCTGAACAGCCTTTCAGTGCTCCCGCGTACGGTCAAGGTAGAAGGTCAACGCCCTTCTACAGTCCAGGGTATGCAGGACCATTTCAGCTCGGCTGGAGTGTGGCCTGGGAAAGTAGGTCGGAAGCACCACCTCCTGGTTGATGTGAAAAGGGGAAACCACTTTGGGAAGAAATTTAGGGTGAGTCCGTAGGACCACCCGGTTCTTGTAGAACCTAGTGTAAGGAGGATCAGAAACCAGGGCCTGTAGCTCACTAACGCGTCTAGCAGAAGTGAGGGCTACCAAGAAAGCGTAGTTACTCACCTGTAACAGGTGTTCTCCAGGAGCAGCAGGAATCAGTCCTCACTTATGGGGTGACGTCGGCGCCGACGGAGCCCTCGCGGAGCAATTTTCCCCAGCTTTCAAAGAAAGCCTTTGGGAATTGCAGCGCGCATGCGCGGTCCTCTTCCCGCCCAAGGGTGCCATCTTAGCCAGTCAGATGACATAGCTAAAAAAGACAGCATAAAAATTTGCAAAAAGAACATAAGCAGACGATTGCAACTCCAAGGGGAGGAGGGAGGGTAGTGAGGACTGATTCCTGCTGCTCCTGGAGAACACCTGTTACAGGTGAGTAACTACGCTTTCTCCAGGACCAAGCAGGAAGTCAGTCCTCACTTATGGGACTCCCAAGCTCAAGGCTACCGGAGACCCTAAGCACAAAAATGAGCTCCCTCTAGCTCAGCAGCACAGAAGGAAAGAATCTTCGCTGAATTATCACCCACCGGTAGCCCACATCCGGGATGGAGGGTAGGAGTTGCTCAGACCTCAAAGAGATTACGGAGGACTGCCTGTCCGAAAGCACTGTCCCTGCGGGACTCCCTCTCGAGACAGTAATGGACCGCAAAAGTCTGGCTCGAAGACCAAGTAGCGGCCCGGCAGATGTCTGCCAGCGGAACAGAGCGGAGGTAAGCCACTGACGTAGCCTTTGCCCGAACGCAATGAGCCGTGACTCGACCTTCTAAGGAGAGTCCGGCTGCCCCATAAGCCCAAGAGATACAGTCCGCAACCCAGATGGACAGAGTACGCTTGGAGACCGGGAGCCCCAATTTATTGGGGTCAAAAGACACAAAAAGCTGAGCAGCTTTACGGTGCTCCCGCGTACGGTCAAGGTAGAAGTTCAAAGCCCTCCTACAGTCCAGGGTATGGAGGACCGTTTCAGCTCGGCTGGAGTGTGGTCTGGGAAAGAAGGTTGGAAGTACCACCTCCTGATTGATGTGAAAAGGGGAGACCACTTTTGGAAGAAACTTTGGGTGAGTCCGTAGGACTACCCTATTTTTGTAGAACCGAGTGTAAGGGGGATCAGACACGAGGGCCTGCAATTCACTTACGCGTCTAGCGGAAGTGAGGGCTATCAAGAACAGTGTTTTCCAAGACAGAAAACGGAGAGAACAGGTAGCAATAGGTTCAAAAGGCGGACAGGTGATCCGCTGCAAAACCACATTCAGGTCCCAGTCAGGCGCTGGCGGGCGCAGAGGTGGTTTAAGTAGAAGGAGACCTCGGAGAAACCTCGCTACGAGAGGGTCGCTGGAGAGAGGTCTACCGTCCACCGGTACATGATGTGCCGAAAGAGCACTGAGGTGAACTTTGACAGAGTTGGACTTAAGTCCCAGATTAGAGAGGTGTAGCAAGTACTGCAAGATCACCGACACCGGGCAGGAGAAGGGATCCTGAGACTGTTGGGTACACCAGACGGCAAAGCGACGCCATTTAAGGGCGTAGCATTTGCGGGTAGAAGGCCGTCGCGAAGCCAAGACGACCTCCTCCACCTCTGCCGGCAGGAGAAGGGGAGCAAGGACTACCCTCTCAGCAGCCAGGCCATGAGGTTGAGAGACCTGAGGTTGGGGTGTAGTAGAGACCCCTGATCCTGAGTGAGGAGATCCGGTTGTACCCCCAGAGGGAATGGATCCTCCACCGCTAATTGCAGTAGGAGCGGAAACCACGGCTGTCTGGGCCAGCGAGGGGCCACCAGGATCATGAAGGCCTTGTCTCGGAGAACCTTGAAAAGAGTCCGAGAGACTAGCGGGATGGGAGGGAAAGCGTACAGAAGGCTCCCCGACCATGAAATTAGAAAAGCGTCCGCCGCAACCCGAAGGGGGTGTGGCTGCCGAGAGCAGAAGCGAGGAAGCTGCCGGTTGTGAGGACTGGCAAAGAGATCCACCGTGGGGAGGCCCCACGTTAGGAAGAGCTTCTGAACTACCAAGGGATCCAGACGCCACTCGTGCGGCTGGAGGATCCTGCTGAGTTTGTCCGCCAGGCAATTTTCTTGGCCCGGGAGATAAACTGCCTTGAGGAGAATGCCGTGACTGATGGCCCAAGAGCAGAGCTTCTGTGCCTCCCGGCAGAGGAGGAAGGAGCCTGTGCCCCCCTGCTTGTTCACGTAGAACATGGCAACTTGATTGTCCGTCTGGACGAGGACGGACTGGTGGGAAGTCAGGTGGGAGAAGGCCTTGAGAGCCAGGCGGATCGCCCTGAGCTCCAGGAAGTTGATCTGCTGAGCAGACTCCCACGTGGCCCAGAGGCCCTGAGTACGTGCCCCTTGGCAATGTGCTCCCCAGCCCAGGAGGGGAAAGGCATACCGAATATCAGGTTCGGCTGCCGAAGCCACCACCGGAGAGACGAGATCAGCGGCTCCGAGACGCGCACTAGGTCTGCTAGGCCGCCTGTGGCTTGTCGCCACTGCTGGCGGAGACACCATTGAGCAGGCCGCATATTCAGGCGGGCATTGGGGGTCACATGGACGGTGGAAGCCATATGGCCGAGCAGTCTCAGGAAGCGCCTGGCGGAGACCAGAGGCTGGCTGCGAAAACGGTCGGCTAGGTCCATGAGCCGTTGAGCCCTGTCGAGCGGTAGGTACGCTCGTGCCTGAGGAGTGTGTAGCCTTGCGCCGATGAACTCGAGATCCTGTGAGGGGAGCAAAGTGGACTTTGCGAAATTTATAACAAAGCCCAAGTACTGCAGAAGAGTCACCGTGCGGTGCGTGGCGTTGGTGACCTCCGGAGCGGACGCCGCTCTAATGAGCCAGTCGTCGAGGTATGGAAAGACATAGAGGCCGTGAAGCCGGAGATGGGCCGCCACCACCGCGAGACATTTTGTGAAGACTCGCGGTGCGGAGGACAGGCCAAAGGGCAGTACTCTGTACTGGTAATGATTTCCTGCCACCACAAACCTTAGGTATTGGCGGTGGCTTGGGTGGATGAGGATGTGCGTGTAGGCATCCTTTAGATCCAAGGAGCATAGCCAATCTCCCTGCTGGAGGTAGGGCAGAAGGATTCCAAGGGTAAGCATTTTGAACTTCTCCCGCACAAGGAACTTGTTGAGGTTGCGCAAGTCCAGGATGGGTCTGAGGCCCCCTGTTCTCTTTGGTATTAGAAAATACCTGGAATAAAAGCCTTGACCTCTCAGGTGGTGTGGCACCGGTTCCACCGCCTGTTCCTGCAGAAGACCTGCTAACTCCTGAAGGAGTAATTCCCTGTGCAGAGGGGGTCGCGGAGGTTCTCCCGGAAAATAGGAGGGAGGGACCTGGTGGAAGTGGAGAAGATAGCCTTCTCGCACGACTTGAAGCACCCAGGCATCTGCGGTGATGCTTGACCACCTGTGGGCGAAGTGAACCAGCCGGCCTCCGGTGCTGGGAGGAACCAGCGGGGGGGGAGAGGCTATGCTTAGTGAGTCAAAAACCCCCACCCTGCGGAGCAGGGGCTGGTGGTGCAGGCTTGGGGGCTTGCAGCCTACGGGACCCGTTACCCCGTCCCTTGGCCTGCTGGCCCTGTTGGGGAGCTGCAGGGGCCTGATAATGGGGGTATTGTTTGTAGGCAGCCGCCTTCCTCGGGTAAAAGGACTTTTTCCCCGAGCCCTTCTTTTTCTGGGAAGGGGCGGAGGTCTTCCTAGAAAGCCTGGTCCTGGTGAGAGTCTCAGTCTCAATTTGTGCAGCCTTTTCCGCCATGGGCTTGCCAAAGAGGTTTTCACCTCGGCAGGGGACATCGACCAACTTGTCCTGCACCCAGGGCTCAAGGTCTGACGACTGAAGCCAAGCCTGTCGGCGGGCACCGATGCCGGCTGCGGCTACTCGAGCCGATGCTTCAAAGCCATCATAGGCTGCTCGGGACATGAACTTAGAGCATTCCCGAATGCCAGTGGACAAGGCCAGGAACCTCCGCAAGGGTTCCTCGGACAAACCAGCGGAGAATCCGGCTAGCTCTTTAGCCAGATCTCGGAGATACATGCCCATGTATAGCTGGTAAGTCTGGACACGACATGCGAGCATAGAGCCCTGGAAACACTTCTTACCAAGGCCATCCAGGTTACGGGCCTCCCTGCCAGGAGGCACCGAGGAGTGCATCTTCTGGCTCTTAAGACGATGCATGGCCGATTCCACTACCATGGAATGGTGTGGTAGCTGTGCCTTTTGAAAGCCAGGGCTCTTGCGGACTCGATAGATAGAATCGACCCGCTTGCTCAGGACCGGCGAGGAGGCCGGACTCTCCCACATGCGTAAGAGTAGTCGTTCCAGCATAGGAGGAACCGGCACAGTAAAGTGTTCCCTTGCGGGAGAGTCATACTGGAGGGCGTCGAGCTCTTCGGCTCGAGGCTCCTCCTCGGGGTCCGCAGGGAAGGCCAAAGCCTTGGCCATATCCCTGACGAAGTCCGAGAACCGGGCATCCTCCGGGGGGGGACTGCTTCCGAGGCTCGGACTCTCGTGAGTCCGAGGGGACACACCGAGTCCGGAAATAATCAGGCGACTCTTCCTCTTCAGACTCCCAGACCGACTCCGACGAGGACTCGGTGGGGTCGGCCCGGGCAGGGCGCGGCGCCTGCCGCCCCGACGCCGAGGGAGTCCGAGGGTGACCTCGACCGAGGATCGACTCGAGTTCGCATGGACTCGAGGATCGGCTCGGTCTCCGGGGTTGACTTAGACGTCGACGTCCCGGCGGTCGGGGCAGCGGCGCCAGCGAGGCCAGCGAGCAGTGCCCGCTGCTGGTCCATGAAGGCAGACAGTCTGCTCTCCAAGGCCGTCAACCTGAGTCCGAGCTCAGGTGACCCAGCAGCCCCCGACTCGGGCCCGACGTCGGCTGTCGCGGAGGCGAGTCCAGAAGGACCACAGGACTTACCCGAGCAGGCATCTCCGACTCCAGGCGAGGTCGCTTCGTGAGGTGCTCCTTCTCCAAGGACCCGGGGAGGGAGAACCCCTGTCGGAGGAACTCCGGCGACGGTCCGAGCTGGAGCCTTTGGACGCGGAGGCCTCCGACGAGGTCCGGGTACGGCTGGGGTCAGCGAAGATCCTATCACGCTGATGCCGCCGACTCCTCAACGCTTTGGAGGACATTTTGCCGCAGGGCCCACAGATCAGTTCCTCATGATCTGGGCCCAGGCAGCGGAGGCAAAAGTCGTGTGTGTCAGTTAGTGACATATTTCGGTCACACTGACCACACCGCTTAAAACCACTGGCAGCCATCGGGGGAAAAAGGGCCCCAGCGAGGTCAAAGGACCGGGCTGCCAGGGAAAAAACGAAAACGAAAGCTGACTAAGTCAGAAAAACCGAAAAAAAGGAAGAGGACTTGTGACCGGCGTCGCGAGTCCGGGCGGGAAAAAGACCGGCGTCGAACCGAAGGAAAAGGAATAAAATAATGAAGAAATATCAACTTTTTCGCGGGGACAAGACGGGGACGTCTGTAGGGCTCCGCGGAAAAAAGAAGACTGGCTAAGATGGCACCCTTGGGCAGGAAGAGGACCGCGCATGCGCGCTGCAATTCCCAAAGGCTTTCTTTGAAAGCTGGGGAAAATTGCTCCGCGAGGGCTCCGTCGGCGCCGACGTCACCCCATAAGTGAGGACTGACTTCCTGCTTGGTCCTGGAGAACAAGGTTTTCCAGGAAAGAAAACGGAGCAGACAGGTAGCCATAGGCTCAAAAGGCGGACAGGTAAGCCGCTGTAAAACCACATTAAGATCCCAGTCCGGGGCTGGTGGGCGCAAAGGTGGCTTAAGGAGGAGGAGGCCACTGAGAAACCGGGCCACCAGAGGGTGGCTGGAAAGAGGTCTACCATCCACCGGTATGTGATGCGCAGAAAGAGCACCGAGGTGGACTTTTACCGAGTTGGACTTCAGTCCAAGGTTTGAGAGAGAGAGCAAGTACTGCAAGACCACTGATGCTGAACAGGAGAAAGGATCTTGAGACTGCTTAGTACACCAGACGGAGAACCGACGCCACTTGAGAGCGTAGGCCTTTCGGGTGGAGGGCCTCCTGGAGGCCAAGACGACCTCCTCCACATCTGGAGGTAGCTGCAGAGAAGCAAGGACTACCCTTTCAGCAGCCAGGCCATCAGATGAAGGGACCGGAGATTGGGGTGTAGGAGAGTCCCCTGATCCTGCGACAGGAGGTCGGGCTGAAATCCCAGTGGAAGAGGAGTGTCTACCGCTAGCTGCATCAGAAGCGGGAACCAAGGTTGTCTCGGCCACCGGGGAGCCACTAGGATCATCAATGCTTTGTCTCTGAGAACCTTGAAGAGTGTCCGAGACACCAGTGGCATGGGAGGAAAGGCATACAAGAGGCCAGTGGACCATGGAATTAGAAAAGCATCCGCCGATACCCGGAGAAGATGCGGCTGTCGAGAGCAGAATCTGGGCAGCTGGCGGTTCAGAGGACTGGCAAACAGGTCCAGGGTGGGGAGGCCCCACTTGAGAAAGATCCGTTGAACCACCAGCGGATCCAACCTCCACTCGTGTGGCTGGAGGATCCGGCTGAGCTTGTCGGCCAGGTAATTTTCTTGACCTGGGAGATAGACAGCCTTGAGGATGATGCCGTGGCGGACTGCCCAAGAGCACAGTTTCTGTGCCTCCTGACAGAGAAGGAAGGAGCCTGTTCCGCCTTGTTTGTTCACGTAGAACATTGCAACCTGATTGACTGGTGAGAAACCAGGTGAGAGAAGGCTTTGAGCGCTAGGCGGATGGCTCTGAGCTCCAGGAAGTCTGCTGAGCAGACTCCCAAGGATTCCAGAGGCCTTGAGTACATGTCCCTTGGCAATGTGCTCCCCAACCCAGGAGAGAAGCATCGGTTGTCAGGACCTGAGAATGCGTAGGGGGCTAAAAAGTCACTCCTAGTACCAGGTTTGGCAGATGAAGCCACCATTGTAGAGAAGAGACCAGCTGGTCGGAGATCTGTACGGAGTCAGCTAGGCTCCCCGTGGCCTGATGCCATTGATTGCGAAGGCACCACTGAGCCGGACGCATGTTCAGTCGGGCATTGGGGGTCACATGGACCGTGGAAGCCATATGGCCGAGCAGTCGCAGAAAGTGCCTGGCGGAAACCAGCGCATTGCTGTGAAAGTGGCCGGCAAGATCCATGAGCCGCTTGGCCCTGTCCAGAGGTAGGAAGGAACGCGCCTGAAGTGTGTCCAACCGGGCGCCGATGAACTCGAGATTTTGAGAGGGGAGCAAAGTGAACTTTGCGAAGTTTATGACAAAACCCAAGTGCTGGAGCAGAGCCACCGTGCGATGAGTGGCTTGAGTGGCTTCGTGGGAAGACTGGGCTCGGATGAGCCAGTCGTCCAAGTATGGGAACACAAACAGACCTTGAAGTCTCAGATAAGCCGCCACCACTGCGAGGCATTTGGTGAACACCCTGGGTGCGGAGGATAGGCCAAAGAGAGCAGTACTCTGTACTGGTAATGATTTCCTCCCACAACAAATCTGAGATATTGTCTGTGGTCCGGATGAATGAGGATATGAGTATATGCATCCTTTAGATCCAAGGAGCATAGCCAGTCTCCCTGCTGGAGGTAGGGCAGCAGGATTCCAAGGGTAAGCATCTTGAACTTCTCCTTCGCAAGGAACTTGAGGTTTCGCAAGTCCAGGATGGGCCTGAGGCCCCCTGTTCTTTTTGGAATCAGGAAGTACCGGGAGTAAAACCCCTGGCCCTTCAGGTGGTGGGGCACCGGTTCCACGGCTTGTTCCTGAAGGAGACTTGCTAACTCCTGAAGTAGTAAGTCCCTGTGCAAAGGTAGTCGGGGAGGCTCTCCTGGAAAGTAGGAGGGAGGTACCTGGTGAAAGTGAAGAAGATAACCCTTTCGAACTATGTGAAGTACCCAGGTATCTGTGGTGATGTTGGACCACCTTTGGGCAAAGTGGACCAACAGGCCTCCTGTGCTGAGAGAAACCAGCTGAGGGGGAGAGGCTATGCTGAGGAAGTCAAAAACCCCCACCCTGCTGAGCAGGGGCCGGTGGTGCAGGCTTGGGGGCTTGCTGCCTACGGGACCCATTACCCCGTCCCTTGGCCTGCTTTCCCTGTGGGGGAGCCGCTGAGGCCTGATAGTGAGGGTAGTATTTATAGGCAGCACCTTTCCTCGGGTAAAAGGGCTTTTTCCCCGAGGCCTTCCTCTTTTGAGAAGGGGCAGAGTTCTTCCTCGAGAGACGAGTCCTGGTGAGAGTCTCCGTCTCGATTTGTGCAGCCTTCTCATCCATGGGCTTGCCAAAGAGGTTATCACCTCGGCAGGGGACATCGACCAACTTGTCCTGTACCCAAGGCTCGAGGTCGGACGTCTGAAGCCAAGCCTGGCGGCGTCCACCGATGCCGGCCGCAGCTACTCGAGCCGACGCCTCAAAACCATCGAAGGCTGCTCGAGAGATGAACTTGGAGCACTCTCGAATACCAGTAGACAAGGACTGGAACCTCTGCAAAGGTTCGTCGGAGAGACCAGCAGAGAACCCGGCTAGTTCCTTAGCCAGGTCTCGGAGATACATGCCCATGTAGAGCTGGTATGTCTGGACTCGACAAGCAAGCATAGAGCCCTGGAAGCACTTCCTACCGAGGGCATCCAGGCTTCGGGCTTCCCTACCAGGGGGCACCGAGGAGTGCATTTTTTGACTCTTTAGTCTATGCATGGCCGATTCCACCACCATGGAATGGTGCGGTAGTTGTGCCTTTTGGAAGCCAGGGCTCTTGCGGACTCGATAAATGGAATTGACCCGCTTGCTTAACACCGGCGACGACGCCGGGCTCTCCCACATGCGGAAGAGAAGTCGTTCCAGCATCGGAGGAACCGGTACAATAAAGGCCTCCTTCGGGGGAGAGTCATATTGGAGGGCATCGAGTTCTTCGACTCGAGGCTCCTCCTCGGGATCCGCAGGGAAGGCCAAGGCCTTGGCCATATCCCTCACGAAGTCCGAGAACCGGGTATCCTCCGGGGGGACCGTCTCCGAGGTTCGGACTCGGGGGAGTCCGAAGGGACACACCGAGTCCGAAAGGAACCAGGTGACTCTTTGTCCTCAGATTCCCAGGCCGACTCCTCCGATCGGCTCCGGTCGGGCGGGCACCGATGCTATCCGCTCCGACGCCGAGGGAGTCGGCGTCGACGACCTTGGTCACGAACGGGAGGCCGAAGGAGACCTCGACCGAGGATCGACTCGAGCCCTCATGGACTCGAGGATCGGCTCGGTCTCCGGGGTCGATTTGGAGGTCGACGTCCCGGCGGTCAGGGCAGAAGCACCGGCGAGGCCAGCGATCAATGCCCACTGCTGGTCCAAGAAGGCAGACAGACTGCACTCCAAGGCCGTCAACCTGAGTCTGAGCTCAGGAGACCCAGCAGCCCCCGACTCGGGCCCCGACGGCGGGTCCTTCGGAGGCGAGTCAACGAGGACAACAGTACTCACGTCAGCGGGCAAGTCCATCTCGAGTCGAGGATGTTTTGACGGCCTCTCCGTCTCCGAGGACCCGGGACGGGAATCGGGGCTATGCGACCTGGCCCTCGAGGAACCAGGAGCGTCCACCGATCCCGCCCTCGCGGGTTTCTTCTTTCGATGATGTTCCCGGGTAGGAGACCCCCTTTCAGAGGAACTCCGACGATGCTCAGGACCAGAGTCCCGAGACGTCGAAGCCTCTGACAAGGTCCGAGCCCGGCCAGAGTCAGAGAAGATACGCTCCCGCTGGTGCTGCCGACTCAACGCTTTTGAGGACATTTTGCCGCATGGCCCACAGATCATGGAGTCATGATCTGGGCCGAGGCAGCGGAGGCAGAAGTCATGAGTGTCTGTAAGAGACATAAGTTTCTTACAGAGGTCACACTTTTTAAAGCCGCTGGCAGCCATCGGGGGAAAAAGGGCCCCTGCGAGGTCGAATGACCGGGCTGCCAGGGAAAAAGGAAAAAAGCGTGAAATCTGTCACGAAGGACAAAAAAACAAAAAATAAAGGACGGACTCGCAACCGGCGTCGCGAGTCCGGGCGGGAAAAGAACCGGCGTCGAACCGAAGAAGAGGACTGAGCAAGATGGCACCCTTGGGCGGGAAGAGGACCGCGCATGCGCGCTGCAATTCCCAAAGGCTTTCTTTGAAAGCTGGGGAAAATTGCTCCGCGAGGGCTCCATCGGCGCCGACGTCACCCATATGTGAGGACTGACTTCCTGCTTGGTCCTGGAGAACCACTAGCTGGTTTTTCCATTATGCCAAAAGACAAATGGTAGGCTTAAGGCCAAAAATAGTATTGATGTGCCAAAGGAAGTTCTACTTTACTTTTTAGAAAAAGAAAAGAACAGACTAAGCCAGTTCCAGCGTCGACAGGAAGGGAAACGCAACCATTAGAAACAAAATAAATAAAATAAACAAATTTTCTGCGGCGACAGGATTTGCTTCCTGCTGGCTCTGTGGAAAAAGAAGAACTGAGAAGGGAGAGGTGGGAAGGCAGGAAGGCAGCGATAGAGGAGAAAGGATGCTCCCAAAGGCTTTCCTATTGGATGCTGGGGAGGGTTCCCGCGCAGGCTCCGTCAGTACAGACATCACCCATATGAAGACTACATTTCTGCTCATTCCTGGAGATTACCATGGGTCTAAGGAGCCTGTTCAGCACTACCAGAGTGACTAGGCTCAGGAGAGACCAAAACCTACTCAGATGATAGTTCACTAAGAACCAAGGGAGATAAATACACAGCAGAACATCTAAATCCTATGTCAGCAGGATCCTCCTGCCAACTAAAGGGTGCTTACATAAGTACTCCTCTGTATGAGCAGCAATCCAAACACAGATTGTACCTCCACACAATGAGCGCAAATACCTTAGGGCTTAACACACACTCGTCAGGAACCACTGTGACTCTATGTGTGCCGCTCTTAGTCACTAGATGAGTCTCTGGTAAACAGCTAAACACTTTTCTCACTACAGTGCTGAGAGGACCACTCCACTTGTGGACTTACACCACTGCTGAGATTGAAAACCTCACAACTGCTTATTTGACCATGAGGCTTGAAGCCAATCACCCTGGCCTCTTGCATGCTGACCAATCAGGATGCTTCCTGAGGCGACCAGCAATCCTGTACATGCTAACCTATTAGAGCTAAGATACTTGCCCAAGTTCACAGATAGCAGCAGTGGAATCTGAACCCTAGCTTAGCCAGTTTTCAGTTTGCGACTCTAAACATTAGGCTGTGGTAGGGTTGTGATCATATGCCAGGCCAGCAGACCGGCATTTGTGGTGACTTTCACCCAAGGTAATGTTCCCCAAAACAACCCAGCCATCAGAGGGTGAATTTGTAGCCATCAGGACAACTGCTTCTTGATCTCTTGAACAAGAACTAGCTGCTGAGTAAACAACTGGGAGCAAAGACCCATGACTCCTAAAGATAATCATGCAAGAGATGCACACCCTAGCCTAAAGCATCATTCCGAAGTCAGAGTTGCCAAACCCAGGAGCTGAAGGCAGATACATATTCTAGGAGCTGCATGAAAGCAAAAACCCTAGAGCCATGAACATGCCTGAACATTCATGTAAGGACAACGCACACACTGCCCAATCATGTGCAGAATGTATTCAGACACTCCAAAAGAACATAAGATATGCTATACTGGGTCAGACCAAGGGTCCATCAAGCCCAGTATCCTGTTTCCAACAGAGGCCAATCCAGGTCACAAGTATTTATCAGGCTCCTGAAAGGTATACAGATTCCATGCTGCTTGTTCCAGGGGTAAACAATGAATTTCCCCAGTCCTCTTTAATAATAATTTGTGGACTTTTCCTCCAGAAACTTGTCCAAACCTCTCAAATAAAGCTACACTAAACAGCTTTTAACTACATTCTCTATTGTTGAATTCCAGAGTGTGATTACGCGTCAAATGAAAAACTATTTTCTCTGATTTGTCTTGAATATGCTACATAGTAGCTTTATTGCATGTCCCAAATCTTTCTACTTTTTGAAGGATTATTTATTTAGCTGCATTTATATCCCGCTTTTCACCGGGTCAAAGCGGTTTGATAGAAAGGGGGGTACAATAATCAGTTCAACAGAGAAGGGGGGAGGGCCGATACCAGGGGGGCCAACATTGATGATCTAAACAGAGAGTGACAGTACTAGACATTTGACACGAGTCTCTCGGTAGGGGGGGGGGGGGGTTTAGATCAGATTGAGTCTGGATGGGGGACTGACAGGAGCTGGCAATCAGGGAGAGATGTCCATCTCAGATCCAAGATATTCATGAAACAGGAAGGGTTTTAACTGTTTCCTGAATGTGGAGAGGTCTCTGTTTCGAATCTTGTTCGGAAGGGGTTCAAGAGGGAGGGCGTGTACAATTCGAATGCCCTGTTACAGGTTTGTTGATTGAACTTAGTTTGTTCGTGTGGGATAGTGAGAGTGTTGCTGGTGGTCTGGCGGGTTGGTCTGTTGAGGGTAAGCAGAGGGAGTAGAGGCCGGAGTTGGGAAGTCTATTTGATGGAGGGCTTTGTGGATAAGTAGGAGAGATTTGTATTTAATCCTTGCTTCGAGGGGCAGAATGTGAAGCTCTCTCGACTGGGGTGATGTGATCGTGTTTAACTCTCTGGATGATTCTTGCGGTGGTGTTTAAGGCAGTCCATAGGGGGTTGGTGTGGGTGGCCGGTAGTCCATGTGGGGGAGCGTCATAGCCTGCATGACTGTTCTGAAATCCTGTGAGTCAATGAGTGGTCTGAGTCGTCGTTTGTAGATTAGGTAGAATTTGGGCTAGGAAGTACTCTTTGTTAAATGGTTTGAATCTTCTTGTGAGTTTATTGTCCTCTTTGATGCTGGTATGTTGGTAGGTGCAGGTAAAGTTAATGATATGGTGGTCAGACCATGGTACGCTTGTGATCCTGGGGTTCTTGCATGAGGTGGCGCTTTGGGAGTTGAGGAATATCAGGTCTAGAGTATTCCCTTTTTCGTGTGTTGATTCGTGTATGATTTGAGTCAGGTCCATTGCTTCCATAGCATTAATGAAAGCTTCGGCATGCTTTTCTTGCAATGAGAGAAGGTTGAAGTCTCCAAGGATTAGTTGTTCTTTTGTGGTGATGGCACTCAACGATACATGCTTTAGAATGTCTGATAGATCAGTACATGCGGTGGGTACTCGGTAGATTAGACATATGGAGAGGTGTTTGTTGGTAATTGTGAGTATGTCCACTTCGTTAATTGTTTCTGATGCGTGGTTTCTGAGATGGAGGTCGGATGAGCAGTTGTGCATACTGCATTCATTAGGTGTTAGTTGGTTCATGAGAACTATGTCGGAATCTGTCAGCCACATTTCCGTTATGCAGAGGATATCGATCTTTTGAGATATGATCAGGTCTTGGAGCATGGGGAGTTTGTTTCTGACTGAGCGTGCGTTTATTAGAGTGACTGAGAGAATATGTGTTTGTTGAGGGTAGAAGAGTGGGTAGGAGTGGGAGGTGTGTGTGAGCTTCCCCATGTAAGGAGGGGTTTGGTGGTGTTTGTAGATTGGGCAAGTGTAGTGTTTGGAATGGAGCGGTTTGTGTGTGTGTTGGCAATAATGTGAAAGCATGACAAGTTAAGTGGGAACGGTGTTAGGAGGTATGCTGGAATCAGGAAGGGTGACATGGTTTCTAGGGTACCTTGAAATCCTGGGGCAGGCTTGGATGGAGACAGGGTCAGCTTGTTGGGGAGGCGGTGGAGTCCTCCTTTTGTATTGTTCTGATGGTGTGCAGTCAAGTGAATTCGTTCCAGCAGGTAGATGGTTTAGATTGTTTCTGGGTGGATCGATTCTGGGAGAGGTGGAGGTTTCTGGTGTCGCTGCCTCCGTGCCCCGCCAAAGGGCCCTTTGGTGGGGCCCGCCAGGCGTCGGCGAGCCCAATGGAAGGAGCTTCTTCAATCTCTCTCCCACTGCCCCGATTGGGCAGGAGCTTCTGGGCGGGAGACGGCTTCTCCCGCATAGGCGCTCTACCCCGAGCGGGGGAGCTGCTGGGTGATGGCTGTTCACTGCCATCCGAACTACATTTACCGATTCCACATCATTCATTATTTTATAGACCTGTATCATATCTCCCCCTCAGACATCTCTTTCCCAAGTTGAAGAGTTCTAAACTTTTAAGCCTTTCCTCAAGCATATCATTTTGATCGCTCTTCTCTGTACCTTTTCTAATTCTGCTATATCCTTTTTAAGATATGGCGACCAGAACTGCGCATAATACTCAAGATGCGGTCGCAACATGGAGCGATCCAGAGGCATAATATCATCCTTAGTTTTAGTCTCCATTCTTTTCCTTATGATTTCTAGCATTCTATTTGCTTTTTTGGCCACCACTGCATACTGGGCAGAGGGTTTCAATGTATTCGCCACAATGATGCCCAGATCCTTTTCCTGCATGGTGATTCCTAATGTGGAACCTTGTGTCATATTACCATAGTTTGGGTTGTTCTTCCTTAAGTGCATATTTATGCACTTGACCATGTTAAATTTCATCTGTCATTTGGATGCCCAGTCTGCCAATTTCTCAAGGTATTCTTGCAATTTTTCACAATCCTCTTGTGTTTTTAATAACTTTGAATAATTGTGTCATGTGCAAATTTGATCACCTCACTCATTATTCCCATTTCCAAATAATTTATAAATATATTAAAAAAGCAGCAAGGCCAGCACAGATCCCTGGGCTACTCCACTATTTACCTTTCTCCACTGAGAAAATTGGCCATTTAGCCCTACTCTGTTTTCTATCTTTTAACCAGTTCTTAATCCGCAATAGTACACTGCCTACTATCCCATGACTTTTTAATTAATTTTGTTATGGATATTTCATGAGGAACCTTGTCAAAAGCCTTCTGAAAATCCAGATACACTATATCAACCAGTTCATCTTTACTTGTTTATTCACACCTTCAAAAAAATAATATAAGATTGTGAGACAAGACTATCTATATGTTCTGCAGCTTTGTTCTTTATAATGGTTTCTACCATTTTGCCCGGTACTGACGTCAGGCTCACCAGTCTGTAATTTCCCGGAACCCTTTTTAAGAATGGCATTACATTGGCCACTCTCCAATCTTCGGGTACTACAGATGTTTTAATGAAGAAGTTCACAGATTACTAAAAGTAGGTCTGCAACTTCATCATATTTCAGTTTTCAGCACCCTGGGGATCTAGTGTGAGGGGTAATGGTTTTGGGGCCGCTTAGCAATAGCGATCATAATATGATCATATTTGATTTAATAAATGGAGGGAGGATAGCAGGAAATTCACTGTGCTAGCATGTAACTTTCACAACGGAGACTATGATAAAATGAGGAAAATGGTTTTAAAAAAAAAAAAAAAAACTAAAAAACTAAAAACTAAAAAAAAAGAGAAACTGCAAAGGTTAGGAGTTTACAGCAGGCCTGGGCGTTATTTAAAAACTACGATAAGCCTAGAGCAGATGTATTCCATGGTGGAAGGAAGGTCAAATGACGGCCAGCATGACTTAAGGGTGAGGTCAGAGGCTATTATAGCTAAGAGAGAATTTTTAAGAAAATGGAAAAAGGAGCCAAATGATGAAAATGGGAAACAGCGTAATATCAAGTTAAAATGCAAGGCATTGATAAGGCAAGCAAAGAGAATTTTGCAAGTACATTCGTAGCAAAACCCTTGCGAGAATGTCAGTTGGACCATTAGATGATACTGTAGAGTGGAAAAAGGGGCACTAAGAGGACAAGGCCATAGCAGAGAGACTGAATATTTTTGCTTCAGTCTTTACTAAACATGTTGGAAACTTACCCATGCCAGAAATGATATTTAAAGGTGTCGCAGAGGAACTGAAACAAAGGTGTCACAGAGGAATTGAAACAAATCTCGGTAAATCGGGAAGATTTAATACAACTCTTTGATAAAACTAGCAAGTCATTTAGAATGGATGGTCAGGAGTCACAAGACTCCTCCCAAGGTAGGCTATAAAGGACTCTACCAGATCTAGATCATACCCCTGTAAGTAGACCTTTAGGACCCAAAGGCTGATATGAGCCCATTCCCACCAACTAGCTGGAGATATCTGCCAAGTGCCAGCCTCTCAGAAGGGACCAGTAGATCTCATTGAGAGGGCTTCCGACCCTCTGAGGGGGCTCCTACTCAGCTCCGAGGGTGATAAAATCCCTGCAAGGACCTCTTTCAAGCTAATGCCTATAGGAGAAAACAAGAACAGCTCTCAATTTTAAGGCATCACCATACTTCCCATTGAGCTCTAAAAAGGATGGAACCTCTAGGCCTATCTTCTAGAAGCCTTTAAGGGTGAGCTTCACCAAAGGCTTCCATCTGGAACTACAGGTCCTCCCGAGGGGGATACCCACCATTAAAAGAAAGCTTGATCAAGCTGCAGTTGGGACAGCACCTGCAGACCAAAACAGGAACCAGGACTACCATCCGGTCACACAGCAAATACCACAGACAAGAAATAGATCCTGCTCATGTCAGACAGGGTATCTCTACAACTGACGCTCTACACATCAACCTCACTAACCAGGTCATCCAGCAACTAGTGGATCAAAGAAAATAATCCTCGGGCTACCAGACCTGACCAACAGCACTGGACACGGGCAACTGCTGGCTCAAGGAGACAAATGAGCATACCCATGCTCTGAGCAAACACAGGGTCTAAAGTTCTCAATCTCAAGATCTTTATTTAGGCTAGGTGTGTTCTCAAGTCCCAGTTGTTGGGACAGACGTAACTAGTCAAGTTTTCAGAATAACCACAATGAATATGCATATGAGATATTTGTGGCCGGTGCCTCCATTATATGCAAATCTCTCATGCATATTCATCGTGGTTATCATGAAAACCTGACTGGCTAAGTGTGTCCCGAGGACTGGGTTGAGAACTCCCAATTCTAGGCCATGGTAAATAGGCCTATCTGCACCAGTCTACACACATCTTGCTGCCAGCTGGAGGCAGACAATACTGGCTTCTACTAGTATGGTTATCAGCATATATATCGGTGATGACGTCACTCAAAGTTGGCCTGGTCTGCCACCACCTGTTGGATGGGGAGCATAACACTCGCCTGGACAGGTCTAGCAGCTATTCATCTCAGACTGCTCGCTTCCAACAGTACAGTCCCAAGCAACACAACATTAGGAGGATTCCATGACCAACACGCAAATATACCAATCCCTCTAAAAATTAATCTTGAAAGAGCGAGAATTAGATGGTTTTCTTGGCAAGCACATTCTTCTATGACAAATGATCTCTCACTGACTTCTGGTGATGGGAAAAAACCCCATTCAGTTGTACCTTGGGACACTCAGTCTGCCACTCCATTATATATCTCTAAAACAAAAAAGTGAAGGACCAAGGCTAACAACTCATTACCGCTGGAGTTCACAAAACATCTCTGAGTGGAAGATCAAAAGACAATTAATTGGATCAATGCAGTAAAGCAGTTACTTACCTGTAACAGGTGATCTCTGGGAACAGCAGGAATAAGTCTTCACATATGGGTATCGTCGGTACCGACGAAGCCTGCGCGGGAACGCTCCCCAGCGTCCAAAAGGAAAGCTTTTGGGAGCATCCCACAGCGCCTGCGCGCTGCCTTCCCGCCTTTCCTAACCGCCTCTCTCCAGTTTGAGTTTTAAAGCTGAGACAAAGAGAGAGTGAGGAAAGGAAAGAAAGATAGAGAGATACAACTCCTAGGGGAGGTGGGTGGGTTGTGAAGACTTATTCCTGCTGTTCCCAGAGATCACCTGTTACAGGTAAGTAACTGCTATCTCCAGGAACAAGCAGGAATGAGTCTTCACATAAGGGGACTCCCCAGCTAGAGATGCCTGGGAGATCACCCAGGTTGTGAGTCCCTGGGAAGGGCTCTACCTCCACCCATGAATCTCAGGCATCCAGGCAGGAATGGAGGGTAGGAGTTGGTTAGGTATGGAACAGGTGTTTGAGAACAGCCTGACCAAACAAGGCATCCCGGCAGGAGTCCTTGTCCAAGCAGTAATGGGCTGTGAAGGTATGAACCGAGGCCCAGGTGGCCGCTCGACAGATCTGGTCGAAGGACACAGAATTTAGATGAGCCATAGAGGCTGCCATGGCCCTCACATTGTGAGCTGTGACATGGCCCTCCAGAGAAAGGTTCTTACTCTGGTAGGCAAAAGAAATACACTGAGCAAACCAATTGGACAGAGTTCTCTTAGAGACTGGAAGTCCTAAATGAGAGGGATCAAAAGCAACAAAGAGTTGAGAGGACTTTCTATGTTGCTGTGTCCTTTGTAAGTAAAAAGCAAGAGCTCTTTTACAATCCAGGGTATGAAGATTCCTCTCTGCACTTGAAGCATGAGGTCCTGGAAAAAAGACAGGTAAATAAACCTCCTGGTTCAGATGAAAAGGTGAGACCACTTTAGGCATAAAGTGTGGATTAGTCCTGAGGACTACCTTGTCATGATGGAACCTTGTATAAGGAGGATTAGCCACCAAGGCTTGCAGCTCACTGATGTGGCAAGCTGAAGTGACTGCAATGAGAAAAATAACCTTCCAGGAAAGGAATTTCAAGGAGGTAGTGGCTAAGGGTTCAAAAGGTGGCTGCATAAGCTGACCAAGAACCAGATTCAAGTCCCATGCCACTGGAGGTGGTCTGATGGGAGGTTTAGTCAAAAGAAGGCCTCATGAATCTTGCTATAAGAGGATGAGAGGAAATAGGATGTCCACTGAGAGGTTTAAGGGATGCTGCAATAGCACTCAAATGGACTCTTAATGAATTTGTTTTAAGGCCTGCATGGGATAAATGCAGCAAATACTCTAGTAAAGAATTCAGAGGAATTGCAAGAGGGTTAAGACCCTTCTCTGCACACCAAATGGTAAACCTTTTCCATTTAAAAGCATAGGAACGTCTAGTGGAAGGCTTTCTGGAAGCATGAACGATATCCTTCACTTGCTGAGAAAGATGAAAATCTTGAAGGTCTAGGCCTTCAGCAACCAGGCTCTGAGGTGAAGAGACTGGGGATTTGAGTGCCACAACGTTCCCTCCTCCTGGGACAGGAGGTCTGGAGCAGATCCCAAGTCCAGGGAGGGAGCTTGGGAGAGATGCAGAAGTAGAGGGTACCACACTTGGCGTGGCCAATGTGGTGCTATGAGGATCATAGACCCCTTGTCTCTCTGAAGTTTGAAGAGTGTCTTGGGAATTAGGGGAATGGGTGGAAAGGCATAGAGGAAGTCTTGCCCCCAATGAAGGAGGAAGGCATCCCTGGCCTGAACTCCCTGACACGGAATCCTGGAACACAACCAGGGAAGTTTGGCATTCCACGGACTTGAAAAGAGGTCTATGTCCGCGGTTCCCCAAATTCGGAAGATCCTGGCTATCTGCTTCCCATGGAGGGACCATTCGTGTGGAAGCAGAACTCGACTGAGTCTGTCTGCCCAAGAGTTTTGAACCCCTGGAAGATAAACACTGCCATGAGATGAATTTGATGCTCTCTGGCGAAGGCCCACAATCTCAGAGCTTCGTTGCAAAGCGACAGAGAGCCAGTCCCGCCCTGCTTGTTCAAGTAGAACATGGCTACTTGGTTGTCCGTGTGGATGAGGACTGTCTTGTAGCTGAGCAGGGTGTGGAAAACTCAGAGCTAGAAAAATTGCTCTGAGCTCTAAGAGGTTGATATGTAGAGATGTCTCCTCTAGAGACCAGATGCCTTGAGTGGAGAGATCTTGAAGATGAGATCCCCAACCTCTTGGAGAGGCATCTGTTGTAAGGGTTGCTTGGGGTAACACCTGTTGAAAGGGGGACCCCAGCAACAGATTTTGAGTGGACTTCCACCAGTGGAGGGACCAAAAGAGGCGACTGGAGGTTGCTATTTTGTTTGACAGGCAACCTGATGCCTGGGTCCATTGGGTGGACAGAGTCCACTGAGCTGCCCTCATGTGAAGGCGAGCGTAAGGAACCACATGCACAGTGGATGCCATGTGGCCTAACAGTTGTAACATCTCTCGAGCAGTTAAATGGGATTTTAACTGAATTTGTGAGGCTAACTGCACCAAGCGTAAGCAACGGGCCTGGGGAAGATAGGCCCTTGCAGTTGTGGTATCCAGCAAGGCCCCTATGAACTCTAGAGACTGAGTAGGGGTGAGATGGGATTTTGGAAAGTTTATTACAAGTCTCAGATACTGAAGGATACGGCTTGTGCAGGTTAGAGAAGTCTGGGCCTCTGACTGGGATGGAGCTCGGATGAGCCAGTCGTCCAGATATGGGAATACGAATATCCCTAGAGTGCGTAGAAATGCAGCTACTAGTGCCATGCATTTTGTGATACCCTTGGTGCAGAGGCCAGACCGAAAGGAAGCACTCTGTATTGATAGTGCTTCCCTTGATAAAGGAACCGAAGGAACCTTGTGTGTTGGATGGATGAGGACATGGGTGTACGCATCCTTGAGGTCTAGAGAGCAAAGCCAATCCTGACTCTGAAGGTATGGCAGGAGATTACCGAGAGAAATCTTGAATTTCTCCTTGCATAGAAACTTGTTCAATTCTCTGAGATCTAATATGGGTCTGTAGCCCCCTGTTTTCTTTGGGATAAGAAAGTAGGGGGAGTAGAACCCTGAGCCCTGTTGAAGAAGGGGTACTTCTTCTATTGCCCCTTCGGCAAGAAGGGTAGTAATCTCCTGACCCAGGTCGAGGAGAGATGTCTGAGAATTACACTGTCTCACCATGGTGTGAGGAGGAAGGTTTAAGAAATGAAGCTTGTACCCCTCCCTTATGATGGAGATGGTCCATTGCTCTGCTGTGATTTGTTCCCATCTGGGAGCAAAGTAAGCCAACCTTCCTGGAATGGTGAGAGGCTCTGGATGTTCTAGAGCCAGAAAGGCTAAGCTCTCTAGTTGTAAGTCAAAGGCCCTGAGGAGGCTGAGGCTGTTGGGCCGTAGCAGTCCTCGCAGCCTTAGGCTTGGCCTGTTTTGGTTGTTGTTGCCTCTTTGTAGCAAAACGACCTGCAGAAGAGGCCTGACCATAAACAGAAGAATATTTCCCTTTTTTGGGAAAAAATCCCTTTTTGAACAACCTTTTCTTAAAAGGAGCAGAAGTAGACTTTGAAAGTCTATCTAAAGCAGAATTTTCAGCATCCATTTGGGTGGCCTTTGCTTGCCAATCTTTGCCAAAAAGGTTTTCACCTGTACAAGGAAGGTTTCCTAGTCCATCTTGAACCCAATGTTCCAAATCAGAAGCTTGTAACCAAGCTACTCTGCGTGCACCTATGGCAATGGCCGAGGCTCTGCTGGCACCTTCAAAAGAGTCAAAGGCTGCACAGTTGGAAAACTTGGAAATATCCTGGGCATGTTTGAGCCAGGTGAGGAACTCTTCCATTTTATCTTCTGAAATAAAAGGAGATAAAGTTTGCAGGTGATCTGTAACTTCTTTTAGAAACATCCCCATATAGAGACTATAGGAGTTGATTCTGGCAACAAGCATACTGGCCTGGAAAATTCTCCTGCCAAAGGCATCTAAGGTTCTGCATTCTCTTCCTAGAGGAGCAGAAGAGTGCCTTTTTGTACTCTTTATCTTCTTCATAGCAGACTCCACCACAATAGAGTGGTGAGGAAGCTGGGTCTTATGAAAGCCAGGACAAGGAGGAACACGATACATGGTGTCCAACCTGCGAGAATGAGGGGAAGTGGTGAGAGGAGTTTCCCATATGCCCAACATGTGATCATAAAGAATCTCATGTATTGGTAAAGTGGCTGCCTCTTTAGGAGCCTTAGGATATTGTAAAATATCTAATTTTTTGGCTCTAGGCTCTGTCTCAGGGGCCACTGAGATGGAAAGGCCCCTGGCCACTTCCCTAATGAAGTCTTGAAAAGACAAGTCTTCTGGAAGAAACATTCTCCTTTTTGGAGAAGAGGGCTCCGGAGGATGAATCACCGATGCTTCGACAGAGACCTCTGATTCATCAGAGTCTTCAGAGGAATCAAGTATCGCCTGTCTGGATGCTCCTGCAGAGCCCGATACGCGTACGGGGTGGTATCGACATCGGGAGTAATCGGTACCGGTTCGGTACCGATGGGCATCACAGAACAGTGTACCGCTGCAGTCGACACCGAAACGGATGTCGATGCAATCGGTACCGGCACCGGAACCGATGTTGGTACCGGTGCCGGAGTCGGTACCAGCAACGGAGTTTGTTGTGGTACCGAAGGCGTCGCAGCTTGTATGAATGCCGTGATGGCACGCTGCATGGTCAGGATATTCTGATCCATTGACGCAACCAGTCTGGATGTCGGTACCAGTGGGAACCACCTGTACCCCAGAACATGGCAACAGGTGATCGGTCGAGGCCGAGCCATCGATGTCAACCTGTGACCCCATAGATAAAGTTTTGGAAGCCGGAGCCTCCCGCCGGGGTAATTTTGCCAGTGCGGATTCCTCGAGGGCAAGCCCGGAGGCATCTCGATACTTAGAGGGAGATCTACCCTTCGAGGACCGGCTGGATTTAAGTTTGGTTACCTGAGATCCATGTGAGGAAGAAGCAGCCCTGGAAGACATCGATGCAACCGAAGCTGCATCCGAGGGAAACAGGGTACTGAGCTTAGCTGCTCGATTCTGTAGACCTCTTTTAGACATCATGGAGCAGGACTCACAATCTGCAATGGAGTGGTCAGGACCTAAAAATTTTAGACACCATTCATGGGTGTCAGTGACAGAAATAGTGCCGTTGCACTTCGTGCATTTTTTAAACCCAGAGGCGGGCTTTTCCATGAGGAAAAATGTCCTAGGCCTAAGGCCAAAGAAGAAAATGCACTGAAGTGAGAAAAACAGTAGTTTTGTTTTTTGTGTTTTTTTTTTTTAGAATAAAGAAAAGACCGGCGGTACTGGTCCAGCATCGAGAAGGCAGACGCGCGACCAAAGAAATAAAATAAAATAAAGAAATTCTTCGGCGGTGACAGGAACACGACCTGCTGGCTCCGCGGAAAAGAAGAACTGGAGAGAGGCGGTTAGGAAAGGCGGGAAGGCAGCGCGCAGGCACTGTGGGATGCTCCCAAAAGCTTTCCTTTTGGACGCTGTGGAGCGTTCTTGCGCAGGCTCCGTCGGTACCAACGATACCCATATGTGAAGACTCATTCCTGCTTTTTCCTGGAGATAGGTAGTTCCTCATCTGTAGCAGGTGTTCTTCTTAGACAGCAGAAATAAGTCCTCATATAGGAGTGATGTTTCCAATGGAGCCCCATGCAGAAATGTTCCCCAGCTTCTACTGAAAGCTTTTGGGAGGCTCCACTGCACCTGCGCCCCTTCTTCTTGCCTGTGCCACAGCATCATCTTCGATCAGACTGAAAGCATAGCTGTAGCAGAAGAAAACTCCTCGGAGAGGTGGGATAGATCTGAGGACTTATTCCTGCTGTCCATGGAGAACACCTTCTACAGGTGAGTAACTGTTTTTTCCTGTGGACAAGCAGGAATGAGTGCTCATACGTATGGGACTCCCAAGCTACAGGCTACCAAAAACAGAGGCGGCCACAGAGGAGCCCAACAGGGGCAAAACTCAACTGCAGAATGGCGAGAGGTCATAGTAACTCAAATACAACAACGTACAATAGCACAGATTCTTGCTTCCCTTTTTATTTTTGGTAGCATGGACAGAAAGTGTAGTTACACACCTGTAACAGGTGTTCTCCAGGGACAGCAGGAATCAGTCCTCGCATATGGTGATGTCAGCACCGATGGAGGCTGCACAGAGCATTTCCTCAGCTTTCAAAGAAAGCCTTTGGGACATGCTACCATGAATGCGTGGCTCCTTTTCCGCCCAAGGGTGCCATCTTGCTCAGTCAGATGACATAGCTAGGACGGTAGTAAAAACTAAAACAAGGTAAGGAGGCAACTCCCAGGGAAGGAGGGAGGGTTGTGAGGACTGATTCCTGCTGTCCCTGAAGAATACCTATTACAGCTGATAACTATGCTTTCCCCAGGAAGAAACAGGAAGTCAGACCTCACATATGGGATTCCCTAACTCCAGGCTGACGAGGACCGAACCACGACAGCACCAACAGAGGCCAATCAGGTAGCAATGAGTTGCAGAAGGCGAGTCCACATTGAGAGACTCTGCAAGACTAGCATCCAGCAGCACTATCACTCCGGTAGCCTGAACACAGAAGGGTCAGATGGCAGGAGTTGCCTACACCCCATGAATACTACGGAGTACTGCCTGACCAAAGGCACTGTCCCCACAGGACTCGCTCTCCAGGCAGTAATGAGCTATGAACGTGTGAATTGAAGACCATGTGGCAGCCTTGCAGATCTCCATCACCAGCACTGAATGGAGGTTGGCCACCGACATGGCCATTGCCCTCACACGATGCGCTGTGATCTGGTGCTCGAGGGAGAGGCCAGCCTGCTGATAGGCGAGGGCAATACAGTCCCCCACCCAAGCGGACAGAGTTCTCTTAGTCACGAGGAGTCCCAGTCTGCTGGGGTCAAAAGACACGAAAAGCTGAGAAGCTTTGCGATGGGCCTGAGTCTGCTGTAAGAAGGACAAGGCCCATTTGCAATCTAGTGTATGAAGTACTAGTTCCTCCCTGCTGGCGTGAAGCCGCAGGAAGGTGGTGGGGAGAACCACCACTTGGTCAAGGTGGAAAGGAGACACCACCTTTGCAAGGAATTTGGAGCACTACCCTATTCTTATGGAACCTTGTACATGATGGATTTGACACCAGGGCCTGGAGTTCGCTCACTCTTCGAGGGGACTTGAGTGCCACCAGAAAGGCCACTTTCCAAGACAGGAACCGCAGGTGGCAAGTGGCTAGGGACTTGAATGGTGGTTTGATGAGCTGGGAGAGCACCACATTGAGGTCCCACTCTGCCTCAGGAGGGCAGAGACGGGTCTTGGATAACATGAGGCCCCGGAGGAACCTGGAGACCGGCTTGAGAGGGGTTTTCCCTCAATAGGGTGGTGGTGAGCGTCTATGGCGCTCAGATGTGCCCTCACAGATTTCAGCCTGGTGTGTGACAGGTTCAGTAGGCACTGGAATACTAGTTGCACATGGCAAGAGAAGGGGTTCTCCTCCCTTTCCGTACACCAGGAGGAGAATCTTCTCAACTTAAAGGCATAAGCCTGTCTGGTGGAGGTTTTTCGGAAGGCCAGTAGGATCTCCTCGACTTCTCCTGGAAGATTGAAAGGGGCCAACGTTACCCTTTCAGTGGCCACGCTGTTAGCGTTGGCATCCCCAGATTGGGGTGCAGGAGATAGCCCTCCTCCTGGGACAGGAGGTCCAGGGCTCGGCCCAGTGGGACTGGAAGTGCCATCGACAGGGAAAGCAACAGAGGGAACCAAGGTTGCCTGGGCCATCTGGAGGCAAACAATATAACTGATGCCCTCTTGCTCTGGACCTTGAAGAAGGTCCTGGCGACCAAAGGGGGGGGGGGGGGCAGTTGAAACGCATAGAGTAGGCCCTCTGACCACGAGATCAGGAAGGTACCTGCCACCACTCTCTCCAGGTGCAGCAGAAGCAAGGCAGCTGCGTGTTTTCTGGGAAGGTGAATAGGTCCATCACAGGCTTGCCACAGAGGTGGAAGAGCTGCTTCGTTACTCTGGCGTTTAAGCACAACTCATGTGGACAAAGGACCCTGCTCAGCCTGTCTGTTAGGCAGTTGTCCTGGCCTGGGAGGTACACCGCTCACAGAAGCATGCTGTTGGCATGCTGCGAAGGAGAGGAGGGCCACTGCCTCCTGGCAGAGGGAGTGCGAACTCATGCCCCTCTACTTGTTGATATAAAACATGGCGACCTGATTGTCCATCTGGAACAGTACAGGCCAATGTCGTAGGCAGTGACAGAACACTCATAGGGCCAAGAAGACTGCCCTGAGCTCCAGGAGACTGATCTGCTGATCTGTAAGAGTGACTCCTCCTAAGACCAGCTGCCCTATGTGCGGCTGTCCCCACAATGCACCCTCCCCCCCCCCCCCCCCAACCAAGGAGTGTGTCATCTGGTCAGGGTCCTCTGCGGCACAGGTTCCTGGAAGGACATTTCTGCCTGGAGGTGGCACAAGTTTTGCCACCAATTGAGGGACTCTGCCAATTGGTGGGTAACCCTGACCCTGTCCGTGGCTTGAGTCCACTGCAAGAGGCGGCACCACTGGGCAGTCAAAATGTGTAAATAGGCTGAAGGTGTGACATGGATCATCGAGGCCATATGGCCCAGCAGGCAGAGGAGATGAGCCGGCACTGACTGGCGATATTGTACCTCTCCTACCATTTGCCTGAGGTGTTCTGCCCTCTCTCTTGGGAGGACAGCCTTGTCCTGTAGCGTGTCCAACTGAGCACCTATGAACTCCAGGCTTTGGACTGGAGAGAGAGATGGGGATTTGGGGTAGTTGATAACTAAACCCAGGTGCTGCAGAAGAAGGGATGCAGGCTCTGCGGCCTGACCCGAGGCCATACCACCCCTGATTAGCCAGTCGGCTACATAGAGGAAGACAAAAGCCCCTTGCAGACGCAGGTGAGTAGCTACCACTGCCAGGTAAAGACTCCTGGCAAGAAGACCAGACCGAAGGGTAGCACCCTATACTGGTAGTGACCTCCTCCCACCACAAACTGTAAGTACTGCCTGTGGGGGGGGGGGGGGATCAGGAGGTATGTGACGCATCCTTTAGGTCCAAGCAGCACAACCAATCTCCCTGGTGGAGGTAAGGCAGCAGCGTTCCAAGGGAGAGCATCTTGAACTTCTCCCTCACCAGAAACTTATTTAAAGTTTCTCAGGTCTAGTATGGGCCTGAGGCCCCCTGTTCTCTTTAAGACAAGGAAGTATCTGGAGTAGAAGCCTTTTTCCCATAAGTGCTTGGGTAGAGGCTCTACTGTGCTGTCCCTGAGTAGACCTGTGAGCTCCGAGAGCAAGAGAGTCTGGTGAAGGAGAGGTCGCACCAGCTCTTCTGGGAAGGATCTAGGTGGTACCTGCTGTAGGTGGAGGAGGTATCCCTCCCTTACCACCTACAGTACTCATTGGTCCGAGGTGACACTGAACCACCTGTGGGCAAAGAGTACCAGGTGTCCCCCTGTAGGCTGGGGAAGGTCTCCTGGAGGAGGGGAGTCCCTGCTCTGGGAGTCAAAAGCTCCCCCCCCCCCCCCAGGTTGTGCGGGAACTGGGGTCTGGGGCTTCTGTGCCTTTGGCTTCTGAGCTACATGGCCTTGTCTTTTAGGGTGAGAACCCTGCTGCTGGCCCGAGAAGGGCTGGTAGTGGTGACTAAAGGGCCCCTTTTTCCTTGGGAACAGGGGTCTTTCCCCAATATTTTCTTATGGGGAAAGGATAAGGTCTTTTTGGAGAGCCTTTGGCGAGTCACCATGTCAGCCTTGATCTTGGATACTTTATCGGCCATAGGCTTCCTGAACGGGTTCTTCCTGGTGCAGGGGACATTGAGCAGCTTGTCTTGGACCTATTGCTCAAGGTCAGAAGACTGCAGCCAGCTTGGAGCTGGGCACAGATGCCAGCTGCTGCTACTTGAGCCGCTGACTCAAAGCAGTCATAGGCCGCCCAGGAAAGGAACTTAGGTCAGTCCTTGATCCCGGAGGTCAGCACCGAGAACCCGGACAACTTCTGGGTTAGGGCCTTCAGGTACATACCTATGTATAGTTCATAGGCTTGAATCTGGCATCACAGCATGCAGCCCTGGTAACACTTGCACCCAAGGGCATAGAGGGCTCTAGTGTCCCTCCCAGGAAGGACAGAAAAGTGAGTCTTATGGCTCTTAACTTTCTGCATGGTCAACTTGACGACCATGGAGTTATGTAGGAGTTGGGGCTTTGGAACCCAGGGCCCTTCTGGACGCAGTAGAAGGTGTCGAGGCGCGGGCCCACCACCCGCACCGATGCCAGCATCTCCCACATTTTGAGTAGTAGCCGCTCAAGGATTGGCTGCACGGACACCACAAGAGTTTCCTTGAGTGCAGACTCATACTGGAGAATCTCCAGTTCCTCGGTGCGCGGATCTTCCTCCGCCTAGGTTTGCACCGAGGGGGCTTTGGCCATATCCTTGACAAAGTCATGGAAGGCCACATCTTCCGGAGGAGAATGGCACCGGGGCGCCAGGAGAGACTAGTCCAAGGGAATCTCTCAGTGCCATTTGGTTTCTGGGGATGCCTTGTCATCGGTCTCCCACTCAGAGTCAAGAGGTGACGACGAGTCCAAGGCCCTGTGACTCATTACGTTGAGGCTGGCACCAAGTGGCCATCAGCATCCAGAGGACCTGGGGTCTGGAGTCACGGAAACTGACCGGGGAGGATCAAATGCCCAAGGAATAGGACAGAGACCTCGACCAGCACAGATGGCTTACCCAGTCATCAGGGCAGATGATGCAGACAAATCGGTCATCACTGCCTGCTGCAGGGCCAAGATAGCAGTGATGTTCTGCTCCAAGGCCGCCAGTATGGTTTTCAAGCCAGAAGGCTCCACAGCTTTCAGCGTAGGCAAGAAAGATCTAGGGCCTGGCTCAGGCACTCTTGCAAGTGCATTCTCGATGAGAATTACGGTCTCAAGGAACCTCAGTCTCCATCAGCCGAGGAATCCTTCTTGAGGATCTTGGTAAGGCACTTCTCGGAGCCACCTGAGTCCTTCCATGCGGTTTTACCACAGGTTTTTCTTCTCTCTCTCAGGGTCTGTGGTCTTCTCGAAGGAACCACTGCTGCAGGACTCAGAGGATACTTGGGCCTCACGGGAAGTACTGGGCTTGGAGCTCGGTGTCAGGGAGTAGTGCCGAGTCGGACCTGGGGAACAGTTTTTCCTGCAACTCTGACCTCTTATTTATTGGTCTTCGGTGTCATGGCCTGGCACAGGTCACAGGAGCTGCTGTCATGATCCAGGCCCAGGCAGCAATCATGTGCGTCTGAGACTGACATGGTCTGACTGCAGCGGTCGCATTTTGCAAGCCCACTGGGGAACATGGTGAGGAAGCACCCAGACGGGGTCAATAACTCCCGGCGAAAAAGGGTGCGAATGCCAGTCGAGGCGAGCCTCAATCAAAAAAGATAAAAGGAGCCAAGAACAGTGCCGAAGCTGGTGCCAGCTCAAGATGGTTAGAGGTACCAGTATGCAAACCGGGAAACTAAGGATAATAAGCAAGGATTATTCCAGGGAAATAGGACAGACATCCGTTGGGCTCTGTGGAAAAAAGGAGACCGAGCAAGATGCTACTCTTGGGTGGGAAGGGAACCACGCATGTGTGGTAGCATGTCTCTAAGGCTTCCATTGAAACCTGGAGAAATGCTCTGCATGGGCTCAGTCGGTGCTGACGTCACCCATATGTGAGAACTGACTTCCTGCTTGCTCCTGGAGAATAGAATGGGCTTAGGAGGGCTAGAGTTGGATTCCAATCCCCAAATAGATTCCGGAGTATAGATTGGCTGAAGTTGCTGTCGCCTGGGGAATTCCCATCCAGGCAGTAATGAGATGTGAATGTATAGACAGAAAACCACATTGCAATCCTGCAGATCTCTTTCATGGAGGCCAAGCTCAAGTTGGCCACAGATGCAGCCATGACTGATACCGTGAGCTGTGACATGACCATCAAGGCTCAGGCCTGTGTGGGCATAAGCAAGAGATGAAGTCCGCTAGCCAAATTGAAAGAGCATTTGGAAATGGCATCATCTAGCTTGCTGGGGTCAAAAGAAACAAAGCTGGGTGAACTTTCTATTGTCTGCTTCAGTAGAAGGCTAAGGCTTGGTTGCAGTCCCAACATGTGCAACAGAGCTGCCCCCTAGTAGGCATGAGGCTTTGGGAAAAATGTTGGCATAACTGATTAAAATAGAAATCAGATACAGCGTAGTTGCTCACCTGTAACAGGTGATCTCCAGGAACAGGAATTTATTCTTCACATATGGGTGACATCTGTACTGATGGAGCCCGCACAGGAACACTCCCCCGAATCCAATAGGAAAGCCTTTGGGAGCATCCCATTGCACCTGCGTAGCTGCCTTCCTGCCTTTCCAGCTCTCCCTCCTCAGTTGAGTTTGTAGCTGAGATAAACAGAGAGAAGGAAAAGACCTACAACTCTTAAGGGAGAAGGGTGGGTTGTGAAGTCTAAATTCCTGCTGTTCCCAGCGATCACCTTTTACAGGCGAGTAACTACGCTATCTCCCTAGCTAAAAGATGCTAAAGAGATGACCTCAGAATCGGCTGTGGTTTGCCCTAGGTATGCCTAAAGGGGTCATGTATCCTCTATGGATGTCTGGTATGGAAGTCTGGGATGGAGGATAGGAGTTGTTCTAAGTCTGAAAAAGATGCTGAACAGCCTGGCCAAACATGTCATCCCAGCGGGAGTCCTTGTCCAGACAGTAGTGAGCAGCAAAAGTATGGACCGAAGACCAAATTGCTGCTTTGCAGATCTCTTCAACAGCTACAGATCGTAGATTTGCCATTGAGGTAGCCATGGCTCGAACATTATGGGCAGAACATGACCCTCTAGGGAGAGTCCTGCCTTCTCATAGCAAAAGTGATGCAATCTACTATCCGCTTGGAGAGAGTACATTTGGAAACTGGCAACCAGAGGTGACTAGAGTCAAAGGAGATGAACAGCTGAGAAGCTTTCGGGTTCTCTCGAGTCCTCTGAAGATAAAAAGGTAAGGCACTACAATCCAGTGTGTGGAGTGTTGCTTCTGCCCTAGATTAGTGTGGTCTAGGGAAAAACATAGGGAGGAAGACCGACTGGTTCAAATGGAAGGGCAAGACCACCTTCAGAATGAACTGAGGATGAGTCCTAAGGACTACCTTATCATGGTAGAGCCATGTGTAAGGTGGGTCAGCCACCAAGGCCTGGAGCTCAATAATGCACCTTGCTGAAGTGAGGGCAATGAGGAAGATGACCTTCCATGTGAGAAATTTGAGTGATGTAATAGCTAGAGGTTCAAAAGGCAGCTTGAGAAGCTGCCCCAGAACATTGAGGTCCCATGCCACTGGTAGTGGCTTAATAGGAGGCTTGGTTAATAGAAGATCCCTCAAAGCGTGCTACGAGCGGTTGAGAGGAGATGGGTTGGCCATCTAAGGGTACATGAGAGGGCGCAATTGCACTATATGTACTCCTACCGAATTGGTCTTGAGTCCAAAAGATAGGTGGAGGGGGTATTCAAGCAGCGCCTCCACCGGAGCTGAGAAGGGATTAAGATTCTTCTGAGAACACCAGATAGAAAACCTACGCCACTTGAAAGCGTAGGACCATCTGGTAGATGGCTTTCTAGAAGCTAAGAGGATGTCCTTAACCTCCTGGGAAAGGTCAGTACCCTGGAAGGCTATGCTTTCAGCAGCCATGCTGTGAGATGGAGATATTGTGGAATGGGATGGAGCAGCATCCCCTCCTCCTGAGGAGAGGAGATCTGGAGCAGACCCACCCCAGATCTATGGGTTGAGCCCGAGACAAATTTAGAAGGAGAGGGTACCACGATGGACGTGGGGCTATGAGTATCATGAAGCCCCTGTCCGCCTGGAGTTTGAAGAGAGACTTGGGAATTAAGGGAATGGGAGGGAAGGCATATAGGAAGCAGTGTCCCCAGTGGAGGTGAAAAGCATCAACCTGTTGACTGTCCAACGCATAAGTCCTAGTATAGAAGCAAGGGAGCTTGGCATTCTGAGGACTTGGGAAAAGGTCTATCTCTGGAGTCCCCCAGATCTGAAAAATGTAGGAGACTGTGTCTACATGAGGAGACCACTCGTGGGGAGAAGGATTCAACTTAATCTGTCCGCTAACACATTATGCTTGCCCAGGAGATACACTGCTTGGAGGTGAAAGTGATGTATGGCAAAGGACTAGAGATGTAGAGCCTCGCTGTAGAGGGTCCAAGACCCTGTTCTGCCCTGCTTGTTCACGTAGAACATGGCCACTTGATTGTTGGTTTGGACTAGGACTCTGCAGCAACGAAGATGGTCCTGGAAGACAGAGCATTGAGAATGGCTCTGAGCTCCAGCATAGTTATGTGGAGTTGTGACTCCTGCTGAGACCAGAAGACTTGAGTGGGGAGAGATTCCAGATGGGCTCACCTGCATTTGGATACATCCATCATCAGGATACATTGATGTGCAGGTATCTGAAAAGGTGGGGAGACGAGACCAGAAGGGTAGAGACTTATCTTGTCCCTTAGGCAACCTGAAGCTTGAGACCACTGGGATGCTAGTGTCCATTGGGCTGTGCGTACGTGTAGATGAGCATATGGAACTACATGCACCGTTGATGCGATATGGCCCAGAGATTGTAGCATTTCTCGAGCAGAAAGAGGGCCCCTATGAACTCTAGAGTTTGAGAGGGGACGAGTTGGGACTTTGGCAGATTTATGACAAATCCCCAAGTGTTGTAACACCTGCATGGTGTGTGAAAGGGACAACTGGCCTCTTGAGAGATACTTGCTCTTATGAGCCAGTCGCCTAAATAAGGGAAGACAAATATCCCTAGAGTCCTTAGAAATGCAGCTACTACTGCTAAGCATTTTGTGAAGACACTTGAGGCAGAGGCCAGGCTGAAAGGTAGTCTCTGTATTGATAGTGTCTTCCCTGAAACATGAAGCACAAGAATTTTCTGTGTTCTGGATGGATAAGAATATAAGTGTATGTTTCCTTTAGATCTAGACAACAGAGTCAGTCCTGACTCTGGAGATAGGGAAGAAGGGTCCCCAGGGAGACCATCTTGAACTTCTCCAATAGGAGATGTTTGTTTAGGTCCCTGAGATCCAGAATAGGCCTGTATCCCCCCCCGTTTTCTTTGGAATTAGAAAGTAGGGAGAATAGAAGCCCATTCCTTGCTGGAATGTTGGAACCTCCTCTATTGCACCCTGCAGTAGAAGGGAGGTGATCTCTTGTAGTAAGAGCAGTGAGAGGGGGCTGAGAATGGAACTCTTGGTGAAGCCAGAGGAGGTAGGCTTCGTAGATGAAGTCTGTATCCCTCCCGTACTACTGTTAAAGTCCACTGCTCCAAAGTGAGGAGATGCTATCTGTGGGCATAATGGCAGAGTCTGCTGGGAAAGTGGATAGGGCCAAGATTCTTCAGAGGCAGGACAGCTATGTTCTCTAGAAAGGAGTCAAAAACCCAGAGCAGCCTGAGTCTGCTGAGGTGGGAGTCAGACTTCTTTTGATGTTTTGGAGGTGGTTGTCCCTTCTGAGGAGCATTATGCTGACACTGAACAGCAGGGATATAAGAAGAATAATACTTTTTATTGAAGGCAGCTTTCTTTGCTGCTGCCTTCTTAGCTGGGTTGGCAGTAGATCTAGAAAGCCTATTCAGGGTAGTATTCTCATCCAACTGAGAGGCCTTCTCTTGCCAATCCTTGCCAAAAAGGTTTTCACCACTGCAAGGGATATTACCCAGCTTCTCTTGATTCCATTGTTCAAGATCTAATGCTTGGAGCCAAGCAATCCCGCATGCACCGATGCAGATAGATGTAGTTCTGCTGATGCACTCAAAGCAATCAAAAGTTGCTCTATTGACAAATTTTGAGACATTCTGAGCATGCTTTACAGGGGTGAGATAATCTGCCCTCTTGTCATCGGGGAGAAGAGGAACCATTAACTCCAAATCCTTAGCTACCTCTTTGAGGAACATACCCATATAGAGTATGTAGGAACTGATTCTGGCCGATAGCATGGAGACCTGAAAGCAACGTCAACCAAAAACATAGAGGGTACTCGATTCCCTACCCAGAGGGTTAGAGGAATGTGTTTTTGTGCTCTTGATTTGACACATTGCCGATTCCATTACCATGGAATGGTGCAGGAATTGTGTCTTTTCAAAGGACACTCCAGTACCCAGAACATGGTATCGAGCTGGCAGGTATGGGGAGAAATAGTAAGAGGTGTTTCCCACATACGAAGCATGAAGTCATGAAGTATCTGATAGACAGGAAGCATAGTCGCTTCTTTTGGAGCCGTTGGGTATTGAAGAATTTCCAATTCTTCGGCCCTAGGCTCGTTCTCCAATGTTACTGTTATGGGCAGGCCCCTAGCAACATCACAAATAAAGTCTTGGAAAGACATGTCCTCTGGTGGGGACATGCAGCATTGTGGAGACTAAGACGGGTCTTCCAGGAGAGTTTACATGTCTCTAGTATCGGCCGATTCATTGTCTAAGAAATCTGAATCAGAAGACGAAGTATCATTGGGCAGAGTGTTCCTGCTCCATATGAACTCTGTACCAGTTGAAGCCAGTCCCTGGAATTTGTGTAATTGGAACCTCTGTAACGGAAACAGATTTGAGGGCCAGGATGGGCGGTAGCATGGAAAGCGGCAAGAAAGTCGAAGCAGCCTGTATTGGTACAGAAGCTGGTACAGATGTCTGCGGAACAGACTAAGGGTTTCGCTGGAACCGAGGCTGCCAGTAAGGCCATTAAACTCCGCTCAATGGCAAGGATGCATTGATCCATGGAGCTTGCCGATGCTTGGGTATCACTACCAAAATTGCAGGCCACGATCCCTGAGCGTGGCACTAGGAGCTCTCCAGATGTGGAGGTCTTCGGAGCATCCTGGGATCCCATTAAAGCTTTGGAGGGAAGGTCCTCCCACAGAGGTTGTCTGGTTGGTGTGTCCCCCCCCCCTCCAGAGCAACGCCAAGGCATCTCGATGCTTAGGAGATCTACCCTTGGGGGGGGGGGGGGGCGGCGGCCAGCCTTTGATGAAGACTTAGGTTTAGATACCTGAGATCCATGGGAGGAAGATGAAGCTCTCGATGGAGTCGATGAGACCGCGTCGGAGGCGAAGAGGGTGCCCAGCTTTGCAGCTCGATTCTATAGGCCTCTTCATCATTCTTCTACAAAGAGGACATTCTGATGGTTGGTGATCAGGCCCTAGGCATTTTAGACACCAGTCATGGGTGTTGGTGGTCGAGATGGTACCGTCACACTTGGAACACTTCTTAAAACCACTGGATGGTTTCTCCATTTTGTCAGAGACAAATGGAAGACCTAGGCCAATGTGTTAGAAGAAAGTGGAACTTTCTTAATAGTTTTTTTGTTTTGTTTTGTTTTGTTTTGTTTTTAAGAGAAGAAAGAAAGAAAGTACTGACGGAAGTCAGTACCAGCGTCGACAGGAAGGCAGACGTGAACCACAAAAATATAAACAGGAATTTTCTGCAGGGACAGGATTTGCTTCCTGTCAGCTCTGTGGAAAACAAAGAACTGAGGAGGGAGAGCTGGAAAGATGGGAAGGCAGCTACACAGGTGTAGTGGGATGCTTTCAAAGGCTTTCCTATTGGAAGATGGGGAGCGTTCCCACGCGGGCTCAGACGGTACCAACATCACCCACATGTGAAGACTTCATTCCTGTTTGTTCCTGGCAATCACTTTCGGAGAGAGCATAGTTACTCACCTGTAACAGGTGATCTCCGGGAACAGCAGGAATTTAGTCTTTACATATGGGTACCGTCAGTACAGACGGAGCCTGAGCGGAAACACTCCCAACTGTCCAATAGGAAAGCTTTTGGGAGCAACCCACAGCGCCTGCATGCTGCCTTCCCGCCTTTCCCAACTGTCCCTCTTCAGTTGAGGGACAGCTAAGACAAAAGAGAGAGGGAAAGAGAGAAAGAGAGATAGAGAGATAAAACTCCGAGGGGAGGTCGGTGGGTTGTGAAGACAAAATTCCTGCTGTTCCCAGAGATCACCTGTTACAGGTGAGTAACTATGCTATCTCCAGGAACAGGCAGGAATGTAGTCTTCACATATGGGAACTCACTAGCTGCAAATACCAGGGAGAAGACCCCAGAAGTTGTGTGCCCTTGTGAAAGGGCTCCACTTCCCCCCATGGATCTCTGGCATCCTACCAGGGATGGTGGGTAGGAGTTGAGTAAGTATGGAACAGGTGTTGAAGAACAGCCTGACCAAACAAGGCATCCCGGCAGGAGTCCTTGTCTAAGCAGTAATGGGCTGTGAAGGTATGAACCG